>OY728154.1:90285550-92685550 GCA_963277665.1 Viscum album
TGCTCCAGAATGTCAACCGATTCAAATCACCTATAATAATTGAGGAATAAATATAGAAGAATTACTTGAAAAGATTTGATTGTTTATGATTGCATGAGCTGTATAGAAAAGATAGAGAAAAATATATAGTGATGAAATGATGAAGGAGAAGAATAATGTTTGTGGTTTGAATAACATGAAGAGTTTCATATCATAGGGGGAGAGTTCTATCTCTTAATCAATTGAAAAATCCCAATAGAAAAGAAAGGATGAAAGTTTATGTTGTCTAAACTCAAGAAGACTGATTGAATGAATATTCTTCTTTGAAATCAAAGAGACACTGAAGCTACAATTGGATGATCATGTAGTTATAAGTATTGAACATAAAATCATTGGTATTATTTCCTAGATTAGGTGCTAGTTGTCCACCGAGAGAAGAAAGATTGTATGAGAAGTAGTAACACTCATAAATGTCATGATTATCTATTGTTTTCTAATAATATAGTGTCAGAAGACTATTTTCAGGATACCATGATGTTACAAGAAAATATTTTCAATGGTTCAACATGAGGTTGGGAAACTGGTTGAAATCAATGATGTCACTATAGTATAGAATGATCAAAATCCTCAATAACACAATGAAAAATTTCTTGATAATAGTGACAAGGAGTTGTAGATGAGAAATGGGTTTAGGATATCAATGAAGATCTTGAAAAAAAATTGAGAATAATCAAACATGGGGGATTTTTTTGAGGCCCACAAATAAGAATGTCATCAAGACTAAATGGGCATTTCACAATAAGATGAATAAAGATGGAACAATGATTTGAAAAAAATCATAACTAGTGTACAAAGGGTACTCCCAAATAGAGGGTGTTGATATTGATGAGACATTTTCACCTATTGCATGGCTAGACATAACTGGGTTATTCTTGGCCATAGTAGTGCAAAGAAAGTTAATTTTTTTTAGATGGAAGTGAAATAAGCATTTCTAAATGGGGTTCTAGATGAAGAAATCTACATTGAGTAGCCAAATTTTTTTATCATTTAGAAATATTAGAAAAGATTTTGTCAACTGAAGAAGAAATTATATGGTTTGAAGCAAGCACCAAGAGCATGGTATTTAAGGCTTGATCAATTTTTGAAGAAGCTCGGTTTTGAGTGTGGTGGAGTTAACTACAATTTATATTTCAAAAATGATAGTAATTAAAGGATGATGGTGCTAGTTTATGTCAATGACATAATCTTTGGTGGATCAGATGAAGCACAGTGTAGACAGTTTTTCAAACTCATGAAAAGTGAGTTTGAAATGTTGATGATTGGTGAACTAACATTTTTCATTGGTTTAAAAGTGACACAAGGAAATAATGGAACATTAATTTCTCAATAAAAATATTCCAAGGAGGTTTTGATAAGGTTTTGAATAGATAATTCCAAGGATATGAAGACTCTAGTTGCTACCCGATTGAAACTATCACGGGATGATGAAGGAAAGATAGTTAATATCACAAAATATAGGCAAATCATTTGAAGTCTATTGTACCTGATAGTGACAGGGACTGATATTGTATTTTACACATGCCAAGAAGCAAAATATCAAAGCAATACTAATGATATCCACATAATTTCAGTGAAAATAATACTTTGTTATATCAATGGAACTATGGATTTCAGTTTGATGTACAATGGAAAATATCAGCAAGAATTATTGGTATATATAGATGTAGATTGGTCTGGTTTAGAAGATGATAGAAAGTCAACGTGAGGTGGTGCATTTTATATTATAAGGTTGTGTATTTCTTATCTAAGAAAGAAGCAAGATTGCATCTCATTGAGCACCGTAGAAGCTGAATACATTGAGGCTACTCAAGCATGCACCCAATTATTGTGAATGAAGCATCAACTTGAGGATATGGGAGTTGAAGTGAAATCTCCGATCAAAATTCATTGTGATAATTCATGTGCTATAAATCATAGAAAAAATCCTGCATATCACTCTAGTACAAAGAACATTGAAATAAAATATAATTTTATCAAGGAGAAGATGGATCAAGGTCTTGTGATGTTGGAGTATGTGCCTACAGAACAATAGGTTGCAGATATCCTAACAAAGGACTTACCCAAAGAATCGTTTGAAAGGAATCGACTAGCTCTAGGAGTCCAGTCGACTCCCTGCACTTGAAAAAGTGTGGATGTGGAACCACCTCTCCCCGAGGTATGATGTGTTTTTTCCCTAATGTACTGATATGTGTTCTTTACCATGTTATAGACAACTTTGAAGTTCCCTTCGGGTTCATTGACAATGGGGGAGAAAGTGTGACTATTCAGGGGGAGAAGGGAGAAGAAGACATAGGGAGAAGCTGTTTAGTGGAGCATGAATATAGGGGGAGTTGGAAGATGAGCTGAAGCTATTTGGAGGATCTGTAATTTAGGGGGAGTATTAAATCTAATGATTCCATAAGTGATCGATCAAAGATTACATATCACAATAGATGAGGTTCATGACAAAAGTATGTGATTGGTTTCAAGAGTTTGTGTTAGGAATGAAGTGATTCATTTATGAAATTTTCATTATACTTTTGTTTCTCATAGTGATCATAGCTCATTTGGGATTATAGTATGTGTTGAGTAAATCCTTGATCGCTATCTTAATCACACGAAGCGAATTCCAATTGAAGAAGGAAAAAGATTTAATAAAGTATAAAAATATGAATAATTGTTATGAGAAGAGTTGTAAAAAAACCCAAAGGGGGATATTATTGGGAAAAAATCCATCAATGTGTCCTCTTGGTATGTTTTGGGTGTGATTTTGTTTGTTGACAAAGCCATATGACCATGAATGAGTATGGTTGGTGTTTTATGAAGACAATTTTTTAAGGTAGCACGATTTCCCAGTATTTTCTAAGTTTTTGGGTCTCAAAATCAAAAGTTTGTGTTTAACAACGGAAGGTTTTCATCAAAGGAGAAAATGTTATGAAGAACTGTGATGAAAATCAAAAAAATAAAGAAACCACATACCTCAGAACATGGTCCGCATACCATGTCTGGGAACGGTTCATGGTAGCGTATTAGGCAGTGAGAACGGTATGTGAAGTGATGGAAATGGTTCGAAGAAACAATTTGTGGTGAAGGGTATGCGGTATATATAATACGTGATGGTTCATGAGATGGCAGAAGATAATGGTGTTGCGTAGGAGCAGAGGTAGTACATAGACCGTAGTGGAAAGATGGTTTGCAGAATGGTTCCGGTTCACGATAGGAGGATCGATATGCAGTGGAGGTTGTACCGAGTCAATGATTTGATAAATCTTGGATTAGTATATTTTTTGAATATCTTTTCCTATATAACGACCACTAATCTCACCAATTAGTAAGTAGAGTGAATATCATTAGAGAACGTCTCTTTTCTCTAGGAATTCGGTGAATTCTGAAGAAAGTTCGCGAGTGATAATTCCTTGAAGGTTGAAGTGGTTCATGTAGAAGACATTTTGTTGAAGGTTTTTTGGGGTGTTGTAGTCCATAAAAGAAGTCCGGTACACGGAAGTTGAAGAGTTATTACATGGAGGAGGAAGTCTAGTATGCAAAGGACGAAGTCCAGTATGCAGAAGGAGGAAATCTGTAGGTGGTTTGTGGAAGAAGGTGGTCTGTAGGTGGTTCGCAGAGGTAGAGATAGTCTGTGGATAGAGAACAGTATGTAGACATAAAATAGTCTGCGATAGAGGATAGTTTGTAGAGACTATTTATGGAAGCGGTTCGTAGAGGAGGATCACAGAGTCAGTACGCGAAGGCGGTTTGTGACAATTATGGTAGAAGCAATTTGTATATTGAGGGAGGTTCATGAATGTGGAAATCGTACAAGGAGAAGGTGTTCCACGTACCATACCTGGTACACAGTATGAAAAGGAACAAGGTAGTTCGTGGTTTTCACAAGGAAGCTTGAAAAAGATTCAAATCTGTATTCAAAATTATTTTCTGGTATCTAACAAGTACCTGGGAAGGTGGAATTCATCTACAGGTGAAAATGAAATTCAACAGAGCATCTACATATAGTTGATGATACAATAATTCATGCAAAATAAGGGACCTACATGTACATAAATTGTGATTTACCCACAAGTCTATATACAGTGAGTGGATTCTTTTCCAAGAGCAGTGAGCGAAGGAAGAGGAATAAAGTGACCCTTTCCACCGGAAGTGAGCCAAAGAAAGAGGCATAGGGAGTGACCCTTGAGAATGCACTGATCATACCCTAAATCTTGTAAAGGAAGTGAGCTTGGGCACATAAGATTTAGCCCAAACCTTGTAATAATTATTGGCAGTGAGACTTAGTGAATTTGGTACAATGACACATCACTATTGTATGCTCCTTGGATGTAGCCCAGTGAGGGTGAACCAAGTAAATATATTTGTGTCCTTATGCATGCTTTACTACTTTACTTTCAGTGCATTATCATTAGATAAAGTTGGAAAGGATATTGACATTAGACAGAATAACAATCAGCCCTTGTAATAAAGTGGTCAAGATCTAGTGGGGAAAAATAATTTTGAAAATAATATCCATACCCTGATTTACCCCACCTCTCAGGGTATCAAGGACCCTTTTGGACCTAACAACTAAAATAGGACAACACCTTTATATGTGAATCTTTCTTGAAAGGTAAACAACACAAAAGTAGTTTCAAGTTAGTTACATAAGCAAAAAATTATATTAAATATTAATAGAAAGAGACCTTCAGGTATGTTCTATTTACTTTGTAAATTATTAGTTTCATGGGATTCAAAGAAACAAAATTCTATTTCTCTTTCAACTACTGAATCAGAATATATAGCTACTGCATCATGTTGTGCTCAATAATTATAGATTAAAAAAACTATTTATGATTTTGGTTTTTATTTCAATAAGATTCCTATTTTATGTGACAATAATTATAAAATTTATATATTGAAGAATCCTCTACAACACTCTAGAACTAATAAAATTGATGTTAAATTTCATTTTCATAGAGATCATATACAAAAAGGAAATATAAGTATGGAATTTATTTCTATGTAAAATAAACACGATGATATATTTACTAGGACCCTATAATTTAATAAGTTTGATAAAATAAAGTTTTAACTTAGTATTATGGATATTTAAATCTACATTTACATGGAATGAATTTATGGAGAGTTTTTGTGGGTTTACATGCTGAAATTTTTAGATCTTTGAAATCTAGAATCAGTTTTTAAATTGCCATTGCTTAATTTATATATATATCTGTGCATTATATTAGTATTTTAAAAGTTAAAATACATACTATATGATGTTATCCTACTATTTAATTTTTTATTTTGGATAAAATGATAGTTTATAAAGGGTTTCTCAATAATTTTCATAATTTTTTTTCTTGTTGGTTTAAAGTGGATCCTTGACACATGTTTCGAAAATATAAATGTTTAGAAAAGTTTTTCATAATGTTTTTTATTTATTATCATGAAATATAATATATTAAATAAATATAGTAATAAACTTCATCATTTCAAAACAAGTTTAATTAATCTATTGAATCTTTGTCTTTTTGATAATTTCAAAAAGTGGGAGATGTTTTGAAATTATATTTGATTGTAATTATCAAAAAGGGGGAGAATTATGAGTGGATCCTTGAACCACTTTATGATTTGATAATTACAAAGATATATATATATTTTATTTCTTTTGAGAGACTTGATACTTTTTATTATGTTTTGAATAAATCATGTTTAACTTTGATTATATCATAATATTTATTTGCTTAAAATATATTTAAATTTTATGTTTTGATTGGTCATAACATGTTATACAAGTTTTATATAGTGTTCCTAGGAAACATTTGTTCTTTTTTTGCTTAAAATATCATTTTGAGTGATTTTTACTATTCCCACATAAGGTATTAATGTATCCAAATCTCCCAAGTAAGGGATTCATGTAGTCGATTCTCCCATGTAGCCATTTCACTGTTCACAATGTAGATGATTTTTCAGAATCAGATAACTTATGTATTTTGACCATAAATTGGTCTAAAAAACTCCAAATTAAGTGATTATTATTGATTTGGAAAAATAAAAAAATTATATACATTTCATTAGAATTCCAAAAATTCTACATCGATCTTTATCACGTCTTAAATTAGGTTAGAAGTCACTACATGTTTTCTGTCTAAAATCTTTAGTTTTTAAGAATTAATTTGCTACTATATTTTAATGATAAATTGAGCTATAGAAGTAAAATTAAAGTGATTATTATATCTATGGAAACCTAATTAAATTATATAAATATAATTAAACTATAGATAATGATGATTCGGTTATTTTGAAGGTATTTTTTAATTTTGAAATTGTTTAAGTCATGTTGTCTACAATTTTCAAAATTTGGCTACGTAGATTTTTTTGGATACATGATAAATTTTATTACATGGTGAATCGACTATGTAAGTAACTTGATTATGTGAGACATGGATTTGTAGATATTTGGTTATATGAAATTTATTACCTAAATTAATATTGGATACATAGTAAAAAATGGTTACATAAAATGGCTACATAAATTCCCCTATGTGAATTTGGCTACGTCGATTTGCTTATGTAAAATGGATATGTAATTCACCTAAATGGTGAATAGACTATGTGATTAACATATTTTATTCACATAAGTTAATAACCCATGTCTATTTTCTTACATAGTTCTTTAAATTTCTATAAGAACCTAGGTAAATACTCTGTTTTTCATAATATTTCATTTTTCATTTTGATGTATGTTTATTATAGATATAATTAATGTTTTATTTATTCTATAATTACTTATTAATTACATATAAGACATGAAAAATTATGTTGACCTCACTTATTTTGATAATCTCAATTA
The DNA here is from genome assembly GCA_963277665.1 of Viscum album. Taxonomy (NCBI): domain Eukaryota; kingdom Viridiplantae; phylum Streptophyta; class Magnoliopsida; order Santalales; family Viscaceae; genus Viscum; species Viscum album. The sequence continues at coordinate 90,292,413 of OY728154.1, forward strand.
TGTTTTAATATGTTTTGATAATCCTATCTATATGTTAAATCATGTCATCCTACTTTTTAGTTGACAAAAATATCAAAATAATCATTGGAATATGTTAATAAATGTTTATCTATGTTTATACATGTTTTGAAATAATACCAACTCAATATGGATATGTTTTTCATAGAACATAAAAGTATTAAGTTTTTAGTCACTGATACAGACCTACTGACAGAGTAAGTCCATCGGTATGCACATAGTCACCGATACAGACATAGTCTACCGATAAGCAATGATCACCGATAGTCAGAGTCTACTATTATAATCAAAGTCTACCGATACAGACAGATAGATAGCTACTGATATGAAGTCTACCGATACAGACAGATAGATAGACCTACTGATACAAGTCTACCGATACAAGTAGCTACCGATAGAGGCGAGTTACCGATGGAGAGAGAGACACCAATACAAGAATGCTACCTATACAGAAGAGCTACCGATAAGAGGAGATACCGATATAGAGTCATTGTCATAATACACAGTCTACTGTTATAGAGAGTAACAACTACCGATACAGACCTACTGACTCAAGTCCACCGATACAAGCTCACTGATACTAAGAGATACCGATGGAAACCAGTCACTATATCTCTAAAACCTACTTATATTTACTTATTAACAATAGTCATATTTGGTGCTTTTAATAAAATTTCTAGTAATTAATGATAGTTGTTGGCATTTCATGAACCGTACCTCGTACCTGTAAAAATCTAATCATTCCAATTGCCAGAGCTGAAGGTATATAAGGGAACCTCAATCTTCTAAAGTAAAGTTAGTCGATCATGCGATCAGTCTTTCCATGTACATATGAGACAATATTCTAGAGATACACAAGGACTTACATGCATAGAAGAAGAAGGAAGAATACATACTGAATCTGTAGAACCTGAACATTCAAGGAGTAAATAGCTTCAAGGATTTCATCTAAACTCAAGCTGATCAGGCTGATCAACCTGGACCTGGAAGTCAAATACAAAAATGACACTTTGTTTCTCTTGACTAAAACCAGAGAGGGACTCAAAGCTTCATCTGCATCAATACAAGGAGTCCAGAGCTTCACTCAAAACACATAGATCATTCTAAACTCATCTCTATTTTTTTTATCTCTATTGTGTTTCATTTATTTACATTTTGAGCAGTGTGTGTGCTCTGTATTTTTAGACACACACTATCTCTTGTGCTGAACTGAAGGATTTCTAAATCCTCACTCAATCCTTTCCTTAAACTCTTGTATCCCACTGTGGATAGTGGTAGAGGTTTGAGGACCTGGACAACCTGTGAGATGTTGTTATTGTTGCTTTCCCACATAGAACTATGGTAGAGGTCTGAGGACCTGGATAGTTTGAGTACTGTTGTAAACCCCGATCCAGGGTGTAGATCATAGTTTATATAAAACTATTTGAGAGGACTAAGTCTCAACTTGAGACTGAACCTCTTGGTTAAAACTGCTATGCTTGTTTATTTTGGTTAAAACTATTTTGAATATTCTGATGCTAATTACTTTAAATACAAATCTATTTTAAAGTTACTATGATAGTTAAACTAGAAAGTGTTTGTAATTTTTGTTAGCCAGTAAATTAGTTTCAAAATCTAACTTAATATTCAGATTAAGTTAACTGAGAAATAATCAATCTTTGAAAAACTAATTGAAACCTTTCAAGATTTATAAATTCATTATAGTTTAATTTTTTATTTAATTTGGGGGATTTTTATAGAAATATTTTTAACATAAGTTTTAATTGGAACTCAATTCACCCCCCTCTTAAGTATCCACTCTGACCAACAAATTATTTTAATTTGTTTTATGACTAATTAAAAGGAATTATCATGGGATTAATCATGTATTTATACTCACACTAAAATTCTGGAAATTGAAATATCTAATTTCAAATTAGTAGAAATATGAAGGGTCTGTCTCGATTATTACCATGGAGTATTCTAATGATATTAATGATTGTTATTTACAACTAAATTAATTGTTCTAATGAGTTCCATTATATATTTATTTTATTTTACATAATATACAGGTGAGCTCTCATAAATATTGTTTTTTATTTATACACATAGTATATCATGAGGGAAACAAGCGCGAATAACTCTGAAGTAGTTCGTTGAAGTTTCATGCATGATTGTTTCTTTGAGAAAATAAAATATGAAAATTTATTCATATTTTAAAGTTATTTTTCATAAATATACTATATATATATAGTTGGTAGAACCAGTGAAAAATTAAAATGGAGGTTGAGGATTATGTAAACTGTACAAAAGATGCATTTTTTTTATGATGATCAAATACTAATCACAATCTAACTAAAAATCATTTAATCTATCTCAACACTCAAATAATGTAATGGTAAATATCGTTCTGTGGTTTTAATTCTTCATATTCTTCTTCTGTGTGCATAATTGTAAATGGTTATACTACCCATTAAAAGGTAGGATTGTGGGTTGTGACTCTCAAATAGAAGTTAGGCATCTGGGTTGTGCCTCCAGAGGAAAAGGCAGACTATTCAAGTTGTTCCTCTAGGGTTTAAAAAGGTAGGAAGTTTTGGATTTGAGCCTCTATGGGAAAAAGAATTTATAATTAGTTTGTGGTCTCAGGTGGGAAAAAGTCATTGTAAGATCCCATTATATTGGTTATAGTGTGTGCCATCTCTCTCAGTTCATGAGAGGGATAAAGAGTGGAGTAAGATCATTTAGATCTGAACCATTGTAAAAATATCCTATGTTATTTTTATTTTTAATTTCTGCTACATTATCATTATAAATACGATATATCATTTAAATTCATTAATTCATTTTAAAATGCCAATTCACCCCCCTCTTGGCTATTTTAAAATCTTAACTCTAGAACAACAGATAAGCGAACTGAGTTTAATGGTCTGATTGAAAATAAGATAAATGATATTTATTTATTATTAAAGTTATACACATGTAAATTGAATAATAATTATATTATTATTAGTCATGGGGTCAACTAAGAATTATATAATTGGAACGGGTCTTGTGTGTTAATTATAATCCCTAAACCTTCTATAATAAATATCTAATTATATCACTTTCCATAATCATTCTTATTGTGAAAAAAAGATAGTGATAAGATCTATCAATCCATAAAGAGAGATATAGAGATCTAGAATGCGATCTATCCTCCCATCTCTCAAACCATTAAGATAACACTGATATTTCTTTATCCTTTAATAATAATTCGATTGTGATCATCCACAAACAACCCAAGCAATAAGGATTTTTTTGCTAGCACCCAACAATTCTATGTAAACATTCAAAAATTGTGTTGCACATGAAGATCAACACTAGAGGGATTCTAAACATGGATCTTATAGAACAATGATAGTATGATAAGATCTAGTTAACTAGATCATTAATGAAAAAGGATTTATAAGTTGAGGTAATTCTATATCTTCTCATAAATTAATTATAACTTAGATGTGAAGATCCTACTCTCCTAGTTCCATAATTTACTCTAGTTAAGTAATCTATGATTTTAGTAGTTCATAATGTCTATTTTTATGTATAGAATCAATTATTAATAAATTAAGAATAAAAATCTAGGTTGGCCATGTCATACATGCTCGTTCTCTATGCTAGAAACTTATACCCTGCAACCACTTCCCTACTTATCATATATCCATAATATCATCATCATCCATTTGTCTCTTATCCAAAGCAATATGGTATCATGTAAATAAAGGAAATAAACCTCACACCGTCCTCCTATTATGCATACAAACCACCATGATCCATATTAATTTCCCTCACCAACCCAAAATCCATCACTGCTTGGCCTCACCAACAACTAAGTCATCATCACTAGGCATCACCACCAACTAAGCCATCATTACTAAGGAAATTAACTAACCCATCATCACTAAGAATATCCACCAACTAATACATCATCAATAGGCATCACTACTAACTAACCCATCATCACTACTATCAAAGAGAGAGTAGGAGAAAACACCTAAAACCTGAAACCCTTGTTGGGAGTCTTCATGAAATAATTGAGCCGGGCTGGTCATGTTTAGAAATCATATGAAAATGAAAGTATAATAGTCATACACAATACCCAACCTAAGGATTCACATAAATAAATACTAGAATATCCCATAATAATATCATGTCACCCCTGGACATCCACCGCCAATTTATTCCACCTTGAAATGCAACTTAACACACAAAACTTTCACGCATGACCCATAATTTTCCTCTTTAATTAAAGATTCATCCAATTTACATATTTTCTAAATTACTAACCATGTTCCATTTATAAACCATTCAAATCCATATTTAATGATAACCTAATATCAAGTACACCATGTATTTAATTTCATCCACCACCCACTTCATTCCAACCCATTTATTATCATTCAACTCATTCATCAATTACCACATGTTTAGTTCTATCCCAAACCATTACTATTTCACCATAACCAACATTATCCCATATCTACTGGACAACTAAAATAAAATCTATAACATAGAAACCCATCCACATCACAATGAAATTTCCATATCTTACTCCAAAGTTATCAAAACAGCTTAACCATCATATATTAACAACCACCAACTAACCAGCACAAATTGTCCCTCAACACATCCCCTGAAAAACCAAGCACAATCATATTGTTTTAATATATTCCACCCCCAAACCGGTCATCACCATCACCACACACACCCCAAAATATCCACATAAATACAAGGGGAATTCTAGCAAGAAAAATAACACACATAGTAACGGATTTTAGATCCCATAATTACCATAGTTCATTTTAAAGTGGGATTCCATAACTTTTAATCATCTCTTTCATGGTTATTTTCACACAATTTATAGATCCACACAAAACTAGTTTGTTAGAAATATATAGGTTCTTAATATTTTATCAAAGTTGAGTTCAAACAACCAATCACATCAAGGGTTCATAATTCACAACATCCACAACATTATCATCATAGCCAAATTCAAGTTAAAGGCAAGGAACATCAACAGAAATAATAAGAAACCAGTAAATACATGAAAATAAATCCCTTCCCCTTTGATTTAATGTAATCCAGTTTGTTATATTTATTAGTCAATTCTTAATATTCACCCAAAGGAAAAAAAGCATGCTAATCCCATAGATGCAAAAAATAAAGATAGAGTCTAGATCACCTACCTCAATCAAGGTTTTCTGAATCGCTATGCATGGAAAAGGAAAATAAGAAATGCATAAAAGACCATAACCACACCAATAAGGTTTCAATGACCTAGAGCACAAAGTTTCCCATTAGCCTCCCACATTCCCCAAACCAGAAATTCCCACAACTAGAACCTTCTATGAAAGAGGAATGATAAAAAAATAGAGAAAGGGAAGGAAAAAACTCACCTAATATCACAAAGAACTAATCTCTTGAAGATAGGTATCAAAGCCACTAAAAAGGGATGAAATACCTCCCAAGGACTCACTTAGGCCACGTAATATTCAAGAGTAAAATTGGAAGACTTATGAGTTTAGAAGGTTTTTGAGAATTTATACCCAGTGTATTTTTAAAGGGACCACAACACAACACCACTGGCTATGTCATAATCATCAGGTTTTCACTAAAAAAATATAGTGAAACAAAGGGTGCTATGCCATAGTGGGGTCTCAATCCAACTTATGCTAAAATACACTATCTAGTTGACACCTAGATTCTACAAACTTGGGGTAAGGAAACAACGTAACCCATGAAACTATTACATAGCCACCCTATAACTAACAGAGACACCCAACCCAATATTCTAGGTCCTTACATCCCAAAAACTATCCAGGTAATAGAATCAGATCTCCAAGATGAACCCCTACACCATAGCTCACCACCACACTACATCTATCTCAAAACACCAATGCCACCATAACTAACCCCTATAGGACCCTACACCATAAGGCTCCTACTATATTGCAATCAAACTACAACAACTCATCGCTATGTCATTGCCCACCTCCTTACGATATTTAGAAAAAAATTAACAGAAACACCCAAAAACATCATCTCAGGGCCCTATGTTACAAAAACTGAACTACATCGTAGGATCCTCCACTACACCACAACCCACAGCTCCACAACACAAACTAATATTCCATCCAAAATTTCATCTCTAACTCTTATCCTCCTTCATTAAATCTCCCCTTACACTTTTATCATCTAGAACCACACAAATTAATGAGTTAGATGGTCTAGGTCATTACATGGAAGCTACAACTGATGGTTTTATCCACCATTCTAAAGGTTATTCTATAATAATAATAGATAATAAGAATCTTGAAAATGATGTATGTGCACAAAATTATATATTTTACTCTCTTTCAGAGAGTTAATTTCTAAATGTAAAAGGAATCACAAGGTTAATGGTATTTGTGATGAGATGAAAAATATTTATAAAGGGAACACTAAATTTTAGAGAGAAAAATTACAGATTTGAATATTGAAATATAAAGATATGAAAATTAATAATGATGAATCTTTAGATAATTTTTTCACAAGGGTGGATGATATTGTGAGTAATATCAGGATTTTTGGCGAACATTGGAGGAAGAATAATACAGTGATGAAGAATATAAAAAACCTATGAGATATTTTAAAAATAACAATGATAAGTAAAATCCTTGTTTTAAGGTGAATATTAGTAATTTTTATAAATATATAAATAGAAACATATCAAAACATGAAGGAAGTAGTGACAGTGAATATGCAAGGGAAGTTGAGGCTTCTCATGATGATGATGAGTGACCCGACCCGACCCACCAAGGTCCTTCCTGGACCAGTAGTAAATTGAGTGTTCCACACCAAGACCGACTCCAATAGGTTAGGGTCTAGATATAATCACTAAGAATATGTAAGGGAAGAATAATATAGTGATGAAGAATAATCCAGTGATGAAGAAGATAAAAAACCTATGATATCTTTTAAAAATAACAATGATAAGTAAAATCCCTGTTTTAAGGTGAAGATTAGTAATATTTATAAATATATAAATAGAAACATATCAAAACATGAAGGAAGTAGTGATAGTGAATATTTAAGGGAAGTTGAGGCTTCTCGTGATGACGATGAGTGACCCGACCCGACCTGCCAAGGTCCTTCCTAGACCAGTAGTAAACTGAGTGTTCCACACCAAGACCAACTCCAATAGGTTAGGGTCTGGAGATAATCACCGAGAATACATATCTCACATGATGAGAGACCTTAACATAAATCACACACACACACACACATCAAAAAACAATATTTTAGAGATAATAATAAATTCTGAAACTACTAAAGAGTAAAACAATGCATGAAATAACCTCTAGGTAAACATTAGAGTACAATAATAAAAATAAATCCAAAGTGTGAAAAAGAAAAAATACAATCCCAACAAGAAAAAAATGGATTCACAACCTAAAAAGTGATGAAGAAGAGTTTCCCACTCACGAAATCCAATACTGTAACATCCCAACCCAGGATCCACTAAATGGTTCCCTAAGCTGATGGGTCATAAGGCCTCAATTTCACTTCCTCATATATTAGAGGCTTCTAAATAGATACGAGGGTGTGTGATGGTATGGTATGAGACTATACCCTCATAATCAGAGTAACACAATAATATCAATAATTAATACAAGGAAGAAGAATAATATCAACCATCAACAGAAGATAAAACACCCATACAATAATGATAATAATAAAAGACAAGGGAAGCATAATATAAAAAATGATGTGTATTCTATGTAAATATAAAATAGACATGAAATACATGGAAATGGGAATCCATTACAATACATGTATCAAAATTACAAAAATACCAAAAAAGAAACTATCTCCATATTGCATCACAAGCCATATCCCAATTTTGTGACACCCTAAAACTATGAAATAATCAATAAATAATCATCCAAAATGCGATTTCCCATGTACCTACTTTCATCCATGAAGTCTTTTTGAGTACTAAATGATGGCCCAAACAAGGTGAGAGATAATAATCAGTAGGCCACTACCAATGGTGTCCATAACATGTCTAGTCTATGCATATAAGTTGAAGAAGTGTGAATGTATAACATGAATAAAAGTGATAAAAGTAAAGTGATATTTTCCATTCTACCAAACTTCACTATGATCAAGAAACCATATCATAAGTGTTAACTGTAAATCATGGTAAGATTCATCAATGACCTATGTCGAGTAATCAAGTATCAGACCTACATGGGCTAGGATACAAGGAGTAGAAATGTCCAAGGAATCCAAATAAGCCATACCAAAGGATTATAAATTTTCAAGGCATCCAAATAAGCTAGATCTAAGGTTTAAAAACCAAGTAATTCAAGTGGGTCATATCCAAAGAGTAGAAATGTCCAATGAATCAAAGTAATATGGATCTAAGGAGTATAAATGTCCAAGTCATCCAAGTGATCCATATCCATAGAGTAGAAATGTCCAAGTAATCCAAGTGATCTGGATCCAAGGAGTAGAAATTTATAAGGCATTCATACGATTCGTATCCAAGGAGTAGAAATGTATAAGGCATCCAAGCAGGGAATTCATTCTATATATGAACCCTCTATTATCAGCATGACCAATTCATTCACCATTTCATAAACCATTTCATTAATCCCTTCATGATCATATACAAGACAGGGGATTAACCATTTTATACCCTTCATATACAAATTACAAGGTATTTTAAGGTTTTAAAAACCTTTAACAATATACTATATTAATACAATCAATTACCATAAATAAAAGTGATCTCAACTCACCCCATGGGTAAAATTTCCATGGAAAAAGGGAAGAACCCACCCCATGGGTGGTTTGGGTTGAGTTCAATAACCTCTAACCTAGTATAAGGGTGTCATGGAATGACTTAAACAAGAATTTAACATCTGATTTAGTGGTTTAATAATTTAGGAAACAACTCCTGGAAGGTCTGGCATGTGGAACAATGTAAATGGGGTATAAACAACCAAAATTTGAGGGAAAAGGTATCGACCAACTACCATATAACTGTAGAGGAACAATCATCCAGTATCAGACCTTTATTTGATCTAGATCATAAGAAAAAAAAATTAAGTGAATACCCTAAAAATATGGCATATTAGTATGCACAAAAATAGAATAATTTATATAAAGACAGATGATAAAAGAAGCCTAGAGAATGAAGAACTCATCAGTGGATATCCAATGAGATGTAAAAAACTCAAATCAGATGTTAGATGGAGGAATGAGATCAAAGTGTAGTCTAAGGGATATTTAACAAGAGGGAGAGGGGATGGACACTGGAGGAAATAAGAAAATAATAGGATGGTTATGTTTTTAAATTACTAAGGAAAAAATGGTTTTTTCACCCCTTTAAATCTGGGTTGCATGGTTTGGCTGCACTGTTGTCCAAACTGTGCGCCAACCGTACACCCAACACTACCTCAAGAGCCTCTTGCATGATCATAATGCATGGTTAGATAAACTATATGCTGCCAGTGCATTTTCCATTTGTTAAAAAGTCTGAAAAAAATTTATGGGCGTGTGGAATGGGTTTCATTATTTCATCAAACCATTCGGCCCCTGATAGTACACTAGACCACCTTGCATGATTTGATCTAACCATGTGGACTAGGTGAAATGGTTTCTACTAATTGTGTGGCACAATTATTTTCTCTAAATTCCAGGACTCTGAGCTCTGAACAATCCTCAAAAACCCTCATAACTCCCATGACCTCATTAGGTATTCAAATTAGGATAAAATTAGGGAACTAGACCAAAAATAAAAGGTTTCATACCACATATAAAATTAGGGTTCTTATAATATTCCCCTATTAAAGGAATTCATATATGAATTTCCCTTCCAAGGGTGGTAAAGCACCATCTAAAAATAATTCCGGCCACTGGGAATATACATGGGCCTCTCACTCCCAAGTCCCATCCTATACATGGCCATGCTACCATAGCACCCGTACAAGATAAACTGACTAGCATCAGAGAAACTATAGGTTCTGGTCACAGAATAAGTGCGTTGGTGGGTATACCAAACTTTAATTTTCTGTTGACAATGATCAATTAAAGATCCATCATGATAATAAAATGTAGGATCTTCAGAATAGAACAAAGAATGAAATAAAGAAATAGAGTCCCAGAACCATAGAGAGGATCATCATATGTTGGTTATAATTAGTTTAATTAAAATAAAAGAATTACCTTGATGGAATTATCTCTCTATTGATGTTTTCGGTCACAATCTGATGTGATCCATCATTTCATCGTAGAATCCAAGTGTAGACTTCCTCTAAAAGTGATCCACATGTGATCCACGTATCTCTGGACATTGCAGAAGGGATCTAAAGGTCCTAGATCAAAAGATTATTCTCTTGCAATGTCCGCCTTCGATCCCCTTGAGAGTCGCTTCTAAAGTTCTCTACTTGATTCGGTGGAGGAGGATCTCTCTCATAACTTGAGAGCATTCTTGGTGGAAAAAATATCTCTTGGTTTGAGAGCTTTTCCAGATCTGTTGTTCACAACCACAAAAAAATGGATAGGCTAATGAGAATAATATAATTGGGATTTTAATTAATTAGAATAATAAAATGAATTAATTACCCAAAATCATTTATTCATTTTATTAAATTCTTAGTAAGACCCCATGTTTAATAATAACAGTTGACTATTATTATTATTTTACATGCGCCCAACAAATTACACCTAATATTATTTGATTAAATAAATAATATTATTTCTCACAAATTGCCAGAAAAACTACACAGGGTGTACTTTTGTTTTTCCATTTTCTTTATTTCCTCCACCACATTTATTAGAACTTTAATAATGGATATTTATTTCTTAAATAAATATCAATGCATTACTTGCTAATAAATATATTATTTCACCCGCAATATATTTTCTTGAATAACTAGTGTCGAAATAAATGCGATCAGGTATCCTTGAATAATTATTAAATCAAAATTGGGAATAATCTTTATTCAACCTGTTAAATGAATATTTAACTGAGATACTTGAACATACTTAGTGTGTGACCCTCTAGGCCTATTTCTCAATGGCATTAGGTAGATCCTACCTAAAGTCCAAGGTTAACATCTTGAAACATGCCAAGGCACCTATAGAGAAAGAAGTTAATGCTACAATGACGTGTTACCTCCTACGAATACTTACCATGTAATGTAATCCCTTTGTCTTGATATCTCGAATCAAGCGGGTTGCATGCTAGTACTATCAACCCATGTGCTCAATTATTCTTTCTTTGACTTTCTAGAATTGAACTCTCCTATTCCTTACTATGGAAATATATTTATTTAGTTTATATAAATTCCATAAAAGGGCCTAAGATATCTACTTCTATTATGGAACAAAAGGGAAAAATCCTTTCTCGCATTATCTATTAATGCAGTATTACTCATGACGCATCCAACATATCCTATATCACTACAAATAGTGTTTCATCACAATTTTCATCAATAAATCTAAGTGCGTGAGTTATAATACACATTAATAATAATATTAAAGTCTAAGGATCAATACACACATTTGCATATAGAAACATCTAATGACACTATGCAATGTGGATTTATTACTAGTGGGTCTCATTCTTATAATATTCTCCTGAATATTACCAAGGGAACACACCATGAGAAGGTTCCTCAAAATTTTATGAGTCCTCACCCCTAATGGTCTGTATTATTTGTGTCTCTTAAGTAACATCATCTGTCCGTAGAACATATATTCAAGAATAGTGTTATGGAACTTCCGGGTTCTCATCATAGCAGGGATCCACTATGACCTTTTAGTGCAACATCTATCCTTAGGACATTATCACATGAATTCTCACACAGAAGAACAATAAATATGTGATAAGGTATTTATTAATGAATAAAGTATAAATTAGTTGGTTCTAGGCCACAAACTCCAACAGATTCCCACTTGGACTAGAGCCAACTGCTAACAACCTTTAACCCGCTATCTCTCAAATGATATTCATGCTTCTACTAAGATAAGACTTTAGTCATGGTGTCTACCACATTATCTTCTATGGACACTCTAGTCACTACAACTTCACCCCTTTGATAGAAATCCATCAAGAGGTGATACTGCCAGAGTTTGTGCTTTGTCCTTTGATGCGACCTTGGTTATTTTTCAAGAGCCACCGATGCAATATTATCACAATACAATGTGATAGGATCTTTATTACTAGGCACCACATCAAGATCATGGAAAAATTTCCAAATCCAGACGGCTTCCTTGGATGTATCAGTAACCAATATATATTCAAACTCTGCTGTAGAATTGGCGACAACTGGTTTCTTTGAACTCTTCCAGCTCATAGCTCCTCCATTAAGACATAAAACATATACATATTATATCTAAAAACTTGAATCAACATACCCTCTAATAACAAGATCATCTCCTCCTCCATACACTAGGAATATATCCTTAGTTATTATCAGATACTTAAGGATAGTCATAACGGCAGTCCAATGCTATTATCCTAGATCTTATTGATATTTTCCTACCATGCTCAGTGCATAGGCAACATCAAGCCTGGTATATAACATAGAATACATTATGGATCCTATAACCGAAGCATATGGGATCTTACTCATTCTATCTTTCTCCTGTTGTGTATGAGGACACATTTTCTTAGAAATATATAGCCCATGCAACACTGGAACCAATCCCCTCTTGGATAGTTCTATACTAAATCTATTTAGTATCTGTTCAATGTATGTACCCTGACTTAGTCCAAGAAACCTCTTGGATCTATCATGAATGATTTTGATCCCTTGAATGTAGGTAGCTTCACCCAAGTCCTTCATGGATAAACACTTTTTCAATTAGTCCTTAACTAACTGTAAGACTAGTACATCATTTACAATAAGAAATATGTCATCAAAATATACTACTAGGATAACGACCACATTTACATTAAACCTCTTATAAACAGATGGCTCACATTCATTTTTAATGAAACCAAATTCTTGTATGGCCTCATCAAATCAAATGTTCCATGACATAGATGCTTGATTTAATCTATAAATGGATTTATGCAACTTGAAAACCCATTTGGATTCACTTGGTGTCACAAACCCTTTTGGTTGTGTCATATAGACATCTTCCTTAAGGTTTTTTGTTAAGGAATGCTATTTTTACATCCATTTTCCAAATATCGTAGTCATGGTAAGCTATTATGTAAAGTATGATTCTTATGGATTTAAACATGGAAACTGGTGAGAAGGTTTCATCATAGTCAATTATTTGACGCTGTCTTAATCCTTTAGCCACTAGCCTTTCTTTATAGGTGATAACTTGACCTTCCATGTCTAGCTTTCTCTTTAATACCCATTTGCATACAACATGCTTTACATCAACTGGCTTATCTACCAGAACCCAGACTTGGTTCTGATACATGTAATCCATCTCAAAATTCATAGCTTCTAGCAATATTGCATCTTATGATCTTTCTACTACTTCCTTGTAGGTGATAGGTTCATCATTGTCCAACAATAATGATTCACCATCCTCAGTGACTAGGAAACCAAATATCTCTTGGTTCCCTTACATCTCTTGAGCTCCTACGCAGTACTTGTGTTTCTAGAACCTCTTCCATGGGGACATGTGGAACTTGTTCCTGTACCAACTCCTGTGTATCTTGATCATCAACTTTGTCGAAGTCAATATTTCTCCCACTGTCCTTTTTGAGGATGTGATACCTCTTAATAAAGATGGCTTGTCTGGAAATAATCACTTTCTTGTATGAAGGGTTATATAGGTAATATCCATTTTTTCCTTGGGATATACTATAAAGATACACCTCATGACTCAGGGTGCTAGTTTGTTGCCTGAGAAGGACTTAGCAAATGCCTTGTATCCCCATACACATGTGTGCGAAAAAATGGGATTCTTTCTATTCCATAACTCAGAGGGAATTCCATTTTTCACCTTATTTGGTTCTTAGTTTAATGTGTATGCTAAAATTTGTAATGCATATACCCAAAAGGATAATGGAAGATCTGAATGAATCATCATCGACCTCACCATGTCCAACAAGGTGAAGTTCCTCCTTTCACTAACACTATTCCACTGTTTTGTATAAGGATGAGTGAGTTGAGATAGAATCCCAAACTCCCGTAGAAGATCGATGAACTCTTGGTTCAGATATTCTCTACCTCAATCCGATAAAATATTCTTTATCTTCTTACCAAGCTGATTCTCTACTTCATTCTTGAATTCCTTAAATTTTTCTAAGGATTTTTACTTATACCTCATTAAGTATATATATCCATATCTACTCAAATAATTAGTAAAAGTAATGAAGTAATAATATCCACCTATATATTCTACATGAAATGGTCTACACACATCTATGCGCACCAATCCTAGAAGCTTTGTGGCCCTTTCACCCTATCCACCAAAAGGAGGCTTGGTCATTTTACCTTGTAAACAAGCGTGACATCTATCAAGTGGTTTTAGCTCTGTAGAGTCTAAATAACCATATTGGCAGAGCTTTGTCAAGCACTTATTGTTTACATGACCAAGATAGAAATGCCACAACTGGGTGTTGTATGAGTCATGTGAATTTGTTTCGTTATTGATTTTCAAAACTTGGTTTTCATAATTTAATACATACAGACTATTATTTAAATGCACCATACCATAACATATGTTGTTCTTATAAAGGAAACAACCCTTATTTCTAAATTTGAAAATAAATTCATCCATATCCAAACAATATACAAAAATTATGTTCTTGGTAACACCAAGAACATAATAACAGTTACAGAAAACCAAAAGCATTCCAGTTGGAAATGAGAGATAGCAATCACCAATGGACAACGTAGCCAACCTTGTGCCATTGGTAGCTCTATGATCCACCTATCCTATGTAAATTTTTCTAAATATACTTGGTTCCTTAATTTGAATACATATATGATCCCCACAAGCTGCATCTAATACCCAATGTATAGAAATGGAAAGATTACACTCGATAACGAATGAACCTTTAGTGTACCCACACTTCTGGGTACAGTTCCTCTTCCAATAGCCTAGCTTTACACATGAAAAACATACCAACTCTTATTCCTTTCCCTGCATCTGGATCTTCCCCTTCTTGGAGGGATGGTGCTCTGGGGCTTAAAACTGTTTATAAATCCTAGGCCCCTTTTCCTTGTTCTTACTTTTATTATTCACCATAAGAACTATGAGTCTGTCATTCCCCATGTCCTTATTTACCTAGAAAATTAAGTTCAGATGTTTTGACATACTATTCTCATCGTTTCTCATTTTGTAGTTGAAAATGAAGCTAGAGAAGGTCTTGGGCAGTGATGATAAGATAAGATCTATATGCAACTCATCTGAGAACTTAATCCCTAAGATGTACATGCATTCAATGTATCCAATAAGCATGACTACATGAGGCCCAACTAGCAGAGACTCTCTAATTTTAGTTATGAACAAAGCATTGGAGATCTCATATATCTCTTATCTCACCTTCTCTTGATAGAGATCCTTAAGGTGAGACATCATGCTATACACATCCATGTTTTCATGTTGCTTCAAGAGATCATTAGACATGAAAGATAAAATGAAACATTGGACATCTGTGGAATCATCCATATATTTCATATAGAGAGATAGTTCCTCATCACTATCCTCTTTTCTAGGTGCAACTGGAATAGGATCTTCCAGCACATACAATTTCCTCTCGTGGTGAAGGATGATGCGTAAATGCCTCCGCCATTCCTAGAAATTAGTGCCAGTGAGTAGGTTTTCCTTATCGAGTATGGTTTTCAATGATATGTTTGAAGTCATTTTTCTTTATATTTCTAAAAATTAAGATGAGAAAATGTTTAGTACTTTATCATGATAAAACTGAGACAAATAAATAAATTAATACTTATTAGTCTCTCACTATTTTATCGAAATCCAATAGCCCTCAACATTGAATTAGGATTATTCTATTGCCTAAATATTCTAGTGGAAAGGATCCATATTTCCCTTCACATTACTCCAACTAGGGTTGTTCAAGAAATTTCAAGGGTGTTAGGTAGGCATTCCAAAGGACAACTGAATTAACTCGCAGCTCCTTGATCCATTGAGTGGACTCCCCAATCCTAAAATCCTTTTATTTTAGATTTCCTTAAACTTTGCCTCTTGGTCACACCAAGTTCTGCTATGGTAGTCAACCCTTGATTTGAACCAAGTCAAGTCAAACTAAAACCTTGAATTAGAATTCGTCGATAATTGAAAGCACCCCAACTAGGGTTGGTCAAGCACTTTGAACTATGGTTTAATTCTAACCAAGATTATAGAAGGCTATACCAACTTAATATTTCTTTAAGGAATTTTAACCTTATACGTAAATTTACATTTTTTTATCATTGATTACATGCTTTTTAATATTAAGTAGGATATACTTAAGTGATTAACCATGTTTAAGATAATATTTACACATAAGATGGTCTTATTTTAGTTCCATCTTTAATGCTTGTTTAATTCATTAATTGTGTGATCATGACAACACTCCCACAATAAATAAACCATGAAAATGAAAAAAATAAAATAAATGGTATGATAATGATCTTGTTCTATTGGTCAGTTTATCTAGAATTTGATAAACTAAACCAAGACCTAGGGGAGAAACACCTCGAACCATTTGGGTTCGTGTTTACAGCTTTACACATGTTCACCTTTGAATCTACTTGGATTGGTTTCACCTTGGATCCTAACTTGAGCCACCTCCACTAGCTTGGGAGATCTATCCATTACATATGCTTTTATATCACTCATAGGTGTGGTTTAAAATGGGGTTTTACATAAAAGAAACCTTGGGAACGTAGTCCCAACATATTAATGAGGAGAATACTTGCATGCCAAACAATTTAATTTAAATAAATAAATTAAAAAAAACCATTCAAATATAAAGGTCTTGGTCTAGCTCATGATCATCCATACATGCAATGATATTTAGGAATAAATAAAACTAGTATTCAATTATTTAATCATTATTATTTAAGATAAATCATGCTCAAATCAATTAATTATATTTAATTAATAAATCCTTTTATCTTAAAACATTTTTCTGAATTTCCTTGAGATTATCATACATTATAATATTAAAAAAAATAAATTCATTTAAAATTATCTTTGTATGTAACTTGTTCCTTGGAGGCAACCTAGTGAATTCCCGTTCATAACTACCAAATGAGTAGAAATAAACATTATGAAGATGTTAAATTAAACACACATATATAAAACACCTATCACGTGTTGTGCCTCAGCTTTACACCTGTACTATGGTGCATGTCTCAAGGGTTTTTATAATATAGTAATAAATTTTAATAAATCTGTGTAATTTAGAGGAGTAAATGGTGCATAGTCCCAACTACATGGTGTGTACTTTTGTTCCCTGCCCACCCGAAGTACATGCCTGAGGACATGGCGTGTAGATGTACTTCATAAATCTTTGGAGTACATGTCATGTTCAGTGGGACACATGCCATGTACTATCTGTATTACATGGTTTCCAGCCGGGTAAGCCGTGTATGGGATACACAATCCAACCGTAACCCAAAGGGACCACACACCGTGTTCAGTGGGCCACATGGCGTGTAATCTAGAAACCGTGTGCCATCTGTTCCTGGTCAACACATAGAGTCTTAAAGACTTAGATAGAATCCAATGACACGACCTAGTTTGGCGGACCATCCCAGTGCATGGAACCTATACTACATGGTGTGTACTGCAAAATACACACCTTGTGTTCTAGTGTTTCATGGCCAAGAAGCTTTGGCACCTCTAGATGAGATCCTCTGTTTTATTTTAATCAAAATAAAAATAAAAAATCGTTTCTATATGGCGACTGATAAATGAAATAGGTGGAATAGATATCGAGATTAAGATTTATAGAATGATTAACTTGAATTGAAAAAAACTAAATTATTAAATTTTCAAATCACCAAAGAAAAAATAAATAATTATAATCAATGATATGACCACTCTGATACCACTTGTAGGTTTCAGACATAGTGGAAGCACATTGGTAGGTGTACCCAACTTTATTTTTTTCATTAACATTGATAAATCCAAGATCCTTCACGATAATAAAACGCCAGATCTTTGGAATATAACGAAGAATTAAATAAATTAAGGAAGTCTTAAAACCATAGAGAGGATCATCATATGTTGGTTACAATTAATTTAATTAAAAGACAATAATTACCTTGATAAAATTCTCTTTATATTGATGTTTCTGGTCACGATCCGACATGACCTATTATTGTGTCGTAGAATCCAAGTGTAGGATTCCACTAGTGGTAATCCACACATGCTCTACATATCTTTGGATGTCTCCAAAGGGATCTCTAGGTGCTAGCATAGAATAGTCTTCGCTTGTGATGTCCGGCTTCGATCGCCTTGAGAGTCGCTTCAAAGTGCTCTCCTTGATCCGGTGGAGGAGTATCTGTCTCTTAACTTGAGAGCATTCTTGGTGAAAAAAAATTTCTCCCTTGGCTTGAGATCTTTTCCAGATCCATTGTGCACAACCATAAAAAATGGCTAGGCTAATGATCATAATATAATTGGGATTTTAATTACTTAGAATAATAAAATGAATTAATTACCTGAAAGAATTTATTCATTTCATTTAATTCTTAGTAAGACCCCATGTCTAATAATAACAGTTGACTATTATTATTACTTGACATGCACCCAACGAATTACATCTAATATTATTTAATTAATTAAATAATATTATTTCTCAAAAATCCCCAGAAAAACTACATGGCATGTATATTAATATACACGACATGTAATTTTGTTTTTTCTACTTTGTTTATTTCATACACCATATTTATTAGACCTTGAATAATGGATATTTATTTATTAAATAAATATCACTACATTACTTGCTAATAAATATATTATTTTTCCCATAATATATTTTCTCAAATAACTAGTGTCAAAATAAATGTGATCAGGAATCCTTGAATAATTATTAAACCAAAATTGGGAATAATCTTTATTCAACTTGTTAAATTAATATTTAACTGAGATACTTGGACACACTTAGTGTGTAACCCTCTAGGCCTCTTTCTCAGTGGCATTAGGAAAAGCCTGCCTAAAATACAAGGTTATCATCTGGAAACACACCAAGGCACCCATAGAAAAATAAGTTAACGCCAAAATGACGTGTCACCTACTACGAACACTTACTTTGTAATGTAATCCCTTTGTCTCGATATCTCAAATCAAGTGGGTTGCATGCTAGTGAAATCAACCCATGTGCTCAATTATTCTTTCTTTGACTTTCTATAATTGAACTTTTATATTCCTTACAATGGACATGGATTTATTTAGGCTATACAAATTCCATCAAAGGGCTTGAGGTATCTACTTTCATTATAGAATAGAAGGGACAAATCCTTTCTCACATTATCTATTAATGCAATATTACTCATGATGCACCCAACATATCCTTACTCACTACGAATAGTGCGTCATCACAGTTTTCGTTAATACATATAAGTACATGAGTTGTAATACCCATTAATAATAATCTTAAAGTCTAAGGACCAATACACACGTCCGTAGATAGGAACATTCAATGACACTATGAAATGAAAATTTCTTATTGGCAGGTCTCATTCTCATAATATTCTCCTGGATATTACCAAGGGTGAACACCATGAGAAGGTGCCACAAAGTTTTATGAGTCCTCACCCCTAATGGCCTGTATTATTTGTGTCCCTCAAATAACATCATCTGGACATATAACATATATTCAAGAATAATGTTATGGCACTTCTGGGTTCTCATCATAGTAGGGATCCTCTATGAACTTTTAGAGCAACAACTTTTCCTTAGGACATTATTACATGAATTGTCACATAGAAGAAGAATAAAGATGTGATAAGGTATTTATTAATGAATAAAGTACAAAGTAGTTGGTTCTATGCCACCAATTCCAGCAGAAACATAAATCCTTGATCCACAATATGAATAGGGTTCTCCTCGAAGGAAACATCTACCTGAAACCCAACCTCATCTAGATAAAGAGTGTGAGATGGGTCTAAGTGATAATGACATAGTTGAGATACATGGATAATGTCGTTCATAGCCTGATACCTATGAGGTAACTACAAATGATAACATGATTTCTAGAATCTCTCCAAAATCTCAAAGGGAGCAACATAATGAGGTGAAAGCTTAACCTATTTCTGAATCCTTCTTTGCCCCAACCTAGGTGAGATAAGAAAAAATACTCAGTCCCCAACCTCAAAATCCAGTGGTCATCGATGATGATCAACATAATATTTTTTTTCTAGATTGAGTAGTATCTATTCATTTTTTGATCAACTTCACCTACTCTAAAGTCTCTTGAACGAAATGAAGTCTAGGAAGCCCTGTCTTTCCTACCTCTAACCAACATAGAGGTGATCAATATGACCTACCATACAAGGCCTCACAGGGTTCCATCTATTTAGTATCCTGATAACTATTATTATAGGTGAATTTATCCAGTGGTATATGCCTATCCCAAGAACCTCCAAAACTGATGACACATTCATGGATCATGTCCTATTGAACCTGTATTATGTGCTCCAATTGAACACCAGTTTGAGGGTGGTATGACATGCTCAAAATCACCTATGACCCCAACTCCTTCTGTAGACCCTACCAAAACCAATATGTGAATCAGGTATCCCTATATAATAAAAAAATATGAGGAAAACCATGAAGGTGTACAATATCACAGATATATAGTATCCCAAGCTCATCTACTGAGATGGTCTCCTTGATAGGTAGGAAATGAGAAACCTTCTCCAGACTTTATACAATGGCCCATACAACATCACTACCTTAGGGTGACCTTGGTAACCTAATTAGGAAATCCATGGAAATATCACCCCATTTACACTCAGTATTGGGAAACTGCTATAAAAGATAAGCTGGACACTGATGTTCTTCCTTAACCCGTTGATAGGTGGAACACCGAGTAACAAAACCATCTATCTACCACTTCATAATAGGTCACCATTCCTAGTGGTATAAATATTGACACATCTTGTTAAGACCTTGATGCACTGCCCAAGTGGAGGTATGGTAATTTCACATTAGTTCCTCCCACACATCATCTAGAACCCAAAGACAACCATGAATATTTAGGATTTCTTCCCCACCAATGGTCTAACTAGGTGGCAGGTCATCACCTGAAATACTCTCCCATAGTACTAAGACCTCAGAATATGATAGCTTTCTTAGCTTCACTCTCTCCAGAAGTTAAGAGTTCACTGATAAATATACAAGTAAAAACTTTCCATGATAGTCCTAAACCTCTATGTACATCTCAGAAAATAGGTGCATAAGTTTCCAAAAATAACTAGCCTCCTAAACCACCTGTGTATGAGTCCTCCTGCTCTGAGAATCAGCAACTGCATTTCCCTTTCTGAGTTTATAAGCAAGGTTAAAGTCAAAAGACTATAGGTATTCAATCACCTTCATTTCCTATGATTAAAATCAGACTGTGTAAAGATATACTTAGGGGATTTTTTGTTATGTATACACCACAAAATGATCTCCCAGTAAATAATGTATCCAATAGCATAGGGAATGTGAAATAGTGTCTAACTTGAGATCATGGGTCAGGTAGTTCCTCTCATGCAGCTTCAACTGATGAGACTCGTACTCCATGAACCATTCCCCCTGCATCAGGATATATCCTAGCATAATGCCTAATGCATCATAGTAAACTATATATATTTTACTAGGTTCTAGAAGTGTCAGGATCGAAACTAAAGTCAACCTTCTATTTAGCTCTTGAAAGGCCCTTTCACATGCCTCAAACCATATAAATTTTACCTCCTTTTTGTTCAAGCCTGTGAGAGGCATAACTAGGCATAAGAAGTCTTGGATGGAGTTCCTATAATAACACAACATATCTAAGAAACTTTGGATGTCAAATAAATTCTTGGGATAGTCCCAATACACTAAAACACTCACCTTCTCTGGATCCACAATCACTCTTGTCTTTGAGATGATGTGACCCAATAAGTGAACTTTATCTATCTAGAACTAACATTTTTCTATATTGGCATATAGCCTATGCTCTCATAGTGTCTTTAGAATTATTTCAAGGTGTTTAGCATGATTAGTTTGATTCTAAGAATACAAAAATATTTCATCCACAAAAACCAACCTAAAAGAATAAAAAAAGGGGTGAAAACCCGATTCATCAATGCAATGAAAATGGAAAACACGTTCATAAGACCAAAAAAATAACTATATACTCATAAAGATCACACCTAATACAAAATGCTATATGAGGTATGTATGAAGGTCGAACACATACTTGGTGTTAAACTAACCTCAAATAAATCTCTGAGAAAACCCAACCCCCACATAGATGGTTGAAGAGGTCATCTATATAGGTAAAATGATATCAATTCTTAACCACCAACTAATTCCATTTTGGGCAATCCATGCATAAACAAAGGGTTCCATATGCCTTATTAGTGAAAAAGACCGGTGAAAACCATAGAGAAGTACTGGGTAATATAAAACACTTAGGTTATAAATTCTCTAGATGTATCTTTAGCTTCTACAACTTAGTAGTATCCATCCTTTAAGGAGAAATGGATACCGTTGTAGCTCTAGACACTAGATCGATAAAAAAATCTACCTATATCATAGGAGATATTCCTAAAAATTCATCCTAGAAAACATCCTTGAAATGATTTATGACTAGAGGGAAATATACCTATTGCATTCCTTGATCATCTAGATATAAGATAGAAATCTGTGATGTCATCCCACCCAGAACATGATTCTCGGTTCTAAATCAGCTCACCTGGACATCCCATTCAACCTTGGGTATAAAAAACCCACCCTATGGTGATGTTAAAGTCACAATTTAGTGATATTAGTCAAAATAAGAATGATATGAAACCAACCGATCCATCCCAATAAGGATATAAAACACTATCATCTATAGGAAGAAGAATTCCCATACAAAGATAAATCCACCCATCTCAAGGGGGTACTCCCTAAACCGGCATACACTCTCTGATCGTATCCCCAAAAGAGTATCAAGTATCATCACACCATAGAAAAAATGAACATTGAGCCCAAGGATCTCCACAATGGTCACATATATGAATGAATGAGAAGCACTTATATTGAAAATAGTTGATACTAATGTAAAGGATACTAGAATAGTACTGCTCACTGTAGAAGGTCTGATACTCTTCTCTTCATGTATTTTTTGCACTACATACATCTAGAATGATCCATGAACTTGGGATATAGCTTGGATACCTTGAGTAGGTCCACTATGCTGGCCTTGTAAGTTTGGTGTTTGGATGCCTCATCCACGACCACCACCTTGGCCTGATCGGCTGGTTGCACTCCAACTCCTTGCTTAACTAGAGGCTTCTGACCCCACTCCTAAATGTGGAGTTGGTATAGACCCTATCTCACTATATGTTGGAAGAAAGGTCCTTTAAAACCAATATATATGTCACTTCCTTCCACAGTATAAACACTCAACTGGGTTTCTATCACACTAGCTCCTCATGTGTCCTTTCCTCCCACATTGGTGAAAGAAAATAGAACTATCAGTAGTCATGATCTCGATGGTATTCTTATAAAAAAAGATCTCAAAGCACCACTTCCTACCACCTAACACTATGAAAATAGGTCAAGAAGATGATATACCCTGATCCACACCCTCATCTTCTCTCAGGTTTCACTCAGTAATAAGATCTTGATTCACTATTTCAAATATGGTATCCAACCAAAAAACATTCACCTACGATCGAACAAAATGCATGATCCCTTTCTCCAAGAATCTATCCCCAGAAGGATCATCCACAATATAGATAATAAAAAAGTGATGAATCTATGTAAAGAGAGCTGAATATTATATAACAGACATAGAACCCTGCTCCAGTTGCATAAACTTTGTGGCCTGATCATCCCTCAAAGTCTCATGGATAAGGTAATCATAAAAAATAGATTGGAAATCCCTCTAAACTATATCCCAATGCCTATACAATTGGTTCAAAACATTAAACCAATGCTTGGTGGATCCCTAAAGAATATAATTTATAAGATTGACCCACTTATTTGGAGGTGTATCCAGGTTCTCGAAGATAGAAAAGATTGTCTCAAACCAAATCTCAGCATCCTAGAGGCCACCATCCCTCAAGAAAGTGGGTGGGTTATGCTATTGAAACTCACAAATCAACTCTTCCATATTCAAGTATGGATGTGGAGATCCTTGAACAGTTTGTATAAAGCATAAGAAATCCTCTCAAAACTAGGCATCAACACCCACATCTGGTATAACTAACGGTTCTACAAGTGGCACTACTAGAGGTTCTATGGGTGACCCAGGACCCACCACCTACAGAGTATGGTCTTCAACACCCTCTTAGAACACAACTACATGCCATTATGGTGGGATGTATCTATAAATTATAAACACACACCTCATACAATATTTGGTAACATCAAGATCATAAAAAAATGAATAGAAGATGTATAATCCTTCCTATATATAGGTTACAGCCCTTTTCCAACTCTAAATCCAAGACTGGGAAACACAAGGATCCTCAGAATACAAGAGATACTACCTACTACCCACTAAAAAGGTCTAGTTAGGGTCAATTTATCTACTAAATGTCAAGGGTTCTGGTATATAGAGTGTCAATTGAATGTTATAGAGGAAATCACCCTTTAAGTTGCAATTGGAACCTCCATTTAATGACAACATTCACATTTTAGAATTTAAATTATTCTAAGTTCCTTATTTATTTATCACTAATATTATAAAATGGTTGAATTATATAGACAATTGTTTCCAATTTACAATGTCCCATACACTTTATAAATTGAATTATGACATCAAATTAATCACAACCATAAATAAGTTGCATCCCATGAGACCAATGGTCCATGACTTAATATTCTATAATTAACTACTTAAGGTTTCTACATCAATCTATGTAGGAAAACACTATTCGATTGATGTAGGAACTTTAAGTAACCAATTACATATCTCATTTCCTACAAAAACATCATACAATAACAATTATATCTCACAAGGAACATATCATAATGTCATACAGTCAAGCAATACATCCAAGATGGCATGGCATATGCATGACATGTGAATTACCTATATGCATAAAATGATGTATGAGACCAATGATTCCTTTATATATAGGGAAAAGAATAAAATGTAATAAAAATTGTAATAATAATAACATAACATAACATGTGTGTCACCCAACGGTGGAATCAAATCAACAGTAATAAGAATAAACCAAAACATCATATCCCATTCCCTTGGTCATTTGGTTTTTCCTTGTCCATGGGTTAGCTACTACCAGACAAAAATCATTACAAAATACCAACTCTTTCTTAGTTTCCTACATACTAATCCCAAATAGCAATACCAAAAGGAAATAAAACCCACTCTGATACCACTTTGTAACGTCCCAAACAGGGAGCCACTAAATAGTTCCCCAAACTAGTGGGTCACAAGGCCTCAAGCACACATCCCCATACACCAGAGGTTGTGAACTAGTAGTGAGGTTCAGTGATGTTACAACAGGGAGACTATACCCTCATAATTAGAGTAACATAATGGTATCAATAATGAATACAAGGTGGAAGCATAATATTAACCATCAATAAATGATAAAAAAATCAGAAAATAATGATAATAATAAAATCCAAGGATAATGAAATATGAAAAATGATGTTTAAATACATGGAAATAGGCATCCAAAACAATACTTATATCAAAATTACATAAATACCAAAATGAAAAAATATACAGATAGCATCATGATCCATAGACCGATCTTGTGATCCCCTACTCTTATGAAACAATCAATCAAGAACCATCAAGCAGGTGATTTCCCCTACCCTACCCACATCCATGATGTCTATCTGGGTACAAAATGGTGGTTTGAACAGGGTGTGAGATAACAATCAGTAGACCACCACCAATGGTGATTATAACATGTCTAGTCTATGAATATAAATTGAATCAATGTTCTTGTATAATAAGAACAAAAGTGATAAAAGTAAAGTGATACTATCTAGTGTACCAAAGATCACTATGATCAAGAAACCATATTATAAGGGATAACTGTAAATCATGGTAAGTATCACTAGTGGCCTATGCTGAGTAATCAAGTATCAATCCTACATGGGAAAGCATCAAAGGAGTAGAAATGTACAAGGCATCCAAATAAGATGGATCAAAGGAGTAAAAATGTACAAGACATATAAATAAGCTGGATCCAAGGTGTGAAAACCAATTCATCTAAGTGGTTCAGATACAAGAAGTTAAAATTTCCAAGGAATCCAAGTAAGATGGATCCAAAGAGTCGAAATGTCTAAGGGATCCAAGTGATTTAGATCAAAGGTGTAAAAATGTACAAGGCTTCCAAATGAGCCAGATCTAAGGAGCATAAATTTCTAAGGATTCCAAGTGAACATGATCCAAGGAGTAGAAATGTACAAGGCATCAAAGTGGGTCATCGGTGCCATACCGTGAACCCTCTATTATCAACATGACCAATTAATTCACCATTTCATAAACCATTTCATTAATAATTTCATTAAAAATTTCACTAATAATTTCATTGATCCCTTCATGATCATATATAATCTATGATTATCCATTTCATACCTGTCATATACAAATGAAAATGTGTTTTAAGGTTCTTAAAACCTTTAAAAATATACTTTATTTCCACATTCAATTCCCATAAATAATATTGATCTCAACTCACTCCAAGGGTAAAATTTTCACAAAAAAAGGAATAACCCTCTCCATGGGTGGTTTATGTTAAGTTCAAAAACCTTCAACCTAGTATAAGGGTGTCATGGAATGTCTTAAATAAGAATCTAACATTTTATTTTGGGGTTTAATAATTTAGGAAGCAATTTATGGATGGTCTGATGTGCCATACAATGGAAATAGGGTATAAAAAACTAGAAATTGAAGGAAAAGGTATAAAACACCTACCATCTACCTATAGAGGAACACTCTTCCAGTATCATACTATAATTTGGTCTAGATCAGAATAAAATGGAATATTAGGTGAATAACTTGAAAATAGGGCATATCAGCTTGCACCAAAATAACATCATTGACAGAAAGAAAAATTATGAAAGGATCTTAAGGAATAAAGAACTCACAAATGAATATCCAATGAGATAAGCAACCCTAAAATAGGATGTCAGATAGAGGAATGGGATCAAATCCTAGTCTAGTCTTGGAAGGGAGATTCAATTATAGGGAGAGGGTATAGCTGCTAGAGAAAATAATAAAATAAGGGGTGGGTTAGGTTTTTAAATAACCAAGTACAAAATGGTATTTTAACCCCTTTAAAACTGGGTTGCATGGTTTGAAAACATGGTTGAACAAACCGTGTGCCAACCATGTTCCCAACACTACCTCAAGACCCTTTATCATGGTCATGGTTCATAGTTAGATAAAATGTGCGTTGACTATGCATTTTCCCTCTATTAAAAAATCTATATCAAATGAAAAGGCATGTGGCCTGGGTTCTATGGTTTCATTAAACTGTGTGGCACTTGACAGTGTACTAGAACACCTTGAACAGTTTGATATTAACTGTACAGACTGGGCATCACAGTTTCTACTAACCATGTGACCCATATTTTTTATCCAAAAGCTGGGGATCTAGGATCTGAACAAGCCTCAGACACCCTCATAACTCCTGTTACCTTGTTAGGCATTAAAATTAGGATAAAATTAGATAACTGAACTAAAAATAAAAGGTTCTATACCTCATAGAAAATTTGGGTTCTTACAATAATACAAATACATCCAAAGTGTAAAGGGGAAAAATACATGACCAACCAGAAACAAAGGGAGTGGAAAACTAACAAGTGATGAAGAGGAATTCCCTACTCACAAACTCTAATACCTACCACCCCCTCTAATCAATTCCATTAAGTAATGATAAGATCCACCAATATCTGGTCTTTCAGGGTCACTATCTAACTTTCTAACATCAACATAAGTCACGACACATGCGAGCAAAGCCCATGAAATGGTGAGTATATAAATACCTAGTACAGTGACCAAAAATACAAAGGAAAATCAATATAAATGAATAGTTAGATTAAAACACAATAAGGGAGAATAAACCCAACAAAAATATGTACTCATGGAGGTAACTAAATAAATAAAGAGTAGAAGATCTTGATATTCATAACTAGATAAAGATGACGAGTCTATCTGTAACTCCATGTTCTAGTACTATCCTAGAGACAGTATACCAACATAAAACTCACCATAATTTAATGGAGAACCCACACCTTGCTAGAAGATTCCTTAGTTGAGGGATCACCAACCTCAATGTAGGACCCAATCCCCATTGAATCTCAATGATGGAGGAGTACCAAATTTATAGATAGAGAAACCATGTACAAATGTGTATGAGGAGACCAAAACTACTTTTATAAAAGATATTGGAGACCTACACCCTGATATAAAGTTCCACCATAAGGTGAGTACTCCAATGTCAACTTCGATTATCTCACCCTGAGATAAAGTTCCCCAAAAACTCTGATGATCTCACCCAGACCTTGATGTTGTATAATAACTACTGCGGTGATAGTGACCTACTCATTCCATCAACCGTCATATCTATGATGTCAAACAAAGGCCACCATCACATACAATGTGAAGATATACCTAGTAAAGACCACTTATGTGTCTACTTACAAGTCCCAAATACATAAATATAACTGGTAGAATGTTTTAAACTAAGTAAACGACATTTCTATTGAGGTACATGGGGTATAATTCCATGTCCTTGTCTAACTGCGTCCTTCCACTCCACTCAACACGTGAAAAGAGAAATTAAAAGACATGTTGTCCAAGACAGACAATGTGTTAAACCACTCAGGGTTGAATGTGTGTACCCTATAAACATGGCTCAACTAGATGGGTAACACCACACAACATGTCCATTAGGGGAATGAAGAGTAGGACTACTCTAGGTCCTAGGCATGTACTCTATGCACACGACCTGGCTACTCGAGTAAGGACACACAACGTGTGATCCCAACCACATGGTGTGTAATACTTAACTTGGTTAGTAAACCCTATCCACTATGAATAGAAGACTACACAAATTGTTTCCTTATAAGACACATGAAATTTAATCAGGTTTTTCATAGAAACTGAAGTATTCTTTAAAGATCTTCATGAGTCCAATGATCTATCCATATATCTCACCCAATGCTATATCCAAGGCTTCGATCTTAAAGGAATTCTCTCCAAACATCAATTTCTATCCTCCCTAGGCTGGAAAACTAGATATTTGTGGACCTACACATTGTATGTCATACCCATCATGCCTCTGAGGTGTGCCTGACCACATTACTCTACTTTGATCTCATAATTGATCATAAATACTTTCACCATTATCATATTTTCCAACATTAAAACAAAACATCATGAATCTGAGGTTCAACCATGATTCAAATTAAATCCATGGTCGAATTTTCAGCCTGCCATAGGATGATGATGAATATGAAGAATAGGGGAAGAAATCCACAATCATAAAAGTTCATCGATGTTCATGGTGAATCCGAACAATGATAAAAATTGTAAAAAATATTCAATATAAGAGGATTTAATCACAACAGATCAAACTAGGGAAGATAGAAGTAATTAAATTTGCAAGTACATGTGAAGAATAAGAATAATCTAGGGGATACAAACAAACATAAAATCCAAGATTGAATCGATTATTAGTAGGGTGGAATTCCATAAATAACAAATCCCCACATGATGATTGGATTGATGCTAACAAAGAACAATTCTGAATTGCTATCATTGGTGAGATCTAAGAACTTTTTCATCGATCCCTGAATCTACATTGATCTGATGCTAAAGGTTCACTCTTGTAGTGGTGGATTCTCTCTTAATTATGAATCTCCAAGGGTTATGTGTCTAACTATAAGTATTTTTAATAAAAAGGTTTAAATAAGAGAATAATTAGGTCAAAATATTTATTTAATGAATTAAATCAATTAAATTATTTAATTTAATTTGTTCATTTAATACATCAACGACTAAAAATGGTCTCAAAACCGATGCGTACAAAACTTATGTTACACCTAGGGTAAACCTCATGTTCTAAGTCTAACAATGGTATCTGATTTACCATATGAGACTCCGATCAATGGAAATTTCATTTATTCCAAAAGACATGTGTGTGCATTTTAATAAATTTAATAATTTTAATAGGAATAAGCACATTTTAAATATTAAGTATAAAGGGTTTATATAAATAAAACATGTTGATAAAAAGACAATTATTTTTTGGTAAAGTTTTTATATGTTTCAAAAATATTATTTTTTCAAAAAAATGTTTTTAAAATTTTTATAGAAAAATAATAAAATAAAATTTATTTTTTTGGAAAATATAATTTAAAAAATAATCTTTTTTTCTTAAATATTCATTTGAAAATCATATTAGGGTGAATGTTTTGGATTTTTTTGAAAGGATTGTTTTTCAGTGAATAGTGAAAAATAATGGTTTTTATTAAGATTGCATTTTGTTTAAAGCATTTAAAAATATAAAAATTGTTTTAATATGGTTTTAAAAGTAAAATTAGTTAAATATAAATTTATTAATTTTTATTTCAGTTATTTTAATCAATTTTATGTTAAATTTTTATATAAATACATTTTTAAATTTTGAATATTTTCTCTTTGGAAAACTGCTTTTTCATCACGTTTGTGGGTTTAATTTTAAATTAAATTTTTCCATGTAACACCCCGACCCCTATAGGCTGGAGCTGGTGTATTACTTGTGATATTTTAATGGATAGAAGGAATGAAAAATCCCAAAGGAACGATCAGTTTAGTAGTCTTGAAGAAACTAGATACATAGATGTTACTCAAATTACATTGGAAAAGTTTACAAAATACAATACATAACAAAAACTAAAAACTGCATCCACAAGAACTCAATAAATGATCTCCTATTTGTCACCTGTTGAAAGTAAACAATGAAAGTGGTGAGATAAAACACTCAGTAAGGGTTAAAAATAGCGGAATCATGAATGCAATAATAAGTTAATCATAGTCAATCTGGCATAATGTATATGGCATGGTGAATAAATGAAACACTAATGCCATTAATAAACTGAGAATGAAACTGCATCCATAGATTTTGTCATAGTAAAAAACTCCTGGATAATAATAATAACTGATAATGAATAAAGAGAATACTTATTAATTTGAAGTCATGTATCTGACACATGAAACCATAATACCATTTAAACGGTTTAGTTCTGTGGGTAGAAACCCGTCTGATTTTTGGAAACAAACTCAAAGGGTTTGTCGCCAACTGATTTGTCTAATGAGACCTACCAATGCATCGAGGGACTATAGTGGGCCCCACCCTCCACTTCATGTCCAAATCATTCTTTATACATTGATTCAATACAAGATCAATAATCCTTTTCAATATCTATATAGAGTAGGGTATATGGATTCATCAATATTTCCATAGTTAAAATAATTTTCCAAATAAACACCGTATGTAAAATGGTATACGGTTTAGACAACAAACATATCCATGATATGTGATTATGGATATGTAATATAAATATAATTTCAAATTAAAATTGATCTCAAATGGTTAATAGGTACACCGCATAAGGATAATTAGGTGCACAATAAAAAGTTAGTCACTATAAAATAGTAGTTGAGACAAATTCTCTTACCACAATGTAATCAGTTGAATCATATAACCAGAACTTAATAACCCTCAAATGAATAATTGAATAACATGAATATAAATAGAATCATGTTATTATATATCAAATGGTATTACACATATACCACATACAAGAAATAAGTGGCGAATAATGAAAATCTCACATAAATGAAAGTGAGATGAGAAACCCCTTACAAACATTTCAGCATGGTAACAAGTGCTATTGAGACGGATTTTCATTACTTAGAATAAAAATAAAATTGCAGCACAAAATTTTATTTTTATTATTTAGTTAACCCAATTAATTATTAACCTCACCTGAGAAAACGCAACTCCGGAAAAGGTGTTCTTAACCAATTAACGGCGCTGTGATTCCATCGGTGCCCTCAGAATTTGATTCCGAGCACCAGTTCAAAAGTTAGGAAAACCCACTCGTTCGTTCACTGAATATACCCGAGCTAAACTTTGGAAATTGATTCCGGGCACATCGGGCCTCAGAATCAGGTACCGTCAGAAAATTCATTCTTGTAAAATCCCAAAGAAAATTAAGAAAAAAACTTCCTATGAATTTTATGGGTCTTTACATTACTACCACCTCAGGCATTTACGTCCCTGTAAAGATACATCATAAACTAGGGGAAAAATGTGGGTATTGTGAATGCATCTGAGCCTCCCGCTCCCAAGTGCTCTCCTGGAGGTTCCCGTGCTTCCATCTGATGTGCACTAGAGGTATCGACCATCCACGTAGGACCCGCTCCTGTCGATCCTCGATCTCCACCGGGACCTCTGCAAAAGTCACCCCATCATCAATGTCCAACTCCCCATGGTCAATGATATGCGTCGGTTCATGCCCGTATATCCTCAGCTGGGATACATGGAAGACGTCATGTACCCGGTGCAACTGAGGTGGTAGAGCCAGGTGATAAGCCACCTCGCCTATCCTGCTGAGGACCTGGAATGGTCCGATGAAGTGCGGAGATAACTTTCCGCCTTGGCCAAATCTCCATAATCCACGTCGAGGTGAGACCTGCAAGAAGACGTGGTCACCATCCTCAAACTCCAGTGGCCTCCGCCTCCTGTCAGAATAAGACTTCTGCCAGCTCTGAGCTATCCTCATCCGCTCCTGGATGACCTGGACCTTCTCTGTCGTGGCCTGGACTATCTCCGGTCCCACAAGTGCTGACTCCCCAGGGTCTGTCCAGCATAGAGGTGATCTGCAAGGTCGGTCGTACAATGCCTCATATGGTGCCATACCAATAGTGGAGTGGTAGCTGTTGTTGTACGCGAACTCCACCAAGGGTAGGTGGTCCTCCCAACTGCGACCAAAGTCGAGGACACATGCAGGGAGCATGTCCTCGAGAGTCTGAATGGTCCTCTCCGTCTGACCATCCGTCTGAGGGTGAAAGGTGGTGCTCAGACGTAGCTGCATCCCAAATACCTCCTGTAACCCCTTCCAAAGCTGGGAAGTAAAGCGAGCATCTCTATTGGAGACGATAGATGATGGAACAACATGAAGTTGTACGATCTTCTAAACATAGAGGCACCCTAAGATCTCCACTGATCCCTACTCTCTAATGGGTAAGAAGTGGGCCAACTTGGTGAGTTGGTCGACAATCACCCAAATGGAGTCGTGACCTCTGGAAGTCCGTTGAAGTCAAGTCACAAAATCCATAGATATCCTATTCCACTTCCACTCTGGGACCTCCAAGGGCTGTACCAAGCCTGCTGGTACCTGGTGCTCTGCCTTCACCTGCTGGCAGGTGAGGCATTGAGAAATGAACTCTGCCACAACCTTCTTCATACCCGACCACCAGTGCTGTCATCTGAGATCCTGGTACATGTTCGCCACTCCAGGATGTACCGCTAAAGGGGAAGTGTGAAACTCTCTCAGCACCTCCTCCTATAAAGAAACTGGTACCATGGTACGTCCTAAGCAATTACCGACTCTACGGTTTCATCAGTGCCATCAGATTTCAATTCCGATCACCGGTTCAAAAGTTAGGAAAACCCGCTCGTTTGTTCACTGAACGTACCCGAGCTAAACTTCAGAAATTGATTCCGGGCACACCGGGCCTCAGAATCAGGTTCTGTCAGAAATTACGTTCTTGTAAAATCCCAAAGAAAATTAAGAAAAAAAATTCCCTTGAATTTTAGTGGTCTTTACATTACTCCCAACTCAGGGCTTTACGTCCCCGTAAAGATACATCATAAACTAGGGGAAAAAATGTGGGTACTGAGCATGCAACTGAGCCTTCCACTCCCAAGTGCTCTCCTGGAGGTTCCCGTGCTGCCAGTGTAAGCGCACCTGAGAAATAGACCGTCCACTTAGGACCTGCTCCTGTCGATCCTAATTCTCTACTAGAACCTCTGTGAATGTCGCCCCATCATCGACGTCCAACTCCCTGTGGTTGATGATGTGTGAAGGGTCATGCACGTATCTCCTTAGCTGAGATAAGTGGATGACATCGTGAACCCGGTGCAACTGAGGTGGAAAGGTGAAGTGGTAAACCACCTCACCTACCCTACTGGGGACTTAGAAAGGCCCGTTGAACCTTGAAGACAACTCACTGCCTCAGCTACATCTCCGTAAACCTCATTGAGGTGAGACCCGTATAAGAACGTGGTCTCCATCCTTGAACTCTAGAGGCCTCCATTTCCTGTTTAGAACGGCAACTCAAAACTCCTACAGCCACAAGGGTAAGGTTGGCCGACCCATGAGTGATCGACTGCACCCTCCTAAGCTTGAGTTAAACCCATGCTGTCTGGGGTTTCCTTTTTGCCGAGCAAGAAAAACCCATCCCGACATTTTCCTAATACCGTCAATTTGTGTACAAACTGTGATTGCCCAGTCCATACTCAAACTAATGTCGTAAGGCCTCGACGCTGCCACAAAGAGGTTCCAACTAAAACTCTCACCTCAAGGGTCAGATCACACCATCGGTGTAAGTGTGACTATCGAATCTCCTCCCAAAGGTATCTCCAGACCTGAGGGTCAAGTCAACGGCTTAGTCGGAAACTCTAGGTCTAGGATAAGATTCATGGAAAGAAGGGATGATTTGTATCGATGCTCAGATTGACTGTATTAGGCGCAAGGTGCGGTGTGTACGCACCGATGGGAGCAGGTTCACCTTCACTGCCGAGAAGGGAGCCTTTGCAGCACAGGATGAACTCTCGTAGAGGAGAGGACAGCCCATCACTGATCAGTTGGCTAGCCTCATCCTAAGAGCAGTTGACATGCATAGTCCTAGTTTTCCTGTAGTGGTGGTTCAGTATGCGGACGTTTTCCCTGACGATGTTCCAGGACTACCTCCTCACAAATAGGTAGACTTTTATATTGACCTATACACTGGGACAGCCCCGATATCCACTCCAGTATATCGGATGGCCCCTTCTGAGCTTAGAGAGATATGGGTACAGTTGGAGGACTTGCAGGGCAAGGGATTCATCTGACCCAGTGTTTCACCCTGGGCTTCCCCGATATTGTTCGCCAAGAAGGCGAACGAGAGCTTGCAAATTTGTGTCGACTATCATTGCCTGAACCAGGTGATCATGAGGAATAAGTATCCACTACTGAGGATTGACGACCTCTTCGATCAGATCAAGGGAGCATGGTGGTTCTTGAAGATAGACCTTAGATCAGGCTATCATCAACTCAGAGTTTGAGATGAGGACGTGCAGAAGACGACCTTCAGATGACGGTATGGACACTATGAGTTCTTGGTTATGCCTTTTGTCGTAACCAATGCTCCAACAGTGTTCATGGGTCTCATGAACAGGATCTTTCAGCCATACCTCGATCGATTTGTTGTGGTATTCATCGACGACATATTGATATACTCGACCACTGAGGAGGAGCACGCCTACCACTTGTGGGTTGTACTAGACACACTCCGAGAGCACCATCTTTATAGAAAGCTCTCAAAGTGTCAGTTCTAGTTACGTGAGGTCCACTTCTTGGGACATGTCATCTCTGAGGAGGGATTTGCAGTGGATCCTATGAAGATTGAGGAAGTGCTAGCTTGGGAGCCACCCAGGAGCGTGACGGAGGTTCGGAGTTTCTTGGGGATAGCTGGGTACTACCAGAGATTTGTGCCAGACTTTTCCAGAGTTGCGGCACCACTCTTAGCTTTGATGAAAAAGTGGAAACCCTTCATGTGGTCAGACAGATGTCAACAGAGCTTCCAGGAGCTGAGACAGAGATTGACCAGCATGCCTATCTTGAGGCTACTAGAGGAGGGAGTAGGGTACGTAGTCTACTGCGATGCATCAGGGACCGGACTCGGATGTGTCCTGATGCAGGAGCGGGCCGTGATTGCCTATGGATCACGTCAGTTGAGGCATCATGAGCAGAACTACGCTACCCATGACATCTAGTTAGCAGTAGTGGTCTTCTCTCTAAAGATGTGGCGACACTATCTAATGGGAGAGCGCTTTACAGTCTACTCTGACCACCAGAGTCTCAGGTACATCTTCTCACAGAAAGACCTGAATCTGAGATAGGGACAATGGCTCAAGTTCCTCCAAGACTATGACTTTGAGATAGTCTATAATCCTATAAAGGGGAACATAGTAGCTAATTCTCTCAGCAGTAGGACGAGCATTCAGCTACTCGGGGAGGCGACGGAGCAGCTATCCGCTTTGCAGATCTCCTTCGTGGATAGAGATGGAGCAGCATTTTTTCAGTCACTCACAGTCACTCCTCCACTATTGCAGCGGGTTAGAGAGTCACAGTGTGGGGACGCTGACTGTGAGACGCGGCATGCATAGATATCCTCAGGACATGCACCTAATGGATTCTCTGTATGAGGAGAGCATGACGTCCTTTTCAGAGGACGTACCATGGTACCGGCTGCTTTACAGGAGGAGGTACTGAGGGAGTTTCACACTTCCCCTTTAGTGGTACATCTAGGAGTGGAAAAGATGTACCAGGATCTCAGACATCAGTACTGGTGGCTGGGTATGAAGAAGGCTGTAGCTGAGTTCATTTCTTGATGCCTCACCTGTCAGCAGGTGAAGGCAGAGCACCAGGTACCGGCAAGCTTGGTGCAGCCCTTGGAGGTCCCGGAGTGGAAGTGGGACGGAATATCTATGGACTTCGTGACTGGACTTCAACGTACTTCCATAGGTCATGACTCCATTTGGGTGATTGTCGACCGACTCACCAAGTCAGCTCACTTCTTACCCATCAGAGAGTAGGGATCAATAGAGATCTTGGGACGTCTCTATGTTCAGGAGATTGTACGGCTTCATGGTGTGCCATCATCTATTGTCTCCGATCGAGAGGCTCGTTTTACTTCCCGGCTTTGGAAGGGGTTGTAGGAGGCATTCGGGACACAGCTATGTCTGAGCACCGCCTTTCACCCTCACACGGATGGTCAGACAGAGAGAACCATTCACACTCTTGAGGACATGCTCTGTGCCTGTGTCCTCGACTTTGGTCGCAGCTGGGAGGACCACCTACCCTTGGAGGAGTTCGGGTACAACAACAGCTACCACTCCACCATCAGGATGACACTATATGAGGCATTATACGGCCGACCTTGCAGATCACCTCTGTGCTAGACAGACCCTGGGGAGTTAGTACTTGTGGGACCAGAGATGGTCCAGGCCACGACAGAGAAGGTCCAGGTCATCCAGGAGTGGATGAGGATAGCTCAGAGCCGACGGAAGTCTTATGCTAACAGGAGGCGGAGACCACTGTAGTTCGAGGATGGCGACCACGTCTTTTTTCGGGTCTCACCTTGATGTGGATTACAGAGATTTGGCCGAGGTGGCAAGTTGTCTCCACGCTTTATCATACCTTTTTAGGTACTCAACAGGAT
This sequence comes from Viscum album, assembly GCA_963277665.1. Classification (NCBI taxonomy): domain Eukaryota; kingdom Viridiplantae; phylum Streptophyta; class Magnoliopsida; order Santalales; family Viscaceae; genus Viscum; species Viscum album. The sequence continues at coordinate 90,330,076 of OY728154.1, forward strand.
AGGCAAGGTGGCTTATCGCCTGGATCTACCACCTCATTTGCACCGGGTGCACGACGTCTTTCACGTATCTCAGCTGAGGAGATACGTGCACGACCCGACGCATATAATCGACCATGGGGAGCTGAACATTGATGATGAGGTGACTTTTGTGGAGGTCCCGGTGGAGATCGAGGATCGATAGGAGTGGGTCCTACGTGGATGGTCGATTCCTATAGTGTGCATCAGATGGTATCATGGGAACCTCCAGGAGAGCACTTGGGAGCGGGAGGCTCAGATGCATGCTCAGTACCCACATTTGTTCCCCTAGTTTATGATGTATTTTTACGGGGACATAAAGCCATGAGGTGGGAGTAATGTAAAGAGCCATAAATTCCAAGGGAAATATTTTATTTTCTTAATTTTCTTTGGTATTTTGCGAGTATGCAGTTTCTGACGACACCAGATTCCGAGGCCCGGTGTGCCCGAAATCAATTTCCGAAGTTTGGCTCGGGTACGTTCAGTGAACGAATGAGTGAGTTTTCCTAACTTTTGAACCGGTGCTCGGAATCAAATTCCGAGGGCACCGATGGAATCACAGCGCATGTAATTGCTTAAGAACACCTTTTCTGGAGTTGTGTTTGCTCGGGTGAGGTTATTAATTAATTGGGTTAACTAAAGAATAAAAATAAAATATTGTGCTACAATTTTATTTTTATTCTAAGTAATGATAACCTATGCTTGGTGGTTCGAGTGGGACCCACTAATATCCTAACTCCACTAGGTAGTATTAGTGAGGTGGGGCCCACACGAGCCCCACCCCCTTTATTTCCTTTTTACCTCCCACATGAATTTAATTAGGTAACTCACCCGCACCCCCCTCTGATACCAATTTGTCACGACTCGTCCTCGGGACCCGTGTCGTGACTACCCCAAGCCCGCCTCCAATAGGCCAGGGGCTGGAAACTAGCACCAAGGCGTAAATTCTGAAAAAGGGGAAGACATTTCCTTTATAAAGTAAACAAAAACCACAGAGTAAGCAAGGAGAAGTAAACACTAAGTAAATCTGGGTACAAAAGTAGTGCAGAAAAGTAAGTGGGCCAGAATAAAAACCCAAACTGAAAGTAAAGTACAACTGGAAAGAAAGTACATCAGCTGAAAGTAAAGCAACAACATCAAGCCATCCACTGGAAGACCCACCTGAATGGTGGGTACAGATAGCCTCCTCAACTCCTCGGGTCTATCCGTTCGCTCCGTGTACGTCCCGCCCAATGGTCCACCTCTAGGTACCAACTTGCTCCACAAGCCTCAACCACGATCAGTGCTGTTCGTCGTCTGCATCCAACACAATGTAGTGCAGGCATATCCCGTACAGAGGTGAGTATACGATACTCAGTAGGGACCCCGAGACCCCCAAAGGTCTCCCAGAATCCACAAAGGATAATCCACAAAGGAAAGATTCAATCAGGAAGTAACAACCAAAAATACTTAGGTATATGCCCATAAATATACCTGAGTCATTAATTCCCATTCGGCTCTAACATCCGAGCCCAAGTTCGATCACATCCACATAGGAGTACAACCCAATCCACACAGGATAACACAACCCAATCCACATAGGAAGGCAAGTCAATCATATCGAAGATATTGATTGAAGTCAAGACTCAGCTCACACATGTATACTTCTTAGGTAATAGAGATGATTAGATATAGCCACTGATTCATCTAAGCTAGGACCCATGTAGGATACTAAACCAGCTAAGCTGTCAGACCCACATAGGATATAGAACAGCTACTCTGCCGGACCCACGTAGGATAGCAAGAACAGAGTCAGACACTGCCAGACCCACGTATGATACAAGAACAGTAGTCATTGCCGTTGAACCCACGGAGGATTTCAGTACAGTATTCATCGCTGCCAAAACCACATAGGATTTCAGTGCAGTCTTCATCGCCGTCAAACCCACGAAGGATTTCAGTACGGTCTTCATCGCTGCCGAAACCAACCGAGCCCTCGGAGCGGAAAAACTTATAACTTGAGCTCCGGACATCCGATTGACGTGCCGTCGACTTTGTTGGATTACTCTTAGTGAGACGGACCTTTTGGCTTACTCCTCTTGAGGTTTGGACACAGTTTGAGTGCAGTCGGGTTAGTTTTTACTTAAAAACCAATCGGGCCCCTGGAATGAAAAAGCCAATAACTCTCAGACCGGGCGTCCGATTGACGCGCCGTCTGTCACGTTGAGTTCCTCTTGTCGAGACGAAACCTTGAGATACATCAACCCCAGACTATGTGTCAGTTGATGTATCGACCCTTTGGCTCGTAGAGCGGACCCTCCGGGAAACAAGCATGCTGTGTGCGGGAACCCAGAGCTGGCTGCGATTGCGACTGTGACGACGATACTGAAATCCTCCATGGGTTCGACAGTGATGAAGACTGCACTGAAATCCTATGTGGGTTTGGCAGCGATGAAGACCGTACTGAAATCCTCCGTGGGTTCAACGACGATGAAGACTGCACTGAAATCCTATGTAGGTTCGGCAGCGATGAAGACCGTACTGAAATCCTCCGTGGGTTCGATGACGATGAAGACTGCACTGAAATCCTATGTGGTTTCGACAGCGATGAAGACCGTACTGAAATACTCCGTGGGTTCGACGGTGATAAAGACTGCACTGAAATCCTATGTGGGTTCGGTAGCGATGAAGACCGTACTAAAATCCTCTGTGGGTTCGACGGCGATGAAGACGACACTGAAATCCTATGTGGGTTCAGCAGCGATGAAGACCGTACTGAAATCCTCCGTGGGTTCGACGGTAATGACTACTGTTCTTGTATCCTACGTGGGTCTAGCAGTGTCTGACTCTGTTCTTGCTATCCTACGTGGGTCTGGCAGAGTAGCTGGTCTGTATCCTATGTGGGTCCGACAGCTTAGCTGGTTTAGTATCCTACGTGGGTCCCAGCTTAGATGAATCAGTGGCTATATCTGATCATCTCTATTACCGAAGAAGTATAGCTGTGTGAGCTGAGTCTTGACTTCAATCAATATCTTTGATATGATTGACTTGCCTTCTTATGTGGATTGGGTTGTATTATCCTGTGTGGATTGGGTTGTACTCCTATGTGGACATGATCGAACTTGGGCTCAGATGTTGGAGCCGAACGAGAATTAATGACTTAGGTATATGTATGGGCATATACCTAAGTAGTGTTGGTTGTTACTTTGTGATTGTATCTTTCCTTTTTGGATTATCCTTTGTGGATTCTGGAAGACCTTCGGGGGTCTCGGGGTCCCTACTGAGTAGCGTATACTCACCCCTGCACAGGTTATACCCGCACTACGTTGTGTTGGATGCAGATGATGGACAACACTGATCGTGGTTGAGGCTTGTGGAGCAAGTCAGTACCTGGAGGTGGACCATTGGGCGGGATGTACACGGAGCGAACGGTTGGACCCGAGGAGCTGAGGAGGCTATCTGTACCCACCCTTCAGGTGGGACTTCTAGTGGATGGCTCGACGTTGCTGCTTTTCTTTCAGCTGTTGTACTTTCTTTCCAGTTGTACCTTACTTTCAGTTTGGGATTGTATTCTGGCCCACTTACTTTTCTGCACTACTTTTGTACCCAGCTTTACTTAGTGTTTACTTCTGCTTGCTTACTCTGTGGTGTTTGTTTACTTTATAAAGGCAATGCCTTCCCCTTTTTCAGAATTTACGCCGTTGGTGCTACTCGCCAGCCCCTGGCTTATGAGAGGCGGGCTTGGGGTAGTCACAGCACGGGTCCCAAGGACAGGTCGTGACAAATTGGTATCAGAGGGGGGTGCGGGTGAGTTACCAAATTAAATGCACGTGGGAGGTAAAAAGGAAATAAAGGGGGTGGGGATTGTGTGGGACCCACCTCACTAATATCCTACCTAGTGGAGTTAGGATATTTGTGGGTCCCACTCCAACCACCAAGCATAGGTTATCATTACTTATAATAAAAATAAAATTGTAGCACAATATTTTATTTTTATTCTTTAGCTAACCTAATTAATTAATAACCTCACCCGAGCAAACGCAACTCCGGAAAAGGTGTTCTTAAGCAATTACTGGCGCTGTGATTCCATCGGTGCCCTTAGAATTTGATTCCGAGCACCGGTTCAAAAGTTAGGCAAAACCGCTCATTCGTTTACTGAATGTACCCGAGCCAAACTTCAGAAATTGATTCCGGGCACACCGGGCCTCGGAATCAGGTGCCGTCAGAAACTACATACTCATAAAATTCCAAAGAAAATTAAGAAAAGAAAATATTTCCATTGAAATTTACGGGTCTTTACAGTATTAATGGGAGGTAAAGGGATATTCCATTATCTATATGTCACAAGGAAAATATGGGGGAGGTTCGAAAGATACCCCATCATTAGGAAGTAAAAATAAAAGGGCATAACATAGGGTAGATTTTTGAACAAAAGTGAGAGAGAGGATCCCTTACCTTATACTTTAAGGTGTTCTTGATTGTTCTTAATGACCTGAACAATCAAATTTAGCTTCATTAATTAATAATTACAGAACCTCATCAACATATAATTGATATTTTATGAACTTATTAGGTTCATTAATGTCCTTTTTTATGGTTTAAGAGATTAAATTTTATTGTTTTAGTAGAATTTTCTTCTTTGGTTTTCATGATCCGTTTACTCGTATTCTTGAATGGATGTTTGTTTGAAATGTGGTTAAATATCTAGAATTTTTGATATACATTATTAGTGAAATTAAATAGATATAAATGATCTTATAATGATTCTGGTTATATACCACGAGGATGACTCATTCGATGAGTTAAAAATAAATGCTTGGATTTGGCTTGGCGGTTTTGTGCACAATAAACTTGTTTTGTATTATTATTCCATATTATGAGCGTGTATAGATTATAGAAACTTAATCAAGATAAGATAAATATATTATTACCTAGATCAACCATTGAAAAGGTTTTATAACTAGTATTGAAGATAGTAATGCAAATTGAAAACCCGTCTTCCTTGAGTGTGATAAATTTACACATCACGGACGATGTTTGCATTTATTATATTAAAGGAGGGGAAAAAGAGAGATTATGATGAAATATTCCATTAGAAAAATGAAAATCCATTACATGTAATGTATTGTAATTATCATGGAATTTGGATGAGGGGAGGTGAGAAGGGAGAACAAATGAATGGAACTTTGTAGAAGAAATTGAAAGAAAAGAGAAGGAAGGTTCAACTCTTGAGTACTCCTCCTTGAGAATCTCCTTATGGATTTTGTTTTGGGCCTTTTGGTGAGACCAGAAGGTATTGGACATGGAGAGAGGTCTTGGGGAGAGTATTTGGTAGAATTTAGTCAAGTCTTGAAGCTTACGTGGTGTGGGAGGAAGAGGGGGTGAGGGGTCGTTTATATAGTGGTGGGGAGAGGAGTTTTCTTAATTTTATAATCATTAATTTATTATTTACTCTAAAGACAAAAAATAGAGAGTATTCCATGACCAAGAATTTTTTTTTCATTGGATTCACTCATGGTGATGTTTCTGGTCTGTCGGATTTGTTCAGTGTTTTGAAGGGCGATGTTTGTTTTTGGTTCTAGTTGCAGCTGTTGCCGATCTCCAATGGTGAAGAGTTATTTTTGGTGGTGTTGTGATGTGTTTAGCTTCACTATGCTGGTGGTTTGGTTTATGGGGGAGAGGGTGAACTCCAACGAATGGATAACTCCAGTGATCTGGGGCGGTGTAAGGTTTGCGATGATGGTGGTGGTGTCAGAACGGTGACGACATCAGTAGTGATCATGACGAAGGCTAGCGACGTGACTGTAGAAGTGTTTTGAATTTTAAAATTTGTATTTACCTACTTTCATTTCAGTTTCTACTGGAATTGAGTCTTTTTAAAAAAATCAATAAAAATGGAATGTTCAGATCAATAAATTTCTTATTTAGCATTTATCGTAAATTATCGCATTTTACTTTTCATAAAAAATTTAAGTATTTCAGAAAAATCCCAAAAATTCACCCTAACCATTTTTCGACGTGTAGAATCCAAAAATGAAGTCCATTTTTCAAAAATAATTTTCTAAATATTATTAATCAAATATTTAATTAAAATAATTATTTAATCGAAAAATATAAACACTTAAAATATTCATCTTCATTTTTAATGTGCCTAAATTCATTTATTCCTTTAAGGTAATGGATAACATTCATAAAAGTTATATTACTATTCATAAGGGTAAGTTACTATTCATAAGGGTAGGTTACTATTCACTGAAAATTAAGTTAATTCTATCAGAATCTAAATATCATCCTGAACACAACCATGTATGTTAGATTTTTAAAATTCAAATCATAGAGTTGGAAAATTTAATTTTAATGGATAGGTTATGGATATCTCCTATAAATAACCATGTTTTTTCCATATAGGCTTAGTGATTCATGAAATATAGGCTATAACTAGAATGTATTTAAGAGAAACATACCATGAAGTCTTTAGAGTGCCACATTATTCCCTCCTTCGAAAATTTCATCCTCAAAATTTTATGTATGAAGCTCACCAAAAAGATGTGGGTGATTCTTTTTCATAACATCCTTAGGTTCCCATGTCGCTTCCTCCATATTATGGTTTTTCGAAAGAACCTTTAATAGATGAGTTACTCAATTTCTCAATACCTTCTCCCTTGTGTCCAGAATCCCGATAGAATTTTCATAGTATGAAAAATCAGTTTCCAGTTCTATTTCTTCGTATGTGAGTACATGCATTGGGTCTGGCATGTATTTATTTAACAACAATATGTGGAACACATCATGAACTCTGGAGAGATTTGGCATCATTGCTAAACGATAAGCTACAAATCCGATTCTTTCCAGAATTTCAAATGGTCTGATGTACCTGGGGATTAGTTTCCCTTTGTTACCGAACCTTAAGACACCCTTCCATGGAGATACTTTCAGAAATACATGATCTCCCACTTGGAATTCCAAGATCTTTCTCCGGTTGTCAGCATAACTCTTCTGCCTACTTTGGGATACTTTAATATGGTCTTTTATTTTCTTCACCTTTGTCGTGGTCTCTTTAATAAGTTCTAAGCCTATAAGTTTCCTCTCACCAACTTTGTCCCAACAAGTTGGAGTTCGATATCTCTTTCCATATAATGCTTCATATGGAGCCATTTGAATACTAGAATAGAAACTATTGTTGCAGGGAAATTCCACCAAAGGAAAGTATTGATCCCACATACCTTGGAAGTCAATAGATCATGATCTCATCATGTCTTCTAGATTTTGAATAGCCCTTTCAGACTGTTTTTCAATTTGAGGGTGATAAGAAGTACTCATACAAAGCTTAGTATTCAAAGCCTTCTGGAGAGTTTTCTAGAATTTTGATGTAAATAAGGGATATTGATCGGAGAAAATTGATAGAGGAGCACCATGAAGTCTTAAAACTTCATTAATATAAAGTCTTTCCAGAATATCAAGTGGTAAATCCTCTCTTATTGGAATGAAATATGCTGATTTTTTGAGACAATCAACAATTACCCATATTGCATCATTCCTTCTAGGTGTCCTCGGTAGTCTGGTGAAAAAATCCATCATAATGTTATCCCACTTCCACATAGGAATAGGTAGAGATTGTATCACTCCTTTGGGATGTTGTCTCTCTGCCTTCACTTGTTGAAAAACTAAACACCTTGACACGTAATCAGCAATTTATTGCTTCATATTATCCCACCAAAAATATTCCTTCAGATCTCTATACATCTTGGAGAAACCTGGGTGTATAGAGAAATTTGAGCTATGAGAATCATCTAATAGTTCACTTTTTAGCTCAGGTATTGATGGAATGCATAACCACTTCCCAAATTTCAGAACTCCTTCTTCATACACGAAGTCAGCTAGTCTCCCATCCTTAACTGCATTAATTTTCTTGTGTAGATTCTCATCATCATATTGAGATATTTTTATCTTCTCTAGTAAAGATGGTTTATAAATAATTTGAAAGAGGAGTGATGTTTCTGCTTCCTTAACAATTCCCATATCCATCTTTAGTAGATCCATGAATATAGGATCTATTTCAATCCTCATTTGAGTCAGAAGGCCATGATCTTTCCTGCTTAATGCATCTGCCACCTTATTCGCCTTTCCTGGGTGGTAGTGTATTGAACAATCATAATGTTTGAGTAACTCAAGCCATCTTCTTTGTCTCATGTCGAATTATTTTTGTATGAAAATTTATTTTAAACTCTTGTGGTTCGTATACATCTCACATCTCTCTCCGTAGAGATAATACCTTCATATTTTCAGAGCAAAGATTAAGGCTGTTAACTCAAGATCATGAGTTGGATAATTTTTCTCACGAGTCTTCAACTATCTTGATGCATAAGCAATAACTTTATCATTTTGCATAAGGACGCAACCCAGTCCATTCTTTGATGCATTTATGTGTATTACAAATCCATCACTTCTAGATGGAAGAGTCAAAATTGGAGCATTGAACAATCTTCTTTTCAATTCTTCGAAGCATTCTATATATTCTTTTTTCCACATGAACTTAACTCCTTTACATGTGAGATTGGTTAGTGGGTTATCCAGTCGGGAAAAATTCTGAACGAAATGCCGATAATAACCTGCTAAGCCAATAAAACTGCATACCTCAGTTATGTTTGTTGGTGTGGGCCAATCTTGGATTGCTTTTGTCTTTGCAGGATCAACTAGGAGTACATCCTTGGAGACAATATGGACTAGAAAAGAAACTGATTGAAGCCAGAATTCTCTCATGCTAAACTTCCCATATAATTTATTTCTTCTATGAGTTCTCAGAATAACCCACAAGTGATTGTTGTGGTCTTTATATCTTTTTTAGTATATGAGGATATCATCGATGAATACCACAAAAAATTTATCAATATATTCCTTGAAAAATCTATTCATTAAATCCATGAAAACAGAGGGTGCATTTATCAGTCCAAAAGGCATCACTATAAACTCATAATGCACATACCTAGTCCGAAATGCTATCTTAGGAATATCTTCCCTCCTCACATGAAATTGATGATATCTATATCGAAGGTCAATCTTTGAAAAGTATTGATCTCTATGAAGTTAGTCAAATAAATCATCAATCCGAGGCAGATGATACTTATTCTTTATTATAATAGCATTGATTTCCCTATAATCAATGAAAAGCCTCATGGATCCATCTTTCTTCTTGACAAAGAGGACAGGGGCTCCCCATGGAGAAACACTAGGTCAAATAAATCCCTTTTCACTTAAATCCTCTAGTTGTTTCTTTAGATCTACTAATTCCACAGTGGCCATTCTATAGGGAGTACTTGATATAGGTCTTGCATTAGGAGTTAAATCAATAGAGAACTCAACTTTCTGCTCTGTAGGATGTCCAGGTAAATCCTCTATAAATACATCAATGTACTCTTACACTATGTTCACAAATTCATAGATTGAAATTCTATGCATAGCTAATCTTATAAACATGGTTTCTCTAAGGAAAAATTTACATTAAACTCCTTTATAATGGCTTGTAAAGAAAATTTGAATTATCCTAAGCATATACTCAGGAGTGTCATAACCAAGAGTGAAGCAAGGCATGTTGTCATGTACCAAGATACCCCAGGTCAAGCCTGAAACTCCTTGTCGGAGTTTTCACTCCTAGGTACATCTGTGCCAGAGCCACCTCTACCTACTCGTATCCAGACAGGGATGTATTTGCTAGAAAGATTCACATAATATATTCCTTACCAAAATACTAGGACGTTTTTGTACATTTATCCTCAAATACTACATTAGTTCTTTGTTCCCTACTATATATTTCCTACTCTAGTTTCCAAGTTTCCTACTAAAATTCCTTTGATACCAACTGTAACACCTCGACCCCTCTGGGCTGGAGCCAGTGCATTACTTGTGATATTGGTATGGTTAGAAGGAATGAAAAATCTAAAAGGAACAATCAGTTTAGTAGTATTGAAGAAACTAGATACATAGATGTTACTCAAATTACATTGGAAAAGTTTATAAAATACAATACATAACGAAAACTAAAAACTGCATCTACAAGAACTCAATAAATGATATCCTCTTTGTCACCTGTTGAAAGTAAACAATGAAAGGGGTGAGATCAAATGCTCAGTAACAGTTACAAATATCAAAAGCATGAACATAATAACAAGTAAATCATAGTCAATCTAGCATAATCTATATGGCATGGTGAATAAATGAAACACTAATGCCATTAATAAACTGAGAATGAAACTGCATCCATAGATTTTGTCATAGTGAAAACCTTATGGATAATAATAATAACTGATAATGAATAAAGAGAATGATTATTAATTGGAATTCATATATCTGGAACATGAAACCATAATACTGTTAAAATGGTTTAGTTCTATGGGTAAAAACCTGTCTGATTTTTGGAAACAAACTCAAAGGGTTTGTCACCAACTGATTTGTCTCATGAGACCAACCGATGCATCGAGGGGCTATAGAGGGACCCACCCACCACTTCATGTCCAAAGAATTATTTATACATTGATTCAATACAATATCAATAATCCTTTTCAATATCCGTATAGAGTAGGGTATATAGATTCGTCAATATTTCCATAGTTAAAATAACTTTCCAAATAAACACCGTATGTAAAAGGGTATACGGTTTAGAAAACAAACATATCCATGATATGAGATTATGGATATGTAATATAAATATAATTTCAAATGAAAAGTGATATCAAATGGGAAGTAGGTACACCACATAAGGATTATTAGGTGCACAATACAAAGTTAGTCACAATAAAATAGTAGTTGAGACAAAGTCTCTTACCACAATGTAATCGGTTGAATCATATGACCAGAACTTAATAACCCTCAAATGAATAATTTAATAACATGAATATAATGATAACCAAGTTATTATATATCAAATAGAAGTACACATATACCACATACAAGAAATAAGTTCCGAACAATGAAAATATCACAGAAATGAAAGTGAGATGAGAAACCCCTTACAAACATTTCGGCATGGTAACAAGTGTTATTGCAAGGGATTAATGGGAGGTAAAGGGGTATTCCATTATCTATATGTCACAAGGGCATTATGGGGGAGTTGAGAAAACATACCCCATCATTAGTAATTAAAAATAAAAGGGCACAACATAGGATAGATTCATGAACAAAAGTGAGAGAGAGGATCCCTTACCTTATACTCAAAGGTGTTCTTGATTGTTCTTAACAACCTGAATAATCAAATTTAGCTTCATTAATTAATAATTAAAGAACCTCATTAACATATAATTGATATTTTATGACCTTATTAGGTTCATTAATGGCCTTTTTGATGGTTTAAGATATTAAATTTTATTGTTTTGGTAGCATTTTCTTTTTTGGTTTTCATGATCTGTTTACTTGTATTCTTGAATGGATGTTGGTTTGAAATGTGACTAAACATCCAGAATTGTTAAATATTATATTTTAGGAAATTATTGTATTCCATGAATTTTTTAGATAAATATTATATTTTAGGAAATTTTAAAAAGAATATATTCTAATTCCATTATTTTCTTGATAATTTTAAAGTCAAATTAAATGAATATTTTCAAAATTGACATTAATGTTATTTTATAATAAATAATATTTTATTTAATGATTTAAAATTCCTAAAAATCAAATATTCTTCTAAGTGATTTATAAATGTTTAAAAATATAAAATATGGTCTAATTATGGACTAATTTTTATTTTATAATAATTATATTAACTCTTAAATAGTGAAAACTTTGTTACCATGGTAAAAGGTAAAACAGAGTTTTGTGCATTACATGCGCTTATGTTAAAATTATTTTTCAACACACATAGGTTTCTTATTTTTAAAATTGGGTTTCATATTTATAACTAGTGTGTTAAAATTTTTTAATTAGCCTCCCCTATCTATAGTTTTAAATGATAAATTTCCTAGGTAAAAAGGACAGTTACTCTAATGAAAACTAAAATGGTAAAAGTAAGAAAACTTATAAGTTAAGGAACAAAATGATTAAAACATGTGTTTTTGTGTGTGGTGGAGGTTTTTATCAATCATATATTCCCTAAACTACTTTAATTATCAATTTTTTATTCACTTGTGGGGAGAGAGACTTCCCATTATTGAATAAGTTTGGGTATTTACAAAAATACCACTCCCCTAAATTATAAAAGGACACCTCTTCCCCTCAAATAATTGGCAACTTTTATCAACAAAAAGATACCAAAATCCATAAAAAATCCTTATAAATGTTCTATAGCTTTTTTTCATCCAAAATACCAACCCTAGGGTTCTTAATAAGATATCAAAAGTTGGTTGTTTTAAGCGAAGGCACTTGTCTTCAGTAAAATCTTCCCTTTTTACTTACTTTCTTGACACATCAATTCATTTAATAATAATTACAATATAATAAAACCAGTATATAAAATATAATGATATTTTATTATGTGGATTTCATAACCTATATCCACCTCATACTGATGTAATTCATTTTCCATCACCAGCTATCATAGATCGATATAATGATGTATTTAACATATTTATGTGATAAATATAATATAATTATACCTTTTTAATTATTATATCACATATAACTTCTTGATTTCCATTCCGTTGGGGATATGATATCATCATTCGTATGTACGGTAGACTACCGCCTCATGAAGCGATGTGATTCATTTTTCACTAAAGCTTTATATGGAAGGTATTAAGGGTAACTTTAATGAATATATGTGATATATATGACTTACAAAAATTATTTTTAAAGTTAATATATTATTACCTTTCTTTCATTTCATCTGTTAAGAAAATGGAAACAACATTCATGCGTATGTACGACCTACTGTCTCCATGAATGGTGTATTTCATTTTCCATCTCTAAATTTTATAGATTAATATAAATACATATATAATAAATACATATGATATTTATATCATGGTTAAAATTCTATATATTATAGAACCATGATCAAAGTAATATGACTGAAAATAACAAATTGAAACCTATATGAAAACATAACATTTATTACTCGAAATGTTATTTTAATAAATAATTGTTAATAAATGGGTAATAAAAGGTCATAAGTAAATCATATATGGTATGATATATATATGTATAAATATATAAATATGTTTATTTAATATATTTTTAATAAACTTATATTTATTATACAGGAAGTTCTAACATGTATGAAGGAAGTCGAGAGTTAAGGTAAGATATTTATCTCTCAATTCTATTTTCTATGAGACACATGCTATTTCACCACATGTTTCTTTTATGTGGTGTGTTTACTATTAATTAATGTATTTTATGAATCTTATCCTAAAACATTATTGGTATTTACATATCCATTTTAGTATATCTCTTTCATAGGGTTTATGGTTCAAAAGTTACCAAAGCAGTAAGGGATTTTTGTCTCGATTTGTCCTTTTTGAGACATACATTATGTTATAAACCCATTTTATTTTATGTGGTATATAATTAAAAACTGACATATAATATCATAAATTTATTAACCTCATGATATTTAAATTTTCATTTAATTTTATTCTTTCATAGGGCTTACGATTCAAATTTACCAAAGTGGTAAGAGTTTTATGATACAATCTCATCGTTTATCGGGATCATTTATGTTTATGCTTCTTATGATGAAATATTATGATCTATATCTCAATAAACTTATTAATTTTATTCTCCCCTAGTTATTTATTAAGAATATATGTTTTCCCTTCATTTTTCTCTCTTTATGTACTCAATACCCCAAAAGAATATATTTAAAAAAAATCAACTTTATTTCTATTTTTGATCAAAAACCCCTTTTGTTCCATATCCATGTTTTAGATTTTTTTTAAAAATGTTTTAAAATCATCCAAATAATTTATTAAATACTTTATTACCCATTTTTGAATTTTTACAAAGTGATATAAAAAGGAATCTTCATGTCATTTTCCAAACAATACCCATTTGGATTTTATCAAAAACGTGAAAGGAATATTTGTTTTAACATGTATGGCATGAACATAATTTCCCCCCATCATGAAAATTATTTTATTTTAAGCTTAATTTATAATATTTTAAGTTTATTTTCAAATAAAAGGATTTTAAAAATGTTTTCTGTTTTAAAAATAATTTTTTCTAAGTGAAAATTTTATTTTCCTCAAGAAACTTTTTAATTGATCTTTAAATAATTCTTTATTAGTTTCAAAGGTTATTTTAAAATAAATGTATTTTAAAAATATTTTATGTTTTAAAAATCATTTTAAATGTGAAAATTTTATTTTTCTCAACAAAAATTTTAATTTATCTTTAAATATTCCTTTATAAGTTTCCAAGGTTATTTTCATTAAATAGGATTTTAAAATGATTTATTTTTTAAAAAGTGTTTTTAAAAGTGGAAAGGATATTTTCCTTAATAAATGTCCCATGTGATATTTCAAAATAATTTTGTATCTAATATGACATCCTTTTAAGTAACTTATGCTTTATTAAGGATATGATCTAAGGATACCATTCCAATTATTTACACAAATGGTTTATGTTTATGATGAAAACATGTTTATGAAACCCATTCCTTTTTTCCATGGGTTATGTTATGATGAAATGATGAAATTATTCTGAAACATGTTTCTTTTCCATGGGCTATTCTATGATGAAATGTTTTATGAACCCCATTTATTTTCAAGGGTTTTGATATAATGAATGTTTTATGATCTTTTAGCACATATTTTTATGATTTTCATTATGTGATGGGTGGGACCTATACCTCCCTCTAATTAATTGGGTAATGATTAATGTTATATGAGATCAAAGGGTATATGAGAGGTTATCCCAAGCTCAAAAGGGTACAAAGGTGGTTATACCATGCCCCAAAGAGGTTACATGAGGGGTTATCCCAATTCCAATGCAGGTACATGGGTGTTTAACCCAATTCTAACATGTTATGAATTCCTTGATGGATAGACTTGACATAAGATTTCTTATACTTATGTGTATGAAAAAATCTATGTCTTATACCAATTTTATTATCCCATTGATCATTTTACTGGATTCAATTATGATCCATGTCTTAGGAACTACCAATATTTATGGATTGAATTAAATTTATGATCTATAATATGCAGGGTATGGTTTTCAAAAGTTATTATCTTATTATAATACCCATATACTTATGTTATATTGATATATACCTTTTTTTACCCTTACCTAGAATCCAATTTCAACCTTTATTATGTTTCCTTTCCCCAGGATATGAATAAAGGTATTATATATGATATGTCTAAGCAGGGTGCTAGTTATGAAGAACTTAGTGGGAGATAATGTTGCTCACTTGTGAACCATTTGTTTATGTGACCAAGTTTCCAAAAAAATATACCTAAATGATTGTATCATGTATCATTATGTTATGTAATTAATATTCATCTACTAAGATGTAATATTTATGTATGAGAATTTTGGGTCTTTATAGTTGGTATCAGAGCAAGGTTTAGTTAATCTTTGGAAACTAGGATGAGAAAATTTTAGTGAGAAACCTTAGGATATGTCTAAGTATACGATAACATATTAAAGTTTTGGTAAATAATATATTATATGGTTTAACTAGAAATACATAACTATCTGGATAGTATAAGTGGATGTGGTTCTAGCACAGATGTACCTAGGGGTAATAACTCTAAAAAAGGTGCGTCAAGTTTGAATCAAGGGTGTTAGGACCAAGATGAATAGTAAGGTGTTTGTTTTCAAATGTTTTATTTTTTTGTCCAGGAATGTTTTTGAAGAAATAGAATAACCTCACTTTGTATTTTGATAAAATCGTATTGATGGTTGTTTTCAAAATAATTAGACTCACTTTGTTTAATAAAAGTTCATCGTATTGAGAAGAAGTGGTTTGGAGAAAATATTCTGATTGAAGTCACCTCAGGTTCGGTATGTGAAAAGATAATAATAATGAATTGATCATTATTTAGAATGATATAATTAGTCACATGGAGAATATATCTTGCTAAAAGTAAATGGTCATCAGATTCACTATGAATTCGGTGTAAAATAAGTGGTTGTTTTGATGGAGAATCAGAGTCTCTATGAATAAAATAAAATAAATATGATAATTATTTTATGATTTTTAATTATAATAAATCATAAGTAAGTTTTGAAACTTATGATTAAATATTTATGAAAGAAAAGGGGAGTAAAAGAGATTTTGCTGATCAAAAAGGAATCATACCCAGATTTATCATATCTGAGTGGAAGAGAAGAAAGAGATGTTGCCGATAAAAAAAGAATAGTAGCCAAGATAATCATTCTCAGGATCAGGAATAAAAATATTATATATAGAATTATCATACCCAAAAACAATTGTATCTAGGTCAATCGTATTTAGAAATATTGTACTCTAGACTATCTTACTCAAGCTGAGATGGATGGATGATTGAATTGATGAAGGAAGAGATGTATAAACTCTGATTTTTTTTCAAGTGAAAATTTTCAAGTGGGTCAAGAGAAGAGGATAAGAAGAAGTCTTGTATCTCAACTAGGTCAATATAAAAGGTGAATAAGTTCAAATATCATAGGTTAAGGAGTTTTTTGGATGTGCTATCAAGGGGGAATCAACATTCAAAAGAAAGACTATATTCAACATTTAGAGTGGTATCCATTTCTTCATATACTTTCATACAATTGGTACATAGAATTGAATTAAATAAATTAGTTTAAGATAACCATACTCATGAATTTAAATCATACTAGGAATTGAAATGAGAGTCTGAAGGAGAAGTTAATTTTTTAGAAAATCGAGAAGCTTCAAGAAGAGTTGACGGAGTCAAAATACACCTGAGATTTTAGGGGATATTGATATTAGGTTGAATTTGATTAAGTGAGAAATTTTTTGGGATTCCTACCAAAGACAATCAAGGGTAACCTATAAAAGATGAAAATTACACTATACTTTACAGCTGGCCGGTTTACTATTCGCTACAGAAGAGAGAGAAGCTCCGATTTTTTAGAGAGAAGAAGAGAATTTCCATATTTATTTTTTGTTGAAAATGTTTTAACAGATTGAAGTGAAATAGAAGAGACAAGATCAAAAAGCTGTATTTATCTGATTTTCGTAATCAGTGATTATCGTACTTAGCTGATTACTATATTCGACTGATCATTGTATCAGGCTGGATAATCAGATTTAGGATTTTTGTACTGAGATCTCTGTACTGAGGAAGAATCATATAAGGAGAATCATACTGAGTTTTCTATACTCAGAATTGAAGTGATTTTGATTAATCCCTAATGCATTATGTTAAATTCATATTTTTAGGAATGGGGAGAATCATACCTAGAAGAATCATATTGGGGAGAAAAATACTCAAAGGAATCGAATTGGGAAAACTAAAATGGTGAAATCAAACTGAGTTTTCATAACAAAGTCCAGTAAGTTCTTACCATATTCTGGGTAAGAAATTAAAGAAGTGTTTTCAATTGAATACATTTTTGGAATTGAAAAGAATCATAAGTAACATGAGTTGTTACATAATCATTTTATTACCCTATTTGTGCTAAGAGGGTGCACACACACTATTGGAATTGTTTATATAGTGATACACGAGTATAAGGGTATATCCTACTCATTATAATCCAAGGATCTATTTCTAATGGATTGTGTGGTATTGGATCATTTCCAAAACATACCAAGGATGTAACTATTCTTATTTAATAGTTAACCTTGTAAATACTTGTGTTCCTTTGGATGTGTGGTTGAATTATTTTTAGTAGGGAATTAAATCTTTAACAGGAGACAAAGGTTGTTTCAAGGAAATATAAAAGAAAAAGTATCACTGATTCACCCCTCCCCCTTTTAGTGATACAATATTTCTGACTGGGCACTTTCAAGTTGTATCAGAGGATAGTTTCCCTTCACTTATTCTTTGATAATGGAAAATTTAAATTGTGTGAATAGTAAATGTATTTCAGTTTTCAAAAAAATAATTAGCATATACAGAAAGATAGAATGTTTCCCAATCTTATGTCTATCAATTATGATTTTCTTGAAGCTACAATAGTTGGATTTCATCCCATTGATGATAAATATTCTCTTAAATCTATTGATAAAAAGAATCTAGAGAATGATGGAAGGGATAATAATGCTATATTATTATTATCACTTTTTGAAAGTGAATTCTTAAGAGTGAAATTATTTTCCATATATGAAGGAATTAAAAAAGTGAATAAGGAAAAGTTACAAATCTAGAGATTGAAATATAAATATTTGAATATGGGTGAACATGAATATGTTGGGGACTTCTTTACTAGGGTAAATGAAATTTTGAGTACTATCGCATGTCTTGGTGAAAAGTTAGATGATTCTATAGTTGTTGAAAATATTTTGAGAATCCTTCCCAAAAAGTTTGATTTAAAAGATTCTTCATTGGAAGACATATAACCTAAAACATTATCTCTTGATGTTTTGTATAGTAATCTCATTACTTATGAAATGATAAGGGATAAAGGTATGAAAAGAAAAACAAAGTTTGATAGAGAAATATCCCTCAAGGATGCAAAGAAATAAAATTCAAATAATATTATTATTGAAGATGAAGCTGGTGAATCTGAATATGAATATGTGGTATGTAAAAATCTTGACAATATTTTATCATTGTTTTCTAAAAATGTGAAAAGAGGTATAGGTAAATATAAAGGTAAAATTCCCTTGAAATGTTATGAATGTGGAGTCATTGGGAACTTTTCTGTAAATTGTCCTCAAAGAAAGAAATAAGAGGATAGTGAAGAAGAATAAAGAAATCCAAGAAGATAATGGAATAAATAGGGTGATGAAGGAAAATTTTACCCCATAGGGAAAGATAGGAAATCCTTTGATTCTAAAAGAATAATCTTCTTATATAAATATGAAGAAGAAGAAGGAAGTGATGCTAAATCCAAAAAATCAGTTGATTATGGTATTGAAAATAATTTTATTGTAATAGTGAATGATGAAGAATTTGGAAGCAGTAGTTCTGAAGAAGAAGAAACTCAACTTGAATATCATTTGAAAGAATGTATGAGAAAAATAAGAAATCTTGAAAATAAAAATAAAAAGTTGGAAGATGAATTCTCTTCAATAAGAAATCAATAATTTTTTTTGATGAGAAAGTAAGGTTGATAAAAGTGATTGATTATTTGAAGAAATATCTTAAAGAATAAAAGAATCGTAATGAGTATCTAGAGGTAAAGTTGAAGGAAAAATAAGAATAGTTGGAACCTATCCAACAAAAACTTTCAAAAGCTGAACAAGGAAATACAAGTCTCAAAAACCATATCTCTAAAGTAGGTGAAAGTTCTCGAAAATATAAAACTAATAAGAATCAACAAAATATATCTTCAAAGGTTGAAAAGGATGATGAAATTGTTTCTGAAAAGAAGAAAGTTTGAAAAGTTATGTATGTGGCTAAGACCAACAAAGTTGGAAATTCAGAAGTCTCAAAGAAACACGAGTCTGATTTTTTTTGAAATAATATGAGTTTGGAAAAGTTTTAAATACTTTTAGTTTTGGTAAAAAAAAAAGAAAAGGAAGTCTCTGATTGATAATATAAAGTTTGGTGGCTCAGAAAATAAAGAGAATAAGGTGGATGAGAAATGTATTCATAGTTCCAATCAATATGGAAGTTTTAGTGGAAAATACTGATTATATAACTATTGATGGTATTGTAGTGGATTCAAACATATAAAAAATATGTTTTGGTTCAACCAACAACATTACTATTATTCCACCAGTTATGAAAGGTATAGGATGAGGGATAATCAATTCCCTCAAAAGAAGAAGTCTGAGAAGGTTGATAAAGGTGGAGTAAAAATTTAAAATAGGTTCCGTCCTTTGGAAACTATTTGTTAAAGATGTGAAAAACTTAGACACCTTAAAAAAGTATGTATTATTTTTTTATCAGCACAACAAATATTCTTAATAATTCTCAAAATTCAAAGATGAAGAAAGAAAAAGAAGAAGAAAACGTTCTTGTTGTTGAACCTGCTTTGAAAGCTACAAAAGGAGAACAAACATGGAATCTTGATAGTGAGTGTTCTTCTCAAATGAAATAATATTTTAAATTGTTAAAGAATGTGAAAGATATTAAAGAAGGAATAGTGACATTTGGCAATGATGAATCATTGAAAATTAAAGGTGTTAGATCATCCATCATTGGAAAAGAAAAGTTAAAACCCAAGAAAATTTTGTATGTTGGTGGGATGACACATAATCTACTAAGTGTTTCAAAATTGTGTGATGAGGGTAAAAAAGTTATCTTTAGAAAATATGGGTTTGTTGTGAAAAGTTAAGAAGATGGAAAAATTATTACAAGAGGCCAACATACAGAAATATTTTTTTAGATCGAAAAAATACAAAACTCTTGTTACATGAGTATGGTGGAAGAGAATCAATTATGGCATAAAAGGTTGTGACACATGTGTCAAAGAAACATGAGAAAGTTATCTAAAATATGTAGTGTCTGAGACATTCCTAATTTTCCAATAATAAGATATTGGTGTTACACTATTTTTTAGGGAGGAAAGAGTATGAATACTGTGCATAATAAAGTTGATATTTATTCAAAACAACCCCTAGAGTTGATTCATTTTGACATCTATAGGCCAATAAGAAAACATTCAAAAAATTGAGATAAGAACTTAATCAATTTAATTTATTATTTTACTTAAATTACTTGTGTTATGTATATGAAACATAAATTAGATGCTTTGAAAAAGTTTAAAAGTTTCAGAAGGAAGGATGAGAAAGAATGTGAGTATTCAGTGAAGAAGTTGAGAACAGACAATGGTGGTGAATACATAAGTGAATAATTCAAAAGTTATCTTAAGAATCATGGAACTAGGTAAGATTATAGTTCCCCATACACTCCTCAACAAAATGGGGTTTCTTACAGAAAGAATAAAAGTTTGGTGGAAGTGGGAAGAACTATGTTACTTGATCTTGGTATTTCTCATTACTTTTGGAGGCAACCCATGAGTACTACTGTTTATATTCAAAACCTATGTTTATATATTCCAAGATCAGGTATGAATATATACGAATTGTTTTATGGGAAAACTCTAAGTTCGAAACACTTAATAGTTTCCAAGAGTCCTTTTTTCATAAAGAAGAAAGGTTGAAACTTTGGAAAGTTTAAGAAGAAAGGTGAGGACGGAATATTTATTGGCTATGCCCTGGAAGGAAGATTATATAGACATTTCAACAAATAAATTGGGAGAATTATCGATTCAGTTGATGTGAAAGTGATTGAAAAGTCGGAGGAAGATAAACATACTTAGGCAGACGAGAAAGATGAGCAATATTGTTTTGAAAACAATTCTGATAAGGTTACAAACAATTGTATTCCTAATCAAGAAGAAGAATCAGACTTATCTATTTTCAGTGATGAGTAATATACTCAAAAATATCATCCTAGGATGAGGAAGTGGAAGAATATAATATATTTGGCGATCAACATCAGAAGGTTCAAACAAGAAGAACAAAAAATTCGATTATACATACTTCTTTATATTCAAAAGTGGAGCTTGTAACACCCAGAGATTTTATGAGAAATAATATTTTTAATTTCTTTGATGTCTTGTATTGTACGCTACACCAAGATTATATTTCTCTATACACAACACCGTATTAGCTTGTAGTATACGCAAACCCTATTCTTGGCTTCTGTTGCACGCAAGAGCGACCTTCCTCAATAACGTGTGTTGTACGCAATACCGAGTTTTACTAAACAATGATATATTGTTATAATATTAATATGAAATAGCTGTTATGAATATAATTAACCTCATTTTTAATTTTATATCATTATAATTCATCTTACACATTTTCTAGAACATGTTATGAGAACAAAATCAATTTTTCGTATAAAGAAAATATTTTTAAAAAAATGCAGTTTTACCGCCTTTTGATGGAGCACCCATTTTAAATCTAATTTTTGACAACTTTATAAGTAAAATTTTACGAATTAAACTTATTATTTTGACTCAGGATATAAAAATTTATGTTGGATAAATTTTGGACATTATTCTGATAACCTTCACATTTTGATGAATAGTAAAAATACGCTAAATTTTAATTAAAAACAACTTTTTTCATCAAGATAATTAATATGGTTAAATTATAATATTGAATGGTTTTAAATTATAAATAGAATATATTTTTACAATTTAATATAATTTATGTCATTAGCATTAATTTTATATTGAATTCATAGGTAAAAACATTTCAATCTTTTGTAATGGTTTAACTTTTAAAACATGTTTTCTCAACAGCGGGATTAATTTTAAATTAAATACTGCAACTTATATGTTTTGAATTTGGAAAAATGGATTCCATATTTGGAATCATTAGGTCCAAATTATGTTAATATTATACTTTTTATTTTTAGACATTATGAATAGTAACTACGGTAAATTTTATTTACTACAGTTAAAGGTAAATCAAGTAATTAAGGATAAAAATAATATTATAAAATTACCCTAACACTTGTATTAATATAATTGGATGATTATATTTTATCCTAAAATGTACTTGGGTTGAAATTTTATCTTTTGGAACCCACTTGGATGTGATTAAGACCTTTAATTTATAATATTTAAAGAAAGTGAAATATGTCTCACTCAAACTTTAATAATTAAATTATTTTTAATATAATGTTATACATAATATAAATTAGATTATAAAAACTCATTTTAAATATAATTTTTTTTTCTTAATCATGGTAATTTATTTGTGATTTTTAAGAAATATATAATTACTTTAATAGCTTATACATTAATGATGCATAAATTATTTATTTAGTGAAAAATCAATAATATAGTTTTTATTAAAATAATAATACCCATCAAAAGGACCAGAAACTTGACCAAACATTATTTTTCAAGTATATATATACCCTAATCATCCAAGGGTCTAATGTTTTACCATTTGGAGCCTTATAAAAGCGATTATAACACTTATATTATTTTATTTTAAATGATGTCAAAGTTGTCGCCTTCATACTTTAATAAATATAACAATTTAAATGTTGTGATTTTAAGTTGATAAATTCAAGTAAAAGTATTCTTAGGGAATATATTAGATTTATCCTCATCATAGTATTTTATTTTTATTTTTTATGCAACAAATAAGTATATTAAATAATTATACAAAAATGTTATAGTAATTAATTTATTAAGAGAAATATCAAATAAATGATTTTAAAAATATTAAAATAAATATTATATGAACAAATTAATGTTATCTATGATTGTTTTAGATGGATATGACATGTTATAAATCTATTAAATATATTTTTTTAAATATATCTTCTGTGTGGATTTTATTTAAATTCAAATAATTGAATTGTGTCAAAATTGACACTATTGATATTTTATAAAAATAACATATTATTAAATTGTTTAAAAATCAAAAAAATATTTAAAAATTATAAATTTAAAATAAAATTTAATTATCTATCTATTTATGGGAAATTAAAAACACATAAGTAAGTATTTATATCAATTTAAAAATTAGAATATTATTACCGCAAATAAAATTAATTAGATTAAATAAGGATAAATCAAAATGATAAGGTTTAAAATAAAATAAAAACATGTATAAATTTGATTTTTTGATGATATTAAAACCCTATATTACCTCATATCCAAATTTGAGTCACTTTGGAAGTTTTTAAGTGGGGTTTGAGTTTATTATAAATTAATATTTTGGAGGTTTCCAAAAGTGCCCCTCTCCTCTCTTATAAAAGGGCACCTCCTTCCTATCTTCTTCACAACATTTTGAGCTTTCAATATCGGACAAAACCTGTCCATTTCTCTTCTAAACTTCCCTAGAAACATGCTAGAGGTCCCAGTCTTCTTCAAAGACCAACTTTAGTGCCCTAAGAGGAGGTTTAGAAGAAGCGCATCAAAGAAGAGGTAATATCCTTTACCGATTCTTTCAAGTTTATTTCTTATTATAATTCCTCTTCTTTATTTGTTTCATTATAAAGTAATAACATAAGTATCTCTCATATTCTGATATTTTATTATAAATATGAAACAACCCCATTTAACCTTCTATCCATCCTACGGAAAACGAAATCACCGCGTGTACGTACGTAAGGAATGCCGTCTCCACGTCATGGTGTAATCTGTTTTTCCACCACCACCTTACTTGGATGGGTATAATGGTGTAGATAATAACTATATATGGATATTATAACATCATAATTATTATGAGATATTATATCATCCACTCTAATTTCATTCAATAATTATGGGAACGATATCATCGCTCGTGCGTTCGTACGGATTACCGTCTCCACGACGCGATGAGATTCATTCTCCAAGTTAACCATTCAAGAATGATTATAAAGTATATATAATAAATAATCATAAAATATATGACATAATAATGATACTAGATTTATTTATATTTTATTTACTTACTTACATTCAATTTAACAAGGAAACGAAAACAACGTTCATGCGTACATACGACCTACCATCTCCATGAACGATGTATTTCATCCCGTTTATCAATCTATTATATATATATATATATATATATTATATTCTGAATACATTATATATAAATCATTTATTACATTCTAGAAGTAATTAATCATGATCTAAGTAATCATATTAATAATTACAAGTCAAAACACGTACGATAAATGAAACGATTTTACCCAAAACACTGCTTTAACATGGAATTGACAAATAAACGGGTAATATAAAGTTGTAAGTGAATCATATATGATATCATAAATATTATTATGGTCCTTTTAAAATTTAATAATATGTTTAACCCCACTATATAGTAGTCTGAGGCACATATGAAAGAAATGGGACATAAGTTAAGGGATAATTATTCCAATCTCGTTCTTATCCGAGATTGTTTATTCATAAGTATTTACTGGGGTTATGTTTATCATCCATGTCCATGTTTTCTAAAAATGTTTTCATAAAATTTTTACTATTCTTCTATGTAAGTTTAAAGTCATTTTTACCCTTTTTTACCACATGGTATGGAATTAATCTTTCTTTTGTTTATCATACGAGGTACTTTTTGACCTTTCCGACAACGAGTAGAATGTTTTTTAACATATACGGCAAGAAAAGATTTTTAAGATTTTATAATGCCTTATTTTCATGAAGATTCCTCTACAATATTTAATTATTATTTTCAAAAAAATCCTTTTCTTTTAAAATTGCATTGCATTTTGTGAAAAGAAAATGATTTTGAAGAAGAAAGGATATTTTCCTCAAGAATTAACTTCAAGTGTTTTATCAAAACTATTTTCCATCTAAGATTACATTATTTAGTATGTTTATGTTTCATATATAATGTATTTTTTATTTACATGGTTTGAGTTTTCTTATGATTAAATGATATCCATTTGTTTTATATGGATTATGTTATGATGGGATGATGTTTATGAAACCCATTTTATTCTTTGGGTTATGATGAATGATTTATGTTTATTTTGCGGCACACGTAAGAATGATTTCATTATGAGATGGCTGAGACATATATATCCCTCCAATTCATTGGGTAAAGATTTATATCTCATGATATAGACATGGATGGAATGACATGTAAATCTGGTTCAGTAATACAGGGCTGGAACGATAAGTAAACCTGATTCAGTAATAGACATTGTCCACTATGATGGTCTTGGCAGCAATGCCTTGGATACTATAGGAATCATATCATGTGATTAATGGTTTTCCACAATTACATATTTTATTCCCATGCTATTTTATAATGATTAATGTTCCTTTTTGATCTATTCCTTACGTACTGCCAAGATTCATTTCACAACTCAAGATTTTTATGTTTAACCATTATGTTCATGTTTTTACGTTCAAATGTATATGGTTTGTTTTATTTTCTCCATGCTTACCCTTACTAAGAATTTTAGCTCACCCTTTTTATGTTTTCTTTTCCCCAAGATATAAAGAAAGGTTTTAGGTAAGAAAAAAAAGGGGAAGATCTTTATGGGAGATGTTGAAGATTTTAACCATTATTAGAAGATTATGTTCCATGTTTCCAAAGACACTAAACTAATACGGTCCTTGGGAGTCTTTTTGTCATGTATCAAGTATTCTGAAAAAGCAATGTAATGTCCCTGTACGTCAAGTTTGGGTATCTACAGTTGGTATCAGTTAGTTAACCTTTGGAAACTAGGATGCAAAATCTTTAGTGAGATCCCTAGAGATATTTCTAATGTATGTCTAGGGATGTCCCTAAGGATAAGTATAAGTATAGGTTATAGTCCTAGAATTATGGTAACGATCTTAGAATTAAACCTAAGATATTAGAGATTGAATGTACTCCCCATTTATTATGTTGTTTTCCTAGTATGATTTTTGTCTCTCACACTATTATTTTTGGGTTTTAGAAAATGGCTGGAAACATGAAGATTCACGATAATAGGGGATATGATGGACAATGGAATGATATTATTCATGAGAAAAAAAATTAAATGGGATTTGGAAGTCCAAGCATAGTTATTATGCCTAATCTAAAATCTCATAATATGATCAATAATCTCAACTTTGGTAAGTTTCCTGACTCAGCTAATAAGAGAAAGATGGAGTTTCATGATGATCATAGAGGAAAGAAAGTTCAATTTCCCTCTTGTAAATCATGTGGGAAGAGGCATTAGGGAGAATGTTTCAAAAGAACTGGAAGATGCTTACAAAGCCAGTAATTGCAAAGGAAAAGGTTCAGTTGACACCATGGACAAGGATAATGGTATTGCTAAGATATCAACAATGGTTAAATTTTTTAAATGTGGTATGTACGAGCATTTTGCAAACCAATTCCCTAAGGGAAATCCTCAAGAAGAGAATCATCATGGTCGTATGAGTAGTATTTATTTTGATGATGATGAAGAGACTACAAATGATATATGAGATGAAAGAAGTTTTGAGGAATAAAATGATGAATCTCGGCCAATGGTTTAAGAAGGTAGTGGAATGATTGTATGTTTATCAAGAGTTATGTTGTCTAGGTAATTTAATGGTACTATGGAATAAATAATCATTTAAGGATTGTTACACTATTGTTTTTACTAAAGTATTTGAAAGAATATGTTTAATGGTACTAGTAACCATGAAATGTTATTCAGATATTTTTGGAAAGTAGATGATATGCACATAATGAAGGGATAATGAGATAATGAGATGTTTGATAGTATTAATGAGCTCATGACTGATATAAGGACAATGTGATATCATGATTTGAGTATATAGAAATTTTGGGATTTTGGTATGTGGAAAGAGTTAACTTTTGATAGAATTCATGTTTTCACTAAGGTTCTATGGTAATTCATGTTTCCAGAGAATACATGATTAAGGTATTCACATGTCTAGAATGTGACCAACAAGATATATTTTATGATATATGGGGGATAAATGATGGTATTTACATGCTTGGTATATGACCTCTATAGTAATCTTTTTCATTATACTATGAGATTGGATAGAAGTATTTTGAATAAGCCTAAAGATTGGAATGGATTAAGTTGGACATCAGATAGTATTGTTTAAGGCTAGAAATTTTTGATATTATGATAGTATAGTTTTAGAAAAAGGACAACCTGTAAGAAGAGTGAAAACCCGTCGTGTCGGACAAGGATATGGGAATCGAACCCATAACTGAAGTGTGGCAGGCCTTTATCACCTACCACTGGCCTACAGAATGTCTTTGGTTAGTAGAAATTAGTTTTATTTTATTAAGCGGTATAATAGTTGAAGTATAAGTCCATTTTTTGAATCATATACGGTTAATCTCACCATAGATGGACTTATGTATATTTAATAACTTTTGCTATCTTTTTGAGACAGATGAAATATCCTATCATTCTATCGCATGATCAGCGAACATTTCAAGAAGGATAAATTCAACTTTATTTCATTAAATAAGAGATGAAGTGGAAATTGTTCATGGAATGACCAATGAAGAAATTACACTAAAATCAAGTAAGTATTTCTCCTTATGCAAAAATTCATCAACTTTAGCAAAATGATCTTGAAAACCAAAAATGTTGTCCTAGTACCCTCATATCTGATAAATCAGATGGTACTTTGATCATTACAAATTTATGGCTTTTTGATTGTTGGATTTTTCATAGCCATGTTCTCTACCACTCTCCATCAGAACTTTATGGTTAGATTTCTCTTCTATATCCATATTTTTACCTATGTTCTCCTATGTAGAAACCCAGTGATGAGTTAATTTGGGTAACCGTTACATCTCATACTTTAGTTTTTAAAATTAAGTTTTAGTATTCCTTTTTACGATGTTGGTTTCTATGAAAGAAAATTTCAAGTAGTAAACCATTTATAACCCTGATGAATTTTGAGGGCGAAATTCATTTTAAGGGGGGTAGAATGTAACACCCCGAGATTTTATGAGAAATAATATTTTTAATTTATTTGATATCTTGTGTTGTACGATACACCAAGATTAGCTTGCACTATACACAACGCCGTATTATCTTGTAGTATATGAAAACCCTATTCTTGGCTTGTGTTTCACGCAAGAGCGACCTTCCTCAATAGTGTGTGTTGTACGCAATACCGAGTTTTACTAAACAATGATATATTGTTATAATATTATTACGAACTAGCCGTTATGAATAGTATTAACCACATTTTTAATTTTATATCATTATAATTCATCTTACACATTTTCCAGAACATGTTATGAGAACAAAATCAATTTTTCGAAAAGAAGAAGTATTTTTCAAAAAATGCACTTTTGCCGCCTTTTGATGGCGCACCCATTTTAAATATAATTTTTGAAAAGTTTATAAGATAAATTTGATAAATTAAACTTCTTCTTTTGAATCAGGATATAAAAATTTACGTTGGATAAAATTTTGACATTATTCTGATAACCTTCACATTTTGATGAATAGTAAAAAAACGCTAAATTTTAATTAAAAACAACTTTTTTCATCAAGATAATTTACATGGTTAAATTATAATATTGAATGGTTTTAAAGTATAAATAGAATATATTTTTACCATTTAATATAATTTATATCATTATCATTAATTTTACATTGAATTCATAGGTAAAAACATTTCAATCTTTTGCAATGTTTTACCTTTAAAAACCCGTTTTCTCAACATCAGGATTAATTTTAAATTAAATACTACAACTTCTGTGTTTTAAATTTGGAAAATTGGATTTCATATTCGGAATCATTAGGTCCAAATTATGTTAATAGACTACATTTTATTTTTAGGCATTATGAATAGTAACTACGGTAAATTTTATTTACTACAGTTAAAGGTAAATCAGGTAATTAAGGGTAAAAATAATATTATAAAATTACCCTAACACTTGTATTAATATAATTGGATGATTATATTATATCCTAAAATGTACTTGGGTAGAAATTGTATCTTTGGGCCTTTTATTTATTTTATTTAAAAAAAGTGAAATATGTCTCACTCAAACTTTAATAATTAAAGTATTTTTAATATAAGTTTATACATAATATAAATTAAATTATAAATAATAATTTGAAATATAAATTTTTTTATTCATCATGTTAATTTTTTTTTGATTTTTAGGAAATATATAATTACTTTAATAGCTTATTCATTAATGATGCAGAAATTATTTATTTAGTGAAAAATCAATACTATAGTTTTTATTAAAATAATAATACCCATCAAAAGGACCAGAAACTTGACCAAAACTTATTATTCGAGTATATATATACCCTAAGCATCCAATGGTCTAATTATTGACCATTTTGAGCCTTATAAAAGCGATTATGACACTTATATTTTTTTATTTTAAATGATGTCAAAGTTGTCACCTTCATACTTTAATAAATATAACAATTTAAATGTTGTGATTTTAAGATGATAAATTCGAGTAAAAGTATTCTTATAGAATATATTAGATTTATCTACATCATAGTATTTTGTTTTAATTTTTTATGCAACAAATAAGTATATTAAATAATTATACAAAAATGTTATAGTAATTAATTTATTAAGAAAATATCAAATAAATGTTTTTAAAAATATCAAAATAAATATTATATGAAAAAATTAATGTGATCCATGAATTTTTTAGATGAATATGACATGTTATAAATCTATTAAATATTTTTTTCTGAATATATCTTTTTTTTGGATTTTATTTAAATTCAAATAATTGAATAGTGTCAAAATTGACACTATTGATATTTTATAAAAATAACATATTATTAAATTGTTTAAAAATCAATAAAATATTTAAAAATTAAAAATTAAAAATTATATGGTATAAAATGTAATAATGTATCTAATTATGGAAAATTCACAAAACATAAGTAAGTATTTATATCAATTTAAAAATTAGAATATTATTACCGCAAATAAAATTAAATAGATTAAATAAGGATAAATCAAAATGATAAGGTTTAAAATAAAATAAAAACATGTATAAATTTGATTGGTTGATGCTATTATAACCCTATCATACCTCATATCCGAATTTGAGTCATTTTGGAAGTTTTTAAGTGGGGTTTGAGTTTATTATAAATTAATATTTTGTAGCTTTTCGAAAGTGCCCCTCTACTCTCTTATAAAAGGGCACCTCATACCTCTCTTCTTCACAACATTTTTAGCCTTTAATATCGGCCAAAACCTGTCCATTTATCTTCTAAACTTCTTTAGAAACATACTAGATGTCCTGGTCTTCTTCAAAGACCAACTTTGGTGCCCTAAGAGGAGGTTTAGAAGAATCACATCAAAGAAGAGGTTATATCCTTTACTGATTCTTTTATGTTTATTTCTTCTTCTACTTCCTCTTATTTATTTGTTTCATTATAAAGTAATAACATCAGTATCACTCATATAATTATATGTTATTATAAATATTAAACAACCCCATTTCATCTTCTATCGATCCTACAAAAAACGAAATCACCGCGCGTGCGTACGTACGGAATACCGTCTCCACGCCGTGGTGTAATCTGTTTTTCCACCAACACCTTACTTGGATGGGTATAATGGTGTAAAGAATAACTATATATGGTTATTATAACATAATAATTATTATGGGATATTATATCATCCAGTCCAATTCTATTCCATAATTATGGGAATGATATCATCGCTCGTGCGTACGTACAGATTACCGTCTCCACAACGCGATGAGATTAATTCTCCAAGTTAAACATTCAAGAATGATTATAAAGTACATATAATAAATAATAATGAAATATATGACATAATAATGATACTGGATTTATTTATATTTTATTTACTTACTTCCATTCAATTTAACAAGGAAACGAAAACAACGTTCATGCGTACGTACGACCTACCATCTCCA
Organism: Viscum album; assembly: GCA_963277665.1. Classification (NCBI taxonomy): domain Eukaryota; kingdom Viridiplantae; phylum Streptophyta; class Magnoliopsida; order Santalales; family Viscaceae; genus Viscum; species Viscum album. The sequence continues at coordinate 90,361,442 of OY728154.1, forward strand.
TGAACGATGTATTTCATTCCATTTATCAATCTATTATATATATATATATATATATTATATTGTGAATATATTATATATAAATCATGTTTTACATTCTGTAAGTAAGTAATCATGATCTAATTAATCATATTAATAATTACAAGTCAAAACACATACGATAAATGAAACGATTTTACCCAAAACGCTGCTTTAACATGGAATTGACAAATGAACGGGTAATATAAAGTCATAAGTGAATCATATATGATATCATAAATATTATTATGGTCTTGTTACAAGTTAATAATATTTTTAACCCCACTATACAGGAATCTCCAACACATACAAAAGAAATTGGACATAAGGTAAGGGATAATTATTCCAATCTCATTATTATCCGAGTTTGTTTATTCCTAAGTATTTATTGGGGTTATTTTTATCATTCATGTCCATGTTTTCTCAAAAAAATTTCATAAAACTTTTACTATTCTTCCATGTAAGTTTAAAGTCATTTTTACCCTTTTTTACCACATGGTATGAAAGTAATATTTCTTTTGTTTATCATACGAGGTACTTTTTGACTTTTCTGGAAAACGTACAAGTAGAATGTTTTTTTAAAATATACGGAAAGAACGGATTTTTATGATTTCATAACACCTTATTTTCATGAAGATTACTCTAAAATATTTCATGATTATTTTCAAAAAAAAATCCTTTACTTCTAAAATTTCATGGCATTTTGTGAAAAGAAAATGATTTTGAAGAAAAAAGGATATTTTACTCAAGAATTCATTTCAAGTGTTTTATCAAAACTATTTTCCATATAAGATGAAATTATTTAGTATGTTTATGTTTCATGTATAATGTCTCTATTATTTACATGGTTTGATTTTTCTTATGATGAAATGATATCCATTTGTTTTATATGGATTATGTTATGATGGGATGATGTTTATGAAACCCATTTTATTCTTTGGGTTATGATGAATTATTTATGTTTATTTTGTGGTACACGTAAGAATGATTTCATTATGAGATGGGTGGGACCTATATCTACCTCCAATTAATTGGGTAAAGATTTATATCTCATGAGATAAACATGGCTGGAATTACAAGTAAATTCGGTTCAGTAATACAGGTTTGGAATGACAAGTAAACCTGGTTCAGTAATGGACATTGCCTACTATGGTGGTCTTGGCAGAAATTCCTTGGCTAATATGTAAATCATATCATGTGTTTAATGGTTTTCCACAATTACATGTTTTATTCCCATGTTATTTTATCATGATTAATGTTCCTTTTTGATCTATGACTTACATACTACCAAAATTTATTTCACAACTCAATATTTTGATGTTTAAACATTATGTTCTTGTTTTTAAGTTAAAATGTATATGGTTTGTTTTATTTTCTCCATGATTACCCTTATTGAGAATTTGAGCTCACTCTTTTTATGTTTTCTTTTCCCCAGGATATAAAGAAAGGTTTTAGGTAATAAAAAAATGGGTAAGATCTTTATGGGAGATGTTGAAGATCTTTCACCATGATTAGAAGATTATGTTCCAAGTTTCCAAAGACACTAAACTAATACGGTCCTTGGGTGTTTTTTTGTAATGTATTAAGTATTCTGCAAAATTAATATAATTTCCCTTTATAGTAAGTTTGGGTCTCTATAATTGGTATCAGAGGAAAGGTTTAGTTAACCATTGGAAACTAGGATGCAAAATCTTTAGTGAGATCCCTAGAGTTATTTCTAATGTATGTCTAGGGATGTCCCTAAGTATATGTATAATTATAGGTTATAATACTAGAATTATGGTAAAGATATTAGAATTAAACCTAAGATGTTAGAGATTGAATGTAATCCCCCTTTATTATGATGTTTTCCTAGTATGATTTTTTTCTCTCACACTATTCTTTTTGGGTTTTAGAAAATGGATGGAAACAGGAAGATTCACGATAATGGAGGATATGATGGACAATGGAATGATATTATTCATGAAAAACTAAATGAAATGGGATTTGGAAGTCCAAACATCATTATTATGCCTAATAATAAATCTCATAATTTGATCAATAATCTCAACTATGGTAAGTTTCCTCACTCAGCTAATAAGAGAAAGATGGAGTTTCATGATGATGGACTTTGGGTGTTATTGAGAATTTATATATTAATGTGTGATTTCATCATATGAGGATTTATCCATATTGGATAACTTGTACTATTTTTTTTGGTTTTTATGATAAATATATATTGAAGGAATAACTTATTATTCTTATGATTTGTTAGAAGTTAATTTTAGTGCTTCAAGCATGAAAAATTCATCTTCATTTCTTGAAGTTAGAGATGAAGTGGAAATTGATCGAAACACGACCAAATGATGAAATTTTTCTTAAAACACAAATTAAATTTTATTCCTAGATATATTGGTCCCTTTAAAATTATTTATCATGTTGAGATTGTAATTTATAATTTGGTGCTTCCACTAAACCTCTCTCAAGTCCATGATGTGCTCTATTTATCTCTTCTAAGGAAGTACATACCAAAATCTTTACATGAACTAAACTCAGAGGTCATACCACTAAAGTAAGATATTTCTTAAGAGGAAAAAACTATGGAGATACTAGATTATAGAGAGAATGTGATGCGAAACAAGACCACTTTCTTGGTCAAAGTTTTGTAGCGAAACCACCAGCTTGAGAAAGCTATGTGGGAACTTGAGGGTGTAATGAGGCAAAAGTAACCTCATTTGTTTTAATCAAAGTGATGAATTTTGGGGGTGGAATTAATTTCAAGGGTGTTATAATATAACACCCTGAGTTTTTATAAAATATATTTTTTCAAATAATTTAATTTCTTTGATAGTTTGTGTTACACATATCACTAAGTTTTATCGTATCACGAAAAACTATTAATATTATTATTTAAACATAAACGTTATTAATTATCCATTAAAATTTTTACCATGAATAGAAATATATATTTTTTAAAATATTAATTATAATGGTTTTATATAAATAAAACATGTTGATAAAAAGGTACTTAATTTTTGGTAAAGTATTTATATGTTTTGAAAATACTATTTTCTCAAAAAATGTTTTTTTATTTTTGTGAACAAATAATAAAATAAATTATGAATTTTTTAGAAAATTCATTAGAAAATTTAAATTTATTTTTTTAAATCTACATGTAAAAATTATATTAGGGTGATTTGTTGGGATTTTTATGAAAAAATATTTTTTAGTGAATAATGAAAAATAATGGGTTTTATTAAGAATTGTCTTTTCATTTAAAGAATTTTAAAACATAAAAATTGTTTTAATATAGATTTAAAAGTAAAATTAGTTCAATTATATATTTATTAATCCAATTTATTTAATTTTAAGCAATTTAATATTGAATTTCGATATAAAAACTTTCTAAACTTTTGAAGATCATCTCTTTGGAAAACTGCCTTTTTGTCATGTGTGTGGGTTTAATTTTAAATTAAAATTTTACAATTATATGAATGATATGGGGAAAAGTGGATACAATATTTTTATTCAACATAATTAATATTATATAATAAGGCCAACTTAATTTTTGACCATAATTAATAGTAAAAATAGTAAAAAATAACCACCGTAGTTAAGGTTAAAACGGGTTTACTGGGGGGCTAAACTAAAATGATAAGTTGTAAAATGACCTAAAAACTTGTAAAATTACTATTGAATGGAAATATTTATACCCTTATTAACTTGGGTTATATTTTTATGTGCTTGTGGTATTCATTTCAATGAAAGTTACAATGTAATAATTTAAGTAAAGAAAAAGACAAAATGTCACCCAATTGCTTTAAAATTTCAAGTATGTGTTAACATAGGGACCAAAGAAATATGTGAATGAATATTTATGGTAATTTTGAGAATAATTAAAATAATTTTATGAGGGTAATTTATTTTTAGTTTTTTGTAATTATATAATTACTTTAACAGCTTAAGAAACTCAAACATAATAATTATTTAATTAATAGAAAATTAACATAAATGATTCTAAAAATATAAAAAGTAATATAAATTAAATGAATTATTTTATTCCATAATTTTTTAGATAAATATGACATTTTAGGTAGGTATATTCTAATTCCATCACTGTATGGATAATTTTAAAGTCAAATTAAATGAATAGTGTCAAAATTGACATTAATTTTATTTTATAATAAACAATATTTTATTTAATGATTTAAAATTTCTAAAAATCCTATATTCTTCCAAGTAATTTATAAATTTTTAAAAATATAAAATATAGTCCAATAACTGAATAATTTTTCTTTTATAACAATTATATTAAATTCTAAATAGTAAAAACTTGATTATCATGGTAAAGGGTAAAATCGAGTTTTGTGTGTTATATGAACTTGTGTTAAAATTAATTTTCCACACATATAGGATTTTTATTTTTAAAATTTGATATCATATTTATAACCAGTTGGTAAAAATTATCTAATTAGGATCTATTATCTCCATTTTTAAATGATAAATTTCCTAGGTAAAAAGACTAGTTATTGTAGTGAAAACTAAAATGGTAAAAGTAAGGAAACTTAGAATTTATAGAAAAAAATGTTTAAAACATGTGTTTTAGTGTATAGTCGAGGTGTGTATTGACCACATATTCCATAAAGTCCTTTAATTATCAATTTTGGAGGCACTTGAGGGGAGAGTGACTTCCCATTATTGAATAATTTTATATATTTACAAAAATGACACTCCTCCTCGATTATAAAAGGCATCCTCTTCCCCTCATTTCTTCAAACCTCCTAATCCATTTGGATAAAAAAACCCTAAAAAAATCCTTCCCCAACATAATTAAAAATTTTAGAGATTTTTTTCTCATCCAAAAATACCAACCCTAGGGTACTTAATAAGAGATCAATAGTAGGTTGTTCTAAGATAAGGTAATTGTCTTTACTAAACACTTCCTTTTTTACTTATTTTCTTAACACCTCTGTTTCCAATACTTTCACCAGGGTGTACGCATCCGTCACATAGAGGACATGCTGCTGTTACCCTGCATTCCTGCTTTCCAAAGGCGGGTGGCATCCACTCCTTATCTAGGGATGTCTGCCCCTTGATTGAAATGGGATGATGGGATGTCAGTTCTTCCTTCCGTGGATTCCTCCTCGGAGCTTGTCACCTAGTCCGGGTCTCCCTCATAGATTTAAAAAGTAATTCGTGAAGCTCTTCCCAATGTCATATCTTCATGGACACCTGTTAATTACACTGCTTCTGTCAGGACCTTCCAAGGGGTCCGGTCAGGGTAGCAACCTTCAGTTAGGAGAGTAGTCACGTTGGGGCATCACTGGCATGTCTTGACGCTGGGGATTGGCATGTCTGTCTTATGTCCCTTATCATAGAGATTCTCGAGGGCGCGGAAGCCTGAGGAATCCCACATAGAATGTAGGGAATTGTATTCCATAGGCATGTATCTGAGGTTTTCCTCAAATTCCCATGTTTAGCACAAGGTATGCTGCAAGTTTAACATCCAGTAGAGACAGATCAGAATGATCAGAACACTAGCTAGAGTGGATCATATTTAAGAACCCCCTGGAGGGAACACCGATGTTGGGGCCAGCACGTGGGTGGATTCCCAAACACTGTGGAGGGGAATAAGGAGTGAAGTGGCATGATCCCACCAGGATGTGGCGGCCTGGGTATGAATCAGGATGAATGATGGCTTTGGGCTTGGGTCTCGAAGAGACTTCCTACATATCCCTATGGAAGGGAATCAAAGTCCATGTAGTTTGATGATATGGTGGGACACCTGAAGAGGCAACCTGTGAAAATGAATGCATGGATGGGACCCAGAAGAAGTAGAACCTCTGGGTAAGGGCATGAGCTTCCCGAGACACGTGGGCTCGAGGGAGAGATCAAGATGAGTGATGGTATTGAGCCTCATGGAGGCCTCCTACGTATCCCTATGCCAGGGAATCAAAGTCTTCATAGTTCAGGTGGATGATACAGTTTAACGTCATGCGGGACGAGAACAGGGCTTACACTCTAAGGTGGCCCATGGTGATGATGAACCGACGTGAATGGGGACCTGGGGTCCAGATGGATTGGGGCTTACACTATGAGGTGGCCCATGGTGATGGGGCTTGAACCTAGTGGAGGATTCCTACGTACTATGCATTAGCACGGATCAAAGTCCCTGTAGTTCGGGTATGTATTTGGATTACTCTTTGAGATGGCCCATGGTGGTGGGGTTGGACTTCGTGGAGGCTTCCTACGTACCATTCCTTAGAACGGATCAAAGTCCCCATAGTTCAGGTATGGATGGGGCTTACGCTCTGAGATGGACCATGGTGGTGGGGCTTGAACCTCGTGGAGGCTTCCTACATACCATGCCTTAGCACAGATCAAAGTCCCCATAGTTCGGGTATGGATGGGGCTTACGCTCTGAGACGACCCATGGTGGTGGGGCTTGAATCTCCTGGAGGCTTCCTATGTACCATGCCTTAGCATGGATCAAAGTCCCCATAGTTTGGGTATACAGTTTAACGTCATGCGGGACGGAGGAATTTGGGGCTTATGCTCTGAGATGACCCATGGTGTGTCATGTTCAGTGCTCACTCTAAGCTTATGGGAGTCATGCTCAGTGTGAGAAACAAGAGGTTGCAGGGACCTTATGATCACGTTGCGAAGGGTGCATCTGTGGGAAGCGAAGATGGGATTATGCGTTCAGTGGCCCCTGGTACCGAGACTTACTCTAGGATGGAGGACTGAGGGTGACAAAGCATAGTGGGAGAGGGATTTGGGACCAAATAAAGGAGGAGTCCCACTTCCCATCATGCTCTCCACTAGCCCTGGCGCCGGTGAAGTACGGAGGTGCATGAGTGCTACCTTCCGCAATAAGGGCTAGGGGCCTACACCAAGGTGGATTCCCTTCCATGCAGACAAACACCCCTCCAATAAATCACCCCCTGTGAGGGATGAACCCACTATCCCCATGGAGACGAGAGGCGTGGAGGATGCCCAAGGCGGGGGGACCCTGTGTGCGAGGCACGGGGCCGAGTCACAGTTTAACTTCATGTGTTGAGGATGAGGTGCTTGGTAGTTTAACGTCCTGTAGCTCAGATGAGGTGGGTTGGCTCCGCACCCCTAGGACTTACATAACTGGTGCCCTCTTCCCCTTATGGAATGGAAGGCATCTACAAGGCCGTGAAAAGTGGGGAGTCACGGGTCGAACCATTGAGGGGTCCACGTTAGCATGGCTATGCGAAGGAGCAATAGCTGTTAGCGTGCCTATGCAAAGAAGCATGAGGTGAAGCAACTCAACAGGAAGGATTGTCCAAGGGACTTTAAAGTTGCTTTATACGAGCCAAGAAGACTGTACGGTAAAACCATACATGATACGGATGCTCGGGGTGCACAGGACACCCACAAATGGCACCCAGAAGGAGGGCATCAGATTCACGCACCGAGAATGCCCAAGGAGCACCGAGGTGAAAAGCGCTGAAGGATTACGCGAAGCCCTTGGGGCTGCGTGAAATAAGGGCAGCCAAGACTTCACACAACTTGAATGGATTGCACGCAAGGTGGTAGAATTACGCGCCGGTGGCAAGGGCCGAGCGTAAGGACAAGGGGTGTGCAAAGATTTCACACAACTGATGGGCCTGCGCACAATAGAAGGAATTGAGCACATGGGGATAGACCTTGAGGGGTTGGAATTTCGTCTAAGCCAGGGGGATCTCACATGAAGGTGGATCTTGGGGCGACTTGGCGTGAAAAATAACCCTACCTGAAGGCTATAATGCGTGCGCACGAAATTCCAATTACGCGCATGAGAGGCGGTTCGAATTCTTCAGCCCCAAAAAGTAAAGGGGTATCCTTCTATTTATAGGCATCCGACAACGTGGAATACCAGGCTTATGCGAAAGAATTGCGTGACCGATGCGGTGGCACAAAATATCAACCGCACGGGGCGCGGGTGCGAAATTATTTTGCGTCGGTGCCGGGACCTTTCACAAATCCCGGGGCCTTCCGTGCGGGATGTAATTTTTTCGCACGCTTCTCCTTTTTTTCACGCAATATCTTCGGGCCCTCCGGACCAGGACTTCGGGTCCGAATATAACTTCACTTTTTTTTTACGGAACTTTCTCCAGCACTTACGCATTTTTCGGCTCCTACAAATTCCCCCCCTCGGAATTGGATCGGTGAGGGGTTACGATGATTTGATTCTGAGGGAAACGCCGAAATGCAGGGCCCATGGGCCGCTGGCTCACAAAAAATATCAAGCAGTACAAAAAACCCCGATTAGGCATGGAAGCCTCTTTACACGCACGCGAGGAACCCTGACTTGGCCTATAAAAGCCGCCATGGGCCCTATGCTCCATACGGAATTTCCTACGCAATAAGTCTTGAGATCTCGTGCGCGAAACTGGTTATGCTTCTGCGTAAAAACCACTTGGCTGTGTGTAATTCCACCATTATTTAGCAGCCTTTTACACGCAAACCTGAGATTTTCCATGCAACACTCTGATATTGCACGTGATTCGCTACTTTTACACGCCCGACTACTAGATTCCACACCCAAGTCCCTAATTTTGTGCACCACTTCCGAACACTTAGCTTAAAGAAGATAGCTGCAAACCAGATTGACGAGGGGGAGACCGCTGTGCGCAGAGCTGAGATGGCGATGAACCCGGAGGTTTATGATGCAAAGAGGGTGGTCTCCAATAACTTCACGCTCTTCAACATGCCAACTCCCGCCCAAAAAGAGTAAGCTTTATCAAATAATCTGCCGCTGTGGAACTTCGGCATTCTGGAGGAGGTTCCCCTGTCGGGCTTCGAGTTTGATACCCCGTGGTAATGGGTGACCCGTGAAGATGACATTCCTCGATATAACATCACCAACAACAGTCGTCCTGCCAGAGAAACCGGACACATGGATGTATATGTCCTGAATCACAAGGACTATTGCTGGGGGTGATCTCGTTGCAGAGAACTCACCAGCCCTCTACACGAGCACTTTCCATTAGAGCATCACTGATGAGACTAAAGGCTGGCTGCAGGACTGGGATCTGCGGTCTGGGGGAAACTTCACCAGCGAGTGGGCCTAGGCATACTGGGTTCGCCACACATGTGACCAATTCAGGGTCGAGCTACGGCACATCGGTCTATTTGAGGTAGTGTGGACATCACAGTTTCACTTCTACCGACAGCCTGAGCTCGGACCGAAGTTGTTCACTCAGTGGTCCCCTGATACCAACACATTTCATCTCCATCACGGGGAAGTTGGAATCATTCTCTAGGACATCCACTTCATCAGAGGCATACCCTTGGAGGGCCATCAATACGACGAGTTCCTCCCGCCAATGAACATCTGGGGTGACAAGTCTCAAACCCCCATACTGACGTTGAACCTGCTGGAGTTGGCCAAGGAGAGGCTGAAGGTCAAGGAATTTGTGAAGTACATTGCCTACAAGGACTGGTTCAACAAGTTCTTGGAGAAGGAACCAAAGGTCAAGATGTCAGGGCGGGGAAAGCGGTGTTCAACTGCGGTTCAGAGGAGCAGGAGTGGGTCCTACTGGAGGATCCTGGAGGTGGGGAAATACCAATCATGGGGCTACAGCATCAACGAGGCCCGAGAACCGAATGTATGATATGCCGGATTCCTTGCCACATTCTTGAGTGGGTGGATCTTGCTAGTATGAGACGCAAGGACTGGCGTCCACCCAGCGACCTTGGTGATGGCGGGCATCATGGCTACCAACAAAAGGTTCAACCTTGGGGTCCCCGTGCTGGCTCGGCTGTATGCCATCTTGGGACACATCTCGATAGGGGGATCACCTCAGAGAGTTTGTATCCCCTTATAGATCTTCCATGGATGGGTTGCGGCTTATTGTGGTGGATACACCTTCCCAAATGCCATTCGTCCCCCGAGCAACGGCCTACGACCCTCTCTGCTGAACATTTCCGGGGTCGCGCCAATGACGCTCAATGAGGAGGGGATACGGATCAGGATCGGTAACCATGCCAACTTCGCCTTCATCCCATTCCCTACCCCAACCAGTCAGCTGGTAGATGACGGTCAAGGATCACTGGAGTAGAAGGAATACTTCCAAAGAATCATAGGTGGGGTACTCATCGCCCGGATTGATGGGAAGATTTTCGGCGAGCCTTATGTGTCGTCCCGGTTCTCTAGGAAGTTCGGATGCCTCAATAAAATTCTAAAGAGGGTATACAAAGATGTCCGAGAGGAGATGCATCCTTGTGTTCTTCGCCAGCTGTGGCTGATGTTTACAACCTACAGCTCTGGTGACATCATCCCTTTTCTGCCCACCGGAGTCGATGCAGGCCTCTCAACTGAGTATGTTGAACATTGGACCATAGTATACCCTAAGGGGCTTCTGTGGAAGCACGTTCAATAGTTCAAGGTTGTCAGCGCAGAACCTCAGCGGCGAGAGATTAGGCGGGGTGCCGTTAGGAGAGGAGGACCAGTGGCGCCTCAGAAAATGGGGCTTGCGCAAGCTGAGACTTTAGCGGCGGGGGTGTCGCACGGTGCAGTCATGCCCTCATCGCTTGCAGAAGGAGGGGACCACAGAGCGACTATAGAACTTCCTGGGAAGAAAATAAAATACTTGCTTCAACCTTCACAGGATGCCGTTTTCCCCACACTGTGGTCGGCTTGGATAACCATCCGACAGTCAATGAGTATTGAATCTCTCTGGCAGAAGATAATGCGAAAAGGGATCCAGCTGCCGGAATTCGGGCTTGTTCGGGTCACCGATAGAGTGGACTTCCACCGGCGGCATGCATACCTAATGGCCATGGACACATATGCATGCCAGTGAGGTCGGCGTGTGGAGCCACCTCTCTTGGTGAAGGTGCTGCTCTGCCAGGAGCATGATCTGGAGAGGATGCCGCTAGGGGAAGATGACAGCGATGAATCAGAGGGTGACAAAACAGGAGAGTGGGCCGAAGGAGAAGGGGAATGTGAATAAGAGGGAGAATGGGAGTCTGAAGGTGCATGATCGCAAGGGGAATCCCACCAAGGTATTCTCCATGAAAGTGGCGAGATCGTCGGCTCCTACATGGATGTGACCGAACTACTTGAGGTAGGATCAGACCCTTACCCTTCTTCTCTTGTATTCTCTTTCCTTTTTAACCCTTAACCCATCTCCTCATCTTACTCAGGAGCACATTGACACTGACCAAGCCTCTCTATCAGAAAGAGGGGAGGAGGCGTCAATAGGGCATGGCGGGGCACCAACACTCATTATTGAGCTGAAAAGTGCTGAGGGATCCCCTACCGCGACAGCTCTTGTAACGGCCAGAGCACTAGAGGCTGATGCCCTGGGTTCCTATAAGTTCTCTACTTCGATACCGGTACTCACTATCAGAGGACTCAATTGATCAGGGTGGTCCTTTTCTGTATAGTGATCACAGCACTGGAGGCTCATCGGGCTGCTGAGCCAAAACCATCTGTCATTGCACCGATGGTAAACGTGCCGACCCATCCAGAACATGCCTCCCAAAATGAGTTGGCTCCGAAAATTAGTGAATAGGGAGTGGCAGACATCGGTGGTGCTGCCGTCAGGGCAGGGTCGAAAATCGACGCGAGCACTACCAGGACCGAGGGGAGAGAGGAGGGTCACCTAGATGCTGAGGAGCCTATTCCCCTTGGAGGAATCTCTGAGGAAGACCCTGCTGCTGCCCTGTTGGCTGCCTTCCCTGACTATCGGCCTGCTTATCACAAAGAAATTGACGATTTAGATTCTGAAGCGGCCAAGGAGAGCCGGATGACACGACGCAAGGGATTTAAGTGCATACAGTGTTTCCTCAATCATACCCAAGCGGAATGGCTAAAGCGTATGGTGTCTCTCCACACCTGGTTGCACTTCTTGTGTGTTGGAGGGGTGGATGCTCAACTTCTTCATCTGACGGTCCATGATTACATGGTCGAGAGAATGCGGGAGAGCAGCCGGCACGCCGATTTCATTCTGTGCTAGGAGGAGTCGGAGAGTACCTGGGCCTTTTTGAAGGCGGAATAGGAGGTCCTACGCCTCGAGGAATAGGCAAATGAGCAAGAGGTGTTCATTGCAACCTGATCTGAGCTTATGGAGTACCTGAGGGCCCAACTAGCAGATGCTCAAGATCAACTCATAGAAGCGATTTATTTGATAACTGAGCTCCAAGCTGAACAGGAACGGGCATAGGCCAGGGTCGGCGAGCTACGCTTCACGACTATTGATGAAGAAAGAGTTCTCAAGGGATGGGAGGCAGTCCTGTAGGCCACTATAGAAAAGGTGGCGGCATTGGAGAGATCCATCCAAGAAGCCGACCCCTAGGGGGGCCCTATTTTGGCCAAACCCCAACACTTGTCCCGCTCCGCTGCTTTCTGTTTTTTACCTGAACTTCATATATAGACAAGCCTATTTACTTTCCCCTTTGTTTAATCATACGTGTCCCTCTGGTTTAACATGCTCAACCATAATCCTGAAATAAATAGCAACCCATCCCTAAGCTCACATGGGTCGTGAGAAACAAAGGTGGCTCGTACTATCACTTCGTTTGATTGTGAGAGCATCGACCAGGCTCCGGGCATTCAAAATTCGAACCCGGGTTCCCAAGGAGACGAGAGAAGCCCAACCAAAGGCAGAGGACCTCAGACCAATCGATGTATCATCTTCTCAACGTGCTCTAGCACATGAGCGGGGCAATGTCAGGGGCATTGGAATCAATCTGAACATAGGGAGAATAAAAAGGTGAATCACGTTACCCAAATTCGGAACATTGTGGGAGGGGCGTGGCGATGGAGGATATCTGTTGACCATGGTGGAAACACAACATCCATATCGAATTGGCCTGAAATTGAGATAAAAAATGAGGGCTGGCCACTGACCATGTTCGCAACACGAGGCCCGACTCAAATATCATCGATCAGTCTTCCAGAACGTTGTCCCAGGACAGCAGGCGGACCATAGGTCGAGCATCCATACTGTTAGGGGGTCCCTCCAAACATGACCAGTCTTCCAGAACGTTGGCCCAGGACAGCAGGTGGACCATAGGTCGAGCATCCATACCGTTAGGAGGTCCCTTCAAACATGAAAGAGGATGAAGATCCGAATAAAGGGGCATGCGAAGCATGAAAGCGGAGCGATGGGTTGTTTGTATGGAATCCAACACTCCCAAGATTATGCCACCGTGGTGGAGGCACATTAGGCGGACGTATTAATATGATCACAGATCATCCCCACTTTTAGATAGGACCTCTCTAGTGAGGGAACTGTCACTTCCCAACATCATTATGGGGCATCTCAAACTTATTCGGGGCTAATGCTGCAGTTACAAAACTCCCCGAGAAGTCAGGCCAAAGGGCCGACAGTGAGGGGGGGAGACGAGTTTGTGACTTCCGGGGCTGGACCTGAGACAAAACATCTAGGAATTCCTACATATCCCATAAGGATGGGAATCAAGCCACACGTAGTTCTTGAAGGGTGGAATGGCCCAGTATGGTACCTGTGCAAAAGATGACAGGGGCGTGCGGGTCTAGCCCTCACACTAAAAGAAGCGACATTTGATGTATCTTATTTTTCCTTTAAGGTGAATGGTTTTTCTTTTGTGGAGCGACTATCCTAGGGTAGGAATTCCTAGAATCACCACAATAATCACGCCGTATACGGGTGTTGACAAATGGTATGGTAAATGAATGATACCCAACGTGATTTCCTCTATAGAGAGGTCATCACAATGTAGTGCCATTTTTCGTCGTCCGGTCGGGACGATATCATCACAGTTTATGGTCACGTGGTAGGACCAACCAGCATAGTTTAAGGTCATATGGATTGGACCTGGGGGAATGAGTACGATGCGATAAATCACACCTGACGTGAATGAGGACATAATCCCACACCATCACCGCACATGATTCTGGGAAAGGAGCCTCTGGCCAAGGTGCTGGCAAAGGTCTAAAGATAAAGGGGTAGGAGACACTAGCCTCCAGCTAGGATGGGCTTGAAATGAAATGTCTAGGAAACCCCACATATCCCATGGGGATGAGGGTCAAGCTGCGCATGGCTCTTAGAGAAGATCTCAGCCTGTATTCCTAGTGCTCAGATCACAGGAGCCCCGAGAGACACTGTATTGAAAATTTGTCTGCCTGGCGTGTGGAGGTGCACTGAGGGTTAGTGAAAAGCGTATTGAGGTTACAACTTGACACGATGGGGTGGAACATAATGTGAATCATGCAACCAATATTCAGGGCTTGAAGGGGCTGGCGTGACGATAGAGGATTACTGCTGACCAAGTTCGCAACACAGCATCCTATCGTGTTAGCCTGAAATGGGGACAGACAAATGAGCATCGACAACTTACCATGTTCACAATGTGGGATTTTTATCAATTTGTTGTTTGAGACCCTCGGGGGAATTGGACCGTAACGGTAGGAGAGACCTTAGGCATTGTATCCATGTCGTTTTCTTGGGGGGTCCCTCCGGGTGTGAAAGATAACGGGGGCCCGAATGAAGGGGAACATGAAGCTCGACAAGTAAATGGAACTTTCCGAAGTTGAATATGACACTCCAGGTCCTAGACCAGAGTACTCTGAACACATTATCGGACCACTTAAAAGGGTATAGGGGCTCAATTTGAGAGCGGACAACAGATGGAAGATTCCCGGGAGAAGGGGGGAATGGCACCAAAAACCCTGTACCACACCTATATATCCCCCTCGTGGAGAGGGACATGCCAAGAGGCCGAGGTGACTGGGTGATCAGGGGATCTATTAAGAGATGGGGCTGGACCTGAAATATAAGTGTTCAGGCGGTCCTATGTATCCCATAAGGATGAGAATCAAGCCATACATAGTTCTAGCAGAACAGTTTAATGTCATGTAGGACGATGAGAGGAATCTCATCTGAGGATGTGCATGGTACGGCCGGTAACCTGACGTGCATGAGGACATAATCCCACACCACGCCGCACAATCCCATAAGAGAGAACCAGGGATAGAGGCCCAAAAATGCCAAGGGGCCTGAGGCTGGGCCTCGGCCAGGAAGGCCTAACCAGCTCACAATGTAACGTCTTCTAGTGGGGACAGGAAGAGGAGGAAGACACCTTAGACAAGGGAGGTGTGCGGTGCGGTGAATAACCCGACGTGAATGAGTACATAACCCCACATCACACCATACCCTCCGGGTAAGAATTTGGGCTAGGGCCCTAGAAGGCCAAGGGGCCTGAGGCAGGGCCTCGGTCAGGAAGGCCTGACCAGCTTTCAGTTTAACATCATGCGGGACAAGCTTGCAGTTTAAGGTCATGTGGGACTAGATGAAGTTTAGGGTCATGTGGGACCATACATTTTAAGGTCATGCAGGACCATACAGTTTAAGGTTGTGCAGGACCGTACAGTTTAAGGTCGTGTAGGACTGTACAGTTTAAGGTCGTGCAGGACCATACAATTTAAGGTCGTGGAGGACCGTACAGTTTAAGGTCGTGCAGAACCATACAGTTTAAGGTTGTACAGGACCGTACAGTTTAAGGTCTTGCAGGACCATACAGTTTAAGGTCATGCTGGACCGTACAGTTTATGGTCGTGCAGGACCATACAATTTAAGGTCGTGTAGAACTGTATAGTTTAAGGTCATTCATGACCGTACAGTTTAATGTCGTGCAGGACCGTATAGTTTAATGTCGTGTAGGACCGTACAGTTTAAGGTCGTGCAGGACCGTGAGGCTCAGGCGAAGTATTTCTTGAGGAACTTGGCATTGGTGGGAGGAGTTATACGCTCACCATACATGGTCACTAGGGAGTACGCTCCATTGGGATAAACCTTATGAACAATGAAAGGCCCTTCCCATTTGGGATCCAACTTGGGTGGTTTCCTACCAGAGATAATTGGTGCTCTGAGGGCCAATACCAAGTCACCTTGCAAGAAATAGAGGAGGAAAACCTTCTTGTTGAAAGCTCGAGCCATCCTGCTCTGGTGCCTCTTTAGGTTGTGCAGGGCACAAAGCCTATTCTCATCCAGTGCTTCTAATTCTTCTAGATGGATTTCAGCCACCCTATCCAGTGCTTGATGGCCATAGACCTCTGTGCACAATGAGGGAAATTGAATCTCAATGGGTAGGACGACCTCCGTTCTGTACATCAGGGAATATGGGGTCACCTGGGTGGAATTAGGGGTCGTCATCCGATAATCCCAAAGGGTTTTGGGGAGCTTATCCGAACAACTTTTCTTGTTCTGACCAACCATTTTCTGCAAAATGCTAGAGAGGGTTTTGTTGAACGCCTCAATCTTTCCATTTTCCTGCACGTGATAGCAGGAGGTATGGTTGGAGCGAATGTTGTACGTGGCGTACAATTTCTTTATCTCGGCTACTCAGAAGTTGGTGCCGTTATCGGTGAGGATGGTGTGGGGTACCCCAAATATATAGATGATATTGGAACTCACAAAGTCGATGATATAACGGGCCTTCACTTCTTTGAGCGGAATTGCCTCCGCCCACTTGGAAAAGAAGTCCGTAGCAGTCAAGATAAACCGGCACTGGCGAGCCGTTGCCGATGGGTATGGCCCCACGACATCTAACCCCCAAACTACAAAGGGCCAAAAGTACTTGGTGGTATGGAGAGGTTCCGGTGGCCAATGCACAAAGTTAGCATGAACTTGGCACGCATGACACCTCTTGGTGAACTTGATGCAGTCATGGATCATGGAGGGCCATAAGTACCCCAGTCTCCGAATTTGGTGAGACAGTTTTGACCCGGACTGATGGGCACCACAGGAACCAACATGAACCTCTTGCATGACCTGTGGAATCTCGACTTCTTGAAGGCAAAAAAGGAGAACACCATCAAATATGTGTTTATAGAGGATCTGATCAAGGCTGGGACCGATCTGAAGGGTAAACTGTAGCGCACGGCGTCAGACTCGCTCGCGGTCGGCCTGGTCTGACGGGAGATTACCTTATTGAAGGTATTCGACCGAAGGTTTCCTCCGATTGGAAACTACTTCGATCACCGCATCTGAAGCACCTGGGTTTCCTGACGTAGGAGCACCAACGATAAAATGGTTTATCCATAGGCCGCGATCATTCTCCGGGGTAACAGGAGTAATGACTCTCTGGTGGACCACATGGATAATCAAGTCATCCTGTTCGGGCTCTGCAAGTGACACGGCTAAGCTAGCCAAAGCATCCTCTCGACTATTTTGCGACCGGGGGACATGGTTAACCTCTGGTCGATAAGGGAACAGGGCCATTAGATGGAGGGTGCACTCTAACAATGGCATGAGTTCTGGTTTTCTGACAACATAGTCATCGTTGACCTGCTTGATGACCAACTCAGAATCCCCTTTCACATGAAAATGTGGCACGACGATCTCAAGGGCCAGCTCAAGACCAGTAATGAGAGCCTAATACTCTGCCTCGTTGTTGGTGCAGCCTTCTGACAACAAGAAAGAGTATGGCAGAACGGCTTGCGCCGAGGTGATGAAGATGATACCCAGGCCCAGTCTGTTGAGCCTAGGATCGTTGAGTCTCCTATCGGTGGGGCTCCGGGAGGCACTGTTGAAGTGCATTTTCCAACATGGGATGACATGATCCACTAAGAGGATTGCCGCATCAAAAAAAACTAGGTCCAGCTGCTGATCCGTGGAGGTTGGGTGGGCAGCTAGGAAGTCTGCCAATGCCTTCCCCCTGATAGCCTTCTGGGACACGAACCTAATGTCAAACTATTGGAGGATCACCACCCACAGCTCTAGTCAGATAGTCAACATGGGGTGATTCAGAATGTACTTCAACGGGTCCACTAGAGAAACCAACTGCACCTCGTGGTGCTGCAGGTAATGCCGCAATTTATGCACAGCAAATACGAGCACAAGGAAGCTTTTCTCGATGGGGGAGTATCTTGTCTCTGTATCAAGGAGCATGCAACTAAGGTAGTAGAGGCTATTCTCCATCCCCTCATTGTTATTCTGGGCGAGAAGGGAACCCAGGGATCATTCCAGGGCGGTGACATAGAGAATCAGTGGCTTCCTGGAGACGAGTGGCATCAAGACCGGAGGTTGGAGAAAATATTGCTTGATTCCCTCAAAGGCGGTCTGGAACTCCTCATCCCACTTATAATTGGTTCCCTTCTTCATGAGCCGAGAAAAGGGATTACACTTGCCAGCCAGATTCACAATGAATCGGCGTATGTAGGCTAAGTGGCCTGGAAGACCTCAAAGATCCCGAATATTGCTCGGGGGAGGCATCTGGATAATTTCCTTGATCTTCTTTGGGTCGACCTCGATGCCCCGGTGCCAAAAAATAAAGATGAGTAATTTCCTAGAGGTGAATCCGAAGGCACACTTCAACGGGTTCATCTTCAGGTGGCAGGAACGGAGGAAACCAAACACTTTCTCAAGATCCTTGAGATGGTCCCGGTGCTGACGATATTTGACCACCAGGTCATCCACATATCATTCCACCAGTGTCTCGAGGATTGGCTTAAATATGCGATGCATGTCCCGCCGATAGGTGGCACCTACATTCTTCATGCCAAATGGCATGACCTGGTAATAGAAAGTACCCTGGGGCACCCTGAAAGCAGTATATTCCTCATCCTCGGGGGCCATCCGGATCTGATTATATCCAGAGCAACCATCCATGAAAGAGAGGGCTTGGAATCTATCCATAGTGTCTATCAACAATTCCTGCACTGGAAGGGTAAAATCATCCTTTGGATAGTGGTGATTGAGATCGCAGAAGTCAATACAGACTCTGATCTGCCCGTTCTTCTTTATTAATGGCACAATGTTGGCTAACAACTTAGGGTACTAAACTTCCTTGATGAATTTGGATTTGATAATCCTGTCAAATTTGTCCTCAACCATGGCACCGTGAGAAGGGTGCATCTTTCTGGGAGGCTGCTTAAACCCGCGGTGGTTTTCAGGGAGACCAAGGCGGTGGACGACTACCTAAGGATCTAGTCCTGAAATCTCATCGTAACTCTAGGAAAACACATCATGATGCTATTTGTGGAATTCCACATACCACTGATGCTCCTCTAGAGACATAGCGGCGCTGATCAATGTGGGTCTCGGATCTGCCTCACTTCCGAGGTTCACCTGTACCAGTTCATCGACCGTGGTAGAGAAGCCTTCTTCAAAGGCAGGGGGAGCATCCTCTAGATTCTCTTCTCCACCTTTGGAGGGATATTCCGTAGGGGGAGCCACTTCTGAGCTATTAAAACCTGATGGGCAGTTGCAACCTGCTTTTGTGGCTGTGGTCCTTGCATCAGGGCACTCTGGCATCGCTGAGACCATGGCTATGAAGGTTGTCGACTCAATCCCATCTGGTCTTCGGTCTAAGGGGCCACATTTGATAACAACACAGTAGTAGTGGCACATCGGCCGGAGCCAACTTATCCTAGCCCGGCGAAACAGACACGTATGATGGACTACCGTTGCCATGAGCCGGAAATCTCGATACCATACGAGGGTAGGAGGTTCCGGGACCACCTGAGCCTAGTTTGTGTAGGAGTACAAGGTGATTTTTTGTTGTTGCTTGGACCTGGGAATATTACTTCCTCTTGTACCCAAAACAACAAAACACTACCCCATGTCGGGGGTCGTGGCCTCCAATCGATGGATCGGGAAGATGTAGGCGTCATCCAGACCTTCCCAGGGATCACTTGTGACAGTGGAGGGTTCAATCCTGCTTTCCAGAATCTACTTATCCTTGCTCTTGTAATAATCAGAGTCCAGATAGCGAGCTTCACAAGAGGAAAAAGGAGACGCATCTCCTTGGAGCACGCCTACTCGACCATCGAGGGAGTATTTGAGGCATTGGTGATACGATTAAGGGACCGCTGTGTGCAGGTGGATCCATGGCCAGCCCATCAATGTGTTGTACGCGGTGTCCTAGGAGACAACCATGAATTTGGTACTGGCAACTAGACCACCGAACTGGGTCTTCAAACTGATATTACCGACCGGGGTTTGCTCGGTCCTGTCGTATCCCTGGATTCTGTGGTCGGAGGGAGTTAGATCATCCTCAGACAACCCCAGCTTCCACAGTATCCGAGTCAGGATTAGGTTAATCCCAGAGCCTGTGTCAACAAGACAACGGCAAACTTCCAAACCATTTAACTGGCTAGTGATATACAACGGGCGTATGTGCCTGTATGGGAGGGTCTTCATCTTCACCAGAGAATGAGATGACGTCCTGGCACTCGGCACTCTCAACTGCTTCAGCGTGGAAGGCTTCTGCAGCTACTACCTCCGTCCCAAACTGGAGGGGGATTCTTAAACCCCCCGCGAGTACTTCATGCATATCTGGTGATAGGAAAAGGGTTTCAAGGATGGAGAGCCTTGCTGGGATGCTGGCGAGGTGCTTCAGAACATCATACTTCTGTGCCAAGCGCGGACTTCTGCTTACAGGAGGCCGCTCTACGTCTGGAGGCATGGCGGACCCTGCCGGCTGGACCAATAGCTGACTGGTGTTGGGGACATCCTGTTGCTCATTAGTCGGAGCTCGGAGGGTAGCTTCCGAGTAAGGACCGGGAAACTAAGATCGGACTGTGGCTGGGCGAAGCTGATCGCGAGACGGCTGAAGTGGCTCTGCCTGATCCAGTAACACAAACTGTGGCGGAGGAGGGTCTATTGTGTGCTGAGTTCTACGCTGGACCTGCTGTCTGGTCTCAATGGCATGCACAACCTAGCTAGAGGTGCCAACTGACGTGCCCCAGCGACCCATATGGCCGCGGTTCCATCGACGTTGTCATTGGCTGGGGACATTGGGGAGATTCGTCTGACGCTCCCCCTCATCAGGGGGCATATAGGGATTTACCAGCTCGACGGTGTTAACCGAACCGTACCCCTGACTGTCACTTGATGAATCATCCACCAAAGGGCGGATTCTGGGAGGGATGCCCATCTCCGGGGGCATGAAGTCGCCGAGGGTGCGGGACGACGATGACATTGGCGGGGCGCGCTGCTTCTTCTTGCACCTCCAATGCTTGATCTTCTAGGAAGAGTCCAACTGAGGTGATGACGCTGAAGTGGTGGCCACAACTTCTGAAGGCTTCGACTGATTCAGGAATGCACGAATAATGACATGGGCATGAGTGACAGTTTTACAAGACATCCAGTCATCGTACTTTCGGGACTCACAGTCAGGGACCTGCTGCCACCCACCACTTGTGCCGAGGCTGGGCCCATCCTGACTATGTTGTTGTTAATCTGGTCTTGGAGCCAGTCCTTGAACACATAGCTTTGCTTGATGGTGGGCCCTAGGATTCGGTGATAAGGGAAGTAGTTGGGGTGATCAGTGAGATGTGCCTCTTCCGACTTCCGGCACTCGGGCAGTCGCACGATTCTATGCTCCAAGGCGCTACAGAAATATCTGGGGACCTGAGCCTCAGCAAATGAGTAGGTCTGATTCTTTCTGTCCGGAAAAGGGGATCTAGGAGCCTGACCCTGATGGGGGGTTGAAGGAGCCTGCTGAGGGGGAAGATCTTGATTATCTCACCTTGGTAGTGGCTGCACGTTACGCGGAGGCGCCTGCTAATTCTGGGGCGGGCGCTGCTGGGTTAGAAACTGTGCCCGCGGTGGAGGGCCTCTGCAAGGCTGTGGATCAGGCTCCATTGGTAGAAAATCTATCTTCATGGGGGCCTCTATCTAGGCCATGGTGGCGGGCTTGGCTCTGGCATCTCTCCTTGATGGAATTGCAGGGGGCAGCAGGCGTGTCTGGCCAGCCTTTTGTAGAGCTTCCTCGAGGCGCTGGGCCTTATCTGAGAAGTCTCAGAACCCTCCGGGATAATTCTGGGTGATCAGGGAGTGAACCAGTTCCATCTTCACATTCCCCATGCACATTGTCAATAATTTCTCCTGAGTCAATGGCATGTCAAGGGAGTATGTGAGCCCCTTCCCCCGGGCGGTAAAGTCGGTGACTCGCTCATCGGGCCTTTGCTTACACCTGAAAAGGTCTGCGATGTTCGTCTTCTAGGTGGTAGAGCTGAACTGGTAAAGGAACTGCTTGCGAAGATCCTCCTATCTAGTCACAGATCCAATAGGGAGCTGGCTATACCAAACGAATGTCGGCCCTTCCAGTGCCTGAACAAAGGAACGGAGCTTGGCGGCCTCCTGCTGCGCTGGAGTCCCCAACATAGGCCCACACCTCGAGTTGAAGTGGGCCAGGTGCTGCGGCGGGTCCCCCATCCCATTAAAGGGGGAGAAAGTGGGATTTCCGAATACTGGGTGTGAGTTGAAGTGGGCCAGGTGCTGGGCGCTGGTCCCTGTCCTGATGGGAACCCTAACTACAAGCGTATTGCCGGGCTCTTCAATGAGGTATCCGAGCTCAGCGGCTCTTGGAGCGGCTGGTGGAGCAACCCTAGGGGTGGCTGGAGGAGCCGGGATGGTGTTCCCTAGGCGGTCTCGTCGTTCAGGGGGGTTCAACGAGACATACCGCGCCCTCTTGCCATGGGCTCCAGCTTCTGCCCTGTCAGCGAATACAGCAAGATCAGGGTTGCCTGGAAGAATCTCGCTGAGGGGTAGTTGTTCCTGCCCCTGCTGCCCTGACCTAGGATTGTCGTAGTCGGGATGCTGCTCTGCAATGTGCTCGTCCAGAAGCCCATCGACCAAATTCTTTTGCTCAGCAAGTTGTTGACGCAACGCGGTCTTCTCAGAGTCCTCCTTCGTCTTCGGCACTGAGGCCGACGAGTCGGAGTGCTTGGCAGCTCCAACATGCTCTTTGCCTTTACTGACATTCTTGCTCAATACCAGTGACTCAATGGGTGCAGGGAGACCTAGGCAGTTCCTCTTCTGGTGAGTAATTCTTCCTGATGGGTCCAGTGGTAGCACGCCCTCAGGGGGGACGTCCCCATCGAGAAGTCCTAGCTCATCCGACTCTCCTATCAGGTCGGTCATGTTGACTGACACTCTTCCTAGGGGCATGCCCTCAATACTGCCAAGGGAATCGGGCTGTCGGAAAATCACACTTATGTAACACCCCAAGCTTCCACGGTATGCTTCTATTTGAATAATACAGTTGCGTGTGTTGTACGCAACCTCGAGTTCTAACACACACCACAACCAATCAAACTAGCCATTATGAATAGTAATACCCACTTTTTAAAATTTTATAAATTTTATCTTTCAAAATGGACTTCATTTTTGGATTCAGAATATCGAAATTAGCCTAGGGTGAATTTTTGGTATTTTTCTGAAAACTTTCAATTTTTGATGAATAGTGAAAAAACACTGAGTTATAGTTTAAAACCAAATTTTTATTTAAATAATTATTTATTTTATTTAAATTTAATTATGGTCAGAATATATACATAATACCTATATAAGTTCAATGTAATTCAGTGGAGTTAGTTTAGAATAATTTTAGATATATAAAAATTTTATTGAACTTTTCACCGTCTTTTACCCACCTCCTAGGATAATTTGGAAATTCACATAAAACTTAATTTTACCGCTTCTGTGAGTGGAATTTTGAAAATTTGAGACACAGTTAATATCAAGGAGTAAAATGTGGTTCAATGAGATGAAAATAATTTTTGGTGAATAGTAACTTTTTACTTTTATTTACCACGATTAAAAGTAAATAGGGTAATTAAGGGTAAAAATGATATTAATATTACCCTAACACATGACTTAATTCTATTGGAAAAGTGTATCTCGACCAAAAACAACCTTATGAATAAAATATTATCATTTAGGTCCACTTGGATTAGATTAGGACATTTATTATTATTTAATTCAAAGAAGAGTTAAAAGAGTTAAAATCAAAGTTTATTTACTAAAACATTTTTAATATAGGATTATACATAAGGTAAATTAAATTGTAAATATTAATTAGAAAGATAAAAATATTTCCTACATAATCGTATTTTATTTATAATTTTTATAGATTAAATAATTTAATTTATTTATGACACAATGGTGATGCAGTAATTACATAATTAATGAAATATTAAAATAATTGATATTATAAATATCAAAATAAATTTAATTTGAGACTTTTTATGAATTCCACTACTTTTATAGGTTAATAAGACATATTATTATTGGTTATATAAATTTTTTTCAAATTAATAATGATGTTATGAAATTATCAAAAACAAAATACCCAATAGTGTCAAAATTGACATAAAAGAGTTTTTTAAAAAATATTATATTATTAATTTATATTATATTCCTAAAAATCTAAGTTTTGGCCAAAGGACTTGTATCATGATAGGTGTATCATTTATGGACAAATTGGGGGTCGCTTGGATGTATATAGTAAGTTTATTAACTATATAAAATAAAAATACAAAGTGACATGGTAAATGTCAAACTAATTAACTAAGAGTTAAAACTAAAAGATAAGGTTAATATAGTGACCCAAACTAGTCTAAAACCTATTGGTTGAGTGGTTTTAGACCTATCCCCACCTTAAAATTTAAATAATACACTTCGTATCCATTAGAAACTGAATATGAATTTATTATAAAATAATATTTCTAGATTTTCTAAAGGTGCCCCTCACCCCTCTTATAAAAGAGCACCCCCCTTCTCACTAATTCACACATTCAAAGCCTCTTGTCTTGGCCAAACCCTGACCAAATACTCTCTCAACTTCTCTAAATACAACATAGAGGCCTTAGTTTTATCAGAAAGCCAACCTAAGAAGCCCTTTTGATCAAATCAAAAGGAAGAACCCGAAGAAGAGGTAATGTTTTCACCACCCTTTTTCAAATTCATTTCGTCTTCAACTTATTCTTTCTTTGTTATTCCCATTATAAAATAATAAATCCAGTATCTCCTATATAATGTGATATTATTATAAATATGGTACAACCATATTCAATATTCTATCCATCCTTTTAATGACATGTCACCATACGTGCGTACGTACGACTTACCATCTCCACGTCGTGGTGTAATTGTTATTCAATATATTATCATTTGGATGGGTATAATAATGATGTGTAATTCGTGTAAATAATAAATATAACATGATAATGATTCTGTATATATGATATAACATCCAATTATATATTATTTTAATATCAAAAGAATGATATTGTCGCTCGTGCGTACGTACGGACTACCGTCTCCATGAACGCGGTGAGATTCATTCCCCATCGTATCCATTCAAGACTAATACTCATTTGATGATTAAAAGTAATGTTTAATAACTTTATATCATTCTGGATATAAATAAGCTACAACCTATCCATAACAAAAACGACTTATGTAACAAAACATATAAAAGAAAACGAGTAAGGTAACACCCAAAACAATGATAATACTAAGATATTATTAAAAAATAAATGTTAAAAGATCATATATGATATCATAATTATGTATATGGTTCTTTTATGATTTAATAACAATGTTTTAACTATTATAAAGGAGTTTAACATACCATAGACTAAGGAAAAGTACAATTTAAGAGTTTATTTCACAATCTATTCATTATCCAAGTTTGTTTATACGTTATTATCTACTGGGACCTCTTTATCATCCACATCCATGTTTCTTAAAAATGTATTTAAAATCATTCTTACTATTTTAAAGACTATGGGATAAATTCATTTATACCCTTGTTTACTTTTTATAAGAATTTTATAAAGGAATCTTTCTGTCGTTTTCCAAACAAGGTCCTTTTTAACCTTTTCGACAGAATTAAGGTAAGAATGTCCTTTTTAACTTATACGGCGGGTGCGGATATTTTCCACCGTTATAAAATTGTTGAAGATTCCCTTAAAATCTTATAAGAATATTTTCAAATTAAATGCATTCTTTTATAATTATGTGACTTTTAAATGATTAAAAAAAAAGAGATATTTCTCTCAAATGGTTTTGATTTTATCTATGTCAACATCCTTTGATGGATTTTAAGCTTATTTGAAGTTGATTTATTATGAAAAAAAATTTCCATATTTTATTGAAGTTTTTGTGATATGTTTGAATGTGGATGTGTTATTTTTATACCATTCATGGTTTATTGAGAAAGTATTGACAATTCGTATGCTAGTTTTAATACGAATGTTTATGTTATGTTTAAACCTGTTCATATGAGGAATGCATTGGACTTATTAAGTGACGGGTGGAGCCCGCTATAGCTCCTCGATGTATCGGTAGGTCTCATGAGACAAATTAGTGTCTTGGAATAAGGCCTTGACAAAATCTTATTTGTAGTCTTGGAACGAGGCCTTGACTATGTGGTTATGATAGTCTGAAATTATGCATTCCATCATTATGAAAGTGGTTATTAATATTGTATGAGATTATTCGACTATTAGAATATCCATGTGATTAAGTAAATTACATTATTTCATTTTATCTTTTCCATATTATGCTGAAGTTCAAGTTTAAAAGGCTTTTGTTTTAGTTATACATTGCCTTAAATGTTTATGCTTATTTATGAATGTTTCCGGTATATTGTTATCCTTACTGAGCATCTGAGCTCACCCCTTTCAATGTTTTATTTTTCCCAGGATGTAATGAAGTAAATTATGAATGACCTGTAGGGATAGTATGAGGGGATATGAAGACAAGATTTTGTTATAGTAGTTTTCACTTTATGATGTAATGTAAACTTTATGATTGTATCTAGTGTTTCCAAGGCTACTAAACTAATCAATCTTTCAAGATTTGATATTTCTTGTGATCATGCCAATGTTATGTAATAATGCACCGAATCTGGGAAACTGGGGTTGGGGCGTTAAAGTTGGTATCAGAGGAAGTTTAGTACAAACCTTGGAAGCTATATTTAGATAAACTCTGATTAGAGCACATAAACCTAAGATGGATTTTTAGGATTAGTATAGAATAATTTCCTAGAATTTTGGTATTTTAGAGATTTTGTGAGTTTTCTGAGAAATACATCCTTGTCTGGATACGAGCAGGTAGAGGCGGCTCTGGCACAGATGTACCTAGGGGTAAAACCCAAAAACACCACTTTGAGCTAGACTCGAACGGGAACTGGTGCACGACAACAGGCCTTGCTGCACTCTTGGTTACGACACTCCCAGGGGATATGCTTAGGATAAATCTCATTTTCTTTACAAATAATTATGAAGGGTTTATGAGTATATAATTCCTCAAAGAAAACATTTTTATGATTATGGATTATATCCATAAATAGTTCAATTTATGTTAAGTGTTTTATAAGTATGGAATTATGTATTTTGATTCATAAAATGATCTAGTTTATGACATTGTTTAGAAATAGCACCTAGTAGAAGAAATGGAAACCGTATCAATGCACAAACTCCATGTAGGGATTGCCCTCCTGCTTAAGATAATTATAGTGGAGCTGGTGATGTAACTGGTGCTAATCAGCTTATCACCATACTGGGACAACTCAATCAGGTTATGAATAATAACCTTACCCGTATGGAGCACCCTGATCCACAGCATGGAGGATCAATGTTAGATCACTTCATGAGGTAGCAACCACCAACATTCAATGGGAGTACAAATCCATTAGTAGCTGAGCAATGGATAAGTTCCCTAAAGAAAATATTTCAGTCTTTGGAGAGTAGTGAAAGGGAAATGGTTGTCATGGCAGTTTATCGCCTCACTGTAGATGCTGATCAATGGTGGTCATTGATTGAAAACACGAAAGAAGATGATGAAGTATCTAATATGGAATGGAGGGAGTTCAAAGAGATTTTCTTAGAAAAATACTTTCCTCGTGACCATCGAGCAGATATGGAAAGGTAATTTCTGAGTCTGAGACAAAAGGAGGATGAGAATGTCACAAAGTATGAGGCTAACATTACAAGGTTAGAAAGGTATGATGGAGATTATATACATAACCCAATAAGTAATATTGATTGTTTCTTTGATGGGTTAAAACCATTTCTCCGTCGAGCATTAGTCTCACAATCCTTCTCATCATACGAAGACATTTTCTCATGTGATATCAAGACAGAAAAGGAATTCTCTAAGTCTTATGACTTTAAAGAAAAGAAAGAGAAGAAGAGATCCAATCTGGGAATGGAAATAAGGGGAATAAGGGAAAGGTTGAATATCCATCCTGCGGTAAATGTGGGAAGAAACACACCGGTACTTGCTTCAAAGGAATGGGAGTATGTTACAAGTGTAGTGAAAAAGGCCACCAAGCTCGTGATTTCAAGGGGAAGAAGGAAGATACCGATGTCCAATGCTACAATTGAAGGGAGATGGGACATTATGCAAATGAATTTCCTAAGCGTCAGGGGAACTTACCTCAGAAAAGGCCAAGGGATCAAGAACAAGCTTATGCTATCAATACTGCTAAGGTAGAATCTCTGAAAGACATGGTGGCAGGTAATTTAATGGTTTCCTCAAGTTTAGAAAATGCATTATTTGATTCTGGATCATCGCATTGCTTCATATCTCCCCAATTTGCTAATAAAATTAGATATTTTAAATTTGATTTAACAAAGGAGTTGTCAGTTAAAACTCCTAAGGGAAGTATCATTGCAACAAAGTTTTGTGAATCAGTCCCCATTAGAGCACATAAATGTTCTTTATCCACTGATCTCATCATCATACCTATGGTTGAGTTTGATACAATCCTCGGTATGGATTGGATTTCAGACCACGATGAAAAAATTTATTGTAAGAAGAAGGAGGTTACTATTTTTGATGATGAAGATAAAGAACACCTTATTTTTAGAGCAGAATTGTCACCACCTAATTCTTATATAGATCCACCCCCAGTAGCTCAACTAAATTAAATTATTGGGGAGGAAGAGAATGAAATGACTATGGGTGAGGAAAGGAATGTTCAAATAGAGGATGTACCTATTGTGAAAGAATATGTAGATGTGTTTCTGGAAGATTTAACTGGACATCCTCTAGTACAAGAAGTTGAGTTTTCCATTGATTTAATTCCTGGATCAAGGCCTATATCGAAGACCCCTTATAGAATTACCATTGTGGAATTAGTCAAACTAAAGAAACAACTAGAGGAATTGAGTAATAAGAGATTTATTCTACCTAGTGTTTCTCCATGGGGAGCCCTTGTCCTTTTTGTTAAGAAGAAAGATGGATCTATGAGGTTATGTATCGACTACAGGGAAATCAATGCTATAACAATAAAGAACAAGTATCCCCTACCTCGCATTGATGATTTATTTGACAAACTATATGGAGCTCAATACTCTTCAAAGATTGAACTTCGGTCTGGATACCATCATTTGTGTGTGGAGAAGGAAGAAATTCTGAAGACAACATTTCAGAACAGGTACGAGCATTACAAGTTTACAGTAATGCCTTTTGGGCTGACTAATGCACCCTCTATATTCATGGATCTAATGAATAGAGTTTTCAAGGAATATCTTGATGACTTTGTAGTGGTATTTATTGATGATATATTTGTATACTCCAAAAGTTACAAAGATAATGAAAATCACTTGCGCATTATCCTAAAGACTCTGACAAGACATGAATTATATGGGAAGTTTAGAAAGTGTGAATTCTGGCTTCAAGAGATTTCTTTTCTTGGCCATATTGTCTCCAAAGATGGAATCTCTGTCGATCCTTCTAAGACCAAGGTAATCCAAGAATGTCTAGTACCTACGAGTATAACTGAGGTACACAGTTTTATTGGTTTAGTAGGTTATTATCGATGTTTTGTCCAGAAATTTTCCCGGTTGGCTAACCCATTAACAAAGATCACACGTAAAGGGGTTAAATTTGTTTGGACAAAAGAGTGTGAAGAATGTTTCGAAGAACTGAAGAGAAGATTAGTCAATGCTCCTATATTGACTCTACCATCAGGGAATGATGGGTTTGTTATTTATAGTAATGCATCGAAGAAAGGAATTGGTTGTGTCCTTATGTAGAATGATAGGGTTATTTCCTATGTATCACGACGGTTGAAAATTCATGAGCAAAACTATCCTACTCATGATATCGAGTTAGAAGCTGTGATCTTTTCTTTGAAGATATGGAGGAACTACCTCTATGGTGAATAATGTGAGATTTATACCGATCACAAGAGTTTGAAGTATATTTTCTCACAAAAATAACTCAACATGAGGCAAAGGAGATGGCTTGAATTACTCAAGGATTATGATTTCATGATACACTACCACCCAGGGAAGGAAAACAAGGTGATAGATGCTTTGAGCAGAAAAGATCATGGAGTTTTGAACATGATGAGAATTGAGAGGGATCCTATTTTCATGGATCTAGTGAAGATGGATATGGGAATTACCATGGAAGGTGAAACATCAATTATTTTTCAAATGGTTTCCAAACCATCTTTACTAGAAAGGATAAAGAGTTCTCAGACCGGTGATGAAGAGTTTCAAAAGAATATTAAAGCTGTGAATGATGGGAGATTGAATGACTTTGGGTATGAAGATGGAATTTCAAAATTTGAGAAGAGACTTTGTGTTCCCAATATACCTGATCTAAAAAGGGAATTGTTGGACGATGCTCATAGTTCCAATTTCTCTATACACCCTGGGAGAACCAAAATGTATAGAGACTTGAAGGAACATTTTTGGTGGGACAACATGAAGAGAGATATTTCTGATTTTTTGTCAAGATGTATGGTTTGTCAACAAGTGAAAGCTGGAAGGCAATAGCCTGGTGGAGTATTGCAACCTCTTCCCATACCTGAGTGGAAATGGGATAATATTACGATGGACTTCATCATGGGGCTACCAAAGACTCCTAGAAGGAACGATGAAATATGGTTCATTTTTGATCATCTTACAAAGTCAGCACATTTTCTTTCTATAAGGGAGGATTTACCACTTGAACATCTAGAAAGGCTATATATTAATGAAGTTGTGAGACTTCATGGTGTACCCCTATCGATTGTATCAGATCGTGATCCCCGTTTTACTTCAAGATTCTGGAAGAGTCTTCAGAAGGCCTTGGATACTGAACTTCATTTGAGCCCTGCCTACCACCCTCAAATAGATGGACAATCAGAACGGACTATTAAAACCTTAGAAGACATGTTGAGATCCTTCTCACTTGACTTTCAGGGTATGTGGGATCAATATTTACCTCTGGTAGAATTTTCCTATAACAATAGCTTCCATTCGAGTATTCAGATGGCACTATATGAAGTGTTATATAGAAAGAGATGTCGCACACCGACCTGTTGGGATGACGTTGGTGAAAGAAAACTTGTAGGTCCAGAACTGGTGGAGGAAACGATGGAAAAGGTGAAGGTAATCCAAAATCACATCAAAGCAGCTCAAAGTAGGCAGAAGAGCTATGACGATAATTGAAGGAAGGATTTGGAATTTCAAGTATGAGATCATGTTTTCTTGAAGGTATCTCCATGGAAGGGAATTATACATTTCGGTAAGAAGGGTAAATTGAGTCCTAGGTACAATGGACTTTTCGAAATTCTAGAACGAATTGGGGTTGTAGCTTACCATTTGGAAATGCCGCCAAGTCTCTCCAAAGTTCACGATGTGTTCCATGTATCACTGTTGAGGAAATACATGCCTGACCTAATGCATGTACTCACTTACGAGGAATTAGAACTGGAACCCAATCTGTCTTATTGCGAAGAGCCCATCAGGATTCTTGATACCAAAGAATAAGTGCTGAGAAACCGAATGACTCGTCTGGTAAAAGTTCAATGGAGAAACCATAAGATGGAAGAGGCAACGTGGGAACCCGAGGAACTTATGATGAATAATCACCCGAGTCTTTTTATACAGTAATTTTCTAGAAATTTCAAGGATGAAATTATTTGAAGAAGGGGAGAATTTTACGACCCAAGCTTCCACGGTATGCTTCTCTTTGAATAATACAGTAGCGTGTGTTGTACGCAACCTCGAGTTCTAACACACACCACAACCAATCAAACTAGCCATTATGAATCGTAATACCCACTTTTTGAAATTTTATAAATTTTATCTTTCAAAATGGACTTCATTTTTTGATTCAGAATATCGAAATTAGCCTAGGGTGAATTTTTGGAATTTTTCTGAAAAATTTCAATTTTTGATGAATAGTGAAAAAACACTGAGTTATAGTTTAAAACTGAATTTTTATTTAAATAACTATTTATTTTATTTAAATTTAATTAAGGTCAAAATAGATACATAATACCTATATAAGTTCAATGTAATTCACTGGAGTTAGTTTAGAATAATTTTAGATATATAAAACTTTTATTGAACTTTTCACAGTCTTTTACCCACCTCCTAGGAGAATTTGGAAATTCACATAAAACTTAATTTTATCGCTTCTGTGAGTGGAGTTCAGAAAATCCGAGAGACACGGTTAATATCAAGGAGTAAAATGTGGTTAAATGAGATGAAAATAATTTTTGGTGAATAGTAACTTTTTACATTAATTTACCACGGTTAAAAGTAAATAGGGTAATTAAGGGTAAAAATGATATTAATATTACCCTAAAACATGTCATAATTCTATTGGACAAGTGTATCTCGACCAAAAACAACCTTAGGAATAAAATATTATCATTTAGGTAAACTTGGATTAGATTAGGACATTTATTATTATTTAATTCAAAGAAGAGTTAAAAGAGTTAAAATCAAAAATTATTTTCTAAAACATTTTAAATATAGGGTTATACATAAGATAAATTTGATTGTAAATATTCATTATAAAGATAAAAATATTTCCTACATAATGGTATTTTATTTATAATTTTTAGACATTAAATAATTTAATTTATTTATGAAACAATGGTGATGCAGTAATTACCTAATTAATGAAATATTAAAATAATTGATATTATAAATATCAAAATAAATGTAATTTGAGACTTTTTATGAATTAATATAATTTTATAGGTTAATATGACATATTAGTATTGGTTATATAAATTTTTTTAAAAGTAATAATGCTGTTATGAAATTATCAAAAACAAAGTACCCAATAGTGTCAAAATTGACATAAAAGAGTTTTTAAAACAAATATTATATTATTAATTTAAATTATATTCCTAAAAATCTAAGGTTCTGCCAAAGGATTTGAATCATGATATTTGTATCATTTATGGACAAATTGGGGGTATCTTGGATGTATATACTAAGTTTATTAACTATATAATATAAAAATACAAAGTGACATGGTAAATGTCAAACTAATTAACTAAGAGTTAAAACTAAAAGATAAGGTTAATATAGTGACCCAAACCTATCTAAAACCTATTTGTTGAGTGGTTTTAGACCTATAACCACGTTAACATTTAAATAATCCACTTTGGAGCCATTAGAAACCGAATATAAATTTATTATAAAATAATATTTCCAGCTTTTCCAAAGGTGCCCCTCACCCCTCTTATAAAAGGGAACTCCCCCTTCTCACTAATTAACACATTCAAAGCCTCTTGAATCGGCCAAACCCTACTCAAATACTCTCTCAACTTCCCTCAATACAACCTAGAGTCCTTATTTTGATCAGAAATCCATCCTAATGAGCCCTTTTGATCAAATCAAAAGGAAGAACCCGAAGAAGAGGTAATGTTTTCACCAACCTTTTTCAAATTCATTTCTTCTTCAACTTCTTCTTTATTTGTTATTACCATTCTAAAATAATAATTCCAGTATATCCTATATACTGTGATATTATTATAAATATGGTACAACCATATTCAGTATTCTATCCATCCTTTGAATGACATTTCACCATACGTGCGTACGTACGACTTACCGTCTCCACGTCGTGGTGTAATTGTTATTCAATATATTATTATTTGGATGGGTATAATAATGATGTTTAATTCATGTAAATAATAAATATAACATGATAATTATTCTGTATATATGATATACCATCCAATTATATATTATTTTAATATCAAAAGAATGATATTGTCGCTCGTGCGTACGTACAGACTACTGTCTCTACGAACGCTATGAGATTCATTCCCCATCGTATCCATTCAAGAATAATTCTCATTTGATGATTAAAGGTAATTTTTAAGAACTTTATATCATTATGGATATTAATAAGGTACAACCTATCCATAACAAACACGACTTATGTAACAAAACATATAAAAGAAAACGAGTAAGTTAACACCCGAAACAATGATAATACTAAGATATTATTAACAAAACAATGTTAAAAGATCATATATGATATCATAATTATGTATATGGTTCTTGTATAATTTAATAACAATTTTTTAACTATTATACAGGAGGTTAAAATACCATCGACTAATGAAAAGTACAAGGTAAGGGTTTATTTCACAATCTCTTCATTATCCGAGGTTGTTTATACGTTATTATCTACTGGGACCTCTTTATCATCTACATCCATGTTTCTTAAAAATGTATTTCAAATCATTCTTACTATTTTAAAGAATATAGGATAAAGTCATTTATACCCTTGTTGACTTTTTTTATAAGAAGTTTATAAAGTAATCTTTCTGTCGTTTTCCAAACAAGGTCCTTTTTAACCTTTTTGACAGAATTAAGGTAAGAATGTCCTTTTTAACTTATACGGTGGGTGCAGATATTTTCCACCGTTATAAAATCGTTGAAGCTTCCCTTACAAGATTATAAGAATATTTTCAAAGTAAATGACTTCTTTTATAATTATGTGAATTTTAAATGATATAAAAAAAAGAGATATTTCTCTCAAATGGTTTTGATTTTATCTATGTCAACATCCTTTGATGGATTTTAAGCTTATTTGAAGTTGATTTATTATGAATAAAAAATTCCATATTGTATTGAAGTTTTTGTGATATTTTTGACTATGGATGTGTTATTTTTATACCATTCATGATTTATGGAGAAAGTATTGAAAATTCGTATTCTAGTTTTAATACGAATGTTTATGTTATGTTTAAACCTGTTCATATGAGGAATGCATTGGACTTAATAAGTGACGGGTGGAGTCCGCTATAGCTCCTCGATGCATCGGTAGGTCTCATGAGACAAAATAGTGTCTTGGCACAAGTCCTTGACAAAATCTTATTTGTAGTCTTGGAACGAGGCCTTGACTATGTGGTTATGATAGTCTGGCATTATGCATTCCATCATTACAAAAGTGGTTATTAATATTGCATGTGATTATTCGACTAGTAGAATATCCATGTGGTTAAGTAAATGGAATTATTTCATTTTATATTTTCCATATTATGCTGAATTTCAAGTTTAAAAGGTTTTTGTTTTAGTTATACATTGCCTTAAATGTTTATGCTTATTTATGAATGTTTCCGCTATATTGTTATCCTTACTGAGAATCTGAGCTCATCCATTTCAATGTTTTATTTGTCCCAGGATGTGATGAAGTAATTTATGAATGAACTTCAGGGATAGTATGAGGGGATATGAAGAAAAGATGTTGTTGTAGTAGTTTTCACTTTATGATGTAATGTAAACTTTATGAATGTATCTAGTGTTTCCAAGGCTAATAAACTAATCGATCTTTCAAGATTTGATCTTTCTTGTGATCATACCAATGTTATGTAATAATGCACCGACTTTGGGCAACTGGGGTCAGGGTGTTACAACTGTAGAGAAGGGCAGCATACTGCCCCAACCACGAACTTTCACGTGGGTGGTAGACTCCTCGACCACTCTGTGGAGTACTTGAAAACTCTGAATGCACTGTTGTTGGAGGGTCCTATGGTGGTCGGGCGACTCAGGGTGTTGGACTGCAGGAAGTGTGGCCAGGTCCACCAGGTTGAATTTTTCGCCAATGCCTTCGAGGTGCTCTTGGATCCCGGGATAAGTCACCCACCGGTGGCGAAGACAGAGGTGAGTCACCCAGAGGGTCTGGCAGAGGCATTCAAACTCCTCCGGGGTGAGTGATTATGGCGTACCAAAATTTGATCCTATGACTGACAAAAACTTCTCAGGGAAGTGGCCCACTGCGAGGATGGCCCAGAAGTTCTTCGGCTCAGATCCAGGGTCTGGCCTTTAATTTCACCACTCGTAAACTGAGGGTGGCTGAGTAACTAGCAGCGGCACTGAGGCAGACCGCTAGGTCGGCAGGCTGGTCGGTGGAGAATACGGCGAACGGGCTGATTGGCCGCCGAATCTCAGGCTGTCCCCTGGGGATTAAAATGACCTATCCACCATATCATGGTAGGATGGACCGGCAACTAGAACCCCTGACGTAGAAGTAGTGTCTGCCGGAGGTGGGTTACGTCCTAACTCTTCCACCATTGACCCCCAAAATAGCTCCGAGGTAGAGGGTCCTTCCAGAGGCGACAGTGGTGATTGCACGATTAGCCTTTGAAAGCATGTCAGGGTCTCGTCCTCCTGGATATACCTCCAGAGGGAAGTAGGGATTCTACAGGCTTCGCATTCTGGAAGCACGAGGCTGATACGTCTCGTTCCTGCCCTGGCCCTTGACTCAGAGGACTAAGGGGAGGGCTCATGTGCTGGATCGTACTCTGCCTCAGAGTCTGAGAAACGGACTGGCCTGATTCCTGGCCGGCCTTCCCCAGAATTCCTCTTGCAGTGATGGCGTCCTTCCCTCTTACCTCTGGATGGTTCTTCAGGGCAGGGCTGATTTATGACATGGGGTCCCTCGGCTGTACCAGCACCAGGGTAGAGAAAGTTCCCACCTAAGGAGGCCGGGGTGCGAGGGGCACCGGGACAAATGTCGAAAGGGACACGGGGAGGACCTTCGTGTTGGTAAGTGACCGGACATGCAATTCCCCCATGATCGCTATTCACGGCAGGGGGAGTGACCCCGTACCCAGTGTAGTGGGCACGAGAGAGACCCCCACGTGGAGTGCTACTGTCATAGGGAAGACCCTCACCTGGGTTGAAGGTGGCACATGGAAGACCTTCAAGTCGATATTGGAAGCAGGGAGGGCCCACACCTTCCATAGTGGTGGTGTGGAGTGAGCCTTCGCGCCGGCCGGCACTGCTGCGGATTGGTCCGCAGCAGCCATCACCTGTGCCAGTGACCGGGAGAGTCGACCAAACCTGCCCGTGGGGCGGTTGGGGCCTTGATCGGGGTTGGGCGTACTGTTTTCTCTGCTCGGCATATGTAAGGATTTGGAGGGGTGAACCATCGATGACTCGAGCCACAATATTCGTTGATGTTGACGCCTCACGATAGGCGTCTTCTTCTGCTCATGCCCGACGCTGGTGTTGGGTCAAGTGGACTGGAGCCAGTGGTGCAGGTGTGTGAACTACCTGCTCCTCGGCTCAGAGAACCGGGTGGCGGTGTTGACGCGGCCTATCAGGGGGCCTTACCGGGAGCCCTCGAAGAGGGACTCTGATCGGATCAGCCCGGATACCTCCTACTTCATCTGTGTAGTGGAGGGACCTATCGAGGAGCCTCGAGGACAAGCTACCGAAGTAATTGAATTTTGGGGTGGGGATCAGCGGCTCCCTGCACGGCTCTCGAGGGCAGCGTGGACGGTAAGGCACAGTTGACTCAAGATCTTGGCGGGCCATATCCCTGGTGGGTATTACCCCCTCCTCCTCGTACCTGCGTACAAGGTCATTGATTATCCTTCACTGGATAATCTCTGATGGGGAGAGGGGGCGTGGGCGCCCATCAGTCATGGAGGTCGCGACTGTCGTAGAAGAGGCAAAACCCCGCGGGGAAGCCGCAGTGATATTGCCCCTGCCCCTGCATCGGTGGGCAGGTGATCGAGCTCTGGAGGCAATGACTTGATTCCTGAAGCAGGGAGAATAACTCATTAATACTTCTAGAAAAAGGAATTGACAACCAGTGACCCAGCGCCATTCCGTCTTCCATGGTTGGAAAGAGGGATCCATGCTACAACATTGCAGAATGAAATGCTCAACGTCCTGACTGTCCCAACTTTTGGAGAGTTCCACATCTGGCCTGCTCGATAGGACCTGGAACTGGATGACGAGGTCAGGTGACATGGTTATCCCCTGATGTCCCAAGCACTACTAGTCCCCAAGCTGAGGAGAGGAGATTCACACCGGGTTCACCATTTTCGGTTTCCGATGCTTTCGCCGGGGTGCGCACATCTGTCACGCGGAGGATCCGCTGCTGTTACCCCACATTCCCACTTTCCAAAGGCGGGCGGCATCCACTCCTTATCTAGGGACATATTATCCTCTATCGAAACAGAATGATGGGATGTCAGTTCTTCCTTCTGTGGATTCCTCCTCGGAGCTCGTCACCTAGTCCAGGTCTCCCTCATAGATTTAAAACATAATTTGTGAAGCTCTTCCTGACGTCATATCTTCATGGACACCAGTTAATTATGCTGCTTCTTTCAGGACATTCCAAGGGGTCCGGTCAGGGCAGCAACCTTCTGTTTGGAGAGTAGTCATATTGGGGCATCACTGGCATGTCTTGACACTGGGGATTGGCATGTATATCTTTTGTCCCATATCATAGGGCTTCTTGAGGGTGAGGAAGCCCGAGGCATCCCAGATAGAATGTGGGGAATTGTATGCCATAGGCATGTATCTAAGGTTTTCCTCAGCTTCCCATGTTTAGCATAGGGTATGCCACAAGTTTAACATCCAGCGGAGATGGATCAGACTAATCGGAACACTATCTAGAGTGGACCAGATTGAAGAACCCCCTGGAGGGAACAACGATGTTGGGGACAACATATGGGTGGCTTCTCGAATGCTGTGGAGGGGAATGAGCAGTGAAGTGGCATGATCCCACCAGGATGTGGTGGCCCGAGTAAGAATCAGGATGAATGATGGCTTTGGGCTTGGGTCTTGAAGAGACTTCCTACATATCCCTGCAGTAGGGAATCAAAGTCCACGTAGTTCGATGATACGGTGGGACACCTGAAGAGGCGACCTATGAGAATGAATGCGTGGATGGGACCCAGAGGAAGTAGAACCTCTGAGTAAGGGCTTGAGCTTCCTGAGACATGTGGTCTCGAGGGAGAGATCAGGATGAGTGATGGGCTTGAGCCTCGTGGAGGCCTCCTACGTATCCCCATGGCAGGGAATCAAAGTCTTCAAAGTTCAGGTGGATGATATAGTTTAACATCATGCAGGACGAGAACAGGGCTTACACTCTGAGGCATCCCATGGTGATGAAAAACCGACGTGAATGGAGACCTGGGGTCTAGATGGATTGGGGCTTACTCTATGAGGCGGCCCATGGTGATGGGGCTTGAACCTCGTGGAAGCTTCCTACATACCATGCCTTAGCACAGATCAAAGTCCCCATAGTTCGGGTATGGATGGGGCTTATGCTCTGAGATAGCCCATGGTGGTGGGGCTTGAACCTCGTGGAGGCTTCCTACGTACCAGCCTTAGCACGGATCGAAGTACTTGTAGTTTGGGTATGGATGGGGATTACGCTCTGAGACGGACCATGGTGGTGGGGCTTGAACCTCATGGAGGCTTCCTACATACCATGCCTTATCACGGATCAAAGTCCCTGTAGTTCGGGTATGGATGGGGCTTACGCTCTGAGATGGCCCATGGTGGTGGGGCTTGAACCTCATGAAGGCTTCCTACATACCATGCCTTAGCACAGATCAAAGTCCCCGTAGTTCGGGTATACAGTTTAACGTCACGCGGGACAGGGGCATTTGGGGCTTACGCTCTGAGACGACCCATGGTGTGTCATGGTCGGTGACCGTGTTGTCATGACATGTCAAATTGATTATATTTTTAAGGTTGATTTATAGTCTAGGGTAGACCCTAGGTCTTCACTCAAGGAGCGTTGGTAGTTTTAGAGTGTGTATTTTTAATAAAAATGACTAAGAGAGGGGGTGGTTTTGAAAAAAGTTTAAAAAAATGACTTAGTTGAAATAGCTTAAAAGAGGAGTGACCAAGTGGATTTTGAGAAATATGAGATAAAAGGGTCGATGTGATTTCACTACACACATATCAAGTTCATTGTTCATAGAGATTCATCTTAGGTTTAGAGTAATTCTTTGGTTGGAATTAATTGGAATCCCGATTAATTCCTAAGCTTTTATTTCAATTCTTTAAGGACCAAATCTTGACATAACAATCGTATTGTCAAGGTATAGTACTTATGCATGGAATAAGAGCTTCCAAATCATATTGAAATCTCAATAAGTTGGGTATGAAAAGGATTCTTGTGATGTCCAATCGGAACAACACAAGTCATGCACTCAAAACCTCACACCGATCGGTTAGAAATTAAGAGCTTAACACTCGCATGTATCAAATCAAGAATTCAAATCTGAAATAAAATAAGATACATGGAATGAAATGTTTAAACACCTAAATTAATCCAAAACAGTAGCTAGTTTATGCATCAGAACTCCCTTGACATGTGTGTAGCTCCCTCACAACGAACACCCAACTTTTAGCTCGACATCGGGAGGAGGAGGAAGCTCGGGTGGAACCCCTTCTTCATCCTTGATTCCCCTATGAGGATAGGGGCCTACAGAACCTCCAAGGTGATTAGGAGACTCCTCTAGGACTCCAAATTGGTATCACTTCACTCCTTGGCTGAACTTTCAAATGAGGAGCCCAAGGTGCCCTTTTATAGAAAATGTGGGAGGTGGTTTTGGGCACATAGATTTCATCAATCCACTTGCACGATGAGTTTCGGCCTTCAGACAGTCTTATCTCACTTTGGAGAAAATAGAAAAGTTGTATCCCTATCTCTTGACTATCTCCACCGAAATTTTAGCACCGTTTGGACAAATATGGCTCGAGATATTGATAAAATATAGAACACCGCATTTGACTTGGTCCAAATTCGGTGTCTTAGACAGATCAGTTCGGATGGGCCCAGTAAAAGATGAATCAGTATTGCATTCCTTAATATGAAATGTATCCTATTAAATTTTGGACAGGCCCACAAAATTTAAGCCTATTTGGATGCAAGGATTTCATGTACAATTCAAAACAGTGGACAAATGTCCATGGACCCATGCAATTTTGGCCCATTTTTCTTTCACCTCATCAAGGGCCCTCCAAATCACCTCCACATACATTGAAACAATAAAAACAAGTAACATTGCCCATTCTAACATTTATAAACACAAAATTATTTAATCAAACATGAAGCACAATTTGATAATATTTTTATAATTTTTAATACAAAATATGTTTAGCACAGCGGTGTAAGGGTGAAAATGAAACAGTGAATTGTGGTACGATCACACGCCCACACCTAAACATTTGCACTCCTGGGCAAATTCACATTTCTAAAAATTATGCATGTAGATATTCCCAACTTCATGAAGATTTAACATTCTTGAGAAATTAATTTCTGATAGAATTGTGATCAAAGCACAAATCACACCGAGGAGTTATTCTCAGTGATCATGGAAAAAGTCGTCTAAAAAATTGTATCCAAATGAAATTCGAAGAGACTAATGATACCAATCAAAGAAAATAATTCAGAAGTTAATCATGTCACCAATTCTTCACGTGTGTGTGTGACAACCATTTCATGATATTCTTTCCACTTTCTATTAAATAAATATAAGTTATTTTAAAATTAGTCTACTGACTTGATTCTTTCCACCGAACCTGCCCTACATCCTTTGCAATAAAATTCCAAGACCCACTCAATTAAGAATTCCCAGAAGTCAAACCTAAATCTCCCTACCTAGATATCTTCATATGCTGTACATTTCATCACTCCCCTCAATATTTATTTTTTTTTCAAAAGTTTCACTTGGAACAAATCTCACACTCTTATCTCAACCCATGTTTGATGTCCTCACGACACTAATTGTAATAGTTATAACAACATCAAAAGTCAATAAAGGGTGGTTTTTGACCTGCCCAAAATAAAACCCCATTTTTTTTGTTTTTTTTAGGGCGTAAAACAGTCGGATAATAGGTACACACACGTAGGTCAATCTGGTACAGTAATGAAATAGATCGGATAAGGAACGAACGTATGTAAAGATCATTTGGAAAGTAGAGAAAAATTAACCTAACTTATATTTACCTTTAATAAAGTAAGAAATATTCACACTTCATGGTTGGGTGCAAAAATTTGTGGAGAGATTAAATGACACAATTTCCCCTTAAACTATTCACAAAAAAGGGTACCACTCTTCTCAATGGCTTCAAAATGATACAACCATTCATATCATCGACCAACAACCAATTTTCAAGAGAAATTCACACCACAATGTTGAATTCATGCTGAAATGCACATTTCATCAGAATTTTTTTTTTGAATGTTAAAACAACTTGAAAATGGGAAATTCCTCATGTATTTTCAATAAAATCAATGATAAAATGGGCATCATTATTCATGATCAATTAGGCATCAAAATTATCATTTTAGCACAGAAGTGAGGGGGGGGGGAAATAGGGGGCAAGTGACAATACCATGCAACAAGCGAAAAAGAGAAAAAAAGAAGGAAAGATGATAAAAAATTCCTAACTAACCCATGAATGTACCCATCCCCCCATACCTAGAGAATGCAGTGTCCTCACTGTAATAAAAGAGACTGTGGGAAGGAAGGATAAAACCTGGTGAGTGTTATTCATAGACCTCTTCTTGAACATGGAGTTCCTCCATTGGGGACTCCGGAATGGCTTCATGGAAGTGCTTCAACCACTTTCCATTGACAGTGAAGGTTTTCTTGGTGTCTTCATTTTGAACCTGGACAACACCAAATGGAGAGACATTAGTAATAATGTATGGTCCAAACCAGCGGGAACGAAGCTTACCAGGATGCAACTTCAGCCTTGCATTATAAAGGAGGACCTTCTGCCCAATATGGAACTGACGATGAAGGATAAGGTGGTCATGGGCAGCATTGGTTGTCTCCTTATAAATCATGGAGTTTTCATATTCATATCTTCTCATTTCCTCTAGCTCATGAATCTGTAACTTCCTTTGAGCACCTGCACCAGAATGATTAGAATTGCATTATTTGATGGCCCAGTAGGCCCGGTGCTCTACCTCAACAGGGAGGTGACAACTCTTCCCAAAAACTAGCTCATATGGTGACATGCCAATTGGAGTTTTGAATGCATTACGGTAAGCCCATAATGATTCATCGAGTCTAAGACTCCAGTATTTTCTGTTTGGCTGAACCGTTTTCTCAAGAATCTGTTTTACCGATCTATTTGACACTTCGGCTTGACCATTTGTTTGTGGGTGATAAGCAGTAGACACTTGATGCCCAACCCCATACCTGCGCAAAAGAGATTGCATTGTGCAGTTGCAGAAATGAGATCCCTGATCACTGATGATAAACCAAGGTAATCCAAACCTACAGAATATTTGGGTTCTCAAAAATTTCACAACTGTCTTGGAATCATCTATCCTCGTGGCTCATGCCTCTACCCACTTTGAAACATAATCCACTGCCAGAAGAATGTAAAGGTTCCCAAATGAATTGGGGAATGGTCCCATAAAGTCAATGCCCCAAACATAAAAAATGTCATGGAAGAGCAAGGGTTGTTGGGGCATCTCATTTCTTTTAGAGACATTCCCCATTCTTTGATAATGAGGACAAGATTTTCAGAATTCATGGGCATCCCTAAACAATGTGGGCCAAAAGATACCAGAATATAAGACCTTGTGAGCAGTCCGTTGGGGACCAAAGTGGCCCCCACAAGCAAGTGTGTGGAAAAAACTAAGGACAGACTGAAACTCACTATCAGGAACACAACGCCTAATAACTTGATCACTACAAGTGTGCCATAGGTAGGGGTCATCCCAAATATACCAACGGGACTCATGTTTTAGATGGTCAGCCTGGTTTTTGGTGAAATCAGTAGGAATGCAAGACGCTGCCAAATAATTTAAAATTTCAGCATACCAAGGAATAGCATCTTGCACTCGGTACAATTGCTCATCAGGAAACAATTCATTTATGGGAATACAGGGGGATGAGTCAATGTTCATGGATGGGAGAATCCTACTAATATGGTCAGCAACCACATTCTCTGCTCCTTTTTTATCCCTAATTTCTAGATCAAATTCCTGAAGGAGGAGCATCCAACGAATGAGACATGGTTTGACTTCTGGTTTCTTAAGGAGATACCAGAGGGCTGCATGGTCTGAGAACATAATGACTTTGGACCCTAGAAGGTATGACCTGAATTTATCCAAGACAAACACAATGGAAAGAAATTATTTTTCAGTTGTGATATAGTTTCCTTGGGCAGGGTCCAGAGTACGTGAGGCATAAGCTATGACATGTGGAGCTCGGTCGACCCTTTGTGATAAGACTGCCCCAACCGCATAGTTAGAGGCATCACACATGAGCTCAAATTGTAAATCCCACCGAGGTGGTTGGATTATCGGGGGTGACGTGAGACTCCATTTTAACTTATTGAAAGCTTCCTCACATTTTTTATCAAAAAAAAAATTC
The DNA here is from genome assembly GCA_963277665.1 of Viscum album. Classification (NCBI taxonomy): domain Eukaryota; kingdom Viridiplantae; phylum Streptophyta; class Magnoliopsida; order Santalales; family Viscaceae; genus Viscum; species Viscum album. Next base: position 90,405,587 of record OY728154.1, read on the forward strand.
TTTTTCTTTTTGGAGTAATCGGGAGAGGGGGAGTGCAATTTTACTAAAGTCACGAATGAAATGACGATAAAATCCAGCATGACCTAGGAAATACTGCACATCCCGAACATTTTTAGGGAATGGTAGGGAGGAAATGATACCTACTTTTGATTTGTCCACTTGGATACCTTCCCCAGAAATGACATGTCCCAAAACTATGCCTTGTCGCACCATGAAATGGCATTTCTCATAATTTAATACGAGATTCTTTTCAATACAGCGATGTAGGACAGAAGCAAGACTACTCAAACATTCATCAAAAGAGGATCCATAAATTGTAAAATCATCTATAACAACCTCCATGCAATTCTCCAGGTAATCCAAAAAAATACTAACCATACATAGTCAGAAAGTACCTGGAGCATTGCACAGACCAAATGGCATCCTTCTATAAGAAAATGTACCAAAGGGGCAAGTAAAGGTTGTCTCTTCCTGATCCTCAGGGGAAATATGGATCTGAAAGTATCCATAATACCCATCAAGGAAATAGTAATGGGACTTCCCTGCTAGCCTCTCTAGCATCTGGTCAATGAACGGCAATGGGAAATGGTCCTTCCTAGTGTGTTGGTTTAGTCGGTGATAGTCTATACAGACACACCAACTATTCTGCACACGAGTTGGAACCAATTCATTATTTTCATTTTTAACTACAGTAAGGCCAGTTTTTTTAGGAACTACTTGAACGGGACTGACCCATTGGCTATCAGAGATAGGGTAAATGATTCCAGCATCCAACAATTTTGTTACTTCTTTTTTAACAACATCAAGTAGGTTTGGTTTCAGTCGATGTTGTGACTGCCTCACTGGTTTAGCCTCATCATTTAATAAAATATGATGTGTAAAAATTGATGGGATAATGCCAGGAATGTCAGCAAGTGTCCATCCCAAAGCTTTTTTATACTCCCTCAAAAGATCAAGCAGTCGCAATTCATGCTCAGGAGGGAGTGAACTAGCAATGATGACAGGCAAATTGTTTCCATTATCAAGATATGAGTATTTTAAATCTTGAGACAGTTGTTTCAGTTCCAATTCTGGGGGATTTTGGATTGATGGATGTGTGTGTGAAAGTGATAAGTCACTGATCTCATCTAACTGCTCAATGGTAACATCCTCAGATGAGGAATGAGCTTTTACAAGCTTAGCAGTATCATCGATGGTCATGTGATCCTCTGTGTTCAAGAAATCATCAATTAACAAACATGCATGACATTTCTCTAGACCTCTACAACAATCAATGCATGGCATCAAGGATATCGAAGTGGACAGTATTACCACCAAACTCCATAGATAATATACCATTATGGACATTAATTATGGTTTTGGCGGTTTTTAAGAAAGGTCTCTCCAATATAATTGGGGCATGTCCATTCATCCTATCATCTTCCATTTTAAGCACGTAAAAATCAGCAGGAAAAATTAAATTTTGCACCCTCACAAGAACATCCTCTAACACACCGGAAGGGTGTGCCGTACTCCAATTTGATAGCTGAAAAACTATTCCTGTGGGCTTTAGTTCACCGACCTGCAAAGAAGAGTATATGGAGTGAGGCATCACATTAATAGAAGCACCCAAATCAAGTATAGCGTTGGAACATGAATACTCCCCTATGGTGCACGGAATCGAGAATGTCCCAGGATCATTGCACTTGGTAGGAAGTGATGGCTCTATCAATGTTGAAACATTCCTCCCCAAGCTCACCTTCTCATCACCACGAAGCCTCCTTTGGTGTGTACACATCTCCTTAAAAAACTTGGCATATCTTGGAATTTGCTTCACAGCATCAATCAAAGGAATGTTAACCTGTAGTTTCTTGAAGGTTTCCAATATTTCTTCATCAAGTTTGGTTTCTTTTTGTTTCCTAGGTTGGGCATCCCTTTGAGGAAATGGAAGAGGAATGGTTGGGATAGGTGGCTCATCAACAGCCACAGTCTTTCCTTTGGAAGGGCTTCTCTCAGGAAAAGGGTTTTCTTCTCTTGGACCATTTTCAGCAGTTGGGATGGTGGTTTCCTTTGTATGGGAGGACTCTAATGGAGGGGTCATTTGGCTTTGGAGTTGTGTCCCACTTCTAATGGTGATGGCACTAACATTTCCTTTATCCCTAGGGTTTACTACTGGTTGAGATGGTAGTTTACCCGACCCATGACTTTGGATTTCCCCCACCGAGTTGGCAAGTTAGCGTAGTTGGGTCTTTAGGTCTTGTATGGCTGCTTGGGTGGTTTGTTGGAATTGGATATTGTTGGAAGCCATTTGATTCATCATATCTTCTAGGCTAGGCTCGATTTTTGGAGGGGGTGGTTGGAATGGCCTTTGGGGTGGTTGAGGATTTTTGGGTGGTGGTGGATGATGACTACTTTGCCCTGGTTGGTTCCATGGTTGATGAGGCTGGTTTGAATAACCCCTTGCCTATAGGCTTGGTTTTCTTTCCACCCAGGGTTGGATGGATATTAAGGTTCTTGCCTAATGGGTTGGTTATAGGGGCGTCCTGGGAATATTGCCTCACAACTCTCAGAAGTTTCTCTCAATTGGGGGAATTGGTTAGAATAGGGGGTATCAGAAGAGCATATACCACAATGTATGGGAGGAAGAGATTGGAATTTCCCTTGGGAAAGAGCAAGTTGTCGTAGAAGGGTACTCACCTCTTCAAACTTTGTGTCCACCTTCTTCTCAAATTCAGTACTTTGCACCTCATGGACACCTCGAATGGGTACACTGGACCTTGAACTGAATTGTTGAGTGTTCTGTGCCATGGTCTCAATTAGGGTCCTTGCAGCGATTGGGGTTTTATCCACTAGTGCACCACCTGCAGCATCATCAATCATGTTTTGATCAATAGGGATTAAACCTTAATAAAAATACTTAATTAAAAGTTGATCACTTATTTGGTGATGTGGAAAACTTGAACAAAATATTTTAAATCGTTCCCAATATTCATGAAGGGTTTCTCCTTGATATTGTCTTATCCCACATATTTCTTTCCTTATTGTTGTAGTTCGAGAGGATGGGAAGTATTTTTCAAGAAAAAGTTGTTTCATGTCCGCCAAACCTCTAATAGATGAATTAACATAATACAACCAATATTTAGCCATGTCTTCTAATGAAAATGGAAATGACCTAAGTTTTACTTGTTCTTTATCCACATTAGCAGGTTTTAATGTTGAACACACAATATGAAATTCTTTTAAATGCTTATGTGGATCTTCTCTGGGCAGTCCATGAAATCTTGGTAATAAATGAATTAAACCAGATTTTAGTTCAAAATTGGGTGCCTCGCCTTGTAATTGAATGTAAGTGGGTCGGATATCAACATCAGGTGAGGTTAGTTCTTTTAGTGTTCTATTATTTTCAGCCATGTTATACAAGTTATGTTCAATTTTAACTTTGGTTTCAGAATAAGAAGAAGGATCAAGAAGAATTTTAAGATTTGATGTCTCCTCCTTCAAAGTGTGGTCTTGTGTGTCTCGGTTTCGTTGATGTAGGACCCTCTCCGGTTCGGGTTCGAAAGTTTGTAGGTATCCTAGATTAGAACGCGTCATACATAGAACATACACAATAAATAAATTATAATACAAAAATAAATCCAAATGTAGAAGATAAAACAAACAAATATTCACAAAAATTACAAAAAATTTATCAAAAACACCCACAAAAAACCAAAGCGCTCCCCAGAAACGGCGCCAAAATTTGACCCCGTTGTCATGAAAAGTCAAATTGATTATATTTTTAAGGTTGATTTATAGTCTAGGGAATACCCTAGGTCATCTCTCAAGGAGCATTGGTAGGTTTAGAGTGTGTATTTTTAATAAAAATGACTAAGAGAGGGGGTGGTTTTGAAAACAGTTTAAAAAATGACTTAGTTGAAATAGAATAAAAGAGGAGTGGCCAAGTGGATTTTGAGAAATATGAGATAAAAGGGTCGATGTGATTTCACTACACACATATCAAGTTCATTGTTCATAGATATTCATATTAGGTTTAGAGTAATTCTTTGGTTGGAATTAATTGGAATTCCGATTAATTCCTAAGCTTTTATTTCAATGCTTTAAGGACCAAACCTTGACGTAACAATCATATTGTCAAGGTCCAGTACTTATGCATGGAATAAGAGCTTCCAAAGCATATTGAAATCTCAATAAGTTGGGTATGAAAAGGATTCTTGTGATGTCCAATCGGAACAACACAAGTCACGCACTCAAAACCTCACACCGATCGGTTAGAAATTAAGAGCTTAACACTCGCATGTATCAAATCAAGCATTCTAATCTAAAATAAAATAAGATACATGGAATGAAATGTTTAAAAACCCAAATTAATCCAAACCAGTATCTAGTTTATGCATCGGAACTCCCTTGACATGTGTGTAGCTCCCTCACAACGAACACCCAACTTTTAGCTCAACATCGGGAGGAGGAGGAAGCTCGGGTGGAACTCCTTCTTCATCCTTGGTTCCCATATGAGGATAGGGGCATCCAGAACCTCCAAGGTGATTAGGAGACTCCTCTAGGACTCCAAATTGGCAGCACTTCACTCCTTGGCCTAACTTGCAAATGAGGATCCCAAGGTGCCCTTTTATAGAAAATGTGGTATGTGGTTTTGGGCACACAGATTTCATCAATCCACTTTAATGACACGTTTTGGCCTTCAGACAATCTTATATTGCTTTGGAGAAAATAGAAAAGTTGTATCCCTACCTCTAAACTGTCTCCACCAAAAGTGTGTCACCGTTTGGACAACTACTGCTCGACATATTAATAAAATACAGAACACCGCATTTGACTTGGTCCAAATTCGGTGGCTTGGAAAGATCAGTTCGGATGGGCCCCATAAAAGCCGAATCAGGATTTAGTTCCTTAATATGAAATGTATCCTATTAAATATGGGACAGTCCCACAAAATTTCAGCCCATTTGGATGCACGGATTTCGTGTACTATTCAAAATAGTGGACAGATGTCCATGAACCCATGCAATTTTGGCCCATTTTTCTTTCACTTCATCAAGGGCCCTCCAAATCACCTCCACCTACATTGAAACAATAAAAACAAGTAACATTGACCATTCTAACAGTTATAAACACAAAATTATTTAATCAAACATGAAGCACAATTTGATAATATTTTTATAAATTTTAATACAAAATATGTTTAGCACAGCGGTGTAAGGGTGAAAATGAAACAGTGAATCGTGGTATGATCAGTCGGTGCTCACTCTAAGCTCATGAGAGTCATTCTCAGTGTGAGAAACAAGAGATTGCAGGGACCTGATGATCACGTATTGAAGGGTGCGTTCGTGGGAAGCGAAGAGGGTCTTATGCGTTGAGCGGCCCATGGTGCCGGGACTTACTCCAGGATGGAGGAATGAGGGCGAAAAAGCGCAGAGGGAGAGGGATTTGGGACCGAAGAAAGGAGGATTCCCACTTCCCATCATTCTCTCTGCTGGCCTTGGTGTCGGGGAAGTACAGAGGTGCATGGGTTCAACCTTCCACAAGAAGGGCTAGGGGCTTAAACCAAGGCAGCTGCCCTTCCCCGTAGACAAACGCCACTCCAATAAATCACCCCTTGTGAGGGATGACCTCACCATCCCCATGGAGACGAGTGGGCATGGAGGATGTCCAAGGTGGGGGGACCCTGTGTGTGAGGCATGGGGCCGGGTCACAGTTTAACGTCATGTGTTGAGGATGAGGTGCTTGGAAGATTAACGTCCTATAGCTCGGATGAGGTGGGTTGGCTCCACACCCCTTGGACTTACATAACCGGTGCCCTCTACCCCTTGTGGAAGGGAAGGCATCGACAAGGCCGTGAAAAGGGGGGTGTCGCGGGACGAACCATTAAGGGGACCACGTTAGAGTGGCTATACAAAAAAGCAATAGCCGTTAGCGTGCCTATGCGAAGAAGCATGAGGCGAAGCAACACAACGGGAATGATTATCCAAGGGACTTTGAAGTTTCTTCGTTCGAGCCGAGAAGGATGTATAGGAAAACCATACCTGATACGAATGCCCGGGGTGCACAGGACACCCGCAAATGGCACCCGGAAAGAGGGAATCAGACTCGCGCACCGGGAATTCCTGGGGAGCACCGAGGTAAAAAGCACCGAAGGATTACGCAAAGCCCTTGGTGCTGCGTGAAATAAGGACGTCCGAGCCTTCATGTGACTTGAATGGATTGCGCGTAAGGTGGCTAAATTACACGCAGGTGACATGCCTGCGTTCAATGGAAGGAATTGTACGCAGGGGGACAGACCCCGAGGGGTTGGAATTTAGTCTATCCCAGGGGGATCTCGCGCGAAGGTGGATCTCGGGGCGACTTGGCGCAAAAAAGAACCCTACCTGAAGGCCATATAGCGCGCGCGAAATTCCAATTACGTGCATGATAAGCGGTTTGAATTCTTCATCCCCGAAAAGGAAAGGGTTCTCCTTCTATTTATAGGCATCCGACAGTGCAGAATGCCAGGCTTGTGCAAAATAATTGCGCGACCGATGTGGCGACGTGAAATATCAACCACGCAGGGCGCGGTCGCGAAATTATTTCATGCCAGTGCCAGGACCTTTCATGAATCCCGGGGACTTCCGTGCGGGACATAATTTTTTTGCACGATTATCCCTTTTTTCACGCAACATCTCTGGGCCCTCCAAACCGGGCCTCCGAGTCTGAATATGACTTCGCTTTTTCATTACAGAACTTTCTCCGGCACTAATGCATTTTTCAGCGTCTACAACCTCCATTCATTTATTAATAATTAATATATAATTACACTAGTATATACCATATAATTATATGTTATTATTTTTATTTAATAACCTATATCCATCCACTCTTCTATGAAATGGGAAATGAAATCATCAATTGTGTGTACGATGGATTATCACCTTACGGAATGATGTAATTCATTTTCTGTCACCACCCATCAAAGATGGATATAATGATGTATTTAACATATGTATGTTATATTTATTTTATAATTATACTTTTTTAATTATTATATCACATATAACTTCTTGATTTTCATTCTGTGGGGGATACGGTAACATTGTTTGTCTGTATGATAGATTACCGCCTCATGAAGCGATGTGATTCTATTGTCACTAATGCTTTGAATGAAATGTAATAAGTGTAAATTTAATTAATATATGTAAAATATATGAAATAAAAATTATTCTTTAAAGGTAATATATTATTTACCTTTCATTTTTTATACCTTTAGAAAATGGAAACAATGTTCATGCGTACATACAGTCTACCTTCTCCATGAATAATGTATTTTATTTTCCATATCTAAGTTTTATAGATTAATATAAATACATATATACTGAATATATATTATATTTATATAATTATTAAAATTATAGAGATTATGTAACCATTATCAAAGTAATATGACTGAAAATAATAAATTGAAACATACATGAAAACAACGCAGTTATTACACGAAACATGATTTTAATAAGGAATTATTAATAAACAGGTAATAAAAGATCATAGGTAAATAATATATGGTATGACATATATAGGCATGTTTTTTTAAATATTTATAAAAAACTTATATTTATTATATATGAGGTTCAAACATGTATGGAAGAAGTTGAGACTTAAGCTAAGGGATTTTTAAAACACTTTTAAATTTTGTGAGACACGTGCCATATTCACCGTGTGTTTCTTTTATATTGTGTATATAATATACATGAATTTATTTTATGATTATTATCATGAAAAATATGGGGATATACATATCCATTTTAGGATCTATATTTCATAGGGTTTATGGTTCCAAAGTTATGGTATTGGATTTCTGTCTCAATTTATCTTCTTTGGGACATACATTATGTTATTAACCTATATTATTTTATGAGGTGTATATAAAACCACATTGAAAAATAATATCCTGAATTTATTTATTCTCATGGTATTTTAGGTTTAGTTTAATGTTATTATTTCTTGTGGATTACAATTTAAAGTTACCAAAGTGGTCATGGTTTTATGATACAATATCATCATTTATCAAGATTGTTTATGTTTATGATTCTGATGATAAATTATCTCTCAAAAAAATCATGAATTTTATTCTCCTATGGTTATTTCTTAAGAATACATGTTTTCCCTTTATTTTACTATCTTTAGGTACTCAATATTCCAAATGTTTTTTAAAGAAAGCTGAATTTATTTCTCTTTTCGATTGAAAAACCCTTTCCTTCCTTATCCATGTTTTCTAAAAATGTTTTCAAATATTTTTTTAACATTCTAAAAATTATTTATTAAAAATATTGTTACCCATGTCCCACTTTTCACAAAGTATTTTAAAAAAGAATATTAATTTCATTTTCCAAAAAGGCCCATTTAGATTTTACTAAAAATGTGAAAGGAATATTTGTTTTAATGTGTACAACATGAAAAAAATTTCCACCTTCATGACGATTTTTTTTTTGAAGATTCCTTCATAAGTTTCCAAGGTTATTTAAAAAAAGGATTTTAAATTTTTTTTTGTTTAAAAAATAATTTGTTAAAGTGAAAAGGTTATTTTCCTCAAGAAACGTTCTAATTGATCTTTAAAGATTACTTTATAAGTTTCCAAGGTTATTTTCAAGAAAAGGAATTTAAAAATGTTTTATGTTTTAAAAGAGTTTTCAATGTGAAATGGTTATTTTTTTCAAGAAACATTTAATTGATATTTAAATATTCCTTTATAAGTTTCCAAGGTTATTTTCAATGAAATGGATTATGAAAATGATTTATATTTTAAAAAGTTTTTTCAAAGTGGAAAGGATATTTTTCCCCAAGAAATGTCCCAAGTAATATTTCAAATAATTTTCTATATAAAATGACATCCTTTAATGTAACTTATTATTTAATGGGGATATGATCCAAGGATACCATTCTTATTCTTTACTTGAATGGTTCATGTTTATAATGAAAAAATGTTTACGAATCCCATTCCTTTTTCTATGGGTTATGTTATGTTGAAATCGTGAAATGATTATGAAACCCATTTATTTTCCATGGGTTATGCTATGATGAAATGTTTCATGAAACCAATTTCTTTTAATGAGTTATGATATAATGAATGTTTTATGATTTTTGGCATACATATATATGAATTTCATTATGTTATGGGTGGGAACTATATCTCCCTCTAATGAATTGGGTAATGATTAATGTTATATGATCTCAAAGGGTACACGGTAGGTTATACCAAGCCTAAAAGAGGGTACACAGGAGTTTATCCCAAGACTAATGTAGGTATATGGGTGGTTATCCCAATCCTAACATGTTATGAATGTCTAGGTGGATATCCTTAACAAAAGATTTTCTACACTTATGTGTATGCCAAAAATCTATGTCTTATGCCAATGTTATGATATCATGGATCATGTTACTTTATTACATTATGATTCATGTATTATAAACCACCAATATTTATTCCATGACTCATGTTTATGATCTATAATATGTAGGGTATGGTTTTCAAATGTTATTCTCATGTTTTTATACCTATATTCTCATGTTACATTAATATCTCTCTTGTTTACCCTTAATAAGCATCTAAGATCACCCTTTCTTATGTTTCCTTTCCCTAGGATATGAATAAAGGTATTATGTATGATATGTATAAGAAGTGCGCTAGTTATGAAGAACTTAGTGGGAGATGAGGTAGCTCACTTATGAACCAATTTTTTATTTGACCAAGTTTACAAAGGCACCTGACCTAAACAATTATAACTTCAAATAAAAACATAGAGTTATATATAGGAATATTTCAAGTGACCAGACATGAAAATAAGAGTCATTTTAATGATAATATACTTATTATATATATATGATATTGGAGAAGTAGTGCATATTAAAAATATTTTCCTATTTAGAAAAAATTATAACATTTCACAATGTGAGATGTATTAAAATAAGACCCAAAGTTTGAAGTATATAAGGTTATTTATCATCCCCTCAACCATCAAAGTCAAATATTAAAATCTTGGGAAGTTTGATATAAGCAATCTTGATGACATATTTTTGAGCTATCCACCAAATGGATGAGGATACTGATTCTAAAACAAGGATAAAAAGTTTACCATGGATACCACTAATATTAAAGTGTTGGAACATGAAAAGAAAGATGACACACATGAAAAATAAATTCCCAGAAGTTATGAAGATGGATATATTTTGGTCAGACAACATGATTAAGTTCACTACCACAAAACTGGGCAAGGCATGCGCCTGCCTTTATCAGCACTAACGGAAAAGCGCTGATAAAGGTTGTATTTATCAGCGCTTTTCATTTTAGCACTGATAAATACACCCTTTATCAGTGATTTTTACTAATGCTGATAAAGGGTCCCGCAGATTTGTTAAAAACCCGCAGGTCCTCTTCCTCCTCCCCGCACACAATCAAGCTCTCGTGGAAGCCCTCGTCTGCGCCGCTGCCGCCGCTGCCGCCGCCTCCTCCTCCTCCGCCGCGGCCGCCTCCTCCTCCTCTGCTTCTGCTCCTCCCCCTCCTCCTCCACCGACCTCATCCTCCTCCTCCTCCGGTGCCTCCGCTGCCTCTGCCCTGCCTTAACCTTGCCTCCGCGCTGCTGCCGCCGGTGCCTCCTCCTCCACCGCGGCCTCCTCCTCCTCCGCCGGTGCCTCCTCCTCCTCTGCCGGTGCCTCCTCCTCCACCGCGGCCTCCTCCTCCGCCGGTGCCTCCGCGGCTTCCTCCTCCTCCGCAGCCTCCTCCTCCTCCATTGTGCGGTATTCTATGACCAATAATTGTAATTTGCTTTGTTTTTTGTTTTTGTTCTATATTTCAATTATCATGATTTGTGTGAATCAATTTTATTTGAAGTGGGGGGGTGCAGGTGCTACGGGGGTGTAGTGGGTGGGGGGGTGTGCAGGTGGGGGTGTTTAGGTGGGGGAGATGTGCAGTGGGTGAACATGTGTAGGTGGGGCGTATAATGGGGGGTCTATTGGGTGTGAGGTGGGGGGTGTACAGGTTGGGGGTGGGGGTGGGGGTGGGCTGTGCAGGTGGGGGTGGGTGGGATATGCAAGTGGGAGGGGGGGGGGGTTGTTCAAGTGGGTGGTGGGGAAGTGAATGTTCTAGTTGGGGGGGGGGGGTCTAGGTAGGTGGGAGTCTATTGGTGGGTGAGGTTGGGGGGTGTACAAGTGGGGGGGGTGTGAAGGTGGGGGTGGGGGAGGGGGGTTGTGCAAGTGGGGGGGGGGGGGTGTAGTGGGTGGATGGGTGGGGGGGATGTGCAGGAGTCTGCTGGGGGAGATATGGGGAGGGGGGATGTGCATGTGGGAAGTTGACACTTCCATAGTTTTCCAATAAGCACTGGGAAGTCATCACTTCTAGAGATTTGGATAGGCCTGAGGCCTCTTAGGTTTTGGTTCTTGTCTATTTATCTTGATGAGTAAGGAATCATATGATCTAAAAGTGACATCAACTATATATGATTAATTCTTTCTCCCACAAAACAATTTTCTAGAAATAATATATCTCTGGAAGGTGAGGGAGCCTTTTAGAATTCTTTCATATAGAGGCCAGTCAAGGAAAGTATCCATATATATCCACCTAGAGTAGGGACCTCTGCGGCCGCCGCCTCCTCCTCCTCCGCTGCGGCCGCCGCCTCCTCCTCCTCTGCCGCGACCGCCGCCTCCTCCTCTGCTCCTGCTCCTCCTCCTCCTCCTCCACCAGCCTCATCCTCCTCCTCCTCCGCTGCCTCCGCCGATGCCTCCTCCTCCTCCGCCGGTGCCGCCGGTGCCTCCGCGGCCTCCTCCTCCTCCGCCGGTGCCTCCGCGGCCTCCTCCTCCTCCGCCGTCACGCCGCGGTCAAGCCGCGGTCACACCGCGGTCACGCCGCGGTCACGCCAGTGCCTCTGCGGCCGCTGCCTCCTCCTCCTCCGCCGTGGCCGCCTCCTCCTCCTCTGCTTCTGCTCCTCCTCCTCCTCCTCCACCGATCTCATCCTCCTCCTCCTCCGCTGCCTCCGCTGCCTCTACTGCCTCCGCCCTGCCTCCGCCCTGCCTCTGCGCTGCCGCCGGTGCCTCCTCCTCCACCGCAGCCTCCTCCTCCTCCACCGCAGCCTCCTCCTCCTCCTCCGCTGCCTCCGCTGCCTCCTCCTCCTCCGCCGCGGCCGCCGCCGCCTCCTCTGCTCCTGATCATCCTCCCCTCCACCGGCCTCATCCTCCTCCTCCTCCACTGCCTTCGCTGCCTCCGCCATGCCTCTGACCTGCCTCGGCGCTGCTGCCGGTGCCTCCAGTGCCTCCTCCTCCACCGCGGCCTCCTCCTCCTCTGCCGATGCCTCCTCCTCCTCCGCCAGTGCCGCTAGTGCCTCCACGTCTCCTCCTCCTCCATGGTCACGCCGCGGTTACGCCGCGGTCACGCCGCGGTCACGCCGATGCCTCCGCGGCTGCTGCCTCCTCCTACTCCGCCGCGGCGGCCGCCTCCTCCTCTGCTCCTTATCCTCCTCCTCCTCCTCCATCGGCCTCATCCTCCTCCTCCTCCGCTCCCTCCACTGCCTCCGCTACCTCCGCCCTGCCTCTGCCCTGCCTCTGCGCTGCCGCCGGTGCCTCCTCCTCCACCGTAGCCTCCTCCTCTTCGGCTGATGCCTCCTCCTCCTCCGCCAGTGCCACCGGTGCCTCCGCGGCTGCCTCCTCCTCCGCGGTCACGCCGCGGTCACGCCGTGGTCACGCCGGTGCCTCTGCGGCCGCTGCCTCCTCCTCCTCCACCGCGGCCTCCTCCTCCTCCTCTGCTCCTGCTCCTCCTCCTCCTCGTCCACTGGCCTCATCCTCCTCCTCCTCCTCCTCCTCCGCTGCCTCCGCCCTGCCTCCTCCCTGCCTCTGCGCTGCTGCCGGTGCCTCCTCCTCCACCGCGGCCTCCTCCTCCTCCACCGCGGCCTCCTCCTCCTCCTTCGCTACCTCCGCTGCCTCCTCCTCCTCCGCCGCGGCCGCCGCCTCCTCCTCTGCTCCTGCTCCTCCTCCCCTCCACTGGCCTCATCCTCCTCCTCCTCCGCTGCCTTCGCTGCCTCCGCCTCCTCCTCCTCCTCTGCTCCTCCTCCTCCTCCTCCTCCACCGCAGCCTCGTCCTCCTCCTCCTCCACCGGTGCTTCCTCCTCCTCCTCCTAGTCCGCTGCCTCATCCTCCTCCTCCACCGGCGCCTCCTCCTCCTCCTCTACCTACTCTGCTGCCTCCTCCTCCACCGTGGTTTGAGAGGTGCCTCAAGTACTCAGGTGAGTCTCACAAGCTTTATTTTAGTTTTATATGATGTTTTTTGGAGATTTTTCAAATGAAACATGGTTTTGTGTTCATATTTTTTGAGAAACAATGTAGAACCTTGAGCATGAGGAGGTTTTCAGTCCTCTTTCTAAATCACATAGTTGACTTTCATGGTTAGTGAAGGTTAACCATGGGATATCTTAGAGGAAACCATGTGAAGTGGATTTTAGTTATGGATTAACATACCATTTTTTCATGATTTCATACAAAACATGTGAAATTTTGTAGACTGAGGTAGTTCCAATTTACATAATTAATGCATAGTTTGGTAAACTATGTTGACCAAATATTTGAAGGGGTTTTCTTGTACAGTGCCACCACATTATTAATATATGGTTTGGAAAATTTTGTAGAACATTAAAATTATATTTTCATCTTTTTCCCTCTGAAATTACAATAGGGGAAGCCCCCATTTCTCATCCTCCCTCTTATACAATGCCCAATCGACCCACCCCCTTATTCCTCTTTGATTCTCCTTTTCATGGGGAGTTTTTTAGTGGATTTATTCAACAATTCTAAGTGATTTCACCATCTTCCTTACCATTTTATTCATTATATTTAGTTTCTATTGATTTTTTATTTATCTAGATTAGGTTTTATGGGTGATTCTACTGGAGCACGGTGGTATCATATTGATGCGAGGCTTGGGGATTGTAGTGGTTCCCAATATATTTTTTATTTTGGTATTTATTTATTCCTTTATTTCCTTGAAGTATCTTATTTTTTATCTAAATTATACTCATATTCCTTCTCCTTTAACCTATATACTTATCCTATGGATTTTTAATAGGATGAATATAAATAAAGAATGGATGAATGCCAATCGGTTGACAAAAGAGTATGAAGAAGGCGTGAAATAATTTATCAAGTTTGCAATAGATCATGCATGTGACTCTTCTCAAATCCTTTGTCTGTGCTTACACTGTTGTTATTAAAAACAAATTAGTCCAGATGAGTTGGAAGAACACTTGATCTATCACGGAATAGATCAATGTTATAAATGTTGGAATAAACACGGGGAAACAACGAATGTAGGTAGTGACTGGGGTGACACTGCGTTTTATGGATCATCTAATATGATTACAAACATGAACATTGAAGATGACCGTATGGAGGATGTGATTATAGATGTGAATGATGATGAAGATCGTATTGAGAAAATGACAAGGACCTTCGAAGATGAACTTCGTGATTGCCCAAAATTGTTTGAGAAGTTAAAAAGTTGTGCAAAGACACCATTGTATACTGGTTGCACTAAATATAAAGCATTGTCAGCCGTACTGAAGCTGTACAATTTGAAAGCAGATATTGGGTGGAGTGACGACAGTTTTACGAAACTACTTGCCCTCTTGAATGACATGCTCCCAGAAGACAATGAGATCCCGAGCCGAACATACGATGCCAAACGAATGCTACGCTCTATGGGTATGATCTCTGAAAGAATACACGCCTGCCCGAATGACTGTATAATATTTCTCAAGGACCACAAATCACTTAAAGAATGCCCAAAGTGTGGTGCTTCTCGATACAAGAAAGATGAATCCAGTCCTACTAAAGTTTTATGGTACTTTCCAATCATTCCAAGGTTTAGACGCCTATATGGAAGTGAGGAGACTGCAGAACAATTAACATGGCATGCAGATACAAGAATTAAAGATGGGATACTACATCACCCGATAGACTCTCCTCAGTGGAATAGAATCGATCATGAGTATCCTGAATTTGGAAAAGAGTCGAGAAACCTTCGTCTTGCGTTATCTAAAGATGGAGTGAATCCTTTTGGTTTTCAAAGCAGCAGTCACAGTACATGGCCAGTTATGTTGATAAATTATAACTTACCACCGTGGTTATGCATGAAATGAAAATACATCATGTTATCTATGCTTATATCAGGACCAAAACAACCGGGTAATGATATTGATGTTTATTTAGCTCCATTGATCGAAGATTTGAAATTATTGTGGGATTCAGGTGTTACATTGTATGATGCTTACAGAAAGGAAGATTTCACTTTGAGAGTCATGTTGTATGGGATGATAAATGACTTCCCAGCTTATGGAAATTTGTCAGGATATAGCATTAAAGGAACTCAAGGCTGTCCCATTTGTGAAGAAGGTACACAATCAATTAGGTTGAAACATTCATCGAAAATCGTGTTTCTAGGACATCGCAGATTTCTACCGCGATGAAATAAGTACCGTTCTTGGAAGACATCATTCGATGGAAGTTAAGAAGAACGTACAACACCGTCTCCACTAACAGGCGATCAATTGTTTGAGAAAGTTAAAAATTTGGACACTACTTTTCGTAAACCGGCTTCGAAAAACCTTACGAAAATCGGTTGGAAAAAGAGATCAATTTTTTTTGAATTACAATACTGGAATTGTCTGTATGTAAGACATTTTATTGATGTTATGCATGTAGAAAAAAATGTATTTGACAGTGTTATCAGCACGTTTCTAAATACATCTGGCAAAAAAAAAGATGCAATTAAGGCTAGGTTGGACATGGTTGAGATGGGAATACGAGAAGAGTTGGCACCAGTAAAGGGTGAAAAACAAACATTTCTTCCTCCTGCTGCTTACAATCTTTCCAGGCAGGAGAGATATCAGTTTTGCAACTTCTTGAATGACGTAAAGGTTCCAAAGGGGTATTCGTCAAATATCAGTAACCTTGTGTCAATGAGCGAGTTGAAGTTAAAAGGTCTGAAATCACATGACTGTCATGTTTTGATGCAAAATCTCATTCCAATTGCTTTACGTTGCATTTTGCCCAAGAATGTCCGCCATACATTGATTGATAGGTTTTTATTTATGGAACAACAACTGAGTGCTGAAAATAAAGAACGGGCATCAAAACCAACGTACCCCTACCGTAAAGCAAGGTTGGGGTACGCTTCAATTGAAAAACAATTGGTATGTATTTTAAAAGTACTGTAATAATTTTATGTGACATAAAACAACACTATAACCACGTTTCTCTGTTTATAAGCAGATTGATGAAGCAAAATCTCAGGTCACTTCCATTCCACGCCATGTGCTATGGAAGGAGGCTTGTGTTAATAAAGAGGGGAAACTGATAGATGAAAACACACAAAAAGTGTGGGAAACATGTGTAAGTATGACATAATATAAACTTGTTTTTCTTTAAATCACTATTACATAATGATGCTTACTTATTTTTTCATATTTTCTATTTGACATAGTCACAAGAAACATCAACACCTGCACCGGATGCAGACATACTTTCAACGGCCTTGAAACAGCCAGAACAGTATGGCCGCGTCAGAGGTGTGGGTTTTGGGGTGTCACCCAAGACATATTTTAAGAAAAAAACAAGAGGATGAACAAACTAAAGAATTGCATGTAATGAGAGATAGAGTAGCTACCCTTGAAGAACTAATAAAAACTCAGGGAGAGATGCTAAAGAGTTTGATGGAGGAGAGGCAAAGAGAACAAACAACTCAAGAAAAACCCCCGCGAGAAGATCCACCCCTCACCAGCTTTGAGGCGAGCCATCCCCCTCAAAGACCTAACTTAACCGAGGTAATCAATGTTATAATATTCATTTTTGTGAGATGTGAATCACATAGACACTGATACCTTTCATTTAATGATATTATGCAGGGTGAAAATGACTGTGATTTATATCTGTCAACTCCCACCCATCGCCTTGTAGCGAGGGCTACAGTGTTCAATATGCAGAATGACATGCTACACTCCATACCACTTCCAACCGGTCATGCCAAAGTGTCGATTAACGTAGCTCATGAGCCGAGTGTCGAGCTACCCGTGCCAAATGACGATGATGACATTCATACGGTGGAAAAATCTATTGGAACATTCATTGCATGGCCGTCGAATCTTGTAAAAAAACATGTCGAGCAGGAGGTATTCATTTCCAGTTCATTTTTCAAGCAGAACCTTTAACATTAAATTAGAAAATGGATGAACCGATGAATGTTATTACAGAAGGATAAAATGGAGAAGCTAAAACGAAAGAGAGGCTCCAAGATTGGATCAACCAACCGATCAAAATGATCTACTGGGAGCACGTTCACCCCGCCCGTTCTATATCCACATTTAATATCATTGCAAGCTCATGTCGATATGAAAATGAAAGATGGAAAGAATCATACAATTGTTTGTGAAAAAGATATGTATGGAGAGGAAACAATGGATTTCGTTATTGCAGACGCTGTTTCTGAGATCATCACATACGACTGGCTAGGCGCCTCTGTTATAAATGTATACATGAGGTATGTTTTCATGATTTTATTTTACAGAAGCTGATATACTTTGATAATTATGGATAAATACATCTCATATTTTTCACAGGCTTATATATGAAAAACAATTGAAGGGATTTTCCCATGAATTCAAATTTGGACTCGTTAGTCCTCACACCATTTCTACACAACAAACAGAAATAGATTCTAATTTTCAGGCTGAATTGATGTCAAATCTGCTCAGAACGTTTCAAAGGAGAATTACGACTGACATGCTCTTTTTAATACCAACGATGCAAGGGTAAAACTCTAAATTTTAATCATATCAATTATATTTTCATTTCTATCAGTACTTATTTCTTTTTGTGTTTTTAGGGAACATTGGATGCTCATTGCAGTCAATTTGGATACTCCAAAGATTTATTTTCTGGATTCACTGCATGGATATCCAACTAACCGACCACACATGATGGCGATTGTCAATTTGTAATACACTAGATCAAACATTTTAGAACTAAATATCTAGTTATATAATTTATATTATCTTTTAATGAGGATTTTGTTATGATAGGGCGGTGTATGAATATCGTCTAAAGGCTGGAATGAATCCAGGGCGTAAGGATGAAAATGCCCACAAGATCTACAAATGGAGAAGTATATGGGTATATATAATTATATTTCACTATACAAATACATATCAAAACAAATTACTTATTTTTCTCGATGTTTCTGCAGTGTCCGAAACAAACAAATGACAAGGACTGCGGTTATTATGTTTGTAAATTTATGAAAGAGATCGTATTTCATGGACAAACTAGCATCTCTAAAGAGGTATTTTTGAAATTAATTACTAATTTATTTAAAATAATTATTAATCCTTTGTGTATTTATATTTTTTCAGTACTACTATGACTGTCGCAAAAAATCCTATTCAGAAGATGATATAAATGTCTTTAGAAACGAATGGGCAGCGTACCTGATCGAAGAATGTAAACAAATAGGACAATGAAGGTGAATTCCTAATACTTATGTTATCTTTATATGGTCATTGATATCTCCCTTTACACTTATTGAGCATCTATGATCTCCCTTTCTTATGTTTCATATCCTTAGATTAGTGAATTCCTACTACTTAGTTTGAAAATGACATAAACTTTGGAAAACAACACCAATGACATACGCCAAACTAAGAAAATGCCTTTGGATTGTTTTGATACTTTAGGACAATGATCCATGATTCATTTGTGATGTGTACGAATCGACCGCACCTCAATCCGACACACGGTGTGACCGGTATGGCTAAAAGTGTCTGATATCAGTTTCAAATTGAGATAAACTTTGGAAAACAACACCAATGACATACGCCAAACTGAGAAAACGCATTTAGATTGTTTTGATACTTTAGGACAACGATAAAAAAATCATTTGTGACATGTACGAATCGACCGCACCTCAATCCGATGCACGGTGTGACCGGTATGGCTAAAATTGTCTGATATTAGTTTGAAAATGACATAAACTTTGGAAAACAACACCAATGACATATTCCAAACCGAGCAAACGCATTCGGATTGTTTTGATACTTTAGGAAAACGATCCACGATTCATTTGTGATGTGTACTAATTGACTGTACCTCAATCCGACGCATGGTGTGACCGGTATGGCTAAAATTGTCTGATATCAGTTTGAAAATGACATAAACTTTGGAAAACAACACCAATGACATACGCCAAACCGAGCAAACGCCTTCGGATTGTTTTGATACTTTAGGAAAATATCCACGAGTCATTTGTGACGTGTACAAATTGACTGCACCTCAATCCGACACACGGTGTGACCGGTATGGCTAAAATTGTCTGATATCAGTTTGAAAATGACATAAACTTTGGAAAACAACACCAATGAAATGCTCCAAACTGATCAAATGCCTTTGGATTGTTTTGATACTTTAGGAAAACGATCCACGAGTCATTTATGATGTGTAAGAATCAACCGCACCTCAATCCGACGCACGGTGTGACCGGTATGGCTAAAATTGTCTGATATCAGTTTGAAAATGACATAAACTTTGGAAAACAACACCAATGATATATGCCAAACCGAGCAAACGCCTTCAGATTGTTTTGATACTTTAGGAAAATGATCCACGAGTCATTTGTGACGTGTAAGAATTGATCACACCTCAATCCGATGCACGGTGTGACCGATATGGCTAAAATTGTCTGATATCAGTTTGAAAATGACATAAACTTTGGAAAACAACACCAATGACATACGCCAAACCGAGCAAACGCCTTCGGATTATTTTGATACTTTAGGACAGCGATCCACGAGTCATTTGTGACGTGTAAGAATCGACCGCAAATCAATCCGACGCACGGTGTGACCGGTATGGCTAAAATTGTCTGATATCAGTTTGAAAATGACATAAACTTTGGAAAACAACACCAATGACATACGCCAAACTGAGCAAACGCCTTCGTATTGTTTTGATACTTTAGTATAATGATCCACAAGTAATTTGTGACGTGTACAAATCGACCGCACCTTAATCCGACGCACGGTGTGACCGCTATGGCTAAAATTTTCTGATATCAGTTTGAAAATGACATAAACTTTGGAAAACAACACCAATGACATACGTCAAACTGAGAAAACGCCTTCGGATTGTTTTGATACTTTAGGACAACGATCCACGAGTCATTTGTGACGTGTACGAATTGACCTCACCTCAATCCGACGCACGGTGTGACTGCTATGGCTAAAATTGTCTGATATCAGTTTGAAAATGACATAAACTTTGGAAAACAACACCAATGACATACGCCAAACTGAGAAAATGCCTTCGGATTGTTTTGATACTTTAGGAAAACGATCCACGAGTCATTTTTGACGTGTAATAATTGACCGCATCTCAATCCGACGCACGGTGTGACCGGTATGGCTAAAATTGTCTGATATCAGTTTGAAAATGACATAAACTTTGGAAAACAACACCAATGACATACGCCAAACCGAGCAAACGCCTTCGGATTGTTTTCATACTTTAGGAAAACGATCCAAGATTAATTTGTGATGTGTACGAATCAACCGAACCTCAATCCGACGCACGGTGTGACCGCTATGGATAAAAGTGTCTGATATCAGTTTCAAATTGAGATAAACTTTGGAAAACAACACCAATGACATATTCCAAACTGAGAAAAAACGTTCGGATTGTTTTGATACTGTAGGAAAATGATCCACGAGTCATTTTTGACGTGTAAGAATCGACCGCACCTCAATCTGATGCACGGTGTGACCGGTATGGCTAAAATTGTCTGATATCAGTTTGAAAATGACATAAACTTTGGAAAACAACACCAATAACATACGCCAAACCGAGAAAACGCCTTAGGATTATTTTGATACTTTAGTAAAACGATCCACGAGTCATTTGTGACGTGTAAGAATCGACCGCACCTCAATCCGACGCACGGTGTGACCGGTATGGCTAAAATTGTCTGATATCAGTTTGAAAATGACAAACTTTGGAAAACAACACCAATGACATGCGCCAAACCAAGCAAACGCCTTCGGATTGTTTTGATACTTTAGGAAAACGATCCAAGAGTCATTTTTGATGTGTAAAAATCGACCACACCTCAATCCGATGCACGGTGTGACCGGTATGGCTAAAATTGTCTGATATCAGTTTGAAAATGACATAAACTTTGGAAAACAACACCAATGACATACGCCAAACTGATCAAACGCCTTCGAATTGTTTTGATACTTTAGGACAACGATCCACGAGTCATTTGTGACATGTACGAATCGACCGCACCTCAATCTGATGCAAGGTGTGACCGGTATGGCTAAAATTGTCTGATATCAGTTTGAAAATGACATAAACTTTGGAAAACAACACCAATGACATACTCCAAACCGAGAAAACGCCTTCAGATTGTTTTTATACTTTAGGAAAACGATCCACAAGTCATTTTTGACATATACAAATCGACTGCACCTCAATTTGACGCACGGTGTGACCGGTATGGCTAAAAGTGTCTGATATCAGTTTCAAATTGAGATAAAATTTGGAAAACAACACCAATGACATACACCAAACCAAGCAAACGCCTTCGGATTTTTTTGACTGGTAAAGATTTTCATTAGATAAATAATCAGTATTTATTAAATGAGATAAATCAATCAAAAACATATTGATTTTACATTATTCCCTTTCATTGTTATGAAAATGAAAACTTTTGAGTTTAAAATTTAATATTTTAGTTTCACATTTACATATTAATTTATTCTTTCATATTACTGTTTTAATTTCTTTCATTATTGCATTACTAACATAATATTTGTTTTCTTATATAGGTGAATTTTTTTCCTTGAGTTCGGATGCTTTGTTCTGCAACAAATACCATCGAGAGCGGATCACGGATATCAAAGGATGAAACATGAATGTTTATAACTGTTGTTGAATAATTGTAAATGTAACCATGTAAAACAATGTTTGAAATGTATATAGCAATGCATTTTTTTGTATTCATGATGTTAAGTAAATGTATATACCGTTGTCAGTCAAAATATTGGGTGCGGGTGCTATGGTGTGCAGGTGTGCATGTGCTACTTTGTGCAGGTATTCTAGTGTGCAGGTGTGTAGGTACTATTTTTTAGGTGCAGGCGCTGGGGCCTTTATCAGCGCCTTTTTAGCATTGATAAAGGATACCTTTAATAGTGCTAGAGGAGCGCTGATAAAGGGCCCCTGTATCAGCGCTCTGAGAAGCGCTGATATAGTTGACCTTTATCAGCGCTCCACCATGCGCTGATAAAGGGGACCCCCCCTTTATTTATGCCGGAATTAACAATGCTTTTCTAGCGCTGTTAATGCTAGTTTTTAGCGCTGATAAAGGCGCAGGTTGTAGTAGTGGTTACAAAAAATTGTAGAAGTTATGAATAAGTTCAGGTTGAAGATGGTGATTCAGCCAACTCAAGTGATGAGGAGAAACCCAATAATATTATTGAAGGATGAGTTGATAGTTGGATGTCTAAAGAATAATTTGATATTAATAAAAACAAGTTCAAATCATGAGAAATTTGAGGAAAAAATCACATAACTCAGTGTTATCATAGGTCGAACCAAGAGATGTTGAAGATATTTTGGATCATCAAGAATGGAATGATGCCATGAATTAAGAATTGAACCAAATAGAGAAGAATGATAAATGGGAATTGGTTCCCAAAACTAAATACAAGAACATCATTGGAAAAATATGGGAATTACAAAATAAGTTGAATAAAAAAGGTAAAGTGATTAGAAATAAATAATTATTTGTGTGTAAGGGATATTTTGAATGAGTGGATTTTGATGAAAAATTTTCACCAGTTTCTTGGCTTGAAACCACTAGAATATTTCTTAATATTTCTCACCAAAGGAAATATATGATTTTTCATATGGATGTCAAGTCTATCTTCCTCAATTATTATTAGGAATAAGGGGGTTTATATTTAGAAACATTGTGGTTTATTACTTAGAGAAGAATAGAATCATGTTTTCAGGTTAAAAAATGATTTTTATGGGCTAAAACAAGTCTCAAGAGTTTTTTTATTCCAAGCTGAATACCATCTTGAAGAAATTTAAATTCAGAAGATAAAGAGGGGAAAAAACCTCAACATAAAATATGACAACAAGGAATTTCTATTGTTATTATTTTTTATATGATATCATTTTTTATGGAAATAATGAAGGAGTTTATAAAGAGTTCACTAAGGATATGTAGGATTTATTTGAAATGTCCATGCTTGTTTAAATGAGGTAGTTTCATGGTTTTTAAATTTCTCTATAGAGATACCATATCTTTATTTTTCATGAGATATATGCTAAGCAACTTATTAAAAAGTTTTTCATGGTGGATTCATGACCAGTTTATACACCTATATCAGCTAGAACCAAGCTGTCTACAAATGTGTAAGGAAAAGAAGTAAATAAAAGATAATTTTAAAAGTTTATTGGAAGTATGTTATACTTTATTGATTCAAGTTCATATTTATTCTATTATATCACCATATATGATGAAAAATGTGGGTTAAAAATATTTAATTATATAGATTAAAATTTAGTGTTTTCAATGATTTCTTTCTAGTGTTGTGCATCCAGATATTCTTGTACCACATTACCACTTTAAAAAGGTGTTTGATTTACATCACTATTATTGGTAACATTGGATCCTTGATTGAAACAAGATGATGGGATATTGGTTCATCCTTCCATGTATTTATCCTTTGATTTCATTTCCCAGTCCGAGTATCCCTCATATATTTGAGTCATGTTCATGAAACTCATTCCTAACACCATATCAAGGTGGACATCAGTTAATTACACTAATTATATCTCAACAAGGTAGCAACCTGCAGTTGGGGTATATGAAAATATTGGGCATGTATAATCATTTATGGACAATGTTCATTTTTCACATCTATAAAGTTTTTCCCTTTTTAAGTCATAGGTGTCCCATGTATGAGGGATCTTGGGTGTGTAACCTAAGGAATCTCGTGTCAGCCATGGGGTAGTTGACACTAGGGATATAAGGCATCTGAGGCTTTTTAACCCATGAATCCCATGTTTATTATACAAGGTTGAGATTTCATGTGGGTCACAGGTTTTTTATCTTGTGGGGATAGGTGGGTGGTTAAGTGTATCCCTAGGGGGAAGATGATTACACTTGAGGGTTTGGTAAAGTGCGTCCCCATGGGGGAAGATAATCACAATTGAGGGTTTGGTTAAGTATGTCTCCATAGGGAATATGATCATACTTGAGGGATTTTGTCTCCCATGGGAAGGACACAAAAATTTGGTGGTGTTGGGGTGCTAGGATTAAACATTAGGGTGGAATCCTAGGTTTGTTGAGATGTCAATATTGAACCTCATAGTGGTTTCCTATACACCCTATTTTAGAGATGGATCCAAACCCATGTATTTAGATGCCTTAGTTTAAGGTCACATGACAAGACTGATCCATGTAGTTTAACTCCATGCAGTTCAGACACTCATGTTATAGAAGGAGTTCATATAAGGGATGGTGTGTGATTATTTATGGAAGGTTCAATAGTGTTGGGGTTTCCTACTTGGAGGTATTGGATGGTGTGGGGATTATGCATGTGAGCTTCCTGGTGTGGGTGTTTTATCCCATGGTGGTTGAATATGGTGTGGCGCTTACCCATAGGAGTGAATTGGTGTTTTAGTTTCATTAAATGGTGGGGAAGGAGGTGGAATCTCATGATGATCGTACATAGGGTATCCCATGTTCATCACACATGTTAAGAGTACAGTTTAATATCATGTGTTGAGGATGTTTTCATGTAGTTTAACATCATATGAATAAGACATTGGACTATACCTTTTTACATAATGCAGATCAGACGCTATGGTGCCTACACCCAAGGAGACTATTTCCAAGTGAGAGAGGAAGATCCAGCATAAGACCTCCCCACTAGGAATGGTGCTTAGTTTCCCTTGATGATCCCACTTTTAGGACTTACGTGTCTACTTCTAATTTACCTCTAGGTTGGGCATATCATAAAAACTATTGTGGAGGAGTGGAAATTAGGGGTATTGATGTTATGGTTCCTATTCTTAAGAGAAACATGTGTTAGGGTTCAAATTCTTAGGAAACAAATTCAAGGTAATGGTCCATGACATGCTTGATGAAAAGGGGAGGACACAATGATTAATGATACCTGTCACATGAGAATTTGAGGTGTGTCTAAACTAGTTTTGGGTGGGTATAAGGTACCGAATAATTCAACATTCATAAAAGGGTTTTCACTAAAAGGAGGAACCACGGAGAGGATTGGTGGATGGGTTTAATTAAGATTTGGTTTTCAAAAATGATAGAGGACTCACAAAGAACAGGGTTCTCACAAAGGTTGGAGGCTTCACAAAGGATTGGGGTTTCATGAAGATATATCTTTCATGAAATATGGTAGCCCTGCCACAGAGTGAAGTCTTAGTTCCCCTAGGGTTGGTTTCATGAAGGATAATTATCTTGTGAAACCCCAAGATCCAAAGAGGTATTTCCTCTATAATTAAGGATAATAGGATTTGCAAAATGAATCTCTACCATGGTCTAAAGTACTTTGGAACCCATGGGAGGATAGCTCATGAAAGATTGATAGCTTGAGAAATCCATCTATTCTTTGGTTTGTGAAGGTTAGAGTTCCGTGAATTTAGATATTTTCTCAGAATTCCAAAGGTCACATCCCCTTAAATTTCGTATGGGGGGAGGTATTCATAGGCCCAATGGAGGCAAGGTAATAGTTTTTCTGAAATATAGTAGTCTTCATGGAATATTATTACTATTTTGATGGGTGGGGATTTTCAATAACATACATACATTGCATGGAGGTTTCCACCTCAACCTCCACACTTCCGAGTGACTTCCATGAATAGAAATATTTTTCACAAAGGTTACCACATCAACCTCCATGTGTCTAGGTAACTTATACAAAAATATATATTCTAGTCAAAGGTTACCTATTTAACTTCAGTGTGGCTAGTGATATTCATGTTGTGTAAGAATTTTTAAAGGTGTTGAACTTCATGAAAATAAAACCTTAAGTGGGTTTGTGAGATTAATTGGCCTGTATTTTCTATGAACCATTCATGACTTCCTCAAACTTCCCTATAAAATTGTATTTTTGTGTCAACAAATTCCCCCTCAGAATTGGATCCGATGAGGGATATGAGGATAAGATTCTGAGGATAAACCATTGAAAATTATCATTCAATGACCCTATTCATGACACTTGGCCTCACCTTATGCCTATAAATAGGGGTTGGGGTCTCTAAGGAGACCAAAAGTATTTTGAAAATGTCATTCCAATAATCTATTTTCATGAAACTTTTGACCTTCATGAGAATTATTCAACTTACATCCTTACCAATTACGAAACTTAGTCGATTCCACCAACATATTTTTTACAAAAAAACCTCCATAAGCAAGTGACCTTCATGAATTAGACATTCATGAGAAAAGATTCATGAACCAGACCCTAAATAATTTTTTAAGACTTATAGGAAACAGATACTGAAGGTGCTAAGGCTTTGGCTAACCAATGAAGGGAGATGAATGGAAACCTTTTGATTAGGGAGAGCATCAGAACAACATTAGATGATGTAACTATTAAATAATTACTAATGGAGGCACAATGAGAATACCCTTTGTGCAAGAGGCTTCCATTATATGGTTTTGGGTTAAGGGATGATGTGTTCATCCCTAGTGCTAATTTGGATGAACCCACCTACTAATTCAGAAGATATCCTGGGTAGTAAAAACGAAACTGAGTGTTTGGGGTTCACATTGTGAAAGACCACACATCACTCACCACTCATACCCTATAGAAACATGTGAATAGTTTCAATGGGGAGGTTTTCTCCAAGGAGGTTCCCCTTCTTAATACGAGAGAATTATCATGGAGAGTTTGATGTAAAATCTCCAGAACTATAACGAGGAATGGGATTTGTTCTAGGGAAGTTTGTTTTTATTTTAATGGACCTATACATATTGGGTGTACTTGTCCTGTCATGATTTTGAGGTAGATCCTAAGTGGTTCAGGATTTATGTGGTAGCATGGACCTCATAGTTTCATTTTTACCATCACCAATATAACATTCTAGAGTTGCTGAGTAGGTGTTCACTGAGGACTAATAAGTTTCACCAAAATCATTGGGAGGAAAAAAAATTAGTTTATGGGATATATACCATATCATAGAGATCCCCATCCAAGGGGATATGTATGATGAGTTTATCCCATCCAAGGATGTCTGGGAGGACCAAGAGCAGATGCTAATGTTTTTAAGGGTTCTACTAGGATTTGTACAGGGGACGAGTGAGAAAATTTCGAGAATGAAGGATATCCCCTTAAAATGATGGTTCAATTATTTTCAGAATGAACTAGTGGAAAATATAATATGGAGGCCATGTTAGTATCTTAAAGTATCTGAGTGAGAAAAATAGAATTCATAATGGAGGATTCTAGAGGTGAGCTGGTGGAAACTATGGGGCTATAGTTTGAATCTTGAGGATCCCATATTTAGGATGGAGGGATTCATTTCCATGATGATTTATGGGTGGATTATCCTAGTTTGAGATGCTCACATGGGGGTGTGGATGAGTACCCTCATCATGGTGGTGATTCTAGTGATGAGGAAGTGCATTGAATTAGTAGTCCCAATATTGGAAAAGGTATAAAAAGTGATATGCCACATTAGTCAGCTGAAGAACCCCTTCTCTATGTGATAGCACTTCCATTTTCTATATCACCAGGTTGCCACATACGTTGTGGTATATGAATACCCAAACTCAATCTACCCTTTTGGGATAAATTTCCAACCATCGATCCTCAATATCACCAGGAGTCAGCCTATCGACCTAGGGTTAGTTGATGTGTTAGTGAGGACGGGGTTGGAGTAAAGCTTCATCTTTCACATGTTTTCCCTCCCCATGGGAATGGTGACCAAATATGGCATGAGGACCATCAAGAATTTATCATACAACTTGGACTTCTAAGGTAGGGTATTGGTGGCTTGGATGGATTCTAAAGTAATTTTCAATTCGTACACCCCACACCATTTTACGCGGCAGTTTTGGTGTATCTAGTGGCTCACCCTGAAGGTTCATATAGGGGTATGCAGTGAGCACCACCCATCGGTTCTTTAGTATATATGGAACATGTTTACACATGAAGATGGAAGGGAAAAAATAACCACTTCCACCTATTTCTCCTTAGGATATCATCCATGAATACATGCTAATATGAGAGAGCACGTATCATAAGGACATGCTGAGGAGATTGGTGAATCAGTTGGATGAGGAATAAGGGGTCCCACAACCATGGGGCCAGGGGTGATCAGTGGAAGGGGAATTCCATTTAGGAAGATCTAGATTAACAGGTAAAGCAATGATTGTAACTCCAATAATGCATGGTCCTGCATAGGCATAAGTTTCAGGGAGGTGGGTAGTTATGGGTTCAATCATGGTCTTACCTAGGATGAGGCTCTAAAGGGAGGAGAAATAGAAGGTCCAAGTATTCTTAGGAAGTGACTTCAGGAGGGGGTAAAGCTTCGAGGGTGGTACCCTGGGCTTATGTTAAACCTCTATGGGAAACAACTGCGACACGATGATGTTCTAGATAACACTATCTTCTTGGATTCTTGGAGAGATTGGGAAGTATTTCATAAGGTCAAACCTATCTAGGTAATGAAGATGCACTTTTAGGGTGCAGGTATTTATAACCTTGGGTTGGGATATACTAGTGAAGGATTAAACACCCCTGAACAGAGGCACTATAGTACATGTAGGATTTATAGGATATTATCCACTCCCATGGCATGACTTTACCTTTAAACACTTGAGTGAAGATGATATTGGGCATTCCCTCCCCTACAGATCTTCTTGTGAATCAATTATCTATAGTTATGGCTATCCAAGAGGTTTCGAAGGAGGAATATTGGGGAAGTGGTGCCTATCAAGACACCCCTATTGGAGAATATTATTCTCACAATGAGGTAAAATTACACATTTTAGAAACTCTAACCAATTGCTAATATTTTAAATATTTCCATTTAACCTCCTTTTTACTTGTGTAGGAATTGAGCACCAAAGAAGGGGGGGTGGGTGGGTTAGTGATGAAACTTAAGTAGAGGATGAGAAACTGACTCTGACACTTTAAGGGGTGGGTTTGAGGCCTCCCCTGATGTTATAGTCACAGGCAGTCGACCATATGTTGTTGAAGTGGTGCTTGTGACTGAGGTGACTGATCTGCAGTCCCAAGTATCACCTAGAGAATCTTGTTCCCTCATATGGGTTTAATGGTATGTGTTTTAAAATTATTATAACTCATTTTTTCTCTCTATACAGATCCAACACATCCCACCGAGGGGAAGCTTCCGACATCTAGGGTATTGTATATCGAGGGGATATCGTCACCAGGGGGACTGCTGGTGAACCTTTATAAGTTTCTGGTCAGTATGTACCACTATTTTAATATTTCTCTGCCTTTTCAACATTTTATTAATGTTTTAACTCCCATAAGTTACACTAAGATAAACCCATACATTAAATGGAGGATAATTCAAATCGTTTTTGGGGATTAACCACTAGTGTCGATGCTTGAGCTTACAGAGATTGAAGTTGAGGTAGTGATGGATGATGCTGTGTTCCTGATAGTGATGTATGAGTATGTCCCTTTGGTATAAGTTTCTGGAGAGGTTGTGGTGGTTAGACCTACCATAGAGGTTCCACATGAGGTAGCTGCTAAAGTTGAGACCTCTATGGAGGGGGCCAAAATTATGCCACCAATGAAGATGGTCAAGGATGTTATGATGGTTGATCCTACATCGGAGGTGCCATGAGAGGTTGAAGGATCTCTCGCTATAGGTGAAGGACTTGGAAAGGACACATTTCCCTTAGACTTGGGTCTTATCACCCTCTATGACATACTTCTAGATGATCCTTCCATTGACGTGTTAACCGTATTTATAGTGTATAAACCTGTTCCACCTAAGGATTTTTAGGATTTTGGATCTTACATTGCTGAGGAAAACTAGGTCGTCCGACACAGGGTGTGGAGGAGTGTGTGCAATTTCATCACTCACACTCCACTGGATAACATTCCAAACCTAGTGGGATCTATCATCCATTAGCTAGTCTACCTTGGGACTGGTAGTGTATAATCTCGTGGTGTCCATGCATCGGCTTAGTATTTTCTCACCAAACGAGCACATTCTGAGTGGTAGGAGTTCAATGTTTCTTGGAATAAGAAAAAGTATGAGGGAACTCAGGCGCTCTAGGTTGATGAGGAGAAGATTTATTGAATGGAAGAGAAGGCATGAGAGCATGCATCCATTATAGATACTCAAGTAAATATCATCATCCAATTGAGGGTTTAGTTGATAGCAACCGAGGCTAGGTCCGCATAGGCAATATCTATGGTGGTTGAGTGCCAAGCTGGACAAGACTGGGTGAAAATTCATGCTGGAAAAGTATGATCTATGACGTTGGAGGAAGTTATTGAATTTTTTTATCATACCCTTAAATAATTATATTTTATATGTCATGACCCATCCTTACTGTACCCCTAAAACTCTATTAGTGAAGAAAAAAGTGATCCCTGAATTCCACTTTCAAAAATCCATAGGTTGATGGATTGAGGGTGTCAAACACACATAATGATATACATTACCCTTATAGTCCTTGGAACATAAGATAAATCAACAAAAAACTCTATATTATATAAAATAAAAATCAATCCAAAATGAATGTGATGTTATGCATAACAATAGGTCTCCAAAATTAAATAATCAAATGTAGCTCTGATAATAGTGACTCCCAAAACACCAATGGTCACCATGATCTAGTGTGTTTCAACCTAATCACCAACTCTCTCCTAAAAATATGTAAAAAAATCATATATATAGTGGTGATATTATATGTATACTATGTAGGATTATTCTTAAAACCTTTTTGTAAAAATGGGGAAGAAGCATACTAATGCCTCAGTGCATAGATGAATGAACCATATCATTAACTTTACTAGGTCATCTACCACCCTTCCTTAGTAAGACTCACTCACCCAATATCACATCTAAGTATTGTAACATATTATTGAAAGAATATATATCAAGGAGGTACCCTAAAAATCACTTCCCCACTGAACTAGTTGGCCTCACACCCTAATGACATACATCTTGGAGCTCCCATACCTTTAATATCCATATAAACACATTACCACACCCATATAAACACAAAAAACATATTCACATCCATTTACCATAAACCACAATCACAACACACCAAATATCAGTAAACAAAGTCACATGCCATATCACCACATCATAACTGCACACCACATCCTCATCACAACATGGTAACATAAATATGAAGGACATCAGACTAATGCCCTCTTACTTTACACATCCACCACCATGCATCTCACCAAAACCACATTGTAGGCACTCTAACCTTAATTCATTACAACCCATGCATCATAACCTTAGGCCACCATAGCCTATAATATGTTGGAAAGAGTGAGTGTGGAAGAGGGGGAAGTCAGTCATCCATGCCACCTCCATCCTAGATGTTAGGGAAATCACCTAAAACCCATGTTCTCATATGGGCGTCAGTAATGATATCCAACTTGGGTGGTGGTGTGTAAGAACTAAAAAAGTAAAATACAATGGATATATATACCACACAAGCCAAAGGGTACCTAGGTAGAATAAATAAGAGAGGGGGAGAATAGGGAAAGTGGGTACCTTGGATCAAAGGATCTCGATCACAAAAAACCAAGGATAAATAAGTCCACAAAGGATAACCAAAGATAACTCAAAATGATCCAAAGGGAGCCTAGGATTTTAAGGGAGTCACAACAATAGAAGATAATTTGAGAGGGAGATGGAATTTATAATCAAACCTAGAAAACACAGCATCACTGCATGATGATCTTATTCGTGACACAATGGTGTCCTAATCTGAAATTCATCCTATTTTCTCCCTAATATATAAGGGAGTCAAACCGTATAAATTCACTGAAACCATAGAGGGTCACAATTCAATTATTCCCTTCATACTAAAACTCTTAAATTGATACATTCCAAGTGTGTGTTTGTCCTTATCATTAAGAGATTTTGATTTCTCAAAATAGTCACATAATATAATGAATAGGTGTTAATAGTCTCTCTAAATTGAGAGAAAAAACTTGGATTCCATGGGATCACTTGATTTTCTACTATATGGTACTTTGTATTGAGTTTCATCTTGCATTTTCTGATAATTTTTTTTCTATTATTTGAATGTGTAATACATGTGACATAAATTATATTTATATCATTTGAGACGATGGAGGAAGGCACACATATATTTGGGAGGTAGGAAGATGATGAGATTATTCCCTAAATATTTATATAAATTTAATTTATATATAAATATGATATATATATATATATATAACATGCATGTTGATTTTCATGTAAATGCATTGGGTATATTATTTGTGTATTGGAAAGCTAAATTATTCTCCATTGAGGATATCATTAAAACAAATGTTTTAGAAGATGAAATGAATGGGGGTAAATGCATATAATGAATTTATATATTCATGGACTAGACATGGAATTTATTCATGTGTTTGAACACATGAATAAAGGAGACACCAATCAAGGATCATCCTTAATTGCTTACATAAACTATTTTCATGCGATGATAGGTGTGTATGATTGCTTCCTTGTAATACCCAAATATTTTAAAAGAGGAACATCATGTTCAATAGTGTACATGACAAAAAAAAACAAAGCTTAGAAGAAAATGTAATACCCCCAGTGTTTAATATATATTTATTTTTAAATAAATTTGATCTCTTTGATAGCTTACGATACACGCAACATCAGGTTTAAACGAAACACGATACTCTATTAAAATATTATAACCTAGCTGTTAAGTTTATGGGTATGAATAAGACTAACTAAATTATAAAAATTATATGGTTTACACATGTATAAAATAAATTCAATGGTTATATATGGATTATAAATAAAATAATAACCATTTTAAATAAAAATAAATGTTTTCTAAAAAACTGTATTTTTCTAAAAGAAGGTTTAGTCATGTTTTTAGAACATAATTTGAAATTAAAATTTAACACTTTTAGAAAATGTATTGGAAAAAAATTCATTTTTTAAATCATCTTATCAATATTAACTTATTGCGATTTTTTTATTTTTTTTTGAAAATAATACTTTTCAGTGAATAATGAAAATACCAATTTTTATAAAATTTTCACTTATTTTTAATAAATTAAACCCCATTATCATTTTAGTTTTATTTAAAATTAACATAAGTATTATTTAATAATATTAAATAAAATTAATTACATTTAAATAATATTTATACTAGATTTTAGTATAAGTTTATTTTTAGGCTTTTAAACACATTTTTTCTGAAAACTTTTCTAAAGTGTATAATTTTATCCATTTTAAATAATTAAAATAACCCATAATCAGTAATTATTTAAATTAAATTTATATATTATATACCTATAAATATGGATAAATTCATATAATTATGATTACTTTTTAATATGCGATTATCTTTTCCTTAAAAAATGTATTTCTTGAAAAACTGTTTTGTCAACATATCTGTGGGTTTAATTTTAAATTAAATTATACCACTTTTATGAGTTGAATTTGTAAAAATTGATTCAATATTTTTAATAATCCTAATTTATATTACTTTATAAGTTCAAATCAAATTTTGACCATAATGAATAGTGAAAATAGTAAAAAATATTTACCGTGATTAATGTAATAAAGAGTTTACTGGGGGGTTCAACTCTAAAGATAAAGGTTTAAAATAAAAAAATACTTGTATAATTAAAATTTTATGGTCTCATTTATAACTTATCCCTTTTAATATTTGAAATTTGTCTTTTTTAGAGCCCCATTTCATGATAAAAACATGGTTGGTATTTTTTCTTTTCAAAAAATCCAAGTGTGTCCTCTCCCCCACTTATAAAAAGCCACCCCTATCCTCTCATTTCCAAACATCCAAAAACCATTGGTTTGGAAAAATTCCTACCCAAATAAATAATATTATTCCCTAAAATCATATTAGAATACTTTTTTTCATAAATCTAACTTATGAAGGATTTTGGTTTAAACCAAAATTAGTTGTCCGAAGAAGAGGTAATGTCCTTAACCAGGCATTTTTTTTGATTTCTTATTACACCTACTTAAAATATTATTAAACCATGATGATATAATAAAATAAGTATATTAAATATAATAATATTTTTTTATGTTAATTTCATAACATTAAATCATATCCACCCCCCTGAAATGGAAAATAAAACCATTGATCTTGTGTACGGAGGACTACCGCCTCACGGACCGATGTAATTAATTTTCCATCGCCACTTCTGAAAACTAGATATAATGATGTATCTAATGAATATATATGATATAATTAAAATTTTTTAATCATAATATCACAGATACCATCTTACTTTCCATTATGTAGATAATACTATAATGTTGTTGTACGACAGACTGCCACCTCATGAAGTAATTTGATTCATTTTTCACCAACGGTTTAAATGGGAGATAAAAATTGATAAATTTAATAAATATATGTGATAAATATGAAATTATATATATTATTTAAAATTAATATACAATTCACTTCCTTACCCTTTCACCCGTTAAGGAAATGATAATGTCGCTTATGAATATGTGTGACCTATAGTCTCCATGAAGCGATGTGATTCATTCTCCATGTTTAAAATTCAATAATGATTATAAAGATTTATACAATGAAAAAAATGATATTTATAAAATTAATATAATTATGGAGATGATGGAACAATAACCTATGGCTGGATTTGAAACTTTCATGATGAAATGTGCAGGCAAAAACACGACAATTAACATTCAAAATAATGGTGATAATGTAAGATTATTAACAAATAAGTAATAAGATGTTATAAAAGGATAAAATATGATATTATAAATAATAATATTATTCTTATATAATATAATAACATATTTAAAACCACTATATATAAGGTTAAAGAGCACTCAACTAAAGGGAAGTGTGAGGTAAGGGGTTTCTTGACTCAATTTCCATTCATTAGGTCATATGTCTACCTCGTGGATTAAATTATTCCAAGATTATGTGTGAAATGAAATTTTATTGATTTATAATTTCATTAAAACTTTTATTTTAATGTTTTTAATTTTTTTACAGATAATAACTTCATTTATTAACTCTCACATCAATGATATAAACTTTGTAAAGGTTTAATCTCAAAACTTCCTTCTTTGAGGAACATGTTCTTTCACGCACCTAATATCTTTAAAATGGTGTATATACCGTCGCTTTACATAATATATCATGAATAATTTTATAATTCATGAAATTCTAAATTATATTTTATCTACTTAATTCATGGTAATTTATGATTAAAAAGTTACCAAATCTGTAAGGGTTTATGTTTCAATCACATTTTAATTGAGAATAGTTATTCATAAATTTACTTTTATAGAAATTATTTGATCATTACCTAATAAAACCATTAAATTTTATTCTAATCTAGTTATTCATGAAGTTTTCAAGTAATAATATTATTTTACTCTCTTTGGTACTTAAAATGATTGAGAAAATTTAATTAAGAAAATCTGACTTCATTTCTTTCTTTGGTTGAAAATAATTTTTCATCCAAATCCATGTTTTCAAAAAATGTTTTCAAAAATGTTTTACTATGATTTTTTTAAATTATTTTTTACCCTTAATTTTATTTTTAAGAAAATTTTTAAAAGGAATATTCCCATAATTTTCTAAAAAAGTAACCTTTTGACATTTCTTATAAAAATGTGAAAGGAATCTTTGTTTTTTTAATGCATTCAATATTAGTGGAAATATTCCACCATCACGACCACTAAATGTTTTAAAGCCTTATTTTTAGGTTTCAAAGTTTATTTTCAAAAAAAAATTCTTTAATGATTGAGAAAGTTTTAGATTTTAAATAAGTGATTTTGAAAATTTAAAGGATATTTTCTTCAAAAAATGTTCAAACTGATATTTCAAAATAATTTTCCATATAAGATTACATCCTTTAATGTTACTCAAAGTGAGAAGGTTATTTTCTTCAAGAATTTTTATAATATTTTTAAAATTATTTTTATCAATGAAAACAACCTTTGATGTTATGTATTTATTCTAAATTATGTATATATGTATCTCACATATATACCCATTTTATTCTTCCTTAATTTGGTAGGGTAATACAGGCCTTATGATCATTTATAAAATGAATCCATTATAAAATTTACTTTGAATATTATATGAATAATTATTATGAAACCCATTTTCTTTCTATTGGTAATTTTTATGTTATTCATTATAATTGATTTAATTTATGTGTCACACCTATATCATGAACATGTTATGAATGATGCACCTATATATCACTCAAATTAATTGTTTAAAGCTTTAGTATCATGAGAAATCATGTATAGGACTTTGGGAGTAAAGCTAATCCATTATGGGACTTTGTACGCCATGTGATTTGGTCTTTGAAGTTATTCTTGACTCATGTTGATTTCATGTTTGGTGTTGATACCCCATTTCCTATTCTACCATGATCTATTGATACTATGTTATTTATGTTATGCATACATATGATTACTCATAATCCTTCTCTTTATGATATCATGTTATACTTTTTACTCACATGTTATGTTTTATAATCATGTTTATTCTATTACTGGGCTTTTTATCTCACCATTTTTTTCTATTTATTACCCAGATTACCCATTATAGTTTAGAAGCTTGAAATGATTTAGAAGCTATTTATGGAGAATAAAACATTTATTATTTATTTTTTAGTCTCACTTTGATGTTTTATGAACCTAGTATTCTAAAGACACTAGGTCTTTATGATTCTTTTACTTTATTAATGGATAATTATGTTTAATAATCTTTTAATAATTCATACAAAAGGCTTGGTTCTTAATATTCTTCATTCTTGGATAAAAATACCTAAACCCAAAGCTCTTTGACCTTCGTATTTTGCATATAAAGGTACTAGAATACAGTGAAGAGAAGATGGATCCCATAAAAATATCAAATGATTAAGAACAACCTATGGATACCTAAAAAGGTGGGATAATTTTGTTTTTCACTTTGGTGATATTTATCAAAATAATTTAAAGGAGATAAAAATTTGATGCAGTGGATCTTTTTTGTAATGCATATCAGATTTAAAATATTTATTCATTTTAGTTTTATACACAGTTTCATGTTATCTTTCATGAAGATCTTTAGAAAATATTTTGTAATTTCTTTCAATTCATCTGATACATTATATTAAACTTTAAAAAAACACTTAAGTGGTATAACAAGGAACTTAAATTTTAGTTTTATGAAATAATGCATGAAAAGAAGAAGAATCCAAGAAAGCAAAGCATCATTTTAGTTTCTATAAATTTAGTTTCATAAAGGGTTTATACTTACAGAGATGAAATACATAAAGGTGACCAAAACCTTAACCTAATGCATATAGGCCACATAATAATGACCAAGACTTTACCCTTACACAAAGTGGTATGCATAAGGGTTATCTTGCCTTACCCTTATGTAGACCAGTCTACATAAGGGTTACCTCACCTTAACCTTATGAAAACTTTGAAACCCAAGGCTTAACTTTATGTAAAGGTTACACATAAAGGTAGTTTATAATGAAACACATACATTAATGTTTTTCTTAAAGATATTATGTAATCATCTGATATTGATTACCCTAATGTATAAAGGTAGAGCAATTTTATTAATGGTTACATAAAGGTTACCCAAAAATTACCCTTACATGAAACTATGGTATGTAAAGGTAATGAAATAATTACCTTTATATGAAGAAGTTCATGTAAAGGTAAGAGATAAGTACACTTACGATTTAATGTGTAAGGGTTAAGCCTATTTACCCTTATGTAGACTATTTGTGTAAGGGTAGAAGGTGGTTACCATTACATAGAGATGAGTTATTACATAAAGGTAAACAGAAAAGCTGTTAATTGTTTTTAATATATTAATTGATTTTTATGGTTTATAAAATTTTTATAAATCATTATAAAAGATATTTTTGGAATATTTAAATTTATAAGGAACTTATAAATAAATAAATTATTTATAAATGGTTTATAATTAATTAAATAAATGTTTATTAAACATTTTCCCCAAATATTAAATATTAATATTTTAAATACATCTTAACCAAATAATATGACATAACTTATCATCTAGAAATAAAAGTATTTATTAAGAAATCATAAGTGATAATTTATAAAGGGTTATAAATTATGAAATAAATAAAAAATATAAAATGTTTATATTTAAATTATGAATTGTTCAAAATAAATGGGGGCCTTATTTGAATATTATTTAAGCCACATAAATTTTTTTTATTGATTGATATGATCAATTTTCAAATAATAATTAAGTATATGATATTTAGATTATATAAAATTTTTACATAATAAAAATTAAATTATAAATTTTTTATAATTCATATACTGTCATATATATATAATTAAAATTCCATATAATGATATATATGAAAGTGTGCATATTGGTATGAATATAAAGTGTTTATATTAAAAGTTTTGGAATATCCATTTTATTAAGGATGAAAATTATAAAAGGGTTTATAATTGTCTTTAATTTATGAATTTTTCATAAATGTTTATCTCATGTTTAAATATTTTAATTTTTCATTTATTTAAAGTTTAGTCCCTTCTTTTTTTTAAATCTAGTAATTTGTTTAAGAAATGTGAATATTGTGTATGATTTAGATTAAAATGTTAAACTACTTCTAAGGTAGAACCTTGCATTACATGCGAGGATTGAATCTATAATGAATTTTGTTTTTCATCCACCTTGACCTCAGTTTTTATTTAATGTTATTTGTTTAAATTTAGTTTTTTTTGTATATAGTTTGTGTATATTATGTTTTAGATTTATAATAAATTGGATTTCATCATGTGTAAAGTATCTCTAGGTAGAGGGACTTGGGGTCATACCACCTACTTACCTGGAGTCTTGTTCCATGTCTAAGAAAGTGAATAGAGTTGAATATCTATCACTATTAGTTTACTGATATGAATATTGTTAATTTAATATAATTATATTCCTTCACATGAAGTGTTCATGTACCTTATTCATATGATGGATCTATATATGCATGAATATGTTTTACTTATATTTTTGGGTGAGTAACAAAAACTTATGGGTTGTATAAAGGGTTACCCATCAATATTGTTTGAACATATTGATTTAGTGGAGAGAATAAGATTCCAAAAGAAATTACTGTATGCATGCATATATAAAATTTAATAACATGAGATAAGATGGAGAAATTAAAATCCCATTCAAATACTCAGTGGGAATTCCTTATAAAGTGACACATGTCAATACCTATATCATCCAAATGGGTAGTTTTATGCTAAATACAGGTTCCCCTAGATTATTTTGTGTAAGGAAAGTAAGTAATACGTGACTCTAGATTTTCTTGTCATGTAGTTTCATGCCAGAGGCAGGTGCCCCTAGATTTTCCTTGGTTAGCTTTTTTTTGGAATTCTCTATTGGTAATACTTTGATGGGAAGCCATAATAGTTAGGATACCAGAGGAATAAAGTTAATTTTATCCATAAAATGGATTAGAAAAAGGGTTCTCCACCCAGCTACCCAAGAATCATATACAACATGATTGGGATGATAACCTACCTAAATAGTTAAGTGGTGAGATTAATTCCACATAAGAATCATTGATTTTTGAAATATAGATCTTTGAATAATAATATATATGATGGACATTTCTAGGGGTCATCATTTTATTGGGATCCCATTTAATAAAAGTATTTATTAAATGGTTAATAATACATTGTACTGATATCATAAAATCTTCTTTTGTAGATTATATCACCATCATAATCAAGATAAAATTTATGATAAAATCCTTCATAAGGAAGAGATTAATGTAATATACTCCTTAGAATAGTAACTTAAGAAAAATTATTAAGTAAGATAAGTGATTTATGAAACGTTCTTCTATGTGTTATAATAATTCCTTCATCAATAACCAAGTATTAAAATTGTTCAAAAAGAGAATCTAAATGATTATGGAAATATAGAGTGATTCATTAAAGGTTTTAAAAGAATTAGTGAAAAAATTACTTGTTATGGTTAGGGAATTTATCCTATTATCATCTATGTAAATGTTCTAAAAGTGTGATTTAATTCAATAAACTTTTACCCAATATTCTTAGAGTGTTGATAATTGATGAACTAGGAATATTTTTTTGGATATTGGTACTATATATATATTATAAGTGGGTAAAATATCAAATATAAAGAATAAAATATGTTTAAAAGTTTAATAATTTTTCTTTAATAGGATAATTAAGGTCATTGAAACCTAGGGCTGTCATAAAGGAATAATAATAATTCTATATGATGGGATTATCCGTAATACCTAAAGAATTTTGTGAAAATCTATGTATTTTCCATGTCAGGTATGAATGTAATAGAAATTAATTATTTGGTTTTGAAAAATGTATGATACCAAATATATATTTTATAAGTGTTTGTAAATACATAGGAGATAAAAGCTAAAGGAATAATTTTTTGAGCTTGTATTTTACATTCATAAAGAAAAGATTTTATACATATGAATGTAAAGGATTATATCAAGCTCAAATGAATATAATTAAAAAATGTGAATATTCATTTCATTTCTCTTATATTATAAGAGAAGTTTTTGATTCCAAATAATTGCGAACAATTATGTTATGATTAATTTGATACACATGGTTTATGATTCATCAATATCTTTAACATTTTTTGAGAAGAAGATATGGATAAAAGAGTTTTATCCAATATAAAAGTGTTTATTTGTTTAACCACGAGGGAATGTGTTCCGGCCACCCATCAGTGTTATATTTTAATAAAGTACTATTTTCAAATAAAAATCTTTCAAACACATATAATACCACATGTGATACATAAAAATATTTTATTTATTAAATATTCATACTAAAAATAAATAAATGTTATTTACTAATGAAAAAGGGTTTGTGTATCTTATATAGATATTATAAAAAGAATATAATTTATAAGAGGCTATTGGGAGTATGTTTGGACTTAGAGAAGTTCAAAATTAACAAATAAAGGATAACAAAAATCTAAATTTAAAGGGTTTTTCACTCTATATTCTAAGAGAGTTTAGGATATGTGATAATAAATAATAAATATATTTATATTTATTTATCATGAAAAATGAAAGAAACTATTTCTTGAAAGATTATACCAGTCAAAATTGTTATTCTAAACGATTTTAGGGTATGTCAGTGAAGAGAAATATAAATAATTACATTAGTTATCATAAACAAGTTTATGCGTTAAGGTTTGATCAGATATGGTTAATCACTTAAGTAAATTCCACTTAATATTAACAAGGCATGTGATAAGATAAAATTGGGATTTTACACATAATTATTAACACCCATCAAATAAAATATTAATTTTTTAAATCCTTTCATTACTTAAGTTAGAATTGAACTCGTAGTTCAAAGTGATTGATCAACCCATGTCATGGTGATTTTAATTATCGAGGAACTTTTAGATTGAATTTTTGGGTTGAATTAAGTTGGTTAACATCAAGGTTTGAATTCCTAATAAGTATTATTTTTAATTGATATGAAAG
Source organism: Viscum album (assembly GCA_963277665.1). NCBI lineage: Eukaryota > Viridiplantae > Streptophyta > Magnoliopsida > Santalales > Viscaceae > Viscum > Viscum album. Next base: position 90,447,396 of record OY728154.1, read on the forward strand.
GGCTGAAGAAATATTTATTCAGCATTTTAGGATTGGGGAGTCCACTCAATAGATCAAGGTACTATAAGTTAATGCAGTTGAAAAGTTATGCACACCTAAAACCCTTTAAATAACATGTTAGGACCAATTTTGGGTTATGATAAGGGTAGTATTGATCCTTTACACTATAATATCTATTAAAAATAATGTTATGAAACTAATGGTGAGGGATATTAGGTTTTGACAAAATAGTGGGAGATTAATGGAATTTAATTTTAAATTTACTAATCCGATTTGTAATCAAGGAAGTACTAATCATATTATCTTGATTTATAGTAATATAAAATAAAATTAATTCAACATTATAACTGTGATCCATACTAGATAAGTATAACCTTCTCACCAATAAAAAATTTCAAGGAATGGTATAGGAATTTATGTGTTATACTATTCCATGAATGGAAATTATACATGCTGAAAACCCCACTTCATGAGTCATTTACTAAAGAGGCTGCTGAGGAATAAGTATATCTCTATGTGAAGAATGTGGATGATGAAATAGATGTACAATGTTACATTTTATCCTCCATTTATAGTGAGTTTATAAATAAATATGGGGAAATGGGTGCATATAACATCGTTTCTCACTTTCATGTTCATTATCAAGAGAATACGAGACAAGAGAGATATGAGATTCCAAATGCAATGTTCACATGCTAGTTTGGAGAGTAGGCACCAAATGGGACTCATGTAGTCAATATGATTGATATAAATAGTGCATATATATCTTGGGGTTTAATACCCCCTATGATTTGTGCACAAATCTTGTTTTTTTCTTAATACCTAAAACCTTACCCATTTTTATTGTAAATTATAATATAGGAAATAGAGAGAAGACAATTTAAAAACATCCTACTCTTATTTTCCAAGTTGATACAGACATGGGGAATGACAATAATGTGGTCCTTATGGTGAATAAGAAGAGGTGGAATAAGCAAGAGGGAATGAAGACTCATTCCAAGTATAAGGCTCCAGAGCACCATCCTTCCAAGAAGAAGAAGATTCAATGATATGGAAAGAAACAAGATGTCATGTATTTTTCATGTAGAAAATAGGCTTACTGGAAGAGGAATTTTACTCATCCAAATAAGAAAGGGGAATCTTTAGGTGTGTTCATTATCAAATGTAATATTTCCATATCTACAAGTGGGGTATTAGATACTATATTTGGTTCTCATATTCTTATTAAAATACAAGAACCAAGTAGATTTTGGAAGGTTTCTAGAGGCTAGGTTGATCTATGGGCTACCAATAGAGCGAGTATAGCTACTCTATCCATTAAATACTACTATATCACATTACAAAAAATATTTATTTTGGTTTTAAAGAACTACTATTATGTGCTTAGTATTACTACGAATATAATTTCGATTTCTTGTTTTGACATGGATAAATTTATTATCAGATTTGGAAATAAGAGTAGATAATTTTATAAAGATATAATATGTTATGTTATGAAACAATTGAATAATGTTATTATGTATTAAATTATGAAAACAAAATATTGTAAATTGAAAATGAAACAAATATGCATGGATCAATTAATACCTATTTTTGGAATCACCGTCTTGGTCATATAAATGAGAAGCATTTTATAAATTTCCATCAAGATGGTTACTTAGATTATTTTGAGCTTAAACCACTTGAAATATTTCATTCTTGTTTATAAATAAATATGAAAAAATACCGTTAAGTGGTAAAGGTGAAAGGGCCACAAATATTCTAGATTTTGTGCACACTGATGTGTATAGTCCTTTTCAAGTAGAACCCAAAGGTGAATTATATTACATTATTAATTTTACTGATGAGTAGAGTATGTATGGATATATCTACTTAATGAGGTATAAGTATAAGTCCTTTGATAATTTCAAGTACTTCAGGAATGTGGTTGAAAATAAGTTTGGTAATAAGATAAAGAAACCTTGATAGGATCAAACTGGTGAATATTGTAACAAATAGTTTATCAAAATTCTATGGGAATGTGATATTTCAACTCAACTCACTCCAATTTATACACCAAAGTGGAATGGTGTTAGTGAAAGGAGGAGCCTTACCTTATTGGACATGGTAAGGCTGATGATGAGTCAGAGTAGACTTTAATTATCTTTTTGGGGATATGTATTACACACAAAATTATACTTACTATACCAAGTACCAAATAAAGAAACAAACATTATCCACTTCGAGTTATGAATTGGAAAGAAACCCATTTTTTCACATGTTCATGCATGAGGTTATGAGTAGTTTGTTAAGGAAAAATAGAACCTCAAGGAAAAAAGTGTATCTTTATAGGGAATTCCCAAGAAAATAATGGGATAATATCTATATAACCCTTTAGAAAATAAAGTAACCATTGCAAGACAGACTCTATTTCTTGATAGCGAGAATATCCTCATTGAGGATAGTGAGATCAAGATTGACTTTGATGAAGTTTATGACCAAGATACACAAGATTTTGTATATAAACAAATTCCATAGGTCCCTTTAGAAGAATTTGGTCCTAAAATAGAAGTACTACGTATGATTTCTAGAGAGGTAAGAGAACCAGAAAGATATGGTATTATATTAACCAATAATGACTCATTATTAGTTGATAATAATGATCCTATAACCTAATAAGAGGAAATATAGAGCTCAAAAATTGCAAGTTGGCAAGAATACATGAATTTTTAGATGGATTCCATGTGTCAACACCAAGTTTGGGCTCTAATTAACTCACCAGTTAATGTAAAACCAATTGGGTGTAAATGATAATTCAAGAGAAAACTGGACATGGACGGTAAATTAAATTCCTATAAAGAATGACTAGTGTATAAAAGGTTTATACAAGGACAAATAATTGACTATGATGAAACATTTTCTCCATTATCCATGTTTAAATCCATAATAATGTTTCTTTCTATAATATCATACCATGACTATGAGATTTGACATATAAATTTCAAAAATTCTTTCCTTAATGGGAACCTTTAGGAGGATTTTTATATGAAATATATGGAAGGGTTTTTGAATCCATGAAATGTAAAAAAGGTATGTATGTTATGTATATCTATTTATGGATTAAATTAAGATTCAATGTCATGGAAAATTTGGTTTGATGAAGCTATAAAAAAATTTAGATTCATTATGAATGAATGTGAGCCATGTGTTTACAAGTGGTTTAGTGGGAGTAAGGTCATTTTTTAGTAGTATATGTTGATGAAATATTACTAATTAGAAATGAGATACAAGTATCACAAGTGGTTAAGGAATTATTTATCAAGTGATTCTATATGAAGGAATTAGGTTAAGCAGTCTAAATTATAGGCATCATGATCACACATGATATATCCATGAGGCTACATGGACTAAGTCAAAGTACATACATTGACCATATGCTGAGGAGTTTAAATATAGAAAAATCCAAGAGGGGATTGTTTCTAGTGTCACATAGCATACACATTTCTAAGAAAATGTGTCCTCAGAGATTTGAGGAAATATATAGAATGAGTAACATCCCATAAATTTTTTGATAGGATATATCATGTATTTCATGTTATGTACAAGGCTTGATGTTGCCTATGATTTGACAATGGTAAATAGATATCAAGATAACCCAAGTGAACATCATTTAGGGATATCCTTAAGTATCTGAGGCAAACTAAGGACAAGTTCTTGGTGTATGGAGGAGATAAAGAGATATTCATCAAGGTTTATACAAATTCTAGATTTTATATGGATCAGAATGATATAAATTTGCAATTGAGATATGTCTTCAGTCACAATGGAGGAGTTGTGAGCTAGAAGAGTTTAAAGAATCTAGTTTCCACCAATTCTAAAGTGGATTCTGAGTATATTACATATTTCAATGTAGTGAATGAAGAAGTTTGGATTTAAAAGTTTTTCCAAGATCTTGAGGTGGTTCCTAGAAGTCAAGACCCTATCATAGTTTACTGTGATAACACTACAGTGGTGGTTCTTTCCAAAGATCCAAGGTCACATAAAAGGAAAAATCACATTCTTAAAAAGTTTCATCTCTTGAGGGTTTTTTATAAATCAGGTGAAGTTGTGGTAAGAAAATTATCCATGGAGGAAAATGTATTGAACCCATTAACAAAGGATATATCTCAATAGAGTCATGAGTTTCATATGATAGCCAGTGGAATGAAGGTTATTAATAGTTGCCTCTAGTGCAGGTAGGATTATATTAGATTTTGTGCCCATGAATCAAATTTCTTAAGTAATTTATTACATTTTTCATTATTAATAGAATTTATTATCACCTCATGATTGTTTCTATACATTAAATTTGTATGTGATAATGTCTTAAAAATATATGTCTCATTGAAAATTCATAGTAGTTCCCCACTATAATGGGAACTTGGAGGTGCTATAATAATATTCTTGAATATTTGTTATATATATGGATGATATCATTTGATGAGAAAAAATGATACATGCTATTAGGGGTGAAGACTCATAGGACTTTGAGGCACCCTCTCATAGTGTACAACCTTATTAATTTCTAGTGTATGAGTTTATGAGAATGGACTGGACTATAGAAAATACACATTTACATGTGTCATTGGATGTTCCTATTTTTGGATCTGTGTATTGATCCTTATAATTTAATATTATTATTAATTTATATCATGAGTCATGTACTTTTATGTATCAATGAAAACTATGATGACATATGCTCATAGAGTGGTAGGATATGTTGGGTGTGTCACGAGTTTTATTGCATTAATAAATAATGAAAGAAAATATTTACCCCTAATTTCCCTCAACAGATGTTGATATATCAGGCCCTTTGATGGGAATGTAACTTCTTAGATAAATCCTTGGCCATGGGTGAGTTCATTTACATAGGGTCTAAGAAAGAAACATCGATAACATAGATTGATGGCACCTGTATGCAACTTGCTTAATTTGAGATATTTCCATATGGGATTATATTACATGGTAATCATTTCTTAGAAGGTTATATGTCATTGTGAAATTAACTTCTTTATCTATGGGTTTCTTGACTTGTTGATATATTCTAACTTTGGTTTTGGATGGTTCTTCCTAATTTCACTAAGAAAGAGGCTGATAGGGTCACACACTAAGTGTATCCACAATCTTGGTTAAATCTAGTATTGAATTTATTAAGTCAAAATAAATAATATTTATTTGGGTTTTATTTATCAAAAATATTTAATCACAAGTTATTATAAAGAATAAGTGAGTTAAATAATAATAATAATAAGTATTTATTTTCATGGTTTGACTAATATAATATTTATTATATTTATCGATGAACAATACAATGATATTTATTTTTTAAATAAATAGTCATTAGTCAAGGTTCAGTAAATACTAAGGAGGATAAGCAGATTGAGTTTAATAGTTATTATAAATGATATAAATGGTTTTTATTTATCCTTAAGGCACTCTACATGTCAAGTGAATAATAATTCTATTATTATTATTCTTGTGGTCAATTGAGAATTATAGAATTGGAAAGCGTATTATGTGTTAATTTTTATCCCTAAATCCGCTATAATAAATATCTAATTATATCACTTTTCACAATCATTATTGTTGTAATAATAGGTAAATAAAAACTCTCTAAATCCCTAGAGAAAGATGTAGAGATCTAAAAAATTATCTCTCCTCCCAATCTCTCAATTCATCTAGAAAACACAAAGATTTCATCATCCTTCAAGAAGAATTATGTTGTGATCAACCATGAACAACATAAGTGATCAAGATTAACTGTGTTAGCACTCGATGATTCTGCAACAATGTTCAGAGATTGTGGTGCACATGTAGAACATTTATAGAGGTATTCTATACTTGGTCCTATAGTGTAATGAAAATATGACACAATATATTTAAGTATATCATCAATAAAGTGGGAATTATAAATTGAGGTAATTCTATATCTTCTCATAAATTAATAAAAAATTACATGTAAAGATCCAACTCTTCTATTTTTTATATTAACTATTCCAAGTAATCTATTATTTCCATTATTCACAACATAAATCATTCTGTATAACAAATATTTGTAAATTAAGAATAAAAAGATGGGTTGGCCATGCCTTATAGGAACTTCCGCTACACCTAAAACCTACACATCACAATCGCTTCCCCACTAATCATATATCCACAACATCATTTCCATCCATGAGTATCATATCTAGGGTAGTAGGGTATCATGGAAATGAAGGGAATCAACCACGTTCCCTCATACTATCATGCATGACCACCACTATGAGCCACATTAATTGACACCATCAACCCTAAAATCCATCATCACTTGGCCTCTCCACCAACCAAGCCATCATCACTAGGAATTTCCACCAACTAATCCATTATCACTAGGGACACTAACTAAGACATCATCACTAGGAATTATCACTAACTAATAAATCATAACTAATAATTTCCACCAAAAAATCCATCATCATTAAAACTAAAGAGAGAGTGGAGAAAAACTCATAGAACCCAAAATCCTTATTGGGAATCAATATGAAATGCTCGAACTAGGTTGGGTATATTTAGAAATCACATGAATATTAAATTATAAGATACACACACAATACCCAACATAAGGGTTCACATCCATCAACACTAGTATATCCCATAAAAATACCACGTCACCCCACAACATCTTCCACTAACTACTACCACCATGAAATTCAACTCACCACACAAAACAACGACATATGCCCATAATTTCTCTCTTAAATTAAAAATTCAACCAATTTATAGATTTTATAAATTACTAACCAAGTTCTATTTAGTTACCATTCAAATCCATATTTAATGAAAACCCACTCTCAAGTACACCTTGTATTTAATATCATCCACCTACCACTTCATTCCAAACCATTTATTACCATTCAAATCATTCATCAATTAACACATGTTTAATTCTATCCCATGACATTATCATTTAATCATTATTAACCTTATCCCATAGCTACCAGATAACTACAACATATTTGATAACACAACAACCCATCCACCTCACAATAACAAAACCACATCTCACTCCAAAGTTATCACAATAGCTTAACTACCACATATTAACAACCATCAACTAACAACCACAAACCATCCCTCAAAAAATACCATGCTAAGAAACAATAACCTATTGTGCTAACATATTCGACCCTCGAACTGGTCACCACCATCACCACAGAAACCCCACAATACCCATATAACCATAAGGTAAATTCTAGAAATCACAATAATACACATAATAATAGATTTTATCTCCCATAATTACCATAATTTAATTTAAATTGGGCTTACATAACATCTCATCATCGCTTGAATGGTTATTTTCACACAATTTATAGACCCACACACTACTATTTCATTATCTATTTATAAGTTCTTAACCTTTTATGAAAGGTGAGTTCAAACAATCAATCACAATAAGGGTTCATAATTTATAGCAGCCACAATATACACATCACAACATAATTCATGTTTAAGGAAAGGAACATCAATAAAAATGACAAGAAACAGGTAAAGACAAGTAAATACATCCCTTACCCTTCATTATTCAATCCTTATCATTGAACCAAAGGAAAACAAAGTCATGATAATCTCATAGATGCACAAAATAAAGATAGTTTTTGGATCCCCTAACTAAATCAAGGATTTATAAATCACTGTGTAAGGACAAGGTGGTGAAGAAATTCCCAAAAGACCATAATCACACCAAGAAGGCATAAAAAACTAGACCAAAAAGTTTCCCATCATCCTCACACATTCCCAAAACCAAAAAATCTAATAACCACAACCTTCTTAGGAAGAGGAATAAGAATAAAATAATGAAAGGGGAGGAAGGAAACTCACCTTAGATCAACAAGAACTAATATCTATAAGCTAGGGATCAAGGAAATTTAAAAAGGGTTGAAATTCCTTCTAATGAATCGCCTAGGATGCACAAGATGCAAGTGTAAAGTCAGAAGAATAATGAGTTTTGAAGGGGTTTTAGAATTTATACCCAGTGGAGTTTTAAAAGGGCCATGATACAAAACCACTTTCTATGCCGTAATCAGTAGGATTTCACCCAAAACTATAGTTCAACAAAGGGTGTTACACCATAGAGGTTTCTCGGTCTAACTAACACCAAAATTCATAAAGTAGTCAACACCTAGATCATATAAACCTAGGGAAAAGCTACAATGTAACCCATGAAACTACGCCACATCCACCCTGAAATAAAAAGATACACCAAACCTTAACTTCCAGGTCCCTATATCATAAAAACTATCCATGTTAAGGAACTATATCTCCAAGCCAAACCCCTACGCCATATCTCACCACCATGCCATAAATATCTCAAAACATCATGGAAACAAGAACTAACCCCTCTAGGACCTAAAATCGTAAGACTCCTACTATTCTAAAACTAAAATCCAAAAACTCATTGATAAGTTATAGTTAAAAAAAATAAATAGAAACACATAAATCCGTCATTCAAGGTCCCTATGTTACAAGAACTCAACTATTATGTAAAAGATTCCACTACATCATAACCTAAAGCTCCATGCTGCAAACTCCTCTTCTGGAAAATTTTTTATCCCCAAATCCTATAATATTTCCTTAAAGACCCCTCAACACTTCTATCATTTCAAACCATACAAATTAATGAGCCATAAATTTTAAGTCATTACATGGAAGCTCTAATTGATGGTTTTATCCCTCATGTTAAAAGTGATCCTATAGAAAAACATATAAGAACCTTGAAAATGATGAATATTATTGAACTTATATCTTATCCTATATTTTAAAGAGTTAATTTATAAAGTTAAAAAGAATAAAAATGGTTAAAGGTATTTGGGAGAAGATGAAAATTGTTTACGAAGGGAGCCCCAAAGTGTAGAGAGAAAAATTAAATATTTGAAGATTGAAATATGAAGATATGAAAATGATGAATGATGAATATGTAGATAAATTTTTCACAAGGATGAATGATACTATGAGTATTGTTATGAATTTTGATGAAAAGTTATAATATTCCATAGTGGTTGAGAAGATCTTTCACATTTTACTAGGAAAATTTGATGCAAAAGTTTAAAACTTTGAAAATAAAGATTCAAGATCTATCCCTCTTAGTGAATTACAAAATATTCTCATAACTTATGAGATGAGGAGGGATAATACTTTTAAGAAGAATTATAATCCTAAGAAATATATTTCTTTTAAAAACTCTAAGAAGTAGAAAGGTAAGAAGAAATAATAATATGATGATGTTGGCTGTTCTGACTTGAAAGAAGTAAATGAGAATCTTAATGAACTAATGTCTCTTTTATCTAGAAATGTGAGAAGTGTCACATGAAATTCGAACAAAAATATTCCTTTAAAACAATTCAAGTTTTGATTTATTGGAAGATTTGAAGTAAGGTATCCAACATTAAAGGAAGAAGAAGCCAGTGATGAACAAGATGAAAAACCAAGAAGATCTTTTAAAAATAATATTTATAAGTCAAAGAATAGTTTTAAATAGAAGAGTGGTAAGTTCTCTAAATATATAGAGATAAAATTATAAAATAATGAAGGAAGTGGTGACAGTGAATATGAACGGAATTTGAGACTTCCTGTGATGATGATGAGTGACACAACATGACCCACTAAGGCCCCATCTAGACTGGAAGTAAACCGAGTGTGCCACCCAAAGACCACCTTTAATAGGCTAGGGGTTAGAGACAAGATCTGATTAGGAATATCTCACATGATGGTAGACCTTAGCCAAAAGAACTTGTACACATGAACACATCACCATATAATAGTGTAGATATAATAATAAATGCTGAAACCTCTAGAGAGTAAATAAATGCATGAAACAACCTCTAGGTAAACATAATAGTGTAGCAATACAAATACATCCAAATTTTAAAAGGAGAAAATACAAGCCTAACTAGAAATAAAGGGAGTAAAAACCTAAAAACCGATGAAGAATAAGGTCTTTATCATGAACTATGATATCGACCACCTCTTGTGATCAGTAACACTGAGTACTACTAAGCTCCAATAATACTAGGCCCGTTAGGACCATTGTTTAATTGTTTTATGTATACATAAGACATGAAACATGTGAGAAAATATCATATAGGGGTGATTATATACATACCCATTTTAACTCCCTAATAACCAAATTGGAAGTAATAAAAATAAATAGTTAGCTCAACCCAGAATAAGGGATAAGAAACCCAACAAACAGGTATGCTCATAGAGGCAACTTAATGAAGGGAGAGAGGAAGCTCTTGATATTCACATATAGTTAAGTATGATGATTCTATACATATCTCTAAGTTTTAGTGTTTTCCCAAAGCTAGTAGTATAATTTAAACCTCACATGAATATAATGGAGAACCCATGCCTTAATAGAATATGTCCCAGTCGAGGGAGTATCGACTTCAATGGAGGACACACTCTCCACTGGAGCTCAATGAAGGGAGAGCACCAACTATATAGACAGAGTACCTACATATAGATGTGTATGGGGAGTACAAACCTTAATTTTATAAAAGATATTGGAGACCCATTCCCAGAGAGAAAGTTCCCCCATTAGGGGAGTATCAATCCCAACATCAACTCTGATGATCTCACCCGAACATTGATATTGGCTAACCACCACTGAGGTAATAAAAAACCACTCATTACATCACCCTTAATATCTATTATGTTGAATAAAATGACACCATAATACCCAAAATGAAAATATACTTAAGAAAGACCACTCATGGGTTACATTTCGAGTCCCAAAAAAGGAGGTACGATAGGCAGAATGTTTGAAATGAAGTAAATGACATGTCCTTTGGGGTACATGGGGTATACTTCCATGTCCTCAACTAGATATTTCATTCCTCTATACTCAGTGTGGGAAAAGAAAAAAATACATGATTTGTTTTCCAAGCCATACTACATGTGAGACCACTCAAGGTATCAGATGTGTACCCTCTAAACATGGATTGGATGGAAGGGTAGAAACACATGACATGTCCATCGGAGGCAAGACCTATAGGACCAATATATATCCTAAGTGTTTAATATTTATATAAAAACTAGCTACTAGGGTAAGTAAACATGTCACATGAGCCCAAAACACAGTGTGTGATACTTAACTCAGCCAAGATACCCTAGACATTGTGAACAACAGATTACATCACATGTATCCTTTCAAAACACACAATGTGTAGATAATATTATCATAGAAAGTGAAGTATTATTATTGGATCTTTACATGTATGTTGATATCACTTTATATATCAAACAAAGCTATGTAAAAGGACTCTATATTGAAGGAATCCTCTTTAGTCATTGATTTTTGACCTTTGTTATCCAGAAAATAGGATTTCCATTGACCTGGATGTTTTCTATCATGCGCATCACACCTCTAGGGTGAACCCGATCTAATTTTTCTATTATTATCTAATCATCGATCATCAATAATTTTACCATTATTTTATTTTACAATATTCAAACAAAACATCATGAATGCAGGGTTCAATTATGATTCAAACAAGATCCATGGTCGAATTATCAGCCTACCATAGGCAGAAAATGAATGTGAATAATAGGGGAAGAAATCCAAAATCAGAAAAGTCCATTAATGTTCATGGAGAATTGGAACACCAAAAAAATGGCATAAAACATGAAATATAAGAGGATTTTGGTGTAACAGTTTGAACAAGGTCCAATAGAAATAATTAAATTTTCAGGTCCATGTGAAGAATGAGAATAATCCTAGGGATATAAATAGATATAAATTTTAGATCAAATCTAAAATTAATAGAGTATAAATCAATAAATAATAAATCCCTTCCTGATGATTTGATCGATCATAAATTAAGAACAATTCTGTATCATTGTCATCGGTGAGATACAAGAACTCCAACATTAATTCCTAAATCTTCCTTGATCTGATGCTAAAGGTTATCTCTCGTTTTGATTATTTCTATCTTAGTTGGAAATATCTCAGGGTTATGTGGATAACCCGAAGTATTTTTCATAAAAAGTTTTAAATAGTGGAAGAATTAGGACACAATATTTATTTAAAAAATTAAACAAATTAATTTATTTAATTTAATTTATCTATTTAACCCGATGGTGACTTCAAATTATCCTAAAACTAATGTGTAAATTTATTTGTTGCACCTAGGGTAAACCCCATGTTTTGACTCTAAAGACAGTCTCATATTTCCCATATGAGACTCTGATCAATAGAAATTTCATTTATTCCTAAAAGATATGATTTCATAGTTTAATATTTTTAATATACAGATTGTAGGGCATGGTGAAATTTTTAACACCATACAGAATCCTAATAAAAACCTAGAGCAATATATATATATATATATATTCAAATGGTCCAGACATGAAAATCAGATTCATTACAATACAAACCTACTTATTTCCAAGGTTAATGATGAAATTTTTACTAGTGATGCAAGTAGTGATTTTGTAAGTGAATAAGAAGAATATAAGATGTAGTTTATGCTAAATAGTGAGTTAAAAAAACGTCTATAAAAAATTTCAAAGCATGAAAAGGAGAACTAGAAGTTGAAAAAGGATGATCAGCTTATAAACAACCAGAAATTAGAACATGTTGAAGAAAAATACAAGATGTAGTAAGAAATTGATTCTCTAAATAAATTTCTTAATAATTAAAAGTATTTAAACATCACGATGGAATAAAAAATGAATGATAAATATAAGGACCTTGACAATGTTCAACAAAAACTATTAAAACTAGATAAGAGCTGAACAAGTATAGATCAAATTTAAAAGTATCTACTAAAAATGTTGGGGGAAGTTTAAAGAATAAAGAGGTTTTATAGGATTGATAAAATCAACCTCAAATAGAGAAAATATTTCAAAATATGTTGGTGATATGTTTGATAAGAAGAATAAAGTTAATAATAATAAGTTTGTGGATAAATTATGTGAACCATAGAAATATGGAAATCCTAGGAACTTGTAATTAAACTCAAAAAATGCTATAACTTATAAAATTGAAGAGGATGGAAAAAGGAATGAGTTGAAAAAGAATATGTCATAGGCTCAAAATAATTTTGGTTCATAAAATCAAGCCATTTTCTTAGGGTTAAAAGGGGGAAGAAAATGTTTTTATAGGTTTTGGACAACAAACTTCTTACGAAGGGAAGTATGACTTTTATAGCTATTATTGGTACCATGGAGGATTTGGACATAAAATAGGAATGTGTTGGTTTAAAAATAAATATTCCTATGAATTTATAAGGTTTTTTAGGAAAACCTTGAGGAGGAGTGAATCTAGTCAAAGATAATATGTTCAGAGGAAATCGAAAAATTATGGACAGAAGTCCGAAAAAAGGTTTCAAGTTCTTGAGGATATTTGTGGTAGATGTGACCATGTTGGTCACCATGAAAATTAATGTCTCATACTTATATCAATAAAAAAAGTATAAATTACAATTCTAAATATTATTATAAGATAAATAGTGAAGATAAATAAAATACTCTTATTGTTGTAGTTTCTCCCAAGGCTTGAAAAGGGGAATGTCCATGGATATTAGATAGTGGATGTTATTTACATATGATATGAGACTCTAAGATGTTGAAGAATGTTGAATATCTCAATGAATTCATAATGACATTTGAGAATGGTGGGTCACTCAAGATAAAATGAGTTGGTTCAACTGTGATTGGAATAGAAAAGCTGGATTCAAAGAATAACTTATTTGTTGGTGGATTGAAACATAACCTATTCAGTGTTTCTAAACTCTATGATGTATAAAATGAGGTTATTTGCAAGAAAAATTGTTTCTTGGTTAAAAGGATTTAATATGGAAGGACAATGATAAGATAAAAACGAATTAAGGGTAAATTATTTCAAGTGAGGGATGATCAAAATTCAAGATACCTGAGTGTGAAAGAAGAAAATAAACCTTTTTTATGAGAGGATTGACCGTATTTTCCAAAAAAAGATGAGAAGTCATACAAAAAGGAAAAATATTCATAATACTACCAAGATAAGTAGTGAAAATGATTGATATTATCTACATTCTAGCAGGTGAAGATTAATAATTCTTCACATAATAAAGCTTAGATTCAAAAATATCATCCCTTAGATCTTATTCGTTTAGATCTCTATGGACCCATGAAAAATAAATTAACAAATAACGATAATTACTTGATTTAATTATGAATTTACTCACATTACTTGCATCATGTTTCTAAAACACAAATCATAGGCCCTTAATATGTTCATGAGTTTTAGAATAAGTGATGGAAGGGAGTGTGGTCACTCCTCAAAGATGATTATGAAAGACAATGGTGCCGGATAAGCTAATGGAATATTTGAAGATTACCTTGAGAAATATGATATTCACCATTAAATTAATAAACCATATACACCCAAACAAAAGGTGTCATATAATGTAAGAATAGAAGCTTAGTTTATATGACTCAAACAATGTTGATATAACATGATACCTCTTGATATTTTTGGAGACTGGATATTTGAGCAGTAGTGCATATTCAAAACTGTTGTCTATTTAGACCAAATACTAACAAGTCACCATACGAGATGTATTAAAATAAGATCCTAAGTTTGAAGTTTCTAAGGTTATTTGGAATCCTCAACATTGTCAAAGTCAAATATAAAAATCTTGGGAAGTTTTATAGAATATATTTTGATGAAATATTTCTAGGTTATCCCTCAAATGGAAGAGGATACTGATGCAACAACATGGAGAGAAGGTAGATCAAGAACACCACTAATGTTAAAGTGTTATAACATTCAAATAAATACAACACACATGAAACAAAAAGTTCCAAAGGTGATGGAGTTGAATCTTTTTTGGTCAAAAAAGACAATGAAGTTGAAAAAAAATTGTGAAAGTTATGAATAATTTCAGGTTTAAAATAGTGATTTACAAAAATAAAGGGATGAGAATAAACCCACTCATATCATTCAAGTATGAGTAGATAGGTGGATGTTCAAAACATAATTGGAGATAAATAAAAACAATTTCAAATAAGAAGAACTTTGAGGACAACATCTCATACCTCTCTGTTTTTATAGGTTAAACCAAGAGATGTTCAAGAAGATTTGGACCATCAAGAATGGATTGATGCTATGAATGAAGAATTGAACCAAATAGATATGAATGATACATGATAATTGGTACCCAAACCTAAATACAAGAACATTATTATAAAAAAATAGGAATTATGAAATAAGTTGAATGAAATATATGAATTGTAAGAAATAAATCATGATTTGTGTGTAAGGGGAATTTAGAGGTTGAAGGAGTGGATTTTTATGAGACCTTTACACCAGTTTTTAGCCTTGAAACCATAATAATATTTAATACTATTTATACCCAAAGGAAATAAATTATTTTTTATCTGGATTTAAAGTATTTCTTCCTTAATGATGAGATAAAAGATGGGGTTTATATTGTATAACCTTGTGGTTTCTTTCTTTGAGAAAAATATAATCAAATTTTAAGTTAAAAAGGGCTTTATATGGGATGAAAAAAGCCCAAAGAGTTTGTTATTAAAAGATGGAAACCTTCTTGAAGAAGTTGAAATTTATAAAAGAAAGAGTGTAAAACAACCTCTACCTTAATTATGACAATAATAAATATCTTAATGTTATTATTTATGTAGATGATATCATTTTTGATGGAAATGATGAAGGAATTTGTGAATAGTTTTATAAGGAGATGTAGGAGTTATTTGAAATATCCATTCTTGTTGAGATGAGGACCTTTATTAGTTTAAAAATTTATTAAGAGGGAGATCATATCTTTATTTCTCAAGAGACATATACTAAGGAACTTCTTAAAAATTTTGGAATGAAGGATTCAAGACTAGTTTCTACACCTATATTAGTAAGAACCAAGCTATATAAATATGAACAAGGGAAGAAAGTAAATCAAATAGAATTATGAAAGTTGATTGGAGGCCTATTATACTTTAAATCTTTATGGTTGAATATAGTATATGATATCACCATTTTTTCCATATTTCAAAGTACACCAAAAATTTCACATCTTATGGATGGAAAATGTGTTTTAATATACAGAATGAGAACAAATGATTATAAGTTGAAATATTACGGAAAATGTGTAATGACCCAAAATTTCATTAATGAAAATTTCTCTTGATCTAATTAAAAGTCTTATTATGAAAAAATGGTTATGTAAACCATATGAAATTCCTTGGTTTTATGATTTTGGATTTTAAAATATTGTTAAGAATTGTGACTATTTCTAATATAGCTGTTGAATAGTGATCACATGCTTAGTATAAATATAGGGCTTTAACAAATACAATTTACTCAAACAAAGGAATAGATGACCTCATCCAGTAGGCTTTCCCCATACGAAACCCATTTTTTAAAGCTTGGAAAAGAGGTACGAAACCCATTTTTCAAAGCTTGGAAAAGAGGTGGCATCATTGGGATTCTCTCTTGACCAAGCCCAATCCAAGCTTCAATAGGTTAATCTCAAACAGAACTGCCTACGTGAGAAGTGGAAGTTGATAGAGATTATCACCTGAGCGATGTTATCTAAGACACCCCAAGAGTCTATCACCATTGCACATCTTACCTTGCGGTCTTATGAGGGTGTTATAAGGGGTTATGTAACAAGACCTTATCAATATGATTATTTGGATTATTATTTTTTTATAGAATAAAGAATATACATTCATTTTATTATTGTTACTTGTAAATTATTTTTAAATCACAAATAGTATTTTTTTTTGTTAATATTAAATTAAGAAATCTATTTTGATTAATTAATGGATTTTTGAATTAAAAAATATTTTAATAAAATATTATTAATAAATTTATTTTTAATAAATATAAATGATCATATAATTTTTATGAAAACAATTGTAATTTTTATTAAGGTTTAAAAGATGTTTTTATCAAAACCCATGAATTTTCAACAAATATCGGTTTTTATTTTAAAATTAAAAATTCACATATTTTGAAAATTATTTAGATAAAATTAATATTATTTTTTGGAATCAGGATGTCAAAATTATCCAACAGTGAATTTTTAATAATTTTCTGAGATACTCGAATTTTTGGTTAAAAATTAAATACCATTTAATTATATAATGTGTTTTATGACATAATAATGAAGAAATAGTGATGTAATAAAATACTATAAATTGGATTTTTGGCAAATAAATGTTTTACCATTAAAATAATGTGATTTATATTTGTTTGATTTATTTTACAAAGCCTTAGTGGACCCTTCAAGACTTATAAAACATTTTAACTTTTTAAATTGATTTCCTTGAGAGTGTGACTCACCTCCACATAAGAAAGCCTATTATTTTAATAAGTTATACCATTGGAATTATCAAATAATTTTTTCCACTCCCCTTTGGAAAAACCATGGGCAAAAACCATGGGCCGGTTTGTAGTTTTGATTTGTTTGATGTGTGGTGTCCAAAACCTAAGTAATAAAGAATTACCTCTCTTTTCCTATATAAACCCACCCAAGATCCCACATCCTCTTCAATAAAATCTTTTATAGATCAACCAAACTATGACCTCCTCTCTGTATAATCCTCCTAAGGTGCCCCAAGCTTCCAAGAAGCCTCTCTCAAGCCTCTCCTAAGCCTTTGAGATTACACTTCCAAGTAAGGGATTTCTTCCTTTCTCCTTTTTTGTCCAACTTTCTTTATGTTGTTATGACTTTTTTAATTTAAATTAAAATTTTGGGTTATGTTTTTTTACCTCCAACATAATTATATCCTTATGTTTTAATTATTAGATACCCCTTTATCTCTCATTAATGCCTTCTATGTACACCCGTTACTAAGCCGAAATTCCATAAGGAATTTCTATCTTCTCATTTACATTCAAGAAATTATTTTGTATTATGAATATAAATTCCATTACATATGTTGGGACATGTATCTATATTACCCCTTAATATCCATTTCATGTACATATGATGAGACACCCCTTTCTCTCTCATCAACCATTTTTATGAATTTTTATGTCATGTCGTCATGCTGCCAAAATTGCACCGTGATTTTCCAAGCCAAAGTCTTTGTATAGTGAATACCATGCCCATTTATCTATGAAGGGTATTAAAATTTATGCACATTTACTTATTGATTATATAGTTTCATGTATTAATTCTATATTCCTTTATCATGAAATAAATGAAGATGTTTAATGAATCCATGTTATATGATCCATGTGGCACACTTATGCATGAAATTAAATGATTAAGAAGGGTGACCCCTAATAGAAATATAATGCATTGGGTAAAGATTAGTATCATGATAATTCAAGTTAAATTAGGTTTTACTCATTCTAATTCAAGTTAAATGAGGTTTTAATCATGATCCTTGTGCAATGAGCCTCGATTCATGCTAAAATCATGTTAAATGTTGTTGCCACATTTCCATGTTATGATAATCATGCTATATCATGAATTTATGTTCATGTATCTGTTATGCTATATTGATATGAATATTTCCTAACATGTAATGTATTATTCATTTTATGACTTATTTAATCTTTTATTGGGCTTTATAGATCCCTATTTTCTTATGCATGTCCTCAGGTTATCCCATGAAATGCTAAGTACAAAGGAATGTGTGTGGTCATGTAAAGAAGTTTTCAATAAAGTTGTGTGTTTAATGTTTTAAGTTGTTATGTAATATTCCTAATCCCCAAATACACTATACCTCTCAATCTTCTATGTTTTATGAAGTTAAGGTTTTATGTAATAAATTATGTCTAAGTGTGAATTAAAGAGCAGGGTTGTTATTGTTGGTATTAGAGGATATGTTTAGTTATTTTTGGGATTAGAATTAGAAAACCCTAGTGAAAGACTTAGGGATAAGACTAAGAATAAAAAAACATCCCTAAATTTTGGTGAGTATTCATTAAGTGTTTTATCAAGAAAATAAATCCCTATATGGATACGAGCAGGTAGAGGCGGCTTTGGCATAGATGTATCCTAGGGATAAAACCCAAAAACACCGCTTTGAGCTAGACTCAAATGGGAACTGGTGCATGACAATGGGCCTTGCTGAACTATTGGTTACAAAACTCCCAGTGGATATGCTTTGGTATATTCATAAGCTTAGTACGAACCATTATTAAGGGAAAAAAATACCCCTAAGAATATATGTTAGGAAGTAGATCATGGATAACATAGATTGAAGCCTATAAATTCATAAGTTAAGTAAATCAAAGTAATTTATAAGTCATCCATTTTTTGTATTTGGATTAACCTTTATGTGTTACCCCTAAATTTTCTTTTATTCCATCCAATGGCTGGTAATAGGAGGACTCGGGTTAAAAACTTATGTGAAGTTCAATGTGATGACTATTCTAATGAGATGTCCAATCTGATGGGAGTGGGAATCATGAAATTTTTCATGATAATCTCTCAATTAACTCAAGTTTTGAATATAAACATGGGTTAAGAGGAACATTCAACCCCCCATAAGAAAGAATAAGTCACAATTGAGAGATTCATGGGATACATGCCTCTTACTTTTAATGGATCATTCAATCCCTCAACTGCCGAATAATGGATCAACACCATTGAAAAGATCTTATCCATCCTTCAATGTTCTAAACAAGAGATGATTCTCCAAGATTATTATCGCATGGAAGGTGAAGCTGATCAATGGTGGAAATTGATCAAAAATACAAATCCTGAGGAGGAGATCAAGGCGTTGGAATGGAAGGATTTCTGGAAAATGTTTTTTGAAAAATATTTTCCTTGCACCCTCCGACTTAAGATGGAAAGAGAATTTATTTACCTCAAGAAAAAGAGACGACAAATCCATTTGAGCGTACGAGGAAAATTTTACCTGGATTGCATGATATGCCTCAGTATTTTTCTTTTCCCCTAAATTAAAGGTTGAATGCTTCTTTGGTAAGCTAAAACCTAGCCTATGGAAAGCCCTAGAAATCTAAGACTTCGAGAGCTATGAAGAAATTTTCTGATGTGACCTCAAGGTCAAAATGGATATCAAAGAATCTCAGGGGTATCATGAAGATAAGAATCTAAGGTAGAATTTAATTCTAGTGGTTTGATGGATAAATACAACGGTGTTAAGAAAATCTAGTACCCCACTTGCCAAAGGTGTGGAAAGAAGCACCTAAGAAATTGGTTGAAGGGGATGGGGAAATTCTTTAGGTGTGGAAGAGAAGGGAACCAAACTATTAACTGCTGACAAGATAAACCTATGACTATGATAGAGGGTAGGAATTCTCTGTTCGACCCTCAACACATTTTTTATTACTTCAACTGCAAAGTACCATGGCACTTTGAAAACTAGTTCCCTAAGCAAAGGGTTTTCAGAGGCAATAAACAACCTTTAAGACAGCAAGGGAGATCTTTTTCCATCATTACTTCTGAAGTGAACCCCAATAATGAAGTGGTGACTAGTACACCAGTTATTCATTCAAGAACATTGAATGCACTTTTTGATTCTAGTTCTACTCATTCTTTTATATCCTGAAATTTTAGTAGAACCATCCCAACACCACTGTAAATCATGTAAGTAAAGATGTCGATGAGTATATAAAATGGGGAAATCATTGCATCCCATGAATATGACTCATCTCCTATCATAATTTGTGGATTGAACTTCCTGTTGAACCTTTTCATACTCCCTCTGGTGGAATTTTATGCAATTATTGACATAGATTGTATTTCTCTATATTGAGCCAATATAAATTGCTGTGAGAGGTAAATCACTCTCCATATAGATAATCGACCTCCGATTCTGTACAAGTGCAATGAGGAATATGAATATTCTTTAGAAAAATAATCTCAAGCATGGATATTACTTCCCTATAAGCATGCGTATCTGGCTCAGATGATTTAGTCTAAGGAATCAACCATCCTTGAAGACATACCTATTATGAAGGAATTCACTAAAGTGTTTCCTGAGGAATTTATTGGTCTTCCTCCTAGAAGAGATGTTGAATTATCAATTGATCTTATACCTGGGTCAATGCCAATATCCATGACTTTATATATAATGAATATTTTGGAGCTTGAGGAGCTGAAGAAACAACTACAAGAGAATCTGGATAAAGGGTTTATATGCCCAAGTGCTTCACTATGTGGTGCACCAGTCCTCTTCATCAAGAAGAAGGATGGGTCAATGTGCCTTTACATTGATTATCATGAGCTCAAAAAAATCATGATAAAGAACAAGTATCCTCTACCCCGAATTGATGAATTTTTCAATCAGCTACATGAAGCACAATACTTCTCCAAGGTGGATTTGCAGTCGGGATATTACCAAGTAATGACGAAGAAGAAGGATATTTCCAAGACTACTTTTTGTACAAGGTACGAGCACTATGAATTCATAATAATTCCTTTCAGACTCACTAATTCTCCTACAATCATCATAGAATTTATGAATAGAGTCTTTAGAGATTACTTCGATGAATTTCTGGTAGTATTTATAGAAAATATTCTAATATACTCCAAAACTAAGGAGGAGCATGAGGAGCATCTAAGCACTGTATTAGAGACCTTGAGAAAGGAGAATCTCTATGAAAAGTATAGAAAGTGTGAGTTCTAGTTGAAGGAGGTATCATTCTTGGGTCATATCATCACAAGAAATGGGATATCTATGGATCCCTCTAAGAAAGTTGCAATAGAGGGATGGACGAGGCCAACATTGGTAAAAGATATTCATAGCTTTTTGGGGTTATCTGGATATTATCGCTGATTTGTGAGAAATTTCTCACAATTTTCCAACCATCTTACCAAGCTAACTAGGAAGGGAGTTAATTTTTTTAGTAGTGATGAATGCGAAGAGAGCTTCAAGGAGTTGAAAAGGAGGCTTATCACTACACATATGCCCACATTACCCAAAAGTGGATAATGTTTTGTGGAATTTAGTGATTCTTAGAAGAAGGGAATGGGATGTGTGTTGATGCAAAATGACAAAGTCATTTCCTATGCTTCAAGGAAATTGAAATTTCATGAGAAGAACTATCCAACACATGATCTGGAGATGTCTTGAGTGATCATCACTTAAAATTTGGTGACATTACCTCGTTGGGGAGAAGTGTGAAATATATACGGACCAAAAAAGCCTCAAGTATATATTCACATATAAAGAGTTGAATATGTTCCAACAAAAATGGTTAGAGCTGATCAAAGACCATGACTGCTCAATCCATTACCACCCTGGGAAAGCGAACAAGGTGGAAGATGATCTAAGTAGAAAGGACCCAACAATTCTATCATTGATGATAATTGAAAAGGATCCAATCTTCTTAGATTTGATGAATATGGACATGAGAATCATAAAGAATGGAACATCATCAATACTTTCACAAATGATTTCTCAACCATATCTTTTGGAAAGGTTAAAGGATGCTCAAAAGGATGATGTGGGAATTCAGAAGAAAGTGGAAACTATCCGAAAAGGGAAATCCTCTAAGTTCAATGTCAATAAAGAAGGAATTGTGAGATTTTGGTCAAGACTACATGTTCCATCAAATATGAAGTTAAATAAGGAACTTTTGGATGGTTCACATAGATCAAATTTCTCCATTCACCCAGAAAACAAAAAGATGTATCAAGATCTCTTACATCATTATTGGTGGGATAACATAAAGAAGGATATCACTGAGTATACATAAAAGTTCTTGGTATGTCAGCAAGTGAAGGCAGAGAGGAATATGTTTAAGGGGATGATGAAACCATTACCCATACTATCATGGAAATGGGAGAACATCACTATGGACTTCTTCACCGGACTTCTAAAGACATCCAAAGGAAAAAATGATATCCGGGTTGTTCTAGATCATCTTATAAAGACTACACACTTCATTTCAATTATGGAGGATTTATCATTAGATCAACTAGAATGGATATATATCATAGAAGTGGTAAGGCTTCATGGAGTACCACTATCAATTGTATCTGATCAAGATCCAAGATTCACCTCTATGTTTTGGAAGAGTCTTCAACATGCTCTAGATACTGAGCTGAACTTCAGTACCACTTATCATCCTCAAACTGATGGCCAATCTGAGTGGACTATCCAAACACTTGAGGACATGTTGAGAGAGTTCTCAATGAACTTCAAAAGAGTATGGGATCAATATATACCTCTAGTTGAGTTCTCTAACAACAATAGTTTCCACTCAAGAATCCAAATGTGTCCTTATAAAGACCTACATGGGAAGAGGTGCAGAACACCGACATGTTGGGATGAAGTTGGGGAGCGAAAACTCTTAGGTCTAGAAATGGTCAAAAAAATGGTGGAGAAGGTTAAGACCATTCAGTATCACATTAAAGCTACTCAGATTAGACAAAAGAGTATGCTAATAATTGTTGATGAGACCTAGTGTTTGATGTCGGAGACATGGTATTCTTACACATATCATTGTGAAAGAGAGTTATGAGATTTGGTAAGAAGGGAAAGCATAGTCCAAGGTATATCTGTCCTTTTGAGATCCTTGATCGCATTGGAGCAGTGGCCTATCGACTAGCATTCCCACTGAACCTATCTCAAGTACATGATGTATTCCATGTATCACTATTGAGGAAGTACATACCTAACTCATCACATGTACTCTATTCAAAGGTGGTAGCATTATAGAATGACCTCTCCTATGAAGAGAATCCAATGAAGATTTTAGATCACAGGTAAAGTGTTCTACGAAATAAGAAAATGTACCTTGTCAAGGTGTTGTGGGGAAACCAAAACTTTGAAGAAGCAATGTGGGAATCAGAGGAAGTAATAAAGTAGAGTTACCCGCATTTATTTTAGGGTGGTGAAAGGAAATTTCATGTGAGAAATTTCTTAAGGGGGAAAGATTGCAATGACCCAAACTTTCATTAATGAAAATTCCACTTGATCTAATTAAACATATTATTATGAAAAATGGTTATGTAAAACATATTCAATTCCTTGGTTTTATGATTTTGGATTTTAAAATACCATTAATAATTTTTATTGTTGCTAATATAGTTATTGAATAGTGATCACATTATTAGTATAAATATTGGGCTTTAAAAAATCCAATTTACTCATACAAAGGATGCGATGGCCTCATCTAGTAGGCTTGCCCCATATGAAGACCATTTGTTGGAGCTTGAAAAGGAGGTGGCATCATTGGGAATTTCTCTTGACCAAGCCCAAGCTGAGCTTCAACATGTTAATCTTGAACGAAACTACCTACATTAGAAGTGGAAGTTGATAGAGATTACCACCTGAGTGATATTATCTGAGCCACCCCAAGAGTCTGTCACCATCACACATCTTACCCTTCAGTCTTATGTGGGTGTTATAAGGGGTTATTTAAAAAGACTTTATCGCTATGATTATGTGCATTGTTTTTTATAGAATAAATAATATACAGTAATTTTATTATTGTTACTTTGTAAATTATTTTTAAAGAAGAAATAGTATTTTTAGTTAATATTCAATTAAGAAATCTATTTTGATGAATTAACGGATTTTTGAATTAAATAATATTTTAATAAAATATTATTAATAAATTTATTTTTATTAAATATAAACGATCGTATAATTTTTATGAATAAAATTGTAATTTTTATTGAGGCTTGGAAGCCGTTTTTATCAAAACCCATGAATTTTTGATAAATGTTAGTTTTTATTTTAAAAGTAAAAATTCACATATTAAGAAAATTATTTAGATAAAATGAATATTTTGGAAACAAGACATCGAAATTATTCAACGGTTAATTTTTCATAATTTTTTGAAATAATCGAATTTTTGGGTAAAACTTAAATACCATTTAATTATATGATGTGTTTTATGACATCATAATAACCTAACAGTGATAAAATAAAATACTATAAATGGGTTGTTCAGCCAATATATGTTTTACCATTAAAATAATTTGATTTTATATTTGTTTTATTTATTTTACAAAGCCATAGTGGACCCTTCAAGACTTATAAAACATTTTAACTTTTTAAATTGATTTCCTTGAGAGTGTGACTCACCTCAACATAAGAAAGACTAATATTTTAAGAATTTTGTTCATTGTCCTCATAAAATAATTTTTTCAAATCCCCTCTGAAAAAAACCATGGGCAAAAACCATGGGTTGGTTTGTGATTTTGATTAGTTTAATGTGTGGCATCCAAAACCTAAATAATAAAGATTTACCTCTCTTTTCCTATATAAACCCACCCTAGATCCCACATCCTCTTCACTCAAATCCTTTGGATCTAGACCAAACTATACCATCATCTCTCTAGAATGCTCCCAAGATTCCCAAATCTCCTAAGAATCCTCACTCAAGCCTCTCCCAAGCCTTTGGGATCACACTTCCAAGTAATGGATTTCTTCCTTTCTCATTTTGTCCAACTTTATTTATGTTGTTATTCCCTTTTAATTTCAATTAAAAATGTTGAGGTATGATTTATCACCTCCCCCATACTTCTCTACTTATGTTTTAATGATGATAGACCCTTTTATCTCTCATTAGTTCCTTCCATGTACACCCGTTACTGTGCTGAAATTCCATAAGGAATTTCTCTCTTCTCATTTACATTCAAGAAATTATTTTGTATTATGAATCTAAATTACATTACATATGTGGGAAATGTATCTATATGAAACTCTTGCTGTCCATTTCATATACATATGATGAGACACCTTTTTCTATCTTATCAACCATTTTTATGAATTCTTATGTCATGCCATTATGCTACCGAAATTGCACCGAAATTTTCCAAGCCAAAGTCTTTGTGTAGTGAATACCATTCCCATTTCTCTATCAAGGGCATTCACCTTTATGAATGTTTACTTATTGATTATAGAGATTCATGTATGAATTACACGTTCCTTTATTTTATAACAAATGATGATGTTTAGTGAATTCATTTTATATGATCCATGTGGCACAATTATGTATGAAATAAAATTATTAAGAAGGGTGCAACCTGATAATGCTCCAATGCATTAGGTAAAGATTAGTATCACGATACGTTAAGTGAAATTAGGATTTACTCATTCTCATTCAATTGAAACGACTCTTTACTAATTCTCCACGTGGAATGATCCTTGTCTCATGCTAAAATCATGTTAAATGTTATATCCACATTTCCATGTTATGATAATCATGCTATATCATGCCTTTATGTTCATGCATCTCTTATACTCCATTGATATGCCTATTGACTAACATGTAATTAATTATTCATGTAATGACTTGTTTACTCCCTTAATGGTCTTTATAGGTCACCCTTTTATTATGCATGTCCTCATGTTATCCCATGAAATGCTAAGTACGAATGAATGTGTGTCATCATGTAAAATAAGTTTTAAATAAAATTATGTGCTTCATGTTTTAAGTTGTTATCTAATGTTACAAAGCCCCAAATACACTAGACCTCTTTATCTTCTATGTTTTATCAATTAATTTTTTTTTGTAATAAATTATGTCTAATTGTGAATTAAATAGAAGGGTTGTTATAAAATGAGTGTTAAATCTATTTGGTTCTACAGATATAGATTGAGTAGGAAGTGTTGATGATAGAAAATCCACATTTGGTGGAGTTTCTTTCTTAGTGATAAGTGTCTTTACTGGAAAATAAATAAGTAGAATTCCATGAATCTGAGAACTTCTAACATTGAGTATGTGGCCGTATCTCTAGCCACTAATCAATTAATATAGCTGAAATCTCAGTTATAAGATCTTAAGGTGGGAGTGAAGTTGCCACTTTTTTAGGTTGTGATAATAAAAGTGATTTAAATATTTCAAAAATTCATATTTAATATTCAAGGTTCAAGAACATTGATATTGGATATCAATTCATAAAAGAAATTCCATAGAGGAATGATTTGAGCCTGGAATTTTTCCCTACTTTAAAAAAATTGCTGATGTGTTCACCCAACCATGCTCGAAGGATGACTTTGAAAATATGAGATTAGAAATGGGACTTTATTCTCCCTTATCATAGATTTACGGTATGATATTTATATCCCTTTACACATCTTGTATTTGGATATTGTTATAAAAGGGGGAAAATAAATGGAAACATAAATTTTTATTTATATTTATCTTCCTATGTTAGGGGGATAATATTTATAGAGGTAGTATCCATTGATATGTGTTTCAAGGGAAGCATATATTTTTGGAGGGTTCATAAAACAGGTAAGATGTGATTTCAATATGTTTCATTTGTGAACTAGTTTTGTAGTTTTTTTAATGAAGATACAATATTTTCTCTCTAGATGGATTGAAGAATTGTTAGTTTGAAGAGAATTAGGTTTGAAGTGATTAAACATTTATCACTCTTTTTATAGAGACCATGATATTATTATTCAGTATTCTTATTTCTAAAATCTAGTTCCTTCAAATAGGATTATAATTATTGGGTGATTATTCATTGATAAGTTTTGAGTTTTAAAGTGATTTATGTTCCATGGTTTCTAACAAAATACAAAGAGGGATATTGTTGAGCCCAAGAGTTTGAGAATTTTGTAGAGATACGAAGTCCCTTTAAAACATGGCACTCACCTAGAGAAGAAACACAATAGAATGTTTGAAGTTCATAAGATGGTTGTGTTATATTTTGTCAACAATATATAAATAATATTCAAAATTTAAAGAATTAATGGTTATTATGTAAGATGAAGGCTACTAGAATGTTTGAAAATATTTAGAATCCATTTTATAAGGGTTAGAATAGGTTAAGAATCATTTGAAGTTGATATGAATTTTTGGAGTTTGAAACTGATAATTTTTATTTTCATTGAGTTTTTATAAGAATATTTTAGGTATGGAGATATTATAAAAACATAAAAGGCATGGCTATGTAAGCATCATCTCAAGTGTTGTGTAGAACTCATCTTCTCTTGAATAAACATCATCTTCACCTATGCCAAAATCATCCATGATACATAATAATCATCTTAAGTGTTGCATAAGAATTATATCAAATACAATGTAAGTATCATTTTCATACACATCAACCATTATAAGGGTTTTTTTCTATGTAAGAATAACGCCTTTGTGTTATTCCAAAATACTATTGACTAAAGTTTGAGTTTCTATATTTATGTTTTATGAAGAATTTAAATCATTCAATTCCATGTGATATTCTCATCATAGAAATATATATCACAATAAAGTATTTTTATTCTTGATAATTGTTGAGGATTCCACACTATAAAAGGAAGTGATAAAATGTGGTCTGTATGTTCACATGTACACGCAAAGGCTATATTTAAAGGGAGTAACTGCAATATTCTTCATGGGATTTATTTAGGATAATATTAAGCTTAGATTTTTGTAAGTAATGGGAAATAAGATTAAGGCTGATTCTGGGAGGGAATTTCAAATAAAATTATTTTAAATTCAGTAAAGCTTAAGTTGTAGAGTTTTTCTCAGGAGTAGTTGAGCCCAAATTGAAATGAAGAAAAGATTACTTGGGATTTCCATTATTTTTTAAGGAGAAAATATTCACTAATATTTAGTGAATATAAGTAATGAATATTGAAAAGGTGTGTTGATAATTCTGAAAGAATAACTATGCACTGCATTGAAGAGAGAGAGAGTGTGTGTGTGATAAGGAAAAAGAAGAAGTTGTTTTTGCTCTCTATTGTGTAAGAGATTTAAAAAGAAGAGGTGTTGACTTGCGATAGTGTAAGTTGGGAAGAAGGAAGAAATAAATTAGAAACACATTTTAATCATAAAGTAGTGAAAGTATTTCTCATTTTTACGAAACTCTTGAAATATTTTTTACTATGTGGGGTGCACTATAAAATCCTATTACTATTTTAAGGTATTTCTAAATCCCTATTTTTAGAATTATTTGGTTTGGTTTTATTTAAGGGTGAATCAAGTGAAATTTTAAAAGTTTTGAAAGTTTATGGGCTAGTGCACGGTTGGTGAACAATTTTCCCAAACCATGTTCCCTCTCAAATAAAACTGTGCAACCCAAGGTAGTGGGATTTTTTAGGGTTGACACATAGTTAAACAAACTATGAACCCACTTAGGAGAAATTTTACAACCCATTTAAAATAGAAACACAACCAGGGAGCACAGTTTGGTCTAACCATGCGACCCTTCCTAGGAAACTATTTGTACAATATTTTTAAATATGAACTTAAGTTTTGAAATCCTAAAACCCCTATTTTTGGACTTCGACGAACCTTTACAACCCCAAACCAATTTCTTATTCAAAGACAGATCACAAGAGAAGTTTTTGGGCCCTCAACACCCCTCTTGAATTGAATCAAAGTTAGATGAAAGATGTTCGATCTTCGCCCGCTAGGTTCCTCTTCCTGTTCTCTATCTCCTGCTCTCTCCTCTTTCCTACCTAGGGTTTCTTAGATCTTCTTATTTATTTTAGGATATAATACCCTCTATTTTGGGTCTTGGATCATGGTTTTATTCCTTGATTCTATTTTCATTGTTCTACATTATAAAATCCCAATTAGGATTTGGAGTTTTGAGATCATGTGATCCCGAGGGAGGTGGTTCTATCATGATGCCCAATTTTTATTAACCCTAAATTGCTTGATTTAAATTCAATTGTAAATTTAAATTCAATTACTGTGATAAATTAAATTGATTTCAATTGGTTTATTAAAAACCCAATTCTATTGAATTGGGGTTTTTGGAAATTGAATTTTGGGTAGGAAATTTGGAAAACCCCCAATTCCATTAAATTGGGGTGGGATTATGAAATTGATGGAAAATTTTAAAGATTTAAATTGTTGAATTTGAATTGTGAAATTGATGGAAATTGTTTCAATTAAATTTTTTAAATTTTATTATGGTAATTTAATTTTGAAATTTAATTTGGAATTGATTTTAAATTATTATTTGGGGAAAATGCATTCAAATAGTTTTGATAGAAACCTTTGGGTTTTATCTTGGAAAAGGGCATGTTTTGATTAAAAACCCATTTTGGGTTTTAAATGGAAAATTGGAATTTTTGAAATGGTAGAATGGGATTTAATTATATTTTAAGGATGCTTAAAATAAATTCCCATCATTTATTTGTACTATTCAATCATAGGCAGTTAGTGAGTTATTAGGGACAAACATGCTTGGATGGGAATACCCTAGCACCAAATTAATTGACACTTTACAACTCTAACATAAATAGTTTGGAACATTTTATTTCTTATTAGGATGTTGATGAATCCTATTTAACCATTTTCAAGGGATGTGCGTAAACATTTCAATATCATTATACAAGTTTATGATGATCCTATAACCTGGAACTATCATACCTCTTAGTATATGACCATGTTGTTTGCTTGTTTATATATGAGATATAAACATATGCCAATGTTTATGAAATATTTTATATGACTTGTGAATTAATTTAAACCATTTTATATAAAATGTTTTATTAATACATTGTTTTATAAATATTCCATCAATTGAAATGTGAAGCATTTTTTTCAATCATTTCCATCATTTTAAATGTAAAGAATGATTTGTTTAAATATGATTTTGAAATCCCAAACCTATTTATTTAAAATTTAAATCTCTTTATTTGGTTAATTAAATGTTGTATCTTATTATTTAATACTTGGTGAGACACTACTAGGATTTTATATCACACCCTACCCGTACCTTCGAGTGTTAGTAGATTATCTCCTTCTAGGTTGGAGTAGGGGTAAATCACTACTTGGAGGTGGTTCTAGCTGTTGATCCATGTACTTGGTAAGTTGAGTCCATTGGGAATTGGATAGTTTTACCTATGTTTTGGAAATTGTCTATAATACTTTGGGTTGTTAAACCTATTTTACTTTTGGTACATTTCTCCCTATGTAGTTTTTCTTGTATGCATACTAACTTGTTTGTCATTACTTATGCAATGTTTATGCAAAAATCATTCACACTTTCATTTTGTATGATGCTAGGTGCTAGTCTAAAACCCTTGGGGATCAAGAACACCCTTAGGGATATGTGAGTGAAAACATGGTGTTCAGGTTATCAAGGTAATTAGGCTAGTTTATAACAAATTGGCATTAAAGGTGCAGGTTAAGAATCTTCCCTTGATGTTAGTATGCAATTTGAGTAGTCTTATCAGGACTTAAGAGGTAGTTTCAACTGAGTGGCTAGATATCTCTCATCATAACGAAACTTAATTCACCATAGGTGGTTAGGGATAGAAATATTGAGGATTAGTTCTAGTCTTTTCTCTGCTTTTGATTTGGATATGTTGAAATCCAAACCTTGATTGTCTATATATAGGGATTAATTTCCACTTTTTTCTCTATTTGAATGTTAATATGATGTCCTATTTATTGTATTTTAATGTTATGTAGCATCATGCCCCCGAGAATATGTGAAAATCAAATCCAAGAGGAAGCTTTTGCTGAACCTGAGTGAGTAAATCCTCTTACAGACCTGAATCTGGTTAAGGTGATTGTGTGTACAATCCAATCTATAGTATAGGCACCTATACTAGCTCCCATTTAGGCTCCAGATAGGGAACCTCAATGGGATAATATTCAAAATCATTCTCACTAATTCATTCACTAGAATCCAGTAGTGTTCAAGGGATCAAATTATCCTCAATAGGATGAGGAAATGTTGAGCCGGATGGAATGTTTATTTGGATTCTTAGAGAAACCTCATGAAATCAAGGTGAAGTGTGCCACCTTCATTATTGAAGGACTGACTAGGAGATAGTGGGAAACGATGGAGACAATAAAGAAGCATGATAAATTAGAATATAAGGATTTCAAAGTTATTTTCATTGACCAGTTCTATCTAGAGTCAATTTTGTTGGCTAAGGCTATGAATTTTTTCAAACATGAGCAGGATGATAGGACCATAACAGATTATAAGAACTGTTTTGCTGAGATTGTGAAATTTTCACCTGATATAGTATCTAATGAGAAGATTAAGGCTCAAAGGTTAGATTTGGGACTTCAATATAATATTATCTACTAGGTTTTCTTGTTGAAGATTCCCACTTATGCATATCTGTTGGATAAAGCACTGATAATCAAAATGTACATGGCTGGAAAGTCAGGGTTGTCAAGAGTTTCTTTCTCTCCTAGTGTCAGTGTACGTTTCTTCAAAGGAAAATTTAAGCATGATGATTCTCATGGTGGTTCTCAAAATTAGGGTTCTTATATACCTCTTGAAGTTCTTATTAGAGGTATGTTGATTTTTTACTAGTGTGACAAGCCAGGGAATTAAAATAATGATTTCATTGAGGCCCCTATGATATATGGCTCTTGCAGATGCTCGTACCACATACAAAAGTTATTCCATATCTATTCCACTCCTCGTAGTGGGATAAGATCATAATCTACTTCTAAAAAATCAAGGAAATTAGATGCTTCTCATACAAAAGGGTTCCGTCCACATAAATTTGGAATGAATATTCTTCACACAGTGGAAGAGTCTCTAGAGAAAGTAGACACAGGTCCAACGATTGTGAGAGGTACCATCACTATAGCTTCATCATTAGTGATTTCTTTATTTGATATTGGTGCATCTAATTTGTTTATCTAAACCCACATTATTGATATGCTAAATATTTCTACAGATATTTTATCTTATGTAATAAATATTACTACACCCCTTAGTATGAAGAGAGAGAAGGGACTCCGTAGTCCCACTTCTGTTTTCTCTCTATCTAATGTCAATCTTACTTGTAGTTTTCTGGTTCTCGACATGGAACAAATTGAATTAATTTTCATTTTGGATTGGATCATTTCCAATAAATCCCATATTTATTGTTATCTACAATGGGTCTCCTTCACTACCCCTAATGGTGTGTGTTGTGTCTTCCAAGGAGAATGGGACCCAAGGCCGAGTATAGACAAACCTTCTTATCCAAATTTGGTGATAGTGATATCTATTTTTATTTTTGATTTGGAGAGAGAATATTTGAATGGTGATCTCCCTCCATTTTCCCTAAATTTTCCTGCTGTGTTCCCTTCTGACTTCTCTGGTTTTCTACCAGTAAGATAGGTAGAGTTTTCTATCAACTTAGTACTCAATACTCAACTAGTGCCCATTCCATCTTACTGCATAAAACCAGTTGAAAAGAAAGAGACGAAGACTCATTTGGATGATCTTCTAGATAAAGGTTCTATATTCCTGTGTGTGTCACCTTGGGAGGTCTAGTTCTATTTTCCAAGAAGGATGATGGTTCACTGCACCTTTGTATTGATTATTGAAAACTCAACCAAGTTACAATAAATAACAAGTATCCATTTCCAAATATTGATGATCTGTTTGATCATTTTAAAGGGGAAAAGTGGTTCTAGAAGATTGATCATTGGTTTGGCTACCATTAATTGACAATAAAAGAATCTGATGTTCATAAAACCTCCTTTCGGAGTAGGTACAACCATTATGAGTGCCTTGTCATTCCATTTGGTCTAACCAATGCTCCCATAGTTTTCATGGATTTAATGAACATGATTTTCCATGAGTATCTTTATACCTTTTGTGGTAGTCTTTGTGGATGAAATAATCATTTACTCTAAGTCCTAAGAGGATTATGTGTGTTATCTGAGAGCAATTCTAGAATTGTTTAGAAATCACCGACTTTATACCAAGCTTTCAAAATGTATTTTCTAGATTCAAGAATTGAAGTTATTGGGACATGTGGTGTCAAAACATGGTATATCAGTTGACCCTAATAAGGTGAAAACTATCATGTCATGGGAATAACCATGAATTGTTTTCAAGATCTGGAGCTTCTTGGGTCTAGCTGGGTATTATCACCGGTTTGTTAAGGACTTCTCAAAGATGTGATGGGGGATTGACATAAATCCCATTGGGAAATGCACCCAGGAATCACAAATATGTTCTATGACATGTGGTGTAGATTTTGGTGGCCATGTATGAGATAAGACATTGCTGATTTTGTCTCTCATTATTATACATGCCAAAAGGTAATGCCAAGCACCAAAAGCCTTTGAGTTTGCTTCAGCCACTTTTAGTCCCAACATGGAAGTGGGATGAGATCTATATGGAATTTGTGGTTGGGTTTATGCATACCTAGAGAATCAAGAATGTGATATGGTTTGTGATTGATTGTATAACTAAATCAGATCACTTTATACCTATTCATGATACCAACAAAGTTAAGGAGTTGGGAAATCACTATGTGAAAGAAATTGTTCATTTTCTTGGGGTTCCATATGCTATAGTTTCTAATAGAGATCATCAGTTCACCCCTCTTTTTTAGAGATTCCTTCAAGAGGCACTGTGATCTCAATTCCTTTTGATCACAACAAACCATCTATAGTCGGATGTCTAGACAGAAAGAACTATATATATTCTTGAGGATATGATTCATGCTTATGTTTTTGACTTTGGTGGGGCTTGGTATGATCACTTGGGGATGGTTGAATTTTATTATAATAATAGTTATTTGTTTATGATTAGAATAGATCCTTATGAGTCATTGTATGGATGCCAGATCTTTTTTGTATTGGTCAGAGATTGGTGAAAGTTTCTTGGTTGGACCAAGCTTGGTTCAAGAGATGAAAATAAATATTAAGTTGATTTCATATTGAAAACACAAATATGGTAGAATTATTATGCTGATTGTCATCACAGACCTTTGGAATTTTCAATTGGTGAGGTGTTCTTGAATGTTTCATGCCATTTGCGTCATCAATGGCTTGGGAGTAAAGGGAAAATTTCTCCTCATTTTGTGAGAAATTTTGAGGTTGTGGATTAGGTGGGAAAATTTTCTTATCATTTATCACTTCCACCACAGCTAATGTTGATACATAATGTATTCCATGTATCATAGCTGAGAAAGTATCTATTTGATCCATCACATGTGCTGAGCTAGAGTGATCTTGATGTTGAAACAGATTTATCCATGACTGAATGGCTAGTCAGGATAGTTAATTTTAAAAACAATGTACTTTTTGGGAGGAATATACCTTTGGTTCATGTGCTATGGTAGCATGGTTCTGATTTATATGAGATGTCTAAGAGGGAGGTACTGATGAGAGAGTAGTGGCCTCATATTTTTGGCATGGAAGATTATGAGTAGGATTTTATGGGGATATAAAGTTTATATGGTGGGGAGATTGTAACATCCTATTACTATTTTTAGGTATTTATAAACCCCACTTTTTATCATGATTTGGTTGGGTTTCATTTAAGGGTGAATCAGGTGAAATTTTAAAAGTTTTGAAAGTTTCTGGGCTCATGCATAGTTGGCGCATAGTTTTCCCAAACCGTGCACCCTCTCAAAGAAACCTATACAACCCAAGGCAGTGGGATTTTTCATGGTTGGTGCATAGTTGAAAAAACCATGCACCCAAATAGAAGGGACCATGTATCCCATTTAAAATAAGCTCAAAACTAGGGTGCACAGTTTGTTCTAACCATGTAGCCCTACCCAGGAAATCATGTGTACAAGTTGTTTTTAATCTGAACTTAAGTTTTAAAATCCCAGAACCCCCTTTTTTGGTCTTTGACAGACCTGTAAGACCCCAAAATGATTTCTACTTCCAAGATATCTCCCAAGAGTTGTTTTTTGGTCCCTTGACACCCCTCCAAAAGAAAGTTGAAGCTAGGAAAATAGTGTTCAATCTTCTCCAGATATCTTTCATCTTCCTGTTCTTTATCTCCTACTCTCTTCTATTTCCTCCCTAGGGTTTCTGAGATCTCCTTATTAATTTTAGGATATAATACCCTATATTTTGGATCATGGAACTTAGATCTAGGTTTGATTAATGGATTCTGTTGTCCTTGTTCTCCATTGGAAAATTCCAATTAGGGTTTGGAGTTTTGAGATCCCATGATCCCGAGGGAGGTGGTCCCGTCATGATGCTCAATTTTTATTAACCCTAAATTTATAGTATTAAATTAAATTGATTTTATATATGAAATTTATTTCAATTGATTGATTAAAAACCTAATTTCATTGAATTGGGGTTTTTGGAAATTGAATTTTGACATGAAATTGGGAAAATCCCCAATTCCATTAAATTGATATGGGATTGTGAAATTGATGGAAAATTGTGGAGATTTAAATTGTTAAATTTACAGTATGAAATTGATAGAGATTATTTCAATTAAATTTTTGAATTTTATTATGGGAATTGAATTGGGAAATTGAATTCTGAATTGATTTCAAATTCTAATTTGGAAAAAATGACTTAAAATGATTTTGATAGAAACCTTTGGGTTTTATCTTGAAAAAATGCATGTTTTGATTAAAAACCATTTTGGTTTTTAAATGGAAAATTGGAATTTTTTAAATGGGAGAAGGATATTTAATTTTATTTTAAGGTTGATTAAAATAAATTTCCCATCATTGATTTTTACTAGAGCACATGCAAGACTCGGTAATTAGTGAGTTACTAAGAAAAAACATGCTATAATGGGAATGACCTATCACCAAATTGACTCTTTAAAATAATATCATAAATATTTTAGAATATTTTATTCCTTAGTAGGATGTTGATGAGTCTGACTAGTGCCAAGGGATGTGTGTACACATTGTGGTTATCATTATATAAGTGTGCGAGGATCCAATAACATGGAACAATCGTACCTCTTGGAAAATGACCATGTTTCTCGCTTGTTTATATATTAGATATAAATGTTTTCCAATGTTTTTGAACTGTTTTAAATACCTTGTGAATTTATATAAACTATTTTATATAAAATTCTTTATTACACCATTTTTTTAGAAATATTTCATCAGTTAAAATGTGAAGCATTTGTTTATAGTATTTTAATCATTTGATATGTAAATAATGATTTGTTTAAATATGATTTTGAAATTAAAAACCTATTTATTTAAAATTGAAATCACTTATTTGGTTAATTAAATATGTCATATTATTATGAAATCCTTGGTGAGACCCTACTGGGCTTTTATCTCACACCCTACCTGTGCCTTTAGGTGTTTGTATATTATCTCT
This sequence comes from Viscum album, assembly GCA_963277665.1. Lineage (NCBI taxonomy): Eukaryota > Viridiplantae > Streptophyta > Magnoliopsida > Santalales > Viscaceae > Viscum > Viscum album. The sequence goes on from OY728154.1 coordinate 90,484,318, forward strand.
TTCTAGGCTCAAGAAGAGTTAAAAAACCACTTGGAGGAGGTTCTAAGTATTGATACATGGACTTTGTGAGTTGTTTACATTGATAATTTGGTAGTTTTACCTTATTTAGGGTAGTTTTCTATAGTACATTGGGTTGTTATATATGTTTAACTTTTGTTACATTTCTCACTGTGGAGTTTTTCTTATATGAATACTGAATTGTTTCTTTACTTCCACAATGTTTTTGGAAAAATAATTCCCAATTTCATTTTGTATAATTCCATGTTATAGTCTCTAACCCATGGGGATAGGGAACACCCTTCATGCTAAGTCAGTTCTGGCTCAGTTATTTGGTTATCAGGGTACCTGGGCTGGTTTGTGACATGCACATACACCGTCGAGGAACTGGTGTATCTCGAAACAAGTGATAAGCTAAAATTTTTGGTGGAAACATTAAAGTGGAAGAATTTGGAACCAACAACACCAGATACTATTGGTAAGAATTATATTTTAAACAATCTTCGTTTTTTTAGTTTTTTATTTAAGACATCAGTTTTTGTGAACTATAAATATATGTAAAAACAAAAATGAATCAAAGTTTTAATACCTTAAATATGATGTTGTATATATAAATTATAAACCAATAAGTTATATATTAAATTTATTAGAAAGTATAATTCTTTTTTCATTTATCTTTCAACATTTTTCACTCTTTATCCAAAATTTATGAATAAACATTTATTTATAATGCAGTTTATTGCTTTTTTTCATTTATGTTTTGAGATTGGTTTTATAAATAGACATATGAATTTGTATTACAACCACTTATAAATGATACAATTTTGAGTGGAACCATTTTTATCTCATGTAAATCCTAGATCTATGAATCACATACATTAATATAGGATTTATAATATGAAGACATTTAATAATGTATTTATGTTACAGTTGGGGATGTCGATATAATAGAAACATGTACTTAATTATTATTATTATTTTTAATTTATAATTTTTGAAATATTTTGATAAATTTTGAAATAAATTCATAAAATAATACAAAGACTCATATATTGGGAGGGAGGGAGGGAGATGTCAAACCATACCTTAGTAAAATAAAAATACTGTTAAAATTATTATGATCAGATCTCAGAACTGATTAATTATAAATTAAGTTAAAATGAATATAAATATAGGCGGGGGTAGGAAGGATAGTGGAAAAAGTGGTAGGGGAAGAGAAGATAATTGAAAAGAAGCTTGAGAGTTCCCTAGGAAGCTCCCACCCAAGCCACAAGGATGACTCACTTAACAAAATCCTTACTACCCTCCACTCTCTCTAGCATTTACTATTTATAAAAAACCCATATAACAACCTATGCCCCCCAATATATTCCCTGATTATATTTATCCATCTTTACACATTCCCTAATAAATATATATGTCCTAACAACCTTGATAGAGGTCAACTGTCCTCCTATAGAAAGCCTATGATAGATTCCCTATCATCCCCACCCCCTAAAAATCTACCTTGAACTCAAGGTAGGAAATGTGATAAGAAGTTGAAAGGATCCTCAATATATACAGAAGAGTAGTGTTCATGTCATGTCCTTTTCCAAGAAACTATTGGTTTGTAGCATTATATTTCTTTTATTTTGACCATTACATGTCAAACAACATAGACCCAGTCTACCAAGAAATTTCTTAGATCAACATTTCTTCATGGAACCGAGGATAGTGATAATATGCACTTCCCACATAGTCATACAAAGAAATATTCCATATGATCCTCCTAGATTTCTTAGAATTATTTATTTTCAGATCATATATGTGGTTCACCATAGTTTCCAGATAAAGCATTCCCCTAGTTAATAATTTATAGGATTCAGCCTGTTCATGAATCCATGTACTTCACAATTCCTCTAAATGGAACTCAAATGTAGTTTTTTGTTGTGCCACTCCAAAAAATAGGCCAATATTTTGTAGTTATGAATGGTCACTATGGTGGAAGGCCTAAATCCCCCAAATCCAACCTTATGGAACATGATCATTAGAAACTATAAATTCAAATTTTTGTGCATCTAACATAGGTTCAGCAATATCGATGGTTATAATAACCCTCCATCTATCCCCCTATCTTAGAGTAAGGTCCCTTAGGTCCCTTACTCCAATAATCACACATAGTCATGTCACTACATCACCATTTCCCTTGATAATTACTAATTTATCTCTTTTTTGAATTAAATTCACTCCTCCTTTTTTGATGTAGCTTCTCCAAGTCACGTGGCGTACTATCGAAAAAGACAAAAACCTTCCCTTGATGAGAAACTATTCCCTTGATGTGAAAATTATGTCTCAACAAAATTAGGTGTATAATAATCATTAGGTAGTGGGGACTTCTCAATGTAACTTATGAAGATAGATATGTACCTATGGAATTTTTGAAATTCATATTATTGTTCCTATCAAAAATTTCCCACTAATTGCATTCATGTTCAGCTTGTATCTATGCCCAAGTATGGATACTCATGGTGATACTATCCATTACCATTTCCAAGTTAGATATTGTGGAGTCAAGGCTCATATAAAACATCTTCACATGCTATTTGATTCCTTTAATATGGGATTAAAGTTGTGTCTCTATTGCAATTACAGTCTTTCTATGGGTGGATTAAAGTGAGGTAGTGAAAGGTTGAAATTTCACCTCTACGAAATCTACTTTATAAAGTCCCTCTTGAAAGGGTGGTTCTGGAAGTGCGCCTATGAAAAAAGAGGAGATGAATATCCCAAACTCTTCTTAGTGTGTATTCCATTATTGAATGTAGGCTGATTGGGTGTGTGCTGATAGGTTGGACCGATTAAGTGAAGGAGACTCTGTGGCATGCGATGCTGATTCTATATCACTTTTTCACTTATTCTAAAACTTAAATTGGTTAAAAGTTTTATACATTTTTTTACCATTATAGGATTTTTATCTTACCAAATTTAATATGGTCACTAATAATTTAATATCCTAAAATTAAATCATCATGATTAGTTATGATATTCTTCACTTCATTATGAATTTTATATTACTATTTATTGTAAAAAGGAGGAGTTTAAAGGGAAAATTATGTACCTTACTTTTCAAAGATAAGTTATAAAAAATGGAGAAAGGGTTTTTGTGTGCTTAGTGATTGTAAAATTCCTTTTAAATTTAAGGGTAAATTTTATAGTATTGTTATTAAACAATATATGTTATATAGTAGTGAGTGTTGGATTTTAATGGGACACCTTGAACAAAAATTAAGGGTTGTAGAAATGAAGATATTAAGATAGACATCTAGGAATACAAAGATGGATAATATTAGAAATTAATATTTTTATGTGAAAATTGGAGTGTCTTTGAGTGAAGAGAATATGACATACTAGAATAATAATGTTTGGACATGTTATAAGAATACCTAGGAATGCACCTACTTATAGGGTAAATTAAATGAAAAATTCACCTATTAAAAGAAATAGAGGTATAACTAAAAGGACCCTTGAAAAAATCATTCAAGATTATATTATTATAAATGATTTTAATGAAAAAATGAAATTTAATAGAGCTAATTAGGGAAATTTGATCCATGTATCAAGACCCACTTAAGGGTCATTTTAGGTCTACTGGATGTGGTACTTGGGGGTTAGTTCCATCCCATTAACCAAACCAAACCCCATCCATTTAAATCATTATTAACCAATTATTCCATCACTACCTGATCATCTAGCACAAAGTAACCAAACATCACAAGTAACACATTATTCCCATTAAACCATCTCTTTTCCACCCAACTAGCACAACCAAATAAACGATCACCTCACCACCCCAAAAGTAGGAACAAACAAACTATCACCATACTATCCCAAAATAATGGAAAAACAAACCATCACCTCATAGCCCAAAAATCATGGCTAAAAAAACCATCACCTCGCCACCTTAAAATCACAATCAAGAAACCATCACCTCATCACCCCAAAAGCATGTACAAACAAAACATCTTATATACACCCCAAAAGAATGACCAAACAACCATCACCTTACCACACCCAAATTACATAAAAAAACCATCACCTAGCCACCCCCAAAACATGAACAAATAGCCATTAGCCCACTGCACCAAAATCACGACCAAACAAACTACACATAAAAGATCATTTTATAGATTTAACAAAGGGGATTTTATCACATTCTACTTTATTTAGGGAAGTTTTCACACATGATATAAATCCAAGGGAAACCATTTCATTATCCAAATATAAGTGGTTATCCAATTTCCATTTTAGCGTGATGTCATAATAACATGAAGCAAGGTTTCCATATCATAACAACTATGGTGAAATCATTGGATCCAAACAACCATGATTTTCAGTGGGTAATTCAACACATATAAACATAACATCACAATAATATCAAATCTATACATGTATGTGAATCATTCCTCCTTCCCATTAAATTTCAAATAAATTATTAATTATATCTTTATTAGGCCATCTAAAACCATCCCCCATAGATAAAAAAGAGTAAAACCATCCCAAATTATACATAAAAGTGATAATTGAGGGATTTCCTACCTCAAATAAGCTTTAAAAACTTTCAGTGCACATTCGGGAAAATAAGAAATTCTTTAAAACCACAACCACACACAAAAAACATGGATCAACATACACCACATAAATGGTTATCTAAAACATAACCCAACTCACAACCCAAACTAGAACCACACCACCACATCAGATATCTATAGAAGAATGAGAGTATGACCATGGGAAATAAAGGATAACTCACCACATATCACCAATTGAAATCCACTAGAACCAATGGATCGAAGAAGGAGAAAGATGAAAAGAATATATCCTCAAAGCACCTAAGATTTGTTCTGAATAAGAGAGATAGGGGTATAGGTGAATGAAAATAAATTAGCTGGAAGAGTTATAAAATAACCTAAATCCTACAAGTTTTACATTATGTAACCCATTCACAACTTAAAATCCATGGGTTTCCCAAAAAATTTCAACTTCCACTAAAATTAATTTCACCACAACCTTTATTTAGTTACACATCATTAATTACTTTCACAACATGAATCCATTTCATGGGTTCCCCCTTAGTCATATATAATTCATGAAACTAGCCTTCTATATAATCCATGAACCACCAATTCGCCTTGTGTAAACCTTTCATGATGTGTTTATCTCACAACATCCCTACCGCACCTCCAACCACCATAGAACCTCCTCAAGCATCCTCCGAAGCACCTCCAACACCCAAAATTGATAAAGTAGTGAGCCAAGAAGAAATAGAGCATTACATAAGATTCCTATCAAATGATTTTCACCCTCTAGAATCTAAAAAATCATAGAAGGAATGAGGACTGGACAATTACCTCACGAGATACCTCTCAAGGATCACGTTACTCCTCAATTCTACCACTATCCAAACATTCTAACTGAAACACCAAAAAAACACTACACAACCACAAACCACCTCCTTTCACACAACCACACAACCATACCACCAAACAACCAATACAAAACCATATCAACCTATACATATCCCAAACCAATAGTCACTACAACCAACAAACTACACCACCCCAAACACATGAATAAGGTAATTATATCCTCCATGTAGAGATACTATCTACTTTAGGAAGAACTGATTAACCCACACAGGTTTAATAACATCATAGTATAATGCATCTTGATTAGGAATCAGATCCTCCCCTTTTCATATGTCATAGTTTTATCACACGTCATACATTAAGAAAACAAAAAAACTCATTACACAACAAGATCCAAACATCACATCATAAGAAAAATAGAGTAAGGATATACTCAAAACATCTCTAGGTACTAGGAATTAATCTACACTTCACATTCCAAAGTACTCTCCTATAAGACACCATGCCTCTACAACATACGAACCAAGGGAATGGCCCATCCATGAAGAACCTTCTCTTGGTGATCTGATATCTCTACTGGTCACTCCACGAATGTTTCATCATACTTGATATCCAACTATCCTCAATAAATGACATGGTATTCATCATGTAGATACAGATGAAGTTATGATATGTGGAATACATTGTGTATCCTCTCCATCCATGGTGGAAATGCCAACCGATACTCCACCTCTCCAACTCACCCTATCACCTCAAAGGGCCCAACAAACCTAAGAGAAATATTACTCCCCTTTCCAAAACTCTACTTCCTACATCAAGGGGAAAACATTAAGAACACATGGTCTCTAACCTAGATATAAAAGGGCCTCCTCTTTTGATTTACATAAGACTTATTCTAGTCCTGTGTTTCTTTCATCCTCTCTCGAACCAACATATCCTTTTTTTCGTTTCTTTGTACAACATCAGGACCAAGAACTATTTACTCCCCTGTAAGGTTTGGTGTCCTGAGAACCAACTGTTTTGTTCTTTGATTAAATGAATGTTAAATTATTATATACTGTTCACTGTTCTACATAACTATAATATAATAATGTCCCGGAATATTTGTGGCATTGATAAGGTCATGATAGATCCCCGCTATGATGAGAACCTTGAAATGCTATAACAATATTCTTAAATAAAGTTCTACGGTTGGATGAAATACTATGACAGGACACATAGTATATAGACCGTCATGTTCAAGTACTCATAAGAATATGAGACTCTCTCTCATGGAGTTCGCACTTGGTAATCTCCAAGATGGGAGATTATGAGAACAGACCCGCAAATAGCAATTCTGGATGTCTTGGTGTCATCGTACATTGCTATCTATGAGCATGTGTAATGGCCCTTAGACTGGAAGATTATCATTAACTAATGTCATGACTCGCGCACTTAGATTTACTGATGAAAACCATCACGCAGACAGTTGGCGGGAAGTAGGGCACATTGGGTGCGTCACGAGTGACATGTTGTTAATGGATAAGTCGAGGAAGGATTTGTCCCTTCCATTTATAGAAGTTGATATCTCATCCCTTTGATTGAAATGGAACTGTCACATTAAATTCTATGGCCATGGTGTGAATGATGAGTTTATTTTAGGTAGTCAAAGAATGACGGATCAAGCATATAGGTTTATGACACTGCCATGAAACCTTCTTGATGAGATATCGAGACAAAGGAATTAAATTACATAGTAAGAATTCTTATGAGGTGATATGTCAATGAGAAGTCAACTTCTTTATCTTGGGTGCCTTGACCCATTTCTAGATAGTAATCTTGGACTTTAGGCAAGCTCACCTAATGCCAACGAGAAAGAGGCCTAGAGGGTCACACACTAAGTGTATTCTAGTATCTCAAGTAGAATAAAGATTATTCCCGTATGTGGTTTAATAATTATTCAAGGAAGCCTAAATCGTTTTAATGATGGAGGAAGAAGGAAATGAAAAACAAGATATACACGCCGTGTATTAAAGATTACACGCCGTGTAGTTTTTCATGGAAAACAAGTACACGCCATGTATTAATAATTACATGCCATGTAGTTTTCTTTATAGAAAGGAAATGAATAAATGAAAACAAGATATACATGCCATGTACATTGAATGTACACGCCATGTAGTTTTCATTGAAAAACAAGTACACACAGTGTAGTTTTTCTAGTCGGGATTTTGAGGATATAATATTGTTTTAAATGATATTTATTATAATTAGCGTGGGCGCATGTCAAGGAATTAATTATTCGACATGGGAGTTTTAAATAAGATTCAATGAAATAAATAAAACGTGTAATGCGTTTATTTACTGTCATAACTCTACAACCTCAAACCTGATTATAAATATCCTCACAACCCCAACTCTTTTCCTACCCCATGTGAGACACAACAATTCTGGAGAATTCTTTTAAGTCTGAAAGAACCTCTTCCTCCAAGAATGCTCTCAAGACCGAGAGAGATCCTCTTCCATCGGATAAAGACGATCTAAGGCGGACAACAAAAGAAAAGGCTTCTCCATGCTAGCACTTGGAGAATCCTTTGGCGACGTCTAGAGATATGAGGTACACGTGTGGATCACCGCTAGAGGGAGTCTACACTTGGCTTCTGTGATGCAACGACGAATCACATCATCAACATGATCAAGAACATCAAAGAAGAAAGAACACCCAAAAGGTATTTCTTTTCAATTAATTAAATTAATTATAATCAACCTGTAACGATCCTACTTTGTGGTTCTAGGACAAACCTTCTTCTTTGTCTTTTCCTGCGATTCAATCCGTGGAGACTGGCGTTTATCATCGTATTGATCCCGGATTGATCATTGTTAATGAAAAAAATCCAAGTGGGCACATCCACCCATGTGCTTCCGCTGCGTCCGGAACCTTCAAATGGTATTAGAGTGAGGTTACAACGTTGATTATAGTTATTTAATTTTTGTTAATAATTTATTCAATTATATTTGATTCAACTCGAAATAAATAGTTCTATAAATCTGAATAAACCAGATCTATTCTTCCTCCTTTGTTTCTCTATTCACATCATAGAAATGACCTTTTAATTTTAAATTTTGATTAAAATAAAAACGAGGAACTCATCCGGAGGAGCCGCTCTTTCTGTCTGTACAACACGTTATTACACGGCGTTTAATTAAAACTACACGCCGTGTACTTGGGTTCAATGAACCGGTACTGGTCCGCCAAACCACGCCATGTGAATTGATTATGCCTAAGTATTAATCATGCCATGTTGACCAGAATTGAACGGCGCATGGGAACCAGAATACACGGCGTGTATGTTGGAACGACACGCCGTGTATTCCGATCCGGTCCAGGTGAATCTGTGTACAATGAGAAGCCGTGTTCTGCGTACACGGGATTACCAAGCCGTTTATTGCGCAACAAGGAAGTACACGGCGTGTATGATTTATCTACACACCGTGTACTCCAAAATTTCCAAAGTGAAGAAAACACGCCAAATCCCCCGGCATGTACTTTGGATAAAAGGTGAAAAGAAATACACGCCGTGTAATTATAAACTACACGTCGTGTACTTCCCATAAATGGAATTTCCCCAGGTTTCCTCCAATGTACAAAGACCCATACAAGGAATATGGATGAGAAGAATCTCAAGGAAATTCAGAAAGGAATTTAAGATAAAGACTTGATTAATTATAAGATCATAATTAATTGAATTCGAGCATGGCTTATCTTAAATGAAAGAATTATTAAAAGAATTTAAATTCTAAATATGCGTAAATGTCGTTTCATGCCATGGATGATCATGAGCTAGAACAAAGACCCTTTGTATGTGTATGGTTTCATTTAAATTTATTTAATTTAAATTTGTTGGCATGCGAGCCTTCTTCCAATAAAATGTAGGGCCTGCGTGCCCATGGTTTCTTTAATGTAAACCCATGTAATGGAGGATCTCCCAAGCCAGAGGAGATGGTTCAAATTCCAAAGTCGAGGAAAAACCAATGCAAGAAGATACAAAGGTGGACAGGTGAGAGCTGCAAAACATGAACCTTAAGGTTCAAGGTGTTTTCCCTAGGCCAGGGTTAGCATATCAAAATTGCTAGATAAGATAACCAATATAAGCTCATGATCATGACATCTTATTTTATTTCTGTATGATTGCATGGTTTATTTATTATGTATGTGTTGTCGCGATCACATAATTAATAAAATGAACAAGCATAAAAAGATTGAATAAAAAAAAAACCAGACTATGTGTAAACATTATCAGAACATGTTTAATCACTTAAGCAAGAATCACTTAATATTAACAAGCATGTGATAATGAAAAACTACGCATAAAGACTAAAATCCCTCAATACCATATTAATTCAGACCATGCCTTATGTTACCTGATTAAGGGAAAAACTCAATAAAACTATGTGTTTGACCAACCCTTGTTGGGACACTTACTTTTATAAAGGAAGCCCTTGTGAAAGGTTTTGGGTTGAATTAACCATATTACATCAAGAGAAGTATCCCTTTCTAGACTTGATGTAATATTGGAGGCAAGAATTGAGGAAATCCAAGTCAGGATTTCAGGATTGGGGAGTCCGCTCAACAGATCAAGGAATTGTAAGCTCACAGTTGGCAAAGACCTGCCTACCTACATACCTTCAAATAGCTTGACCAACCCTTGTTGGGGTTATGTGAAGGGAAATATGGATCCTTTCCACTAGGATTTCAAAGAAACTGGACATTCCGAGTTCAATGGTGAGGGCCATTGGGACTTGATAAAATAGTGGGAGAATTAATTAATTAATTCATTATTTCTCATAAATTGTAATCAAGAAAGTACTAATAAATATTCTCTTTTAAATTGTAGAATCAAGATGACAAACTCATCGACCACATTTTCTCTGTGATCAACACTGGATAAAGACAATATCCTCACTGGTAGTAACATTCAGGAATGGTTTAGGCACCTTCAGGTTATCCTACGCCATGAACGAAAGTTCTACGTGCTGGAGTCCTCACTTCCTGATTCTCTTGCCCTAGGGGCAAGTGATGAAGATTTCCTGGTCTATGATCAACATTTTAACGATGCTCTCGACGTTCAATGTTTGATGCTATCATCTATGTCTAGTGATCTCATGAAGTCTCATGAAGACATGGATGCCTATAGCATGATCGAGCACCTCTGTGGTCTATACAAGGAGAGATCAAGACAGGAAAGGTTTGAGATCTCCAAGGCTCTATTTCAGAGCAATCCTGGAGAGGGTGACCCAGCTGGGCCTCATGTAGTCAAGCTCATTGGCTACATTGAGTGCTTGGAGGTTCTAGGGTTTAAACTCCCCGAAGAACTGGGCACCGATATTATTCTTGCATCACTCCCCCAAAGCTTCTCGAACTTTGTTGTTAATTTCAACATGAACAACATTGAGAAGTCTCTATCTGATCTTCTTATCCTTATTCACCAAGTAGATAATGACATGAAGCGTGAAAATCCTTCTGTCCTTATGGCGAATAAAAGGAAATGGAAGGCGAAGAGCTTTAAGCCCAAAGCTTCTTCAAGGCCTTCCAAGAAAAGGAAGATCAAAGGGGAGGCAAAGGAACAGGATGCTGTTTGTTTTGCATGTGGAAAGAAGGGCCACTAGAAGAAAAACTACACCCAGCCAAGGAAGCAAGGGGAAGCTTCAGGTGCGTTTGTTATCGAATGCAATCTATCTGTTTCTACTAATTGGGTATTAGATACTACTTGTGGTGCTCACATATGTATCCAAATACAGGAAACAAGTAGATTCAAAAAGATTGATCGAGGTGAGGTGGATCTACGAGTAGCCAATAGAGCCAGACTCGCTGCTGTAGCTGTCGGAGACTACCACCTCACATTGCATACTGGGATGGTCTTGGTTTTGAAAGGTTGTTATTATGTGCCTTCAGTTACTAAAAACATTATTTCAGTATCCATATTAGATACTAATGGATTCAAATTCAAGTTTGGAAATGAATGTTGCTACTTTTATAAAGATAGCATTTGTTTTGGTAGGGCACATTTATATAACAGCATTTATGTGTTAGACTACACAAACCAAGTAATGGAAATTTATAACAAAGTTAATTCACATGACTCATACCACACCCAACTTTGGCATCACCGGATAGGTCATGTCAATGAGAAATGTTTGACAAAATTACATCAAGATGGGTATTTAGATTCTTTCGAACTAAAACCACTTGGTGTATGTCATGCGTGTCTACAAGGCAAAATGACCAAAGCCTCATTTAGTGGGAAAGGTGAAAGAGCTAAAGGGCTTCTATAATTAGTTCACACAGATGTGTGTGGACCATTTCCAGTTGAAGCAAGGGGTGGGTTATCTTACTTCATAACATTTAATGATGATTTTAGTAGATATGGATATATCTAATTAATGAGGTATAAGTCAGATTATTTTGATCGGTTCAAAGAATACAAGAATGAAGTTGAGAACCAGCTTGGTAAGAAGATTAAGAAACTCCACTCAGACAGAGGAGGAGAATATTTTAATTAGGACTTCATTGATTTCTTACGAGAGTTTGGGATTCTATCTCAACTCACTCCTCCTTACATGCCACAATGGAATGGTGTAAGCGAAAGGAGGAACCGCACCCTGTTGGACATGGTGAGATCAATGATGAGTCATGCAAGTTTTCCATTATCCTTTTGGGGATATGCATTACAAACAGCAGTGCACATACTAAACCGAGTACTAACTAAATTGATAAATGGTATTCCATACGAGTTATGGAGTGGACGCAAAGCCATGTTATCGAATTTACATGTGTGGGGTAGCGAAGCATTTGTTAAGGACTCTTCAGGTAACAAACTTGCACCCCGAGGCACCAAGTGTATATTTATAGGATATCCCAAGGAAACAAGGGGATATTACATATACAACCCCTCAGACAAAAAGGTTACAGTGGCAAGACACGCCATATTACTTGAGAGGGAGCACATCTCCAAAAGAGATAGTGGGAGTGAGATAGACTTCGATGAAGTTGAGGCTCAAGATACACATGAGTTGGTACAAGAACAGATTCTACAAAGCCCTGTGAAAGAACAATATGTTCCAGAGACACAAGAACTGTGTAGGAGCACGAGAGAGGTGAGAGAACCAGAACGATATTATTTTCTTGTCACCAATTATGGTGACTCATTATTGGTTGACAATGATGATCCTCTTACCTACAAGGAAGCAGTTGAAGGAACAGACATTGCCAAGTGGCAAGAAGCCATGAATTCTGAAATGGATTCCATGTACCAAAACTGAGTCTAGATTTTGGTAGATCCTCCAGTTGATGCAAAGCCTATTGGTAATAAATGGGTATTCAAGAAGAAACTGGACACGGAGGGGAAATTCAGCACCTACAAGGCACGGTTGGTTGCAAAAGGTTTTAGACAGCGTCAAGGAATTGACTATGATGAAACCTTTTCACCAGTTGCGATGCTGAAATCCATCAAAATCCTATTGTCCATTGCTTCTTACCATGACTATGAAATTTGGCAAATGGATATCAAAACATATTTCCTTAACGGGAACCTCCAGGAAGATGTCTACATGACACAACCTGAAGGGTTTGTGACTCCAAAGGATGCCAATAAGTTATACAAGTTGTAGAAATCCATTTATGGATTAAAGAAAGCATCAAGATCATGGAAAATTCGTTTTGATGAAGCTGCAACGGAATTTGGCTTTGTTAAGAACGAATGTGAGCCTTGTGTCTACAAGAGGTTTAGTGGGAGTGCAATTGTTTTCCTAATAGTATATGTTGATGACATATTACTAATTGGAAATGAAGTACCTGTCTTACAGTCAGTTAAGGCATGGTTGCATAAATGCTTCTCCATGAAAGAATTTGGTGAGGTAGCATATATTCTTGGGATCAAGATCCATCGTGATAGATCTAAGAGAATGCTGGGCCTGAGTCAAAGTACATACATTGACAAGATACTAAAGAGATTCAGTATGGAACAATCCAAGAGGGGATTGTTGCCAGTGTCACATGGCATTCATCTTTCCAAGAAAATGTGTCCTCAGACACATGAGGAAAGAAAGAGAATGACAAGGATCCCTTACACATCCGCGATTGGGTCAGTCATGTAAGCTATGCTATGTATGAGGCTAGATGTTGCTTACGCATTAAGTGCGGTAGGAAGATATCAAGATGATCTAGGAGACCGCCATTGGATGGCAGTCAAGACTATCCTTAAGTATCTGAGGCGTACTAAGGATATTTTCCTGGTTTATGGAGGAGATGATGAACTAGTCATCAGAGGACATGTAGATGCTAGTTTCCATACTGATCAAGATGACATGAAGTCGCAGACTGGATACATATTCAGTTTGAATGGAGGTGCAGTGAGCTGGAGGAGCTCAAAACAAAGTATGGTGGCAGATTCTACAGCATATTCCAAGTATATCACAGCTTGTGAGGCAGCTAAAGAAGTAGTATGGATGCGAAGCTTCGTCCAAGAGCTGGATGTAGTACGGAGCAGTAAAGATCCTATCACACTCTATTGTGATAATACTGCAGCGGTGGCACTTGCAAAAGAGCCAAGGTCAAATCAGCGGACAAAGCATATACTTCAGAAGTATCATCTCTTGAGGGATTTTTCTTAGAGAGGTGAAGTTGTAGTGAGCAGTATTTCCATGTAAGACAATGTGGCAGACCCCTTGACTAAAACCTTGACTCAGCAGAAACATGATCATCATGTGAGGTCTAGTGGACTAAAAGTCGTAGGTAGTTGGCTCTAGTCCAAGTGGGAGTTTGTAAGGGTTGGTGTCCTGAGAACCAACTATTTTTTACTTTGATTACATGAATGTTCACTTATTATATATTGTTCATTGTTCTTCATAACTATAATATAATAATGTCCCGGAATATTTGTTGCATTGATAAGGTCATGGAAGATCCCCGCTATGATGAGAACCTTGAAATGCTATAATAATATTCTTAAATAAAGTTCTACGGTTGGATGACATACTATGATAGGACACATAGTATACAGACCGTCATGTGCAAGTACTCGTAAGAAGACGAGACTATCTCTCATGGAGTTCGCACTTGGTAATCTCTAAGATGGGAGATTATGAGAACAGACCCGCCAATAGCAATTTTGCATGTCTTGGTGTCATCGGACATTACTATATACGAGTGTGTGTAATGGTCCTTAGACTGGAAGATTATCATTAACTCATGTCATGACTCACACACTTAGATTTACTGACTAAAACAGTCACGCAGACAGTTGGCAGGAAGTAGGGTACGTTGGGTGCGTCACGAGTGACATGTTGTTAATGGATAAGTTGAGGAAGGATTTGTACCTTCCATTTATGGAAGTTGATTTCTCGGCCCTTTGATTGAAATAGAACTGTCGCATTAAATTCCATGGCCATGGTGTGAACGATGAGTTTATTTCAGGTAGTCAAAGAACGATGGATCAAGCATATAGGTTTATGACACTACCATGAAACCTGCTTGATGAGATATTGAGAAAAAGGGATAAAATTACACAGTAAGCATTCATATGAGGTGATACGTCAATGCGTCGTCAACTTCTTTCTCTTGGGTGCCTCGACCCATTTCTAGACAGTAATCTTGGACTTTAGGCAAGCTCGCCTAATGCCAACGAGAAAGAGGCCTAGAGGGTTACATAATAAGTGTATTCAAGTATCTCAAGTAGAATAAATATTATTCCCATACATGGTTTAATAATTATTCAAGGAAGCCTAAATCATTTTAATGATGGACGAAGAAGGAAATGAAAAACAAGATATACACGCCGTGTATTAAAGATTACATGTCGTGTAGTTTTTCATGGAAAACAAGTACACGCCTTATATTAATAATTACATGTCGTGTAGTTTTCTTTATGGAAAGGAAATGAATAAATGAAAACAAGATATACACGCCGTGTACATTGAATGTACACGCCGTGTTGTTTTTCCAGTCGGGATTTTGAGGATATAATATTTTTTTAAATGATATTTATTATAATCAGCATGGGCACATGTCAAGGAATTAATTATTCGACATGGGGGTTTTAAATAAGAGTCAATGAAATAAATAAAATGTGTAACACGTTTATTTATTGTCATAACTATACAACCTCAAACCTGATTATAAGCATCCTCACAATCCCAACTCTTTTCCTACCCCGTGTGAGACACAACAATTCTGGAGAATTATTTAAAGGCCGAAAGAACCTATTCCTCCAAGAACGCTCTCAAGACCGAAAGAGATCCTCTTCCATCGGATCAAGATGATCTAAGGCAGACAACGCAAGCAAAGGCTTCTCCATGCTAGCACCCGAAGAATCCTTTGGCGATGTGTAGAGATACGAGGTACACGTGTGGATCACCGCTAGAGGGAGTCTACACTTGGCTTCTGCGATGCAACGATGGATCACATCGACAATGTGATCAAGAACATCAATGAAGAAAGAACACCCAAAAGGTATTTCTTTTCAATTAATTAAATTAATTATGATCAACCTGTAAAGATCCTACTTTGGGGTTCTGGGACAAACCTTCTTCTTTGTCTTTTTCTGTGATTCGATCCATGGGAACTGGCGTTTATCGTCATATTGATCCTGGATTGATCGCTGTTAATGAAAAAATCCAAGTGGGCACATCCACCCACGCGCTTCCACTGCACCTGGAACCTTCATCCCCAACATCCATCCAACATAATGGAGAAAAATATAGCCTCCCAGAAAAGGCCTCAAATGCGGCCATTTCGATGGATGAGTGAAACGTTTTATTATAAGTAAAATCAACAAAGGGAAAGTGTTGTTCCCATGATCTTCTGAAGGCTAAGATGCATGACCGCAACATATACTACAATATCTAGATGGTATAATTCATCTTCCTATATGTATGAGGATGTAAAGTAGTGATGAGGAATAACTATGTGTTGTAAACATGATATAATCCCCTATAGACCTGTGAGGAAAAACATGCATCCCAATTTGAGACAATGAATCTCAAAACTCCATGAAACTGCACCTCCTCATCCACATACCACTTATAGAAATCATCCACTATACCCTATTTATTGATTGATTAAAAGTGGGTCAATTTCACCAAATAATCCATGATCACCCAGATATCATCAAAACCTTCCTAATCTCAGGTTAACCTTTTGATGAAATCCATCAAGATGTCATCATATTTCCACTCAAGAACATCCAAAGGATACAACAAACCACCCAAAACACAATGATTGAACTTTACCTGCTGGAAAACCAAAAACCTCCCTATAAACTATACCACCACCCATTTCATCCTTGGCCACAAAAAATACATCATCAAGCCATGGTACATCTTGGATATTACTGGGTGTACCTATAAAGGTGAGCTATGAAACTCACAATGGACTCCCTTAAACATCAATATTGGAACAAAAAACCCCCAAGAAATAACATGTAATTCTAACCATTCTTTAATCATCCCTATGGAGAATTACCATAGCCAATATGATTGCACAACACCTCTGCCTATGAGTGTCCCCACTGATACCCCTCCACCTGATGCATTAGATAAGAATATGCTGTCACCTGAAACAAACAACCTATACCATCAACCACCCTTTCATCTAAGTGAAAGGATTATAACTCCTCTATTTCTCTCCAAACATCCCCATAATCCTAAATAACATCCTTTTACGAATTCTTTCTCTAAGTTTCAAAAAAAAATATCCATTTTCCTAAGGTGTTGGAGATCTGAAAACCATAATCCCAAAGAAGCTTCATCCACCTATACTCCCCAAAATTCAGATCACACTGAGAAAAGATATAATTTAAGATCTTGTGATACATAAAGACAAAAAAACTCTATAATGAGGTAATTCCACCACAAATTACATGAAAACACACCCGCTGGTAGCTACAGATCATGGGTGGTATAGTTACACTTGTGCAGACACAATTTCCTAGACACATTATAGATCACTGCCCTCTATTTAATTAACATGAATCCCAATCCCATATGGGAAGCATCATAAAACACCTCAAACACCACACCATCTTTAAGAAACTATTGAACTAGATCACTGACCAAATTCCCCTTTAGGTAACCAAATTCTTCATAGAACTAATAATTTCACACAAAATATTGGTACTTCTTGGTCAAAACTATCAATGGGGCTACAAATCAATAGAAATCAGGCACCAACCTCTAATAATAGCCTACAAGACCAAGAAAACTAAAAACCTATTCCTTGCTCATGGGTGCTTACTAAGGAAAAAATGAATCTAATTTTGATAGGTCTACCACCACACCCTTATGAGACACCACATATCTAAGTAAATGCACCTATTGTGTCAAAAACTTACACTTGGACAACTTTCCAAAGAGTTGTTGGTATCAAAGAACTTACAAGACAACTCTAAGATGATCAACATTCTCCTCATCTGATTTTGAGTAGATCAATATTTCTTTAATGAAAATGACTAAAAAATAGTTCAATAATTCCAAAAACATGGAGTTCACAAGTCCCATGAACACAAAAGGTGAATTTGTGCCACCAAATTTCATGACTATAAACTCAAAGAGCCCATATCTACATCTGAAGGTAGTCTCCTTCACCCTTAACTAGTTATATCCATACCTTTGATCAATCTTAAAAAACCAAATTTCCTTTATTAGTTGGTTAAAAATACCATCCATCCTTGTAAAAGGGTAATGGTTCTTGACTATCACCAGTTTTAACTTCCAGTAGTCTATACACAACCTCAAAATTCCATTCATCTTCTTGGTGAACAACACTAGAGCACCCCATAGTGACACAATGAGATGGATAAAACCCTTTTGCATCAAATCATATATTTTAATCCTTAACTCCCAAAACATAGAAGGTTCCATATAATAACGATCTACTGAAATTAGAGAATCACCAGGCTGTAAGTCCATCCCAAACTCAATATCATGTCGTGAGGGTAGCGTTACAACCTCCTCGTAGAAAATATCCAAAAGCACCCCAATGACCCTATAGACCCCCAATATCTCAACAACCATCGATTCCATTGAAAACTCATCCATCAAATAAAAAAGGGTATCTACACACCAACTTCCCACCTAAAAACCTTTATCTCTAATGAAAACCACATATTATCCATCCACATCTGAGAACAAGACTCTCCTCTAGAAGTAGTCGATAATAGAACATATGGAATACAACCAATAGATTCCTAGGATGAAATCCTATGGATGAATATATAGTAATAAATGTTCCCGTTGAGACTAATGTGTCTATGAGGACCCGACTCCCGAACCCCAGGAGCTGGTGCCTTCTGAACATGATGTGTGTCTTGAAATAATAACATGCACTAAAAAAACACACATCACATCCCATACAGAGGATCGAGTCTGATTCGGGTTAAGGGAAACCAAAAACTTCCAGGATGTTTTATCTGGTAAAAGCTGTTACCTGAAAATTTTAAATCAAAACGTATGGTGAGAATAAGAATGCCCAGTAAGGGGTTTTAAAAAAAATAAACCAAAGTAACTTTTGAAAGCATTCTTTAAAACTATCCACTAAACATCCCCTTAAGGAAAACTGTAACACATGTAACATGATATAAAAGTGATCAATCAAGATTTTCAAGGAAGATATTTTTCAATGGAGTAGTAAAGGATATCATAAACAAGAATGACATATGATTATTTAATCTTAAACTAAATGGTTAAAATTAATACATAATCAGAGTTGTGCACGAGGGAAACATCTTAAATTTCATAAGTTGGTTACAATTTTCCTGAGTGATAAACACAAATCATGCACCAAACTTATACTTTCAAAATAAGGACATTATAAAAAAACATAAAGGCAAGGGTCATGAAAGAATGAGAATATCATCTTGAAAATAACTTTTAACATAAATTTAATTATGCGGCATCAACATTTAACTTATACAATCATTTCCATATCACCAAGGTCTATCCCCAAGGTGTCATAAAATTACCAAGTTTATTAACCAAGGTATCATTAAAAAAAATTCACCTCTAGAGATTATATCTTTACCCAAAGCATTGGAGCGCTATCAGGGCGCACCCTTAATTTGTCTTTATTATCATGTGAGCCACATAGATCATACTTTACTTTAACGGGGTTTTATATTCAAGATGTCCCATACCACCTTGAAATAATTCATTCTTTTTCATATTACCCAAGGTGTCCCATACCACTTTGGGTAATTAAATTTCTTAGTTCATTATTGTGATATAGTATAAGCATGCATTATGTACAAATATAAAAAAAAATGAGCCATTAAACATTTTGGAAATACATGATATGACATATAACATTGAAAATATTTCAATGACTAATCCAAGGCACACATAATTTAGTAAACATAATATGCACACAAGTTAATTAATATAATGCATAAAATGATAGGTGAATAGGGTATTTCACATGAGACAATAAATGATAAATATTTAGAATTAGTATTTCATGGAAATGAAATACTTAAAGAAAACACTTGCCATTAGTTATGGTGAAAAACAGGTCATCTTACTTGCAAAAAAATTAAACCCTAAATCGATTAACTAATAACTTTCACCAAAGCATGTTCATTATTGAACACAACATGATAACATGATCCCAAGAATCCTGAATCCTCCTAAATTTTTAATCAATCCAAAATAAACACTTCATCATAAAGTACATCATGGTTAATGTCAAATAAACTTACAAAAGAAATAAAATTATTTAAAGATTGATATCCATCCTTTAAAAAAAATCATAAATTTTATTTCTATTGGGCTACATGTATATAAGTATATAGGTATATATATACAAAGTTTACAAAAAGGGGGTTTTCGTGGTAAAAATAGTTTCAAACAACCCTCATAAATATATAATACCTAGTATAACATAATGGTTCATATTGGAAATCCGAAAATAGATTGAGTTTGGGTTATAAATATATTTATATACATATAAAAAAATTTATATTTCTAATATTTATATATGTATAGGTTTTGTAGAATAAAACCAAATGAAACAACAAAAACTTAACAAAACCAAATGTCCTGTCTTTAAAAGAGACATAGTTCGATCCAACTAAAAAAAATATAACCTATATAAATATATAAATAAATAAATATATATATATATAGATAACCCGTATACATGAACTATATTTTAAACGGTTGCTTTTAAAACAAGCAAGATAATCCCTTGCACTTGTAATCCTTGTAGTAAATTGTAGGAAAACACCTCTAAAACCGTTTTAAAACTAGATGGTTTTCATTATACATATATATATATATATAAACCGTATATACCGAAACATAGAAGATTAGTATTTTCTTAACGAAAGCAAAATATAAAACATCCTTACTTTTACCCTACTGAAAACACGATGGCAAACCCTTTTGAAAAAAATACAAACTGAGGGGTTTGTATTAGGTATATATACATATATAAACTACATATACGAGGTGTATAAAGTGTACGGTTCTACAAAAATAAAAACAAAGCATTCCAGCACCCTTAACTTAAAAAAAACTCGGAGGAAGAGAACTTCGGGAAGTTGGCCGGGGCTTGAAGGAGATTTGAACAGGGAGAAGAACCGAGGGGTATCAGTTTATTTATACCCAAAAAACTCACATAAAAAGAACCCACTTGAACTCGTATTAAATGGAGGGTGTCGTTCTTGAAGGTAAGAGAAGATGTGGGGGTTCATCAATGCTTGGGTGGGAAGAAAACGAGACATGCCATAAGTGTAGGTTACTGGTGCAGCCATTGCGCGGAGGAGGAAGACGACGCAGAAGGAGGGAAAACCGGAAAAAGAACAGATGATCCATATTAGGTCTAGGAAATATCGGATGACTGTAGGGATGTGAGAGACATTGACCGGTTTAAAAGAAACCAATAGCCGAGATTAGATCTCAGGAGAGATCAGATGGACACAGGGATACGTGGGGTGATCACGTGGCTAAGGGATCGGACGGTCACGATTGAGGCAGGATTCGATCAGGTGACTCAGATCACGAGGCTGGCATCCCACATCGAAACGAAAAGAAGAAGAGACATAGATTATAATCCTGGGCCCTCTTCCCTCAGATCAATAACACAAACACACGCACAATGGGGCCTTATACATGGGCCCCCTGCGGGCCTTGGCCCATCCTCACGCAACGCGCACCGCGGGCCTTAGACACGGGCCTGAGCACGACCTGACCAAAACCCTACTCAGCTCGGACCTAGTTGGAACCCTATACACATGCTTGGGATCCCGATGGTCGGTACCTTGGGTCCCTAGGGGCTCGGCCTTGGCCTTGAGGGCTTGTCCCCAAGGGCTGCCCTCGGCTGGCTGAGTCCCTACTAAATTTTTATTAAAAAAACTTATTTATTTAAAAAAACAGTATACTAAACAGTATACTTCTCTAAAAAAAATAAACATGAATATTCATAAATTTAATATCATAAATACTTTAAATTAAAATTTCAAAATTTAAAATCCATCCTAGATTATGTAAAATACATTACCATCGGATATAACTCTTTTGAAAGATATACATTTCAGAATTAACATACTACACGCTTTTAAACATTAGGAACTTATAACTTTAAAATATAAAATTCGATTTATAATACACTCTTTTATTTGATTTAAAAGATAAATAGTTTTCCTAATTCAAAATACCTATCTTTAAAGTTTTAATAAAATATATTATTCAATAATCATTAAAGGTATATGTTTAGAAGATACCCATTAAACAGGAATTTTTAAAACATTTAGAAGCTGTTAAAATACTAATCTTTCTACCATATAGGTATCCATCAAGATTTTTTAAAATCAATTAGATTCATTTCCAAGAATATTCTTTTATTTTAAAGTTAATATACTCGAATATATAATTCAAATCTTTTGAACATATTAAAATATTTGAAATACCATAATATTATAAGTGCATTATAATTTTTTTTATAAAAAGATAAACTTTATCAATTTAAACCCAACAGTCCAAAATATAATGGTCATAATTTCTTAAAGGACCATTATTAAAATATGGGGAGTTTCACATTTTCAAAACACGTGAACCAAGGAGGATGGCTCTCCTCATTCCATTGGTGATGAGTACGTGTGCTGTGGTTCTGGATATTATGTTTTTCACACTGACCGACCCAGAAGATGAATACTATCCAATTACTTGAGTTGTGATTCTTAGCAGCCTTACTGTGTCCATGTTAAGTCTTGTACATGGTGTTCATGGTTAGTTTGAGTCTTTGTTGTAATGTTAAATTTTAATGTATACCAGTCCTCTTTATTATCCTTGTTTTTCATCTATTTAGTTTCAATCCCTTTATTGGTACCAAAAACAAACCATGTAAAACATGAAACATCATTATAAAACATAACATTGTTCACTTAGTCAAGTTCATAAATCCTAGGGTGTCATATTATCCCCCTCTTAAAATATTTGCGTCCTCGCAATTCCTTTCATACAAACTCACTAAGAGGAAGCTCCCAGTTGATTCTACCATATTCCCTATCGTGGTAAATCATCAGGTGTGCTCAGCGGAAGGCCCACATTGACGCTCAGCTCCTCAAGTTCTCTAATCCAGATACACTTGGGGCAGAAGGGGTTGAACTCATGTGAAGAACACTTGGGATTCCTGAGGGAGGTTCGAACAGTACAGAGTTTGGAAATGTCCATATGGACCAACGTATGGAGAACTCACCGAATTATGTACCATTCAAGAATATCAAAATCATATACATTGTCATGTAGGCTAACGCTGAGGAGTTAGTATATATAGGTCGCACAAACATTTCCCTCTAAGGCACCCTCTTGAAACTTTACTCTGGCTATGTAGTTCCGACCTAGGGTGAAACACAGGAAGAGCCCATCGTGGTACATCCCCCTCCACTCACGCTCGGCCAATTGTGCTCAGCCTATGCGGTAGAAGATGGAAGTGTTCCCTTGACAGGTGCAGAGACTCTCCAGACTGTTTGTCACCTCGAACAACTGTTTGCACATTCCTCGTAGGTTTACGAAGGGATGATACTCGTCTCCATAGGTTTTGATCACAATGATCTCCAATATCTCAGTAGGAAGAGATAGCATGTGAGTTTGTCCTTCCATCTAAAAGTTTAATATGAGAGTTCAATCACTTGAAAACCATTCAAAGGTACAAAAAAATCTAATACAGGAAAGGGAAAGGCAACATTTAAATAAACATAGGTTTATTATTAAACATTAGTGCTTGAGTTTCCCCTAATGACTTAATACAGGAATTCCACACAGAGAAGAAAAACTCCCTATCTCCTCAAACCAAACACAGGCTGAGCATTTAGGGTTAAACTCATGGGGGCACCTGTGACGTCTCCTAAGTTTTGCATGAGGGGTATGAAGTTGGGAGATGTCATAATACACTTGCTGTCTACAAGACAGTCGGGTGGACTCATATTCTAACATTCTGAAGTTCAACAACTTTCCCCAGAAGCCGTAGTTCAATATTTGACAGAGGTAGGCCACTCGGGGGTCACCAGCAGTAGTAACCTCTTGAAAAGCATCAAGGGTCATAAATCCAAAGTCCTCACTTACTGTGAACACTTGGAAAAGTCCCTCACGGTACCTTCCCCGACGTACATAGGAGGGAAACTAGGTCATCATTATAAGGAGGTAATCCATTCCTAACCCCCAGTGTAACTGAATCACCCATGGTGAGTTGGACACGTCATAAAGGTGTTTGCGTGTCATGCTGATATGGGCATAGTTTAGAAAATTCTCTCAGCTAGCTAAAGACACAATGGTCTCAAGGGCCTCAGTGGGGAGTGAAAAAAGATTAGTACCTTCGTTTTCTATATGAAAATGAAGAAAAATCATTTTTATTAATACTGAAGTATATTTTTCTTTGTTTCAGTTCTGATTTTCCAGAGTTATCCAAACCGAACCCTCTGATACCAACTGTGGGGACCCGATTCCAGAATACTAGGAGCTGGTGCCTTCTGAACATGATGTGTGTCTTGAAATAAAAATATGCACTAAAAAAACAGACATCACATCCCATATAGAGGATCGAGTCTGATTCGGGTTCTGGGAAACCGACAACTTCCAGGATGTTTTATCTGGTAAAAGCTGTTACCTGAAAATTTTAAATCAAAATGTTGGGTGAGCATAAGAATGACCAGTAAGGGGTTTTAAAAAGAATAAACCAAAGTAACCTCTGACAGAATTATTTAAAACTATCCACTGAACATCCCCTTAAGGAAAACTGTAACGCATGTAACATGATATAAGAGTGCTCAGTCAAGATTTTAAAAGAAGATATTTTTCAAAGGAGTAGTAAAGGATATCATAAACAAGTATGAAATATGATTATTTAATCATAAATTAAATGGTTAAAAGTAATACAAAGTCAGAGTTGTGTGCGAGGGAAACATATTAAATTTCATAAGTTTGTTACAATTTTACTGATTGATAAACACAAATCATGCTCCAAACTTATACTTGCGAAATAAAGACTTTATAAAAAAACATAAAGGCGAGGTTCATGAAAGAATGGGCATATCATCTTGAAAATAACTTGTAACATAACTTGAATTATGTGGCATCAACATTTAACTTAGACAATCATTTCCGTATGACCAAGGTCCATCCCCAAGGTGTCATAAAATTACCAAGTTTATTCACCAAGGTATCGTTAAAAAACGTCATCTCTAGAGATTAAGTCTTTACCCAATGCATTGGAGCGCTATCAGGGCGCACCCTTAATTTGTCTTTATTATCATGTGATCCACATAGATCATACTTTATTTTAACGGGGTTTTATATTCAAGATGTCCCATACCACATTGAAATAATTAATTCTTTTTCATATTACCTAAGGTGTCCCATACCACTTTGGGTAACTAAATTTCTTAGTTCATTATTGTGATATAGCATAAGCATGCATTATGTAAAAATATAAATAAAAAAAATAAAAAAAATGAGCCATTACACATTTTTCAAATACATGATATGACAGATAACACTGAAATATGTCAATAACTAATCCAAGGCACACATAATTTAGTAAACATCCTTTGCACACAAGTTAATTACTATAGCATATAAAATGATAGGTGAATAAAGTTTTTCACATGAGATAATAAATGATAAATCTTTAGAATTAGTATTTCATGGAAATGAAATACTTAAAGAAAACACCTTCCATTAGTTATAGTGAAAAATAGGTAATCGCACTTGCAAATAAATTAAACCCTAATTGGATTAACTAATAACTTTCACCAAATTAGGTTCATTGTTGAATACAACATGATAACATGATCCCAAGAATCCCAAATCCTCCTAAATTTTTAATCAAGCCAAAATACACACTTCATCATAAAGTACATCATGGGTAATGTTAAATAAACTTATAAAAGAAATAAAATTATTTAAATATTGATATCCATCCTTTAAAAAAATCATAAATTTGATTTGTATTGGACTACATGTATATAAGTATATAGGTATATATATATAAAGTTTATAAAAGGGGGTTTTCTTGGTAAAAATAGTTTCAAAAAAACCTCATAAATATATAATACCTAGTATAACATACTACTTCATATTGGAAATTATAAAATATCTTGAGTTTGGGTTATAAATATATTTATGTACATATACAAAACTGTATATTTCGAATATTTATATATGTAAAGGTTTTGTAGAATAAAACCGAATGAAATAATCAAAACTTAACAAACCCAAAAGTCCTGTCTTTAAAGGAGACATAGGTCGATCGAACTAAAAAAAATATAACCTATATATATATATATATATATATGATAACCCGTATACATGAACTATATTTTAAAGGGTTTCTTTTAAAACAAAGCAAGATAATCCCTTGCACTTGTAATATTTGTAGTAAATTGTAGGAAAACACCCCTGAAACCATTTTAAAACTGGATGGTTTACATTATACATATTTATATATATATATATATAAACTGTATATAATGAAATATAGAAGAGTAGTATTTCCTTAACAAAAGAAAAGCATAAAACATCCTTACTTTTACCCTACTGAAAACATGATGGAAAACCCTTTTGAAAACAATAAAAACCGAGGGGTTTGTATGAGGTATATATACATATATAAACTGCACATACCAGGTGTATAAAGTGTAGGTTTATCCAAAAATGAAAACAAATCATGCAAGCACCCTTACCTTAAAAAAACTTGGAGGAAGAGAACTTCGGGAAGTTGGCCGGGGCTTGAAGGAGATTTGCACAGGGAGAAGAACTGAGGGGTCTCTGTTTATTTATACCCAAAAAACTCACACAAAAAGAACCGACATGCACTCGTATTAAATGGAGAGTGTCATGCTTGAAGGGAAGAGAAGACGTGGGGGGTCCTTCATGGTCAGGTGGGAAGAAAATGAGACACGCCATAGGTGTAGGTTACTCGTGCAGTCCATGTGCGGAGGAGGAAGACGACGCAGAAGGAGGGAAAACTGGAAAAAGAACAGACGATCCAGATTAGGTCTAGGCAAGATCAGATGGCTGGAGGGACGTGGGAGATGTTGAGCAGTTTAAAAAAAACAACGGTCGGGATTAGATCTTAGGAGAGATCGGATGAACACAGGGATACGCGAGGTGATTGGTCGACTAAGGGATCATACAGTCGTGATTGATGCATGATTCGATCGGACGGCTCAGATCACACAGCTGGAGTCCCACATCAAAAAGAAAAGAAGAAGAGTCGTGGCTTAAAAGCCTGGGCTCTCTTCCTTCAGAGCAATAACACAAACACACGCACACCAGGGCCTTATACACTCCCCCCCTGTGGGCCTTGGCCCACCCTCACGCAATGTGCACCGCGGGCCTTAGACACGGGCCCGGGCGCGAGCTGGCTGAAACCCTACTCGGCTCGGACCTAGTTGACACCCTCTACACACGTTCAGGATCCCGATGGTTGGTACCTCAGGTCCCTAGGGGCTCGGCCTTGTCCTGGTGGGCCTGTCCCCAAGGGATGCCCTCAGCTGGCCAGGTACCTACTAAATTTTTATTAAAAAAAACTTAGTTATATAAAAAAACAGTATACTAAACAATATACTTCTCTAAAGAAACGAAACCTAAATATTCATAAATTGAATATCATAAATACTTTAAATTAAAATTTCCAAATTTAAAATCCATCCTAGATTATGTAAAATACTTTAATATTGGATATAACTCTTTTTAAAGATATACATTTCATAATTAACATACTACACGTTTTTAAACATTAAGAACTTATAACTTTAAAATCTAAAATCCAATTTATAATAAACACTTTTATTTGATTTAAAAGATAAATAGTTTTCCTAATTCAAAATATGTATCTTTAAAGTTTTAATAAAATATATTCTTCAATAATCATTAAAGTTATATGGTTAGAAGATAACCTTTAAACATGACTTTTTAAAACATTTAGAAGTTGTTAAAATACTAATTTTTCAACCATATAGGTAAATATCAGGATTTTGTAAAATCAATTAGATTCATTTTCAAGAAAATTCTTTTATTTTAAAGTTAAGATACTTGAAGATATAATTCAAATCTTTTGAACATATTAGAATATTTGAAATACCATAAGATTATAAGAGCATTATAATTTTTTTTATAAAAAGATAAACTTTATCAATTTAAACCCAACGGTCAAAAATATAACAATTATAATTTCTTAAAAGACCATTATAAAAATAGGGGGGAATTTCACATTTTCAAAACAATTGAACCAAGGAGGATGGATCTCCTCATTCCATTGGTGCTCAGTACGTGTGTCGCGGTTATGACTATTATGTTTTTTACACTAACAGACCCAGAAGATGAATACTATCCAATTACTCGAGTTGTTATTCTTAGCAGCCTTTCTGGGGCCATGTTAAGTCTTGTACATGGTGTTCTTGGTTGGTTTGGGTCTTTGTTGTAATTTAACATTTTAATGTATACTTGTCCTCTTCATTCTCCTTGTTTTTCATCTATTTAGTTTTAATCCATTTATTGGTACCAAAAACAAACCATGTAAAACATGAAACATCATTATAAAACATAACATTGTTCACTTAGTCAAGTTCATAAATCATGGGGTGTCACATTATCCCCCTCTTAAAAGAATTGTATCCTCGTAATTCCTTTCATACAAAATCACTAAGAGGAAGCTCCCAGTTGATTCTACCATATTCCCCATCGTGGGAAATCATCTGGTGTGCTCAGCGGAAGGCCCACATTGACACTCATCTCCTCAAGTTCTCTGATCCAGATACACTTGGGGCAGAAGGGGTTGAACTTATGTGTCGAACACTTGGAATTACAGAGGGAGGTTCGAATAGTACAGAGTTTGGAAATATCCATATAGACCACCGTATGGAGAACTCACCAAATTATGTCCCGTTCAAGAATATCTAAATCATAGACATTTTCATACAAGCTAATGCTGAGGAGTTGGTACATATAGGTCGCACAAACATTTCAATCTAAGGCACCCTCTTGAAGTTTTACTCTGGATGTATTGTTCCGGCCAAGGGTGAAACGCTCGGCCAATTGGGCTGAGCCTATGCGGTAGAAGATGTAAGTGTTCCCTTGACAGGTGCAGAGAATCTCTGGACCATTTGTAACCTCAAACAACTGTTTTCACATTTCTTGCAGGTTTGTAAAGGTACGATACTCATCTTCATAGGTTTTGATCGCAATAATCTCTAATATCTCAGTAGGAAGAGATATCATGTGAGTTTGTCCTTGTATCTAAAAGTTTTGTTATGAGAGTTCAATCACTTGAAAACCATTCAAAGGTACAAACAAAGCTAAGACATGAAAGGAAAAGGCTACATTTCAATAAACATAAGTTTATTATTAAATATCAGTGCTTAAGTTTCCCCTAATGACTTACGATAGGAATTACACACAGAGAAGCAAAACTAACTATCTCCTCAAAACAAACACAGGCTGAGCATTCAGGGTTAAACTCATGGGGGCACCTGTGATGTCTCCTAAGTTTAGCATGAGGGTTATGGAGTTGGGAGATGTCAGAATACACTTTTTGTATACAAGACAGTTGGGTTGACTCATCGTCTAACATTCTGAAGTTCAATAACTTGCCCCAGAAGCCGTAGTTCAAGATTTGATAGAGGTAGGCCGCTCGGAAGTCACCGGCAGTAGCAGCCTCTTGAAAATAGTCGAGGGTCATAAAGCCAAAGTCCTCACCTACCGTGAACAGTCGGAAAATTCCATCATGGTACCTTCCCCAACGTATATAGGAGGGAAACTGGGTCATCATTATAAGGAGGTAATTCATTCCTAACCCCCGGTGTAACTGAAGCACCCGTGGTGAGTTGGACACGTCGTAAATGTGTTTTCATGTCATGCGGATATGGGCATAGTTTATAAAATTCTATTGTCTAGCTAAATACACAATGGTCTCTAGGGCCTCAGTGGGGAGTGACAAAATATTAGTACCTTCATTTTCCATATGAAAATTAAGAAAACTCATTTTTAGTAATACTGAAGTATATTTTTCCTTATTTCAGTTTCGGTTTTCCAGAGTAATCCAAACCAAACCCTCTAATACCAACTGTGAGGACCCGACTCCAGAATCCCAGGAGCCGGTGTCTTCTGACCATGATGTGTGTCTTGAAATAATAAAATGTACTAAAAAACACACATCACGTCCCATACAGAGGATCGAGTCCAATTCGGGTTCTGGGAAACCGACAACTTCCAGGATGTTTTATCTGGTAAAAGCTGTTACCTGATCATTTTAAATCAAAACGTAGGGTGAGTATAAGAATGCCCAGTAAGGGGTTTTAAAAATAATAAACCAAAGTAACATTTGAAATCATTCTTTAAAACTATCCATTGAACACCCCCTTAATGAAAACTATAACACGTGTAACATGATATAAAAGTGCTTAGTCAAGATTTTCAAGGATGATATTTTTCAAAGGAGTATTAAAGGGTATTATAAACAAGTATGACATATGATTATTTAATCTCAAGTTAAACGGTTAAAAGTAATACAAAATCAGAATTGTGCGTGAGGGAAACATCTTAAATTTCATAAGTTGGTTACAATTTTACTGAGTGATAAACACAAATCATGCTCCAAACTTATACTTTCAAAATAAGGACTTTATAAAAAAAACATAAATGCAAGGGTCGTGAAAGAATGGGTATATCATCTTGAAAATAACTTGTAACATAACCTGAATTATGTGGAATCAACATTTAACTTAGAAAATCATTTCCGTATCACCAAGGTCCATCCCCAAGGAGTCATAAAATTACCAAGGTTATTCACCATGGTATCGTTAAAAAAAAGTCATCTCTAGAGATTAAGTCTTTATCCAATGCATTGGAGCGCTATCAGGGCACACCCTTAATTTGTCTTTATTATCATGTGAGCCACATAGATCATACTTTACGTTAACATGGTTTTATATTCAAGATGTCCCATACCAACTTGAAATAATTCATTCTTTTTCATATTACCCAAGGTGTCCCATACCAATTTGGGTAATTAAACTTCTTAGTTCATTATTGTGATATAGCATAAGCATGCATTATATACAAATATAAATAAAAAAATAAAAAAATGATCCATTACACATTTTTCAAATACATGATATGACAAATAACACTGAAAATATGCCAATAACTAATCCAAGGCACACATAATTTAGTAAACATCATTTGCACACAAGTTAATTACTATAGAGCATAAAATGATAGGTGAATAAAGTTTTTCACATGAGACAATAAATGATGAATCTTTATAATTAGTATTTCATGGAAATTAAATACTTAAAGAAAACACTTGCCATTAGTTATGGTGAAAAACAGGTCATCGCACTGGCAAACAAATTAAAACCTAACTAGATTAACTAAAAACTTTCACCAAAGTAGGTTCATTGTTGAACACAACATGATAACATGATCCCAAGAATCCCTAATTATCCTAATTTTTAATCAATCCAAAATACACACTTCATCATAAAGTACATCATGGGTAATGTCAAATAAAATTACAAAAGAAATAAAATTATTTAAAGATTGATATCCATTAAAAAAATCATAAATTTGAGTTGTATTGGACTACATGTATATAAGTATATAGGTATATATATACAAAGTTTACAAAAAGGGGGTTTTCATGGTAAAAATAGTTTCAAACAAACCTCATAAATATATAATACATAGTATAACATACTAGTTCATATTGGAAATCCTAAAATATCTTGATTTTGGGTTATAAATATATTTATATACATATACAAAACTTTATATTTTGAATATTTATATATGTATAGGTTTTGTAGAATAAAACCGAATGAAACAAGCAAAACTTAACAAACCCAAACATCCTGTATTTAAAAGAGACATAGGTCGATCCAACTAAAAAAAATATAACCTATAATATATATATATATATATATATAACCTGTATACATGAACTATATTTTAAAGGGTTTCTTTTAAAACAAAGCAAGATAATCCCTTGCACTTCTAATCTTTGTAGTAAATTGTAGGAAAACACCCCTCAAACCGTTTTAATACTGGATGGTTTGCATTATACATATATATATATATATAAACCATATATACCGAAACATAGAAGAGTAGTATTTTCTTAATGAAAGAAAAACATAAAACATCCTTACTTGTACCCTACCGAAAACACGATGGAAAACCCTTTTGAAAACAATACAAATCGAGGGGTTTCTATTAGGTATATATACTTATATAAACTGCATATACCGGGTGTATAAAGTGTAGGTTTCTCCAAAAATGAAAACAAAGAATGCAAGCACCCTTAACTTAAAAAAAACTCAGAGGAAGAGAACTTCGGGAAGTTGGCTGGGGCTTGAAGGAGATTTTCACGGGGAGAAGAACCGAGGGGTCTCGGTTTATTTATATGAAAAAAAACTCGTGCAAAAAGAACCCACTTGCACTCATATTAAATGGAGGGTGTCATGATTGAAGGGAAGAGAGGACATGGGGGGTCCTCGATGGTCAGGTGGGAAGAAAATGAGACACGCCATAGGTGTAGGTTACTAGTGTAGCCTATGTGCGGAGGAGAAAGACAACCCAGAAGGAGGGAAACCCAAAAAAAGAACGGACGGTCCAGATTAGGTCTAGGAAAGATCAGACGGTTAGAGGGACGCGGGAGAGGTTTATTGGTTTAAAAGAAACAAACAGCTGGGATTAGATATCAGGATAGATCAGACAGACACAAGGATATGCGGGGTGATCGCGCGACTAAGGTATCAGACGGTCGCGATTGATGTAGGATTCGATTAGACAACTCAGATCACGCGGCTGGCGTCCCACATAGAAATGAAAAGAAGAAGAGCCGTGACTTATAAGCCTAGTCTCTATTCCCTCAGAGCAATAACACAAACACAAGCACACCGGGGCCTTATACATGGCCCCCCTACAGGCCTTGTCCCACCCTCACGCAACGTGCGCCGCATGCCTTAGACACGAGCTCAAGCACGACCTAGACGAAACCCTACTTGGATCGGACCTTGTTGACACCCTCTAAACATGCTCATGATCCCGATGGTTGGTACCTCGGGTCCCTAGGGGCTTAGCCTTGGCCTTGAGGGATTGTCCCCAAGGGCTGCCCTCAGCTGGCCGGATCCCTATTAAATTTTTATTAAAAAAAACTTAGTTATATAAAAAAACAGTATACTAAAAAGTATACTTATCTAAAAAAGAAACATGAATATTTATAAATTGAATATCATAAATACTTTAACTTAAAATTTCCAAATTTAAAATCCATCCTAGATTATGTAAAATACTTTACTATTGGATATAACTCTTTTGAAAGATATACATTTCATAATTAAAATACTACAAATTTTTAAACATTAGTAACTTATAACTTTAAAATCTAAAATCTGATTTATAATACACCCTTTTATTTTATTTAAAGGATAAATAGTTTTCCTAATTCAAAATACCTATCTTTAAAGTTTTAATAAAATGTATTCTTCAATAATCATTAAAGGTATATTGTTAGAAGATACCCTTTAAACATGACTTTTTAAAACATTTAGAAGTTGTTAAAATACTAATTTTTCAACCATATAGGTATCCATCAGAATTTTGTAAATTCAATTAGTTTTATTTTCAAGAATATTATTTTATTTTAAAGTTAATATACTCAAAGATTTAACTCAAATCTTTTGAGCATATTAAAATATTTGAAATACCATAAGATTATAAGAGCATTATAATTTTTTTTATAAAAAGATAAACTTTATCAATTTAAACCCAACGGTCAAAAATATAACGATCATAATTTCTTAAAGGACCATTATAAAAACAGGGGGCGTTTCAAATTTTCAAAACACTTGAACCAAGGAGGATGGCTCCCCTCATTCCATTGGTGCTGAGTACGTGTGCCGTGGTTCTGGATATTATGTTTTTCACAATGATAGACCTAGAAGATGAATATTATCCAATTACTCAAGTTGTGATTCTTAGTAGCCTTACTGTGGCCATGTTAAGTCTTGTACATGGTGTTCTTGGTTAGTTTGAGTCTTTATTGTAATGCAAAATTTTAATGTATACCAGTCCTCTTTATTCTCTTTGTTTTTCATCTATTTAGTTTCAATCCCTTTATTGGTACCGAAAACAAACCATGTAAAACAAGAAACATCATTATAAAACATAACATTGTTCACTTAGTCAAGTTCATAAATCTTGGGGCGTCACAGTGTCCCCATCATCATTCTACACCTCTAAAACACATAATTTTTTTTGGCCTCTGACTGGCGTATTAAACATAAAGGGAATCAGAATCCTCTCTAGGTATAGTCCCAAAGCACAAACTAGAGTGGGTGTAACATAGGGGTATGATTATCCTGAATATAAAAAGGCATAAAAAGGTTAGATGATAAACTGAGAATACCTTTAATGATCTATGTCCCCTTTAGTACAACTTCCTCCACTGCATGAAATTGACTTCACCCAGAGCCTCTACCTCTCTACTGACAGCCACCTCCATATCCATGATCAGTTAGAGGTCCCTGAACATGAGGAATATCCTGAGGCTGGCCTCTAACCACTTTATCTCCCTTTGGTGGAACATAAGACTACTACCCGTACTACTGAAATAGTCTCACTGGAAACTGCAGTTGAGGCTGGTGTTGAACCTGTTCTCCTCCACCAAATTGAGCTCGAAGAACCAATACACATTGTTTTTGGTTATGGACATAAAACCCAGATAAAAAACATACTAGCCTAATATCTCTAATAAAATCATAGAAACCACTAGCCCCAAAATTTTGGAAGGGATGATGTTGAGGTTGACTCCTTACTGGTCGAATCCTTGATGGTCCCGGTTACTAAGACCATCCACTGAAACCCTACTCCTCGATGGTCCCTGTTTATTCCCCTCTTTTGGTAAACCTCCTCACGAGTGTATCCACTATATTATTATTTTCTTCCTCTGAACCTCTAGATATGTTAGAAATGTAAAAGGAGTAACTACATAATGGATAGAAGGACAAAGTACCTCCTCAAGACATCTCACACGAGATACCTCATTTGAAAAAAGGTCTCAGGAAATGTGTAGAAGGTCTGTGAAATTAATTTATAACTCCCAAACTAACATACTCCCCTAATGAAGATAAATAAACACATAACTCTTCAAAATATTTATGGTTAATTAAAGGAAGTCTATATAAAACTCCTTCTAAAAGTCGACCAATGAAACATCTACCACATTCCACTCACTGAGATACAAAATCCACCACAGACACGTAGCTACCCATATCTGACTAATTACCAAAGGAATCCAATATCCCACTTGGCCCTAGATCATACTAAAATTGATCTGTAGTTCCTCTATCCATCTCTACATTTTCATATCTGAAACAACACCCTCATACTTCTCCAAAGTTTACTGCTAAAAAATACATAATACCCTATACTAAACCTCATCCTCTTTTTCCAGATCAGCCATATGGAGATCTACCATATCAGCCTACTAGAAATCAACTACCAATGCCACAAATTAATGATGCCCAATATCTATAGCTAAAAAGAAAAAAATAATTTCCTAAGACCAGTAGTATGAAATTTTATTTAGATTCATTTTAATTCACCTTATTTTAACCTTCCTAAAAACACCCATCTCAAATAGGAACACAAGTCATCATGATGCATATACCTCTCCTAGGTCTCTACCCTATAAAGAGGTACACCTCACTTGGTTGTTCAATAAGACTAGAGTCCATGAACTGGATCATGGAAGTCCCTAAAATCCCTTGTATTAGCTATTCTTCCTCACCCATGTCATGCACCAAGGTCAACTGACATTGTTTCCATACCAACCCATGCAATCCTCACTATACCTAATTCCAAAATCCATCTTATCTCTCAACCATCACCCCATATACTACTCTATCATGACTCCCTCATACAAAATATACCACAATAAGGGGTGATAGGTGATGACCCCCAAGTCCCATATATAGTAGGCCTCAGGTTGGATAGTAGCACTAAGAGTTTAAAAATATCATAAAATGGAAGGCATTAACCTATATAATAATTAGGATTAGGAGATAAGATGAATCATCCACAATAAATTACATGACATAAAATAAAAGGAAACCAAAACCATACTAAAATTCATGCATAAATAAAATTGATATAGGTAAAAGTATCCAAAAGTAAATACCCAAAAGAAAAGCTAAAGTAACAACACAACAACTATCCAAAAAGGTCTAAACTAGTATTGTATAGCTCAATCTTTGTAATCCTCCTAGAATCTTGAAAATTAGTTTATGTACATAGGGTGAGAATACACATATACTTCTTAGGAAAACCAAAGTGTATCATGAAAACGTGAAAGGAGTATACAAATTAACCCATGAGAAAATAGTAGAACCAACAACACCTAAAAAGGTAAACTATACATCCCAAACTCACCAGGACACACTCACCAAATAACAAAATCCAAGTATAATAACACAATAAGAATCCTATCGATAAAGAGTAAATTGTACCACTTTCCCACTGATTTTATGACATCACACCCCAATATTGTACATCATGGAGCTCTCATATATTATAAACAACATATACCAATTCCCCACAGTATAGTCACATCACATCACATCCACAAACACCTAGGTCACCACCCGGCAACACGGTCATATCACATCTTGCCTACAGAAACCCAGACCATCACATCACAACCATAACCAAAGTAGTAGGGTATCATGAACATGAAGGAAATCAGACCCATTACATCTTCATACCATGCATGAATCCCACTGTAAGCTACCCCACAACATGGAAATATCACATCTCTCCTAAAAACACCTGGACCATCACCCCACAACACAGTCGTATCACATCTCACCCAAAAACACATGGTCCATTACCTAGTGCATTAATAGAACCCCGACCATCACATACCTTTCATATATACTTACTTGGAAGAGAGAGTAGGAAATAACGGGTAGCCATCCATCCATCCTCATCACTGGGATATTGGAAAAAACACCCCCAAGTGAAAATACGGGCATCAGAACATAGTTCTTGATGCAAGTGGGGCGTGTATAAAAATAAAAAGAAATATACAATTATATAAATATAGCCACAAAAAATACTAATATATGGGTTAATAACACTAACCAACTAAAAATATCACCACTTTAACTACAACCTCTAAATTCATAACACCATACAAAACAAAATCCACATCTCACCCCACCAATTAATTCCATTATCCATCCCATTCATTACATTATTTTTCATAAAAAAATTTAACCGCCCAAACCATCATTTATTTATTCATTAGTCAGTTTCATCCCATTAACCAAACCAAACACCATCCATTTCAATCATTATTAACCAATTATTCCATCTCTACCCAAGAATCTAGTATGGATAAACCACACATCACAAGAAGCGCCTCATTCCCATAGAACCATCACCTCATCGCCCCATAAGAACAACCAAACAAATCATCAACTCACCACCCAAAAAACACGACCAAACAAAATATAACCCTACCACACCAAAAGAATGTCCAAATAAACCATCACCTAAACTCCCCAAAATCATTTCCAAACAGACCATCACCTTACCCCCAAAATAATGGGAAAAAACCCATCACCTCAATACCCTAAAAGCACATCCAAACCCCCATCACCTCACCACCTCAAAAGAACATCAAAAAAAACCATCACCTCATTGTCCCAAAAGCATGTCAAAACAACCATCACCTCAGTGCCCCAAAAGCCTGAACAAATAAACCATCACCGAACCTCCTAAAAATCATGGCAAAAAGATCATCACCCACCACCCCAAAATCACAACCAAAGAAACCACACATCAAAGATAATTTTAAATATTTAACAAAGGCGATTTTATAAAATTTCACTTTATTTTAGGGGATTTATAATATAATCCATAAATCCATGGAAAACCATTTCATTAGACAAATATAAGTGGTTAGAAAATTTATATTTTTGGGTGATGTCACAAAAAACATGAAAAATAGGTTTTCATATCCCTATAACTATAACACAAGAAAAACTCCCAACAACCATGATTTTGTTATGAAACATTAAATATGAATGTCATAATTATGTTAACTCCCATTCCCAATGAGCCCCTTCATGTGCCCAACCTTTCATATGCCAACTTTGGTATACTTTTTACACTATAAATACATGGATATTATTAATGAAAGGAGGATGGATTGTTGGATCTACATTTTTGTTCTCTACTTCTTGTATTTATCTTGTATTTGTATTTACATTTGTCATCGTCATCGTCATACGCAAATACGACATCCACTTTCTCAACGATGCGCTTCACCTACGATTGATCTTACATTTACGGTTTTGAAATGCTTCACGGTTTCAATCGGCATTCGATCAATTTCATAACACGTTATCAGCACGATCGTCTTCTCTGCATTGTGCATCGTGACGATACTACCGTCATCTATATCATCGACATAAGATAAATTTCGTGAACAAAAGGTATGTCACATGTTTTTATAAACATTCTTATTTTGACATACTCTTTCGCGTGTGCATCGACTCCACTCATTCAAAAAGGTACATCAAAAGGGTGGGTCTTATTTTATATATAAGATATTGTTATATTTATTTTCCCCCTCTTGATAAATCTGAAAATAATATATTATTTTCTTAATCATTTGTTGCGGGAAAAGTAATGAGCTCTTGAAGAGCTGTAATGAATCTTGAATTACAAATTTTACTCCATCCTCTGAAGAGAATGTGTTTTATGAATAATAAATGTGGTCGATGTCAAAACAAACATCATTTATCAAATGAAAAAAAATCAGCGCCACCAGAAGTGGTTGAATGATGAACATCGCGTAACTGTCGTACGTTGGGCCGATGTTTGATGAACATCACGTACCCGTCGTACGTAAATCCCAAGTTTAATGAACATCGCGTACTCGTTGTACATAGAGCCGAAGTTTGAATATCGCGTACTCGTTGTACGTCGAGCTGATGTTGGATGATCATCGTGTACTCATCATACGTCAAGCCGAAGTTTGCTGATCATCACGTACCTATCATACATCGAGCTGAAGATCATAAATCATCCCATGAACCATGAAATTTCGTATCTTTTATTTCTTGTTCACCCTGAATGTGTCCAGTTTGATTATTCTATATAAATGTTCATGATGGAGATGATATTTACTTTGAATATTTGTAAATATTTGTTTTATTTATTCTCTTTATTTTATTTCTTATAAAATGTTTTAGAGAAATTAAATATTCTTGATAAACAAGCGTAAATATATTTTATATATATACATCCCCCGAAGTGGATGAAATTGATGAAATTGATTTAAATATTCATGCAATTGTCTTAAAGACGCTATAAAACTTGAACAAATAATATTATTCATTTCCCTAGAGTGAATAAGAATATTTATTGTAAAATGATTTATTTCATTCCCCGAAGTGAATGAAAATATACATGATTTTATTTTAAATCTAGTTCAAGGTGAATATGTTGTTTTGTGAATGATCATTGTGTTGTATTTGTTTATAACAAATAAATATAATCACCAGAAGTGGTTTGATGATAATGAGCACAATGAATTTTATTAATTTTTATAAAATAATGCATCCCTAAAGGATGATATGAAAATAATGCCCTTGACATTATGCATCCCTGAAGGATTATATGAATATAATTTCATTTGATATTATATTGAAGAATATCTTCATTTATCAATTATTGCTCCTGGAGCAGCAATATCAATGTAAAAAAAAAATATTTATCACGTGTTTATAGATTATCAATATCATCTCATGTAATTAATTTATCCCTCGAAGAGGATGTTTATATTCATATAGTTCATAATTGAGAGAATTGGATTACATAATTTTGATAACCTGATATATATTTGGAAAATGATTTTACCACCTTAAGTGGTTAAAACAATGATCATCATAATCAATAAAATTTATATTTTATTCAAGATGATCATTATTGATAAATAATAACTTATCATTCATGGATCATGAAATCCAACGAATGAATTCATTCCCCGATGTGAATGTAGTTTTAACTACTATATCTCATTCCTTGAATCGAATGAAATTATTCATGATTTTTTAATGATTTCTGATATCATGAATATTTGAGAGTTGATGAGGTTTGATCAAATGATTTATCTTTCATTTGATAAAGTGAATGTTGTTTATGAATTATAATTTTGGATGGTGATAAATTGTGTCGTGAATCCAGAAGATTCTTCCACATTGGTTCTCGCTACCACATTCACCAGCTTTAAAAGACGTGGGGGCTCCTATCCCAGGTAGATGTATTGTAAAATAATATTTGGACCTGAAGTTCCAAAATATTTTGGCCAGAAGTTCTAAATTATGCAATAATCCGCTTGGTGATTGGCCTAACCCATTATGATTATATTATGAATTCATCAACCACCGTAAGTGGAAATTACAATGAAAAATATGAGTTTTCACAATGAAAGATCCTGAAGATCTTATATGTGTCGATCTTGAAGCAAAATATTATTTTGATTAAATGCTTCAAAAGAACTCATATATGCATTAGTATATGATCATATAAGTACATTTACTGGTAGTGAAAATTAATAAACGACTCCAGAAGAGCAAATATATTTCTACCTGGTAGTACAAACTCTTAATGCTTTGTTAAGTCTCAATGAGATATATAAATGGTATTCTTGAAAATGAATATCATATAGAGACAAAAGAGGTTCATCGATATGTAACAAGCATTCATAAAAGTGGTTAAAAGAATTTGTTATATACAATTGAATCAATAATGGTAAATCAGAATTTTACCAATCCTAACACTTTAAATATATGACATGATGGTTTAGTCTATCCAGGATCAATTATAATCAAATATATTGATTGAAGTATACACGAGCATCAATTTATTGATAACATAGTAGACATCCATCAGGGGGAGAATGATGAATTTATTTAATGGATGCATGTCTACAAAATTATCAATGAATTTATTATCATTAAGTCATTATGAATTCCCCTTATATGATAATTTACCCTGAGGTACCCATTTTTGAGGTAAATTATTTATATCATTAGCAGCTTTTATGGAAATAAATTTCCCATATACTTATGAAGAAGTATATATGGGTGCGCCCACCTACCATGTGATCCATCTATATGAAAGATGCATCCACTAAGTGATCACATGTGTTATTTGCTACTGGTGAGTATACATTTCATGATATGCATGTTGATTAAATTAAATACTGAGTATCATATATTATATGGTCCTGCAGAACCATTGACAAGATGCTCACAACACTCACTTGAATATAAAGTGTTGGAAACCTATAGTCTGAATACACACACATGAAGTGTGGTTTAAATGATTATATAAAATCATTGTTCATCATGAGTAGAAAGAAATAAATATATTTTCCCTTAAAGAGGAAAATTAATATATCGACAACATTATATCTTTTAAGATATTGTCCCTAAAGTGACACTGGTACCAGAAAAATTATGAGATCTCAATCAAATGTTGTTGATGATATATTTTCTATGAATGATTTTAAAACTCATTGATGACTATGGATTTTTATAGATGTTGACATCATAATAATTGGCCAAAATTATTGAAGGAACTTATGAAATGTTCAATATATAAAGTTCTGGATTGATTATCCAAACTATAAAGACTATTGAATATCAATGATCTTATATTCTTCCTTATTTGGATATTTATATGAATCCCAGAAGGATTTTAAATGCCTGAAGCGTATTCAAAATTATGGAAGTTTCACCCAATTTGATAAATTATGCGGTGAATTGAATAAGATTTATCCATATTAAGTTAACGAAGAATATGAGTTGAATTTATCATCCCATGGTTTGTATGAATCATTGTATTGTTAAGGTGTTTTGAAAAACATCTACACTCTTGAAGAGTTTTCTGAAATCAATGAATTATTTGATCATGAAATTACATTGAATGTCCTTGTATCTTGAATTAATCATCCTAAATATGAAATATTAAGTTTTTGAAATGGTTTTACCCATAATGAATAATTAAAGTGATAGATTTTATACATAAGGGGTTGATAAAGAACATACTTATCCCAGAAGGATTAAATATAAATGCACATTTTATTAATACGTGAAGGATATACATGTACATGTGCGTATGTACCATGAAAATGGCAATGAATATTATTATTCAAGGTAATGTTCTTCCCTATTCATTGGAATCAAAAGGGTATAGATTATTATTATTCCAAAATTCAAAACTGAATGTTTTAGTTCTGAATTGATCATGGACATTCTATGAGTGAAATGATGATCATTATGAGTGGGAGATGTAACTGTTGTACTCTTTTTCCCTTAGTCAAGTTTTTCCCACTGGGTTTTCTTGATAAGGTTTTTAATGAGGCAACACTCAGGGGACTTGATGTTATTGTACTCTTTTTCCTAATCAAGTGTTTTTCCATTAAGGGGTTTTCCTTGATGAGGTTTTTAATGAGGAAATCATACATCATAAAAGATATCCAAAGGAATGTTATAAATTATTATGGATATCTATTATTAATGGAAATTGTTGGCCTTCCCCAAGAGTTATAATCTTCAATGAGACCATTCATTATTTTTGGTCTTCCTCCCATGTCCTGAAGGCGTAATTTAATAATAATATTAATTGATGTCCTGAAGACATAATTAAATGATATAGTCAGGGGGAGTTGGGATTGCTGCACTCTTTTTCCCTTCATCAGGTTTTTCCCACTGGGTTTTCCTGGTAAGGTTTTTAATGAGGCGGCATGACATGGAAATCAATTACTTTGGCTTCACTTATTTTTCCCACAGGGTTTTTTTAAGTGAAGATTATATAAGATTCCATGAAATTATGACATTCAAGGGGGAGTGTTATGAAACATTAAATACGAATGTCATAATTATGTTAACTCCCATTCCCAATGAGCCCCTTCATGTGCCCAACCTTTCATATGCCAACTTTGGTATACTTTATACACTATAAATACATGGATATGATTAATGAAAGGAGGATGGATTGTTGGATCTACATTTGTGTTCTCTACTTCTTGTATTTATCTTGTATTTGTATTTCCATTTGTCGTCATCATCGTCATACGCAAATATGACATCCGCTTTCTCAACGATGTGCTTCGCCTACGATCGATCTTACATTTCCGGTTTCGAAATGCTTCGCGGTTTCAATCGGTGTTCGATCAATTTCATAACAGATTTTTATTAGGGAATTCAGCCCATACAAACACAACATCACAAAAATATTAAATCTATAAAATAATTTGAATAATTACCATTTCCCCTTCAAATTTAATTAAATAATTAATTTTATCTTGATTAGGCAAGTGAAAACCATCCCCCTTAGATAAAAATGAGTAAACCACTCCTATATGATACAAAAAGGTGAGAAATGAGGGATTACCTATCTCAAAGAAGGTTTTACAACTCACTATCCATTATAGTGAAAAGAAGAAATGTCTGCAAACCAAAACATCTCAAAAAACCCATGTATTAACCTAAAAAAAATCAAATGTTATAAAAAACACATCCCAAACCAAAAACACCCACCATAATAGATATATGAAGAAGAATGGGAGGAAACTCATGGGAAAGAGAGGATAACTTACCACAGATAACCAACATGAATCCACTAGAACCAATAGATGGAAGAATGAGGAAGATGGATAGAAGATCTCCTTAGGGTTACTAGGGTTCATTTGGAACAAGATATAGGAGTATATATAAATGAAAATAAATAAGGTAAAATGGTTATAAAATAAATGGAATCCCCAAAGTTTCACATAGTGTAAACCATTCATGACGTGAGATCCATAGGTTTTCCAAAAATTCCAACTTCCACTGAAATTCATGTCACCTCATCCTTTATTTAGTTACACATGGTGAATTAATTTCATGACGTGAATATTTTTCACGAGTTCATCCTCATTCAAAAACAAGATGTGAATCTAGATGGCTACACAAGATGTGAACCACTAATTCAAGTCGTATAAACCTTTCATGATGTGAATATCCAAA
Source organism: Viscum album (assembly GCA_963277665.1). Lineage (NCBI taxonomy): Eukaryota > Viridiplantae > Streptophyta > Magnoliopsida > Santalales > Viscaceae > Viscum > Viscum album. The sequence continues at coordinate 90,528,332 of OY728154.1, forward strand.
AACAACCCTAGTCCATCTCCAACCACAACAAAACCTCCTCAAGACTCCTCCAAAAAAATTCCAACACCCAAAGATGATAAAGTAATGATCCAGGAAGGCATAGGTTGTTAAAGTCACCACATATCAACAAACACTATCACATGATATATAACCACATAATAATCATACATCACATCCTCATTACAATAGGGTAATATAAATATGAAGGACATCAGACTCATTCCCTCCTACTATGAACATCCACCAACACACATCACACCATAACCATGTCATAGAAACTCTAACTAAGTCATTATAACCCCATTAATCAAAACCTCATTCCATCATAACCTATACTATATTTAGAAGATATATAGGGGAAGAGGGGTAAATCATTCAACCATGCCACCTCTATCCTAGATGTTGGGGAAAACACCCAAAACCCATGTTCTCATATGGGCACCAGTAATGATATCCAACCTAGGCGGTGGTGCCTAAGAACTCACAATGAAAAATACAATATATATATATATATATATAACACATGAAAAAGGGAACCTATGGGTAATGAATAAGAGAGGGGAAGAATAGGGAAATAAAGGAAAAGTGGATACCATGTATCAAAGGATCTTGGTCAAAAAAAATCAAGGATCAATAATCCACTATAGGAAAACAAAAGAGAACCAAAAACAAGCTAAAATGTACCAAGAGTTTTAAGTAATTTTAATAAATAGAATATAATTAGAGAGGGATCTTGAATTTATAATCAAATCCAGAAAACACAACATCACTACATGATGATCTTAATCACACCATAATGGCAGCCCAATCCAAAATTCAAGGCGTGATCTCCCCAATATATTAGGGATTAAAACCATCTAAATTCAACGAATCCATATAGGTTCATGATGTAATTATTTTCTTCACACCAAAACACTTAAATCGAAACATTCCAAGTGTTCATTTTTTGTAATCACTGAGAGATGGATATTTCCCCAAATAGACACAAAATCATGTGAATAGGTGTTATGAGTCTCTCTAAATTAATATTAAACACTTAAATTTCATGAGATTACTTGATTTACAACTATATTATACTTGGTCTTGAGTTTCAAATTATATTTGTTTACAATAAGTTTCTAAGATTTCAGTGTGCAATACATTTGACCTAAATGATATTTATGTCATTGGAGATGATGAAGGAATACACACATGAATTTGGGAGGTTGGAAGATGTTGGTAATTTTCCCTAATGATTCACACACACATACACACATATATAATATTTAAACACACACACAAACACACATATATATGATATATATATGTAACCTGTATGTCGACTTTCATGTAAATTCATTGGGTGTATTACTTGTGTGTTGTAAACCCAAATTATTCTCCTTTGAGGCGATCATTAAAAGAAGCATTTCAAAATATGAAACAAATTGGAGTAAATGCATTTGATGAATTTATATTTTCATGAACCAACCATGGCATTTATTCATGTGTTTCAACACATGAATAAATGAGACAAAAATTAAGGAGTGTTCTTAATTGCTTATATATACTACTTCCATGCGATGACATGTGTGTGTGTGTGTGATCACTTCCCCATGATTGGATGAAACGCCCTAAACCTAAAGATCTTTCACATTAGTCCTTTTTATATTGAGGCACTAGCATACCTTGGAGAGAAGGTGGACCCCATATGAACATCAAATGATTTTGCACAACCTGTGGATACCTATGAAGGTGGGATGATTTTGTTTTCATCTTTGGAGATATTTATAAAATTCATATGAAGAAGATTAATATTTTATGTAGTTTATATTTTTTGTATGGTATACTAGAATTATAATATTTATTAATTTCAGTTTTATGCATTGTTTTATATTATCTTTCATGGAGATCTTTAATTAAGAGTTTATAATCACTTTCACTTAATATGATAATTATTATTAGACTCTAAAAAAACCTTTCATTAGTATCATAGGGAATATATGTTTTATTTTTATGAAATAATGCATGAAATGAAGAAGAAACTGGAAAATATGAGTGTCATTTTTTTTTGGAAAATTGGCTTTATAGAAGGGTTTACCCTTATGTAGATGGACTATATATAGGTAACCAACACCTCACCCTTACGCAACTCGAATATAAAAAGGTAAACAAGACTTTACCCTCACATAGAGTGGTCTAAATAAGGGTCATATCAATTTTAACCTTATATAGATTGGTCTATTTAAGGGTCACCTATCCTTACCCTTATATAGATCAGTCCACGTAAGGGTCACCTTACCTAACCCTTACACATGCTTGGAAATCGAAGGATTACCTTTATGTGAAGGGTTCATGTAAAGGTAGTTTAGAATGTAACCCTTACATAAATGGTTTTCATAAAGGTGTTACATATGGGCATGATAATAATCACCCTTATGTGTAAAGGTAGTTTAGGGTCATAAAAGGTTGTGTAAAGGTAACCCACAACATACCCTTGATTGAAATTATAGTATGTAAAGGTAACAAAGGACTTACCATTGTGCGAAGGAGTTCATATAAAGGTAAGAACTTAGTAACCTCATTAATTATTCATTGTGTAAGGTTAAATCCTATTTACCCTTATATAGACTATTTGTGTATGGATAAAAGGACGTTACTCTTATGCAAAAATGAGTTCCCGCATAAGGGTAAACAAAAAAACTGTTAATTTTTTAACATATTAATTGATTTTTATGGTTTATAAAATGATTATAAATAATTATAAATTATATTTTGGGAATATTTAATTTATAAGGAATTTATAAATAAATTTATTAATTATAAATGGTTTAACATTACTTAAATAAAATTTTATGAAACATTTTTTAGAAATATTAAATACTAATATTTGAAATACCTTTTAACTATATCATATGACATAACTTATGATCAAGAAATAATTTTTTTTATTTGTAAATCATAAGTGTTAATTTATAAATGGTTATAAATTATGAAATAATACAAAAATATAGATTGTTTATATTAAATTATGATTTTTCCATAGTTAATTATTTTGATCTATTTAAAATAAAAAGAGGGCCTTATTTGGATATTATTTAAGCCACATTAAATATTTTAGGATTGATATGATCAAGGTTTAAATAATAATTTAGTATATGGTATTTATATTATAAAAAATGTTTATATAATATAAATGAAATTATAAATTGTTTATAAATCATATAATATTGTATATTTAAAATTGAAGTTCCATATAATAATAAATATGAAAGAGTTCATATTGGTGTAAATATAAAGTGTTTATATTCAATGTTATGGAATAACCATAATGTTAAAACTGAAATTTATAAAAGGTTTAATAATTAGATTTTATCTTTGAATTGTTCATAAATGTTTATCTCATGTTTAAATACATGAATTGTTCATTTATTTAAAATTTATTACATTATTTGTTCATATTTACTAAATTGTTTAAGAAATGTTCATATTGTGTAGGATTTATTTTAAAATGTTAAAATTATTTTAGGGTAAAGCCTTGAATTATATGTTAGGGATAACTCTATAATGAATTTAGTTTTTCATCCACCTTGGCCTCAGTTTATAATTGAAGCTATTAGATTAAATTTAGTTGTTGTATATAGTTTGTGCATATTAACTACCAGAGTTATAATGAATTAGATTCTCTCATTAGTAAAGTATCATTGGGTAGAGTGAATTGGAGTTGAACTACCTAGTTACCTAGAGACCTATGCCTTTTTCTAGGAAAGTGAATGGGTTTGGATATCTGTTGCTCTAATCTTACTCATGTGATCCTTATACAATGAATTAAAAAAAATTGTTAGTAAATATTTGAATTGGGAAGGATTGGTTGATGAAATATGAATCATAGATTGTATGGATGGACTAGTACGAGGCTAGATACTACACCTAGCATGATACATGTACTTGTGTGTTCAATGTGGAACATATCGACAACTATGCATGAATCCGGTGATACTACTGGCTTAGCATGTATGGGTGTTAACTTCCTACCATTATTATTATATTTATCTTTTTAAGTTGAATTATGTTTTTGTTATATCATTTAGAATATAATCTATCTCATATATTTTTTATTCATTTTTATGATTTTTGATTTTTTATTCAATTAGAAAAAAATATAGGGGGTATATAACCAAACCTTCTTGATTATTCGGAATAATCCACTAGTTTAGTTATGATAAATTATATTATAGCCACAACTGTCAATTTTATATAATTCTATGAATTTACATGAAGTGTTTATATAACTTATTCAAATAATGCATTTGGATATGTATGAATGTGATTGGATTCTATTTTTGGGTGAGTAACACAAACTGGTGGGTTGTGTAAATGGTTACTCATCATTATGGTTTGAATATATCGATTTAGTTGAGGGAATTAAATTACAAAATAAATTACAAGAAGCATGCATAAATAAAATGGAATAACATGAGATAATATGGGGAAATTAAAACTCCCTTAAAATACTAAGTGTGACATTCCTTACAATGTGCCACTTTTCAAGACCTAGATCATCCAACTGGGTAGTTTTGTTCCAAATCCTAGTGTCCATGTATTATCTTGTGTAAGGAAATAAAGTAATAAGTGACTCTAGATTTCCTTTTCGGGTAGTTTCATTCCATATCCAGGTGCCCCTAGATTTTCCTTAGTTAGTTTTTTTTTCACATTTTCTTTGGGTAACACTTAGCTGGGAATCTCTAATGGTAAGGATACTTAAGGAATAAAGTTAAGTTTATACATATGATGGATTGGAAAAAGGGATATCCACTCAGTTATCCATGAATCATATATGATATGATTAGAATGATTCCCTAATTAAATAATTAATTGGTGAGATGAATGCCCTAGAAGACTCATTTCTTAGTGAAATATAGATCTTGGACTACTAATAGATATTATGGAAATTTAAAGGGTGTCATAATTTTAGTGGGATACAATTTAATAAAATTACTTATTAAATGGTTAATAATACATGATAATCATATGATAAAATATTATATTTTAGAAAATATCATAATTATCATTAAACAAAATTTTATGATAAAATCTATAATAAACAGGATCTTAATGTAAGCTACTCCATAGACTGGTAAGTTAAGAAATTTTTTTAAGAAATATCGGTGCTCTAATAAATGTTCTTAAGGAAAATTATATGTGTCTGAATAATTATTGCCTTAGTAACCAAGTGTTGAAATTGTTAAACCAGTGAACCTAGATGCTCCTGGAAGAATAGCGTGATTCATTAATGGATTCAAAGGAATTAGATAAAAAATTAATTGATCTAGTTAGGTAATTTATCCTATTGTCATATATGGAAATGTTATGAAAATATGATTAAACTCAAGAAACTTTTATCTGATACTCTCAAAGTGTTAAGAATGGATGAATTAGGCATTTGATTTCTGGACTCTGGTACTTTATGGACTATACAAGTGGGTAAAAGTTCAAACCAAAAGAATAAAAGTAAGCTAAAAAGTTAAAAAAAGTTTCTTTAAGAATCCAATAAAGGTCATTGAAACCTAGGGTTATTAGTAAGGAGGACTAATAATTCCATATGATGGGATTATCTTAAATACCTAAAGAAGTTTGTGAAACTCCATGGAATTTCCATGTCAAGTATAGATGTTATAGAAATTAGTTCCTCGATTTTGAAAGGTATATGATACATAATGTATATTTTACAAGTGTTGTATATACAAAAGAGTTCAAAATAAAAGGAAGAATCGTTTGATATTGTACTTTATATTCACAAAGAAAAGAGTTTCTACATATGAATGTAAATGATTTTATCAAGATAAAATAAATCTAATTAAAAATGTGTATCTTCATTTCATTTCTATTATACGATAAGAGATTTTTTTTGATTATGAAGTTTTTTTTGAAAAAGTATGAGATGATTAATTGCATACACATGGTTTATGATTCATCAACTTCTATAACATGTTTTGAGAAGAATATATGGATAAAATAGTTTTATCCAGGATAAAAGTTTTATCCAAATATTTGTTAAAATATGAGGGAATGTGTTCCTACCACCCATAGATGGTATATTTAGTTCTCTTAATTTTAAACAAAATTGTTCCAAACACATAGAATATCATATGTAATATAAAAATAATATTTTACTTGTTAAATATTCCAACTAAAAGGAAATAAATGTTATTTCCTAATACAAAAGGGTTTGCGTATCTTATCGAGATATTTTGAAAAGAATATAGTGCCTGAGTGGATAGGGGAGTATGTTTTGAATTAGAGAATTTCAAAATTAATAAAAAAAGTATAACACCAATATAAAGTTAAAGTGTTTTTCATTCAATATCCTAAAAGAGTTTAGGATATGTGACCGTAAAGGAAAAAATGTAAAGTGTTACATTTAGTTATCATGGAAAACAATAGAAACTATTTATCAAATAATTATAGCATTCAAAATTGATATCCTAAATTATTTTAGGGTGTTATGGTAAAGTTATATATAAATATTTACATTAGTTACCATAACAAATTGGTTTTCACTTCATCCTAAAAGATTTTAGGGTGACCAGTTAATAATAATTTAAGTAGTTACATTATTTCAAGGGAAAACTTTAGAAGAATAGGGTTACAAAGATGATGATGATGAAATTAGAAATATTTATATGTAGATAACAGAATTTGACATCATAACATTTGATGTTATGAAGTTAGAAAGTTTGAATATGTTCAACATGTTGAAAATTTAGTAATATGACTTCTAAATATCACCATTATTCAAATTGGATTTATTTATACATGATCCTCACTAAATATTTAGGGGAATAATTTTATTATATGATCACATATATATGTGACAGAGATTACATATGATTTAATATGTTAAAAAAATATAGAAAGTGTAGCAAACATAAGGATGATCTAGCAATTTATCATACATGATATGTTAAACTCATGATTATGTTGGTTTTGTTAAATATTATTAAATATTTTAAGATTATTAAAATGTATCAAACTAAAATGAAACCATAATTTTATCATTCTTTAATATTATCTATATAAATGTGTATATAGATATACATTTCATGAAGTGCAGTAACAGTTGGACTCTCAAATTATGACTTTGAGTTTATCCCTAACCAAAGTTCTTCATGGAGTATTATAGGTTATAATGAAATCTTAAGGTTATCATGAGTATTATTCTTATATAGAGATATAACATATGCTCATGTAGCATAAGAAAAATAATATTATTATTTGTGTGCACTGGATAACCCACTAAGTGTACCACATAGAGTGTCATACAAATGTCATTGGTATAATAGGGGTGTATAGATCATATTTGAGTCCCCATTACCATGGGTTGGTGATATACATAGAATTAAAACATTCATACATTGATACCATACTTACACAAGTCTACATATTGACTTAGCTAATATGGTGGTGGTTGGGTATGTTGTCGATCATGTCATTGGTTGGAGCTTAAACAAGATGAGATTTTTCCTCTCATTTGATGAGTATGACATCAGGTCCCTAAATTGAGATAGAATATGGGAATTTATGGCCACACCTCTCTCTCTATCTTTATATATATATATATATATATGGATAAATTACATGTGATGTGCTTATCCAAAAAGATGAATGACATGTGGAGCATTCATCGATCAGTTCAGTTTATACTCTGAGAATTGAGAAGATATGAGTTTTCTATATGGGATTGACATGATCCATAACCCATGGTCTTATGATGTCTTGGAAAAAGGGAAAATATGATAATTCACATTTTCACATGTTGCAGATTGGTGGAAACATGTATATAGATACATGTGTTTGATTAAGATCACGCCATATCCATTAATATCTTGAGTAGTATTGACACTTTTCTAGAGGCCACTCTTTTCTTATATATATGGATCTCAATATTCACATTCTTTTCAATTATATAATGGTCTATGGGGTCACACTGTGTGGTTTACTAAACGTATATTGTATTTGAATCATAAAGATACTCTAAAAGTGTTTTAGAGTTAATCTAAAAGTGTTTTAGATGAGTATTCAGAAGGTATTTCATATGATGTGATACAAGGTGAAGTTAATGATAAATTTCCAAAAGTGTTTTTGGAAGATATAAAAAATGAGTTTTGGATATAATTCCCCAAGTTATTATATATAATACAATATAAGGTTAAATGAAACAAATAATTTTATGATTTAGTGAAAGTGGGAGATTGATGGGAATATTACCTATATATATATATATGATATTGTTGGACCCAATTATGTGAACTTTAGAGTCCTATATTGATTTCCTCTATCTTTTATTACTTTTAATTTATCTAAAATAAATGGATCCACCTCTCATTGAGAAATGTATACAGTTCTACATTGTATTAAGGTATTCATCTGCACCAATTTTTTGTTTTACCCTCTACCGTGTCCTGGTGCCGCTTACCTCTATCTATCGCCTTCCTCTTTCTAGGCTACCTGACACCTCCCTTCTCCCAAGTTGGGACTTTACATGCACATAATCCCACGTTTTCTCCCTAAATATCTTATCCATGCCCCATCCCTAGCCACCTACCACCCTGAGCATGACCCCGTCATGCCTCCTAGGTGTTCCCCACCGCCCTTGTGGCACACATGGTGAGTGTGATTATGCCCAATATGTCACAATTCCTTATGGAATCATCCTTTTAAAAAATATGATCCTATAATATCCCTTAATAGAGTCTTATATGACCACTATATATGGTTTATTCCTTTTTTTATTGTGCATAGAGAGCTACACTAGTAATTAGTCTCTTCCAGGTGTGATCAAGGAAACTTGGGTGACTCTCTTGACATGCCCATTGTTGTATGCTTCTCCATGTTCATGCCCTGAACCCCCACTATAGCATTTCACGTGGCACATATTACTCTCTGAATCCCTTCTACAGTTTTCCTCTAGGCACACCTCAACCTCCACTACCCACCTTCGGCTTACTTTGTGCCATTCATATATAATTTAATGATGATCCCAACCAGTAACCTGCTGCCCCACTTTTCCTACTGAGGCCCGATTTTACATTTATAACAATTACTACTGGATTCATTACTCAACCCTTCCGGATGTTTTTTTGGTATCTTGTATCCTATTCCAAATATCCCTCCTAATATTTTATCTTCATCAATACCATCCAATATCCATCTTAATATATAACTACCATTGTATGAGTTCTTTATTATATACTCTCATCGAGTCACATCGCTACCAACTGCCTCTTTAGTCTCTGTTGCTCAGACTGGTGGCCCTACCACTTGTATATATCATCTCCTAACTACTTGGATGATTGATTCTGGTGATTTTTATCATCTCACTAGTGATTTAGGTATACTTAATATCTATCATCCATATACCAGTGCTAGTTAAATTACTATTACTAACAGATTCACAATCCCTATCACGGGATTTGACACTTAATCCTTGAATCCTTGTATTTTCATTGATTTAGTGGATCATGTTTCTCTTAGTCCTTTTAATCTCATATCCATTAATAATATCATAAATGAATTAAACTATTATTCTATTTTTACATCATCTGGTGTTGTTTTTTAGGAGTGATTAATGATTTGGGAGCTTGGTAGAGGTCATCTTCAAGATGATGTGCACGTGTTCGATAACTTTCCATATATTTCTTGCTCATCCACCTATTCTCATGATATGGATATACATTTTCTACATATACATACACTCTATTTATAATTACATCAACTTTACCCCCATTTTATTCTACACATTTCTTTCCATTGTGAGTCCTGTAAGGTTTTTAAACACCATCACACATCTTATGTTCTTATTTTGGTGATGCGTATGTCTAAACCTTTTACCTTAGTCTATTTCTATGTATGGGGTCCCTACACAATCCCAATTTAGTTAGGATACCATTATTATGAATACATTATTGATAAATTATTTAAAATGACATGACTTTATCTCCTTTATGATCATTCTGATGTGTGTGATTTTTTCAAAACATTTTACTATGTAATTCAAACTCAGTTATCCAAGCCTATTAAATGCATCTACTTAGAAAATGGATGGGAATATTTATCCTATTAACTTTAGTAGTTTCTCAAGGATCATGGTATCCATAAAACATCTTGCCTTTATACCCCTTAAGAGAATAATATAGTTGAGCATAAACATCATCAAATTCTGGAAACTTCTCTTGACTTATTATTTCACATGTCGGTGCTTCTTCATTTTTGGGGGGATTCTATTCTTACTACCACTTATCTTATAAATCACCTCCCTTATTCCATCCTTTAGGGGGAGAGTTAATTTTACGATCTATTCCCCTCTCACCCTCTTAATCCTCTTTAACTTCATGTGTTTGGGTGTCTCTATTATATTCATGAAGCACTTCTCAATCTCTTTAAAATTTCTCTAAAATACCCTTGTTGTATCTTTCTAGGCTACTATCGCATCCATTGTGGGTAATAATTTTTTCTCTCCATACCTACAATGTTATATAATCTTCACTGATGTCTCCTTTATTGAGATCTATCTATTCTCATCCTCTTCACCCTCTCCCCACCCAGATACCACCCTCAATGACTCTCTTCCTCCCACCATCCACTCCCCTATTCTTTTATTGTCCCTATATGATAATCATCTCTTTGGATATGTTTACAATCACCACCCATAAAAAATTCCCCCTACCTAGACTGAGAATTCCATTTACGCAACTTAATCGATCTTCCCTTCTATGAGAATAGATGACTTGCCTATTTCATTACATAAAGGTACTCAATCTTGACAGAATAATCTCATATACACAACTTTCTAAAATGGATTCTCCACTATAGAAAAAATATCTATTTATCATAAATTTTTTGAGGATAAATCTCACCCTGGTTAGCTTTAAGTAATACAGGATAAATTATAGGCATTATGTGAGAATCACACCCAGTATCTAGTCCCTGTTTTAGTTGGTAAATAGTTTTTTGGTAGCAAGTGGATTTATACATCCATCTCAATAATGATGGTACTCTTTATCACCTTAAATCACAACCAATGTCCAAAACATTTACTCATACATATGGTGTTGATTATTTTGAAACATTTTCTCGAGTTACTGAAATGGACTCTGTTTGATTATAAATCACTCTTATAATTTCTTATCATTGTAAACTTCATGAAATTTATGTCAAGAATCCATTCCTTCATGGTTTTCTTGATAAGGAACTCTATCTATGACAACCTCTTGGATTCATTACCCCAGGGTCCGATTCTAAAGTATGCTGCCTTTATCAGTCTCTTTTTTGACTCAAGGAGTCTCCTCATGCTTATTTTGACTAGTTTTCACTATAATTAATACATTTGGTCTCTCTTAGAGTATAATAGATCACTTTTTTTAATGACAAATTTCCTCTGGGTACATCTTGTTGGTTGCATATGTTGATGATATTATCATTACTGGTAGAAAATCACCTAACATTTCCCATATTAATAATTATCTTTGAAAACAATTTCATGACAAATACTTGGTTACTTTTAATTATGTTCTTGGAATTGAATTATATCACTCTCCAGCCAATATATTTATTTTATAGTGAAAATATTTGTTGGATATATTACATGATATTGGATTGTCTTAAGAAACTATCATTAATACTTTTCTTGAACCAGGGGAAAGGTTACCCCATGATACCACTGACCCATATTATCATCTAAATAGGTATCATCATCTTATGGGTAAAATAAATTATCTTAAAACGAATCATCCAGATATTTCCAGTGTTATCAGTAAGATCAATCGATTTATAGAACATCCGAATAAGTCCCAATGGGATGATGTAATTCGCATTGTCAAATACATTAAGAAAGGCCATGCTCTTAGTATTTGGTATTTACTTCATGATCATCTTAACATTGAGTCCTACTATGATGTTGAATATGTTGGCTTCTTATCTACCCTGAATTCGACTTCTAGGTTTGAGGTTTTTCTAGATAGTAACTTAATCACCTAGAGAAATAAAAAACAAACTATCACCTCTATATCTAGTGTTGAATCTAAAAACTATTTGATGGCGATGATAACTACTAAAATTATTTATCATTATCAAATTATTTATGAAATTGGTTTCCCACCATATAATTTTTCTCATATTTGGTGTGATAATCCAGAAGACTCAAAGATTGCTTCTAATCCAGAATTCCATGAACACACGAACCATATTGAAATTGAATATCACTTTTTTCACCATAACCTTGAGAAAAACTATATCTAATTTATCTATATTCCAACTACTCATTAGATTTCCTAAATATTCACCAAAGTCTCACCAAAATCTCAATTGGATTCTCTATGAACCAAGTTGGGAATACATAGTATCAACGAACTAGCTTAAGGGTGAGTGTTTTTGGTCTTTATGATGTATTCACTCCTTTTTCTATGGGAATATTATTTCAAGATATACCTATTATATATTATAGGTGAGTGTTGGACCTAGTTTTTTGTATGTTAGGGTCCCACACTAATTTTTTTCTATCTTATATTATTTTCCATCCATCTATAAATAAAGCTATCTACCTCTCATTGAGCTAAGGGGTATGCTTCTATAGATATACATATATACATACATAAACACACACACACAAACACACACATATATAAACTATATTTAATCTTGTATGTAAATTAATTTTTTATATTATTTTTGTGTTGTAAACCTAAATTATTCTCTATTGAGGATATCATTAAAATAAAATTTTCAAAGATGAAACAAATGGGATTAAATTCATATGATGAATTTATATATTTATGAACCAACCATAAAATTTATTCATTCTTAAATGCATGAATAAATGAGTCAAAAGTTAAGGAGAACTATTAATTTACTATATAAACTACTACCATGTGATAATAGGTGTGTTTTTGATCACTTCCTCATGTTTGGTTGAAACTCCCAGAACCCATAGCTCTTTAACCTTCCTCCTTTGAATATAGAGTTACTAACATACTACAGAGAGAATATGGATCCCATACTAAATTTAGATGATTTAGTGTAGATTTTTTATACTTATAGAGGTTAGATACTTTTTTACACTTTGATGATCATTATCAAACTCATCCAAAAGAGATCAAGATATGATATAGTGACTCTTCGATGTAAGGTACACCATATTTATTGTATTTATTCATTTTAGTTTTATCAGAATTTTCTTATTATATTTTATTGATATTCTTGAATGGGGATTTTAATCAATTCCACTTGATCTAATAAATTTTATTAGACTCTAACAAAACCCTTTAGAGGAAGTTAGAGGTGTGAGGATGTGATCAGTTTCAAAAGTAGTGGACATGACACATTCTATCCACCAACTTAACATATTTTATATGGGTTTTTGGACTTAGATATGGATGATTAAATTTAAATGGATAACTAGATATTTTTATATAATGAAATTATATTTTTAACCCATATTAATTCACATTAATATTAGGTTTGATTCATAAGATATCATCTAATAATGTGTCTAGTTAGAAGTGGTTCTTCAAGCAGACAAAAACATGATTATTGTACGAGAAACCAAACTTCCCTTGAATATTCTATATCAATAATTTTTTTTGATATATTATTATATAAAATTTACACATCCACAATTTTTTAGATCATTTTAATGCATGCGTTGAATGTTATTGAAGTTTTAAGTTGAGGTTTTGGAAACAGTGTAGAAAATGCAAGATAAGATTCATTATTTATGTTCATCAGACAATTTAAATATTCAAATGGATTAATCTGGTAAACTTGTGACCTAATTATTTTTATATAATGGATATATATTATTTTTGGTCATTGAATTTCCAAATTTGGATATTGGGTTTGAAAGTTATGTCCAATGGTAGCTGATGTCCTATAAAAGTTCATTTATTAATTACAAATTGACTTTTCTAATTTCAATAATTTTTTGTACTATGATGGAGATAAATTCAAATTTGGGTTAAAATGATCTTTAAAATGATATTTTTAATCACATTTACAAGTAAAAATTCAATTAAATTTGGTGAATAATTGATAAAATATCTCACCTTGACCCTTGAATGGTGGTTGCATGGTTTTTTCTTTATTTTAGAGAAAAATAACATAGTGAATTTATATATATTAGTACTGAAATTCGTTGATGAATGTCTATTTATAATTGAGATATATTGAAATTGATTTTTTTTTGTTAAATGGAGATCTATATTTGGTGAATCCTTCATGCATTTTTGGTGAATAAATTGCAGTTGTAGCAGAAATAAATTAAAAACCACCAATATGTTTTGTGGTTCAGTGAAAGGATACTCCTCCCAAGAATTCATAATTTTATTATAAAATAAAACACACAAGTATCAAAAATCAAAAAATTAAATTGAAACAATAAAACCAGCTTCATTCAGTGCTCTATTTAAATTATCGCCATGATCCTTAAATTCCCCTCTCTTATTTGTAGCTGCACCGTGCGTCAAACAACACTAATCATACTCCTTCACCAGTGCAATGTCTCATAGTCAATTATTAATTCCTCCTACCTATAAAATCTTCTATAAAAAATATAAAACCTTATATAGCCTCAATAATCCACCTTTCCTTTTATAAGAATAAAAATAGTTACTTTTTTTTTCTTTTCAAATGCTCCACATAGGCTTATCCTATTTGGAGATTTAAGCTAAAATCTCTCATATTTCTTTAGATAATCAAACCAAATCCTTAATCCATAGTAATAATATCCCAAATATTCAAATTTTAAATCCCTCTTAATAGTATTCTCTTCAATTTAAAAAAATTTCAATACTTTACCATGATCATCTATTTTTACCTTCAATGTAATTCACTAGATTTGAAATGACCCACCACAAGAATCCGAATACTAAAATATGATGAAAAAAATGTTTTGGATCTACTGTACCATGAATAACTAAATAAAATGTCACATTGTTTTTCTAATAACTAGTTGTAGACATGTCTATATGAATATCACCTACAATGGTACTCTAGGGCCTCTAATATGCTTCACCTACTTGAATCAACTAGTACATATTCTCAATTTTATACCATTTGATCACTTTCATTACTCCTATTGCCACTTTGAGAAATCCAACACCAACATAAATCATAAAAAATTTGGAATCCAATAAAGCCAAATTAATAAAATTCATTCTTAAAATTAGGTACATGCCTCACATTGGTAAGTGTGTGAATAACTTTATCAAACATATGAAATTTCATCATACCAATGCCAAAAATTCTACTTCCCGATTTGTTATCCATTTTCAAAATATCACCATCACACTTCTCATAATTATCAAATCATTATCTTATTTTACATATATGATAATAGAAACCATAATCTATTATCCAGTCTAAACCATACACATATTCCATAGTTGTAAGTAATAAATCACTTGCAGACCTCTCATCTTGGGTCATGGTATTCACCTAAACTAATTCTTCATCTATTTCCATTTATTTATTTATTTATTTATTTGATCACTAAACTTATAAAAGTTCCTTATCATATAAAGTTTCCTTCCACATTATTAACATAAAAAATATCCTCTCAATCATGATTTATTTATTTCCCTCCTAGTTCCTGAGACATTCCTTTGTTACGTCTACCTTCCTTGATAGTTACCTCCACCAGTCATTGAAAAAATACCATTATTACACGATTATTCACCATTTTTGTTTTTTCATAGATTCTAATTAATCAAAAATGATAAAATCACATCATCTAATTTTAGAGTTTCATTTCCAAACAATAGCGTGGTGATGATATTTTCATGTGAATCTTGAAAACAATCCAATATAAGTGAAGCATTATCTTATTATTACATTTCTAGCAGAACTATGTTGCCTTTATAATTAATATTTACCACCACCAAAGATAATTGTTTTAGGAGTTTGGTCAACTCATCCATATGGTTACCTAAATATCCATTCTCCGGTATTCAAAAAGTGATACAATCATTTTTTAGATATAAATGATTCATGGGGGATTTTAATTTATACCTACTTCAAATATTCACCAAAATCTCCTCTAGATCTGTCAAGTTAATTACCTTCCACATTGTATTATTAGTAAAATAAATATGGATTTTTGTTGATGCTAACTCTCTCACATCCTTCCAATCACCAACACTCATGTTCTCCTGCTTCTCTATTTTTTATTCAGTGCCTTCATTATCTTCTCATAAACCAAAATATTTTTTACTCATTATTTACATAGAGTAAAATAATCTTCCCATTAAAATGTTCAATTTGGGTATAAATCCCTTACTGTGAATCAACCATATTCAATCAGTAATAAAAACATATTACCTCATCTCATACGAGAAGTTGGGGAAGAAATTATAGTTGTAGTAGAAATAAATAAAAAGTCACCAATAATTACCTTGTTTTAGTGAAATCTTACTCCATTTGAGAATTAATATTTTTACTATCAAATAAAAATTAAAAGTCTCACAAATATCACACTTTAATTGGAACAAAAATCTAATCATTAGTCAATGATCTAGTTCATTTTTCCCATGATCCCATGCTTCCCCTCTCTTATTTCCATCAACACTCTGAACTACACAAAACTAATCATGCTCCTTCACCAGTAAAATTTATCTTATTTGATTCTTTTTTCCTCTTACCTAAACACTCCCATATTCAGTGTCTCATGGTGAACAAAGAAACCCCTACATGGCCTATATCCTCTTCCTTTCCTTTTATAAGAAAAAATAGTTTCTTTTTTCTTTTCAAAATCTCTACATAGGCTTATACCATTTTGAGATTCAATATGAAATATATTATATTTATCTAGATACTCAAACCAAATCCTTCATCTATGGTAAAATATCTCAAATATTCAAATTTTAAATCACTCTTAAAAAACATGAGGAGATTGTGGTAATTATTTATCATCCTTGAGATATCTTTGAGATGTAGAATCATCCATTGGTTTAGGTTTTTTAGAATAGTTTTGTTTAAACATTGATCAATAAGATCTCATAATATATAGTAGAAAATACACTTGAGAAAAGGACTTTGTGATCAGTGACCATCCATCATGCTGTTGTATTTTCACTTTGGAAACTTAGAGACGAATCTCAAAATAGTATTATTATATATTGTTTGGGTTCCATATTCATCCCAACCTCATATATAACTTCTTATTGTGCTAAGAGAACATTATATTTCCAAGGAGGTACTTTGTATAGAAGTACAAGGCTATCCCCTTGATTTTGATTCTTGAATAATTAAAGAAAAGAACCAACTGTGAGAAGTGGGATATCATTCACTCCTCACCAAAGATTAACCCATCATTATGAGTGAGTAAAATTTATAAATATTAGTGTCTTTTTATTTCTATTTTCATCTTATAAACAATATGATAATGAGGTATTAACCTCATCTACATCATCAATTGGATCCCATTTCACTAATCGATACTACAAATTTTTTTTATCTATTTTATTTTTGGTTTAAAAAAGGGATAAAAATCATTGATTCATCCCCTTCATAGTTCCTAAGAAGAGCGTACATAATATATAATTAGTATTATAGTAGGGTTCATTCTCTAGTATTTATACATGTCATTAATTATAGAAGTTTTTATTAATTGTCCATGGAAATCATGAACTCAATCCACAATATGGGTTTTTTGACGTTCGATGGTAACAAATTTTACTTATGGATGGAGTGAATGACTCAATGTCTTATTTCTTTAGGGATTAACATTTTAGAGAACATTCTCCCTTCAGTTTAAACACTAGGGGAAATTACATGATAGGATTTTAGATAAAAACAATAAGAAAAATAGTAGGTTTCAATTTTAAGCGTATAAATTATATTTGAATTAATAATAGAAGAAGAAATATAAGACAAAAAGGATAAGAATAGAGAACACTCACTTAGAAAGATCCCCCATAAGGCTAAAGGATAAGTCTTTAAACTGCTAAGTTGAGAAAAAAAAATATCTTATACATCCCCCTTCCATATACTCTATCATATTTAATATTCCCCAACCATACCAACATTCCTAAAAAAATAATGTAAAATAAATTTAAATATTAAACCATTTACTAACAACTTCCTAATACTAAAATCCCCACACATATAGCCTAGACATCCCCATTTTCATATCATTTCTTACCCCATTAAAAAAACATTTTCCATATGGTGGAAAGACATGATGAAATATTTGAATAGTTTTATAGGCTAACATACCCTTCTCTTCACTAGCTTCCATGTTACTACAATGTCAGATGCTCATCGAGGGAAGCTTTTCCACTTTAAATTTATTGTATGTATCCTCAATGACATGTTTTGGTGTCAAATAGAAATGTGGATTAGTTTCATGTCCTTAAATAACATGGGGGAAATAAAAATTCTTAAAACATCCCTATTGTAAAGGGGATTAACAAGTTATTATAGCTAAAGCTATATCCAAAAATTTATTAATAATATTGTAGTTTTAGACACTTTTGAAGTTTCAGTAACACCACATTTCCCATCCAATATAAGTACCAAACATTCTGGATGTTCAATATAGTCATCTTGAACCTATTTTCAACTTTTATAGTATTCATCAATATAAAAAATGTAACTGCACCTATGTAAAATATGTCTCATTTACAATACCTAATTCCTAATAGGATCATTTGAAAGATAGTGGTAGCTACACATCATCATAGCATCCATTGAAAAATCCATATTATATCTAGGAAAATACTTGAGAATAATTCTATCCTCTAATTGTGTTGTTTTTACACCGGTGTTTGTGATATTGTAATTGAAATTACTTTATTATTCTATTTTCATATCCTTAATGGTGTATGTATATATTTTATTATTATTTTTTGGAATTTTTTTTATGTATATATATGTGTGTGTATATATATATATATCCTATTTTGTTTTAATTGGACTCCAACATTTTATTTCCTTATTTTTAATGATCCATTTTTGGAATGCTGATAATTTTGATATAATGACCCTGATTGATTACAGCATGTTTCTTTTCTTCATTGGGATCAATAACTGTTAATTATCCATGTCCATTGGCATGATTATGCATTTCCTTTCTAGATGTTCCTTTCACATTATTTTAATATCATGTTTCATCTAGGCTGCCCGCATGTCACCATCCCATGAACCACGCTTGCACCACTCATCACTTTTCCTGGGCTTTATCATTATGATTCAACTTTCTCTTTTAACATTAAGTTCAATCTCCTTATTCACTTTTATTCTATTCTAAAGAAAAAAATAAATAAATAATTTGGTTTATTATGATATTTTGAGAGGAAGAAGAAAACAGTGGTCCTGACCCATGTTGTCTACTTCTTGGTGCAAAAAGTTATAACTCCCTTTAACTAGATCACTCATCCAATGAAGATTAAATGGGGAATTTAGTCTAGAACCAAAAATAGATTATCCTCGAACAACCATACTTGCTATGGATTTATCCTTCCAATTATAATGATATCCTAATAAAGAAATCTACCACTGTAAGTTATTTACTTCTTGTCTTCTTTTTCTATATCCTTTATGAATGTGTTCATGTGTGAGTCCATCTAGGAGTGGATGGTTCTAACTTCTCATAATGGATTTCATCATCACGACTGATTTTATCTTAGATGGTATCCTTGGATATCTTCTCTGGTATTTTATTTTTTATATTTGAGTCTATATTTCTTGTTTTGTTTCTTAAGTAATATATCTTTCATGGGGTAGTGTTCTCTCTATATGCATAGGATCAATGTGATCTGAAGCACGTTAATTATTGAGGTCCTATTATTACTTTCCTTACATTCTTAAATAAGAGTATTCATATTGTATTTAGTTTCATGTTTTATAAATAAAATGATTTTCTAATCACCTTGTAACCCACATAAAATTCTTCAGTGGATCTTTTAAATTCTCAAGGACAACCGCATCAATGTTACCCTTAAAAATTGGTATCATATCTTTTTGAAATGTTTATAATGGGGTCTAATAAGTTTAAAATAGAATTTTTTTATGGGGAAAATTATTTTAACCTATGCAGAATCAAGATGAATGCTCTTTTGGATCTTAATTAATTACTATATGATCTTAGTGAACCTAAGAAGAAGGTTACCTCTACCACCAATGGATACACCACCACTACTTTTATTGATGTCTCTGATGATGTTCTTAGGAAATCCTATAGTCTTATTCGGTTTTATTTGGGTGATAAAGTTCCTAGTTAAGTAGCCTTTGAGTCATTTGCTTCTATTATCTGGTCCAAATTAGAATCCTTGTATATTAATAAGTCTTTATTTGGAAGATTGTATATGAAAATGAGACTTTATACCTTCAAGATGTGTTGTAGAACAATAGTCATAACTCATTTAGATGATTTTAATAGAATTATATTAGGTATTTATAACATAGATATTGAAATAGGTGATGATCATATGGATATAATTTTGTTAACATCATTGGATGATTCTTACAATTCTGTTAAGGACTCAATGATGTATGGTAGGTATTATCTAACACCGAAAGAGGTAAATTACGCTTTGTTAGCCAAATAATTTTAAAATAAAGGCATTGTTAAGAGTAAGGTTGAGGGTTTGAACATCAGGGGAAGGAGTGAGTATAGGGATAATAAGTGAGAGAGAATTCAGTATAGAAATTATAGGTCGAAATCTAATAATAAAGAGATTAAGAACAGGGTGTTTAAATGCTTCCACTGTAAAAAACCCAGGCACTTCAAAAGAAACCACCATAATAAGAAAATTTTATATAATTAAAATAATAGTGATCATTGTTTATTAGTTGAATAATAGTTCGACGCAATTGATGTGTTTAATGTTTGTGATCATTATACCTCTGAGGAATAGATCCCAAATTCAGGATTCTACTTTCACATGTGTTTTAATAGGGAGTATTTCACTAAGTTAAGGAAGAATTAACCAGGTGATGTATACCTAGAAAATAATAAGAGCTGTCACATTAGGGGTATAATTTCTGTGTCTTTTTAATTTCATGATGGTATGGTTAAAATAATAGTGTTTCTTATATTTCAATTTAAATTAATTTATTATTATGTTTACATGGAATTCCCGGTGTATGTATATGTGGAATTCATATTTTATGGAATTTCTTTTATTTCTCCTATTTTGGTTTAATTGGAATCTAGCATTTTATTTCCTTACCATTAAAGGGATGTTTCAAGACCATTGATCATTTTGATCTGATGACCCTGATTAATCATCATGTGTATATTTGCATCTCTAGGCTTGACCCTTGTTAATACCCCATGACTATTGACTTGCTTCCACATGTCCTTACCATATATTCCATTCATGTTATTCAAATGGCATTTTTCATTTGGGAAACCCACATGTCACCATACCATGAGCCTCACCTCCACCACCAATTGATTCACTTGGGATTTGTTATAATGATTCAAATTTATCCTTTAGTATTTGGTTTGATCTCTTTATTCTCTTTGATTCTGGTATAAAAAACAAATAAAGAAACCCACTTGTTTCTTGTGAGATTTTGGGAGGAAGAAAGAGAACTGATGTCCCAGACCCGTCTGGCTACTTCTTGGTGCAAGAAATTTTTACTCCCTATAACAAGATGACTCATTTTGTGGTGATTTGGTAGAGACTTCAACCTAGAACTAGAATTGAAAACTCCTCACACAAGTATGGTTGTTACTGATTTATCCTTCTAATCATCATAATATTTTGGTAAATTAATCAAACACTATAATAAATTTAATACTTTTATTATGATATTGTATCCTTTATGAATTATTTTATGTGTATGAGTTCATCTAGGAGTATAAGGTGATAACTTCTCATGGAAAAGTTCATCAGCGCCACTAGTTTTATCTTGTCTAGACTCCTCAGATAGTTTCTCCAGTATTTTTTCCCTATATTCGAGTATGTATTTCTCGTTATGTTACTTTATTAATATATATTTCTTAGGGTGGGGTTCTTTCCATACACGTAAGATCAACATGATGTGAATCATGTTAATTCTTGGTGTCCTATTATAGATTTTCTTACTTTTTTCAATAAGTGTGTTCATCTTGTAATGGGATTCATGTTTTCTAAATAAAATGATTTTTATAATCACCTTGTAACCCATATAAAATGAATCATTGGATCTTGTACATTCTTAAGGATGACCACATCAATGTTTCCCTTATTAGATTATTCGTCCTTTTACTTAAGAAAATACTACAAACTGGTGATTTGTATTCCATAGACTCCAAAATACTTAAAAAGTCTAGAGGTCAAATTGTTTTCATCTATAGGTTCCATAATCAGATGAAAGAAATGAATATATGTTCCAAGACTAGTGCCACTAATAACAACTTTATCATTTTCTAAAAATTCCAGTGGAACACCGGCCACAAAAATAATCTTTTCAACTTTAGACTCAGTATCACTACCACATCTATTCAAAGTTGGGAACCTCTTAGATTGGTCAATAAGAAGTTCATAGAAAAATATATAAACATATAGAGACTGACTTAATTCATTTTGTAAGAAAATACAGATAGGCTAGTTGTAGTCCCTGCATATTATACTACTGCAAAACACATGCTCAAACTACTCTAATAGGATAAATTTTAACCATATGTTTCTCTATATCTGAGTAGAGTGTGTATAAAGGTATTCCCAGTGTTAATGATAAATAAATGTAATAATTTGGATTAATTTCATTAAAATAGTGGGTTTGTGTTTTACTTTTAGAGAAACTGTGAGAGTGAGGAGGAATAACTAGTATGATAGATGGTACACAAACAGAGATCACCTAATGTACAAAATCACAAGACATAATTTCCGCATCTTTTCCAGCTTTAGGAATATCTACAATAAGACAAATATTCCTTAAGTATGACTCGTTACCATTAAAAACTACCTCAATTAGAGTGTAAAAGTCCCTATATACTATCAAATTCACCAACTTAAAGATGGTATAGAGAGGAGGCACTACCATGTACATAGATTCATTGCATTTACTGTATGTATTATTCCCAAACCTTTCAGGAAATCCACTGTACATTTGCATCCCAACTGTCCCAACATCCAAGTTGTTGCCCACCTCTTTTGTAGACTCAGAAACCAGTGGCCACACAACTAGCATTTTCAAGGCCTATGGTAGAAGCTCATACATAACCTAAATATGATCATATTTCTTTACCTCATCACTGAGATCTAAAGAGTGACCCACTTCACTGTGAAACCTATTTTCCAAACATCTATCATTCACATTGTGGGCATATCTACCTTCCCCTACATTGAAAAATACTCCCTGATCTAGGAAATGCCTCTCATCACTACTATCCTCACACCTCGAGGTTATAAAGGAACAACAATTTTCCTCATTTTAAAGGGTATTATGTGAGAAGAATTCTTATATTCCTTGAAAACCCTATGTGTGTGCCAATGTTTATGCTAGAAAGGAATAACAATCCTAACATAATTACCTCAAAACATCATAAACTACCTCAATAAATCTTCCATTCTAGTTTTTATATCTAAAAGAACATACATTCTTACACCTCACCTTAATTTCCGGACCACATAAAATCTTTCTAAAATAATGAAGTAGTGATAAAACCTTCATTGAACATAACAATGTTTGAAAATTCATCTCTCAATGATTTTATAGCTACAAAAATCCTATAAATTTCCTCATAGTAGCGATAACCCTCATCTTATGTCAACTACACATTGTTCAGATGTAAACAATCATCCTAACACTAATCATATCTATCAATGAAATCATTAGTTGATAAGATCATAGATGAAAACAATGAGGAAAGTGGTAGGTTTAAATTAGAAGTATATGAATTATAGTAGATACAATAGTAGAAAATAAATAAATAGAAGATATAATGAATAAAAATAATGTAGAAGACTACCTAGGGCATGAAATCTTTAATTAAATGGTAAAATCCTCTTAACAGCTAAGATACACATCCAAAATATCCCAAAAATCACCCCACAAACTACTCCCACCCCTATATAATATTCTCAAACTAACCCAACAACCCTAATAAACTAGCAGAAAAATTTACAATATCACCCCATCCAATGAAAAATTCTCTACATAGACAACCCATACAAACTTCTAAGAAATCCCCATGTTACTTTCCTTAGAAATATGTCTCAAACCATATCTAAGAACATAAAAGTTGATATAAGGGATATAAATGTTGTCCCAAATAATGACTAACTAAATAACTCAAGAGGGGGTTAATTTATTTCTTAAAATTTTTATTGAATATAATACCACCCTCTTAGAAGTATGTCAGTTCAAATCTTTCCTTAAGTGTATATGCAGTATAAATATGAAAACATGCATGAAGGAAATTGAACAAAGAGAATTATAGTAGTTTAGAGAATATAAATCCCCTAGTCCACTCCACCAATACTCTACTCCATGAGTTTGGTGATTTTCACTAAAACAACCATTTTACTGGGGGCTCCAAACTGAGTACAAGTAGTTGTCACACAGTACAAAGGTCCAAGAGATTTCAACTAAAATCTTCATTTACAAGACCTATCAACAATCTTAAACACACTCTTACACTGAGTGAAAACCTGATTAATTAAACCGAAACATTGTAAGAAAGTTTACATCACATAGTTACAAGCAACAACTGAACATAGATGAAGATTTTTTCTGAGGAAATGATAAACATCTAGGTGTAGCTTGGGATGATCTTTGGTGCAAATGATTGAGCTTCATAAGTGAAACATGAATGATTTGTGTTGTTTTATGTAAATTTCTTCAACGTTTTTCTTTTTTTAGTTATTCAAAAAGAAATCCACTATCATTATTATTCTCTATGTTTTTTTAGAAGCTTAATTATCCTTTTATATGATTTTTTGAACTTAAACGTAGATCAACTCCAATGGTCAAGAGAAATTGACAACAATTTTTATTTTATAGGATATTAAGGGCATGTATCTGATGTTTTAGAATATAGTAATTTCTTTTATAATATAAATATTTTTTAGATTGTCCTATTCAAGAAGGACTTGTACAAACTGATCTTTTCTTAAATAGATAAACTCCTTTGATGTGCTTCAAATAAATGAAGCGACTTATCAAAATATTAGAAAAGTAATCATGATGTTTCTTCATAATAAATATTAATAAGATATGAACTGAAAAAAGAACTCTTAGTAAGATAACTAATCATAAGATAAAGTGGTTCTTCCTCATAAGAGAAGATATCTTAAGTGGAGCATAAGATAATTCTATAGTTTAAGATAAAAAATAGTGATGAAATACATAACTTTTTCACTTTAGAAAATAAATTACATTCATATTTTCACCACGACTAAACTTATGTTCTCAAAATCTTAGTTAATCTTCAAAAGATAAATCCTTACATCGTTCTTTATGTTTTTGAGTAACTGAAGATCTTTCTCAATTCTCAAAAGACAAAATTCTTGCATATCGTAAGATAAATACTTGAACACATAGAGTAAGATAAATTTAATCTAAAAATTTTAAGGAAAAATTATTAGAATAAAATTAGGGATTTTTTGAATTATCAAAACACATAAAGAAGAGATATATTGGAACAAGGTACTTTTTAAAAGAATCTCCCCCTTTTATTGATCACAAAACCAATGTTATGTAAAAACAAAAATTTCCTATACTTGGTTTTTATTTTTTAGAAAATAATATGTTTCCATTTATTTTCTTCCAAAAAATATATATTCCTTTTCCTTCCCCCTTTTTTGGAATAAATATTTGTTGAAATATAAATAATATTTTTGTATTTTGATTTTCTTCTCCCTAATTTTGTGATATAAAAAATAAGTACAAGAAGTAAAATAGTTTATATTTCACACCAATACGAGTTAACCAATTAACGCTATTGCTGATAAACAAAAATTTGGAAATAAATAAAGTTCATAATGACACATTGAAATATTATAGTGAAAATAAGATAAAAAAAGATAAGGATTAAAATGAAATTATAAAACAAGAGCATTAAATTTCAGTAAAAAGAATAAATGACAGAAGAAAAACATTGCATAAAAATTAGTAAGAGTATTAAAAGAAAGATAAGGTATGGTGATCATGAAAAGAATATTTTAAGGTAAACAAATGCATATGTTTGAATTATATAAAAAGGTGGCATAATTCAAATATTTTTAAAGTGACCAACCACTCGGGAAACCAATTCCATGATCTTGAAAGGGAAGAGTATTAAATTCTATGATAAAAATGACTCTTTATAGGTGGTTTATTGAAATAGAGGGGTTGGTTTTGATATAATGAGGACGAGGATAGAAGAGCATCATCTATTGTGCCAAAAACATCACCTAATGTTAGTGAGGATTATCCAAGAACAACATAATCTCCAAAATCAAACCTAACTGGTGTTGACTGAATGTTG
Organism: Viscum album; assembly: GCA_963277665.1. Taxonomy (NCBI): domain Eukaryota; kingdom Viridiplantae; phylum Streptophyta; class Magnoliopsida; order Santalales; family Viscaceae; genus Viscum; species Viscum album. The sequence continues at coordinate 90,554,763 of OY728154.1, forward strand.
CGGGTAGCGTGTTGTGCCCTTTCCATGTTGAATTTATCTGCATGACTAAAGGGAAATTTATTAGAGGGTTTGGGTAAGAATAAATATGTCTATTTATCAAACCTTAAATGTTACCTTTGGTGATCCTATGACAGATCAAAGATCTATTTAAGTTGTTGAGAGGAATATAGATAAAAATCAACAATTTGAGGTCCATGAAATTTTCTCCCACACATTTGAAAATAGCACCAGCACAAACATCTATCATTTTTACAATTTCATGCTTGAAATAGTCAAAAATATTTGTAAAAAAATTCCACTCACTCTAAAAAAAGTTTCCAACAGAGTTGTAGAGGTATCCTTTCTTTTCACACCTGGATAAAATGTACCTTAAAACATCAAACTGGTTATCTGGCATCCCCATAACAGAAACAAATTCTTTTTCCATAGAGGGATAAAATCTTTCTAAGGATGATTGGTCATGATTGATATAACAAATTCAGGTAACAGCTAAGTCTATCCTTCAATTTTGAACTTGAAAAAGTTATGAGGTGGATATAGGAAGGGTTCTTTCATCCTGGATAGTATGAGGGTTAGACTAATGAAAAATTAAAACTCTTGACCTAAAAGTTAGAGTTTCTTCATTCTCATGAAGCTATCTAAACTTAGAATTGTGAGAGGACCCTTCCATTATTATTATAATTTCAGTCAAACTAGATCATTCCCCCTGGGTTAAGGTAGGGTTTATTTCCATAATTGAGAAAATAGATGTCAAAATTTTCTAGGAAAAATCCCAATGTAAGCCACCTTTTCTTAAACAACTTCCATTTAAGTTTTTTAAATCCTGAAAATACATTTCTTTATTATCTTTTAGAACAACTTCAACACTTCAAATGACTAGGGTTAAGATTCTCCCATATGAGTATATTTTCAAAGACCTATTTTGGACATGGAACATATATTATAAGATATACCATGCTAGGTTCACAAGGATTTCTAGAATAAGAAAATAAAACAAAGAAATATATGGAAAAATAGTATTTCTTGAACTCACAATTTCATTGAGAATTCCCTAAATGGATGAATTTGATCAAAACCTTTATTTCTGGATCCAAGTTCTTTTCTTTATTTTTCTCAATAATGATAGTTCTGAATAGATATTTCATGATCTCTAGAGGAGTAACACCATCTATGGTAGATAAGGAGGTATCAAACAATAGGTATCCTTCATGAGGAACTTTTAATGCTTCATCTAGCTTGAGATAAGTTAGTGAAAAATATTTTTTGTTGAAAATTACAGAGACTAGATATTCATCATCACTGAAGTTAAAAATAACCTACTCATTAAAATCGCAAAATTATTTCTTGAAAGATAATGAGGTTTAGGATGCATCAAAAACATATTCCCATCCTTTATGGATGAAAACCTTCTTTAGTAGCATGTCCATTCTGTCCAGCCATTGAAAATTGATAGCTTATTCTCTTAGTAGTTTTCTTAGAATACTTTGAAATTTCAATCTTCTGGTTGAGACATCATTATTTCTAATTGTTCTTTCCATTAAGAGATGGTTCAGAGAGGTTGGATGGTTAGGTTAACGGGAGTTTAAACAAGGATAAAGAGAGGGTTCAAAGGATTGTAGGTCATTTAACACATAGGGTTAATGCTCAATATTTTTTTTTCATAGTAATTGTGGGGTTGTGTACTAATGTGTAGGGTAATAAGTAATAAATATAGGTGACTTAGTCTATCATATGTGACCATTAATCAAAATAGAGGCACAATAAATATTTAAATAAAACATATAATGCATTCATTATATAAATGAGAGATATAGAAAAAATTATTTTGTAAATTTAAATATACCAAATTCTAACTTAATCAAATCTGTCACCAGAAAAAGGTTTAGTGAAAATATCTACTAATTGTTTTTATGTGAAAACATTCTAAAGAGATATCACCAATCCGTGCATGGAATCTCAAGAAATGATGTCATAAATCAACGTGCTTTATTCTTAAACAATTTATTGGATTCTTTGAGATGTTGATAGCACTAGTGTTATCACATCTAATTATAACATTATTAAAGATAAATCCAAAATCCATTAAGGCTTGATTTATCCACAAAAACTGTGTATAAAAACTTTTTGTGGAAAAATACTCAGCGTTGATAGTTGATAGTGCTACAAAATGTTTCTTCTTACTTGACTAAGAAACCAAGGATTTTCCAAGAAAATTACAGGTTACTGGGGTGAATTTTATATTTAATCTATATCAAGAAAAATCAGAATCCGAGTATGAAATAAAATTAAAATTTTTGGTTTTTCGAAAAAGAATAGAAAGTGGTAAAGTTCTTTTTAAGTATCTTAAAATTATTTTACCATCATTTAAATAGGAATATTTGAGATTAGATTGAAATATTTCACAAAGATATACTAAATGCATAATTTTTGGTCTACTTGTAGTAATGTACAACAAAATTTCAATGATTATCTATGCATATTGTTGTTGATGGGATTTCTAGTTTAATCCTAGCGAGGCTTGATATTTTAACTCATAGGAGTTAAGTAGGTATTTATATTTTAAAGTCCAAACTTTTTAAGTGATTCAAATATGTATTTACTTTAATTAAAGATATTTTTGAATATTTTTTATAAACATGAAATCTTAGAAAATAATTTAGTTTACCCATCATACTCATCTAAAATTATTTTTTCATAAGTTTTGAAAATTAATTACACAATTTTTGATTTGTTGATCCAAAAATAACATCATCTACAAATATTTAAACTAGTAAAATATCATTAAAAAAGTTTTATTAAATAACATAGGATCTTATCTTCTAACTATAAAACCATTTGATAAAATAAAATAACTTAATCTTTCATATGATCCCATTGGATCTTATTTAAGTCCATATAGATCCTTGGTAATTTTAAACACAAAACTTTGAAAATGAGGATCTTCAAAACCAGGAGGCTGTTCTACATAAAATTCCTCCACTAAATAATAATTTAAAAGTAGATTTTACATCCATTTGATATAATTTAAAATTAATATAGAATGCATATTCCGGAGTAATTCTAATAGCTTCTAATCTAGATATGGGAGAAAAAGTTTATTCATAGTCTCTTCCTTCTTCTTGATTATATCCTTTGGTGACTAGTCTATCTTTATTCCTGGTTATTATGGAATGATCATATTTCTAGTTTCTAAAAACAATTTTGTTCCAATTATAGGATAGTTCAAGGGTCTTTCAACCAGTTCCCATAACTGATTTCTTTTAAATTGATTCAGTTCTTATTGAATTTTTAAGAACCAACTTTTATTTGATAAAGCTTCTTCAATAGATTTAGGTTCTAATTGGGATAGAAAGGCATACAATTTTACTAAATTTGATACATTTCTTCTAGTTCTTACTCCCTCTTCTAGGTTTCCTATTACTATTTATAAAGGATGGTATTTAAGGTTTCTGGGTGTTCTAGGAAACACACATTCTGGTTCACTAGTGTCCACCATTATTAGATTTGATTTAAAGTAATCAAGTTCCAAGTCATCATCCTTGTTGTCATTAAGGATAAGTTCAAGTATCATATTTTTGATTGATCCATTTTGATCATTAATTTGAATCATTTTGTGACTGAATGGATCAATTTCATAAAATTTCACATGATATTATTCTTAAACAATCCTTAACCTTTTATTGAACACTCTATAAGATCTATAAGTAGTAGAATAGCCTAGGAAGATACCTTCATTAGCAATTGGATCAAACTTTCCACGATTATCCTTGGTTTTGAAGATTTAAACTTTACATCCAAATAATTTATAGTATCCTACCTTGGAGTTTCTATTATTTCACAAATCATAGGACGTTTTCTTTAAAATAGGTATTATCAATACTCTATTAATGATATAACACACTGTGTTAACAACATCATCCTAGAAATGAGTGGACATGTTACATTCACATTGTAGGTTCCGAGCATAATAGAAGCATGTGATGGGTGTTGCCCAAATTTTCCTTTTTATATATTCAATGATCAATCTTATATCTACATGACAATAAACACCATGTTCAATGGAATTGAATCAAATAATACAGACAACATTATTTTTAGTGATCATGGAGAAGAGATACTCAAGGGCTTGAGAGAATTCTCTAATTCTATTGTGCATAACCCAAACAAATGATTTTTTCTATTGAGAAAATTAAATAATGGGGTTTATATATTTTTAGGGTTAAATAAAATAATTACATAAGTTCCATTAATTAATTATTTATTCCTAGAAAAAACCCCATGTCAAATAATAATAATAATATTATTTCTTAACATGCTCTTAACTTGCGAATTAAAATTAAATATTATTTAATCAAATAATATTCAATATTTATTATTTTCTCACTGGACCTAAAATCCCAATCCATCACTTATCCATAATATTAAAAAACCTCGAATAATGTATATTTATTTATTAAATAAACAACACTTCATTATTCACCAATAAATAAAGAAAAATTATATTCACTAAATATAAAATAAATATTGATTAAATATTCCACCCATGTTATATTCTATAGAATAATAGATGATGAAATAAATGAGACCAATAAAAGATGAATTATTATTAAACAACATTTTGGAATAATATTTATTCAACTTATTAAATAATAAATAATAATATATTATTTAACTGAGATTCTGGATACACTTAGTTTGTGACTCTCTAGGACTCTTTCTCAGTGTAATTAGGTGAAGTAGTTTAAAGTCCATGGTTACAATCTAAAAACACACCAAGACATCTATAGGGAAAGAAGTTAATGTCAGAACAAAAAAATACCTCATATAGACTCTTATTATGTAATGTAATATGTTTATCATAATATCTCAATTCAATTACATTGCATGTTAGTACCATCAACCTATGTGCTCGATGTCTCTTCATTTGAATTTCCGAAAATAGAACTTGCTTATAGAATTCCATTTAAATGGATTTATTTAGGCTATATCATTTCCATCAAAGGGACTGATTTATTAACTTCTATTAAATATTAAAAGGTATAAATCCTTTCTCGCATTATTTATTAATGTAATATTACCCATGATACACCCAATATATCCTACCTCGTCGTGAACATCTGTCATCACAATTTTCATTAATACATAAAAGTATGCGACTCATAATAGTCATTAATAAAAATTTTAAAGTATAAGGACCAATACACAAATCAATAGATAGGAACATCCAATAACACATATAAATGTGGATTTCTTACTAGTGGGTCTCATTCTCATAATATCCCACTGGATATTACCAAGGGTGTACAAGATATTACCAAGGGTGTACACCCTGAGAAGGTGCCTCAAATTCTTAGGAGTATCCACTTCTAATATCTTATATCATTTTTATCCCTCAAATGATATCATCCAACTACAGAACAAATATTTAATAATAGTGTCGTAGCAATTCCAGGTTCTCATCATAGTGGGGAACTACTATGACCTTTTTTGTGTGATAACTACGCAAGGGACATTATCACATACTATGTTACATAGAATAAAATTCATGATGTGATAATAAGTTTATTAATATTAAAAACAATGAATACGAGTTATCATAAATTACAAAGAATTTGGTTCTAGGGCACCAAATCCAACAGAATCCCACTTGCACTAGAGACAATTGCTAACAACCTTCAATCATCTAGCTCTCACATGATACTCATGCTTCTGTTGAGATAAGCCTTCAGTCAAGGGATCAACTATATTCTCTTCCATGGGTACTATGATCCCTACAACTTCACCCCTTTGATAAAAATCCCCTAAGAGTTTATACTTCTAGAGTATGTTCTTTGTCCATCAATGTGACCTTGACTCTTTTTCAACTGCCACCACTAAAGTATTATCACAATACAATGTGATACAATCTTTACTAATAGGTACCACATTAAGATTATGGATAAAGTTCTAAATCCATACAACTTCCTTGGATACATTAGAAGCTGCTATATACTCAGAATCTGCTGTAGAATCAGTGACAACTAGCTACTTTGAACTATTCTAGTTCACATATCCTCCATTGAGACAAAAACATGTCCTGATTATGACTTCAGATCGTTCTGATCAATCTAAAAAATAGGATCAGTATAACCCATGGGGAACAATTCCTCATCTTTTCCATACACCAGGAACATATCCTTAGATCTTTTTAGATATTTAAATATAACCTTAACAGTAGTCCAATGATGTTATCATAGATCTTCTTGATATCTACCTACCATACTCAATGTATATGAAACATAAATTCTAGTATATAACATGACATACATGATTGATCCCATCACTGAAGCATATGGGATCTTACTCATTCTCTATTTCTCATGTTGTTTATGAGGACACATTTTCTTAGAAATATGTAAACCATGTGACACTAGAACCAATTCCATATTGGATTGTTCCATACTAAATCTCTTTAGTATTTGGTTAAAAAATGTACTTTGAATTTGTCTAAGCAACCTATTAGATCTATCACAAATGATCTTTATCCCTATAATATAGGCTGCTTCACCTAAGTCCTTCAAAGAGAAACACTTTTTTTAACCAGTACTTGATAGACTGTAAGAATTGTATGTCATTTCCAATAAGTAATAAGTCATCAACATATACTACTAGGATAATGATCACATTTTCACTAAACCTCTTATAAACACACAACTCACATTCATTCTTAATGAAACCAAATTATTTTATGGATTCATCGAATCAAATTTTCTATGAACTGGATGATTTCTTCAATCCATAAATATATCTCTACAATATGAAAATCCTTTTGGAATCACATGGAGTCAGAAAACCTTTTGGTTGTGTCATATATACCTCTTTATGAAGGTTCCCATTAATAAATACAGTTTTTAAATCCATCTTCCAAATCTCATAGTTAGGGTAAGATGCTATAATAGGTGTAATTATATTGAATTTAAACATAGAAACTAGTGAAAAGGTTTTATCTTAGTCTATTCCTTGATTCTGTTTAAACCCTTTATCCATTAGCCTTTCTTTATAGGTATTTACTTTACCTTCCATGTCCAATTTCCATTTGAATATCCATTTGAATCCAACAATATTTACATCAACTTGCACATTGACCAAGACCCAAATTTGGTTTTGGTACATGGAATCCATTTAAAAATTCATGAATTCCTTCCATCTTTCATATTTTTATCTCTCTACTTCTTCCTTATAGGATAAAGGTTTATCATTATCAACCAATAATGAGTCACCATATTTAGTGACTAGAAAACCATATCTCTTTGGTTCTCTCACCTCTCTTATGATCCTACACAGTACTTATGTTTCATGAACTACTTCTTCCCCAGGGACCTATATAATTTGTTTCCATAAAAACTCTTGTTTATCTTGAGCATCAACTTCAATCAAAGTAAATCTTTCTCCCACTATCTATTTTGAGGATGTGCTCCCTCTTAAGAAAGACAATTTATCTGAAAACAATCACATTCTGATTAGAGGGGTTGTATAGGTAGTATCCATTTGTTTACTTAGGATACCCTATAAAGATACACTTTGTGCCCTAGGGTTCAAGTTTGTTTCTTAATAAGGCCTTAAAAATTTCCTCACAACCACACACATGTGTATGGAACAAAACAGGTTTCTTTCCACTCTATAACTCGAAATAAATTCCCTTTTCTGCTTTATTTGGTACTTAGTTTAATGTGTGTTCCACCGTTTGTAATGTATATCACCAAAATGATAATGTAATATCTTCATGACTCATCATCGACCTTACCATTTCTAATAAGGTATAGTTCCTCCTTTCACTAACACCATTCCACTATGGTGTGTAAATTGGAGTTAGTTGAGATAGAATCCCAAACTACCATAGAAAATATATGAACTCTTGGTTAAGATATTCACCACCTTGATCTGATTGATGTTTATTTATCTTATTTCCATGTTTATTCTCTACTTCATTCTTTAATTCTTTGAATTTATCAAAGGACTCAAACATATACCTCATCAAGTAGATATATCCATATCTACTCAAGTCATCAGTAAAAGTTATGAAGTAAGATTATCCACCTATAGCTTCTACTAGAAATGGTCCACACACATTAGTGTGTACCAATCCTAGAAGCTATGTGGCCTTTTCACCCTATCCATCGAATGTTGGTTTGGTAATTTTTCCTTATAAACAAGCATGACAACTTTTAAGTGGTTTTAGCTCCGAATAGTCTAAATAACCATCTTGATAGAATTATTTCAAATGATTCTCATTTACATGACCAAGATGACGATACCATAGCCGAGTGTTATATGAGTCATGTTAACATGATTTGTTATCAATTTACAACAGTTGGTTTTCATTATTTAATTCATAAAGGCCATTATTTAAATGTGCCATACCATAACATATGTTGTCCTTATAAAAGAAACAACTTTTATTTCCAAACTTGAAAATAAACCCATCTATATCTAGGAATGATAAAAAATTATGTTCTTGGTAACCATAGGTACATAATAAAGATCATTTAAAACCAAAATAATTCCTATTAGTAATGAAAGGTGGTAGTCACCAATGGCTAGAGCATATATCCTTTCACCATTGGAAATAGTTAGATCCACTTATCCTTTAGTAATCTTTTGAAATCTACTTGGTTCCTACATTTGGATATATATGTGGGCACCACGAGCTATATCTAATACCCAATGTGTAGATATTGAAATATTACACTCGATAACGAACACACCTTTAGCATCCCATTTCTTCTAGGTGAAATTCCTCTTCAAGTGACCTAACTTGCCACATGAAAATCATACTACCACTTTTTCCTTTCCTTGCTTCTGGATCTTCCTCTTCTTGGAAGGACAATGCTTGAGAGATTTATACTATTTATGTAGAGACCCGAATCTTAACGTACATGAACATTACATTACTTTTGCGGAATACTTAGTACATAACAAAAACACACACACAAGGATCGTAATAGTTTAGTGTCTTTGGAAACTCGGAATATAATCTTCTAATCCCAGTGAAAGATCTTCAACATCTCCCATAAAGATCTTCCTTTTTTTATACCTAAAACCTTTCTTTATATCCTGGGGAAAAGAAAACATAAAAGGGTGAGCTCAAATGCTCAGTAAGGGTAAGAAAAAGGAATATCAATCACATCATATACATAAGCACAAAACTTTTGGAAATCTTATCCTGCAAAAGAGATCATAATATCATAACATGGGATAAATCATAGAAGTTAACTGTAATCCCAATAATCATAATTTAAAACCTGAAACTTTCTGGCATACACACATAATCATAGAGAATCATTTCTTGTTAGTCAAGACTCATTTCAAAGACTATCTTAATGGACAAAGTCCCTTTCTGAACCGAGTCACCCTCGTTTCAGTCCTGTTTCACTGAACCGGTATAACCTACCATTCCAGCCATGTCTATCTCATGAGATATAACATCTTTACCCAATGCATTGGAGGGAGATATAGGTCTCACCCATCTCATAATGATACCATTCTTATGTGTGCCACAAAATCATAAATCATACATCATTGCATAACCAATGTAATAAAAATGGGAATCTTAAACATCCTGACATCATAAAACAATTCATATAAGATAAAGGAATTCATAAAAATATTTCCATCAAAACATAATAAAGTAAATGTAATAATATGGATAGAAACAGAACACTATATTATCTTAGATGGAAAATAATTTTGATAAAACACTTGAACTCCATTCTTGAGGAAAATATCCTTTCTACTTCAAAAACATTTTCCTTTCTTGACATGTCATAAAATTTTAAACTATAAGAAGTTGATTAAAAATAAACTTGAAAACTTGTAAAGGAAGCTTCTTGAAAATAAGGTTTTAAAAATCCAATCATTCCGTATAAGTTAAAAAAAACATTCTTCATACTTTTATCAGAAAAGTCAAAAAGTACCTCGTACGAAAAACGACAAAAGATTCCTTTCATATCCTTTACTAAAAACTCACCAAAGGGAAAAATTGGTTTTAAACAACTGTAGGTGGATGGAAATAATATTAGATATTGAGGAAACATGGATGTGGATGATAAAATACACCCCAGTAAATACTAAAGTATAAACAATCTCGGATAAAAATGAGATTGTGATATTTCCCTTACCTTAGGTCCGATTTGCTTCGTAAGTGTACGAACCTCCTGTATAATGATTTAAATAATGTCATTGACTTATTACAGAATCATATTCATTGTTATGATATCATATATGGTTCACTTATGACTTTATATTACCCGTTATTTTGAAAATTCCATGTTAAAGAGCGGTTTGGGTAAAATTGTTTCATTTGTTGTCCGTGTTTTGACTTGTAATTATTCATATGATTACTTAGATCATGATTACTTAATTCCAGAATATAAAACATAATTTATATATATATATTCAGAATATACATATATATATATAATAAATCAGTAAATGGAAAGAAATACACCGTTCATGGAGACGGTAGTCCGTACGTACACATAAACTCTATTTTCGTTTCCTTATTGAATTGAATGGAATTTAGTAGATGACATACATATAAATAAATCCAGTATCATTATTATGTCATATATTTCATTAGTACTTATTATATATACTTTATAATCATTCATGAATGGTTAATCATTGAGAATGAATCTCATCGCGTCGTGGAGACGGTAGTCCGTACGTACGCACGAGCGATGATATCGTTCCCATGGTCGTGGAATTGTGTTGAAGTGTATGTATACTATTTCAGTATCAATATAACTTTATAATAATCATATATAGTTACTCATTACACCATTATACCCATCTAATTAAGGTGGTGGCGGAAAATAGATTACACCACGGCGTGGAGAAGGTATTCCGTACGTACGCACGCGCGGTGATTTCCTTTTTCCGTAGGATGGATAGAAGGTTAATTAGAGTTGTTTAATATTTATAATAACATATCAGTATATACAAAATACTGATGTTATTACTTTATCATGAAACAACTAAAGAAGAAGAAGTTGAAGAGGAAAGAAATTGAAAAAGATCGGTAATGGATATTACCTCTTTTTGATGCGCCTTCACATAACCTCCACTTAAAGAACTAAGGATGGTCTTTGAAGAATACCAGGACCTCTAGGATGATACTAGGGAAGTGGAGAAGAGATTTGGGCAGGGTTTGGCCGAGCCTGAATGCTCAAATTGGTGTGAGGAGGAGAGGGAGGAGGTGCCCTTTTATAAGGGAGGAGAGGGGCATCTTAGGAAAATCTCAAAATATTATTTTACATTAAGGTCAAATTCAGTTTATAATGGTTCCAAATGGTCTTATTTCGAAGGTAAATTGGGTATGGGTGGAAATCCTCTCATCCAATTTGATTTAGACAAGTTTAGGTTATTATTTTAACCTTATCAATTAGATTTAACAATAAGTTAAATAATTTAACCATTACCGTGTCTTTTTGTTTTCTTACACTATATGGTTAATAAACTTACTATATCAAGCCAAAAGAACCTCAAGTTGTTTATTATTAATATATCTATCCTTAACTAAGTCATTTGGCCGAACCTTAGATTTTTAGGAATTAAATAACAATTAATAATATAATATTTGTTTTAAAAACTAATTTATGTCAATTTTGACACTATTTGGTACATGATTTTTATGAAATTTCTAACATAATGATAAGTTCGAACCAAGTTACTTAAATCAACAATAACATGTCATATTAACCTAGAAAATTAGTGTAAGTCATAAAAAGTCTGAAATTACATTTATTTGGGCATTTATAACATCAATTATGTTAATATTTTCTTAAAAAGGTAATTACTGCATCATCGTTGCGTCATAAATAAATTAAATTATTTAAAGTATAAAAATTACAAATAAAATACCATTATGTAGGAAATCTTTTTATATTTCTAATGAATATTTATAGTCGAAATTATATTATGTATAACCCTATATTAAAAATGTTTTAGTAAATAAACTTTGATTTTAACTCTTTTAACTCTTCTTTGAATTAAATAATAATAAATGTCCTAATCTAATCCAAGTGGGCCAAAATGATAATATTTTACACTTAAGGTTGTTTTTGGTCGAGATAAACTTTTCCAATAGGATTAGGACATGTTTTAGGGTAATATTAATATCATTTTTACCCTTAATTACCCTATTTACTTTTAACCGTGGTAAATAAAAGTAAAAAGTTACTATTCACCAAAAATTATTTTCATCTCATTGAACCACATTTTACTTACTGACATCAACCGTGTCTCTCGGATTTTTGAAATTCCATTCACAGAAGCGGTAAAATTAAGTTTTATGAAAAATTCAGTTTTTTTAACTACCACTTAGTGGTTTCACTATTCATCAAAAATTGAAAGTTTTCAGAAAATTGCCAAAAATTAGGCCTAAGCTATATTTGATATTATGAACTCAAAAATGATTTCTATTTTACCAAATTCAAAACATATCAGTTGCATTAATTAATTTAAAAATTAATTCCCGTCGTCAAAACAAAAGGCGTGTTTTTAAGAGATAATAACTATCAAAAGATTGACACTTGTTTATAACTGGTTTAAATGTGAAATTACATCCAATGACCAAAATTGTATTAAATTGTAAAAATATATTCTAAATATACTTTAAAACCACTCAAATTAATAATTTATCACTATTAATTATTTCGATTAAAAAAGTTGTTTTTAATTAAAATTTAGTAATTTTCACTATTCATCAAAATATGAAAGTTATCCGAAAATCACCAAAATTTTACCCTAAGCTAATTTCGATATTAAGAATCCAAAAATGAAGTCTATTTTGAAAAATAAAATTTAAAAAATTTCAAAAAGTGGTTATTACTATTCATAACGGCTAGTTTTAATAATATTTTAATAGCATATCGTTGTTTAGCGAAACTTGGTGTTGCGTACAACACACGCTATCGTGGAAGGTCGTGGTTGCGTGTAGTTCAAGGCAGGTCAGAGATGTGTGTTGTGAAAGCTCCTTTTGGTGTAGCGTATAACACAAGACATTAATGAAATTAAAAAGAATATTTTTCATAAAATCTCGGGGTGTTACATTCTACCCCCCTTAAAATGAATTTCGCCCTCGAAATTCATCAGGGTTATAAATGGTTTACTATTTGAAAGTTTCTTTAATCGAAACCCACATCGTAAAAAGGAATACCAAAACCAATTTTTAAAAACAAAAGTATGAAACGTAATGGTTACCCAAATAAACTAATCACTGGGTTTCCACATAGGTGAAAATATGGATATGGAAGAGAAATCTAACCATCATGTTCTGATGGAGAGTGGTAGAGAACATGGCTCTGGAAAAGATAGCAATCACAAAGCCATAAATTTGTGACGATCTAAGGTACCATCTGATTAATCAGATATAAGAGCACTAGGACAACATTTTTTGGTTTTCAAGATCGTTTCCCTAAAGTTGAAGAATTTGAATTAGAATAAATACTTACTTTATTTTGGTACAATCTCACTGTTGTTCGTGCCTTGAACAATTTCCACTTCATCTCTTAAATAAATGAAGTTGAATTTGTTATTCGTGAAGTGTTAGCAGATCATGTGATAGAATGACGGGTCATTCCATCTGTCTCAAACAAAAGGTTAGCAAAAATTATTAAATATACATAAGTCATTCTATAGTGAGATTAATCATATATGGTTCCTAAAATGGACTTATACTTCATATATCATTCTGCTTAATATAATAAAACTAGTTTCTACTAAACATGGACTTCCTGTAGGCCAGTGGTAGGCGATAAAGGCCAGTCGCACTTCGGTTATGGGTTCAATTCCCACAGCCTTGTCCGACGCGATGGGTTGTCGCCCGTCCTGCAGGTTGTCCTTTTTCTAAAACTACATTACTATAACATCCCATCAATAATATCGAAAAACGTTTTATCCTAACTTATAATCCATTCTAATCTTTAGGCTTATCTAAAATACTTCGGTCCAAGCTCATAGTATAAAGAAAATGATTACTTGAAATGTCACAGAATAATCATGTGAATGCCATCATTTATCCCCCATATGTCATAAGATATATCTTGTTGGTCAAATTACAAACATGTGAATACCTTAATCATGTATTCTCTTGAAGAATGAATACCCATTGAACCTTAGTGAAAACATGAATGCAGTTAAAAGTTAACACTTTCCACATACCAGAATCCTCAAAATTCTATATACTCAAACCATGATATCACTTAGTCCTTATATCAATCATGAGCTCATGAATACTATTAAACATTTCATTTTCTTGTTTTCCCTTCATTATTCGCATATCATCTTATTTCCAAAAATATCTCAATCACTTTGAATTCCACATTAGACCAACACATAAATATTCCAATACTTTATGATACAACATTATTTTGGAATCCCATTACATAAACACTTAATCATTCCACCACATCGTTGTCATATTCAACATCGCCAATAGTGATCGCATGTGACTTCCCTTTGTCCTTTGCCTTCAGTAGTTGCTCATGTTGATCATCACTAACCCTTGGATTAGGTCATTTATTAGCATAATTCCCCATTTCCTTGTACTTGAAGCATTGAAGTGTTGGTGGTGCGTTCTCTGTAGTGTTTGCTTTATTCACATCATTAGAAACCCTTTTTCCATTACCTCGACACTCAGCTGCTCGATGACCTTCTTTTCAACACTTAAAACATTTTCTAGTCCCTTTAAGATGATCTCCACCATGCTTCTTTCCACACTTTGAGCATAAGGAAACATTCATCTTCTTTTCACCATTATTCTAACATTTCTCCTTGAACTCCATCTTTCGTTTCTTGTCAAAACCATGAGATGGATATGTAACATCAACTTCCATTTCTATCTTGATAGCACAACACACAATTTCTTCATAGCTACTGAAGTCTCTTATAGCTAATGCCCTTCGAAGACTTGGTTTTAAGCCACTGAAAAATCGATCAACTTTACTTTCAGGTTGGATGATAATGCCAGATGCATACCTTGCAAGTCTTGTAAAATTCACTTCGTATATACCAACAGATTCATCATCCTTTTGCTTTAGTTCAAGAAACTCCTTCTCCATCTTTGTTTGAGGAATACGAGGGAAGTACTTATTGAAAAATAAGTTCTTGAACTCGTCCCATTCCATGGACTCAATTTCATCCCTTTGCCTTGTATTCTTAATAAGATTCCACCATTGATCAGCATCACCTTCCAAACGATACACTGCTAAGATGACTTTATCATGTTCAGAACATTGAAGAACTAAAAATATCTTTTCAGTGGTACTGATCCATTGTTCAGCAACAAGTGGATCATAAGACCCACTGAAAAAAGGTGGGCGTTGCCTCATGAAGGACTCAATAGAATATTCTTCCCTTCTCTGCTCATTTGGAAGTCCAGAATGATTCATAGCTTGTGTAAGTATAGCAATAAGATTTTGCACTCCATCTCCCATAACATTTGTTTGCTCAGGAGGACAATCATTGCATTGTCCATTGCATTGATCAACACGGTTCCTTCGGGTTCCAGCCATCGTCTAAAACCCAAAAAGAATAGTGTGAGAGGCAAAAATCATGCTAGTAAAAACAACATAATAAAGGAGGAGTACCTTCAATATCTAACATCTTAGGTTTAATTCTATGATCGTTAGCGTAATTCTAGTACTATAACCTATACGTGTACTTAACCTTAGGGACATCCCTAGATATACCTTAGAAATATCTCTAGGGATCTCACTAACGTTTTCGCATCCTAGTTTCCAAAGGTTGACTAAACCTTTCCTCTGATACCAACTGTAGAGACCCGAAGCTTAACGTACATGAACATTACATTACTTTTGCGGAATACTTAGTACATAACAAAAACACACACACAAGGATCGTAATAGTTTAGTGTCTTTGGAAACTCGGAATATAATCTTCTAATCCTGGTGAGAGATCTTCAACATCTCCCATAAAGATCTTCCTTTTTTTTATACCTAAAACCTTTATTTATATCCTGGGGAAAAGAAAACATAAAAGGGTGAGCTCAAATGCTCAGTAAGGGTAAACAAAAGGAATATCAATCACATCATATACACAAGCACATAACTTTTTGAAATCTTATCTTGGAAAAGAGATCATAATATCAAAACATGGGATAAATCATAGAAGTGAAATGTAATCCCAATAATCATAATTTAAAACCTGAAAGTTTGTGGCATACACTCATAATCATAGAGAATCATTTCTTGTTAGTCAAGACTCATTGCCAAGACTATCTTAGTGGACAAAGTCCCTTTTTGAACAGAGTCACCCTCGTTTCAGTCCTGTTTCACTGAACCAGTATAACCTACCATTCCAGCCATGTCTATCCCATGAGATATAAAATCTTTATTCAATGCATTGGAGGTAGATATAGGTCCCACCCATCTCATAATGATACCATTCTTATGTGTGCCACAAAATCATAAATCATACATCATTGCATAACCAATGTAATAAAAATGGGAATCTTAAACATCCTGACATCATAAAACAATTCATATAAGATAAAGGAATTCATAAAAATATTTCCATCAAAACATAATAAAGTAAATGTAATAATAGGGATAGAAACAGAACACTATATTATCTTAGATGGAAAATAATTTTGATAAAACACTTGAACTCCATTCTTGAGGAAAATATCCTTTCTACTTCAAAATTTTTTTTTCTTAACATGTTATACAATTTTAAACTATAAGAAGTTGATTAAAAATAAACTTGAAAACTTATAAAGGAAGCTTCTTGAAAATAATGTTTTAAAAATACAATCATGTCGTATAAGTTAAAAAAACATTCTTCATACTTTTGTCGGAAAAGTCAAAAAGTACCTCGTATGAAAAACGACAAAAGATTCCTTTCATATCCTTTACTAAAAACTCACCGAAGGGTGAAATTGGATTTAAAAAACTGTAGGTGGATGGAAATAATATTACATATTGAGGAAACATGGATGTGGATGATAAAATACACCCCAGTAAATACTAAAGTATAAACAATCTCGGATAAAAATGAGATTGTGATATTTCCCTTACCTTAGGTCCGATTTGTTTCGTAAGTGTCCGAACCTCCTGTATAATGATTTAAATAATGTCATTTACTTATTAAAGAATCATATTCATTGTTATGATATCATATATGGTTCACTTATGACTTTATATTACCCGTTCTTTTGTAAATTCCATGTTAAAGAGCGGTTTGGGTAAAATTGTTTCATTTGTCGTCTGTGTTTTGACTTGTAATTATTCATATGATTACATAGATCATGATTACTTAATTCCTGAATATAAAACACGATTTATATATATATATTCAGAATATACATATATATAATAAATCAGTAAATGGAAAGAAATACACTGTTCATGGAGACGGTAGTCCGTACGTACACATGAACGCTGTTTTCGTTTCCTTATTGAATTGAATGTAATTAAGTAGATGACATACATATAAATAAATCCAATATCATTATTATGTCATATATTTCATTATTACTTATTATATATACTTTATAATCATTCATGAATGGTTAATCACTGAGAATGAATCTCATCGCGTCGTGGAGACGGTAGTCCGTACGTACGCACGAGCGATGATATCGTTCCCATGGTCGTGGAATTGTGTTGAAGTGTATGTATACTATTTCAGTATCAATATCACTTTATAATAATCATATATAGTTACTCATTACACCATTATACCCATCCAATTAAGGTGGTGATGGAAAATAGATTACACCACAACGTGGAGACAGTATTCCGTACGTACGCACGCGCGGTGATTTCCTTTTTCCGTAGGATGGATAGAAGGTTAATTATAGTTGTTTCATATTTATAATAACATATCAGTATATAAGAAATACTGATGTTATTACTTTATCATGAAACAACTAAATAATAAGAAGTTGAAGAAGAAAGAAATTGAAAAAGATCGGTAATGGATATTACCTCTTTTTGACGCGCCTTAACTTAACCTCCACTTAAAGAACTAAGGATGGTCTTTGAAGAAGAACAGGATGTCTAGGATGATACTAGGGAATTGGAGAATATATTTGGAAGGGTTTGGCCGAGCCTGAATTCTCAAATTGGTGTGAGGAGGAGAGGGAGGAGGTGCCCTTTTATAAGGGAGGAGAGGGGCATCTTAGGAAAATCTCAAAATATTATTTTATATTAAGGTCAAATTCGGTTTATAATGGTTACAAATGGTCTTATTTCGAAGATAAAGTGGGGATGGGTCACAATCCTCTCATCCAATAGGATTTAGACAAGTTTAGGTTATTATTTTAACCTTATTAATTAGATTTAACTCTAAGTTAAATAATTTAACTTTTACCGTGTCTTTTTGTTTTCTTACACTATATGGTTAATAAACTTACTATATCAAGCCAAACGAACCCCATGTTTTTTATTATTAATATATCTATCCTTATCTAAGTCATTTGGCTGAACCTTAGATTTTTAGGAATTAAATAACAATTAATAATATAATATTTGTTTTAAAAACTAATTTATGTCAATTTTGACACTATTTGGTACATTATTTTTATGAAATTTCTAACAGAATGATAAGTTCGAACCAAGTTACTTAAATCAACAATAACATGTCATATTTACCTAGAAAATTAGTGTAAGCCATAAAAGTCTCAAATTACATTTATTTGAGCGTTTATAACATCAATTATGTTAATATTTTCTTAAAAAGGTAATTACTGCATCATCGTTGTGTCATAAATAAATTAAATTATTTAAAGTATAAAATTACAAATAAAATACCATTATGTAGGAAATATTTTTATATTTCTAATGAATATTTATAGTCGAAATTATATTATGTATAACCCTATATTAAAAATGTTTTAGTAAATAAACTTTGATTTTAACTCTTTTAACTCTTCTTTGAATTAAATAATAATAAATGTCCTAATCTAATCCAAGTGGGCCTAAATGATAATATTTTACACTTAAGGTTGTTTTTGGTCGAGATAAACTTGTCCAATAGGATTAGAACATGTGTTAGGGTAATATTAATATCATTTTTACCCTTAATTACCCTATTTACTTTTAACCGTGGTAAATAAAAGTAAAAAGTTACTATTCACCAAAAATTATTTTCATCTCATTGAACCAAATTTTATTTACTGACACCAAATGTGTCTCTTGGATTTTTGAAATTCCATTCACAGAAGCGGTAAAATTAAGTTTTATGAAAAATTCAATTTTTTTTAACTACCACTTAGTGGTTTCACTATTCATCAAAAATTGAAAGTTTTCCGAAAATTGCCAAAAATTAGGCCTAAGCTATATTTGATATTATGAACTCAAAAATGATTTCTATTTTACCAAATTCAAAACATATCAGTTGCATTAATTAATTTAAAAATTAATTCCCGTCGTCAAAACAAAAGACATGTTTTTAAGAGATAATAACTATCAAAAGATTGACACTTGTTTATAACTGGTTTAAATGTGAAATTACATCCAATGACCAAAATTGTATTAAATTGTAAAAATATATTCTAAATATACTTTAAAACCACTCAAATTAATAATTTATCACTATTAATTATTTCGATTGAAAAAGTTGTTTTTAATTAAAATTTAGTAATTTTCACTATTCATCAAAATATGAAAGTTATCCGAAAATCACCCAAATTTCACCCTAAGCTAATTTCGATATTCCGAATCCAAAAATGAAGTCCATTTTGAAAAATAAAATTTTCAAAATTTCAAAAAGTGGTTATTACTATTCATAATGGCTAGTTTTAATAATATTTTAATAGCATATCGTTGTTTAGCAAAACTTGGTGTTGCGTACAACACACGCTATCGTGGAAGGTCGTGATTACGTGTAATTCAAGCCAGGTCAGAGATGTGTGTTGTGAAAGCTCCTTTTGGTGTAGTAGATAACATAAGACATTAATGAAATTAAAAAGTATATTTTTCATAAAATCTCGGGGTGTTACAATTTATAGGTCTTGGGCCCATTTTTCTTGCTCTTTTCTTATTTACCATAAGGACCATGGGTTTATCATTCCCCATATCCTTATCCACTTGGTGAATTAAGGTCAGAAGTTCTGAATGACTCTTCTCATTATTGATCATATTATAATTAACAATAAAACTAGATAATGTCTTGGGAAGTGATAAAATAATGAGATTTGTATGAAACTCATCCAGGAATGTAATCCCTAATATTCATAAGCATTCAATGTATCTAATAAGCTTGAATATATGAGGCCCAGTCGGTGCATAGTTTCCAAACATAGTTGTCAAAAAAGAATCGAAGATCTCCGACCTCTCCTGTCTCACCTTCTCTTGATAGAGATCCCGAAGGTGAGACATCATGATATACACATCCATTTCCTCATGTTGCTTCAATAGATCACTAGACATGGATGGAAACATGAAAAATTTAACATCCGTGGAATCATTAAAATGTTTCTCATAGAGTGAAATCTCTTCATCACATGCCTCATTACCAGGTGCAACTGGAAAATTTTCTTCCAACACATACAATTTCC
This sequence comes from Viscum album, assembly GCA_963277665.1. Lineage (NCBI taxonomy): Eukaryota > Viridiplantae > Streptophyta > Magnoliopsida > Santalales > Viscaceae > Viscum > Viscum album. The sequence goes on from OY728154.1 coordinate 90,575,326, forward strand.
TTTCATGGAGAAGTATAACACATAAGTGCCTTTTACACTCTTGGAAATTTGTTCTGGTGAAAAGGTTATCTTTATCAATTATGGATCATAGCGATATTTTTGAATTCATTTTAATTTTTTTTAAAAATAATATAAGCATAATTTTAGTACTTTATCTAATAATATTTAGACAAATAAATAAATAGTAAATTTATTAGTCTCCCAATATTTTATTGAAACCCAATAGTCATCACTATTGGATTCTAAATATCCTATTTCATGGAAATTATAGTGTCAATGATCCATATTCCCCTTCTCATTACCCCAAATTTGGTTCGCCAAGAAAATTAAAATGTTTTAGGTAGGCATTCTAAATTTGATCTACATTAACTCACATGTCCTTGATCTATTGAGTGGACTCCCCAATCCTGAAATTATTAATTTAGATTTTCTCAACCCTTTCCTCTCAGTCACACTAAGTATTTCTTTGGGAGTCAACCCTTAATTTGAACTAAGTTAAGTCAACCAAAAACTTCAAGTTAGAATTCCCTGATAATTGAAAGCACCCCAAATTTGGTTGGTCATTCACTTTGAACTATGGTTCAATTTTAACTGAAGTAGTGGAAGACTATACCGACTTAATATATATAATTGAGGGATTTTATCCTTTATGCATAAATTTCCAATTCTTATCTTTATAACATGCTTGTTAATATTAAGTGGATTTACTTAATTGATTAACCATGTATTATATAATATTTATGTATAAGCCAATTTATTTTAGTTATATATTGCATGATCATTAATTTAATTAATTTATGTGATCACAAATAAACATCCATAATGAAATAACTATGTAACTAATAGAAATAACATAATAAAGTAGTATGATCATGATCTTTTACTAATGGTTATTTTATCTAGAGATTGATAAAATAATCATCGATATAGGGAAAAAAAATCTTGAACAAATTAAGGTTCATCCTACAACTTTCCACCTTTTGGCCAATGTATCTCTCTTGGATTGGTTTCACCTCACCTCCAAACTTGAACCACCTCCACTATCTTGGGAGATCCATCCATTATATATGATTTTACTCACATGCAGGTGAGGGGAAAAGGGTTTACATTAAAGAGACCATGGTCACATAGGCCCTTACATAATAAGAGGAGATAAGGCACAGAAGCCAACAATTTAATTTAATAATAAATTAAATGAAACAAATCACATATAAAGGTCTGGTCTATGATCATGATCATCCACATACATGCAATGAATTACGCATTTAAGAAAACTAGCATTCAATAATTAATTGTACTTATTTAAGATAAATCATGGTCGAGTCAATTAATTTTCATCACTAATTAATCAATTATTTTATCTTAATTATGATATGAATTTCCTTGATATTCTCATTAATTACAATTTTAAACAAAACAAATTTATTTAAAATTAAATGTGTATATAAATTTACTTTGGAGTAAATACATTGAATACCCATCCAAATCTATCCAAAATGTATTATACTCATATACTGTTTACTCTTGTGACATATGGCATACATGACTTATCACGTACTTTCATGACATGTAGTATTTACTTAGTGATTACACAAATTACATGATTTTTCGGTCATGTTCAATGCACATAGAGTAACAACTATAATATGACTTATACTTGATATATTGATCTGAACATCATGTAGATGTTAATTAAACATATATATATATATATATATATATATTATAAACCATCACATGGCATGTACAATCAACTTAATGACCACATGAAAGAACATATTGGTAAGGTTTACATAATATAATAAATAAATTTTAAATCTGCGTAACTTGGTATAAGTACATGATGTGTACAAGTTAGTTATATGGTGTGTACATCTCTCACCTCTATTTGAGGTACACACCTTGGGACTCATCATGTAAATAATACCTTAGGAAAAATGGAGTACACACCATGTATAATAAGATACACAACGTGTGGTCTCCGAATTACATGGTCACTAGTCAGGTAGGCCATGTATGGCAATAAAAATACCATCTGTGACTCAAAGGGACTACACACCATGTATGTAGGCTATACGATGTGTAATTTGGCTGACCGTGTGTCAGGAGGTCTAGTCAACTTGCGGTCTTAGAATTAACTACAATGCATGTAGTCAATGCACATGGTTTGATTAATTTCTAAATTAACTCTTGGTGCATTAAACACAAGCACATGACATGTAACGTAGGTTACACGACATGTACTCTTGTATTGTTTAGCCTAAAACCTTGGAACCTTCGGATGAGTTTCTCAATTTTATTTTATCCATAAAATTAATAATCTCTATTAGATCTATGAGAAATAGTGGAATAATTAGATCTTGGAATTCATATTAAAATAATGATTAAACTTAAATTAAAAAACTAAATTACAAATACATAAATCAATCAATTATCTTTAAATAATTTTAAATAATTATGTGACCACTCTGACACCACTCGTTTAGGTTCCGAGCGCAATAGAAGCATGTGATGGGTCATTCCCAAATTTTATTTTTTTCTATGTTCAATGATCTATATGAGATCTAATGATGATAAATGTCATATTCAATAGAATTGAATCAAAGAAGACAAAAAACATGAATCACGCTGAAACCAGAGAGAGAGGACCATCAAATATTATTTACAATTAATTTAATTAAATATGAATTAATTTGATGGAATTATTTCATTGTTGACGGATCTAGAAACAAATTTGTGAGGCACCATCATTGTGTAGTAAGAATCAAGTGAAAATTCTCTCTAGCAGTGATCCACATGTGTTAAGTCAAAAGTCTTATTTTGATATTTATGTATTTTGTTTTGGAAATCACAAATCTATTTATACTCATTTCTCAAATAAAGGAATTACATTGAATATGATTTTTCTATCTATCATACTGACTCTGTCTATCATACTGACTTTGTCTATCGTACTGAATCTGTCTATCATACTGACTCTGTCTATCATACTGACTCTGTCTATCATAAAAACTCTACCTATCATACTGACTCTTTCTATCATAATAAATCTATCAATCGTACTGACTCTGTCTATCTTACTTACTTTGTTTATCTTACTTACTATGTTTATCATACTCACATTGTGCATTGAACTCTCTTTGTATCATATCACTACATTACATACTCTTGTTTTACTTTTATCACATGCATGGTTTTATTCATTCATCAAAACAGATGTTCTATATTAATCGTAATCATGTTATCATTCTCATAAACCTATTTTTTTTAACCAAAACGATGTTGTGGAGTTATTTATAAACTATTAAAAATGATGTTGTGTTTTTTGTTTCAATATGACAGTTACAATTCCAGGTGTCCAAGTCCCTCCAAGTTTTTCGGAGAAATATGACCGTTGGAGAAAATATGACCATTAGAACTTGAGGCCTATAAATAAATGGTCATTTGAAGCAGATATAGACTTTGATCAACTTCATCTTCTTCCAAGTTCTAGAGAGAGATTGTGTGACTTCTCTCTGCTTCATGCGAAAGACTTGAAATTACAAAACGGGAACAAGTTGTTCTTAGTTTTTGTATTTCAATAAGTGCTTTGAATTTTCTTTGTGAGTCCGATCAGGTGATTATGATCGAGGGTTGCTGGGGATAGGAATATGGTGCGACCGATCATTGTATTGAGGGCTTTAAAGTGTTTTAAAGATAGAGGAATTTATTACCTATAAAATCGAGGGCTTGTAGGGATATTAAGACGGATGTATTGATCATCATATTGAGGGCTTACCAATGTTGGTGAGATAGACCTATTATCCAAGGTGAAAGGATACCCTACTCTTTAGGATAAAAGGGTTATAATACCTTTTATTTTTCTACTGCTTATTGTAATAGAAATAGTATCTTTTTGTTTCTTCTTTCTATTTGTATTCTCTTATAATTGTTTTAATTACAAATTATACTTTTTGTATTGATTATATACGCTATATGGTAGAATCATTTATAATTTTTATTTCTCTAATATTTTTATTCAATTAAAATACAATTGTTTCATAACCTGTGGTATCATAACAATTTCACCATATTGAGAGTCTATCTGATTGTTTGTTTTGTTTTATAAGAGTATTTGTGAATTGTTTTTGTTTATGTTGTTTTAAACTAAGAACCTTCTTTAAAGGTTTTAATAGAAATTTTTAAATATAAAATCCACCCCCCTCTAGTATATGTTCCATCTCATATCCATTTCAATCCAACAATTGTTATCAGAGCATGTTTTCCACTGATTTTTATATTTTATTTACATTGTTTTCTAAATACACTAACCTATATTTTTGGAAAAAGAATTTTGTTTTTCTATGATGGAAGACATGCTGAATGTCAGTTCAATGGATAATATTAACCCTATAAGACCACCTATTTTTGATGGTAATGATTTTAAATACTGAAGTGATTGAATGAATACTTTTATCATAAAAACTAATGTATATAACTTTATTATGCTTATTGGGGAATATAAGATCCCCAAGAAAGAATTAAAGACTTTTACTGCTCAAGAAAAATATGAATATCAGCTAAAATATAAGGTAGGAAATACTTTGTTGTGTTCTATGATCAGGAACATTTACAATCAAATATATTCATGTGAAGCTGTAAATAGTATATGGAAGAAATTGGAGATTACACATTTTGGTACTTCCAAAGTTGTTGAAACAAGAAGGGCTATGATAAGAGCTGACTATAAAGCTTTTTAATTTCTTATGGTGAACCTGTGGTTAAAGTGAAAAAAAGATTTATGACAATTCTTAATAGTCTTCAAGCTATGGGAGAGAAAAATTTATAAGATGAAGTTTTAGTTGAGAAAATCATAGATATTATTCCAAATGAATGGGAATCCAAGAGGACTACAGTTGATGAATCTAGAAATATTACTAATCTTACTCTTGATAATCTCTTTGTTAATATATTTCAATATAAAGGAAGACTTAAGAGAGATGCATATAAAGTGGAAAAGAAGAATGGTGGAGTAGCATTCACTACCACATCAAATCCTACCAAGTCTCAATCTCCTGTGAAGATTAAGTCAAGAAAGAGAAAGGTTGAGGTCTTATCAGAATCTTGTGATACTGAGCAGTTAGATAATGATCTTGAAAATATTTCTAGAATAATAAAAAAAATTGTTAGAAAGAGGGATTTCCAATATATATATATATAGATACTTCCGAAGGTAACAGGGATAATAAATACACTGAATTCACATTCTATGAATGTAAAAGAGCATGACACATTCGACATGATTGTCATAAGATGAAAAGAAATGATAGAAAGGAAATACATTCAGAAAAGAATAAGGAGAAATACTAGAAGTACAAAGGAAATAAAATCTTGAAATTTAATGACTCTTGGAGTACCAGTGGAGGTGATTCTTCTGAAGACTCTTCTGATAGTGATATCTCAAATCACAAGAATATTGGTCTACTTTTCAAAACACCTTATCATTGCTTAATGGACAAGGTACATAGTTCTGAATCTCTTACTAATATGTCTTTGAGTAAAAATTATCCTGATAAAGATTATTCTTTTGATGAAGAAACATCCTCATCAGAGAATGATAATTCTTTACCTTCAAATGAATAATTTTCAAGATTTGATAAACCTTTAGAAAATGAAAATTTTAAAGTTTCTAGAAAACTTGAAAAAGAAAATACTAGGAATGATATTTTAACAAGAGAGGTATCATAACTTTATAAATAACTTTATTCTAAAATTATTGATATTGAAAGTTTTTCTAAAAACCTTGAAAATGTAAATTTTGAAAAGAACCAACTTTCTCAAGATTTTGGTAATATGATTTCTGAGAAAACTATTTTAGAGGGAAAACTCAATTATAAAAATAATACAAATGAGGATAAGAATTTGGTAATTAGAATAAAATATGAGATTTTTTCTCTTAAGAAACTTTTATCAAAATTTAATACTATAAGGAAAGAGTTCGATAAAATATATTCTCAAATTCATCCTTTAAGAAATAGTTCTGAAACTGTTTATACTCATTCAAAACCAGTTTTTAATAATAACTATTTTGTTCCCCAAAGTGCTCCATTCTACACCAAATGTCAATGTGGTGGACATTGGGAAATAAATTGTTCTCTTAATAAAACCAAATCTTTAGGATTCCATAAAGCTCACTTTTCAAAACAAATTTGGTTTCCAAAATTTTTTCTTTCTAATATTTCCGAATCCAAACAGGTTTGGATTCCAGAAGTTTAATTATTTTTTTTGGAAAAAAAAGAACCAATAAAAATACTTGGAATTGGGATAGTGGATGTTCTAGGAACATGACTGGAATGAAAAACTTCTTTGAAAAATTTATCAAGATGAAAGGAAGAAAAGTTACCTTCGGAGACTTTTCTCAAGGAAATACTGTTGGTGTAGGTAATATCATTTTACTTGGAAAAATTTTGATTTATAATGTTTTTTTCATTGATGGTATTAAGCACATACTCATTAGTATAAGTCAATTATGTGATGAAGCTTACATTCTGAATTTTAGGAATGATAAATGTTTAGTTCACAATTCCAAGGATAAATTCATTCTATCTGCCCAAAGGCATGATAATGTGTACACTTTTAACTTAGAAGACCTTTAGATCCAAGACATACCTAGTATAAATGCAATTGAAGACCAATCTTGGTTATGACATAGAAGACTAGGAAACTATAATTTTATTAATTTATATAAACTCTATAATAAAAGAATTGTTAAAGATATACCTGATCTTATGTTTTATTCTTATAAAGTTTCTGATTCTTGTCAACATGGTAAACAAAATAAGTCAGGATTTAAATCAATTAGTGAATTCACAATTACTAATTCATTATAGTTAGTGCATAAGGATCTTTTTAGCCCAACAAAAACTGAATGTATTGGAGGCAATTACTATGTATTTGTATTAGTTTATGATTATACTAGATTGACATGGGTATATTTTCTCGCTAAAAAATCAGAAGTCCTTTCTTTCTTTAAAACTTCTGTTGCTAAATTTAAATTGAGAAAAACCTACCATTGATAAATATCTGAAGTGATCATGGTGGAGAATTTTTAAATTCTAATTTTCAGACTTTCTATCGTAAAAAAATTATTAATCAAAACTTTTTTTAACCAAGAATACCCCATTATTTTTGTTAAACACAAAGGGGGAGAATGTTTTATAAAAGGGGAGAAAGTTTCACAATGGGGGAGAATTGTTAATGTTTTACTCAAAAGTAATAAATTAAAGAGAAGAATAATCAAAACCAAGGAAAATCTATATGATTACAATCCATAGGAATTTCTATACCTAAGGGGAAGTTAGTTGTTTTCATTTCTCTATTTTGAAGATTTTTTATAACTCATAATTTTTTTTATAGTTTTACTTTTTGTTTTGTGCTTTCCAAAAAGGGGGATATTATTAAGTCAAAATCCTTCTTTTTTACTTTTATGTATTTTTATTTGAAAATTTGAAAATCTCTTTATAATAATTTCTTAAATAAAGGACTTACTTTGAATACAATTTTTCTATCTATCATACTGACTCTGTCTATCATACTGACTCTTTCTATCATATTAACTCTATCTATCATACCGACTCTATCTATCATACTGACTCGGTCTATCGTACTGACTCTATCTATCATACTAACTATGTCTGTCATACTGGCTCTGTCTATCATATTGACTTTTTCTATCGTACTGAATTTGTTTATCGTATTGAATCTATCTATCATAATTTTTTTTATCACACTGACTATGTTAATTGTACTCACATTGTGCATTGTACTCACTTTGCATCATATCAATACATTGTATACTCATGTTTTACTTTTATCTCATGAATGATTCTATTCATTCATCAAAAAACATGTTCTATATCAATCATAATCATTTTATCATTTTCATATACCTAATGTTCTAACCAAAACGATGTCATGGAGTTAGTTATAAACTAATCAAAACAATGTCATGTTTCCTGTTTCAATATGACCGTTACAATGCCTGGTGTCCAAGTCCCTCCGAGTTTTTCAGAGAAATATGACCATTGGAGAAAATATGACCATTGGAACCTAAGGCCTTTAAATAAGAGGTCATTTGAAGCAGATATAGACTTTGATCAACATCATCTTCTTCCAAGTTCTAGAGAGAGTTTGTGGAACTTCTCTTTGCTTCATTCGAAAGCCTTGCAATTACAAAACGAGAATGGATTGTTCTTATTTTTTTTTTCAATAAGTGATTTTTTTCTTTGTGCATATGATCTAGTGATTATGATCGAGGGTTGTTAAGGATTGGTTGATAGTGTAACTGATCATCGTATCGAGGGCTTTCAAGTGTTTGAAATACATAGGTGTCGATTACCTGTAAAATCAGAGGCTTGAGGGGATAGAAAGACAAATATGCCTATCATTGTATTGAGGGCTTACCAGTATTGGCGAGATAGAACTATTATCCTAGTCGAAAGGATACCCTACTCTTTGGGATAAAATAGTTGTAATACCTTTTAATTTTCCACTGCTTATTGTAATAGATTGAGAATCCTTTTATTTCTTCTTTCTATTTTTATTCTCTTATAATTGTTTTAATTACAACTTATACTTTTTTGTATTGATTCTATACACTGTCTGGTAGAATCATTTATAATTTTTATTACTCTGATAGTTTTATTCAATCCAAATACAATTGTTTCATAACATGTGGTATCATAACAATTTCATCGTATTGAAATTCTGTCCGATTGTTTGTTTTTTTATTAGAGGCTTTGTGAATTGTTTTTGTTTATGTTGTATTAAACTAATAACCTTCTCTAAAGGTTTTAATAGAAATTTATAAATATAAAATTCACCTCCTCTTATATCTATACCATCTTATATCCATTTTGATCCAACAATGTGTTCCACGATTCTCTAGATGCCGCCAAAGGAATCTCTGGGTGCTAGCTTGACATATCATTGTGCTTGATTCATTTTCCTTTGATCGCTATGATAATTTCTTCCAAATAATTCTCCTTGATCTGGTGGAGGAATATTTTTCTCTATTCTTAGGAGTGATCTTAGAGAATATAGATCTCAAGGTCTTGATAGAATTCTTTTTTTCCATTGTGCACAACCCAAACAAATAAATTGTTCTATTGGGAAAATAACATATGTGGGTTTATATATCACTAGGGATAAATTAAAATAATTGTAATTTTACCTTAATTATTTATTTAATCCTATTGAAAAACCTATATAAAATAATACTATTACTATTATTTCTCATCATTCACTTAACTTATAAATTAAAATTTAATATTATTTAATCAAATAATATCGAATATTTATTATTTTGTCAACATACCTAAAATCTCTGTCTTTCATTCCTCCATAATATTTATCAGACCTTGAATAATTTCTACTTATTTATTAAATAAATATCACTTCATTATTCACTAATAAATAAATAAATATTATATTCACTAAATAGAAAATAAATATTTATTAAATATTCCGTTCACAATACATTCTCTCTAATAACTCGTGATGGAATAAATGTGATCAAGAAAATATGAATAATTATTAAACCACATATGGGAATAATATTTATTCATCTTGTTAAATAATAAATAATAATATATTATTTAGCTGAGATTATGGATATACTTATTGTATGACCCTCTATGACTCTTTGTTAGTGGCATTAGGTGAAGCAGCCTAAAGTCCAAGGTTAGTGTGCAACATGCTAATGAAACCATAGAGAAAGAAGTTAATGTTGTAATGACATAATACCTCATAAATATCCTTACTATGTAATGTAATAAATTTATCACAATATCTCAAATAAAATATGTTTCATGATGGTGCCATCAACATATGTGATCTATGTATCTTTCTTTTACTTTTTTGGAAATAAAACTTTTCTATAGAACACCATGGCCATGGATTTATATAGTATATATCATTTCCATAAAAGTTTCTTAGATTTTAACTTCCATTAAAGAAAAAATGGATAAATCCTTTCTTTTAATATTCACTAATGCAATATTACTTGTGACACATCCAACATATATCATACCTCACCGTGGACATCTATCATCAAATTTTTCATCAATACATCAAAGTATGGGACTTTTAATACTCAGTAATAATAATATTAAATTCTAATTATAAATAAACATTTCCAAATATATCAACATCCAATGACACATATAAATGCGGATTTCCTACTGGCAGGTCACGTTCTCATAATATCCTACTAGATATTACCAAGGGTGTACACCATGAGAAGGTGTCTCAAAGTCCTATGAGTATCCAACCCTAATAGCCTATATCATTTATGTCCCTCAAATGTTATCATCCATTTATAGAACATATATTTAATAATGGTGTCGTAGCGATTCTGAGTTCTCATCATAATGGGGAACTGCTATGACCTTTTAGTGTGATAGCTACTCTAGGGACATTATCACATAATATACTACATAGAATAACAATAATTATGTGATTATAATTTTATTAATATTCAAAACTATGAATATAATTTATAATAAAGTACACAAAATTTGGTTCTAGGGAACCAACTCCAACAAAGATAACATAGTCCCAGTAATTTCTTATGAAGTCATGTTTCTCCTTTCAACAACACCATTCTGTTGAAGTTTCCTGGGTGAAGATAATGTATGTTTAATTCCTTTATTAGATAAATAATAATTAAATTCATGATTCTCAAACTCATATCCATGATCACTTTTGAAAGTCATGATTTTTACATCTTTTTCATTTTGCACAAGTTGACAAAAATTAATAAAAAGAGAACATGATTCACTTTTAAATATTAAAAGATAAGCTCATATAAATATTGAAAAATCATCAACTTACACATAATAAAATGAGTTACTAGCAAGAATTTCCGTTCTATTTGTTCTGAACAAGTCCATATGGATAAGCTCCAGAGGTATAGAATTAGTGACTTCTTTAATTGGTTTGAAAGATGAATTTTGTTGTTTTTTCATTTGGAATGTATCACATAGTTTCTTTCTGTCTAGTTTATGATTAGGAAATTTAGAAGTCAAATGTATTTTAGAAAAATATCATAAATAATGAAAATTTTAAAATCCAATTCTTCTATGCCAAATCTATGATTCATCAATTTCAATATTTAAACAAATTACATTTTGTCTACACAATAAGTTAAGATCTAGTGCATAAAAATTACCTATTCTAGGTGTTATAAATTTGAAACATTTATCTTTAAATACTAAGAATACATTATTAGTAAAATCAATATAATATCCACCATCACAAATTTGAGAAATACTTACCTGATTGTTCTTCAAGCCTTCAATGTAAAGTACTTTGTTGATAAGGATAGACTGAGGATTTCCAACTGAACCAAAGGTGACTATATTTGTTTTTACACTACCTCCAAATGTGACATATACTCCATATAATTTGGATAGAGAATAAAAATTTTAATAATATCCATATGTATTTAATAGACACTATCCATGAATCATTTTATACTGTTATTAAAATGGACAATTTCCTACAATGACAGATCAAACAATCAAATTTTTTTGGTACCCAAATTCTTTTGAGTATGAAGATGTTAGTTATAAGAGATCTAGGCATCCATACTTTCTTATGTTTTCCAAAAAACATTCCAGTTTTTTTGAAAAATACTTTGAAATATTTTTTTTATTCCACAAAATCAATGATTTTTTAATTCAAAAATATAAAAAAATGTCTGATTTCACATAAATGAAAACAAGTAACTTTGGGAAGATATTTTTTTTGAGCATGGCTTTTTTTAAATCTTAAATCTTTCACCTTGGATTCCAATTAATTTTTTTCTTTTCTAGGTTCATTGTGTTTGAGAATTTTTTTAAATATTCTCAACTTTTTGTAAAAACACTTCCAGTAATTTTGAAATTTTGAACCTCTTTCTGTAGGTTTTCAATTTTTTTGAATTGTTCAACAGTAAAAACATTATAGATTTCAAACTGAATTTTCAGATCAGAAATATGATTGTTCATATTTTCTTCTTCACCAACAAATTTATTATAATAATTTAAAAGATCTTTATTTTTATTATTCATACTTTCAAACTTTGTTTCCAACATGGTGGAGTATTCATTTAATTATTTATATAAAAATTTTCATTTTTTGATTCATTTTCATGCTCAAAATAATAATAATGCACCTTATCTAATTGTTCCATAAAGCATATGTTGGCCTTTTGATTTGTAACTTTAGCTTCTTATTTTGATAACATGCATTCAATAGAGTCTCCAGAATAACTTCAGGTGGCCTTCATATCTTTATTAGACTTTTTATATCCAATATTTTTGAAATAATTTCTTTATGTCTTCTTGTTGTCTTTGATTTACGGATAGTCAGGCTTGGTGTGTCCGGTCTTTTTCATTCATAGAATTTCATTTTTTTAGAGTTTTCACCACATTTTTCTGTACTTTTTGAAGGATCTTATGAAACCTAATCTCGTAATATAGAATTTTTTAAACTTTAGTGAAAGTTGAGAAAGATCATAATTTGATTTAGATTTTCTTGAGAAGTCTTATTCTTCACATTCTTCATAAATTTGTGTACTTTTTCTCTTTATGTTATCTTTATAAGTAGAAACTTTCAAAGAAACATTTTCCTTTTTTATTATTCTATTCTATTCACTTGTATCTTCCATTTATGATTCATACATCATGAGAGTTCCAATGATATATTTTATATTTAAGTTCTTGACATCTGTAGATTGTCTAATTGAAGTGAAGATTCCACTCCACTTAGGTGGTAATACTCTGAGAAGTTTTAAAGATTGTTCAGGCTGAGTGATAGGCATTCCTAGAGTAGCAATGTTGTTCAAAAATATTAGTAAGTCTTCCATTAATTAGAGTAATTCTTTATTCTTCATCCATTTTGAAAGTATCGAACTTAATTTTGGCTGTATCATATCTGAGAGATTTCATGTTGTCAGTTCCTTCATATGCTACTGCTATAGTAGTCCATATTTCAAGCACTATCTGACATTGAGAGATTCTATTGAACTCATCGAGTCATAACCCACAAATGGAATCATTCATAGATTTAGAGTTTAAATCATAATTATCTTCAGACATTGCATCCCAAGCTTCAGGTTCTGTCTTAGGAATTTCATAGGTCTTAACCTTTTTGAGATATACTTTCAGACCAAGATTTTTTAAATTGATGATCATGAGAGCTTTATAGTAACCATTATTTTCACTATTATAGCACAGATCTCTAACCATTGACAAAATTATCGGTTATCATCCATAGAATATATTTGATAATGGATCTTTAGACTTCAAACTTTTATATTTGTGAACACGAGAGTCACTTTCTCTGATACCAATTTTTTTCCCAGATTATGACTGGCTGAATAACTCACGAGGGGGGTGAATTGAGTTCTTAAAATATTTCATGAATATAAGACCAACCTCTTCAAATTATGTTAGTTAGACTATTAAGTATATATTCAGAATAAATATTAAAAAATGTGGAAAAGAAATTGAACACATAGAATCATAGTATTTTGGGGAACATAAATACCCTTGTCCACTCCACCAACACTCTACTCTACAAGGTTGTCGATTTTCACTAAAACATCCCTTTTACTAGGGGATCCCAACTGAGTAAAAGAAGATGACACTTTGTAAAAAGGTCCAAGATCTTTCAAATACAATCTCCCTTTATAATACCTATCCACATTCTTAACTATACCCTTACACTGAGTTCAAACATGATGAAATAAACATAAACTTTGTAAGAAATTTTACAACACATAGTTGTATGCAGAAACTGATAGTAGATGAAGATTAGTCCTGATAAAATTATAAACTTTAAGGCATAGATCAGGATGATATTTTATGCAACTAATAGAGGTTAATAAGTGAATAATGAATGAATTTTTTTATTTTATGTATATTTATTCAACATTTTTCTTTTTTGAGGTATTCAAAAATCAATATGTTATTTCCCTTATTCTCTTTTTTTGAAGCTTTATTATAATTGTATATACGTTTTTGAACTTGAATGTAGGTCAAATACAATGTTCAAGTGATAAAGATAATGATACTGATGTGACGGGATATTAATAACATGTGGCATATCTTTCCAAATATAGCAATTTCTTTTATAGAAGAAATATTCTCATTCTTCGGATTGTTCTATTCAGGAAAGTCTTGTACAGAATGATATTGAATTAAATATATAAACTCCTTTGATGTGATTCAATGAAATGAATCAACTTATCAAAATATTCACCAAGTAATCATGATGTTATGTAGTACTAAATATTCATAAGATACGAACTGAAATCACAACTCAGAGTAAGATAACTTCACATAAGATAAAGTTGTTCTTCCTCATAAGATAAGATATCTTAAGTAGAGTGTAATCTAATTCTAAAACATAAGATAAAAATATAGTGATGAAATTCATAACTTCTTAACTTTATAGAATAAATATATTTCATATTTTCTCTCTAACTAAACATATATTTTTAGCATCCTAGTTAAACATTGTAAGATAAAGTCTTACATTGTTCTTTCTAAATCTGAGTAACTGAAGAAGTTTCTCAATTATCCTAAGAAAAAAGCTTGTATATCATAATATAAATACTTGAACAAACAATGTAAGATAAATATAATATGAAACACTTAGGAAAATCTTGTTACAATAAAAGTAGGTACATCAAAACACATAAAGTGGAGATATATTGGAATAATGTACTCTTTACGATTATAAATACAATATTTTATTCATTTACTAAAAAGGAATTAACAATGGAATTGAGATAAAAATATGATAAATGAGTAAAGTGGGTCAAAGAATCTAGATTCCAAATTTATAGTTATCAATTTGTAAACCCAAGGATAGTGGAAAACAATTATATTGATGAGTTCTTCACCTAGGTAAATTTTATTTTGAGCACAATATGAGGATATAGAGATAAATTTGAAGACTCTATGGTTGTAAAAAAGTTTCTCCAAGTTCTCCCTCATAAATTTGATGAAAATATTTTGAAATTGGATGATAGTGACTTGGATAAATTCATTCTATATAAACTTCATATAATTTTGATTGCATATTAGAAGGGAAGAGGACCACCTTTAAAAAAGAATAATATTAATAAAAAAGGATAATTTTGGGGATTTCAAGTGGATAAAAATTGTTAAACATAGGAGTCATGCCATGAGTCATAAAAATATGAATAAGAAATCGTGAATCACGAGGTTATTTTATCATTTATTTCAATAGGCTTTAATAAATTGAAAATAAAGTGAAAAGGGAAGCTCTTGTTCAAGTGTTTCAACTGTGGGAAGGTTGGAAACTTTATGAAAAACAATCCGTAAATGTATCATGATGAATAATGTGAGGAAGAAACCTGAAGTGGAATATTATAAATAAAAATAGTAAGGGTTTGAACATATATAAGGGAGATCATTTTTATGAAGGAAATACCAAGATCAATAATAAAGTGAATAAATCTATTATCTAATAAGAAGGAAGATACATGTAGCGAGTTTAAAACCCTGACCCAAACAAATGAGTCCAAGATAGAGGGTCACATTACCTCATGCATGTCTTCCTGTATGCAAGAGGATGCCAACAAGTAGTGAGGATATAAGTCTGTCAGTGGGGAGACTATACCCTCAGTATCATGTCATAAGATAAATAATCCTAAAAACAATCAATATAATAATCAATAAAAAATACATATATAATCAGAGTATATGAAGAAATCTAAATATGGCATATATGTGATACAAATAAATAGGATTAAAAGGTATAAAGATATCACAACCCAATCCATCGGGGCCCGCATGGCTGGTAAAGAGCCGAGTGTGACTACCCCAAGCCCAACCTAATAGTTTAGGTACTGGAGACCAGTTCCTAGTAGTCACATCAAACACATGGGAGGCCTTAGCCTATGGTACATGTATGCCCAAAAATGTATCCATCTCCATGAAACAATGATAAGATAATAATACAATTGATACCAAAATGCCTGAATACATCTATCCTGCAGTTAGAATACTACAAAAGTACTAAAATAATGAAAAGGGAAAAATAAAATCCCACTATAAACTAATAAAATAATACAACCTTATCAGTAGTAGGGGACTAATATAAAATGCAACCATCGGTATACAAATCGGTCTATCTAGCTCGCTATTCTCCCACAACTCTAGGTCATCCCAGGACTCAAGAAAAAGGCCTATCATTTGTATAGTACATTACATGTGAAATAAAATACAATTTAGGGGTGAGTATAACAATACCCAGTAGGCACCCAAAAAAAATTGAGAAACACAGAGACATTAGTTCACATGAAACCAAGATAGAGGAGAAAACCCAAGTGAGAGAGTATAATAAATTCCATATTGACCATTCCTTGCCTATACACGAATAATATGCTCATCTATAAATTGTTTTTAGAACATATATCACCATAAGTAATCCCAAAATAACCCAAATATACTATTATAAAACACTAAGTCTCATGATCTCAACCATACAACCTACCAAAATATTATATTTGAGGTTCAAAGGTATCAGTCGTCAAGGAGAACTCACTCAAAGATCCATGCCTTCACTGATGAATTCATTTAAGTGTTATCACTCATCAACTATAACTTTTACACCCTTGATGGAACTCCTTTTAGAGATCACACTCATCGGGTATCACAAAACCAATGACACATCCCTTCCATCCCTGATGGCATACATATGAGAGAATAGGCTTGTCGGGTCTCGCTATGAAGAAATTCATGTTGGAACCTAGAGGATCTCGACACCCAGATAGGAAATCCTATCCATCCATGGTGGGTGACTCCACTAACCCTATTGAATAACCTAAAAATATCAATGCACAGATAAGGGATCACACCTAGGACCGTTGGGGGACTCCATGGACCCATCTGGAACTTCAGAGATCTGAGTGCTCAGATAAGGGATCACACCCAATACTATTAGGGGACGTCAAAAACCCTACCTATATGAAAAACCATGATACATAGATAGGGGATCTCGGTTAGGACCGGTGGGAGATACTACAAACCCAATCCGGATTTACCCTCTAAGTGGGGGATCGTACACATGATGATACCTCAAACCCCACTAGATCAACCCTCTAAGTAGGAGATCATATGTATGATGATACCTAAAACCCTAAAAAACTGCCTTCAAAGTAGGTGGTCATATACACAATAATACCACAAACCCTATTGAGCTAACCAGCTAAAAATGGGATCAACATCCTATAGATGATATCCACGATGATATTGTGAACCCCACCTATGGTAGGTGATATGATAGAACATCCCAACCCATCCTTCTATAGGTGTACATGAACTCTATCCAAACTTATCCTATAGAGAGAATTATAATCCTATACTAAGGATATAATTCCACACCACACCCTCATAATAAAGGACCAAGGGAACCCACTCATATGATACTAGTCCACACGATTCTCATATATCTATCACCAAAACCATTGCCACTATCACATTATATATAGAAAAATACTTAGGTTAGGATACTAATAGGCCTCCATCTGAGTCCTAAAGATAGAGATGCACAGAGGATAAGTCACTGAGGGGTGTACACAATGGATACCCGAAATACATTACATATCTCTCTAACTCAACCCTTGGCCTTATCCCCTATCATTACTCGACATGTATAAACTGTAATACGTGGTGTGTATCCAATGTCACATGGATTGTGACCACATATGAACCCCTGAGTGTGTCCTCAATTTCACACAGCTTGGCTGGACATGTCACCATACACAACGTGTACTCACAGTTCTTAGTGTTTTCTATCACCCAATCCATATGAACATATACTTCATCTCATTATTGTGTATCTCAACCCATTTCCATGTCAACTGGCCATTTACTTTCACACAAACATGTCCCTTGATATGGAGAGTATTTCCATGTCCTCAGACACATGACCTGAGCTCACTACATAGCGTGTACGCATAGTACATGGTGTGTAGTCCCCAAAATATCATCTTCCCTGAATGGAAATAAAAAAAATGTGTGATCCGTCAGCACATGCCATGTGATCAATATTTCTGAATGGGAAACCACTGCAAGCCATCCAAAACCCTTAATTTCCACTTGAAAAGCATAGATTTACCCCCATGGGAACTCTAGCAGTCATAATAGGGCTCTAAAACCTTTAAAAATGATTAAACATGGATAATTACATAAAGATTATAAATTCTAATACTTCATGGTGAAATATCAAAGACATAGGTCTAAAAAAACTTCTAGAAGTTACTCCACCTTGATTCAGAGATGATTAGCATCAAAAATAGTATTTGATGGTGCCTCCTTTCCCTCAATTCATCCTCAAGTCATCTCCATGCAAAGGAGAAAACTACCCCTTCCTTATGTTCATGAAACCTAAGGGGGATGTGATATATTAATTTATTTATTTTTAAATAAACTAATATATTATCAACATGGCTGCCAACGTTCACCCTCAATTGGGTATCTGACACAAAAAAACTTTTATGGCGCACCTAGGGTAAAACCTGTGATCTAAACTCAACTGCAGTTTTAGATTTATGATATGAAACTCCACTCAAGAGTTAAACAAATCTCTTGAAATACCACATCTGAGTGATATAAAATATTTAATATTTTTAATATCACTATGCTGAGGCTCTCTAGGTCATTAAATCCCACGCTGAATCAGTTCCTATCTTTGAAGATATTCCATGAAATATTTTAAAGTCTTACAGGGAAAAACCAATTTCATTACACTCTCCCCACCTTTAGGATTTTCATCCCGAAAAGCGAGATCCTAGGAACTAGGGGAAAAACTGAGCTCTTATATGGGTCTTATATGCTAGTGAACTCTCAAGAGGGTTATTATTCTATCTACAAACACATAATCAAGGAAAAAACATGCCCAAGAAAGGTCCTATCTAGAAAGATCCCAAACACCATCGGGTATGTCAAAATGCCACTCCACACCGACCATCCAGCTCAAACAAGGCTGAAATCATGAAATGAGGAATGCACATGTATCCTCAGCTATGATAGGTGAGAAAAACTAAAAATATAGGCCAAATATAGTCATAGGGCCTAGTGGTACACCACATTGATAAACCGACATAAATACTGAAGAAAGAAAATATAAACCCTGGGGTTAGACTAATTAACTAGATAACTCCCAATAACCCCCAACAAAGATAGATATCCCAAAACAAAGTATATCTTAAGTGAGTACCAAAGTCCCCCATCATCAATCCATAAAGGACTCCTGATGTTTCTCGATAATCCTCATCCTTTTCCACCACACCCAATTCCAAAGGACCCCAATACAACTACCCCTCTCCTGGGTGCACTGCTGATGGAAAATAACCTCCTCATCACCTTGACATGCATTGTGACTAGAGTCATCATCAATCCATATAAGTTTTATTGTATCCCCACCTTTATAGAATCCATCAAGAACATTTCTAGTGGATATCTGTTCATGCAAGACCTTGAGAACATAATCTCTTACCTGTGCCTCCATACCTCACTGGAAAAGTATAGGGGTAACCCTCATCAACTAGAGACATGTCACATAATCCCCACCCAAAAGGTTCTACTAAAAAGTGGTAAAATTCCCCATTAAATCACTCAAAAATAGTAGATAGAAACCCTCACTATGAGATTATGCTATTATGGACACACCCTTAGGTGGCTCTCAGGCTAGAACAACCCCAACCTCTAATGGGTCCACTATCACTCTCACATATTAGTAGACATATCATAATAATTAGACCTCTAGAATCCAGAATTATCTCTAAAAGACATCCCCAATAAACCATTATTCTCAGTTCATGTTTAGAATCTATCCTCAATTGTATCACGAACAACTATAACACTAATAACACAAGGGTAATAATAAAGAATACATTCATAAACCGATAAAAAAGGGTTAAGGACCCAGTACATAAGTATCCCAAGTGAACCTAAGGCTTCTAAAATGTACACACTAGGTCTTAATAGGACCTCATTCTACAAACCTCCAACTGCACCACAACTTACGAATCTCTACAGTAGTCAGTCAATATGCTGAAAAAAAATATTGGGGAAGACTTTGGGTGGTAGTCTAGGCAGAAGTATAACTCTAAGAGGGTAGATAAAATCAAAACATCCTTAGGGATATTTCCTATCACTCAACAACCATTATAGAGAATTGGAAGCTCATAGAATTAACTGATTCAATGGTAATACTATCCAATAGATAAAAGTTGGCTATATCCACCCACACATGAGCTCATCCTGATCTGCCTAGGATCACTCCTAATCAATTTAGGGACTCCATCACAAAATCTAGAAACACTTCCATGACCACTAGAGGAAACTAAATAAGAATGGATGGTAGAAAACTAATCTAAACCAAGGAAAAATTATAGGTACTCTATTATTCTAAAAAATATTATATGTGAGGCTCTCCCATATAGAGTTTGATCATAATAATGATAGGAGTGAATGACATATGATCCTATATTCTGGAGCCTCTAAGAATAAGGGTTGAGAAAAAATGATCCACTAGTATCACTGGGCCTCAAACATGGGCTAAATTAAGGGAAAAGTGGCTCATGACTATGTGCTAACTGCATTTAGGTTAGTAAAGTAACATTTTAGACTCTGACCAAACTTGAGCCTCCAAGACAATATCCCCTTCTATCTGAATATCATCCTTTCCCTTTCCCACCTATCCTCTACAACTAGGGACTACTCTGACACCTCTGCACTAACTACCCCAAATACACAAGTCAAAGTAAATAATCCCCCAAGCCTCAACACTATCCTATTTGGGTGGCACTAACTCATCCTCATGGTTTTGTATAGTTTCATAAGAACACTTATAAGTGGGGGAAGTGTCCCTATTTCTTTTGAGTCTGAAGCAACATCAAACAACACTGTCACAAGGTTCTACCAATGCCCTATGTCACCCTAGTGAAGAAAAATTAGGGGTCATGATGGAAATAGATAGAACCTTATTGCACCTACTACTACTATCCTTTCTCTTCTTCCACATCTAACATCATGATAAACTCTATTATCCTACCATTTTCTTTGTTAGGGAAGTACATAGATTGTCTCCCTATCAGCAACATGGTGGGTTATACAATCTCATGTGATATTTCACCACCCGTAATAAGTGAAACACCACCTCCCTCAAGGATGACTAGAAATAAGTTAGGGATCTATAAGCCTTAGACCATACATAATGGGATTATCTCTCAAATCATCTGGCACACCCTAATCCCTATGCTTATCATCTACAACCAGGTTACATGGTCTCAACTCCTATGTGACCAGCACCAAAAGTCAGAGTTTTCTCAGTAAGAAATATCTCCACTACCAAGGCCCTCTAGATAACTCCAATATAGACCAGAATGTATATAGATATCATTAAAGCCCTGATACCCTAGTCTAATCCCTTCTTGAAGGTCTGTTTTTAGAAAAAAAGATCTCAAAACATATACAAGGATTGACATGAAAGGTCAGTGAACCATGTTGAATATTATTCCATGGAAATGCTACCCAAAAGAAGTTGCATAAGATTTCAAATATACATCAATAACAATGTCATTGGATAAAAATTTCCCTTAAATAGATGCTAAAACTATATCTAAGTGAGTTTTATCTCATCATGGGTCTGTGTCACCAACTCTACCATCACTCGATAGAGCCCTAGAAAAGACTCACTGTTTGGACCACCATCTAATTAAGATGTATCCTTACAAGGTGAAAAACACACATTACTTCCTCATGATTTCCATCAGTTTCTTGGCGGTTTGGTTCACCCCAATACCTGGGAGGTATTTGCCTCTAAAAATCAACTACTACACTTATCCAACGAGCATCCTCAGCTGGTACTACCAGTGTAACCTACTGCTCAGATAGTGGTGAAACAACTAGAAAACTACCCAGAGGTACTGCCACCTGTGAAGACCCCTGCACTAAAGCCCCATGATTGGGAGGATCCTCATCACAACCCCGTTAGGGGTCATTGGATGGATCTTGTTGTGGTGGAATCCTGAAATACATTCAAGATGCACCATAATCAAATAGTATATCTGGGGAGCTTACTCAAAAAGGGAAAGGAAACCAAAATCTATTCCTATGTGATGAATTTATCAATGTTTCTCTATAACCAGTGCCTACATGCTACAAGTAAATATGAAGATTATAAGAGTCTGAGTGAATGGATATTTCATCCACCACACCAACACTGGAGTCACTAGCTTGAAAGAAAAACTCAAAACACTTAACACTATTTCCAAAAAATCTCAAACTAGTCTCAAATCAAGACAGTTTCAAAACACCCAAAGTGAAACCTTCTCTACTACCAATATATGAAAACCCATCCAACTGAGGCCTGGCTGGATAGTGAAGATATGAGTATAACTACCCCAATATCGCCTCCAATAGGCCATGAGATAGTGAACAACAATGAGTAGTCATATCACACACATGGGAGGCCTTAGCCTATGATATCTGCATACACACACACACACAAATCCATCTCCATGAAGTAGTGTAGATATAATAATAAAAATGATTCCAAAATACATGCATACATATATCCCACAAGTAGAGTACTGCAAAAGTACTAAAATCATGAAAAGAAAAAAATAAAATCCTACTAAAACTGATGAAATCATCTAACTTGCTCAGTATGAGGGGAATTATTTAAAATTAAACCACTGGTAAACACCTCGTTCTCTTTATATTATTATGCTTTTCTTGCTTTAGGTCCTCCTAGGAATCTATTAAAAGGTATTTTGTCTCCATAAGTTGTGACATGTGTGGGAAGAACCCATATCGAGGTGAGTATAACAATACCTAATAGGCGCCCCGAAAACTAAAAAAATAAAAGGGAGAAACTGAAAGGAATCATTCCTCTTGAACCCAAGTCAGAGGAGAAAACTCAAGAGAGAGAGTATAAGAAACTCCATCTCAACAATTCCTCATCTATACATGACTAGTCAGATCATCTCCACATGGTATGTTGAACACACATAACTATAAGGATCCCCATAATAACCCATATATTCTCATATAAGACCTCAAGTCTCATGGTCTCAACTATATATCCCTCTATAGGATACTACGTGAGGCTCAAAGGTATCACTTGTCTAGGAGAGCTCACTCCTCGAGCCTTGCTATCCTTAGTAGAACACATCCTAGAGCTATCACTCATCAATTGTATTTTTCCATAATTGATGGCACTTGTATGAGATATCTCACTCATTGGGTATTACTAATCTGATGCAACATCCCCTCCATCCCTGATGGTGTACATCAGATAGAACATTCCCATTGGGTATCTCCATGAATAAAGTCACACTAGAACCTGATAGATCTCAATACCTAGATAGGGGATCCCACCCATCCTTGATGGGGGACTCCAATAACCCGATTAGAAACATTAATGATCTTACTCATAGATAGGGGATCACACCCAAGACCACCAAGGGACAACATGAACCCACTATGGAACTCTAGAGATATCAGTGCTCAAATTGGGGATTACACCCAGGACCACCAGGGAACACCAAAAACCCTACTAAGACTCATAACCATGATACATGGATAGAATATATCACTCAGGACCTCTAGGAGATACCTAAAAACAAATTCATATCTACCCACTAAGTAGGATATTATACACACAATGATAACTTTGATGGATCAACCCTCTATGTAAGGGATCATATGTATGATGATATCAAAAACTCTACTAAAACTTCCCACTAATTAGGGGATCTTATGCAAAATGATACGAAAAACCCTACTGGGAAGACCAGCTAGAAAGGGGATCACTGCCCTCTAGATGATGGTTATCATAATACCGCACACCCAACCTAGGGAAAACGATACAATAGAGGATACTGACCTGAACTACTAGAGGGACACAAGAACTCTATCCAAGATTATCCAATATATGGGATCACAATCCTATATCGAGGATGTAATGACACACTGTAACCTCATAGAAATTGACCAAGGGGATCCACTCAACTGATACTAGTTCACACAATGTTGAAAGAAGCATCCCACCAACTCCACCCAGCATCACATATTTTCACCAAAACCATAGCCATCATCATGTTATATGTCGAAAAATAATTAGGTTAGACTACTCATGGGCCTCCATCTAAGTCCTGTAGATGGATATGCATGAGGAAGAAGTCACTGAGGGGAGTACACGATGTGTACCCACAGTACATGATGTCTGTCACGAACCAACCCGGGTTGACCCTGAACCAATCACCCAAACCGGTCCTCGACATGGCCCGAGTGGTGTTCCTGATCCTCCCGGGCTGGCGACAAGCACCAAGGCATCAAAAGAGAGAAAGAGGGAATGATTTTTCCTGATAAGATAAATAAAAAAGTAGAAAGAAAATAGAACAAAGAAAAGTAAATAAACAACACAAAAAAAGAATGACCAACAACAACAAACTAACCTTACCACGACCAAAAATCCTCATGACCTTGAGATTCACTCTCCAAACCACAACCAAGTCTCGCCCACAATGAACAAGATCAAGTCAAACCTAAAGAAAACTAAAAATAGGGAAACACTATAGGCGTGAGTATTAAAAACTCAGTAGGTAGGCCCGACTAATTCTATTCCCAATGCACATACCATTAAATAAAGAATTCACTAATTCTAGGTTTGAACTAAATGATATAAAATATTAGTTTCCACACATACATTCATTTCTAAAACAAGTAATAGTCCATTGCCCATTTTAATTTAAAAACAAGTTTAATGATTCAAAGAAACATGTGCATTGCATTTTAAAATTATTTTTTGAACAATTTAGAAATCCAAATTTTAGTTGTAAGTAAAAAGGGAAAATAAACCACACAACATGCAACACACACTAAGGGCAATGGAAAAACTGGCACACAAGGGCCAGCTACCGAACTAGACCTCTCAATCGTCCACCACATACAAATAAACACTAATGGAAACATGGGTCGAACCTAGGAGCTCGTGAACAATCCAGAACGTACTATACATGTGACTCATCCTGAAGGCATTCCCTAACTCGATGACTTCATAACGCCCTAACGCTCGGCATAACCCTACATGGCTTAACTGAGGGGCCTAATCCCTATATTAGCAATAACTCAGTATGCCCCTTCTATGGGGCCACTAGCCAGTGTGTAATATAAACCAGTGCAGCAATCATTCTCTGAAGATTTACTCACTATGCCAGGTTCCCATGTCAACACATAAAATAAAAGAGGGGTGAGTCAACAATTAAAATCAATCAGTCATGATGCACAAACATCACATACAGCTCATGTAATAAATGCACACTAAAGATCACCCCTGAATGGGTTTTCCAAAATAATTTATTTTATTAAAGTGTCAAACGGGCCTTCACCAATTTTAAAGCAAAACCTCATATCTTGAGAAAACCCAAAACACTTGTTCAGAAGAAATCACTTGTCCTTAAAAATAGAAGTACATTTGAAATTTTGTGAATTATGTTTAAAGGCCAAACATTCATTCTTTCAATACTGGGTGTCCGCTCGTCAAGAAAATGTTTCAAGTGTTCGATATAAAATAAATGGCTCTTTTCACACCAAATAATCATTTAAAAATTAATTATCTTATTTTATTTCTGATTCATTAAAATTTAATAAAACATCAAACAATTAATAAATTCTAAATTTAAAGGTGAGTGCAATGGGGGACCTACCTCGACTCGCAGCTCGAACACGGCGACGCGACACGCCTCGCACATACGTACAAGCACGCGCAAGACGATGACTAGGGTGTCGTGTGGTCACCTCTCCAAAACAATGCAACAACCGTAAAAACTACGAAAAACACATAAACATGGACTTAAAATAATCCAAACAAACAAACAAAACAAATTGACCAGCTCGACATGTTTTTAGAACACAACCCGCCTCATCTAATTAAACGAACTCAATTATTTTCAAAAAGACTAAATTCGCACCAAATTAAATAAACACAACACCCGTTAGGGTAATTATCTAATACTCAATCATGGAAAAACTCACCTTGATGCAGAGACAGGCTTGACCAGCGGGGTGGTGTGACTGTCGGAAAGGGGCGATGCACACCTATAGGGACTATCGCTAGCTGAAAAAAGAGTGTACGATGCGCCAGTTGGGGTTGGATGAAGTGGAAAAGGGGAACGACATCGGTGAATTGGAAAGGGCGTGCAGAGGCTACTAGAAAGTTCCCCAAGGGTGTCGTGGGGAACCACACAACAGCCGGGGAATGACAAAGTGGGTCGGGCCGGGACTGCCTGGCTGGATAGCCGGTCCGCGGGGCGACGCACTGTCGATCTGGAGGCGCGTCAGGCTGAAGATGCGTGCGGCGTCCAGAAGGAGCTCTGGCAAAAGGCGGAGTCATACTGAAGACTCTATAGAGGCTGGGGAGGGGATTTTGGGGAAAAACTGGTGTAGAAGAGGTGTAGGAGGCACGCTGGGAGGCTAGCAGTGGGCTGGATAGTGGATGTCGGCTTGATGTGGGGCAGCGCCGGAGGAAACATGGATGGGGAAATGGTTGGGAGGCCTGTCGGATGGTAGTTGCAAGGCAAGGGAAGGATGGAGGTAGCCTTCTTGGCTAATGGCCGGACAATACAGGGGAGGGTGCAGGAGGTACGAAAGGGTTGGAGCAGGGTGGAACGGTTGATGGTGCTAGGAGGCATCGGCTGGGTACGGGGTGGCAGGAGTGCACGTGGCAGGATGGCCTCAGACTCGTAGAGGTGGAGCCAAGGGGGGTCGCCAGACTTAGAGGTGGAGGCCGACTGGAGGCGCGCTGCGACAGGAGGTGCGATGGGGGTGCAGGATAGAGAGCATGGTGCAGGGGCATCGGGGCGTCACTGTAATAAGGAGGAGGACCCGCATGGAGGGGATCTGCTGGAGGCAAGGTGGGACAGTGAGGGAGAAGAAGTGAGGTTGGCGAGGTTGGCTAGGGTGCTGCAAGGTAGAGGCGCAAGAGGGAGAGAAGGGAGGAGGTGGCGGCTCGGGTGGGGAGAAGGGGAGAGGATATGAGAGAAGGGGGAGAAAATAAGGGTAGCGGCTAGGGTTAGAAGGGTAAGGAAGAGAAGAAGGAAAAAACGGGACAAAATAAAAGAAAAAAAAGAAAAATAAAAATAAAATAAAACTAAAATAATTCACATAAAATAAAAATAAAAATAAAAGTAATAATAATAATAATAATAATAATAATGATAATAATAATAACAACAACTTTAACAAAAACATAAAAATGATAGAAATTACAATTATAACAACAAAAATTCTCTAATAATAATATAATATTATTATTCATTAAAAATACTATTATTACAGTAATTTATTTATTTAATTTTTTTTCACTCATTCAATTCATATTCATTTGGCCGATTCAAATACCGTAATCGTGCGGTATCTGGGCTGACTGAGTGACTTCAGCTAGCCGTGCGGTGCCCGCGCACTAGCCTAGAATAAAAGTAATTATCATTATATAATAATATTTATCATTTCATCTTTAGTAATATTTATAAAATTATTAACAACACTAAATTTTTTTAATAACACAATAAATCACAATCTTTACTCATTTTAATTTTATGGAGGCAGACTAATCGTGTCGATGCCTAATCGGAGCCCTGTAGGGTTTCCAACACGCGCTCCGCCCGTGCGTCCAATGAAATTAGCTAAAAAACGCGCAAATTTTAACATAATTCAATAGTTTTTCGTCCGGGACTCAACCCGAACCCCAATAAAATTTTAAAAAGTCCAAGAAAATTACAAAATAAAATAATAGACGGAGTGGGGTGTGACAATTCTCCCCACCATAATACATTCCACCCTCGTAAATCCAAAACAAGATCAAGACCCAAATATAAAAATCCTTATGTATCACTCACCCCCAAAAGTTTAAGCACCTCCAGTTGATCAATCTAAACAGACACCGAAAACCCCTAACACACAAATCATCCTTAAAACAAGATCACCTTAATTGTCACCAAGAAGAACCCAAACCATCTGTTTCAACCAAGGAACGAACGAACATAAACCACCTATGACACTTATTACAATAATCTTAGTGGAATGGAAGCGTTGGGTGTACTTTAATCCCAACGCTTACTTAAGAGGAAGAACTCAGGACTAGGTGGTTCCCCACGAGGCCACCCGCCACCAAACAATACACGAAGAGAAACTCTGATACTGACACGGGGAGGCTGGAATAGACTCCCCACCCTAAGGATCGGGCTAACTCTAAATTATTTCAGGAGTAACTTTTCGAAACCCACTGTGGGTCTCCCCACCATAAGGACTGACAAGATTAACCGAACTTGAAAACTTTCCACACTGACCAAAAACCCCCCACCACAAGGGGGAGAAACGAATAGCCGAACTGGTAGAGCATCATAATTTCCACCATTACTATATAAAAGACATCGTACCCCCAGAAGAAAACAAATCGTGCCTCGCTAAATACAAAGTTTAATCCGAGGTCCTTTTTCACCGTTGGGGTTCTCCTGACTACGTGCCAGCTTCACTCCGGGGCCTATGGCTGGAGCACTGATGATTAAAGCAACTCCTTCCTGGTAGTCAGGCTTCAAAAATTCTCAAACATAACACCCAAACCAGTATTTCACCAAACACACTTCCAATAAAATAAAAGTTTCAAAGTGGTCAAACCACAACCGTTCTTACAACTGAAAGAAAAGAAACACCACAAAACGCTACAAGAGACGATTACTATATCCAAGGAACGTTATAAGGAGAAAACCTAAAAATGGTCCCCAAACATCGCCCTACTCCCTCTGATGGGCCGAGGTGACCTTTGACGGGCCAGGTCTAGCTTCTGCGTGCTCCATGAAAACACCACAGCAGAATCGATGCAAGTGACCCCAACGTCCACAGGTGTGGCAGGGTCTCGGAGCACTCAGGCACGTCGGCCTCTCATGACCCCACCTACCACAATGGTGACAGATCACGACATTGCACTGTGAATAAGATGACTAAAGGTCTGAAGGTCTCTTGATTCCTCTACCAGCACCACTATCATCTGGTCGCTTCTCATTATTCTTATCACCATCCTCTGCACTGCTTCCAAAAGCTGGAGGACTCGCCACCTCAAGTCCTCCTGCTAACCCAACTTCAGCCAAAAAGGCTTGCCCCACAACATACAAGAAGATGGTTAGGTTAAGATCTTCCACTTTCGATCATAGTTCAGGTCGGAGTCAATACTCAAATTGTCGATCCTTCTCGGGATCATTCGCAACAAACCACTAATCATACGGAACTAGGTCTATGAAACATCGATGGAATTCTTGTACCGATTCAACGCCCTGCTGAAGACAACACAACACCATCCTTTTCCTCAGCTTTGTCAACTCAGAGAAGTGTTTTTGGATAAACGATGACTTGAAAAACTCCCATGTTAGGTCTTCTCGAAGCTTATTCTGAGACATGTACTTTCACCATTTCCATGTTGGGCCTTCAAGCATAAAGGTAGCCAACTTCCCCTTTAACGACATTGGCAACCCAACGAAACTGAACTTCCTATCAATCTTCTATAACCACTCAGATGCCTCAAGTGGATATGCTTGTCCATAAAAGAGAGGAGGGTTCAACTTCTGGAACTCCAGAACATAGTCTATGGTCTGATCAACCGGAGGATTCTCTAGGGGCGCACCACCCGAAGCTGCACCTTGGGCATCCATCAAACCGTCATGGGGGTGAACACTAAGGAACAAGGAAACAAAGGACATAATCAATTCATGGTCATTTCCCTTCCAAATACCAAAATAACACTTTTCACAACAATTTTTAGAAAGAAGGAAAAACCAAACGATTCACTAGAGGGAACTAGTGGTGATGGGTGACTCGACCATATGGTTGGCGGTCATATGCCAGTCACACCACTATCACTGAGAGCATTCTTGGGTAAAGTCTCCAGCTCCACATGGTTTTCCAGACCATGAGAGCTCACGGAGTTCAGTTGCCTGACTCTCATTTCATTTCCCAATACCAAACAAACCATAAGAATCAAAAGACATCGACAACCCAAACATCCCATGGTAACCCAAGGTTCAGAACAAGCAAGGGTTCATGACGTCAATCTTGTCCGTACACCTCGAGTCCTGGAAATTCTAATCTTTCTACCATGAGAAACCCAAATAACAATGGTCTCTCTGAAAAACAAGATCCGCTTAGGAGACAACCTCCTATGATACCATTTTGTCACGAACCAACCCGGGTCGACCCTGAACCGGTCACCCAAACCGGTCCGCGACATGGCCCGAGAGGCATTCTCGATCCTCCCGGGCCGGCGATAAGCACCAAGGCATAAAAAGAGAGCAAGAGAGAATGATTTCTCCCGATAAGATAAATAAAACAGCAGAAAGAAAATATAACAAAGAAAAGTAAATAAACAACACAAAAAAAGAACGACCAACAACTACAAACTAACCTTACCATGACCAAAACTCCTTGTGACCTCGAGAGTCACTCTCCAAAATACAACCAAGTCTCGCCCATGGTGAACAAGCTCAATTAAAACCTGCAACAAAACTAAAAACAGGAAAACAAAATAGGCATGAGTATTAAAAACTCAGTAGGTAGGCCTAACAAATTCTATTCCCAATGCACATACCATTAAATAATGAATTCACTAATTCCAGGTTTGAACTAAATGATATAAAATATTAGTTTCCACACATACTTTCATTTCTAAAACTAGTAATAGTCCATTGCCCCTTTTAATTTAAAAACAATTTCAATGATTGAAAGAAATATGTGCATTGCATTTTAAAATCACTTTTTTTTGAACAATTTATAAATCCAAATTTTAGTTGTAAGTAAAAAGGGAAAAAACACCACACAACATGCAAAACACACTAAGGGAATTAGAAAAAGTGGAACACAAGGGCCAACTACCGAACTAGACCTCTCAATCATTCGCCACATACAAATAAACACTAAAGTAAACATGGGTCGAACCTAGGAGCTCGTGAACAATCCAGAACGTACTATACATGTGACTCATCCTGAAGGCATGCCCTAACTCGATGGCATCATAATGCCCTGACGCTCATCATAGCCCTACATGGCCTAATCGAGGGGCCCAATTCCCATAGTAGCAATAACTCAGTATTCCCCTACTATGGGACCACTAGCCAGTGCGTAATCTAAACTAGTGCAGCAATTGTTCTTAGAAGATTCACTCAACATGCCAGGTTCCCATGTCAACACATATAATAAAAGAGGGGTGATTCAAAAATTCCAATCAATTAGTCACGATGCACAAACAACACATACATCTCATGCAATCAACGCACACCAAATATCACCCTTGAATGGGTTTTCCAATATAATTTATTTTATTAAAGTGCCGAATGGGCCTTCACCAATTTTAAATAAAAACCTCATTTCGCAAGAAAACCCAAAACACTTGTTCAGAAGAAATCACTTATCTTTAAAACTAGAATTACATTTGAAATTCTGTGACTTATGCTTAAAGGCCAAATAGGAATTCTTTCAATACTGGGTGTCTGCTCATCAAGAAAATGTTTCAAGTGTTCGGTATAAAATAAAAGGCTCTTTTCACACAAAATAATCATTTAAAAATTAATTATCTTATTTTATTTCTCATTCATTAAAATTAATAAAACATCAATCAATTAATAAATTATAAATTTAAAGGTGAGTGCAGTGGGGGACCTACCTCAACTCGCAGCTCGAACATGGCGACGCGACATGCCTCACACAGACGTATAAGCACGTGCAAGCTGATGACCTGGGTGTCGCGGGGTCACCTCGCCAAAACGCTGCAACAACTGGACAAACTACTAAAAACACATAAACATGGACTTAAAACAATCCAAATAAACAAAAAACACAAAATGACCAGCTTGACATGTTTTTAGAACGCAACCCGACTCATCTAATTAAATGAACTCAATTATTTTCAAAAAGACTAAATTCGCACCAACTTAAATAAACACAACACCCGTTAAGGTAATTATCTAATACTCAATCAAGGACAATGAAAAAATCACCTTGACGCAGAGACGTTCTTGACCAGTAGGGTGGTGCAACTGTCAGAAAGGGGTGGTGCACACCAAAAGGGACAATCGCTAGCCGAAAAAAGAGGGTACGATGCACCGGCTGGGGTTGGATGATGTGCAAAAGGGGAACGACATCGGTGAATTGGAAAGGGCATGTAGAGGCTACTAGAAATTGCTCCAAGGGAGTCGCGGGGAACCACACAACAACCGGAGAATGACAAAGTGGGTTGTGCCGGGACTGCGTGGCTGGATAGCTGGTCCGTGGGGTGACGCACTGTCGATCCGGAGGCGCGTCGGGATGAAGATGCGTGCGGCATCTAGAAGGTGCTCTGGTGAAAGGTGGAGTCGTACTGAAGACTCTACAGTGGTCGGGGAGGGGATTTCAGGGAACAATCGGTGTAGAAGAGGTGTAAGAGGCACGCTGGGAGGCTAGCAGCGGGCTGGACGGTGGATGTCGTCTTGATGTGGGGCAGCGCCGAAGGACACATGGATGGGGAAATGGTTGGGAGGCCTATCGGATGGCAGCTGCAAGGCAAGGGAAGGAGGGCGGTGACCTTCTTGGATGATGGCCGGACAATACAGGGGAGGGTGGAGGAGGTACGACAGGGTTGGAGCATGGTGGAACGGTCGACGGTGCGAGGAGGCGTCGGCTGGGTACACGGTGGATGGAGCGTGCGCGACAGGATGGCATTGGACTGGTAGAGGTGGGGCCAAGGGGGGTCACTGGACTGGGAGGTGGAGGCCGGCTGGAGGCGCACTGCGACAGGTGGTGCGAGGGGGGCGCAGGATAGAGAGCAGGGTGCAAGGGCGTCGGGGCGCCACTGTAATAAGGAGGAGGACCCGCATGAAGGGGATCCGCTGGAGGCAAGGCGGTATAGCGAGGGAGAAGAAGTGAGGTTGGCGAGGTTGGCTGGGGTGCTACAAGGTAGAGGTGTAAGAGGGAGAGAAGGGAGGAGGTGGCGGCTCGGGCGGGGAGAAGGGGAGAGGATATGAGAGAAGGGGGAGAAAATAAGGGTGGCAGCTAGGGTTAGAAGGATAAGGAAGAGAAGAAGGAAAAAATGGGACACAATAAAAGGGAAAAAATCAAAATAAAAAGAAAATAAAACTAAAATAATTCACATAAAATAGTAATAAAAATAAGAGTAATAATAATAATAATGATAATAATGATAATAATAATAATCAACAACTTTAACAACAACATAAAAATTATAAAAATTACAATTCTAATAATAAAAATTGTCTAATAATAATATAATATTATTATTCATAAAAAAATACAATTATTACAGTAATTTATTTATTTAATTTTTTTCACTCATTCAATTCATATTCATTTGGCCGATTCAAATACTGTAATCGCGCGGTATCTAGGCTGACCGCGCGACTTCAGCTAGCCGTGCGGTGCCCGCGCACTGGCTTAGAATAAAAGTAATTATCATAATAATAATAATATTTACCATTTCATCTTTAATAATAATTATAAAATTATTAACAACACTAAAAATTTTAAAAAACACAATAAATCACAATATTTACTCATTTTAATTTTCTGGAGGCAGGCCAATCATGCCGATGCCTAATCGGAGCCCTGTGGGGTTTCCAACACGCGCTCCACCCATGCTTCCAATGACATCAGCTAAAAAAACGCACTTTTTAACATAATTCAAAATTTTTTCATCCGGGACTCAACCCGAACCCCAATTTTTTTTTAAAAAGTCAAAGAAAATTATAAAATAAAATAAAAGACGGAGTGGGGTGTGACAATGTGTCTCTTGAACCCAGCTCCTGGTCATGTCCCCTCTCAGTACTCAATATGTATATGGTGAATACATGACATGTTCCCTTTTTCACACAATGTGTTGCCACATCTACACCCCTGGTAATGTCCTCACTTTCACATAGAATAGATGATCATGTATTCATACATGGAATATACCCCTAGTACACATTATTTCTTGGCACCTGGGGAACATGGCCATGTCCTTCATCCCGTGAACATGCACCTCAACCCATGCCCATGTCAATTGGATGTGTACTTCCACATGACCATGTACATTTACATGAAGAGTCTATCCATGTCCTTGACCACAGGTAATTGACCACATGTCTTAGGCTCCCTACATAGCATATACCCAAAATACACATTAGGAATGAGTCAATGCTACCTAGTAAATGAAAATGGGTCTTACTAAAAACCTATTTTGACACTACCATAGGATATTTCTAGGAAATTTACAAAATATTTATGATCCATCATGAAGTATTAGAATATATGATGATAATGTATGACTTAGGTTAAACCTTAGGTGTCTTATATTGAAATGATAATGTCAGGATCTAGACATCTTATGGATAAATTTTCATGATTATGTTGTTTCCCACTATTAATTTTATTTCACACACTATGATTTATGGTTTTATTCAATGGAGGGTAAAAAAGAAACTAGGTTAACTTTTAATGTGATAGATAATGTATTTATGAGAAACTAAATGGGATGATGATTGGAGTAAAGGATATTATTATTAGGTCTAATCAATTATAAATATATATGATTAAAAATCTCACCTTAACCAAATATCAAAATCATACAAGAATAGAATGATACATTTAACTTAGAGTTATAGTGGTGGAGACCATGGAAGAAGGATGATTAAGATTTTTATATGTATAGAATGCGGGAATAAGCACTCAAGGTGAATTCTTAAAGGAACAAGAAGATGTTCTAGGAGTGGGGAATAATTGAATAAATTAAATACTTTTTAAGTAAAAATTAGAAGTTTAGTTAATGAAACAGATGATAATAATGGTTTTCTTAATGAATCATCAATGACTAAATGTTTTGAATGTGAAAAATGGGCATTATACAAATAAATGGCCAAGGGGGAAAGACTAAGAAGATGATTAAAAAGCTTATATGGGTAAAGATTTTTCTATTGATGATGAATAAACAAAAAATAACATATGAAAGTAATGAGGTATTAAGTAATAATATGATGGAGCGTAGTTAATGGTTTAAGAATGAAGTGAAATGATTGAATTTTTTCTATACTAGAATTCAAGAATTATGTGAATCATAAAATATAAGGATTATTTTGTAGAAATTTTTTTATTAAGGATTTACAAGAATATGTTGAATGGTACCAATTAACTAGAAAGGTGATTTAATGGTAATGTGATACTCTATATAAAAAATACATAATTTTGGAAAATATAATCTTGGAGATGTGGTTGATGTTGAGGTAATTACTGTATTTTTTGGAAAAGAATGTTCTATATAGAAAACCATAAAAGTTAAAAAAATTGATTTGATGACTAATGTTATTTATTAATATTATCATAATAATCATGATAAAATTATAGGATAATGGTGAATTATTAATATGATAATTACATAATATTTTACATAATTTTAGAAAAAATGAAAACCTCTAAGCTGGATGACAACGCATCACATCCAGTAATTACTTGGTGCTTGAACCCATAACTGAAGGGAGATAAGGGTGAAACACCTACCACAAGAATAAATGATATACTTTTTAGTATAATTTTATTTTTACTTAGATGGTTTGAAGGTTAAATATTATGTTTATTTTGGGAAATATATTATAGGATCATGTTATTTGATCTTGGGGTGACTAATGATATTTCAAGAGGAATTTTATTAGGTTGAAAAATATATAACCTTTTAGTTTAATATAAAATATTATTTGTAAAGAATGCTATTATATTTTTGAGATGTAATTTTAAAGGGTGTGATATAGCCATTGAATTTAAAACATTATTTTATGTTGAGGTTATTGGGTTTATTTGAGATATAGGGTTATTTATTTAAGGAATGATATATGTTAAACCTTTGGTTTTACTATTGAATTTCAAAGATTAATATATTCATATTCATTTTGTATATTATCTTACTTTGTGTTAACCATTTTGTTTTTAATAAATATAGGAGGAATATATTGTTACTCTTTTATAGATCTTATGATATATTAAAATTTAATTTTAGTGCTTCGGGCATGAAAAATTCATTTTTGGATATTCATTTGTCTTGAGTAAGTGATGAAGTGAAAACTGATTAAAACACACCCAAATGATGAAATTGTGCTTATGAAATATAAATATATAAAGTAAGTATATTTCATTATATTCATAGATAATAAAATAACTCCTCAAATTTAGGAAAAGTATCATGAAACAAAATTTTTATCATATTACCATTATATCATGTGAATCAATTTTTTTAAGTCTTTATAGATTTATGGTTTTTAGGTCCTTAAATTTCCATTGATCATTCACTTTATTAGGATCAATGACCTCTATTACTCTATATAATTATTTATTATTTCCTTCCATTTTCATTTATTAACCAATGATATCCTACATGTAAACCTAATAATGTGTTATTCTGGATGACCTTTGTACATGCATTTCTCTTTTATCAAGAGGAAGTTTTATTAACCCTCTTTACAACGTGGATTTCCAACAATGGATTTTTCATATGTTAATCCCTTGATTACTAAGATCAAGATAAAATTGTAAGGATTAAATTTATTTAAGGGGGGTATAATGTAACACCCATAGAAATTAAGATATATTAATTTTTAAATAAATTCAATCTCCTAGATATCTTGTTATGCACTCAACACTACGTTTAAATGAAACATGACACACTATTAAAATATTATTATTTAAACTCTCCCATTGTAACATAGATATTCAGTTGGTAGGTGTGAATATGAATAAATAAATTATGAAAACTATATAGTTCACAAATGTATAAAATTAATTCAATTTTTATCTATTGATTAAAAATAAAATTAAACCATTTGAAACAAAAAGAAATGTTTTCTAAAAAACTGCATTTTTCTAAAATGAGGGTTATTCGTGCTTTGAGAAAATGATTTAAAATTTATTTTTAACACTTTTAAAAAATTATTTTAAAAAAATAAAAATTTTAAAATCATAATATTGATATTAATTATGGTTAAATTATTTGACTTTTTAAAAAATATTACTTTTTTAGTGAGTTGTAAAAATATCGATTTTTATTAAATTTTCATTTATTTTTAATATATAAAGTAATATTATTATTTTAATTTGATTTCAAATTAACATAATTTTTATTTATTTATATTAGATCCAAATAATTATATTTAAATATTCTTAATACTATATTTTATTATAAGTTTATTTTAAGCTTGTAAACACCTATTTTTTTCAAAAAACAATTTTAATATGTTCAATGTTTATCCATTTTAAATAATTAAAATAAACCATAATAAGAAATTAATTAAATTAAATTTATATGTTATATATCAATAAATATTAATTGACCATAATATAATAATTATTACTTATCATACAATTAATAAGATATCATCTTTTCCTGAAAAAACTCATTTCTTGAAAACCATCTTTTCATCATGTTCGTAGGTTTAATTTTAAATTAAATTCTACTACTTAAATGATTTGAATTTGGAAAAATGGAATAAATAATTGAAATAATAATATTTTATACAATTTAATAATGTCAAATTTATTTTTGACCATAATAAATAAGGAAAAAATTATATATTATTTACTTTGTTTAAGGTAAAAACATGTTTACTTGGGGGGGGGGGGGGGTAAACAAAAACGATAAGGGTTAAAAATCACCCAAATCTTGTCTAATTACTATTTTATGGTCCTATATAATCCTTATATATTATAAGGATGTAATTTTTTTTTAAATTTTTTATCCACGTGGCATGATAAAAATGTGGGTGGATTCTTTATTTTTAAAAAAATCCAAGTGTGTCCTCTCACCCACTTTTAAAAGGCCACCCCTCTCCTCTCCTTGAAACACTTAAAAAACCCATTTTTTAAAAAATAACTACCTAGATAACTCTCATAAATCCATCCCCTAATCCTATAATCCATTTTTTTATAAATCCAACCTAGGAAGGCTTTTGGTGCAAACCAATAGAAATTGTCCAAAAAAGAGGTAACATCTTTAACATAGAATTCTTTTTTATATCTTCCTCCACATACTTAAATTATTATTAAAAAATTATGATATAATAACCAAATTATATTACATATAGTGATATGTTTTTATGTTAAGTTCATTACCTACAAGCACCTCCTTCTCTCTCAAATAGGAAATGAAACTACTGATCTTGTGTACGACGAACTACCACCTCACGAACTGACATAATTTGATTTCCATAATTGCTTCCCAAGGATAGATATAATGATGTATTTAATGTTTAAATATGATATTTATGATATAATTATAACTCTATAATTATAATATCATGTATACATTATTAATATCTATTTTTTAGAGAATACAATAACGTCACTCATGTGTTTGGAAGACAACCACCTAGCGAAGTGATGTGACTTGTTTTTCACTAATGATTTACATGGAAGGAAAAAATGTTACATTTAATGAAAATATGAAATATATATTACATTATATTGTTTTTTTAAATTAATTTATAGCATACTTCCTTACCCTTTTATAGCATCCCGCCTTTTTATTACATAACTTTTCGTTACAATTTACAAACAGAGGATCTTTAAAGTCTAGTGTCTTGGAAATCAGGATCATAATACATGAAAACAACAGAAAAATTCTTTAAAACCAATTTTAAGGATTTTTAATTATTAATCCTAAGTTCATTACGACATATCATAATCTGGGAGCATGAATCAAAGGAAAGGGTGAGCAGAAGGCTCTGTAAGGGAAATAAGAGAAACATTTTACATGTGAACTTGAGATACATCAACAAAATCATGATAAATAACTTTAAGGCATGAGAAATAGATCGTGAGGCATATCTTAATAAAAATATCATGTTTCATAACTTGAAGATTTGGCTACAGCATTTAACTTAGACAATCATTTCCGTTTCACCAAGGTCTATCCCCAAGGTGTCATTAAAAAAATTACCAAGGTTATTCACCAAGGTATCGTTAAAATGGTCATTTCTAGATATTAAGTCGTTACCCAATGCATTGGAGAGATATTGGGGCACACCCTTAATTTTTATTTATTATCATGTGAGCCAAATATATCATTATCAATCATTTCATAAATAACCCATATAGCATAAAAGAAATGGGTTTCATTTCATAGTCATAACATTTTAAAAACTGCTTTAAAGATGTGATCTTTATGTCACTTTAAATCCACGGAAAAGGAAAGAATGTTTCATGTATGTAAATCCAAGAATTAAAATAGAAAATATTGATATATATGTGAATACCCCTATAGAAGAAATATCTTTGAGTATTCACTTAATAAAATAAAATAATTTGAGAAAAAGAGAAAGACATTTTGAGATGAAAATTCTGCAGCATAACGGCTATGTTACAGGGTTTTAGAAAACATTGAAAAGAGAGGGGACATGAGTAACCCACTCATAAATGATCCATAAAACAGTAGGTGAAAGAATATAAAGGATATAAGAATATGGTAATGAAATTTTAAGGGTATACCATATGTAATGAAAAACTTTAAAGGAAGACCAAAATAAGATTTCTCTTTTGAAAATTCGGCATCCTAACGACGTCACTTAAAACTTAAAAAAAAAGAATTTATGAGATTAAATAGGGTCTCTCATCATTTGAACATAAAAGTAAAGTATTATGGATATATATATCATACCCCAACATAAGAAAAAGTAACTTTAAATACTTGACATGAAAATAGAACTTTGAAAATGAGAAGGGTGAAAGAATCCCTTATAAACAATTCGGCAGCCTAATGACGTCACTTTAAACTTATAAAAAATGAATTGATGAGATAAAATAGGGTCTCTCATAATATGAATATAAAAGTAAAGTATGATGTATATATAGATAATACCCCAAAATAATAAAAAGTAACTTGAAAGACTTGACATGAAAATAGAACTTTAAAAATGAGAAGGGTGAAAGAATCCCTTATAAAAATTCGGCAGCCTAACGACGCCACTTAAAAATTCTTAAAATGAATTGATTAGAGTAAGAGGGGGTCTTTAATCGTATAAAAATACAAATTACAGTAATGAAAATATAAAAGAACATCCTCCAACATATGAACAATGAGTATAAAAGAAATGATATAAACAAGAGTACTTGAAAAGAAAGAGAGAGGTAAGATCCCTTACCTTGAAGAGTAACTTCGAAATCTTGAAGTTTAGGACCTTAGGAGGCTTGAGGGAACCTTGGGAGGACTCCTTGGGAGGTAAGGAGACCAGAAATTTGTTTAGGGGGATTTTGGAATGGAAAGGATGAGAGAATGGCTTGGTATTTACAGGGGAAGTGAGGGGACAAGGCATTAATTGCCAAGGGACTCCTTATCGGTGGTATTGGAAAAACCATGGTCTTTCCCATGGTATTTTCCCATGGTATTGGCCACTTGGGACACATAAAACCTTATCTTACTATTCATAAGTTGACCAGAATTATTTCATAACTATTACATCCTTTATGATGTCATTAAACACCCGAAACTCAAAAACTGTATTTTCACTATTCAATAAAAATTCAACCTTCTCAGAAAAATCCCAAAATTTCACTTTAACCAAATATCGATACTCTAATTTCAAAAATGAACTCCATTTTATGAAAATAATTTTCTAAATATTTTTAATTTAATTTTTAAATAAAAACACTATTCACTTAAAATTCAACTGTTTCAGAAAATTCCCAAAAATTCACCTTAACCAAATATCGATGCTCTAAATTCAAAAATGAACTCTATTTTCTAAATATTTTTAATTTAATTTTAAAATAAAAAACACTATTCACCCGAAAAACTAATACTTAACCAGTAATTTCGGGAATAGTTATTTACCTATTTTATTGAATCACATTACTTAATCAAGGTGCCTAGATTATATTAATACTTTCTTAAGTGAGGTTGCTTAATCCATTTGATCACATTATTAATCATAAGCATGAAATCACTATTCATAATTTACTATTCATCAAAAAATAAGTTGATCTTATTATACTGTAAATTCCTTACTGAACATAACTGTAGAAGACCATTTTTTGAAAATCATTACACATTATTAATTATTTAATGATTACATAAATATTTTTAAAATATCCTTTTTCTAAAATTCATCAATAATATGAATAATATATTTATCTGGACATTTGAAAATTCAAAAACTTCACCATAAGAAGACATCACAATTTTTATTTAAATCAATGGATTACACAAGGAAGTTACGGTCTCGTTACATAACCCCTTATAACACCAGCATAGGACCTAAGAGTAATGTGTGCTAGGGTGAAAGAATCTTGGGGCGGATCTGCCAACATTGCCCGGGTAGTAATTTCTATCAGCTTGAAATTCTTGCGAAGGCGATTTTGTTCCAGCTTCACATGATGAAGTTCAAATTGGGTTTGGTCCAGAGAAAAGCCCAAAGGTACTACCTCCTTCCCGAGTTCAGTCAGATGGGCTTCGATCAGCCCGAGACTACTAGATGGGGCCATTGAATCTTCTTTCTATATTAATTAATCAAGATCACTTGTATTTATAGACAATAATCGCAACATTTAGTTTCCAATGGTCATATTGACCAATGGTCATATAACAGTCGAAACCCAACGGTCTTATTTTAATTATAATCATTTTATTAAATTAAATAGTTTTGTTGTGTATAAAATAAAATAACACACAAAGTTTGGAAACAAAAGTTATTCAAAATTTCGGGTCGTTACACCTTTCCCCCATTAAGGAAATGATAATGTTTGCTCGTGCGTACGTACGACCTACTATCTCCATGAAGCGATGTGATTCATTATGAATATTCAAAATTAAATAATAATTATAAAGAAGTATATAATGAAAAAAATAATTTTTATAACATTTATATCATTCTTTATCTTATGTAACTATATCCTATGTTCAATATCTAGAACCTTCTTGACGAATCATTCTATAGAAAACAAGGCAATTAACACTCAAAACAATAATGAAAATGTAATATTATTAATTGAAGGATAATAATATGTCATAAAAGGAACATATAATATTTTATAAATAATATTATTATTTTGGTATAATTTAATTACATTTTTAAAACAACTATACATAAGGTTAAAGAGTGGTCAACTAAAGGGAAGTACGATGTAAGGGGTTTCTTGACTCAATTTCCATTCATTGGGTTATATATCTACTTAGTTGATTATATTATGACAAGATTATGTGTGAAATGAAATTTTATTTCTTTATGACTTTATTTCCAATTCACTTTGTGCTTATTTACATTTTTCACACATAATCACTTCATTGATTAACTCCCACTTCAATGATACAAACTTATTAAAGGTTTTGTCTCAAAACATCCTTCATTGAGGTACATGTTCTTTTACACACCTAATATATTTTAAATGGTGTATATACTACCTATTTGCATACTATATCATGAATCCATCCTAATTCATGATATTCTAATTTAAGATTTATCAACTTAATTCATTTAAATTTATGATTCAAAATTTTATGAAGCGGTAAGGGTTTTGTTTCAATATCATTTAAATCGGTATTTTTTATGCTTGAATTTACATTTATAGAGATTATTTTATCATTTAATAATAAAAAATTACATTTTAATATCCTCTGGTAATTCATGAAATTTCTAAGTAACAGTACCATTTTCCTCTCTTTGGTACTTAAAATGATTGAAAAAAATGTTTTTAATAAAACCCAACTTTATTTTTGACTTTGGTTGAAAATAATTTTTTATCCAAATCCATTTTTTATAAAAATGTTTTCAAAAATTTGTTACTATGATTATTTAAATTCATTTTTACCCTTTATTGGATTTTTAAATATTTTTAAAAGGAAGCTTCCTATCATTTCTTGAACAAGGTGATTTTTGAATTTTATTATGAAAACATGAAAGAAATATTTTATTTTTAACGTTTTCAACATGAACGAAACTATTCTACCATCATGATCACTCAATGTTTTAAAGATTCCTTTTTTTAGGTTTCAATTATTATTTTTTAATTTTTTTTTAATTTTTGAGAAATTTTTAGATTTTAAATAAGTGTTTTCAAAATGGAAAGGATATTTTCTGCAATAAATGTTCAAAGTGATCATTCAAAATAATTTTCCATCTAAGATGAAATCCTTTGATGTTACTCAAAGTGAAAAGGTTATTTTCCTGAAAAATATTTATAATATTTTTGGAAGTATTTTAATCAATGAAAACTAAATTCTATGTTATGTATTGATTCTAAATAATATATATATATATACATGTCTCTCACATATATAACTCTTTTATTCTCCATTCCTCTAATGGGGTAATACATGGCTTATGATTATTTCTCAAATGCCTTCATTATGAAATTTATTTTGAATATGATACAAATCAAGGTTATGCAACCCATTTTATTTCTATGGGTAATTTTTATGTTATAAATTATGATTGATTTCTTTATAAGGAATACATAGATCCTGAACGTGTTATGATGGGGGCAACCAAATAGTATTATAATTCATTGGGTAAAGGTTTAGTCTTATGTAATGTCATGTATGGGATTAGCGAGTAAACCTAATCCATTATTGGACATTGTCTTCCTTGTGATTTTGTTTATGTAGTTTACCTTGACTCTTGTGTATGTCATTTTTTGTGTTACTTCAACATTTCCTATGCTACCATGATATATTGATACTGTGTTATTTATGTTATGTGTAATGAATTGAATTTTAATGATTTTATTTTTATAAAATTTCTTGGGAAATTCCAAGACCATGTGCTCAAGTAGTATGCGATTTCGAGTCCCAGTGTGCCCAAAATGGTCCGTCAAAAAATGTTAAGTTTTTTAATAGTGCGTGTGAAAAGGTTTACTGATAATGTGAAATAACTCTCAAATGGGTGCCCAGATCAGAAATCTGAGGGCATTTTTGCATTTAGGATGACATGTTTACCCTAGGCATGACTTAAGTTTAGTTGGTGCATGTAAGAACCCAGATATCCTTTTCAATTATAGATCTTGTTTAGGTTGTTTTTTAGGAAAAAGGAAGAAATAAGGTTTTTCTATGTACACGTTATGTACTCTTGAGCACACTCTGTTTACCCAGTTGCCGCACATAGCCGTATACTAGCTGTGTAATAGCCGAGTACAAGGCCGTGGGATGCCCTAGAAGACCGCTTAAGGCGGGGGCCAGTTAAGGCTACTACACGACGTGTAAATTTATTGAACATGCCATTTAATTTTCTTTTAATTTTATAATTAGAAGTGGGGTCTTGTATCATCTTCATAAAAACTTGTTTCTACCCGTGGTTCATATAGGAGCACTGTGGAATAACCAATGAACTTCAAACCTCTCTTGATTCCCCATATGAGCTCTGATTGAGACATTGTTGGGTGCGTTGGAATCCCATCGGTGATTTCTCAAATTCCCTAGGTCCATTATTCATGATTCTTCATCTCTCATGAGTTATTAAAGGTTGATAATGCTTCACCATTTTGTATATCTATGATAATCTAGGCCGATTCAAAGGTTGATATTCAGGGATATTGATCATGAGACATCAAGGTAGGTGGTTTGTGCCTCTTGTTGTTTGTATTTTGATTATATATGCTAAAAGTGCTGCATACCCACATTTGGGGAATTTATTGTTTTGTAATTTAACCTTTTTTTACCTTTTATGGTTTGATTAATTGATAAAGGGTTATTGCTTATGCATAAAGTTAGATACCTTGTTATTGTAACACCTCATTGGAGTG
Source organism: Viscum album (assembly GCA_963277665.1). Lineage (NCBI taxonomy): Eukaryota > Viridiplantae > Streptophyta > Magnoliopsida > Santalales > Viscaceae > Viscum > Viscum album. Next base: position 90,620,178 of record OY728154.1, read on the forward strand.
TTTCCCTTGATTGATTGTTTATGACCGTTTGGTCTAGAATGCATGTTAAGAATACATGTTTTCTATGCCATGGTTGATTAGGATGGAGTTGATTTGTTTATATGAAATTTATGTGGTATTCTTTGTGAATGTTTATCCATGTAGTAGATGTAGATTACATGTGCTACTTTGATATGATATGCGGGCTGCATTTCCAATGAACTGTAAGAGCCTTGGACCAAGAAAACTGTGGGGGATTAGATGTTTATTTACACAGAAACTTGAGAGACTTGATGTAGATATTGACCCAGGGGTATTGACCATGAGAGATACCCAGGAGGTTGTTTATAATTTATTAAAACGATGTATGCCCAGGGGTATTGACCATGAGATCTACCCATGAGGCCATTTATAATTTATTGATGTTATGTTGATCCAAGGGTATTGACTGTGAGATATACCTAGGAGGTCATTTATAAATTATTGATTCCATGTTATGTCGAAGGGGTTAGACCATGATAGCTTCCCAGAGGGTCATTATTTAATGAATTAGTGCTATGATGAACCAAAGGGGTGAGACCATGAGAGCTTTCCTAGAGGATTGCTTATGAATGATTGAATGATTGAGATGAGTCTGCCAAGCCAAAGCATAAGCATGGACTTGATCTTACTGGATCGTTAAATAGTCTTCTAAGACACCTGTTTGGTCACTATTAAACATATGGATATAGATCTTAGGATAGATCCTAAGATTTCATGATTCAAAGGATGAGTAATAAATGTAAATAAATGTAATTGAAAAATGTAGGATTGTTTACTTTTGAGTAATTCTCAGTATTTTGATTCATTTATATGTATCACCTATTATATATATTCACTAATAGTTAGGAACAAAAATTTTGGTGGTTTCTAATTGGGATTTGTCTCATGCCCTGTTTGGGTCATGTTTTGGACCAAAACAGATTATATGGTTGAAAGTATAGATAAGTGAAAGCACCCTTCATCATCCGATACTTGATTTTTGTTGGGGAAGGGGAGAATGGGACAAAGCTAAGTCTTTAAATGCTATTGGAGTTTAATTTCCTTTTTTTATTTGGTTTATGTACTGTACTTATGTCATGGAAACTTTTTTGGTTTCTTTCCTAGATAAATGTGTCATTAATCATTTATATATTCTCCCGTTGTTTTACTATTATCAGTCTTCTGATATTTACTCTGTTGTATGATATTATTTCTTCCATTATTTTTTACTATTTGTTTTCCACTGTGTATACTCTTTTAATGAGGGCATAGTTTCCCTATTATCACACCTTGTCCCTCGCTGCTAGTCGACAACCTCTGGTATTTGGTGAAATGCACTTGAGGTTATGAGACCAACCGGGTTTGGGGCACCCTTGGGCAGCACCCAGATCTGGAATGTTACACAGTTGAATCTGAGGAGTTATTTTCTACTTTACCTTACTATTTGGAGCCTATATACTGGTATAAGAAGTAACGGGTAGTTGGTAATAATCTATGATTGGTAGTAGCTAACCTGTATATAGGTAAAAGCAAAGTTACCCTGAATATTAAAATTTTTCTATTTTTTTAATTATTATAGTTGAATTGATTTCATCATTGGGTGATTAAATTGTTTTTTTGATGTTATGATTGATATAATTATGGTTCTATGTTTATTTCATCCTGATGAGATGAAGGTATTCCATATCATGCATCATATAAGCACTTGATAGTGATGACATGTCATGTATACTTGTCATGCCATTTAGGGTGAAATACTGATTGCATGTTGTTGTGATATATGTTGTACATGATATGCATATTGTTGTGATAGATGTCATGATAGAAGACCTGCTATTTTGATAGTGTATTGGTTTATATAAAGTTTCATTTTTTGTATTTCAATATTTGTTCACTGAGGTGTTATGGGCCCTCTTGGATCGGAATTTGGTAGATCAGGTTTGAAATTTAAATGAATTCGGGTAAAATGATATGAATAAGGATGTCAAACTTCTATTCTCATGGAGTATAGGCTCTCATGAATCAGAACTTGGCATTACTTGTCCATAATTTAAATCTTTTTGGGGATTCTAGAGTAGTTTCATAGGCTTGTTGTCTATAAACCCAAACAACACGGCGTGTGATGTTATGAACACACCCCATGTGTTTTTCTATTCTGAAAGAAACAACTTTTCTTAATTACACGCCATGTACCATATGTATACGCCGTGTAGTTGTTGACCGTGTGACTGACTGTGTGACCAGAGACATGGGGATGGTAAAGTTGTGATAGAACACATCATGTACTGGGGGTACACACCATGCTAAAATCTACGGTGTATCTGGCCATGTGACTAACGACATGGTTAGATGAAACTTACGTGGTACACACTGTATCTAGAGTGATAACAATGTGTATTGTTACACCAAGATAGAACCGTGTAGTTCTATCCATGTAGAAGAATTTGGGCAGGAGGCAAAATTCAAGTACATGTCGTGTCATAGGAGGAACACACTATGTGTATGGGGTGTTAGGTAGAGGTACATGCCCATGTTAAAAGCATAAGGGAATACATCATGTAGCGTTTCTACACACCATGTAACTTTATTTTGTAAAACCTGAATTTTTTCCTTCTCTTGTTCCGTTCTTGTGCTTCTAAGTTATAGTCCTTGATAATCTTATAATGTGGTGTTCACTTGACCTTGCAAAGTCATGCCACCGAGACATCCTTCAGTTAAACACTGGGTACAGGGTGGTGATCAGACACCGGAAATGGTATATCAGGGACTACCAGTAGATCATCCCATCATTACCATCTTGGCACCAAATGTTATACCAGAAGAAGGTGCTGATGCATAGTTCCATAAAGGCTTTATAAGGATGATGCATACTTTTCAGGGAGTACCACATCTTTCCCCTAATATGGAAGAGTTGATGAGGGTGTTCCAGCAGCAGCATCCTCCAAGTTTTTCATTGGATGGAGGACCACAGGCTGCATAGTCATAGTTGGAGGCCATGATTTATATATTTTAGCATCTGGAGACGCCTCAGGAGAGGAGGCAGAAGCTTGCGACATACATGCTATGTGATTCTTCCAAGAGATGGTGGGATGTTATCTCACAGGTAGGACGTCATTGAGATATGACTTGGGAATATTTCCAGAGGAACTTCTATGATTACTTCTACCCTGAGACATTGAGGACTGACCGAGCCCACGAGTTCATGTATTTGCAGCAGGGTGCTCTTTCAATGATAGATTATTCTTCTTGTTTTACAGAGCTTCAGTGCTTCACACCTATTTTGGGGGGTGATGAGATATCACTGTATAGGAGATTTCAGTATGGTCTTAGGTAAGACATCCAATTGCTAGTGAATGTTTTCAGGTTGACTTCAGTGACTACTATGGTAAATCAGGCATTGATTATCGTGTTTTATCTGAGGGAGTTGGGAGTTGCGAGCCTGGGCATTTCAACATACGGGGCTGGTACACCTTCTTTTTATATAAGGAAGTGTCATAGAGAGCCTTCACATGGTGATTCCAGTAGTAGAGATGTATATAAAGGTATCCAGGTGAGGTGATACCGGTGTGGGAAGAGTGGGCACACATGACCATAGTGACTCTAAGACCTATTTGAGTGCCGATCATACAGAAAGATGGTTCATCTTCAACATTTTTTTTGGTTTTTCTCACCAGCAGCTGGTGAGAAGGGATATGTTAGGAATCCACCTTCAGAAGTAGGACCACCATTTTCTCATCAGTTAGGGAACTGGAGTTCATCAGGCCATTCATGTTGAGGAGTTGGTTGTGGCTATGGTAGCTAGACTATAGGTTTTCAGTGACAATCGGGTGGACCATCTCAATGTATCTAGGCAGGGTTGCAGGGATGTGGTGCAGTTCAACCTTTTAAGATAGAACATACACAGTAGGAGAAGGATCTTGAAACCTCTATGGTTAGAGTTATGATTCTAGTTTCTTCAGTTTTAGTTTCTTCTCTTTTTTATATAGGTGCTTCCCATAGTGTTTTATCTATTATCATTTTGGAGAGCCTTGGGCTCTGCAACTTTACTTCTGATGATGTTATAATGCTAGAAACTACATTAGGAATTAGGAAGATTAGTGTAAGTTAGTGTAAGGAGTTCTCTCTTAAGTTTGGTGGGTGTCACTTCTTATGGGACCTCTATGTTTTGGAGATGACAATCTTCAATGTCATTCTCAAAATGGAATGGTTGGTATCCTTTCAGGCCTTTGTTGACTGCTACCACCGCAAGGTGAGTTTTACGTCACCAGAGGGTGGGTCTTTTCTACAAAAGGGATAATGGGATGTCTAGGCGAGAAGATCGTGACCCGAGCATCATTGGTTTGGAGGAATTATAGCTTATATTACTAGTTTGTATCTGGATGACTAGGGTACTTCACAGATAGACTTTTCTCCAATGGTGGATAATTTTAGAGTTGTCCTTCCATACAACTTCACAGGTTTACCTCCAGATCGAGAGGAATATTTCTCTATTGAGCTTTTTCCAGGAGTGGCACTGGTGTCCATTCTTCATCATAGGATGGCTACACCTAAGTTACATGAGCTTAAGAAGTAGTTAGAGGAGTTTCAGGAAAATGGTTCCATCTTACCTAGTACTTATCCTTGGGGTTTTCCTATCCTTCTTGCAAAGAAAGAGGACTGTACCCTCATATTATGTGTGTATTATCGGAAACTGAACCAGTTGAAAGTTAAGAACTGATATCCCTTACTGAGTATTGATGATCTCTTTGATCAACTCTGAGGATCCTAGGTGTTCTCAAAGATTGACTTGAGAACAGATATTCATCAGTTGTGCATTAGACCATCATATATACCTCTTATAGACTTTCAGAGTAGGTATATTCTATATGAGTATTTGGTTATGATGTTCGGTCTCATAAAGGCATCAAAAGTTTTCATGGCACTGATGAACCAAGTGTTCCATCCTTACTTGTATTTGTTTGTGGTAGTCTTCATGGACGATATCTTGGTGCACTCTCACACTCAACACAACCATTCCACCAATCTTAAGATCATATTGAGTACCCTGAGAGAGCATCAATTGTATAATAAGCTCTCAAAATGCCACTTTTGGATGGAACAAATTCACTTCTTGGGTTATGTCATCTCAGAGACAGGAGTATCAGTAGACCCAGAGAAAGTTAGAGCAGTAGTTTCATGGGAGCAACCGAAGAATGTATTTGAAGTATGGAGTTTTATGGGGCTGGATGGTTACTATATATGCCTTATATAGTACTTTTCACACTTATAAATGCCAATGATGGGCCTGACTAAGAAGGGATTTAAGTACTTATGGACATATTTCTATGATTCAGGCTTTAAGAAGCTAAAAGGGAGATTGACTTCATCACCGATAATGATTCTACTGGATTCGAGCAAGAGTTACACCATTTACTGTTACACATTAGGTATCGAGCTGGGTGAAATGCTTATGCAAGGGGAAGGAGTCACTGTGTATGGGTGTTGGTAGTTGAAGCTACATGAGAATAATTACCTGACGCATGATCTCGAGTTAGCTGTAATTGTGTATGCTTTGCACTGTTGGAGACATTATCTTTTTGGAGAGAATTTTTTGATTGACACTGAACAAAAAATCCTCAAGTATATCTTTACTCAATGAGATCTGAATTTTAGATATCAGAGGTGGGCTGAGGACCTTCAGTATTTTGACAATGATCTTTCCAAAATGCCTGGGAAAGGCAAAATAGTGGTTAATGTGTTGAGTAGGAGAATTCAAATACAGGTGGTTCAGGAGGCCAGCATATAGTAGCAGCTTATGGATAGGTTTTCTAAGATGCATTTGGAGGTAACATGATAGACAGGGGTAGACGTTTATTTCTTCTATATTTGTTACCTCTACTCTACTGGATAGAGTGTGAATGAGGTAGCTATCAGATTCCAAAGGCGTAGTCCTATGGGAGAGTGTGTCACGTGAGGACCATACTCTGGGGGTGGACCATAGATGATGATATGGTATTTTGTTTTCATTGACACGTATGGCTATCACTAGACAAGCGTGATGAGTTGTTGTGGAATTTTCTTGCCTCAGTATGGGAAGTCCATCTTGGTTTCACCAAGATGTATAATGATTTAAATCGTTAGTATTGGTGGTTGGGCATGAAGAGTAATGTAGCTAGTATTGTTATGAGATGTTCCACCTATTAGTAGGTGAAGGTGGAGCATCAGTGACTGACAGGGATATTACAACAGTTACCCATTCTTGAGTGGAAGTGTAATGATGTCGTAATGGATTTCATAATGGGTTTTCCCAGGTATCCTAGAGGAAATTATGATGTATGGGTTGTTGTTGAAAAACTCAATAAGGTTTCACATTTCCTGTAGATCAAGTAAACCTTCAGTGTTGATGAGGTTGGAAAGTTTTACATTTGAGTTATTGTACATTTTCATGGGGTTCGGCACTCTATTGTTTCAGATAGAGAAACTTGTTTTACTTATTGTGTCTGGAAGGGACTATAGAGGGCTTTGGGTACAGAGGTACTTCTTAGTACTACTTACCACCTCCAAACAAATGGCTAGTCTGATCACACATTTCAAGTTTTGGAGGAGATTCTTTGAGCATGCATCCAAGATTTCAGGGGATATTGGGAGATATACATACCCCTAGTGAATCTTGCCTACAATAATAGTTTTAGGAAATGATTCAGATGACACCTTATGATGCTTTTTATATTAGTCCATGTTGATCACCCCTATGTTGGCTGGAGGCAGGAGAGGAAACTATGTTGGGACCTCGTCTTGTCTAGGAGACCACTGAGGTACTGGAGTTGATTTGGAAGAGGTTGGATACTACATTGTTTCGATAGAAAATTGTATGATGATTGATGGAGATGACCTCTGGAGTTTGAGGTTGGAGATTAAGTTTTCTGACATGTCACATCGAGGTTGGGACATAGAAGGAATATGAGACAAGGAAAGATTTCACCAAGATACGTCGATCTGTTTGAGGTTTTAGAGTGAGTCAGGATATTTTCCTATCGGTTTCAGCTACTTTATAGCTACCAAGATATGCACGACTTATTTCATGTTTCACAACTATGACGTCACTTTTCAGACTTTTCTCATGTCTTTGAACCTGATGAGGTTGAGTTATAAGTGGATGCATCCTTTAAGGAACACCCTACTCGGATTGTGGATAGTAGCACAAAGGTTCTTAGTGGCCAGTCTATTCCTCTGGTATAGGTTCTATAATAGCATGAACGAGTACAGGACGAGACTAGGGAGAGGGAGGTCAACATACGATCATAGTGGACAAAGTTGTTTGAAGTTTTTTCATCGCCACCCTTAGAAGGGAAATTCGGGGACAAATTTATTTAAGGGGGGGAGTTTGTAAGAACCCATATCTCCTTTCCAGGTACAAATATTGTTTTAGGGTTGTTTTTGAGGAAAAAGTAAGAAATTAGGTTTTTCTATGTGCATGTAGTGTACTCATGAGCAGAAGCCATGTACCCGGTCACCGCACACAGTCATGTACTAGTTGTGTAATACCTGAGTACATGGCTGTGTGATGACCTGGTAGACCACATAAGGTGGGGGCCAATTAAGTAAACTACACAACATGTACATTTAATGAAAACAATGTGTACTTTTCTTTTTATTTGATAAATCAGAGAGGGGCCATGTCTCATCTTCAGAAACACTTTCTTTTACACGTGGTTTATAAAGGAGCATTGCAGAATGATCGATGAACTTCGAACCTCTCCTGATTCCTTGTCTAAGCTCTAATTAAGACATCATCAGGTGTGTTGGAATCCAATCGGTGAGTTCTCAAATTAACTAAGGTCTTTCTTCTTAATTCTTACTCTCTCATGAGTTATTTAAGGTTGAGTGTTTTTCACCTTTTTGTAGATATACATCGATCTAGGATGATTCAAGGGATGACGTTTAGGGATATCGATCATGAGACATCGAGGTAGGTGGTTTGTGCCTCTTGTTGTTTGTATTTGAATTATATATACTAAAAGTGCCTCATAACCATATTTTGGGCGTTGTTTTTTTTTGGAATTTAACCCTGTTAATTACCTTATATGGTTTTATTGATTGAGAAAGGGCTATTGCTTATGCATAAGGTTAGATACCTTGTTATTGGGACACCCCATGGGTGAATTTTCCTTGATTGACTATTTATAGACATTTGGTATAGAATTCCTGTTAGGCATACCATGTTTTCCATGCCTTGGTTGATTAAGATGGAGTTGATTTATTTATATGAAATGAATGTGGTCTGGTTTGTGAATGTTTAGCCATATAGTTGATGTAGATTACATTTTCTTCTTTGATCTGATATGTGTGTTGTTTTTCTAATGGACTGTGAGATCCTTAGACTAGGAAAATTATGGGGGTTTCTGTGTTTATTTACACAGGACTGTGAAAGCATTGGTGAAGATATTTAACTAGGGGTTTTGACCGTGAGAGATACCCAGGAGGTCGTTTATAATTTATTGATGCTATGTAGAACCAAGTTTATTGACCATGAGAGCTACCCAAGAGGTCATTTATAATTTATTGATGTTATATTGACCTAGGTGAATTGACTGTGAGATCTACCTTGAAGGTCATTTATAAATTATCGATTCCATGTTATACCAAAGGGGATTAACTTTGAGAGCTTCTCAGAGGGTTGTTATTTAATGAATTGGTGCTATGTTGAACCAAAGGGGTTAGATCGTGAGAGATTTTCTAAAGGGTTTTTTTGAATGATTGAATGATTGTGACAAGTATGCCAAGACAAATAACAAGCTTGGACTCTGTCTTACTTGATTGTTAGATGGTCTTCTGAGACATTTTTTTTCACTATTACATGCGGGGATATATATATTAGGCTAGATCTCAATATGTCATGATTCAAAGGATGAATAATAAATTTAAATGAATCTAATTAAAAATTGTAGGTTTGTTTACTTTTGAGTACTTCCTGATTTGTTAATTCATTTTTGTGTATTACCTGTTATATATATTCACTGAAATTTAGGCATAAATATTTTTGCGGTTTCCTACTGGGATTCTTCTCATGCCCTGTCTAGGTCATGTTTTGGACCCAAACAGATTATATGGTTATAGGTATAGATAAGTTCAAGCACCCTTCATCATCAGGTATTTGATTCTGATTGGAGTAGGAGAGCATAGGACCAAGTTGAGGCTTGCAAGGCTGTTGGAGTTTACTTTCCTTCATGTATTTGGTTTCTGTATTATACTTCCAGAATTGTGACTTATTTGGCTACTTTCCAAGATACATGTGACATGTATCATTTATATATACTCAATTTGTTTTATTACTATCAGCATTCCGTTGTTTACTCTATTGTATGTTATTACTGAATCCAATATTGTTTACTATTTTTTTCCACAGTGTATACTCTTCCAATGAGGGTATAGATTCCCCATTATCACACCTTGGCCCTCACTGCTACTTAGAAACCTATGGATTTTGGGGAAATGTGCTTGAGATTATGTGATCAATCGAGTTCGGAGCACCCTTGGGCAGCACCCAGATCCGGAACGTTACAGAGCATGCCTCTAGTGAGAAAACCCAAAAATGGCATAATCGTAAATAAAATTAATAAATAAAATTATTTTATTTTTCAAATTCTTATTACTCATAATGGTGACTCTAATTGAAAATATAATACCATCATTGAGCTTGCGAGGGAGTGCTTTCCATAGGAAGAGCCTAACGTTGGCCAACACAGACCAATTGTGGAAAGTAGTTTTTGGGATGTGACCATAAATAAAATAATTAAATAATGACTATTTTATTTTCAAATCCTTATAACTCATAAAAGTTAACTTGGATTGGAAATATGATAGTATCATTGAGCTCATGAGGGTGTTCTTTCCTTAGGCAGGGCCTAACCTCGACCAGCATGGGCTGAGGGTAAAAGTTAATTTTTGGGTGTTTTAAAGAAAAATAAAATAAACAAAAGAAAGTTTATTTTATCCAATAATGTTTCGCTACAATGCAACATCGAGCCAGCTGTTTCATTTCATAAATGAAATAGTGTAACGATTCTACAACTCTTGCATAACAAAAACATTATTTCATTTCAAAAATGAAACAGTATAATGACAAAGTGACTCAACATAACAGAAATGTTGAAATGAATTTCCTCCATTTAATTTTTTAATAGAGATAGGGGATCGTTAGAACCATCTTGGATTTTCTCTGAGGCACTAGAGAAGTGGTGTTGTCAAGTGGTGAATGGTGACAAACATTGAATCGCCACAAGTTCCTTCCTTCCCCTTTGAAGGATCTCATCATCAATGAGAGTTTCAGATTGAGAATTTACGAACGATGGTGGAGCGATGACCTTCATCATTGACGAGTGATCCGATTCCAGGTAGGTGTTTATTTCTAAGTGTTTAATGTTCCCTGTTCTTCTTTTCTAAAAAAATAACTCTGGTCAATTCACTAAAAAATTGATTCGGAGTTCAATTTTCTATAGAGGAATGGAATTCTGCATGCTGGGATTTATGGGAATTTGGATTCGTGTTTTAATTATCCTTCATTAAACTCCTAACAAGGATGCATCACACTTACATGAACAAAGGTCATGGTCCATCCTTCCTATGTTCCATGTGCATTATTATATTCCACCCTTTTCTTCCATTTTTCATGATGTGATGACCATAGTGGTCCAAGAGAGATTGCATCGGCGGATCACCCTATGCGGGAGGCTGAAGGAGATGGTGACGTTGGGTGAATGACCGCTGGCATGGGAGCCGGCAGTGGAAGAGGGAGAGCCGCGACCAGGTAGTCTACATTGGTGATAGAAGGCTGTGACCAGGAGGTTCATGATAGCAGAAAGGGTGACTAGATCGAAGGCTAGTGATGGTTGAACCTGCGGCAAATACCACGGGTGGTGAACTGAGGTTGCTAGAACATTGCAGTGACCATGTGCGGGAGGTGGTGCACCACTTCATAGGAGGTCTCAATGGTGCAGAACCTCGGTGCTAGTGGAGTTCCACATCAGGAAGAGGAGGCTGTAGCTAGTTGGACATGGTGGTGTAGAATTATGGTGCATGCCACATCCAGGATAGGCCAATCCATCCCGCTAGTGCTGGCCAGGCCAGGAGAAACTAGGCCACTGGGCGACCCGGTTGGGTAGAAACTATCCTACCAATGTGGGCTCGGCCGGAGGAGGATCAGGATATTGGGCTGGAACCTCGGACAAATGGGCTAGGTCTAGGAAGCCTAAGGGTATTATCCAATGAGCTAGGCTAGATTGGGTCATACACAGGTTGGGTTGGTGGACCCCGAATCGGGTCAGACCAGACCCTGACCTAATCGACCCATTTTCAGTAAAACTCACATAACATCAAAACCATACCTCTGATTGATGAGCTGTTTGTAGCGTTGGGACCCTAGTGATAAGGAAGTACTTTTGAAATAATCTGTATGAGTTTCCATGGCGGTTTAGTTATGATCTAGGGATTGAAGAGTAGATTCTCCCAAAATGAAGCACGCTATGAGCGGAAATCCTACAACTGGTTGTGACAAGAATAAAGTGAAAAGCCGACATTAGTGGCTCGATAGACAAGCGGACCTCAATGTTCTGACAAGAATTAGTGAATCATCAGGGATGATTCCCTCAGTAGTGAAAGATGTTTAGATTTGAGATTTATAATCTTGCATTATATACTTTAGGTTCTACCTATGTGAGCTGACTATAGTGACTCTCTTGATTGTACTTCTTAGAGGCTACACTTTATGTACTTCATTGGTTGTCTTATTTGTGTATTTATTTGTGGAATATCTTTGGGGTTTGAGGTACCTACTAAGTATTGTTTTGCACACCCCTTCATGGGATTCGGCCACATGTGTCATGTATTGTAAAGATGACCAACGCTTTGACGGAGTCCTTAGTGGACCAGGGCCAAATGGTGCTTAGAGTGACCTGACAGATGATACATGCTTCTACAACTTCAGATACCTATTTTTGTACCTACCCTTCAGGTAGGGTTTTCTACAGAGGAGTTCTAAAGACCTTCACTTTTACTTTTATGTTTCATTCGGGCTTGTATTTTGGCCCCATTTACCTTTAGTTTTCTACAGTAGTACCTTGTGATTTTTTACTTAGCGTATTCACCTTCTAGCATTTGGGTCTTGGAGTTTTGTTCATGTGTACATGTACTTAGGAAAATTCTTCCCATTTTTTTGTGATATGCCTACTCGACGCTAGTCGCTAACCCCTGGCCTATGGGATCTGGGCTTTGGGTAGTTACGACATGGGCCCTGAGGGACGGGTCGTGATAGAGTTGTTTTAGAGGAGGTCAGTTCTACCTTAATAACCAATATTCCATGAGTTTGGTTTGGGGAAATAATGTTAAGTGATTCAAGTTCGGATTTTAGGCTAGGGAATCCATTTTTGGTGCGGTGGCTGACGTATCCATACACCAGGACCCTGAATTCTGCTTTTCGAATCGGTACATGAAAACCCTAGTTGCAAGAAAAAATGATGGTACATGAATCATATTGGAATGGGTTGAGTTTTCAATGTCCTTTTTTGAGTCATCTCACTAGGTATAATTTATTAATTATGGTACATACTGTTTTGTTTCAAGATGCTTCCACACAGACAACCATCAAGGATTCCACCACCCGACAACGAAGATGATCTACGGGTTGATGAGATGGGTTCAGGGGTTCATACCAGAGACAGAACCACTGGGTGGTGTACCAGATATACCACCACCTGTGGAGTATCCTATGGTTCTCGTAGTACCAGTGGATGAGATGCGTAGGTTGAGTGCACTTCATGAGTTTTAGTGATAGATACCCCTCGGGTTCTGAGGTGAGACCAAATCATAGGTGGCCAAGGACTGGATTGAGGTGGTGACCGAGATTTCCATATAATCAAGACACTATTAGATCAGATGACAGTCCTAGTAGTGATCCATATATGTGTCTCATTAGGGTGATGACGGGGTTTAGATTACCCGATCTTACGATGAGTTGACTCTTCCATGAAAATATATTGAGAAAATTTCTTAGAGAAGTGGATCTTGCCATAAAATATAAGGTCTATTCATTCCCAAGTGCTTGTATAGATTTGGAAGGATGACATGTCGGTAGCTGAGTATTCATTGAGGCGTACCAAACTTTCTAGGTAATCGATGAATATGATATGACCAGCATGTCAGGGCTCAGACCTCCGAGTGAGGTGTGTTTAGGGACATCCAAGCCAGAACTATTCCTTTTTTCATTTCTACTTATGCTAGGGTGATAGAGAGAACCTTTTTGGTTGAATGTACTTTTTATGAGTAGATACAACCAGTGGATGTCAACTGTGGGAAATTAGGAAACCGATGTTAGTATTAGAGACTAGAAAGTGTGAGACGTTCCGAGAAGAGGTCCCAAGATAGGGGATCTATATCTCAAGGCACATCAGGTGAGTACAGTTGGCCTATAAAGAGGTAATGGTTTTCAAAATACGGTATGGGAAATCTCACTAGATATTTTCCAACCCATAGTGATGATAGTGAAATAGTGGATGGGCCACTAGGGAAGAGACATTGGCAAGAATAAATGAATCTGTCGGTCGACATACGTGGCAGAGGAGCTATGAGAGCAGCAGAAGGTGGTATACATTTCAACATGCTATAACCACCACCATAATGTGTTCCACAATAGGCTCAAGGAGTTGGAGGATAGGAGAAGGGGGTAACTTCATGTGGTCAAGGAATATGATCCAAGGGATATAGGAATGATTCGAGGTATGGTATGTGACTACTCTTAACTGCCATATTAATAAACACAATTGTTAATCATTCCTTCTTATCATGAATATAATTCAAGACCAAGAGTTTCTGGTTAACCTATTGACTTGACCCTTACGTATGGAGATACCTATGAGAGGAGACTCGATAATAACACTTATGTCTATGGGGGTGATCTAACCCTTGAGGTGAGAGTTTTGGTTGGAACTTCTTGGAGACAACATTGAGGCCTTACAACGTTATTTTGGGTATGAACTAGTCATCAACCGTTCATTATCAGATTGACTGTTTTAGGAAAAAGGGTGAGGTATGTCCACAACAATGGAAATTGGGTTTTCCTTGGTTGGTGAGAAAGGGAAACTAGGAAGAACTAGATATAATCATGGATAGGAGGATGCATCTGATCACTCTTGAGTCAGATCACCATACCCTTGGGGTAGTAGATATTATGAGTTTTTAGTTTCCAGTAGTAGCGGTGGAATATGAAGATGTTTTGCCTGAAGATATTCCAAGTTTACCTCCCCGTAGGGAGATAAAATTATAAATTTTTCTACACCCCGAGATAGAAATTATATCAGCATCAGTATATTAGATGACTTTCACAGAGCTTGATGAGTTGAGGGTGAAGGTGGAGGACATGTAGAGGAAGGACTTAGTAAGACCTAATGTTCAAGGTTATGTGTGGATTACCAGAAATTTAACCAAGTGACTCTGAAGAACAAGTATCCACTACCAAACGATTTTTGAAGACTTCGATCATTTGAAAGGGGAATCCTTTAACATGGATGGAAAAGTGTCTGTAGGATTTTCAGAAGTTAAGATAGAGTTTTAAGAATGCGTTAATCTTGAGTTTTCTAGAGGAGGGAGACAAGTACATAGTGTTTTATGATGCATCAGGGACCAGACTTGGTTGGGTCCTAGTGCAGAGGCAAGTAATGATTTCTTATGGTTCACATCATTTGAGACCACATGAGCAGAACTACGTGACCCACAATCTTGAGTTGGAAGCGGTAGTCTTAGAATTGAATATATAGCGACACTGCCTTATGGGTGAACAGATCACTATATACTCTAACCACAAGAGTCTCAAGTATATCTCCTCTCAGAAGGATTTGAACTTGAGATCGAGATGATGGTTGGAGTTCATTCAGGACTATGAATTCAAAGTAGTCTATACTCTTGGTATGAGAAATGTGGTAGTGGATGCTCTCAGCAGGAGACCCAGTTAGTAGTTACTGAAAGAGGTAACAAAGTATTTGGCCTCATTATAGTTATCCTTCATGGATAGAGGTGATATAGGTTACCTTCAATCTGTGGTTTTTACCCCTCTAATCTTAAAGTGTGTTAGGAAGGAATGACTCGATGATACCGACAATGAGAGTTTATGTTCTCAGTTGTCCATGAAGAATGCCCCTGATGGATATTCGAAAGGTGGGGAACACTTAGTTAATTTTATAGGATGTACAGTAGTGTAATTTGACACCTGGAGTGCCAAGATACATCAAGATATGAATTCGGGTGTTAATGGAGACACCGGGGATGATAGAACAAGTTGAATTTGGGCTTACCTGTTGATATAAAAGTTGAGTGCCTGTTTAATCTGTTTTTTAGTTTGTCAAAACGTTGTGTCGAGCCCCTATGCTTGGAAGGGGTTTCTTTTTTTTTGGGGGTTCCAAGAACGGATTGATAAATAATATTGATGGAATTAATGATTGGTTTATCACATACGTACATGGTACGCAATACCATCTGGGTGAATGTTGACCAACTCACCATGTCAGTCACTTATTAGATTTTTTGGGAATGGAGTCCCATAGAGATCCTGGGATACCTCTATGTGTAGGTGATACATACACAACCCATCACATGTCATTTACTGGGGAAAGTTTTATGTTGATTATGGGGTGAATTTTGTGGAGTTCTGATGGAGATCGATGGTCAACAGGAGAGGAACCTCCATGGGCAATCGATTCCTCTAGTGAATATTCGATGGTAGCACAGGAATCTCCAGGAGAGTACATGGGATTGAGAGGCTCATGTTAGTGCTTATACCCTCATC
This sequence comes from Viscum album, assembly GCA_963277665.1. Classification (NCBI taxonomy): domain Eukaryota; kingdom Viridiplantae; phylum Streptophyta; class Magnoliopsida; order Santalales; family Viscaceae; genus Viscum; species Viscum album. The sequence goes on from OY728154.1 coordinate 90,635,989, forward strand.
TATTTGGGAATCCCTTGGTTTTTATTTACAGGATGTAAAGGCTTAAGGTGGGGAAGAGGTAATGACTTGTATTTTCTCTGTTTAATTTTTAGAAAATTTCTGGGAAAATTCTCAGACTAGGCGCTAAGACGACGTGCGATTCCAAGGCCTGGTGTGCCCTAAATGGTCCATTGATAAATGTTACGTTTATAAATATAATACATGAGTAGTTTTCCTAAAAAAGTGAAATAACTCTTAAACAGGTTCTTAAATCAGAAATCTGAGGGTACCATTAAATTCAGGATGGTGGGTTTACCATAGGTGCGACATAAGTTTAGTCGGCGTGAGCCTCTATTGAGAAAACCCAAAAATGGAATAACTGTAAAAAAAATAATTAAATAAAATCCTTTTATTTGTAAAATCCTTATAACTCCCAAACGGTGACTCAGACAAAGAATATGAGACCACCTTTGAGTTTGAGAAGGCATGATTTCCTTAGGCAGAGCCTAACACTGGCAAACATAGGCCAACATTGTAAAGTAGTTTTTGGGACATGACTGTAAATAAAATAATTAAATAAAGATTATTTTATTTTCAAATCCTTATAACTCATAAAAGGTAACTTGGATTGGAAATCTTAGAGTACTGTTGAGCTCATGAGGGTTTTCTTTCCTTGGATTGGGCCTAACCTTGACCGCCTTGGGTGAAGGGTAAAGGTCGATTTTTGGGCATTTTAATGAAAAATTAAATAAATATAAGAAATATTATTTTGTCCAAAAATGTTTCGTTGTAGTGAAACGTCGAGCTAATTGTTTCATTTCATAAATGAAATAGTGTAATAGTGTTGCAAATCTAGTGTAATAGAAACATTGTTTCATTTCATAAATGAAACAGCATAACGACGTGATGACTCAACGTAATAGAAACCCTGAAATGTGTTTCCTCTATTTAATAGTTTAACGAAGATAGGGGATCATTGGAAAGATCCTAGATTTTCTCTAAGGATATGGAGAAGTGGAATTGGCAAGTGGTTAATGGTGATGAATGATGAATTGCCACAAGTTCCTTCCTTTCCCTTTGAAGGATCTCATCATCGATGAGAGTTACGGGTCAAGAATTGACAAATGATGGTGGAGCAACTCTGTTCTTCATCAACGATCGATCAGGTTCTAGGTAGGGGTTTATTTATGAGTGTTTACCTTTCCCCCATTCTTCCATTATAAATGAATAATGAAAATTAATTCACTAACCAATTGACCTGCAGTTTGATTGTCTATGCAGGAATTAGATTCTACATGTTGGGAATTATGGGAAGTTGGATTCACGTTTTAATTATCCTTCATTAAAATCCTAACAAGGACAAATCATAATGACACAAAAAATGGTCGTGGTCCATCTTTTTTGTGTTCTTTGTGTGTTCTTTGACTCCTCCATTTTCTTCCATTATCTATGTCATGATGGCAACCGCAGTCCAAGAGGGACCGCAATGGAAAATCACCCCAGGCAGGAGGCTGAGAGAGACAACGACATCAGGTTAATGACCCCTGGCATGAAAGTTGATAATGGTAGAGGGAGAGCCGCGGACAGGTGTGCCACAGTGTCAATAGAATTCTGTATCTATAAGGGTCTTGGCAGTGGAAAGGGCCACCAAATTTAAAGCCAAAAATGGTGGAACCCACGGAAACTGCCACAGGTGGTGATCCAAGGCCACAAGCACGCGGCAGTAGACGCATGCGAGAGGCGACATGCACTAGTGGTGCCCCACAACAGAGGAGGATGCAATAGTGCAGAACCCCAGTGCTGGTAGACCATGATGAAGCTGAATTACGACATGCACCACGTCTAGTCTGGACCAAACTGGCCCACCAGCATGGGCCGAGCCAAGGGGAAACTGAGTTTTTGGGTAAAAATCAGCCCGCCAACGCGGGTCGGGCCGGAGGAGGACTAGGCTTCTTGGAGGCCAGGTGGGCTGGAACCTCATCCAAATAGGCCTAGCTGGATAGATTCAAACTTGGGTCAGGTCGGCGGACCCAGGTGGGGTCATTGTACCCCAGATCAGGTTGGTTCGGGTCAGACCGGACCTAGACCCAACCAACCCATTTTCATTAAAACAAACATAACTTCCAAAATACACATCTGATGGATGAGCCATTTGTGGCATTGGGACCATCACAAAGATTATGTCCTTTTGACATACTCTAAGTGATTTTATATGGAGTTTGAATTATGAATTATGGATTGAGGTGTAGATTCTATGGAAATCAAGCCTGGTACGAGTGAAAATCCTACGGTTGGCTGTGATGAGAGGGAAGTGATGAGAGGACCTCAGTGGCCCGGTAGGTGAGCGGACCTTGATGGCCCAAAAGATAAGTGGACATTAGTGTCTTGGTAGCATAGTGGACCTTAGTTTGCCAAAATACAAGAGAACCTTAGTGTCCTGGAAACTGAGCGCACCTCAGTGGCCTAGAAACTGAGCACGCCTCAATGGCTTGGAAGATGAGCAGACCTCAGTGGCCTGACAACTGAGCAGACCAAAATAGCCAAAAAGATGAGTGGACCCCAGTGGCCCAACATCCAAGCGAACCTTAGTATCCCAACAGATGAGTGGACCTTAGTGGACTGGTAGCCTTGCAAAACTCAAAGGCCTGGAAGACGAGCAGACCACAGGGGACCGATAGACCTCACTGACTCATCAGGGATGAGTCCCTCAGTATTGTAAGATATTAAGATTTTCTACTGATAATATTTATTTTTATAATTTAGGTTATACCTATGTGAGTTGACTCTAGTGACTCTATTTATTGTACTTCTTAGAGGCTACACTTCATGTACCTCTTTAGTAGTATGCTTTGTGTATTTCTTTATGGTATATCATTCTAGTTTGGGGTCTCTACTGAGTATTGTATTTACTCACCCTTGTATGGGATTTTCCCACATGTGTCATGTATTGTGAATACATGATTGATGCTTTGACGGAGTCCTTGGGGGACTAGTGCCAATTGGTGCTTAGAGTGACTCGATAGACGAGACATTCTTCTATTAATTCAAACAACTATTTCTATAACTACCCTTCAGATAGGGTTTTATTCATGGGAGTTCCATAGACTTTCACTTTTACATTTTTTTTAGCGGGGCTTGTATTCTAGTCCCATTTACCTTTAGTTTTCTACTATAGTACCCAATATTGGTTTACATTGTGTATTCACCTTCCAACATCTATGTCTTAAAGTTATGTGTGTGTGTACAGGTACTTAGGAAAATTCCTCCCATTTGTTTGGGATGTTCCAACTCCACACTAGTTTCCAGCCCCTGGCATATAGGAGGAAGGATTGGGGTAGTCATAGCATCGGCCCTAGGGGACGGGTCGTGACATTATACTTCAATGAAATTACTCACAAGCATTCTCTTTATTATATCATGTTTTAATTTTGAATCACAAGTTATGTTTACTTATCATATTTATTCTCCTAATGGGTTTTTAGCTCAACCATTTTTTATATGTATTTTACAAGTTATCCCATGCAGTTTAGGAGCTCAAAAGGATTTGGGAGCTCATTATAGAGAATAAAATATTTTTATTTTTATTTTTTTCATCTCACTTTGATGTTTTATGAACCAAGTCTTCTAAATAAACTAGGAATTTTTTATCCTTGTTTTGCATTAATGGGTGTTTATGTTTAATAATCATGAAATAATATGAGTAAAAATGATTGGGTGTTCATATGGATGAATAAGAAAATTAAATACAGTAGGGTGTGATACTCAATTCAAATTCAATAAAATTTTATGAAAAAGTGTTTAAGAAAGGATCAACTTCCTGAGTTAGTTCAAATTAAATCTCTTATGTAGTAGTAATTTCATCCTAGAGTTATTTTATAGAAGGTGGATAAAGGTATTAAAAATATTACACATTTTCTTTCAACTCGACCCCTTGGGGGGATTCTTCCTCTTCTAAAGTTAAATACATGTATAATAGTGATGTTTATTCTACTTTAAATATGGGGGGATTATGTGACACATCTTCATTTTCTCACTCACTCCAAAATCGATCTAAATCTTATTGATCATCAAATATACATCATCATGTGAGACGCAATCATATCCTTCTATCTATTCTTGGTAGGTTTGGATTTGATTCATGAGTTGGTTGGCCTATGGATACTCATCAATAAGTGCCACATCATTTTGGACCTAATTAGTAAAACTTGGAATAATTAATCCTTGGACTTTGGTTTATGAATATCATTTTAGACTTGATTAACCATGTCTTTCACTTCATGGAGTGAGAGTAACATCTCTTTCCCATTCACCATATGTTTGAATAGAATGATACGATCATCATCCATTCATTAGATTTATTCCTCAGCATTATCAACCACAAGTTCTTACACCTAAGAGTAGTTGTTCCATGCATAATAATTATCATTTGAAAACATCATAGTAAAAGATATTTATTGGTTTTTAGAAAATAATTAATAAAAATTAACAATGTAAAATAAATTAAGTAATAAATTTATTAGATCCTATAAAATAATTCAATGTTTTGATTTACACCCATCACTGGTTATGGAAAAATCTATTTAAATTTTTCTAGTGCAAAAAATTGTCTGACTAGGGTCGTCTCACTTGAAGAGATTCACAGTTATTCACTCAATAATTCCCATTCTCCAACAACTACTTATTTTTTGTGTTTTTATTATTTTATTAAAACCAAGAAATGATATGGGATAAAATAATTCAAATTCTATACTATCCTAACATGAAATAAAAAATTATGTTATAGAAAAAAGATCATGGCCCTAAGGGTTCGGTTTCTGGTACCTTCATGGCTCAACTTTGTTGTTTTAAATTAATTTTGATAGTTCAATCATGAAATATCATTCATAAAATGCTATCCTTAAATTTTTGGGAGTAAAATATTTAATTCCTGGGAAAACCAAATTCCATATCCTCTTATAGTAAATGTTGATGACACACCTCAATTGTGAGTGTTTCTTATTCTATGTCCTGGCTCCATCGTTTGTCGTTTCATCCATTGAAAAACTTAAATCAATCATGTAAATAGTTATCATTCAATGGAAGGTATGGAAAAAATATATTTTAAATAATAAAATTGAGTTTGAGATCAATTTTTTGGTGGAAAATCACCATACATGTACACTTCACCATCGTTAACCACAAAATTGAATCAAAATTTGTTAGAATTTAAAGTAGAATTTCGGAAACACCGAAATCATCCCCCAAAGTTAAGACTCAGGTAATTCACTCATTGTTTAGTGTAATAGTTCATGGTGTAAGAATGTGGAAGAGGGAAATAAATAGAGGGTTAGAGACAAAGTAATGAATGATAAATGGAGTGGAACAATTTAATAAAAACAAAACACAGTTTGTTATATAATATAACTAGTCTATAAAAGAAGATAAATAGAGTAGTAGAAGTTTCATAGTTTATTTCATTCTCCCTAATTAGAAAAATAGATGCCTATAATATTTATATAGGGATAAATCCCCACTTTATTCTTAAAGCAAGGCCTGATCTTTCAAAATACTTTAAATCCCTCCTCACATCTTCCGATCTTTCATCCCTTGATTTTATTGAACTCTTCCCTTCTTTAAAATTAGCATGAATATATACTTATTAAAAATTATATTTAAGATATAAAATAAGGAATTATCTTTACCAAAATTATCCTATATTTTATTTGGGTTAATATCATTTATAGATAATGTCACCTTATTTTCCTAAAAGAGATAAAATCTTGTTGACATGGAATTCCCATATTCAGTATCCATTTTTATTTTAGAAATTTCATGTAGATAATCCTATTCGAAGATAGTTCACAAATCCATTTTCATCCAATGAGTTCACATATCCATTTTTAAATGTATCCATTTACTTCCCACCTAGTAATTTTAGATACCCAGTGCATGATGTATCCATTTTATAGTGGAATGCAGGTCCACGTAGCCAGTATCCTCCATGTTGGTATTTTTGTTCATACCCATTATTATTCACATAGATATTTATACATTGGTGATCCCATGAAACAAAGTAGCAGAAAATACACAATCTTCCTCCTAATTCCATCTGGCCTTCTTAGGGGCTATATGGAACTTCTCTTCAATGTGAAAGGTGTCTTCCTCTTAGAAATGAGATTCATCGAAGTCACCTGAGGTCACAAAAGAGATCCATGGTGATCCTAATACTTAACCGTGGCCATTAAATGGTGCTTGAGATTCCAAAGTTATATCCATGGTGGTTTATAATGAGTATATATGGTGGTCTGGTATCATCATGTGGGGGTAGATAAAGAGTTTTCTTCGATGAAATGTTTGAGTAGTGGGGTTATACAATTGTTCCATGAATGATGAAGTTTTAGTAAGTAATGAATAGTATCTGCATAATAGCCATACCACATCAATGTTTTGTGTGGTTGATCTCTACTATATAATAAAAACCATGGAGAAAATGGATTATAATTCTATGAAAGTTGTGGATTGGTGCTTGCATACACTCGCAAACATTTACATAGACTCTATCGACATGCATGGGAATATAGTCCTTGGCCTAGCTATTTTATGTTCTCCTCCGTTTATGGAATGAACTCTCTTCCTCATATATTAGTAGGCCTTCAACATGGGATCACCCAGATGACTAGTACTTACATAGTCTGAATAAATTTCTTTCTTATATCATGTGTGTTTGAGGGATAGTGCGGGTTTGAGGGATAACTCGTGTTGAACAATTTTTATCCCATATCATCAGAACATTTTGTAAATTTCAAATAATAAATCAATAATAGTAAATTGAAATTTTTAAAATGAAACATTTGTATTCATTATCATTTAAATTAATACCTAATTTTTAATTTACCACATTTTAAATACAAAATTAATTACATGTGGATATTGATTAAAATACATTTACAATCATTAAATAATGATCGAGGTATGGCTGAAAGATCCTGTTCATGAAGCCCATGAACACCGCTGGAGCATTGGTCACGCCGAAAGGCATAATTAAGAACTCATTGTGGCCATACCGACATCTGAAGGCCGTCTTCTGCACATCCTCGTCCCGAACTATGAGCTGATGATAGCCTGACCTGAGGTCTATCTTCAAGAACCACCATGCTCCCTTGAGCTGATCGAAGAGGTCATCAATCCTCGGTAGTGGATACTTGTTCCTCACTGTCACCTGGTTCAGGTGATGATAGTCGACACAAAGTTTCAAGCTCTCGTCTACCTTCTTGGCAAACAATATCGGGTAAGCCCAGGGTAAAACACTGGGTCGGATGAATCCCTTGCCCTGCAAGTATTCCAACTGTACCCGTAGCTCTTGAAGCTCGGCGGGAGCCATCCGATATGCTGGGGTGTATATCGGGGTTGTCTCGAGGTACATATCAATATAAAATTCTACCTCTCTGCGAGGAGGTAGTCCTGGAACATCGTCGGGAAAGACGTCTGCATACTGATCCACCACTGCAGGAAAACTAGGACTCCGCACATCAACTGCTCCTAGGATGAGGCTAGACAACTGATGAGTGATGGGCTGTCCTCTCCTTTGTGGAAGTCCATCCTATGCTGCGAAGGCACCCTTCTCGCCAGTGAAGTTGAACCTGCTCTCGTCGGTGCGTACACATCGCACCTTGCATATAAAACAGTCAATCTGAGCATGGACTGTAGATAACCAATCCATGCCCAAGATGACTTCGTAAGGCCTCGACGCCGCTACAAGAAGATCCCAGCCGAAGCTCTCACCACCTAGAGTAAGCTCACACTGCCGGAACCAGTGCGTAATCGTCGAGTTTGCTCCCGTAGGAGTCTCTAGCCGTAAGGATCGAGCCAACGGCTCTGTCGGAATCTCTGAGCTCCGAACAAGGATAGCGACTATGAAAGAATGACTCGCTCCTGTGTCTATAAGAACTGCAGCAAGGGTGGAATAGACACAGATAGTACCTCGAATCATCTCGGACGCGCCTTGGTTGTAGGCCTCCGCTGCCTGGAGCTGTGCCTGTCTCTGCCCGCCAGCTCCCTGTGGCCGGGGTGGACCTCCAGGTGGTGGTGGTGGTGGTAGAGCCTCAAAGCATCGCCCACCACCTGCTGCTCGGCCAACTCCTCGGCCTCGTCCGCCTGCTCCCTGCGGACCACCATGGTTGACCCTCTGCCTCTGCCTGGGTGGCCCCTCAACCGTCTGCTGCTCCTTAGCACGGTGGGTCGGGCAGTCACGATCCATGCGGCCCTGGCCGCCGCATGTGTAGTACTACCTGCCTCTCGAAAGACTGGATCCACGCTGTGTGCCCCGCTCTGCTGAGCCAGTGTCCTGAGGTCGTCTGCCTGAGGGTCTAGTTTGCCTGGACCCATGAGTCATCCGTCGGCTGCCTGCTTCAGAAGACTCTGCTACGTGCCGCTCTGCGGTAGGTCTGGCTGCTGATGAAGGCTCAGCAAGGAAGCTCTCAATCAAAAGGGCTCACTCCAGTACTCCTGCCTGAGTCGGAATGCTGAGGGAGATCAGCGATGCCCTGATCTCATGCCTCAATCCCTGCTCAAAGGTATGGGCCTGGAAGAATGGGTCTCGTACCATGTCTGTAGAGTAGCACGAGAGATCGGTAAATCTCACCGAGTACTGGGCAACTGTCAAGCTGCCCTGCCGCAGCTGAAGAAGATAATGGATGCGCACCGCACGGAGGGTGGCTGGGATGAACTCTGACCGAAAGAGGCTCTCAAAGTCCATCCAAAGAAGAGATGCCTCATCGTGCACCTAGAGCATCAATCTCCACCATCTGCCTGCTGCCACGTGCAGTAGGCTCACTGCGAGGATCACCATGAGGTCTGCTGGTTTCCTCCCTAACCTGAAAACCTGTACGACTGCCTCCAGCCAGTCCTCGGCTGCCTGGGGGTCCGTCTCCCCATGGAACCGGGGCGGTCACTGGCGCTGAAACTCGTGTAGTGCACTAAGGCGACGTGCATCGTCAGTAACTAGGGCTGGAAGCATCGGTGGCTCGGTGGGTAAAGGTACCGCCGGTGCCTCAGCTGTCAAAGGGCCCTGTACTGAGGCCTCATCGCTCGGTGGGATGTCGTCACACTCAACTCTCAGAACCCTAGCTGGCTGTCGTCGTGGGGCCATCCTGAAAAGAAACAGGTGCGCCACGGTCAAACAGTATACCTGGTGAGGTGACTCAAAGTAATCACAAAGAAAACTTGAAACACACATGTAATCAATGTTTTCACTCATTAAGTCGGAAATCAGAAGTCAGGGTCCTGGTGTATGGATACGTCGGTCGCCGCACCAGCACTGGACCCCCTGGACTGATAACCACACCCAATACGCTTAACACTATTGCTTCACATAGAAAAAGATCAGAGTCCAAAGTTCTGCAGTAGAACCGAACTCCTCTGATACCAATTTGTCACGACCCGCCCTCGGCGCCCGTGTCGTGACTACCCCAAGCCCGCCTTCCATAGGCCAGGGGCTGGAGACTAGCACCAAGGCGTAATTCTCAGTAAAAAGGGAAGGCATTGCCTTTGTAAAGTAAACACTAAGTAAAAACTGTTTACAAAAGTAAGTGCGGAAAATTAAGTGGGCCAGTATACAATCCCAAACTGAAAGTAAAGTACAACTGGAAAGGGAAAAACAATAACTAAAAAGTAGAGCCGCAGCATCGAGCCGTCCACTAGAAGTCCCACCTGAAGGGTGGGTACAGATAGCTTCCACTGCTCCTCGGGTCCAGCTGACCACTCCGAGTACGTCCCGCCCAGTGGTCCACCTACAGGTATTGTCCTGCTCCGTAAGCCTCAACCACGATCAGCACTATCCGTCGTGTACAACCAACACAACGTAGTGCGGGCATATCTCGTGTAGGGGTGAGTATAAGCTACTCAGTAGGGACCTCGAGACCCCTGAAGGTCTCCCAGAATCCACAATGGATAAACCACAAAGGAAAGATACAATCACGAAGTAACATTCGATACTGCTTAGGTATATGCCCATACATATACCTAAGTCATCAATCCTCATTCGGCTCCAACATCCGATCCGAAGTATAACCCAGTCCACACAAGAAAGCAAAACGTAAATCCACACAGGATAGCACAACACAATCCACATAGGAAAGAAAAACAAGAGTCAGCTCACACAGGTATACTTCTTCGTAAGACAATAGAGATAATAAGATATTTCTACTGATTCATCTAAGCTGACGGACCCACAAAGGATCATTATGTACTAACCCCCAAAATGACCCACAAAGGATCTAACCCACACAGGATCGATAGGTAACTAACCCCCGCAATGACCCACAAAGGATCTGACCCACAAAGGATCGATAGGTAACTAACCCCCGTAATGACCCACAAAGGATCTGACCCACACAAGATCGATAGGTAACTAACCCCCGCAATGACCCACAAAGGATCTGACCCACAAAGGATCGATAGGTAACTAACCCCCGCAATGACCCACAAAGGATCTGACCCACAAAGGGAAGATAGGTAACTAACCCCCACAAAGACCCACACAGGATCGGACCCTCACAGGATCTGTAGGCGCTGGCCCACACAGGACCGCTGAGCACTGACCCACATAGGATCGGACCCACACAGGATCTGTAGCACTGATCCACGTAGGATCACTGAGTGCTGTAGTCGTCGCCGTCGAATCCACTGAGGATCTATGTACAGCCGTCGTCGTAGTTGCAGCCAACTCTAGGGTTCCCGCACACAGCAAGCTCGTTCGAGGGGGTCCGCTCCACGAGCCGAGAGGTTGATACATAAACTGACACAAAGTCCGAAGTTGATGTATCCAAAAGTTCCGTATCGTCAACAGGAACTCAACATCACAGACGGCGCGTCAATCGGACGCCCGGTCTGAGAGTTATTTGATTTTTCGTCCCAGGGCCCCAGTTGGTTTTTAAGTCAAAACTAACCCGACTGTACTCCACCTGCATCCAAACCTCAGGTGGAGTAATCCAAAAGATCTGTCTCACTTAGAGGAATCCATCAAAGTCGACGACACGTCAATCAGACGTCCGGAGCTCAAGTTGTGAGTGTTTCCGCTCCGAGGGCCCAGTTGGTTTCGTGTACGAACCAACCCGAAAGAACCCAAAGTCCTTCAAAACCATAAGTGTAATATGTCAAAACGACCGTCTCGATCCAAGGATCACATCGCCACTGACGGTGTGTCGATTGGAGGTCCATAGCCCAAGATATGAGTAAAAGACCGAAGAGGTCTGAAAACAGGGGGTCTGGGCCGGAACCGACCCGACCCAACCCCCCTGGGTCGGCCCGAACCGGGGCGACCCGACCCAGATGGTGCGACCCGGCCCAGCCAGCGCGGCCCGGCCCGGCCTAGGCGAGACCCTGCTGGCACTGGCCGGGTGGCCAGCGGGTCAGCTCGGCCGTTAAGGCCGAGCGAAGCGGGGGGCGCGCTGCCCCCGCGTGAAGGAGTCGCGGCCCCGCGTGGGGCCACGCTTGCCAGCGGACACGGCCGGCTGCCGCGTCCCGTACCCCTCCGGTCCCACGCGGTTGCGGGACCTCGCCCTGCCACTGCGGCTTCATCCACAGTGGCTCTTTCCGGCGGCGCGCCGGGCGCCGCCGCCACCTGCCGCTGGCGAGACACGCCGGCTGACTGCTCCGCGGACCACTGGACGAGTTCCGGTGGTCGGAATTTCATGCCGTCTTTGCCAAAGGCCCTCCCGGGGTCTGTCCTTCACTGAGAGGACCTTGTATCGCCCGTGTGGCCTGCTTTGTCGTCACCCGATAATCCGCTCACCAAGAACAAAGAGTCGGTGGGTTCGGACTTGTTCGTTGGTCTGCACCCACCATGTTAGCGGTTTTTAAAAAGTCTTCCAACAAAATTTTAAACAACCTCGGATATAATCACATAGATTAAAATGAACAAAAACCCTTACCTCAACGTTGTCTTCTAACGTGAGTTCGTCGCGGAATTAACCGTCACGGAAGAAGAAGATCGTCACGTCGCGGAAGGGGCGTCGCTGTCGTTGCGGTACACGGCGTTGCGCAGTCAAACTCAATCGGTTGTTGATCGAAGATTGTCGCGGGGAAGAAACATTGCAGAAGAAATGTTGCGGAAGGAGAAGATCATCGCGTCACGTCTTCGATCTCCGAGGGTTCGGCGCTCTTCGTTGCCCTTCGTCGGAGGCCGGCCTTCTTCATCAGCAATGATGCGTTCTTTGCGTTCTTCGCGTTCTTCACGAAGGGGGATGAAGATCTCCAAGCTTTAGAGTTTCTCCAAATCCTTTCAACAAGATACCCTCAAGTAAAACAAGTGTTGGTATTATTTTATCCCCATGCCAACAATTTGAAATTCAAAGTTAAGAAATGAACAATTAATTCGATGAATTAATTATAACGACTTAACTGCCCAATTAATAGGGGCGTTTAGAATTTAAGAAAACGCACCAGTTGACTTTCATTAAAAAGAGGTTTTCGCGGGTGCGTTACTTAGAGGGAAAGAAATGGTGGGGCTCATGCGGGCCCCACCTCACAAATATCCTACCAAGTGGGTAGGATATCGTGGGTCCCACCTTATCCACTTAACCTGGCTTAAGTGGTTTTAAGTGACTTTAAGTGAAATAAAATAAAGTGTCGCACCACTTTTATTTTATTTCTTAACATAACCCCAAAAATTAAAAACCACACCTGAGCAAACGCAACTCCGAAAAAGGCGTTTCTATGTAAATACCGGCGCTACGATTCCATCGGTGCCCTCAGAATTCGATTCTGAGCACCAGTTCAAAAGTTAGAAAAACCTGCTCGTTCGTTCACTGAACGTACCCGAGCCAAACTTCGGAAAATGATTCCGGGCACATCGGGCCTCAGAATCAGGTGCCGTCAGAAACTGCGTTCTTGTAAAATTCCAAAGAAAATTAAGAAAAAAATTTCCTTGAATTTTACGGGTCTTTACACTTAGACTTATCCTTAAAGACATCCCTAGAAATATCCTTACAAATATCCCTAGGGAACTTATTGAAATTTTCTTATCCTAATTTCCAAAGACTAACTAAAAACTTTCTCTAATACTAACTATAGAGACTCAATCTTTTCATAGATAGATATTAAATATTTTTAGATGAATATTCAATAAATTACACAAACAAATGCTAGTGAACCATAATGTTTAATGTATATGGAGAATAGGAACAAAATATTATAATTTTGTGAAAGTTATTCAATGTATCGTATAAATATATTCCCATTATATACTCTTCATAAATGATCCCTACTTAAAACCTTTCCTTATGACCTAGGGAAGGGAAACATAAGAAACGGTGGTCTCATATGCCCAGTAAGGGTAAACAAGGGAGATATATAAGCATAACATGAGCATAAGTGTGTGAGTACATGAGCATAAAAATTCAAAACCATACCCCTCATATCAAAGATCAACATCAAAATTCTTGGAATAAACATTGGTAGTTCATCATACATGAATCATAAAGAAAAAAAAAGAACACGGGCAATGATATCATAATAATGAAATAAAACATAAAATTGTGGCATACACGTAAGAATAGAAAACATTTCCATAGTATTCAAGGATCACTACCAAGTCTATAATAGTGGAAAAATTTCACTCCCAAAACCATCATAGTAGTCACATTTGACTTTTAAGATCATCATAGTGGACAAAGTACCCTACTGAATTGGGTTCACTCCCCATTATAGTCCTATCTATATCAGGATATATAAATCCTTACCTAATGCATTAGATAGAGATATAGTTATCACCCTTTACATAATGAAAATCATACATATGATTTCCACATGATAGTAAAATATTTATCATATCAAAACCCATGAAATTAAATTAGTTTAATAACATTTAATCATATAATAACCTATGGAAAAGATATAGGTTTCATAATCATTTCATTATTTCAAAATAGCACAACCCATGGAAAAATAAGTAGGTTTCATAAGAATTTTATCATGGTATAACCCATGGAAGAGAAATTGGTGTCATAGGTATATTGTAATCATAAATATAAACCATTGAGAGAATGAATCATAATTTTATCCTTGGATCACATACCTAGTGAAGGAAAAGTTACAATAAATAATTCCATCTTACATGGAGAATGATGTTGAAGATAAATCACATAGAATATTTCTTGAGCAGTATATTTTTTTTTAGAAAATCAATTTTTTAAAATAAAAGTATTTTTTAAATCCTTGTCTTTGAAAATAAATTTGAAAAAATTATAAAGGAAACGTTAAAATAATTTAAAACTTTTCTTTAAGAAAATATTCTTTTTAGATTGAAATAAACTATTTAAAACATAAAAAAATTTACAAATAATTTTTTTTGAAAATAACCTTGAAAACTTATAAAGGAATATTGAAATAAAATAATTTCCATAATGGAGAGAAATTTTGTTCATTTCATAAAAGTTAAAACAAATATTCCTTTCACATTTTCAGTAAAAGAAAAATGAGAAATGTTTGGAAATTGACATAGAGATTAATTTTAATTTTTTTTAAAAGTAAAACATGGGTAAAAATTTCTTTAATAAATCATTTGAAAGGTGTTTAATAATTTTTTAGACCATTTTTAGAAAAAAATGGTTTTGGAAGAAAAAATGTTTTCGATCGAAATGACGATTATTCTTAAGAACGTTATTTTTAAAATCATGAATACATGAATAGAGGAAAATGAATGGAATAAATTTATTCTCAAGAAATAACCATAGTATAATAAAATTAATTGTTTTATTTAGATATGGAATATAATATTTGATCATCAGAAATATGGTCATAAACAATCCCATTAAATGATGAGATTGTGAAATACAATCTTTACCACTTTGGTAAATTTGAAACATAATCCCCATGAAGTAATATAATTTAAATAAATATAAAATATCATGATGATAAATAAATAAATTATATCAAAATTTAAATGGGTTGTATATACACCTCATAAAATAAGATAGGTGTATAACAAAATAATATGTCTCAATAAAGGAAAATTGAGACAAAAACCCTTAACACTTTGGTAAATTTTGAACTACAAACCTCATGAAAGATAAATAATAAAAGGTTTATTTAAATATCAAAAAATTTAAGGATAATAATTATCAAATAAATTTTTGGGAATTATATACACCACATAACATAAATATCTATTGAATATGGCTTGTGTCTCACAGATGTAGAAAGTGAGATTGAAATCCATTATGAATTTGGTAATATATGGATAAAGACCCCATAAAAGAGATAACCTCATGTGGATTATAAAATAAAAATTATTTTAATTAAATTAATAATAAAATACTGTCATTTTTAGTATATACACCACACAACAAAAATAATTAGTGAATATTCCATATATCTCACAGAAATAAAAGTGAGATGAGAAAACCCTTTCCATAAGTATCAAAATTTTTCGTACACATTAAAACTTCATTTATAATAATTATAATTTTATTATAAATCTAACAAAGAAAAATAAATAAATATATATATATATCATACCATATATTGTTTTATTATGATTTTTTATCACCTGTTTATTAACAATTCCATGTTAAAGTAATGTTTTGGGTAAATACTGCTTTATTTTTCCTGTATGTTTTGATTTATTACTTTTGGTACCCTTACATTGATAATGATTACATTATTTGTAGAATAATAATAATAAAATAATTATAATATTTATAAATCAATTATACTTTTATTACCAATCATGAATTATGGTTTTTAGAAATGAAGTATGTTACGATCATGTAGATGGTAGGTTGTACGCACGCATGAGTAACATTTCTATTTTTCAAGGATCATTATAAAAAGAAGGTAAGTAATATATTTTATTTAAATAATTATAATAATATCAAAAATAAGATATTATTATTTTTAATATACTTATAAATATCATCCATTTAAGTGGTGATGAAAAGAGATATTCACATCGCTTCGTGAAGGCGATAGTCCACACGTACACAAACAACGTTATCATCTTTCTGTGAGCGAAAACATAAGAAATAAAAAGATATACTATATTTTAATAATTATTAATATTTAATTAATATCATATTTATTTCATATAAATTTATCCTTATTATGTTCCATGTGAAGAGTAAGTGAAAAAATAACATCGCTTCACGAGGTGGTAGTCCTCCGTACACACAAACAACGTTATCGTATCCCCTAAAAATGGAAAGTAAAAAAGGTATGTATGATATAATGACTATATATATAATTATATTTTAAATATCATATATATACTTTATATATATCAATATAACCTTCCTTGAGAGGTGATGGTGGGAAAACGAATGACATTGGTTTCAGACACAGTAGTCTGTCGTACACATGAATGGTGATTTCATAACCCATTTGATGTAACAAAAGATAGATATAGGTAATGAACTTAAAATAAAAAATCTTAGTATATGTATGATACTGAGGTTATTATATCATCATTTTTAATAATAATTCAAAGAGGTTTAGGAATAAATAAAATACAAATGCTCAATAAAGAACGCTACCTCTTCCTCGAGTAACCTCCTTAGGATTGTACCAAAAGCCATCCTAGGTAGGATTTCATCCAAAAATAAGTCTTATAGAAATACATTATGGAATTTGGGAAACTTCTTTGTTATGTATTATCTAAACCAAAAGGGATTAAAGGTGTAAATAAGAGAGGATAGGGGGTGAACTTTTATAAGTGAGGTGGGTGACACACTTGTAATTTTTTTGAAAAGAAAAGGTGTACCCAAGTTTTTATCATGAAGAAATTATCAAAGAAGGACTTTCATAGATAATAATAAATTATAGTATCTAAAAATTTCCATAAAATATATTTTATATATTTTTTAGGTTATTTTATCCATTATATTTTTGTTTAACCCCAGACAAACCCATTTTTACCTTAACCATTATAATTATTTTTTATTATTTTCAAGATTCATTTTAGTGAAAAATTAAGTTTAAAATATTATATAATATAATTTATTATTATTCTAAATTTTTAATCAATTTTACCAAATTCAGTTAACAAAAATGGAAAATTTTAACTTAAAATTAATCCTACAGACAGGACGCGAAAAAGGCTTTTCAAAGAGAAAATGTTCAAATTTTACAAAGTTGTTATATCCAATTTCAGTAAAAAATTGATTAAAATGACATAAATTGGGTAAATAGATATATAATTTAACAAATTTTACTCTAAAACAAATTGAAAATATAATATAATTTCATAAATAATTTAAACAAAAGGCGGTTTTTAATTAAAATTTGGTATTTTTCACTATTCAATAAAAAATTAATCTTATAAGAAAATTATAAAAAATTAACCCTAAAATAATTTTTAAATGATGATTTGAAATTTATTTTTTAAAATAAAATTTATAAAGGTATCAAAAATTATTTTTAAAAATAAGTGTCAAAAAGGAGACAAAACTTCTTTTTATAAAAATATTGTTTTTAAGCATGAAATTGGATTTATTCTTATCACTTGTCTAGGAAACACATAAGATGAATGTTAAAATATTGATTGAATATATAATATATACATTTCATTAAAATAATTCACCAAAATTGTGTTTATTAATTTATTGAGGTAAAATTTATTTGTTTACAAAAAATATTTTTTCAAAAAATGATTTTCTTTATTTTTAAATAGTTTTTTTTTCATTTTTAATTAATTGGTCACCAAAAAATTAATTTTATATACATGTGTAAACCATATATTTTAATAATTTATTTAACCCTATTCATACCCACCATTCCAATGACTAGGTGATAACTAGAATATTAAATAAAAATATTTTAATAATATGTCACACTTCGTTTAAACTCAGTGTTGCGTATAACACAAGACAAGTTTAGTGTTGCGTGTAAATAAAGAAAAAATAAGTGTTTCATGTAACACAAGATAAAATTAGTTTTGTTTGTAACTCAAACTATCAAAAATATTAAATGAATTTGGAAGAAAAATATTTCATAAAATATCGGGGTGTTACAAAACTACCAAAATATAGAATTGATTTTGGTACATGTAATTCATTTAATTAATTTATATAAACTTGTCAATAATGGTTAATTGTAATTTAATAATTCCTTTTAGGATACATTATTCTCAATGAATAATTCATCACCTTCTACATTTAATATAAAACCACTACTATTATTTCATTCTTCCTACACAATATGTGTCTAGAAAATTTCATTTCCATAAACTCTTGTGGAACTAATTCATATGCCAACTGGTTTTTCATATCCATACTTTAATTTAATAAATTTAATCTTTATCCCACTATTTCAAATATATATGTTCACAATTTTATATAATGATAGTATATTACTTGACTATCACTTTTCTATCACAGGTATTTTTACAATATCCTTATAAAACTTTAGGATAATTACTTTTGATACACAATGTATTTTTATTGATGAAAGTTTTTTTACATCCTTAACAAAAAAAATCATCTAAATACTTGTTATTATTATATGATGGATGTCATACTATAACTCATATTATATCCTTTTTTATTTATAGTTGGCATATGGTTATGAGATAACACTACTATTTATGAATAATGCCTTGAAAAATAATGGAAGTATTTTCAGTTCATATGAATCTTAAAATTGATTATCCTTTTAAAAATATCATGACTCTGATGTGTATAAGTAAATGTGCATTTAGTAATTAGTCAATTAAACATTTTATTAATCAATTTTTTCAATGTATACTCATAATAAATCCTCCTTACTAACATCATAACATTGATGTGTATAAGTAAAACATGTTTACTAATTACTCCACACTACATTATAATGATAGATGAATTCTTGGCCAAGATATTATTTTATACATGGTCCTTAAGAAACTCAAATCTTATAACCATGTATATTCCATACTTCACTTTTACATTCCTTAAAACCCTTAAATGAATCTTATGATGTATGTGAATTTACCTCTAGATTAACCTTAGAATATTTCACTTTATTTATCTGAACAAATCTCAAATTCTTTTTGGATTAACCTTATTTGTAAATATTTCTTTGTCCAAAACTCGATAAAGAATTTTTTTCAATAATACCTAATGTCTTTAACTCTAAGGTGTCTATAAACTATATTGGGTATACCCTTGTAAAAGTCTTAGTTTTACTAGACAAAGATTTATCTTTCTACAACTCGGTATAACTGATTCTTAAATTTTATATTCATTGGTTATCACCAATTATTTAAGTGTTAATGAAAAAGTATTTGAGTATCAAACACCACAACAAACATTTTTTCTAAAAATGGAATAATGTATCCTTGTTTCAAATAGTCATGTGAGATAAAAATTTTAGTAATACTTAATAAAATTTCAACCAAAACAAAAAATCTTAGCAATTCAAAGTTGTGTACTTATCACTGTTGATGTAAGAAACACCCTTACTCAACTTATTATAGAATTAATATTACTCCTTATAATTTTTATATATTTACTTGATTATAGTATTTGGATAAATTAATTTGATAGACATTCAATATCTATTACCCAAAAGTAAAATAGAAACATCATATATAATGATGAATATATACTATGTGGAATCCAATACTTTCTTCTACATAAATTAATTGAAATTTAACTTTAATAGACATATCTCATGGAATGTGAAGAAAATATCTTCTTCTATGACTATCTTCTTCTTTTCCATGAAGAAATTTGAGAAGGTTCCATTGGATTAACACTTTAGATTGGAACTTTCTACTTTTATTTCATCTTGTTCACTATAATAACTAACGATTATGATTTATTTAGGTTCTTATTTATTTGGAAAACATTACCCAAAAGGTAATGAATCATTTTCTCTATATATTCCATTTTATAATCCTTAATGAAATTGGAGTAAGTGGGTGATAAGGATGTAATAATAGATGCATTGAAATATCATGATCCATATTTTAATTTACATGTACTTAGTGTAATCATCATCTCATTCATATCTTGTTTCACTTTATCCTTACACAATTCTCATAGATGGGAAAAGATGTGAATCTATCGATATCCTGATGTTTTTTTCACAACTCATTATACATTGATGATAAAATTTATGATGTAAACATAAAATTAATTATCCATATGTCTCTTGTAAGATTCCTTTTCATACTCAATTTTTGAGGTATCTCAATAGGTAATGGGGACTCCAACACATATAATTTTCTATATCATATTACTTTTCACAAGTTCCTATAATACGCTTGTAAATGTATGTCAGTTAGACAATTTATTTGTCTAGAATTGATCATAGTGAACATTTATTACTATTATCCATTCTTCTATAAAATAATATTTTATAAGCTATGTAATTTTTATTTATTATTGATTAGATTTTATATGCCTTCCACTATTTTATCAATCCCTAGTAACCCTCACTACTAGATTCAGAATATCCCATTTATTGAGTATTCTAGTGGAAAGGATTCCTAAAACCTATCTCCATAGTACAAGATTGGACTACTCCAATACTCAAATAGTTTCAACGTATAAATTTTACTGAAAAACAACATTATCTCATGGATCCTTGAACTATTGAGTGGAGTCCCAACTTATATAAATCTGAAACATAGTTTAATCAAATATTTTCCTCTAAAGTGGAAAACAATTACTATGACTACTTATTTGGTTCCATATTTTGTTACATCAACCCACTACATTCATAAGAAATCCCCAGTAGTATGAGACACCCTAAACTAGGGTTGATGAGCACATCAAGCACCAATTTTTGACAAAATCTAAGTGATGGAAGGTATTAAAGACTTGATATTTAATTTGGGGGGTTTTATTTTTTATTAGATAGTGTAATTAATTTATATTTACACTTGATTGTTATATAAGACCGCACTAACATCTTTACAATGCAATAAACAAATAAAAAATCATGATGCATGTTCATTTATCTATTAATTATTGTTTATTATTATATGTGATCATGTATAAATGAGAATTCACAAGATAATAATAAACAATGCATAAATAAAAAATTACTTATCATTAGAATTTATTACTTATTAATCCATTGATTATAAATGGATCAAATATGACCCTTGAGGTAATTAACTAAGTCATGTCTGACACATGGTGTAACACCCATCCCTAATAAGTGTATTTATGTCTCATATCAAAGATCACATTATGATGACATGATCCACATATCCATTTTTCTTCATCATAATACATAAACATATACACTCAATCATGGGAATATCAAGAATACATAATACACATTCTATATAGCACTCATGGACACACAAACCCTTATACATATAATGAGGAAGATAGATGATCTTTAGACTACCTATTTAAATATTAAATTACAATAAACATTGATCAAATGTAGTAAATAAATAAATAAATAAAATCTAGACATATACTTCCTAGTCATATCTCATGATCATTCGACACACATGTTAAATGAGTAAAAAAAATAAAATTTGCAATAAATTTGTTTCCAAAGAAATAAAATTAATTGAAATAATAAATTTTAATTTTAATTCAAATAATATATATCATAAGGTCCCAAAATAAATTTATTTTTTTTATTTAAAAAATTTAAACTTAATTTTTGAAATTTTATTATCTTTTTATGCCCCTCGGTGGCCTAAAACCCATAAGATATGGTTTGGAGTTGAACTGGACCCGAATTAGGCCGAACCGAAAGGGGTGATGAGTTATATGAAAATGATATCTAGTGAATCAATGTAAAAGAAAGAAAAAAGGGAGGGGTGGATGTTTGGTCTATCAATGAGCATGGTCACATAGCTTGAGCTGATGGAGGGGGTCGATGGGGCTAGGTTTGGCTTATTGGGATGGTTGCACAGCAGGAGCGGTAGGTCTGCTTAGTGGGTTAGGCTATGCTATGAGAGCTGATGGAGGGGGCCATTGGGGCTGGGTCTATCCAGAAGGGAGGCCACACGGTGGGAAGGATGGGGGGGCATCACTACTCCCCAAATTAAATAATATATATAGAATGATATGTAATAATGGACCTCCTTTATCCATTAATTTTTTTTATTGTTTTAAAATTCCAAGACTACCTGACTAGGCTTAAATTTTTTTATTGTTTTAAATTTTCAGAATTTTTTAGAATATTTATTTTTTTGGAAAGACTATTTTTTATTTTTGAAATTATAGCCAGTGGTTGGGAAACACCGAAAAATTCCACTGTCGAGACAACCCCGGTAAAAATAAATTTATTTTGTTCAATTTTAGATGTAATAAATCTATTTTTCTATCTTAGAATGGTTATATATTGTCCATCTGATATTGTATTGGATTTTCATCTGTGGTTATGAGACCATAACAACAGCCTCAAATTATATAAAGAAAATTTAATTTTAATATGATTAAACAAATGCATACTCTCTATGATACCAATTTTTGGAACCAGGTAGTAGAAAAAGCCCAAAAATCATGAATTTAAAAATTTTATGCAACTATCGACAATGTGACATCATCATGAGTATAGTTACTAATCATTTATAACCAATGGAACTTGAATAATTTATTTTCTAAATAAAAATTAAATCAAAATAACACTTCTTTGGATTTCTATTAGAAACATGTTATGCATGTCATCGAATATTATTACTCAATAGAACCAAAGTAAAATCCATCGAGATCATAATCAAACACTCCAGAAGTTTTCTTGAATTTCAATATTCAATCCCTGAATGATAGAAGAGAGATTTGAAGGCACTTTCTATGTCAAAATGACCATGAGACCATTAATTCATCAATTCGAATGGGAGAAATAGGATCAGGATACACCAAAACCCCCAATTATCTCTCTAAAACTTGAGTGAGAGGTTATAAAACCTCTAAAATTTTTAGAAATGAATAATACCATGAATTTGGGAATATTTTAGAATATAAAGTTAGGTTAAAACTTATTAATATTTCACTTAATACCTATATTAAGTTAACCCTTAATTTAAGGCACAAAATATTACTCACACCCTTACAATCATGGAAAAAACATAAAAAGTAAATTATTACATACTTGTAATATTAAAATAATGTTACATGATAATATATGAGTCATTAAATTTACTTCTTTTCCAACATAAATATCTAAAGAACCTAGAATACTAATTACTTAATATTCATTCAAAAACTATTTATTTAATATTCACTAAAAAACCCATGAATATAATTAGTAAATAAATTCATTGATATTATTCAAAACATGAATAATATTGAATTTATTTATTCTCATATAATCATTTAAACTTGAACAATACCCAACCATTTCCATGAGACCCATTATATCCTAATATCCAATTTACTAGAATTGGTCAAGATTATGAATAATATTTATGAATGACCCTCTAGGTCCTTATCTCGATAGTAGAGAGTATTACTCATAGACTAGGAGCATAGTCTAGAAACCCATCAAGGTCCCTATGGAGATAAGGTATAGTCATAACAATGACATCCTCCTACAAACAAACACGTTTTAATTTAATCTATTTGTCTCGATATATATTATACAGAAGGATCCGCACTCTGTGTCACCATCATTTATTACTTTATAACCCTTTTTCCTAACTGTACTGACTCAGATTATACAACCATGACCATGGATTCAATAAAGGTATTACCATACCGGTCAACTAGGCCCAATATATCTCTACCTTTCAGAAGAAACAAATTATATCTTGACCATTCAACCAATTTCATACCACTAATGACATAACCAACACAAGCTACCTCCCCATGAAGTAAATTCCTTGGTGTTATTTTAAATCAAATCATGTGATAATATAGTAAACATTGATAATTCAATCAATTTGAGAGACCAATACACATGATCGTAGATAGGAACAACTAATGACACCCAAAACAAGTGGTGTTACTTTTTATGGGTCATTCCTAATGATCTCATATACTCAAGATCACAAAGTATGAATTTTATAAGAAGAAGTACCAAATATTATGAGCTCCTAACTCTTGATGGTCACACATCATCTATGTCTATTCAGTATGATGTTTCTAGACCATAAGACATATGTTTAATATTTTTTTCATGGTATCTCTAAGTTCTCATTATAGCTTGGGAACTACTATAAACTTTTGATATGATAAATAATCTATGGAAATTACCATATAAATAGTATACACTATAATATAATAACATTTATGGTAAATTTAAATCAAGTATAACTCACTTTATACCTAATATGGAAATCAAAAAGTACTTTTTATGTTGGGTCCAGGGAACCCACTTTAACAATAGTATTTAACATTGATCAAGGCTTATGAATGGGAAGTGAGTGGGCATAGCCCCTTATTTCCTTGATATTTGAGTTGTTAGTAGAGTTAGTGATATATTAGGTGGTGGAGGTCCCCAGGGTTGTTATAGAGTTTTTGGTCATTTTCCCTAAAGAGGTTGTGAAACTACACCCTCGGCGTGATGTCAAGTTTTAAATAGGGTCACATCCAAGTGTTGCACCAAATTTGATGGATCCTTATCGAATTACACCCTTTTAGTTGTAGGATTTGTAGGACAAGATTGGTGATCTGATGCAGAAGGGATTTATCAGGCCTAGTGTGTAGCTGTGGGGAGATCCAGTTTTGTTTTCCAAAATGTTAGATGATAGTTTGAGGTTGTGTATAGACTACCAGAGGTTGAATCAGGAAATTATCAAAAATCATTAACCTTATACATTGAGGTGACCAACCCCATATAACCATATTAAGATCAATTCTAAAGGGTTTTTTAATTAATTACACCTCAATTATTCATTAAAATCATATTTCAAATTTCATCAAATACAAGGTTTGTATTTTCACTTGAATTACTTATTGTTATCACCAAGACCTCCCAAATTTATGGAAGTGAATATAGAATAAGAAATACCCACACATAATCCATGAAATCATTCACATGGTCTATTTTTGGCCTTCTATATGATATTCTCAAGCTAAATAATCATCACATCATAAAGACTTTTGTGAGTGTCATTGGTTTCTCATACATGTCAACCAATTATTTAATTACTTATAAAGATATTTTATTCTATATAATAATTAATGTATAATTTTATACCATAGAAATTATTTCTAGGTCAAGATCCTTCTTTCCCAACCACATCTAATATGATTTCTCCACCTTCTTTGTACATTCTCTAGATAAAGGATCATCATGATCTTTCTATATCAAAATATCTTATAACTGTATCAACAAGAAACCAAAGTCTATACCATTAAACATGATAATATGTATTTTAATCATCTAATAGTATTATCTATACTTCTAAGTGCATAAAAATAAACCATTATCTGATAGCACACGTTGAGGAGAGACCATCAGATTCATAAGAACCCAAGTGGTAGCTTAAATTCAGAAGAACGTCCTTCCGATTTTCAAAATTCACTAATATTCTTATCCCCTTTAATATATGTTATATAATTAGGAGATATAAAACCAAAGGACAATAAGAAATCAACCATACACACACAAATCTTATGTCGAATGAAAAGAAAAAAATGGAAGCACACATTGGAATTAAGTGGTTCAAACTTGTGATGACCTCTGGGACACTAATATGTTTTTTTAAGTTTTATGTTTTTATTTATTATATCATGAGTTTCTAGGAGTTTTGATATTAAAAAACTTGATTTTTGAGGAAAAAGTCCATGGAACACAATCATCACACAATTTATCTAACCACCATGTGAGGTTGATATTCTGGGGAAAAATGTGTTTTCACTGTTTGATCACAATTTTTCTAACCATGAAGGTGATATAGAAACCATGTGGGTTATTTTTTGGGGAGTCACTTGCTCCCACATGGTGGAATCATAGTTTTTATAATCGTTTGATTTGTCCAAGTCATTAAAAACATTGTTTTTTACCAATTTTCCTTGATGGGTTTAACTCTAATTGACCTCATTTATCCTCCACATCACGATAAACCCTATAATATTTGTTTTGAAGCATTATTCCATGGATTTTAGTGGATAAATTTTTATTCTATAGTGTTTTTGGCTCAAGGTAAGCCTATTTATTCTTGATTTCTCATTTATTTCAACTATTCCACCATTTTTCTTCCTTTTCCATAAATTGTGGAATAATAGAATTCCCTGTGGTCGAATATATGTTTGTTGATGGAGATTTTTGATTATTTCACTATTTTTAAGTGAATAAGTTAGTAAATTTCTTGATTCAAGTGGTTTTCTTCAAAGGAGATATTGGTTTCCATCTATGACTCTATTAAAGGGTGTTTTCTATGGCTTACCTTTAATTCATCATAGTCTTTTGTTTTTGTTTATTAAATTTTCTTTAAAGTTATTTGTGATTTATTTTTAACTATGTTTGATGTAATTCATGGTTTGTGTTGGAAATATTCTGTTTTTAAATGGTTTTTTTAAAAGGTTGTCACTATGTGTTTGTAAAAATATCTCAAATTGGTTTTATCTTGAAAATATGTTTTTGAATTGGTTTTTAAAGAATCTTATAATAGTGTTAGATTATTTAATTGAATTGGGTATGTTAGTTTATGAGATTGGGTTTTAAATGGATTATGTGAACAATACATGTTATAACTTCACATGTTTAACACTGAGTTATACATGGGGGACCTTGGCAGTGTGTTTTTTAGGGCTTAGATAAAGTTTATGTTGTCAAATGGACCAATTGATCTTTTAGGAGGAAGACCAAGTGACCTTACAAAATATTTACATAATGGATTGAGTGAGAACTTGGAAGTTTGGGCCTTAAGAAGACTGAAAAAGATTTTGAACATGTTTATCTTACTTTCCCAGCTAGAAAACCTAGATTTAGACTAAGTAACATTAGACCCTTATGGTAGGATCCCACATTTCATATTTCTTATGTCTGGTTGATTTATATTCTTTCATGTATTATGTTAGTGCATTACTTGATTGAGATATCTTGTGTTATTCCCATTCCCACTTATTTAGTTATATTATGGTGTTTATGATTATACCCTTATTTATTCCTCTTTTGGGTGTATTGAGCATGATTACACTAGTCATTTTATCCCATTATTTGAGCCTTATTTAATCATGTTTTGAAAAATATATTATTTTGATAAAAAAATACATTTATAAAAGGTAAAATGTATTAAAATGATATTTATTTAAAAATTGAAATTGGTTTTGAAAATTATTTTCAAATTTGATTTAATGGTTTGCATGGTTAAAAGCATTATAAAGATTTATAGTGGTAACATATTGATCTTTGTGCCTCACACCCTGCATTTTCCTTGAAGGAACTAACGGATTTGTGGAAGGGTGAAAAATAGTATTTTAAAAATATTGGTTTTGTATTTTTATTGAAACACAAAATCCTTTATACCATAGACCAGATTCATTCGTGGATCATGTAAAATTTAATTAATCATGATGAATTAATAATGAAAAAATAAATTTAAATCATAAAACTTTTGAATTTTATTAGAATCAGATTTCACTCATTTCTAAATATCATCGCTCAAAGGAACCAAACTCTAAACCCTCGAGATCATCAAAACATGCTTCATGATCTGGTTGGTATGTCGATCTTTAGTTTTAGGGTGTTAGCGTGGATAATTGAGGTTTCTTTCGATGTTCTTGAGATTTCATGAACTCCACATATTCAATATGGAATGATGAACTTGGATTAGGGTGCTTAGATATCTTCTTTCTTACTTTATAATTTGGAAAATAATGGAAAGAGGTTGTTAAATTCTTGGGAATGAAAAATCCAATGAATTTTGTCTTCTCAACTCTTATATAGGTAAGTTTAAACTCCTTTAAATTTCATTTAGGCCCTAAGTAACATTAAACTTTCATATAATCCCTTAATATCACTAAAAAAATTAGTAACTATGTAATAAATGTTAGTTGAATTTTATCATATACTTGTAACATCAAATAAATGTTATGTGATAAAACATGACACATTAACTCAACTCGCTTCTCCCATTAAATACTTAATGAACTTTGAATAATAATATTCATTTGAAAAAATTTATTTATTATTCACATATATTTATGTGAATATAATAAGAAAATAAATTCAAAACATATTATTCTAATATCCAATAACATTTAATTTATTTATTACCTAGAAACCAGTCAAATTTGAACATAAACCAAACTCGGTGGTGGGTCCCACCATGTCCTAAACCTCTATTCACTTAGAATTTTCCAGAATCTTGAATGCACTTCATGTGTCACACTCTAGGTCCTTAAATCAATAGCAGTGAGTTCTACTCATAGATTAGGAGTGGAGTCTTGTAACCCATCAATGACCCAAAATAGATATGGTTTATACATAACAATGCAAACCTTCTATGAACACACACTATGTAACATAATTTGTTTGTCGCATGATATCTCAAAAATTATGATGCACACTTTAAGTCTTCGTCATTTATTTCTTTATTATTCATTAACCACACTGGATGGAATTACTTTTGATCTCTATGTCCATTAATTTAATAAAGATCCTACTATCCTGGTCAACTGGGCCTGAGACATATCACCCCTTAGGATATGAAAGAAGCTATCTTGATTATTTGATCAATGTTATTCCAAAAACGACACACTCAACACAAGATACCCCACCATGAAAAAAATCCATTGTTTTTATCTTACATTAAAGTTATTAATGAAATGATAGACACTAATAATGAAATCAAGTTGAGAGGCCAATACACATATTTGTAGATAGGAACTACCAATGACACACAAAACATGTGGTGTTCAGATTTTTGGGTTAGTACTCATGATATCATCTATTTGTGATCAAAAAGTGTGAAATTCATGAGAATAAGTATAAATGCTTATGATCCCCCGACACCTGATAGTCGGAAATAATGTGTGTCCTATCAGTATGATGTATCTAGACCATATGATATATGTTTAATATTATTTTCATAGTATCTCAAGGTTATTATTATTGTTAGGAACTTATATAAACTTTAATATGAAAAATAATATAAGGATATTTCCATGTAAATAGTGTATGCAAAATTATCAACACTATTATGGTAAGAATACATCATGTATAAATCACTATATACAAGATATGATAATAAAAAATTATTGTTCAAGTTGGGTCTAGGGATCCTTATTTTACCAAACTCCCACATTCTCTAGATCCAACTTGCTAATAATCAACTTGATAGATCTCACATTATAATATCACGCTTCTGATGAGTTATGGATTCAGTTATTAGCCCAACTATTTTATCCTATATAGAAACTCTTCCATCTGTGACTTAACCTCCTTGAGTGAATCTTCTCAAGAGATTATATCATTGAGTATACTACCTTTTAATATATCTAAATATTACATCTTGGATAGTACAATTATATTAATCTTATTATAATTATGGTGATACTTTACTTTCTAAGTGTGATTCCAAGAAACTGATTTTTTTTGTGAAGTTTACAATGCTTATTAAGCTACATCAGAAGCCTCTACATACTCGATATTTGTAGATATATTTACAATTGGATTAAATGAGCTTTTATTTTTCATTTAAATAGCTGAATTGTGATATTAGATCATATTGATCTATATAAATAATAATTTGGGTCCCCTTATAACTAGTGTTCCTTCATTTATAAGTACCGAGTATATATCCCTTATACTCTCTGAAGTACAACTGGATAGATTGACTACCTCTCATGCAGTTCTCCCAGATTTAATAGATATTTTCCTAGTACAAAGTATATATAGGAAATATCTAGTATATAACATGGAATATGTGATAAATCCATCATAGATTCATATGTAATTTTACTCACCATTTTAATATCCTCCTATGTCTCATACATGTATTCTTGGAGAGATATGTGTCATGTGACATTAGAAATAAACCTATCTTGGATTGGTATAATACATTATTAATATATTCACATTGACATGGTCCAAGTAACCCATAGATATACCATATTAAATATTGTTACCTAGAACTTTGATTCCTACTTTAAGTAAATATTTGTATAGTATCTTTCACCCTAGTCTTAACTAACTATAATACTGATAACATTTTTCCATATGTTATTGATATATTTTACTTGTAAACTGTAGCGATCCCATTAACCACTTGTTGAAACTTGGATTAAATTTGTTCTAAATGAATATTCTATGTACAAATGATTTTATTAATCCAAAAAATGGATATATACAACTTTCATTCCTTATTGTAATTCTATGGTTTCATCTACTCTTTCTGGTTGAATCTTACAAACACCATCCAAGAATGGTGGTCTTGACATCCAATTCCCAACACAATAATCCTAGAAAGTTACTATGATATGTGGAATTCAAAATAATTTTAGCATGATAATTTGGTATAGCCAATCAATTTTTATTAGTACCATGATTGTAACACTTATGTATAGTTTCTCTTAAATACCCACCAATTTATTTACATCAATTAGAGAAACTACCAAAATAAATACATGATTTTGGTACATGGAATATATTTTCATGATTTTTTATGAACTTGTTATCCATATCTTATTTCTATTTACTGATTCCTTATATGAACCATTATTATTTTCAAATAATATATCACTCACCATGGTAAATATAAAACCATCAATTTGGTTTTAACTTTCCTATACAATATGTATCTCTATAACATTCCTTTTCCACAATCTCTAATGGAACTTATTACCACAACTACTTTTACATCTCCAGCGTTGAATTAACCAAGGTAAATATTTATTCAAATATCTCAAATAAATATGTACACCCTTTAATATAAATATAGTCTATAAATACACTATTACTTTTCAATCTTAAGTATTTATATAATATCCTATATTAACATTAGGATAATAACAGAGATGACAGTTAAGTTTTTATTTTTGTAAGTTTCTTTATTGACTTATCCTTAACAAACTATTTACATCTAAACACATGGAGTATGATATAATGGATTTAATTCACAATATACTCAAATGATATCCATTTTCCATTACATTTGCATATGGGTATGGGTTAATGTCACGATTATTGAAGCATGTCTTGAAAATATAATAGAATATTTTTCATGTCTCTTAAAATATCATGATTGATACTCATTTTAATAAATTCATGAATTTAATGTGTAAAAAGAAATTTGCATCTTAGAATTTCTCCATGAAAAATTTTAATGATCAATTTATGCATATAATAATCATTATGGATTTTCCTTTTACTAACATCATAAAATTGGTGTGTATAAAAAAAATGTGAGTTTAGGAATAAATCTAGTATATATTTATGACGATCAATGAATGCATGGTTGAGATATTCTTCAGCTCACTGACCCAAATAAATTCATATATTCTAACCATGTATATTATTTTATTCACGTTTACATTCCTTAAAATTATTAAAGTAATTTCATGAAGTATTTTAATTTACCTCTAGATTTTCCTTAGGATTGTTCATGATTTCTAAATTAAACTAATTATGAAATATTTTTTCTTACTTTTATTTATTAAGGTTTCTTTTCCAAAAACTAGATAAATAATTACTTCAATAATACCCAATGTTTTTATCCCCCAAGAGTATAAATACCATATTAGGTATATATTTATGAATAAATTTTATTTTTACTAGAAAAATAATTATCTTTCCACGACTGGGTTTTTAACTCTTACATTTTATATTCATTAGTTATTACAATTGATTCAATAATTATTAAAATATTTGTAGAGTATGAGGCACACAAAACAACATTCATTCCAGAATGGAATAATTTATTCTTATTTAAAATGGATAAGTGAGATAAATATTTCAATAATACTCAATATAATTTCAAACAAAAAAATAAAATTAGAAATTAGAAGTTGTGTACTTATCTTTGTTGACTTAGGAATCTCCCTTTCTTAGTTGGTTGAAAAAATCAACTTACTTATTTTAATGCTTCTATACAACTTGGTTATTATATTTGTATACAATGTTGTGAAACACATTTAGTATATTATAACCAATAATTAAAATAGGAACATCACATAAAATGATGAATATCCACTAAGTTGAAGCCTCTGGTTAATTCAAATTGAATTTAATTTATTTTATCTTATATAGACTTATCTTGTGACATGAAAAGAAAATATTTACCAGTATGATTCTTTTCCTATTTTATATGAATTATTATATTAAGTTTACATTATCATCACACTTTACATTTTTAGTTTCTCCATTTCTTTCAACTTATCCACCATAAGAATAAAATATTAAATTTTCTTTAATTACTTATCTTCTTGGAAAACCTTTCCCAAACAGAAAATTAAACTTTTTTCTCCAAACTATTTATTTAAAGATATTTAACTAAAGTAATTGTGTGATATGGATATAATAATGGTATATATTGAATGATCATGATGCATTTTTCAATTTACATGTGTTCAGTGTAATCATCATTGTATTTATTTATCGCTTCAATTTCTGCTCACATATTTCTCAGATATGAGACAAAATGTGAATCTATCCATGTCCTGATGATGTTTTAACAATTCATTGGACATTAATGATAACATTATAAAAAAATCATCATCCATGTCTCTCCTATAAGATTATTTTTCACCCTCACATCCTAAGGTGACTCAATAGGTAGTGGGGACGCTAGAATATAGAATTTTCTTTCACATTATAGTAATTTTCATAATAAAGTATACTATAATTTGAAATATATATTGGTTAGGAAATTTTATTTGTCTAGAAATAATCCTAGTGAACTTGTGGTATTATTAGTATTTTTTATAAAAAATAAAACATAAGTATATTAGTACTTTTTTTTGATTACTAGTTTTTAGACATCATAGATTTTATTATCTTAAACATATCTCACCATTTTATTGAATCACAGTTTCCCTCAAATAATACAATCAGAATACCCAGTCAATTGAGTATTATAATGGAAAGTATCCTTAAAACCTATACTCATAGTCTAGTCTATTGCTATGCCACTACTCATAGAGGCTGAATTAACTCACAACTTCTTGATCTATTGAGTGGAGTCCCATATCCTACAAAGGATAACCTTCCATTTCTCAACACTTTACCTAAATTGTTTTAAAATATTGATATAAATATTTATTTTCTTTTAAATATATTTATGTAAACCCATTTATCTAATAATAACTTCCCAGTAGTAGGAGGCACACTCTACTAGGGTGTACATACACCTCATACAATTAGTTTTGTTCAAAATTTAGTGATGGAAGGAATTATGAATTAATATTTATTTGAGGGCTTTTATTATTATTAGAGAATTTAATCCATTTATATTTAATATTTATTGTTATATGTGGCCATAATAACTTCTTTAAAATCAAATAAATAGAAAAACATTTATTGTGTAGGTTCATTTTATCTGGACATTATCAATTATTATTTTATGTGACAGTACGTAAAATCTACACATACATAAAATAATAAACCATGAATAAATAAAATTAAATGATGTGATAATGATACAATAATAATGGTTGATCCATTTAGTGAATAATGGATCAACCTAGACCCTAGGGGAAGCTCCTTGGGTTAGCACTCACTCAAATATAAATGTTTATTATGAAACCACATTGAGGAGAAGTGGGAAACCACAATCAACATAGTAAAAGACCATTACACACTGAAAGTACTCACAAATTTATTAAAAAAAGACTGAGATTATTTTAATTTGGCACTCTATATACTTCCTAGTGAAGAGTACTTATGTGGATATCTGGATCCTCACTAATAAGCTCTTCCAAGTGATAATTCATTCTCTCCATTGTTTGTATAAATTCCTCTCAGTTGATTTTACATTGATTGAATCCCTGAGCCAGTATTCAATCTTGCTTATCAATCCATGCCTCTTTCTCCTCATTGGAATCAACTTGCATACTTATTTCATAAATTCTTAATACCTCCTCTTTTGAGGTATTTACCTGAACAACCTTTTCATGCATACCTTCCATAGAATGGAGAACGAGCTCCAAAAACTCCCCATTGTCTTCAGCCACTATTCCAGTTTTCCCAATTTTTTTTCCACTTTCAAGATTTCTACTAACCAGTTGCCCACATTTTGCAATGAGTTCCAAACTCACTACTTTAGTGGTTGGTAATTTAGCTACATTCGGTCCTACCACACAAATCTTAGACTTACCTGAATATCTAGTAACAATTTTTAAGGAGGTTTGAGTAATCTATAAAGACCCAATGTTTTTCAATGAAAATTTATTTATAAAATTAATTTTGAAAAATGGATTTCATTTTTTTGATTCTACATGTCTAAAAATGGTTAGGATGAATTTTTGTGATTTTTCTGAAATACATGAATTTTTGGTGAATAGTAAAATACATTAATATACCATATAAATACATTATAATTTAAATCCCCTATTCTTGACAACATAAGTGATGTAATCAAAAAAATATAAAAATATCATGCACATACTACTTTTTTTGGTCTTGGAATCATCACTATTTCTAGTCTTAAGGGAAAATAATAAACTAAGGAATTAAATATTATGAAAACTCTCCTCCCCTCCACTATAAATACCAGATGTTCCAACCTCTTCTATTAACTCCTCTAAAGACTTGTGCCTTCCCTAAATTCAGACCAAATCTCTCCCCAAGATCCCTCCCCACGTCCAACATCCCTTGGTCTCCTAAAAAGACCAAACCCTCTCCCCTTAAAAGTCTATCAAGGAAGGTTGATTCAAGAGGTACAATTTCTCTTTTCTTTTCTTTCATTTTTATGTTCTTTTGTTCTCCTTTCTTTACTAACCTGTACTCATCCAAATGGTATGACAAGTACAGTAACATACATGTACTAATTGTTTTATTCTAATGAGATAATTCATCATCATCTCTCCTTTCCCAACCTTTTATTTGATATAAATGAAAACACCATTTGAGATGTGATAATTTAGCACATTCAAGAATGGCAGGTTATCAATTTCTATTACTATCTTCAATTATTGCCATGAAACTATTATTCTGGTTGAAAAAAACTATTAGATATGTATTTTATCTTATGTGATGTTCTAGAATCCTTTTTTCTCACATTATGTAAAATAATAATACAAAACAAGTTAATTGTGAGAAAAATCATTAAAATTAATTCAAGCGTTTATCATTAATGTATTATATAATGATTTACCTTAACTCCAAATAACCAAATGAATTTTATAACCATGTTATCTCCTTTATGTTAACTAATGTAATATAACTTCAATTCTATATAACCACTTTAATCTTACATGTTCATCTGTTCATGAAAATAAGTAAACTGATCATAAAAACCAACACTACTAGAATTAGAGGTATTTGCAGCGGGCTATTTGCTACGGGATACCATTGCAAATAGCCGGTTATAGAAAACAGTATCGCAAATACTATTTTTTTGTGACAGGCCTATCGCAAAAAATATTATTTGTGACAGGGTACTTCTCCATTGCAAATAATTCTCTGATTATATACATTATATATACATAAACCTTTTGTGACAGGCCCATCACAAATACGATTTTAAAAAAATTTCTATTTAAACTATTTGCGATGGGCTCCCGTCGCAAAAGACCCCGTCATAAATACTAATCAAAATAAAAAGTTATATATTTAATAAAATTATGATTAATGAAAAATTATATTAATATTATTAAAATAATAAAAAAATAAAAATTATTAAAATTCTCAATATTCTCAAAAAAATATAAAAAAATAATCAATTATTATTATTATTACTAGTAAAATAAATAAACATTAAAAAATATAATACCAAAAAACTATATCTAATAAAATTATGATTAATGAAAATTTAATATTAATATTATTAAAATAATAAAAAAATAAAAAACTATTAAAATTCTCAGTATTTACAAAAAAATATAAAAAAATCATAAAATATTATTATTATTATTATTATTATTAGTAGTAAAATAAAAAAATATTAAAAAACATAATACTAATAATAAATAATAAAATATTAAAAATAAAAAATATGCAATATTTGCACCAATATAAAATACATAAACTATATATAGTTCATATTACAAAAAATCTTGAATTCAAATGTTTGTAACATAAAAAAATCACTTGGGGGTCATCTTCTGGAGGAGGTGCAGAAGCTGTAGGAGATGGTGGAGGAATCTTCATCCCTAAACTACGAGTCAGAAGGCGCATGTACTCCATCTGCTCCTGATGCTGCTGCTGCCATCGACACATATCCTCCTTATGCTACTGCTGCTGCTACCGTTGACACATCTCTTCATGCTGCTTCTGCAAACTCTCTATTAGCTCAGTCTAAGTTCGCAACTGCTCCTGATACTGTGAGGCAAAAGGTGATGCCTCTCCACGAGCTCCTCTCGAGCTAGATGCCGACATCGCAGTAGTACCATAATAAGTACCAGGAGTCAAATGAGAGTTGATACCAACTACTCGACCCTTCTCAAAGCCATACTGAGTCACCTGCATCCATGCCGCCTCATCGAAATGGTGGGCCCTGGTCTGATCTGTCATCTCGTCCTGACTCTCAGCCTGTGTCTGAGAGGTCACAACTTTATATGACTCCTTTAATTCCAATTTGAAATTAAAATTGTGAAAATATTATAAGTAGTTAATTGTCAAAATGAAAAAAATACTATCCACAATCTGATACTGGCGATCACCTCTAATCTCTCAAGTGCCTGGATCACTGTATATCCTCCGATAAACGTCATACTCTATAATATCGGGATACTCGACTGCATAAAGAAATATAAAATAAACTTTTTATATTTAATGTTATATAAAATATTTAAAAAATATACTTACCAGATTCTCTCTATGCATACTGAATATACGACTACCAGCTTGATGTGTCACCTCCTGTCTCCCTTAGTTCTACCGACCCACTGAAGATCTCCTCTGAAATCCACCACCCAACTATTGTAAACATAATCCCTCCCAAATGTGAGATGAAATGTACTCTGGTAGGTGGGCTCTACATGAATCAACAAATTCTATCACTCCTGCTTTCTTAATGGCTATTCTTATCAAATTGCGCAAAAACTGACAGAAACGATCATGCGTAGACACCTGCCATGCTATGCGGATAACTTCATACATGCTATCATCGATGGGATACCATAAACCTAACAAATAATTTATAATATCAAGTTATTAATAAAATAAATTTCAAATTAAATATTATTTATTTACGTTCCATCCAATGATTGAACATGTCGAGTCACACATCAATGGGAATCTGTTCCCATGTGATCCATGGCTGAGAAAAATAATTGGGCAAGATAGTGCTCCCCTGTCTAATAGCAACATGCGTAAAACTATGAAAAAAGAATAAATAATCAAACAATTAGTATATATATAAATAAATTAATGAAAGATAACTAAAATATACAGGTTTGCATACCTCCGTGTGCGTGGATCGAAGCCT
Source organism: Viscum album (assembly GCA_963277665.1). Taxonomy (NCBI): domain Eukaryota; kingdom Viridiplantae; phylum Streptophyta; class Magnoliopsida; order Santalales; family Viscaceae; genus Viscum; species Viscum album. The sequence continues at coordinate 90,673,370 of OY728154.1, forward strand.
AGACGTGGATTTCACTCGGGGATAGGGTTAGGAATCATCATTTGCGTAAGACTGCACCCTCTCCACATACCCCCTGAACCGCCAGTAGGCTGAGGGTCAGATGATCCAAAACCCCCCTCATACAATGGTATCTTAGCCTCCTGTAACTCGCGAAATAGATCAGGATCCATCTGAAACACAAAAATATTGTTGTTAGAAGATATTTGAATATAACTATTATATATATATATATTAGTTATGATTATAACCAACATTTAACTGTGTCAATGTCCATTTTCATCCTTAGGTTCATAACTGTTAATGTCAATGTCTTTATCTTCTTCCTTAGTATCATCAATATCCATATGAGTTTTAGTTTCATCATCTCTTGTCATTTCAAATTCATTTGTATCATCATTAACATCTTTGTCATCATCGATCCTTAATTGTGGGGTGTCATCATTGATATTCACGTCTCTTTGTGAAAAAGATGGATTTTGAGTAGTCTCTCGAAAATTTTCAATTCCTTCCACTTCACCGGAACCACATTCAGTTTGAGTAAATTTATTTTCCTTAGATTTCATTTTTATTATGCTCCACCAATCACTCAAGTCTCTTGAAGTAGCACAGTACTTTGCGTAATAAATTTGATGTGATTATTGAGCCATTAAAAATGGTTCATTTACTGTAAGAAGACTTTGATATTCAATATTAATGATTCCATGAGTCATATGAACATGCAATCCTCTCTCATTATCCAACCACCTACATTTAAACATCGTTATGTAATTCTGTCCTAGATAACACAGCTCAATAATTTCATCCAGAATGCCATAAAATTCAACTTCAATTTCTTTGTGATATGATCCTCTCAAGACAACTCCATTTTTCATTGTTTTTTTATTCTCTATATGCATGGGTATGAAATTGAAAACCATTCAACACATATGCTTTATAAGATTTAACCATTTTGGATGGTGGGTTACTCAATATACATAGTCTCTTATCAATTTTATCAGCATGTTTATACACCTGAAAATTTGTAAAAAAATTATCAATATAATAAATAATAAACGGAATTGATATTAAACCATCAATAATTTATGTTACAAATTTTTTAAACCATTAAGAAATTTTTTTTGTCTGTGTTCTTCAAGAACAGCTGCTGTAATTTGGGGGAGTTGTTTCTTGATATGATTTTCATATAACCTATAAATAAAATAAGTTTACATACTGTAACATAAATTATAGAATAAGTGATAGAAGCACTCATAGTACAAATGATGTCATTTCTTCACAGTTGAGAAGAAGATATGTATGAACTCTGTGATATTCATCATCTGAAATCCATCATTCGTGAACTCCATTGAAGCCAAGATTAGGCTAATTAAAAACTAATAATTTATTTTCCATTTCTTCATTAACATTTCCCTCGTTTCGTCCCATGAGATTGTGTTTTGACAGATATTTAGATTTAAAATAATGAGAGCAGAAAAAAGCAATTTCCTCTAGCAAATAAGCTTCAGTAATTGAGACTTCAACTGATGCTTTGTTACGTACTTTTTTCTTCAATTTCTACATACATCTCTCAAATGGGTACATCCATCGAAACTATACTAGACCTCCACATTTAGCTTAATGTGGAAAATGTAATATCGTATGTTCTATTGGGTCAAAGAAAGTCAGTGGAAAGATTTTTACCAGTTTACATATAAATATAGCAACATCTTCTTCCATTTTTCTTAGCACATCGAAGTCTGTTGTCACTGTACAAATGTCTCGAAAAAAATATCATCTGTCTGTTATCGAATCCCAAATCATAGAATTCAACAAACCTCTGAATACAATCGGCATAAGTCTTTCTATTATAACATGACAATCATGACCTTTTAATCTGGTAATATAACCATTCTTAACACATCTGCACAAATTGGAAGCATAGCCATCTAGAATTCTCAAATCTACAATCCACTAAAAAAATAATAAGCGAATCTCTTTGGACAATGTATAAGCTTCTTTTGGCTTTATTAACCTCTGTAATCTGACATTTTCAAATAGTTCAAGTTCTGGTCACCTACAAATTTGGGCAAGATCTAATCATGCCTTTAGAGTATCTTTGGTCTTACCTGGTGTATCCAAAATTATATGAAATAATTTTTCAAAATTGTTATTCTCAATATGCATGACATACAACATGTGGCAGACCAACAAATCAGACCAATATGGAATATCCCAAAAAATTATTCGTTTTATCCAATTATGTTCTTTCCCAAATCCATGAATTTTCTATTGGTTTACTATTGGCCAAAATGTGATTAGAGGTAATGAAAATACAACTGATTTTAACTCTATACTTGAGATCATTTTTGGAGGTTCATCCCTTTCAATTATACCTTTTTTGAAATGAGATTTGTTCCTCAGAAAAGGATGATCGGTTAGAAGAAATCTGTGATGACAGTCAAAATAGCAATATTTTTTCCATTGACAATCATAAAGGATTTGTTGTCTTTCATATAGTAAGGACATGATTTCAAACCATGTGTACTCTAGCCAGATAACATTCCATATTCCGGAATGTCACAAATCGTCCACATCAATGTAGCTTTTAATATGAAATTTTGTTTCGCAGCAACATCATATGTACTAACACAATCACTCCATAATGCATTTAACTCATCCATCAATGGTTTCAAATAAACATCAATATTCTTTTTTAGATTTCCTAGGATTAATAAGGTAAAAAGGATATATGAATCCTTCATCAATATCCATGGAGGTAAATTTTACAGAGTTATAAAGATATACCAACATGAATACTGACTACCATAAGAACTAAATGGACAAAAACCATCAGTAGAAAGACCCAATCACACTTTTCGGGATTCTAAAGAAAAAGACGGATCTAGACGGTCAAAATGTTTCCATGAATCACCAACAGATGGATGATTCAAGCTTTTATCAGTTGAAATCTTGGTTTTGTGCCATGACATCATTGACGATGTGTTCTGAGACATAAATAAATGCTACAACCTAGGTGTAAGGGGGGAATATCTAAACTATTTTACTGGAATTAATCCAGACTTCCCTGGTTGAGCTTCTTTATACCTCGATTGTCCACATGTGGGGCAACTATCCAACGAATCATTTTCTCCAGAATATAAGATGCAATTATTTGGAAATGCATGAATCTTGCGATAAATAAGGCCCAGATTACAAACCAGCCTCTTTCTCTCATTGTAATTTGCAGGAAACACATTTCCTTCAGGTAACAGTGTTTTAACCAAAGAAAATATCAGATCAAAAAAGTTTATTTCCATTACATTATCTTATTTAATAGCCATAAATTTTTTAACTTCTTATATTTTTCTTATCTTGCAACAAGGTTATAATGCATCCTCATCAGACCTCAACAACTCATAAAATTTGGATGGTGCCAACTCAGGAGTTAAATCAACATCATCTTGAGTTTTATTTTGTTGAACAAATGGACCTATAACATCATGTACTAAATTTTGAAACCGCGAAGGATCTAGAATCAAGTTATTAGTATCTTTTCTAGAACTATTTTCACCATGTTGATACCAAAAAACATAATCTGGTTAAAACCCAAACTGTAAGAGATGTCCCCCAACCTTGTCAAATGTGTCAAACGTTCTCAGAGCACATTTTTTATAAGGACACTATATTGGGCCTTTTGAAACATATTTTGGTTTTGATGATGCAAATGATAAAAAAGTTTCAACACCCTAAATATATACAGGATTTAAACTAGAACCATTTGGATTTATACGCTGATTTATCCATGCACGATCATCTAATAATGACTATTGTAAAATTCCTTGTTCCATATTTTTCTAAAAAATATAAAAATCATTACTTCATTAGAATAATTTAAAATTATAAAAACACTATAAAGAAAAAATGATAAATAAATACAACTACTTATTAATATTTACCATTATTTATGGGCGACACAATTTCTAGTGGATTGATAGCTACTCTTTTGTCCGAAGGATCACTTACTTGCAACTTTCTCACATAGAAATCACAATGAATAATCTGCTCAGAGGTACGCAAGTAAGTTGCAAGAAAATGAGTTGTTAGACAAAAGAGCCCCATTTTCGTCGATGAATCATCTTCTTGCAACTGTCACCATCTGAACACATTATGAAAAATGTGGTCCTATGAATTCATATTCAAACTGTTGCATACAAAATTGAATATGCATACGTAGAAGTGTACTTTTCACAATGTTTTGAGTCGGTGAAAGTTGAAAAGAGAAGAGTTATCGAGAAAAGGAGTGATGTCAATCCACTGGAAATTTTTCCAAGTAATTAGAAGTTATTACAATTTATTACAATTTATTTTCCACCTAATTGTTGCAAATTATTGCTAATTATTGCTAATTATTGCTAATTGTTGCTATTTTTTCATAATTGTTTCTAATTGTTGCTAATTATTGCTATTTTTTCCTAATTGTTTCTAATTATTCCTAATTTTTGCTAATTATTCCTAATTGTTGCTAATTATTCTTAATTATTCCTATTTATTTATAATTATTTCTATTTATTACTAATTATTACTATTTATTACTAATTATTCCTAATTATTACTATTTATTCCTTATTATTAATATTTATTCCTAATTATTCTTATTTATTCCTAATTATTACTAATTATTACTAATTATTACTAATTATTACTAATTATTACTAATTATTACTAATTATTACCAATTATTACTAATTATAACTAATTATTACTAATTATTACTAATTATTACTAAATATTACTAATTATTACTAAATATTACCAATTATTACTAATTATTACAAATTATTACTAATTATTAATAATTATTACTAATTATTATAAAGTATTACAAATTATTCATATTTATTACCAATTATTACTAATTATTACTATTTATTCATATTTATTACTATTTATTCATATTTATTCCTAATTATTCATATTTATTCCTAATTATTCATATTTATTACTCCTTATTCATATTTATTACTAATTATTCATATTTATTAATATTTTTTGATATTTATTACTATTTATTCATATTTATTACTATTTATTCAAATTTAATCCAAATTATTACTAATTATTAATAATTATTACAAATTATTACTAATTATTTCTAATTATTCCTAATTATTACTAATTATTACTAATTATTTTTAATTATTCCAAATTATTCATAATTATTCCTAATTATTCCTAATTATTACTAATTATTCCTAATTATTCTTAATTATTCCTAATTATTCATAATTATTACTAATTATTACTAATTATTACTAATTATTCATATTTTTTACTAATTATTCTTAATTATTACTAATTATTACTAATTATTCCTAATTATTACTAATTATTACTATTTATTACTAATTATTACTAACTATTACTAACTATTCTTAATTATTCCTAATTATTACTGATTATTACTAATTATTCCTAATTATTCCTAATTATTCCTAATTATTCCTAATTATTACTAATTATTCCTAATTATTCCTAATTATTACTAATTATTACTAATTATTCTTAATTATTCCTAATTATTACTAATTATTACTAATTATTCCTAATTATTACTAATTGTTCCTATTTATTCCAATTTATTACTAATTATTGTTAATTATTACTAATTATTACTTGATTATTATTAATTATTACTAATTATTCCTAATTATTCCTATTTATTCCGAATTATTCCTAATTATTACTAATTATTCCTATTTATTACTAATTATTCCTATTTATTCCTAATTATTCCTATTTATTCCAATTTATTACTAATTATTCCTATTTAATTTTATTTATTTCTAGTTAATTCTATTTATTCCTAATTATTCCTATTTATTCCTAATTATTCCTATTTCTTACTAATTATTTATATTTATTACTAATTATTACTAATTATTACTAATTATTACTAATTATTACTTATTATTAATAATTATTCCTAATAATTACTAATTATTTCTATTTATTGCTAATTATTACTAATTATTCCTAATTATTCATATTTATTCCTGTTTATTACTAATTATTCCTATTTATTACTAATTATTCCTATTTATTACTAATTATTCCTATTTATTACTAATTATTCCTATTTATTACTAATTATTCCTATTTATTACTAATTTGCGTTAATTGGTACTAATAACTACAATTCACAACTACTAATTACTAATTACAAGTAATAATTTATATACAATACTAATTTTCATTAATAAATATTAATCATTACTAATTATTAATTATTACTAATTATTAAGAATTAGGACTAATAATTTCAATTTATTATTACAAATAAATACTGATAACAAAACAATTTAAATCTAATTTAATTACAACTAATCAGCAATAATTAAAATTCTCATAAAAAATGAAATAAATAATAAATTAAATAAAATATAAATACCTTTAAACTTGATCTCCTATTGATGTATACGATTTCACAACTTCTCCGTAAAAAAAACCTAACTCAGAGAAATTTCCACTAAAAAAATAGAGTTTAGAGAGAGAGAGGAAATAAGAATTGAGGGAATTAGAAAGAAAAATAGAAGGGGGTATATATAGGTTAGATTAGTTGCGACGGGATACTTGTCGCAAATAGTTCTTTTTTGCGACGGGACCCATCGCAAATAACTTTTCCCGCATTAATTGTTGGCGGTGGTTAAAAAGGTATTTGCGACGGGCCCCGTCGCAAAAACCCATTTACCACCGCCGGTATTTGCGACGGGACCCGTCGCAAAAACCCATTTACCGCCACCGGTATTTGCGACGGGGAGATTTTCCAGTCGCAAATAACCTTCCCGCAGTTTGGCGCGCGACCCGCGCCAAACTGCGCATTACCTTTTGCGACGGAGCACTAAACCCCATCGCAATTAATAGGTTATTTGCGACGGGTCGAACCCCCCATTGCAAATAACCTCCGGGGTGGACTTTTTGCGATGGGAATTAATATCGTCGCAAAAAACCCGTCACAAAAGCCCATTTTTCCCGTAGTGCAAGAAAACAAACAGGCCTAAACAATGAAATTTAACCACTTAACTCATCAAAAAGTTCATGAATGAAATTAAAAAGGTTATAATAAATCTTTTAAATATATAATATGTTATGTAATTATTAATTAATGAGCCTAATTTGATTATTCCAGTCATTAATATCAAGTTCATAACACCATCGGACTTAAGGTAAGGGATCCTCTCTACTTCACTTTTATTCAAGATTGTCCTATATGTTATGCCCTTTTATGTGTAATTTCGAGTGATGGTGTATGATTACCCATCTCCACCATAATTTCCTCAAGATTTATAAATGATGAGAAACCCCTTTATCTCTCATTAATCCCTCTTAAGTCAACACGATACCATGTGGAAATTCCTTAAGGGATTCAACCCGAACCTTGTTTATTCCCTCAGGTTTCTTGATATTTCTTTTTTCATAAATGAGGTTATCTATTATATTTATGTTCATCTTATAAATGATACGTGAATGTTCAAAACTCATTTATCAAGTTCCATTCATCATTCTTTTTTAGGGATATACATGTTTTTAAGTGATACCCTCCAAAATTCTTCCCGATAAGCAAACCTATTTTGAGGGAACTTACAGAATTCTTACCTAATTTCAAGTGCACTATTTCTTTTGTTTTAATCCACCTTTGTCTTTATAAAATAAGACTCTTTTATTGTGAAAAAATTACTCGTTCACTTATGGTTTTGTATAAATTATTTTTCCCTTTCTTATTTTAAAGGCATTATTGTATTTTCCTTAAAACCACTCAAAAATGTTTTCATGCTAAAATTTCTAGACTACTTTTCTTACATGTGATCACTTATACTTGACATACCTTACCATGATACATGTCTATTCTACCTTATTAATTTCCATGTATATTTTAGTTTCTTTCTTTTGTGGACATTTTTATTGTATGGCCATTTTTTATGTTTTATGACATGATTGTGGTACCCAATTCTTTCCATGGATAACCCTTATGTTTATGTAAGATTGATTATGTATGATTCTATATGTGGAAAACATATTAATGAAAATTTAATATGGGTGCACCCAAATAGCACTCTAATGCATTATGTAAAGTTAAGTCTCATGATATGTTATGTGTGACGGTCTTGGCGGTTAGTCTTGACTTGTGATACTATGTGAAACGATCTTGGCGGTCAGCCTTGATTCGTACTAAAGTCTTTTTTTATGTTGCTACCACATTTATATGTCTTCATGTTTATATTTTAAGGTTTCATATGTTACCTGCCTTTTTATATCATCTTGTCATGCCTTCTATTCCTTGTGCTAATGCTTTGTTTTTATGGTTATTCCATTACTGGGCTATTTAGCCCATCCCTTTGTTCATGTGTTCTCTAGGGTACCCTATGAAGATGTTTGAGCAAAATGGAAGTTATAAGCTCGATTTGAATATTAAATAAAAAGTGTTGTTTTTAGTCCCATATTTTTAGTTTTATGTACCTACTCTTCAAAGACACTAGATTTCACGATCCTTTGATTGTACTCTGATCTATAATTATGCTTAAAATCATGTAATATTATGTGAAAATGATAGGGTCGCTATAGTTGGTATCAGAGGATGATCTAGTTATTTCTGGAGATTAGGAATAGAGAACTTTAGTAAGAACCTTAAGAATGATATGAAGTATAAGAAAACATCCCTAAATTTTGGTAAGTACAGAGTAAGTGGTTTATCAAGAAAATATATCTATGTATGGATACAAATAGGTAGAGGTGGCTCTGGAACATATGTACCTATGAGTGAAAACTCCAACAATGATTTTTGGGCTGGACCCAGGATATCCTATTGCATGAAAATGGGCCTTGCTGCACTCTTGGTTTGACACTCCTGGGAGATATGATTTGGTAAATTCATAAGCTCATTAGGAACAAAAATTAAGGGAATAAAAAATAATCCCTTAAGAATATATGATCATGGATAACCCAGATTTAAACTTAGGGTATCTAAAGTTAGGATATAAAATTCACATACAAATTTATCCTTCTATGTTCAATGTTTCTATTTTTTACATTCTTATTAGCTAAGTATTCAAACCCCCTAATTGAATTCTCTTTTTCATAGTTAAAATATGGAAGGAGGAAGATCATGAACAACTCTTCTCTCTATTCTTGAAGAAATACTTGGAAAGATCATCCTGAAGTCAGGCTTATATGACTTTGAAACATTTTCAAATATACAAGTTACCTAAAAAAACTTTATGAGGCATCTAATACCTCTAGAATTACACGATTCTTTCAATGATCAAGTACAATCTATTGGGGAATATTGCACTCTTAACTTTCTTACCATGCTAATCATGGGAAGTACCATCAAGATCTTTTCAAATTCTTATCTTTATTTGAAAATTATGAAACACTAAAAGATTATATTGATGCTGCAAAAGAGGGAGACCTTCGAGAAGCCTATATGTATCAAATTATAGATTTTTTTGGGTAAATACCAAAACCGATTGACCAAAACCCTATTGATAAGCACAATTCATATATAGATTCGGTTGTCCTTCATTCATTGATTTTCATTAAAATATATGATAATGCACGTGGTATGTGTCTGATTTTTTAGGAATAAAGGCCTTACTAGTTTTCAAGAGAAAGCATGCCAAAAGGTCCCAAACCCACAGATTACACGACATGATTGCCTCATACACATCATGTACCCAAAGATCACAACCTAACTTCAAGTCATAAAGGTAGTCATGACCAAACCACATGGACAATAGGGAGAATCCACTGCACATCTACAATGGCTCGTACATGACGTAATTCCCAGTCAAAGTGATGAATGGGAAAATTGAGGAGAATCTGCGCACAGGTAGAATAAATGCGGGGTGCATGTCATGAATAACAATTACATGTCATGTACCTAGTCAATCCTCTTAATGAACGAGAATCACATGACATGATGGAGATTTGCAAGATGTTGACACAGATCAAGGGTACACATCATATACCATAGGTACACGTTGTGACTGAAATTGGCTATATAAACAGAGCAACGAAAGAGCTTTTGAGACACTTCTGGGCGAATTTCTTTTCTCCCTTCCGATTCCTTACGAACTATCTCACCCTTTTTATCTCTAAATCTCAGTTTCATCGCATTTTTTGTGTACTTTTAGTAATCAAAGAGCAGTGGAGCTTCCATTCTTCAACACATTCAAGTTCTGCTTAGATTAAATTTTCTTTTCTTTTTCCAAGTAATTTCTAGGTATATGTTGGCGCCAAAATATGGCCCGAAATAAAAGCCACAAAGAAGGCTGGCACGCTGCCTCGCGAAGCACCGACGTGAAGCACCGACGCGAAGCCCCGCCGTGAAGCGCCCTGACCATCAGGGCCCCGTGAAGCTCCCAAGGCGGTGATGCTCCACGAACGCATTTGATGTTCGCGAGCCACCGCGAAGCTCCAGAGGCGGTGATGCTCTGCGAACGCATTTGATGTTCGGGAGCCACCGTGAAGCTCCAGAGGCGGTGATGCTCCGCGAACGCATTTGACGTTCACGAGCCGCCGTGAAGCTCCAGAGGCGGTGATGCTCCGCGAACGCATTTGACGTTCGCGAGCCGCTGCGAAGCTCCAGAGGCGGTGATGCTCCACGAACGCATTTGACGTTCGCGAGCCTCCGCGAAGCTCCCGAGGCGGCAATGCTCCGTGAACGCATTTGACGTTCGCGAGCCACCGCGAAGCTCTTGAGGCGGCGCGCAGGTGCTGCTTCGCGGCGCCCCTTCCCTATAAATACCGGACTCCCCCTAAGTCCTGAGGACGGACAACCCGAACTTTCGGCTTCTCCTCTCCCGAATCACGAAGCACGCTTTGCCCCGGGAATCATGAGCTTCGCGAAGTACTTCTACTTCACGAGACGCCTCTGCTTTGACTCGTTTTGAGCCCCTCTTCCGAGAGGGTTTCCCTTCGCGAAGCCCAAGGGCATTCGCGAAGGAAGGGGATTCCCAAGGGAACCCGGGCAGTCACGGAGCACTTGTGCTTCGCGAAACACCCAACCCATACAAGTGATCCCTATGCTAAGGCAGGATCGCTCCACATCGCGAAGCACACTGCTTTGCAAGACCCTCCTTCGCGAGGCACCACTCCTTCGCGAGGCACCCCTCCTTCGCGAGGTAGTGCTCTGTTCCACTTCGCGAAGCACCTCCCATTCACACCTGTGGCCCATGCTAAGGCAGGATCGCTCCACATCGCGAAGCACACTGCTTTGCAGGACCCTACTTCGCGAGACACCCCTTCTTCGCGAGGCAGTGCTCCGCGAACACTGTTCCACTTCGCGAAGCACCTTCCATTCCCACCTGCGCCCCATGCTAAGGCCAAGGCACTCCACTTCGCGAAGCACATTCCTTTTCTTAGCGATTCCTCTTCCCGTGCGACCCTTCAGGTTTGCACGATGTGATTTCAAAGTCCCATGGACAATACCACTCGTAGCGTTGCTTCGCCTAATGCTTCCTCGCATAGACACGCTAACGGCTATTGCTTCTTCGCATAGCCACACTAACGTGGACCCCTCGATGGTTCGTTCCACAACCCCCCTTGACCATGGCCTTACTGGTACCTTCCCTTCCCCAAGGACTAGAGGGTACCAGTTACGTAAGTCCTAAGGGTGTGGAGTGAACCCACCTCGTCCGAGCTCACGGACATTAAACTGCCCAGCACTGCGTCCTCAACACATGACGTTAAACTGTGATCCGACCTCATCTGCCTCAAAAAGGGTTCCCCCAGCTTGAACATTCGTTACACTACTCGTCTCCACGGGAATGGAATCACCCATCCACAAGGGGTGATATCCTCCTTTTCGGAGTGGCGTATGTTCGTAGGAGAAGGGCGACCCTAGTTCCCCAACGGATGGCTGCACCTCTGCATCTCCATACTTCCCCACTACCAAGGTCAGTGGAGGGCGTGATATGGGATGAGGTACCTCCCATCATTGGACCAAGGTCCATCTTTCTCGCGCTTTGTCGCACCATGGGCCTCCATCCTGGAGTAAGTCCCAACACCATGGGCCGCCTAACACATAAGCCCCTCTTCGCTTCTCATGGACGCATCCTTCGCGACGTGATCGTCAGGTCCTTGCAACCTATTGTTTCTCACACCGAGCATGACTCAAGTGGGCTTAGAGTGAGCACCGACCCTGACACCAATCCCAGTGAACTACGAGGACTTTGATCCATGTCAAGGCATGGTACGTAGGAAGACTTCATGAGGTTCAAGCCCACCAATAGTGGACCCCTGGGTCTACTTTCACGTCGGTTCACCGACGAACCCATTCCAGTGAACTACGAGGTCTTTGATCCATGTCAAGGCATGGTACGTAGGAAGCCTTCATGAGGTTCAACCCCACCAATAGTGGACCCCCGGGTCTACTTTCACGTCGGTTCACCGACAAAATCCCATCCGAACTACGAGGACTTTGATCCATGTCAAGGCATGGTACGTAGGAAGCCTTCATGAGGTTCAAGCCCACCAATAGTGGACCCCCGAGTCTACTTTCACGTCGGTTCACCGATGAATCCCATCCGAACTACGGAGACTTTGATCCATGTCAAGGCATGGTATGTAGGAAGCCTCCACGAGGTTCAAGCCCACCCATCACTTATTCACGTCGGGTTCCATCCTCGTCCAGCACGACATTAAACTGCATTCTGGTCCAATGGCAAGCCGTTGTGACTAATCCCATATGAACTACGAGGTCTTTGATCCATGTCAAGGCATGGTACGTAGGAAGCCTTCCAAGAGGTTCAAGCCCACCACTCATTGGACCAAGTTCCGCCTTCACGTCGGTTCACCGACAAAACCCCATATGAACTATGAGGTCTTTGATCCATGTCAAGGCATGGTACGTAGGAAGCCTCCACGAGGTTCAAGCCCACCACTAGTGGACTCACGAGTCTGCTTTCACGTCGGGTCACACCCGCATCCAGCATGACATTAAACTGCACGCTCCCGTCCAGCACGACATTAAACTGCATTCCGGTCCAATGGTAAGCCATTGTGACCCACCCCTTTGAACTACAAAGACTTTGGTCCATGTCAAGGCATGGTACGTAGGAAGCCTCCACAAGGTTCAAGCCCATCCATCATCCAATTCACGTCAAGTTCTATCTACGTCCAGCACGACGTTAAACTGCCATTCCAGATCTGAACTACGAGGACTTTGATTCCGTGCCACAGGGATACGTAGGAAACCTTCCCAAGGTTCAAGCCCACCATTAGCGGATCTACGGGTCTGCTTTCACATCCGTACACTGACAATGCCTGTCGGACCAAGGTCCACCCTCAAGTTGGTTCGCTGCTGGCATTCATCGGACCAAGGTCCACCTCCGCCGTCGTCCTTGCGATGGTCCCATTTCATTCCCCTCCACTCCATTTATCAACCTAGCACCCATCCCGAATCTCTCCCAGACCGTAGTATCTCGGTGAGACTGTGTCGGTATGACCCTCTTCACAGCCACCCATGGGCTGACCCATCTCCGCTGGATGTTAAACTCACGGCGTGCCCTATGTTAAACGTGTGAAGCTGCGGAAAACCTCAGATATTTGTCTATGACATAATTCCCCGCGCTCGATGTGGGATGCCTCGGGCTTCTACACCCTCGAGAAGCCCTGTAATCAGGGATAATAGACAAACACGATAGATTCCCCAGCATCCAGACACACTACTAGTGCCTCAACGTGACTACTCCCCCGATTGAAGGTTGCTGCCCTGACCGGACCCTTTGGAATGTCCCGACAGAAGCAGTGTAATTAACTGGCATCCATGGAAAGATGGCACTGGGAAGAGTTTCACGAACTATGTATTAAATCTATGAGGGAGACCCGGACTAGGTGACAAGCTCCGAGGAGGAATCCATGGAAGGAAGAACCGACATCCCATCATCCCGTTTCGATCAAGGAGCAGACGTACCTGAACAAGGAACGAATGCCGCCCGCCTTTGGAAAGTGGGAATGCGGGGCAACAGCCGCGCGTCCTCCACAGACGGATGTGCGCGCGCCCCAGCAAAAGCGTCAGAAACAGAAATGGTGAACCCGATGTGAAATTCTTCTCCTCAGCATGGAGATTAGTAGCGTTCGAGTCACCAGTGGATTGACATGTCACCAGATCTAGATATCCGGTGCCTGGTCCCACCAAGCAAATAGCGGGTCTGTCGTGAAACTCACCAGAAGTCGGGGCAGTAGAACGTGGGGCATTCCGTCCTGCATCGTGTTGGAATGGATCCTTCTTACAAACGTGGAGAATGGAAGGACGCTGGGGCACTGGTTGTCAATCCTCTTCCTTCTCGGTGTTGATGAGTTGATCCCTTTGTTTCTTAGGAACCAATTTGCAGTTACAGAGATGCGATCACCACCCGTGAACCTGCGCAGGGAGCCCCTGCTCCCCACCCTGACATTCAACCGTTTCGGGAGCCTATCCCCAGAACGCCTTGACGACTCCTCACCTTACGCTGATGAGGTGGGTGCCGTTCGGCTTAGCCCGCTCAAGGTCCCGACCCAGGGGCCCCAGGAGAGAGCCCCTGCCCGGCTGCGCCAGCGCCGCCGTCCGACTCTGCAGGGACAGCAGGCAGCCCATGCCCCTGCGCCACCTGCACCGGCCCGCCTGACCCGACGTCAGCGCCGGGCCCGGGCTGAGGACGCTCGCTCAGGCGCGTCCACGTCGATAGCTACAGTGGCCCGAGCCACCGCCGACGTGCATCATGAAGCCCCCGCGTACATCGAGCAGGGGAACCCCTTTGCCCAACCATGATTGAGACCCCAACCGCCCCATGGGCAGGCTGGGTTGACTCTCCAGGTTGCAGGCCCAAGTGGTGATCGCCGCGAGTCAACCCGCGGCGGCATCACCCCATACGGAGGTCCTCCCCGTACTTTTGCTCTACAGAGTGTTGGACTTCCCCGCTCCGAAGTTCGTCTTGGAGGTACGCCTCGTGCTACCCCCATCCCGACGGAAGACTTGCCCCGCGGCAGTGACGGTCGGCACGGAAACCTTTCCCGCGCCCACTACACAGGGTACGGAGCCCATTCTCCTGCCCCCAACTGCCAATCTGAAGGCACCTTGCATCCGGCCCTTCTTTAACGTGGGGGTCCCCCTTATGTCCTCTCTGCGACTGGCGAAGGTCCTCCTCACCCCAGCAACTCAAGGAGTGAAGGTCAGCCTCGCTCCGCCCGCATTGACCATGAAGGTCCTCCCCATTCTCCTGCCGATCCCAACAGAGGCTCCGCCTACATGGGTGTTTGTGGAGGCCCTCCCCACGTACCCTTCAATATTTGCCCTGGTGCCCCTTGCACCTCGGGCATCTCGAGTGGGGGCCCTCTCCGCCACGACACCAGTGCCGCCCCGCGACTCCATGATAGGGATCAACCCTGTCCCAAAGAACCACCCCGGGGCAGGATAGCGGGTCGCCGCCGCCACAAGAAGAATCCTGGGAAAGCCAGGGTGGAGATCAAACCTTCTCGTTTCTCCGACTCTGAAGTGGAGTACGACTCAGCCATGGAACCTTCTCCCAGCTCCTCCGTATCAAGGACCAGGGCAGGAACCAGACGCGTCAGCCTCGTTCTCCCAGAACATGAGGTCCACCGGATCCCCATCTCCCTCCACAGGTACATCCAGGAGGAAGAGATTCTGGGAACTTCACAGGTCTCGACCGCACAGTCACTGCCATCGTCACCCGAAGAGCCCTCCACTTCTACACGAGATCACAGAGAGCTATTTTGGGGGCCAACGGTGATAGAGAAACGACATGACCAGGTACCGGTAACGGCGATTCCTGTGCCTGAAGCAGTGGCTATTAGCCCATCCTATCGTGACATTATGGTCAGGTCACCTCGCTCTTCAGAGGAAGGCCCAGAATTCGGTGTCCAGTCCGCTCGCTCGCCGTATTCTCCACCACCGAGTTTTCTATTCCAGAGGTCCACCTCGGTACCGCTACCGGTCCCTCAGCCGCCCCCAGTTGATGAGTGGGGTAATACAGGGCTAGACCCCGAGGCCGAACCCAGGAGCTTCTAGAGTATTCTTGCAGCGGACTACTTCCCAGAGAAGTTCTGGCCCACGGTGGCGCTGAATTTCCGCGTACCCGAGTCTCTTACCCCTGAAGAAGTGGGATTCTTTTGTCGAACCCTCTGGGCGACGCACTTCCGCCTCCATTGCGAACGGGTGGTATACCCCAGGAGTCGAGAGCACTTCAAGGAGATTGGCGAGCAGTGCCGCCTGATCGATGCGGCTGCACTCCTTGTGGCCCAGCACCCCGAGTCGCCAGGTCACCAGAGTGACCTCCAAAGAAAATGCGTTCAGAGTTTTAAAGCACTCCGCAAGATTGTCAGGGAAGCCACCCCCCATGTGCAAGTCTGTGGTTGGGGACACTATGCTGCCCTTCTTTTCGATCCCATCCGACGGCAACCCGATTAGCTATGCGACATCGAGGACATGCCCTCGAGAGGAATCGTGTTCCACATGGATGACATTGTGGACAAGGAAGAAGAACTGGAACTCCTTGATGGAGACTTCCCCCCAGAGGGCGCACCGCCACTACTGGACCCGTCAGGGAGAGTTACCCATCAGTAGAGGAACCTGCTAGGCCTGCCCGTACCCACCGAGTCGCTGGTACTCAGTCGAAACACTGGCAAGGGTAAAGAGAACGTCGGATCTGTCAAGCACTCCGACCCATCCGCCTCTGTGCAGAAAACGGACGAAGATCCCGAAAAAGCCACGTTACGCCAGCAGCTTGCCAAGCAGAAGAGGCTGGTTGACGAACTTCTGGCTGAGCGCGCCGCAGAGCAGCGACCCGACTATGGTGATCCCAGGCCGGGGCAGCAGGGGTAGGAACAGTTTTCCCTCGGTGAGATGCCTCCGGGCAACCCTGATCATGCTACTACCTCAGATAGGGCAGAAGCCGGAACGTATGGAAGGAGGGCGCGATACGTTTCGCCAACCCCCCCCCCCCCCCCCCGAGCGACGGGGCAATCTGAAGAGCCCAGCCTGGGTTCCCCCAGTCACCCCGCAAGTCGTTCCGCCAGTTGATCCACGAGCAGCTGAGGCAGTCTACCGTGTTGAAGAACCCGGTAATGCACTGGTGGTTAGGGATCCCCGTCAAGACAGGGACCCCCACCGGGATGACCTTATTGCGGCACTCACAGCCCGCCTCGAAGCATTGGAAACGCGGCAGGTGGCGGTTCCACCGGATGGCAAGCCTTATCCCGCGTGGGTGGATGATATGCCTGCGCCTCTGGGTTTTAGAAACCCCACTTTCTCACCCTTCAACGGGACAGGGGACCCTCCACAGCACTTGGCACATTTTTCTTCCAGGTGTGGCCCCATGCTGGGGACCCCAGCTCAGCAAGAAGTCGCCAAGCTCCGATGCTTTGTACAGACATTGGAAGGTCTGGCATTCGTCTGGTACAGCCAGCTCCCTATCAGATCGGTGACCGGATGGGAGGATCTCCGCCGGCAGTTCCTGTACCAGTTCAGCTCCACCACGCGGAAGACCAGCATTGCAGACCTCTTCAAGTGCAAGCAGAGGCCTGATGAGCGGGTTGCAGATTTCATCGCCCGGTGGAAGGGACTTACGTATTCCCTCGACATGCCACTGACTCAGGAGCAATTACTGACGATGTGTGTGGGGAATGTTAAAACGGAGCTGGTACCCTCCTTGATCACTCAGAACTACCATGGAGGGTTCAGAGATTTCTCAGATAAGGCTCAGCGCCTCGCGGAAGCCCTGCAACAAGCTAGTCAGGCACGTTTATTGCCCCCTATGATCCCGGCCAGGAGGACCGCCAGGGCTGAACCTACTGCGGTGGCTCAAATAGAAGCCCCGAGACAGCTGGCGTTACTGTCGGCGGCACCACCCCCGCAACCCCGCAGAGGTCCTCCACCTCAAGCACAGGCTCCTGCCCAGCAGCGACCGCCTCAGAACCGACAGGTTCCCCCACGCAATGCGCCACCGCCACCTAGGCAAGGCAATCAGGCGCCTCCTCCTCGGCAGGCCCCTCCGGCCCCTCGTCAGGGCCAGGCCCCCAGGGCCCCCTATCCAGAAAGAAGGCACCTGACTTATTCGTTTAACGAAAATCAGGTCCCTGGCTATTTCCGAAGTGCTCTAGAGCAAGGGATAGTACGCTTGCCCGAGTGCAGAAGGCCGGCAGAGGCAAATCTCACCGATCACCCCAACTACTGCCCTTATCATCAGATCCTAGGGCACACCCTTAAGCAATGATATGTGTTTAAAGACTGGCTTCAAGACCATGTCAATAACAACATAGTCAAGTTGGGCCCGGCTCCAGCCCAAGTGGCGGGTGTCTTTGCAGGATCAGAGATCAGCAGCGACAGCGAGGGCGAATGGAAACAGGTCCCCAACCGCGGATCCCGGAAATACGATGACTGGATGGCTCGAAAAACTGTCGCCCGTGCCCATGGTATCATCCGGGCGCGCCTGAAGCAGTCGGAACCTTCAGAAGAAATGGTCGGCACCTCCGCATCGTCTTCGCAGTCGACCTCTTCCCAAAAGGGCAAGCAGCGGCGACGCAAGAAGAAGCAATGTGCACCACCGGTGCCGTCGTCATCCCACACATTCAGCGACTTTCTGCCCCCTGAAATGGGGATTCTGCCTAGAACCCGCCCAGCGGCGGATGACTCCTCGAGTGACAGTCAGGGGTACGCTTCGGTCAACACCGTGGAGCTGGTAAAGCCCTAGGGAATGCCAGGTGAACCTCCCCAATGTTTCCAGCCGACGTCAACGTCAGTGGAATCGCATCCGCGCCGACCATCGAGGTACGTCTGCGGGCACCTTCAGTCAAGCCGTGCACGCCGCTGAGACCAGACAGCAGGATCAGCGCAGAGCTCAGCATGTGCACCCCCATCTAATGCCCTCGGCTCTACCTCCACCACCGTTCATGCTACTGGATTGGGGAGAGCTGCCTCGTTCGTATGGCAGTCAGTTCTGCCCGGCTACAGGCAAGCCTCCGCTATCCAATCCTAGTCCGACGACTACTCTCCAGGCTTCTACTAGCAGGCAGCAGGATGTACCCAGTGCTAGCCGACCGCCAGTTCAACCGGCAGGACCCGCTATGCCTCCAAATGCCGAAAGACCCCCTGTAAGCAGAGTTTCCCGTTTGGCACGCAAGTATGATGTCCTAAAGCACCTGGCCGACATTCCGGCGAGGCTCTCCATCCTTGAGTCCCTACGCCTGTCATCCGAGATGCGCGAGGCACTTGCCGAGGCCCTATGGAGCCCCCTCCAGTTCGAGACGGAGGTAGCAGCTGCAGAAGCCTTCCATACCGAGACGATTGAAAACTCCGAGTGTCAGGCGGTTATCTCGTTTTCCAGTAAAGATGAGGACCCTCCAATACAGGGGCACATTCTCCCGCTTTACATCACTGGCCATTTTAATGGCATGTAAATCCGCCGCTGTCTCGTTGACACGGGTTCTGGAATCAACCTAATTCTAACCCGGATGCTGCGAAAACTGGGTCTGTCTGAAGGTGATTTAACTCCCTCTGACCTCAGAATCCAAGGGTACGACAGGACCGAGTAAACCCCAGTCGGCAAGATCCGCCTGAAGACTCAGTTCGGTGGCTTAATTGCCAACACTGAGTTCATGGCCGTCTCTCAGGACACCGCTTACAACGCATTGATGGGTAGGCCGTGGCTCCATCTGCATGCAGCGGTCCCTTCGTCGTACCACCAATGCCTCAAATACTCCCTCAACGGTCGAGTAGGCGTGCTCCAAGGAGATGTGTCCCCTTTCGATTCTTGTGAGGCCCGCTATCTGGATACGGGTTATTACAAAATTAAGGATAAACAGATCCTAGTAAGTGAGGATGGACCCGCCCCGGTCACAAGTGATCCCTGGGCAAACATGGATGATGCCTACATCCTTCCGATCCACCGGTTGGAGGCCACGACCCCCGACATGGGGCAATGTTTTGTTGTTTCGGGTACGCAAGGAAGGCATGTTCCCGTGTCCAAGCGACGGTGGAAAATCACCTCATAATCCTACATCAACCAGGCTCGGTTCATCTCGGAACCTCCTACCCCTGTACTGTACCAGGACGTCAAGCTCATGACGACAGCGGTACGCCATACGTGTCTCTTCCGTTGGGCTGGAATCCACCGACTCAGGCCGACACATCACCACTGCTTTGATATTATCAGGCGTGGCCCCTTGGGCCGGAGGCCAGATGGGATAGGATCAAATGCATTCATTGCTATAGTCTCAACGACAAGTGAGTCTCCCGATATGACGACCGCCACTACCCAAGCCGGCACCAGCTGCCCCTCAGGTTTTGAGAGCCCAGAAGTATCTCCCGTCGCGGGAAGTTCCCCCACAGGTGGGGAGGAAGACTTGGAGGATTCTCCCCCCACCTTTGAAGAAGGCGTCTCTACCACGGTTGATGAATTGGTACAGGTGAACCTTGGTAGCAAGGTAGATCCGAAACCCACATTGATCAGTGAGGTCATGTCCCTCGAGGAGCGGCAGCAGTATGTAGACTTCCTCAAACAGCACCATGATGTGTTTTCCTAGAGTTACAATGAGATGCCAGGACTGGATCCCCAGGTAGCCGTTCACCGTCTGGGCCTCCCGGCAAAACATCGTGGGTTTAAGCAGCCTCCCAGGAAAATGCACCCTTCTCATGGTGCTATGGTTGAGGCCGAAGTTGACAAGCTTATCAAAGCCAACTTCATTAAGGAGGTCCAGTACCCCAAATGGCTGGCCAACATTGTGCCGGTCAGGAAGAAGAATGGGCAGATCAGAGTCTGCATCGACTTTCGCGATCTCAATCGCCACTGCCCAAAGGATGACTTCCCACTCCCGGTGATGGAGTTGTTGATTGACGCCACAGCCGGATTCCAAGCCCTCTCTTTTATGGATGGGTACTCCAGGTACAACCAGATCCGGATGGCCCCCAAAGATGAGGAGTCCACTGCCTTCAGGGCTCCCCAAGGTACCTTTTGCTACCAGGTTATGCCATTCGGTTTGAAGAATGCAGGTGCCACTTATCAGAGGGCCATGCATCGCATATTCAAACCGATCCTCGGGACATTGGTGGAATGCTACATGGACGACCTCATAGTCAAATCACATCAGCACCAGGACCATCTCAAAGACCTCGAGAAAGTGTTCGGTTTCCTCCATTCCCGTCGCCTGAAGATGAACCCGTTGAAGTGTGCCTTCGGTGTCACCTCTTGGAAGTTCCTGGGAATTTTTTCAGAAACTGAGGTATCGAGATCGACCCGGAGAAGATCAAGGCCATCAGACAAATGCCTCCCCCGAGCAACATTCGGGAGCTTCGAGGCCTGCAAGGCCACCTAGCCTATATACGCCGATTCATCGCGAATCTGGCTGGAAAGTGTAAGCCCTTTTCCCGGCTCATGAAGAAGGGAACCACCTATGAATGGGATGAGGAGTGTCGGACCGCCTTCGAGGAAATCAAGCAGTATCTGCTCCAACCTCCGGTCTTGATGCCACCCATCTCCGGAAAGCCGCTAGTCCTTTATGTGACCGCCCTGGAGAGATCCCTCAGCGCGCTGCTCGCCCAGAAGAATAACGAGGGCACTGAGAACAGTCTCTACTATCTCAGCAGCATGCTTCTCGATACGGAGGTCAGATACTCCCCTATCGAAAAGAGCTACCTTGCGCTCGTCTTCACCGTGCAGAAGTTGTGGCACTACCTGCAGCACCATGAGGTGCAATTGATCTCTTGGGTAGATCCACTGAAGTACATCCTGAACCGCCCCATGCTGACTGGCCGACTAGCACAGTGGGTGGTGATTCTCCAGCAGTTTGATATCAGGTTCGTACCTCAGAAGGCCTTTAAGGGACAGGCATTGGCAGACTTTTTAGCTGCCCATCCAACCTCTGCGGATCAGTCACTGGACCTGGATTTCCCCGATGAGACGATCCTCTCAGTCGATCATGCTGTCCCGTGTTGTCAAATGCATTTCGACGGCGCCTCCCGGAGCCCCACCGGTAGAAGGCTCAACGACCCCAAGCTCAACAGAGTGGGTCTGAGTATTGTCTTCCTTACCCCGGCGCAAGCCATCCTGCCATACTCGTTCCTGTTGTCAGAAGGTTGTACGAACAACGAGGCAGAGTACCAGGCTCTCATCACCAGCCTCGAGTTGGCCCTTGAGATCCATGTCCCCCATCTACATGTGAAGGGAGATTCCGAGCTGGTAATCAAACAGGTTAATGGCGACTATGTCGTCAGGAAGCCAGATCTCGCACCGTTGCTGGAGTACACCCTCCGCCTAATGGCCCAGTTCTCCTCTCGACCAGAGGTTACCCATGTCCCACGGTTGCAGAACGGTCAAGCAGACGCCTTGGCTGGCTTGGCCGCGTCGCTCGCAGAACCCAAGAAAGATGATCTAATCATACATGTGGCACACCTGAGAGTCATTGCCCCCGTCACCCAAGAGGACGATGATGGCCTGCGGGTAAGTCATCTCACTACGGGACCCTCTATATCAGGGATCCCGAGCCCGTCAGACGCAGTGATTGAAGCCACTCCCGACTGGAGGGAATCTTTTGTTGAGTATCTCCAAAATGGTCGCCTCCCGGACGACCGGGCCGAGCGCGAGCGAATCCGATGCCGCGCGCTGCAATTTACCCTCCAGAGTGGCCCCAGTCTTGAGCAGATCCTCTATAAACGGAGTTTCGATGGTGTCCTCCTCCGTTGCATCCAAGGAGTAGAGATACCACAAGTTATGCAAGAGGTTCACGCCGGTTCCTGTGGCACCCATCAAGCATGGCCAAAGCTGTCCCATCAAATCCAGAGGTTGGGGTACTTCTGGCCCTCTATGATCCACGATTGCATTGGGTATGCCAAGAGATGCTACGCGTGCCAAGTACACGCCAACTTCTTGCATCGGCCGCCAGAACCCCTCCACCCCACCAAGTACTCTTGTCCATTTGTGGTATGGGGACTTGATGTAGTGGGACCGTATCCACCGGCAACAGCCCGCCAGTGCAGATTCATCTTGACTGCTACAGATTTCTTCTCCAAGTGGGCAGAGGCAGTTCCGCTCAAAGAGGTCAAGGCCCGTTCTATCGTTGACTTTGTGAGCTCCAACATTATCCACCGGTTTGGGGTCCCTCACGCCGTCCTCACCGATAACGGCACCAACTTCCGAGCGGCTGAACTGAAGAAATTGTACGCCAAGTACGACATCCGGTCGAACCATACTTCCCGCTACTATGCGCAGGCAAACAGACAGATCGAGGCGTTCAACAAAACCCTCTCTAACATTCTACAGAAGATGGTCAGTCAAAATAAGAAATGTTGGCCGGACAAGCTCCCCAATACCCTCTGGGATTACCGGATGACGACTCGCAACTCTACCCGGGTGACCCCATATTCCCTGGTGTATGGAGCTGAGGTCGTCCTACCCATTGAGATCCAGTTGCCATCGTTACGCACTGCAGTTTATGATCACCAGGCGTCGGATGAGGTGGCTGAGATCCAGCTGGCTAAATTGGAAGCACTGGACGAGAATCGGCTTCGTGCCCTACACAATCTGGAAAGACATCAGGATAAGATAGCAAAAGCCTTCAACAAGAAGGTTCGTCTCCGCTCTTTCCTACAGGGCGACCTGGTACTGGCCCTTCGAGTGCCAACGATTCCCGGTAGGAAGCCGCCCAAATTAGAACCTAAGTGGGAAGGGCCTTATATTATCCACAAGGTTTATCCTAATGGAGCATACTCCTTGGTGACCACGGATGGAGAGCGTATAACCCCTCCCACCAATGCCAAATTCCTTAAGTGGTACTTTGCCTAGGGCAAGGGGGGTCCTGCATGACCTTAATCTGCACATAATAGTCCCGCACGACCTTAAACTGCGTCCACATCCTGCAAGACGATAAACTACAAAATAGTCCTAGCTCTACGACTTTAAACTAAGATCTCCCCAGTCCTCACTGCAAGACGTTAAACTGCAAGCCAGTCAGGCCTTCCTGACCGAGGCTCAGCCTCAGGCCCCTTGGCCTCCTTGGGTCCCTTGGCCTCCTTGGGTCCCTTGGCCTCCTCGGATTGCTCGCCATACCGTACATATCCCCAAGTGAGGTGCTCCTCGTCCCGTATGACGTTAAACTGCACTACAAGAACTACGTGTGTCTTGATTCCCATTTTTATGGGATACGTAGGAACGCTCAGACACCTCGTCTCGAGCCCATCCCCAAGCTCTTCTCTTTCACTATTCCCTCTGGGAATAGTTTCCTCGGAAGCTCCTTGTGTAGCGAGGGGAATACAACCCCGCTCACATAAGGATTGTAAGGGTCGCACCATGTGCCCACTCCCGTCCTTCTATCCTCCCACGTCCTTACCGCATGACGCTAAACTGCATGGCCTTCAAGAACTACGTACGACTTGATTCCCATCCTAATGGGATACGTAGGAATGCCCGAACATTTCGTCTGTTGACCCAGCCCAAAAGCCAAAATCTTCCCTTTGGGTCAAGACACGGCAGGGTGCACACTTTTGCCCCAACTCACATCGAGCAAGCCTCGACCCGGCTGCACATCCCCCCTGGGGATGTTTACCTCTTTCACGGATACAGCTATGCTTCACCCACTCCATGACTGGGATTCCATCATTTTTGCACACCCTGAGGGACCCCCAAGAACGGCCTGGACACTACACCCAACGGCTCTCCTACCGATATGGGCCAACGCCCCCAAGGGTTTTTCAAGCAACAAGCCGATACAAGTCCCGCGTTGCGAATTTGGTCAGCGGTCGATGCTCATTTGTTGCTCCCATGTCAGGTTACCATAGGAACGCTGTGTTTCAAACATGGTCAACAGTGTCCTGGATCTTCAGGTCCACCCCGAGATGTCCCAGCCATCGAGCGCAGTGATTCATTCTGCCTCATCCCGAGGTGACAAACTTCTCCCAGGGAGGTGCTAGCAATCGGGCCCACGGCTCTGTTTCCCCATAGGGGTGTACGGTGTGGTGTGGGACTACGTCCTCATTCACGTCGGGATCATGTACCACGCCGTACGCCCTCCCTTACAAGGCTCAGCCTTAGGCCCCTTGGACTTCTTGGGCCCCTCCGCCCAATCTCTTGTAGGAGTGTACGGTGTGGTGTGGGACTACGTCCTCATTCACGTCGGGATCATGTACCACGCCGTACGCCCTCCCTTACAAGGCTCAGCCTTAGGCCCCTTGGCCTTCTTGGGCCCCTCCGCCCAATCTCTTGTAGGAGTGTACGGTGTGGTGTGGGACTACGTCCTCATTCACGTCAGGATCATGTACCATGCCGTACGACTCCCCTTACGAGGCCCAGCCTCAGGCCCCTTGGCCTCCTCAGGTCCCCAACCCTCATCCTCATGTAAGACGTTAAACTACAGACCCGTCGGGCCTTCATGATTGATGCCTGATCTTAGGCCCCTTGGCCTTCTCCCCAATCTCTCACCCAGAGTGTACGGTGTGGTGTGGGACTACGTCCTCATTCACGTCGGGATCATGTACCATGCCGTACGACTCCCCTTACGAGGCCCAGCCTCAGGCCCCTTGGCCTCCTTGGGCCCCTGGCCCCTCGTCCTCTTTGAAAGATGTTAAACTGTAAGCTAGTTAGGCCTTCCTAACCGAGGCTCATCCCCAGGCCCCTTGGCCTTTCCAAGCCATAGCCCAGGTTCTCTCTTATAGGATTGTATGGTGTGATGTAGGACTATGTCCTCATTTACGTCGGCTTCTTCGCCATACTGTACACCTTGTTTAGGGGTATATTACTCCCCTCCTCGTCTAGTATGACGTTAAACTGCATTTCAAGAACTACGTGTGGCTTGGTTCCCATCCTCATGGGATACATAGGACCACCTGAATGTCTAGGCTTCAGGTCCAGCCCCATCCCTCGGGAATCTTCATCCCATCTTGGCCCCTTGGCCTACCCTACCTCCATTATGTGGTGTGGTGTAGGACTATGTCCTCGTTCGCGACGGTTTCGCAATGCCTACGCCATATACCTCTCCCTACTGAGCTATTTCTTCGATCCCTTTTTCGGCATTTCACCAATGTGCCTAAGAGTACTCTGGTTTATTACCTAGAATGCAAAGCTTTACTCGGACATGTCCGCATCGCCTTCCAAGCTTTGTGTATCCCTACATCAGGGCTTCCATCATCTTTCACACCCGGAGGGACCCCCAATAACGGCTTGTACACTACGCCCAAGGGCTCTCCTACCGTTACGGGCCAACGCCCCCGGGGGTTTTGGACAACAAATCGATAAAATATCGCGTTGCGAATATGGTCAGCGGTTGATGCTCGTTTGTTGTTCCCACCTCGGGCTAGCGCGACATGGACGCTGTGTTTCCACCATGGTTAACAGTTTTCCTCTCTCGCCACGCCAACTCATTAGGCCTAAAATGTCGGGTGCACAATTCACACCCTTCATCACTTCACCGTGTCCAAGTAGAGTCTCGGGACACTTGGTACATTTCCTCCATGCACGTCTGCGCGTTGGGTGAACAGGTCATGTCGAAGGTGTCCTTTGGGGATCTCTACCAATTCCTATTTGACTCGCCCCAAGTATTACAATGAGGATACCCCCCTTGTTTCCCACACCGAGTTTATCTCACGTGGGCTTAGGGATCGGGTTGACATCTGTGCTTAATTGGGAAGTTGTCACCATTCACGGTCTGAGCTCTAAGACCATAAACTAAGATTCTCATCTGGGACTACGTTCTGCGTGATTCCTATCTCGATAGGATACGTAGGAATGCTCGGACCCCTTGTCTCTGGGCCCAGCTTGAGTTCAGCAAATTTACCTCTCTAGTCCTGCCTTCAGGACCCTGATTACGGGGATGTGTGGCGCAGTAAGGGACTACGTCCTCGTTCACGTCGGGTTTGCAATAGCTGCACCACGCACGCCCCCATTCCGAGGTTCAGCCCTCCTATTCCTTGTCCTGCATGACATTAAAAGGCACCCTTTAGAACTACGTGCAGCTTGATTCCCATCCTCATGGGATACATAGGACCACCTTAATGTCCAGGCTTCGGGTCTAGCCCCACCTCTTAGAGATCTCCTGATCTCCCGGTCACCTAGGCCACTTGGCCCATCCCTCCCAAGAAAGGGGATATGTAGGTATGATACAAGGCTTTGGGCACCATTCCCCCTTCTCCCAAGAATTCCCCATCTCTTGGTTACCCTCAAGTCGAGTCCCTCGACCCCTTGCAGTGGTTCACCCATGTGTTAAGAGTACTCTGGTCTAGGACCAAGAGTGTTAGATTCAACTTGATCAAGTTCCTTCCACTTGTCAAGCTTCGTGTTCCCATCCATTTGGGATTCTATCACCTTTCACACCCGGAGGGACCCCCAATAACGGCCTGGATACTACGCCCAAGGGCTCTCCTACCGTTACGGGCTAACGCCCCCGAGGGTTTTGGACAACAAATCGATAAGATCCCGCGTTGCGAATATGGTCAGTGGTCGATGCTCATTTGTTTGTCCCCATTTCAGGCTAACGTGAAAGGATACTGTGTTGTGAACATGGTCAGCAGTAATCTTCTGTCGTCACGCCAGCCTCTTCAGTCCTCGAATGTTGGTTGCATGATTCACATCATTTTCCACCCCATCATGACCAGGTGGAAGCTCGACACTTTTGGTGCTATCCCTCAGTGCACCTTTGCATGTCAGGGAGATAAAGCTGCAATATGGCGTCCTTTAGGGCTCCCATGGTTCGTGGTCCTATCATACGACCCTAAACTGTGACATTATCGTCCTGGCCGCACGACGAAAAATGGCACTGCATTGTGGTGACCTCGTTGTAGAGGACATCATGTTGGGTATTGGTCACGTGCCATGCCATTCGTCAATTCCCATCACGACTTGATCCTTGTGGTGACATCACGACCTACTATTCTAGGCCTATCGCTACACAAAAAAACCATTCACCTTAAAGACAAACAAGATTTATCAAATTCCGCTTCTTTTAGTGCAAGGGCCATGCCCACACTTCCCTTTTCCCCTGGCACTGGTACCTTACCGTGCCACCCTCCAGAACTACATATGGCTTGATTCTCATCCTTATGAGATACGTAGGAGCGCCCAAAGACTTTCCCGCGGGCCCAGCCTAGCCTTGTGTTCGATCCCTCGACTCGAGCATTTCCTCAGAGAACGCATGGTAAGTAGGACTATGTACTCATTCACGTCGGGTTTTGATGCCATGCGTCCCCTGATCCCTTTACCCATTTATGGTCTAAGGTCCATCCAGAACTACGTATGGCTTGATTCTCATCCTTATGAGATACGTAGGAGCACCCGGAGACTTTCCCGCGGGCCCAGCCTAGCCTTCATGTTCGGTCCTTCGACTCGAGCACTTCCCCAGAGAATGCATGGTAAGTAGGGCTAAGGTCCTCATTCACGCCAGGTGTCTGAGTTACTCCGCCATGTATCCCATGTTCCCCTTACCCATCCATGGTCCGAGTTCTACGACCCTAAACTAAGATCTCCCCATGGGAAAGGAATCTGCTCCCCCTATCTAATACGTCTCGTTGCTGTATTCAGATGTGTTTCGAAAAAGAGCCCGAAGTGTGGGATTTTCATAGGGACCTTCCCCTCATCTCATGACCATGCTTCGTGAGCTCTCTATTTGAATCCTCATCCTCTTACACATCCAAAAGGACCCTCGAACGACATGGATACTAGGCTTAAGGGATCTCCATGAATGCTGGACCTACGAGCCCTCCAATCGTTTCGGGCCAACGTCCCTACGGATATCTGACAACATTTGTGACATGGTCCCGTGTTTCGAACATGGTCAACGGTCAACCCTCATTTTTTTCCCCATTTTAGGCTAACGTGACAGGATGCTGTGTTGCGAACTTGGTCAGCAGTAATCCTCCATCGTCACACCGCCATCATCGTGGTCTGAATCGCGAGCGCTATGATTCACACATTTCCACTTCCTTATGTTCAAGTGGAATTCCATTATACTCGGTTCTTTCTCTTCACGCATCTAGGTGCGCTAAATGATCTTGTTAGTGTCACTAGGCCGGTATACACCGAGCGTCCCTTTGCCCTAACCTACTCCTCTCTGTGTCGGGAAACTCCCACCACTACTGCTTGTTTTCCACACCGAGCACAACTCACGTGGGCTTAGTAGTATTGGCAGGATATATACCAACACGGCCAAGCTTCTCATCGTCCCTCATGACGTTAAACTGCGCTTTTAGAACTACGTATGGCTTTATTCCCATCCTCACGGGGTACGTAGGAACGCCCGACCACTCTGCTTTAGGCCCAGCCTAATCCTCACTCTTGGTCCCTCGACCTGAAGAGTTTCCTCCAGGGGTATGTGGTATGATTTGGACTCCAAGTCCTCATTCACGTCAGTTTCATATATACCGCGCTACACACTCCCTGGGATCTTTCCTTTTACTCCACACCCTATCGTATGGCGTTACAGGAGTCTGTGTGTCCTCAACGCATGACACTAAACTGTGATTCTACCCTGAACAAGTTCAGGATGCCCCAATATCTCATTGGGAAGTGACGGATCCCCTCGCCTGAGAGGCCCTGTCCCAAAGAAGGAATGATCCATGATCAGACCGATGCGCCCATCTGGCGTACTCCCACCACGGTGGTGTAACTACCTAAGTGTTGGATTCTGTTTGAACAAACCATCACTCCATATTCCACGCTTTGCGTGCCCCTTATTCGGACCCTCGTCCTCTTTCATGTCTGAAGGAACCCCCTAACGGCCTGGTCTCATGCCGCATCGGCTCACCTACTGTCTTGGGCCAACGTTCCGAAAGACGGGTCATGCCTGGAGGGACCCCCTAATAGTATGGATGTCTGACCTATGGTCCGCCTACTATCCTGGGCCAACGTCCCGAAGGATTGATCGACAACACTTGTGACATGGTCCCGTGTTTCAAACATGGTCAATGGTCGACCCTCATTTGTTTTCCACATTTCAGGCTAATGCAGTAAGGATACCGTTTGTCCACCACGGTTAACGGTTGTCCTTTATTGTCACACCATCCCCACAGTGTTCCGGATTTGGGTATCGTGATTCACACTTCCCATTTTCATCTGTTTGGACCGATTTCAGCGCCCCTGGCGTTGCCCCGTTCGTGCATAAGAGCACGCTGAAGAAACGGTAATTTGGCTATCTTGGAAGTTCCTTCTCCGATCAAGCCAACTACCTCCTGCATCTCACATTGGGCTCGAACCATGTGGGCTTGAAGGATTGTCGCCGAAAGTCCCGCAAACATTGTAGGGATGTAACAAGGCAATTCAAACAGTGGAAATCATGCGTGCCAAGACACTCAAAACAAAGGAGAAAGAAAGAGTTGAAGCACGAAAGTACTAATAAAAGTTTCTTTTGGGTTTGTTACAATACCCGGGGGTTGACTTCTCCCATAGACGGGTTGACCCTATCAAAAGAGCGTTGCAGCTCCGCCACCCGCTGACTTGTGGCATCCAAAGCTTGTTGCCGTTGATTCAACTCCCGCTCCTCTTCAGCAGCGGCGGGGCGTAATTCGTCAACTCTGGCCCTGGCCCTTTCTACCTCGGCCTGGACGACAGCCATCCTTCCAGAGGTCTGCCCCATATGCTCCTCAGCCTCTGCCAGCTGGGCCTTCAACTGTGAGACCAGCACAGACTGCGTATCAAGAGTGGTTGAATGCTCGTTGGCCCGGATCTGCATATGTTGGACCTCGCCTTCAGCCTCCTGGAGCTTCTTAATGCTGGTCGCCTTCCTCCGCTGCCATCCCACGCTTAGCCCATGATCATGCTCCCGGATCTTCTTAGCCATAAGGTCTCGGATGAGCGCGTGAGGCCGTTGGGCATCCACTCCCCCGGCACACAGTTCGCGCAACCGTGAGCGGAGCCTATCCATTTCGGCCAGCCATCACGCTTGGGAGTGTCCTTGATAAAGTGCGTGATTAGCTTCCACGACCGGAGACAGACTATGCTACTGTCTTCCTCGTTGGAGTCTGTTTCTTCCCAGTCCGCGCGGTTGGAAGGCTCGTACGCAGGATATGCCTGCAGGAACTCCTCAGCAGGATCTGCATCCGGCGTTGAATCTGGAACGACACCTAGTGCTGGAGCAGGCGCAGCAGGAGTAGGGCCCGCCGTCCGATCCTCTTCATCGGAATCCACCTCAATGACCTCGGGCACGACCCTGCTAGTGGCCCCGCCAGTGATGGTGTGCGTCGCAGCTTGGGGAGATGGGGGAACTATTGTCACCATCACCGGCATGCCCCTAGGAGGGATGCCACCAGACATCCCGACCAGTCTTGCTACCGCAGCCCATGCCAGTCGAAGAACTGTACTATAGGGAGAGACACAAACGTTAGTTGGCATGGTCTACATGTGATAATGGGAAGACCGGTAGAGGAGACTTACGGAGATCGACCTCCTGGCCCTACTCTTCAGCTGGTGCGGACGGGACTCCGGGATGAGGCCCTCCGTATACTATTGGAAGGTCTGAAAATTCCGAAGGAGCCACCTCAGGCACCCTGGTCCCACCAGACGCGGAGTTGGACGCAGCCATAGGCGCGGGTTCTGAAGATCCCGCATCATCACCCACCAAGGGGCGAGAACGAGGCCTGCGAACAATTTCCTCCTGCATGGCCTAAACATCGGTGAGAAGTCCATAGTGGCCCAATAATAGATCTTAAGGAGATAAGTTCGGAATGCTACCTCGAGAGCCTCCGCGAAGTCGTCGGATTCAGAGCCTCAGTCTCCGACCTCGCCCTCCTCCAACGGGCTCCCTCCTCCAGCCTCATCCCCCCGAGAAGAGTCCTCTGATTCCTCTGGCAAGGGGAAGCGCTCCCTCGGATCGGCAACTGATAACTGCGGGGGGACCGTCTGATTCAACAGTACCCTCACCCGATCCGTCATTGGGCGAGGAACACCGCTGGAGTGGACGTAATCCTCCAGCTCGTCCAAGTATTGCTCTGCCTCCGCCAGAGACACCATGAATCCAGCCCGAACTGGGCCTATGCCCGGCAATTCCATCCCGAGGCAATTCAGGTGGGCCCACATCTCAGGTGGGCTGAGGAATTACCGGTTGACATCCCAAATGTCCCAAGCTTCTGAGAAGACAGCATCTTCTGCCATGTTGATGTGACGCAGCCGCTTCCCCGGAGCCTGAGTGGATATCCGACGAAATCCCCTCGGTGGCCGCCCCTCTGAATGGCCCTGCTTTTCCGGAACCACCGGATCCACCGTTGCTGCCATACCCTCGGCCGGTGCGGGTCTCGCCGTCATCACAGCCTTGCTACCACGAGCGGCCCTAGCTGCCCTCCGACCCCGACCTCGAGATAGAGGAGACCCACCATCACCGACCCAGATAGTTGATTGCTTCAGCATCTCCCCTGGGTAGGCAGCCTCCCAACTGATGGCGTACTCCCTCACCAATCCGAAAGTGGCAGTGGATGGAGGCAAGACAATCCACATCTTCCCATCTTCCCGTGTGAACATGAGCCACAACTGCCTCATCACACACGGGTGCTCCTCGTGGTGCACCTCCCAGTAGACCTACGGGGTCAGCCACTGGAGGCACCAGAACTGCCTCGCAAAACGATGTGGGGTGTACGGTTCGCAGATTGGCTCACGATCTATCCGAGCCACCAAAACTCCACCTCAGAAGGCCAGAAGGTAAGCCCGATGTTCTTCTGTTCCTCGCCCGTCGTCAGTAAGTATTCCCATCGGCAACGGGAAGGGGTGGAAATTAAACTCATCCGCCCTCCACACCCGATTCAGTACCAGCGAGACAGCCAGTTTGAACAGGAAGCTCCCAAATGTGTTCAGGATGGAGGGGAAAAAGTTCGATCCCAGTGGCGAGATGGGCTTTGGATACTCGTAAATACCCCTGATGTGCGCTGCGATCCACCCATACAGGAGGTGGAAGGGCCCGCATATCCTTGGCGGCTTCTTGCCCTCACTAATGTGCCGCAGCATTCTGTACAGTTTGGTGAGCATCGGAATCCCCAGGTTGATCTGCTGCCCCATGTCCAACATCGACGCCATGATGAACGAGTTGGGCCGCACCCCCATGCTTGTATCCCTCACTGGTAAGATCCACCCACAGATGAGAGCCGCGATGAACACCGCCAGCCTGACTATCGGCTGTTGTTCAGTGCTGACACTGAAACCCCAAGTCTTCCATTGGCTGTCCTCCAAGACCCGCCAATACGAGTGCCCCTTGCCCCGTTGGGCCGCCCTCGGACAAGTTCGAGGCCTCGGTGGGAACTCTCGATCTTCTGGGAAATTCAGGAAGCATTTGAACCATCTCCTGAAGTGGACATCCCTCACTGCCTCCTTGTCCTCTCCAGGGACGAGAGCCATCAGCGCTGACGCCAGTCGCGACATTTGCTCCGGATCCTCCCACGCGCTGATGATGGGGAGGAATTCGTCATACATGGCCCCCAAGATCGGGACCCCGGAAATCTGGTGGACATCCCACAGGCTGATGCCCACCTCCCCGTGATGAAGGTGAAAAGTGTTGGTCCTGGACGACCATCTACTCAGCAGTTCTGACATCAGCTGCTTTGGTTGGTAAATGTGGAATTGGGATGCCCACGCTGCCTCATACAATCCCACTCTCCTCAGCTCGGCCCCGAACTCCTCGTATGAGGCGCCTACCCAGTAGGCCCAGGCCCAGTCATTGGTAAAATTGCCGCCCTAGCGCAGGTCCCACTCATCAGACCATCCTTTCTTTGGATCCTGCAAAGCCGCCTTCAGCATAGTGCGGTAGAGAGGAGGGGACTCTCCGGTTGTAGTGGCCTCCCGTCGATATCATTCACATGGTTGTAGAGACAGTCAGCGGTGATGGGTGTAAAGTCCTCCCGCGCATGACCATCGGCCACCCTGAACCATTGGTGCTGGCATGGTATGCTCTTGAACCAGCAAGCTGGTTCGTCCCTACTCGCCTCAGGGATGAAGACGTCATCCCTCAGCCCGAAGCCGTACAACGGCAGTTTCTTGCACTGTGGATAATCCTTCTGACCTTCCGACAGTAGATCTGTCAGAGAAGTGTGGTCCGAGTGGCTTCGAACCATCTCCCCCAAGCCTGGACGGTTGGCCATCTCATCCCGACGAGCAGCATCTGCAAGCACTTCCAACACAGCCTCTTGGTGGGCCATTTTGATGCCGACCCTCAGAAAAGTTTTTTCCCTGAATCGCGAAGCTCGATCGCGAAGTTGAATCGCGAAGCTCGACCGTGAAGTTGAATCACGAAGATTGGTCGCGAGACCAAGCCGCGAAGTCTAGCCAAGGCCGACAAGAAGTTTGCCTAGCGCGGACGTGGAGCCAGAGACTCGCGGTTCGCCGCGAAGCTCGATTCGCGGAGAGCCATCGCGGAGTACGCAGAACTTCGCGAAGTTGAGAGCACAAAAGACAAGGATTCACGTAAAGACAAAAGCGGTCGACCCCCCTACATATAGGCGGTGACCCCGGAGCATCGCGGCGCGCCACCCCCTCATGGAGCATCGTGGCGCGCCCGGATCCGTGACCCCAGTCAGCATCGCGGGCCCCCTTCGCGGAGCGGCATCGCGAACCACCGATAAATTTTGGTGATTTTCCCTCAGACTTCGACCCTTCGCCCTCCGCGGCTCCAAGTCTGAGGGGGGGCATTTGTTGGCGCTAAAATATGGCCCGAAAGAAAATCCACAAAGAAGGCCGGCGCGCTGCCTCGTGAAGCACCAACGCGAAGCACCGACGCGAAGCCCCGCTCAGAAGAGCCCTGACCATCGGGGCCCCGCGAAGCTCCCGAGGCGGTGATGCTCCGCGAAGGCATTTGACGTTCGTGAGCCGCCGCGAAGCTCCAGAGGCGGTGATGCTCCGCGAACACATTTGACGTTCGCGAGCCGCTGCGAAGCTCCAGAGGCGGTGATGCTCCGCGAACGCATTTGACGTTCGCGAGCCGCCGCGAAGCTCCAGAGGCGGTGATGCTCTGCGAACACATTTGATGTTCGCGAGCCGCCGCGAAGCTCCAGAGGCGGTGATGCTCCACGAACGCATTTGACGTTCGCGAGCTGCCGCGAAGCTCCCGAGGTGGCGATGCTCCGCGAACGCATTTGACGTTCGCGAGCCGCCGTGAAGCCCTTGAGGCGGCGCGCAGGTGCTGCTTCGCGGCGCGCCTTTCCTATAAATACCAGACTCCCCCTAAGTCCCGAGGACGGACAACCCGACCTTTCGTCTTCTCCTCTCCCGAATCACGAAGCACGCTTTGCCCCGGGAATCATGAGCTCCACGAGGTACTTTTACTTCGCGAGATGCCTCTGCTTTGACTCGTTTTGAGCCCCTCTTCCGAGAGGGTTTCCCTTCACGAAGCCCAAGGGCATTCGTGAAGGAAGGGGATTCCCAAGGGAACTCGGGCAGCCGCGGAGCACTTGTGCTTCGCGAAACACCCAACCCATACGAGTGATCCCTATGCTAAGGCAGGATCACTCCACATCGCGAAGCACACTGCTTTGTAGGACCCTCCTTCGCGAGGCACCCCTCCTTCGCGAGGCAGTGCTCTGTTCCACTTCGCGAAGCACCTCCCATTCACACTCGTGGCCCATGCTAAGGCAGGATCGCTTCACATCGCGAAGCACACTGCTTTGCAGGACCCTGATTCGCGAGACACCCCTTCTTCGCGAGGCAGTGCTCCGGGAACACTGTTCCACTTCGCGAAGCACCTTCCATTCCCACCTGCGCCCCATGCTAAGGCCAAGGCACTCCACTTCGCGAAGCACAGTCCTTTGCTTAGCGATTCCTCTTCCCGTGCGACCCTCCAGGTTTACACGATGTGATTTCAAAGTCCCATGGACAATACCACTCGTAGCGTTGCTTCGCCTAATGATTCCTCGCATAGGCATGCTAACGGCTATTGCTTCTTCGCATAGCCACGCTAACGTGGACCCCTCGATGGTTCGTTCCACAACCCCCCTTGACCATGGCCTTACTGGTACCTTCCCTTCCCCAAGGACTAGAGGGTACCGGTTATGTAAGTCCTAAGGGTGTGGAGTGAACCCACCTCGTCCGAGCTGCAGGACGTTAAACTGCCCAGCACTGCGTCCTCAACACATGACGTTAAACTGTGATCCGACCTCGTCTCCCTCACAAAGGGTTCCCCCAGCTCGAACATTCGTTACACCACTCGTCTCCACGGGAATGGAATCACCCATCCACAAGGGGTGATATCCTTCTTTTCGGAGTAGCGTATGTTCGTAGGAGAAGGGCGACCCTAGTTCCCCAATGGATGGTTGCACCTCTGCATCTCCGTACTTCCCCACTACCAAGGTCAGTGGAGGGCGTGATATGGGACGAGGTACCTCCCATCATTGGACCAAGTTCCATCTTTCTCGCGCTTTGTTGCACCATGGGCCTCCATCCTGGAGTAAGTCCCAACACCATGGGCCACCTAACGCATAAGCCCCTCTTCGCTTCTCACGGACGCATCCTTCGCGACGTGATCGTCAGGTCCTTGCAACCTCTTGTTTCTCACACCGAGCATGACTCACATGGGCTTAGAGTGAGAACCGACCCTGACACCAATCCCAGTGAACTACGAGGACTTTGATCCATGTCAAGGCATGGTACGTAGGAAGCCTTCATGAGGTTCAAGCCCACCAATAGTGGACCCCCGGGTCTACTTTCACGTCGGTTCACCGACGAACCCATTCCAGTGAACTACGAGGTCTTTGATCCATGTCAAGGCATGGTACGTAGGAAGCCTTCATGAGGTTCAAGCCCACCAATAGTGGACCCCCGGGTCTACTTTCACGTCGGTTCACCGACAAAATCCCATCCGAACTATGAGGACTTTGATCCATGTCAAGGCATGGTACGTAGGAAGCCTTCATGAGGTTCAATCCCACCAATAGTGGACCCCCGGGTCTACTTTCACATCGGTTCACCGACGAATCCCATCTGAACTATGGGGACTTTGATCCATGTCTAGGCATGGTACGTAGGAAGCCTCCACGAGGTTCAAGCCCACCTGTCGCTTATTCACGTCGGGTTCCATCCTCGTCCATCACGACATTAAACTGTATTCTGGTCCAATGGCAAGCCGTTGCGACTAATCCCATATGAACTATGAGGTCTTTGATCCATGTCAAGGCATGGTACGTAGGAAGCCTTCCAAGAGGTTCAAGCCCACCACTCATTGGACCAAGGTCCGCCTTCACGTCGGTTCACCGACAAAACCCCATATGAACTACGAGGTCTTTGATCTATGTCAAAGCATGGTACGTAGGAAGCCTCCACGAGGTTCAATCCCACCACTAGTGGACTCACGAGTCTGCTTTCACGTCGGGTCATACCCGCGTCCAGCATGACATTAAACTGCACGCTCCCGTCCAGCACGACATTAAACTGCATTCCGGTCCAATGGTAAGCCATTGTGACCCACCCCTTTGAACTACGAAGACTTTGATCCATGTCAAGGCATGGTACGTAGGAAGCCTCCACGAGGTTCAAGCCCATCCATCATCCAATTCACGTCAAGTTATATCTACGTCCAGCACAACGTTAAACTGCCATTCCAGATCTGAACTACAAGGACTTTGATTCCCTGCCACAGGGATACGTAGGAAACCTTCCCAAGGTTCAAGCCCACCATTAGCGGATCCACGGGTCTGCTTTCACGTCCGTACACTGACAATGCCTGTCGGACCAAGGTCCACCCTCATGTTGGTTCGCTGCTGGCATTCATCGGACCAAGGTCCACCTCCGCCGTCGTCCTTGCGATGGTCCCATTTCATTCCCCTCCACTCCATTTATCCACCTAGCACCCATTCCGACTCTCTCCTGGACCGTAGTATCTCGGTGAGACTGTGTCGGTATGACCCTCTTCACAGCCACCCATGGGCTGACCCATCTCCGCTGGACGTTAAACTCGCGGCGTGCCCTGTGTTAAACGCGGTAAGCTGAGGAAAACCTCAGATATGTGTCTATGA
The DNA here is from genome assembly GCA_963277665.1 of Viscum album. Taxonomy (NCBI): domain Eukaryota; kingdom Viridiplantae; phylum Streptophyta; class Magnoliopsida; order Santalales; family Viscaceae; genus Viscum; species Viscum album. The sequence continues at coordinate 90,711,297 of OY728154.1, forward strand.
AATAATTCTCCGCGCTCGATGTGGGATGCCTCGGGCTTCCACGCCCTCGAGAGGCCCTGTAATCAGGGATAATAGACAAACACGATAGATTCCCCAGCATCCAGACACGCTACTGGTGCCTCAACGTGACTACTCCCCCGACTGAAGGTTGCTGCCCTGACGGGACCCTTTGGAATGTCCCGACAGAAGCAGTGTAATTAACTGGCGTCCATGGAAACATGGCACTGGGAAGAGTTTCACGAACTATGTATTAAATCTATGAGGGAGACCCGGACTAGGTGACAAGCTCCGAGGAGGAATCCACAGAAGGAAGAACCGACATCCCATTATCCCGTTTCGATCAAGGAGCAGACGTACCTGAACAAGGAACGAATGCCGCCCGCCTTTGGAAAGCGGGAATGCGGGGCAACAGCCGCGCGTCCTCCACAGACGGATGTGCGCGCGCCCCGGCGAAAGTGTCAGAAACAGTATAATTTTTAATTTCTTCTTGCATGTTATTTCAATTATCATTTCCACATCTTTTTCACATCCTGATTTCATAAATGTTTATCAATCCATCAGCTATGCTATCTATTAGTTATTCAACGATATTCTACCTCACTATGAGTAGCTAAATATTTCAGGGGTAGAGATCAAGTGATCTGTCTATAAAATTAATATACACTATTAAATATGAACTTGTAAAGTCCAACTGAAATAGTAATTAGGATATAAATTCTTAGCCTAACACATTTGTGAGAATTTATCTGACTATGAGACAGTCAAGCAAACAACTCTATCTTAATTGAAGTCGAATGAGCTAAGACCGATAGCTCAGGAAGCTTTCTGCTTAATAATACAAACATAACACAATTAGGCTATTGCTATCTCCCAACCATGGAATAGATACTTCCTAGGTAGAGCTAGGAGACTAAGACCAAATTAACTAGTGAACCCTGTTTGCTTCACATACTAATACAAAGGATCTTTTTGAGGATAGACTTTAAATAAATCATTCAACTAGACAATCACTCGATCTCGATCCATCATTTGTTTAAGTAAGACATACCAAATTAGAACACAACTCATAATTCCCAAACATAAGACTCTATAAAGGACACACTTATAGGTCTGAAAACCAGATTCCCTCAAATCCAAAAAATGGTTGTCTCCCTATGGAATTGACCCCTCACTACTACTATACTACACCTTTGTAGTCAGTGAAAGTTTGGGACCAAAGATAAAAATTCTAAATTTTATTCACATCGGAGGAAGTAATGACACACCTGAACAAAAGGGCCATCAACTTTCTGACACTATTTCTAGGGAGGCAGTGCCCTTTTCTTAAAGAACCCTAATTTTTTTTACCAAGGATTACCTTTCCCTCATCCTATTTCTTCTTTCCAAACACCCTTTTTGCATCTTCTCTTAATTTTGTTATGTGCATGTACCAAGGTCCCTAGAACTGATCAAGGAACCTTAAAGCACAAAAAATGTTGGCCTTTGATCTCGAGAACTAAAGGCATTTGATGTCACTTTTCTAGTCAACAATGGCCAAGCAACATCAAAACGTGGGACCCAACCCACCAAATCATCAAGTTATAGACCACCTGATGCAACTAGAATAGACCATTATGGAATATGGTTTACCATCAATCCATGTGGATACACCAAGAATCATTAGATCACTAATTAAAGCCCACATGTTTGAAATCAAGCCATGAATCATTCATATGATCCAGAACTTGGGCCAATTCAGTGATCTTCAAACTGAAGATCCCCACAAACATATCTATAACTTCCTAGAAGTCTGCGATACCTTTTGCAACCAGGTAGTGTCATATGATACTATAAGACTTAGTGTCTTCTAATTTTCTCTCATATAAATAGAAAAATATTGGCTCAAAATCCAAGACCCTGAGTCCATTATGACTTGGTATGAACTCGCAAAGAAGTTTTTGGAACAATACGTTCCACTAATCTGAACTTCAAAACTTCAGAATGACATTCATAATTTCTCCCAAGTAGATAAAGAATCTTTATGGAATGCATGGGATCGATTCAAAGAACTCATGAGAAAATTTCCACATCATGGACTTGAAACCTGGATTCAAATGCAAACATTTTATCAAGGACTTTAGCCAACAGCATGAACAGTTGTTGATGCTACTGTAGATGGAGGTCTGATGTTTAAAACACCTAATGAAGGAAGAGATATTCTGGATGGAGTTTCCCATAATTCCAATATATGGAAAAGTGACCATGGGACACCACAGCATGGAATCCACCAAGTCGAGGAGACCACCAGGTTAGTACCTCAAGTAAAGGAGCTAACTAAAAAGCTCAAATCATTTCAAGTACCTACCACACTACCTTCCCCTGCCCTAGTCATGTTGATCTAGTCATGTGAGATGTGCGGTGGACCACACCTATACCAAGACTAAAAAGTAGGCTATTAAGAACTGCAATATTGCAATTACATCAACTTTAATCAACAAAATCAACCATTTCAACAAAAACAACCATTTTATCAGCAGCGGCCTACTTAGCAGCTACCTCAAACCAATAAAGGTTATTTTCAACAGCGTAGTAGTCAATCCTAGTTTCATAATCAGGTATCACTAGGGTATCCACCAATAAACCCTATCCTGAGACCACAACAGCAGAAATATCTTCAACAGCCCTTTATAAGACCTCAATAACAATTTCAACCCACCCATCCAACACTACAACAGGGACCTCCACCACCCCAAAGAAACTTGTAGAATATCCTAACCTATTTAGTGCAGAAATCAGATCAACGGATGACTACACAAGAGACTGAGATGAAAAATCAACGAACAACTTTAATAAATTTGGAGATTCAAATGGGTCAAATTACAAAAACCTTATCTGAGAGACTACAAAGTAACACTGAGACATATCCACGAGAGGAGGATAAGGTTGTATTGTTGAGGAGAAGGAAATTTTTGAGCTTCCAAAAACCAAAGGAAGCAAGGAAATAGGAAGAACCCAAGAAAACATTAGAAAATGAAGAAGAATTCATCCCTACATCATCACAAAAAATAGTTCCAATTAAGAAGGAGAAAACCTTGAAAAAACATAAGGAACTAATTTATGTACCCCACCTCCATTAAATCCACCTCTTCCCTTTCCATAAAGATCATGGAAATGTAGGTAGAAGACCTAATACAAAAAGTTCCTCGAAATGATCAAGCAGTTACATATCAACATTCATTTTGATGAGGAAATCGCTCAGATTCCAATTTATGAAAAATTTATCAAAGATTTTATATCAAAAATAAATAAATTTAGAAGACCTTATAATCGTCTTATTAAATGAATAATTATATGAGGTTGTACAATAAAATATTCCACTAAATATGAGAGATCATAGAAGATTTTCAATCCCTTCTTCCATAGGAGAGTGTAAGTTTGGAAAAGCACTCTGTGATCTCGAAGCCAACATGAATCCAATGTTGATGAGTGTATTTCACAAACTCAAACTCCAAGAGCTCAAGGAAAAAACAATATATTTATAATTGGACGATCATTCGGTAAAATACCTGCTTGGTATTCTTGAAGATATTCTGGTTAATGTTAGCAAAATCATTTTCCCAGCAGAATTTATAATTTTTGACATGGAAGAGGACAGAGATGTCCCGATCATTCTCAGAAGACCCTTCCTAGAAATAGGGAAGGCCTTGATAGATGTTAATCAAGGACATATCATATTTAGAGTTAGCGAAGAGCAAGTTGTGTTTATTTGATAAAAGCTTTCCAACAACCAGATGACCTGGTTTACTATCACGCCATCTCTCTCACTCAGCAAGAAGGGAGGTACATGTCTATTGAGGAAGAGACTGATGATTTAGGATCAGATAAATAGTAAGACAATTAATTTGAGGAAGTCAACTTTATTGAACTACTTACTAGAGATACCATACCACCATTTATCTCGTCCGTTGTTCAGCCACCCAAGTTGGACTTGAAACCCTTACAAAGTACATTTAAGTACTCATATTTAGGGGAGTCATTATATTTACCCATAACTATCAATGTCAAGCTATCTCAGGTATAAGAAGAACAATTTGTTGATGTCCTAAAAAGACACATGCAATTGATTGTCTAGGGAGTGATAGATATTAAGGGAATAAAACCTTTAGAATGCACCCATCATATCTTTCTCAAGGAAAATTGAAAACCAAAAAGATAACCTCATAGGGGGCTCACACTGCCAATGAAGTAGGTTTTCAAGAAGGAAGTGTTAAAAATAATGGATGCTAGAATAATCTTTCCAATTTCGGATAGTGAATGGGTAAGACCCATCCAAGTCATTCCCAAAACGGGAGGACTCATAGTCAAAAAAACAAAGGATAATGAACTCATTTCAACACGAACTATCACTAGATAAAGAGTTTTCATGGATTACGGATATTGAAATATAGCAATAAGTAAAGATCATTTTCCCTTACCCTTTATAAATCAAATGCTTGAAAGGATAGTAGGAAAATATTTCAACTATTTCTTAGATGGCTATTCAAGATACAATCAAATTGTAGTAGGTCCCATTGACTAGACCAAAACCACCTTTACATGACCCTTCAATACTTTTGTATGTAGAAGCATGTCATTCGGTATGTGAAACAGACCAAAAACATTCCAAAGATGCATGACACGCATATTTCATGACATGGAGGAAGATTTTATCTAAACATTCATGGATGGTTTCTTTGTCTATGGGAGATCATTTAATGTATGTATAAGCAATCTATAACTGGTTATCCAATGCTGTGAGGAGAAATTCCTAGTACTGAATTGGGAAAAATGTCATTTTATAGTTCAAGGAGGAATTGTGATGGACATAAAAATCTCGAAAGAAAGCATTGAAGTTGATCCTACTAAAATCAAGGTCATCAAAGATCTATCAGAACCATCAATTTTAAAAGGGATCAGAAGTTTCTTTAGGCATAATGGATTCTATAGACACTTCATAAAAGATTTTTCTAAAGTCATATGCCCCTTGATTCAATTTTTTTCAAAGGAAACCTCTTTTGAATTCACTGAAGAATGTCAACAAGATTTTGAAACACTAAAATATAGTCTGATTTCATCTCCAGTTATCATTTCACCAAACTAGGAAAAATTATTTGAGCTTATGTCCGATGCCAGTGACCTTGCTGTAGGAGTTTAACTCGGGAAACCTGTGGGCACTATCTTTTTCCCAATCAATTATGCCTTCCACACATTGAATGAATCCCAGATCAATTATATGATTACAGTGAAGGAGCTCCTAGCTATTGTTTATTCCTTGGAAAATTTCCATTCATACTTTGTTTTATCCAAAGTCATAATCCATACAAACTGTGCCACCCTTCAATACTTAATGAGAAAGAAGGAAGAAAAACCAAGATTGATCTACTGGATTCTCTTATTGTAATAATTTTACATCGTGATCAAAGACACCAAGGGAACAAAAAATGTCATTACTTACCACTGTTCACGACTACCCTTGAAAATCATTAAAGAAGATAGCAAGACTAATATTGAAGTAGAATTTCCTGATGATACATTTTTTAGTGTGAGAACCCAGCCCTGGTTTTCTCACATTGCCAACTATCTAGCCACAGGATACCTTCGTCACGACCTTTCATACCAGCAACACAATAAGTTTATATCCAATAAAAAAATACTTTTGGGATGAACCATTTCTATATAAGTATTGTGTCGATGGCCTATTACGATGCTACATCTTAGAGGGAGAGATAAAACATGTGATCAAAATGTTCCACACATCACTAACTAGAGGACATCATGGACTAGAGTGCACAGTGGAAAAGATCCTACAAAGTGGATTTCTCTGGACATCATTGCACCATGACTCTAGGAAATTCTTCCATCAATGCAACATATTCCAAAGAATAGGGAACATCATTTAAAGAAATGAGATGCCACAAAACCCCATTATAGAAGTTGAAGCTTTTGATGTCTTGGGTATTGACTTCATGGGACCATTTCCTTCATCACATGGTAATAGTTACATTCTAGTTGTAGCCGATTATTTTTCTACGTGGGTTGAAGCTAAAGCCACAAAACATCACACAATAATCATAGTCATGAATTTTATTTCAAGGGAATGTGTTCACACATTTTGGATTTTTGAAGTTACTCATTAGTTATCGCGAAACACATTTCGTAAACCATCCAGTGCAAAAAATTTGTAAAAAATATGGAATTCTCTAAAACACCAGAACTCCCTATCACCCAAAAAAAGTGAGCAAGTCATATTGTCAAATAGGGAGGTGAAATTTTTTAAAAAAAGACTGTCGACATAAGTAGAAGTGATTGGAGCCTCAAACTAGATGATGCATTATGGGCATATCTAACTGCATATAAAACACCCATAGGCACCACCCCATTTAGACTGGTTTATGAAAAACCATGTCATCTTCTAGTGGAATTGGAACATCATTCATTCTTGGCAATTAAGAAAATGAATCTCAGTCTAGAAAAGGCTAGAGAGGAATGGTTATTGTAATTGATATAATTGGAGAAAATAAAGAGATATGTATATGAAAACGCAAGGATTTAAGAGGAAAAAACAAAAAAGTGGAACGACCAATGAATTGTATGAAATACATTTTCCAAGAAATAAGGTTTTTCAATTCAATTCAAGACTAAGAATCACGATGGTTTGATCCTTTTACAGTCATCCAAGTTTTTTCTTACGAAACATTTGAAATTCATCATGATGGAGAGCAACTGTTCAAAGTAAATGGACAAAGATTACAAATCTTTCAAGAATAATTCCATGAAGGTTGTATCCTCAACCTCAAGTTCCACTGAACCATCAATGAAGTCAAGCTCCCAATGTTAAAGGAAGCACTTACTGGGAGGCAAAATAGGTTAGGAAAGTTCTAGTTAGGTTATATTAGGATCGTCATCCATAAATCTCACAAATAAAGGTTGATCATTACAATGGGCCAAACACAGAATAGTACATGTCGTGTAACACAGGTACATGACATGACTTGTTTTCATCCTTAAATTCAAGATTTCTTCCACATACACAATGTGACCACTCTCTACACGTCATGTACTTAGGTGGTTTGTTTTTTGAAAACACCGAAGGTCGCGACCCAAACAGTCACGACCTGTGCTGCTAAAACCCTAACCCCTCATCTTCACCCTCCTCCTTCCCATTACACCCATCCACACACCATGAACCCCCATCTTTCTCCCCCTTCTCCTCCCATAAACCCTCATTGTGCCCTCTTCCCGTACCCTTTTACTCTAACAAGGACCCCCTATCTCCTATTTCTCTCTATCGCAAACCCACCTACTACTATGGCTTGGAGGAAACTCCCCAACCCTCCATATCCTCTTCCACATCCACCTTCTCATCATAACCAGTAGAAGACCATCCCCCGTACAAGCATCCGTGGACCACCGTAGAAGAACCACATGCACTAGCAACCACATGCACAACACAGGCTCCCCAAGAGAAGTCTGAAACCACGACAACGTCCAATGATGATGATCTTCACCTGCACCCCATCCTATGCTTCTCCAATCCGGTGTAGCGTGTTAATATTCTGATGTTTCTGGAGAAACCCATGCAGAAAAAAAAAGAATTTGGACCTATGGAAACTCACCCAGCTAAACATCACTGATTCCATGGATGACCTCTTCAACACTCTACATATTGGCACCATTATTGACATCTACGAGGAGACATTCCGAGAGTTGTTTTGGGAATATTTGGACACCTTCAAGATGAGCATTTACAATATCTACTTATAACTCACTGGCCTCCCAAACGAGATATCTCTTGCTGATTTTGGAGTCAGGATCAACATTTATATCGATGAGTTTTTTGCTTTCGACGCTTACTCGATTCTTCAGCTCCAGCCAACTCACGATATCTCTATGCCATTGTGGCCATTGATAGCCTGTGACCCCCAGTCATATCATGATCCTTTAATCATGACGTCGACTTAGCTCCAGGGTATGGCTTTACATATTTTACATCATTCCATGGCACACAGTTGGTTTTCATGAGGAGAGACGCATGGAAACATCAGCCAGATGGATGTCGTGATTTTGGAAGCTACCATGGGTGGTCTGCCAATCAATATAGACGCCCAGTTTTCCTACTACTTCAGAGTACTTACTCAGAGAAATCACAACATGCTCATGGGAGGTTCTTTTATCACTCAACTGGCCCGCTCTCTCAGCAGCTTTGTGGCCTCTCTGCTCCTCATCTCTATTAGACCAGTAGAATTGATTGATCTTGTGGTCTTGCATAAGATGAGGATATTGGTAAAGGAGGATTATCACTACCTTTGGGTGCCAGGTGTACAGGCACCCGTACCCCCTGAGCAGGCAGACAAAGAAGCAGCAACAGCCCCACATCCGCAGCCACCTACCTCCACCACACCACCTCCACCAAGACCATCATTCATTCTAGCTACCACCGCACTGACCACCCATCCTACCCCCACAGAGTTATGGGGAATTCTTCAGAGTTTTCAAAAAAAACTTCACTAGATCACTGCCCATATGCATCTCCCATTCATTGAGCCACTCTCTTTTATCCAATCACCAAAACCCACCATGACCGAAACTTCATCATCCACCATCCCCCCATCCCCATCCACCCAGCCAGACCTCCCATATGATCTCACAGACACTTCCACCTAGAAGCAGTTTTGAGTAGAGCAAACTCGGCGGGGCAAGGGGGTTGACATTGAGCCTACCACATCGGAGGTACCTTTCATTGATCCCACTTCTAAATCCACATCCCCTGTATGGATTGGTACTTACCCTACACCCACCCCATCCCATATCCCTTCCTCTATTACCACACCCTCCACCACACCTACCACCCCATCACTGATGATTGTTTTCACTACTCTGATGGGCCAGATGGTTGAGATGCCTGGAAATGGACTGACACTAGAGGAGATCTTCACAGAGGACCCCTGATCTTGCTTTTATTTATATTTTGGGATTTTCCTTTTAGGGTCACTTTCTTGTTTTTGGATAGTTTTAGACTTTTTTCATGATGTTTTCAGTTTTTTATGCTATATGGACTAGTTTATATACATGGAATTTCATTTTCACTCCATGTATTGATCAGTTTTTGTGTCTTCATTTCCTCTCTATAGCATATCGAGCTCGTTTGAATCCTCAGTCATCCTAGACGGTCTTGTTCTGTGACAAGTCTTAGAACAAAGGGTACCCGAGAACCTCATAACTCACTAGTAGCCATTGTAGCCCATGATTTTTTTCAAACCACATCTCCTCCATGCTTACGTAGTGGAACCAAAACTGATCAAACTGCCCAAATGACCACACGCACTCGAGTACACAACCTCTAACAACTGTAAGAGGAAACAAAGTCACTAAGTTGGTGGACCCCATGAGACTAGTCTCTGTCATCATTTAATAATCATATGTTTTATCGATTCATTGTTACCATGTCCTTTTTTTTATTTTTTTGTTTCATATCTTTCTTGGCACTATTATGTATATCTTCCACATATTGAATAAAATCAATATCATTGCTTCTCATTTTTATTATGCTATTCACACTAAATTTACCTGTTATCTAATGCTTGGTATCCAGTGAAGGAATTTATTTCTCTAAAAATTTTCATGTTCATTTTCACACTCATACAACTTCACTCATCCCCATGGAATACCACATACTCTAGGGAACTCGCGATTACCTTTTAGTTAAATTTTGTCAACAAAATTCCATTTATAATTCTTTTATATTCAAATGCAACCACTCTAACATGTAATTCACTGACAACGGGGACACTATGTCATTCTAAGTGTGTGGAGGATTCTCATGTTTCAATTATGATAGACTTTAAATTTTGGTTGTTCTCACCAGTCTTGAAGACATTTTTTAGAGAGATAAGAATGATTTAAACATGAAAATATTTATTCCCTTGTAATTACTGAAAAATTTAAGTGAAAAGTGTTAAGTAATGTGTTTCATTCCTACCTTGGCCTATCCAAAATGGTTTCTCTGTTAATAAGATTAATTCAAATTCAAAACATTGAAATTATGGTTAATTAACTCACTACTTAAGATGTATGCCCCTTGTAATTGCCAATTAGGTTTTTAATTCCATCACCTGTAAGGACTCTCAGCCTACGATTGCATATTCTTATCTGATCATATTTATTGATAGATACTTGGGGCATGTAGACCTACTAGAACTTGCAATGAGATATTATCAAAGCGACGAAGGAATAGGTTATAAATTAAAATGATCGAGTAACTATTTGATATCCACTATTCTAAGGCTCAACTAACATTTATCTCTTATTTATCCCATAGTTTCCATAAATGACCTGTTATAATGAAGCTTAAACAAACTTATCATCCTTCCTACCCTTATCCTTTTACAATACTTAAAAATCATCTTTGAACAAGTGTGGGAGACATTTAGACAACCTAAGATGATTCCACATCTAGAGACGTATGAGGTGCTCTCCTAACAATGATTTTGTGACCCATATACCATTTGTTTCACTCCATTCGAATTATTTTACTTTGAAAAATACCAAAAGAAAATAAAGAAACGAAATCGTTGTGGGTTGCATACTAGGATGATAAAAAATCACCATTTTTCCGACCGATGAATCCCACGAAGGATCATATGTGGTTAGGTGATGGATATGAGATCTATCCTAGGCACAACATTCGAAAAATGAAAAACAAAAGAAAAAGAAAAAGAAATAAATAGGAAAGGAATAAGATTAATTTTCATTTACTTGCTTTCTATTCATATGAATTCAACTCGAGTTGAAGGAGTACCAATTTGACCGGCCAAAAGGAAGAACGACATCAAACTTTTTCTGAAACTTTTTTCATTGTACTACAGAGCTTACCCTCCTTTTGAGTTGGATTTTTCATAGCTTTCTTACCTACCCATAGCCACAAAGTCATCCGAACCCAATTATTTAAGACCTCAAGATTAATTTTTTTACTTATCTTTACATAATGGAGATGGTAGAACCATTTCAAGCATACAGATAGAAACATGTACTCCACCTATGAGCATAACTCTATTTTTATTATCACCCTGAGTGATGATATAAACAGTGAGGTACATTACAATCGGGCATATAACTTAGTAAATGGTTAAAAGATTGTAATTAAAATAAGATAATTTGTTTTAGAAATCTGAACTAGGAGGCATGACTAACTTTCTCTTTAGGATTGATTCTGGAACATAAACCTTTCTCTTCTTACACCTAATTTATTTTTATGGACATAATGGATCTTTCTCTCTTTACAAATTGCTTATCCTCTATGAAATATTTGTTGAGATATTATTGCTTAAGGACAATAAATAGTTTAAGTTTGGGTATATTTGATAAGAACAATTCATATATAGATATTTTTGTCCTTAATTCATTGATTTTCATTAAAATATGTGATAATGCATGTGTTATGTGTCTAATTTTGCAGAAATAAAGGCTTTACTAGTTTTCAAGAGAAAGTAGAAAAAATGTGAAAACCTGACAGATTACACAACGTGATTACCTCATACATGTCATGCACCCAAAGCTCACAACCTAACTTAAATTCATGAAGGCGGTTGTGACCAAACCACACAGCTACTAGGGAAAATCCACTACACTTTGGGAATTCCTCGTACACGGCATGATGCCCAGTCAAAGCGCCGAACAAGAAATCTGTGAAGAATCAGTGCACATGCAGAATAAATGTGGGGTACACGTCGTGAATAACAGTTACACATCGTGTACTTAGTCCAAAATCTTAATTCATAAGAATCACGTGCCCTGATGGTGATCCGCGAGTAGTTGACATAGATCAAGGGTACACATCATGTACCATAGGTACATGCTGTGATTGAAATCTCCTATATAAACAGTGCAGCAGCATAGATTTTGAGACACTTTTAGATGTATTTATTTTATCCCTTTCGATTTCTTACAAACTCTCTCACCCTTTTTCTCTAAAACTCTCAATTTCTTTGCATTTTTGTGTACTTTCAATAATCTAAGAGTCATGGAGCTTCCTTTCTTTAATGCATTGAAGTTACAATTAGAATCAATTTTCCTTCATTTTTCCAAGTAAGTTCTAGTTATAATTGTGAATTGCTTATTACATGTTATTTCAATTATCATTTCCATATTTTTTACACGATATTGATTTCATAGATTTTTATCATTCCATCAGCTATGATATCTCTAAGTTATTCAACTGGAATCTACCTTACTATGAGTAGCTAAATCTTTCAGGGGTAGGGATCAAGCGATTTTTTTTGTAAAATTAACATACACTATTAAATCGGAACTTGGAAAGTCCAACTAAAATAGTAATTAGGATATAAATTCACAGCCTAAATCATTTGTGAAAATGTCTCTAACCACAAGATAATCAATAAAATGACCCTATCCTAATTGAAGTCGAATGAGCTATGACCACTAGCTCAAGAAGCTTTCTTCTTAAGAATCCAAAATTAATTCACTTAGGCAGTTTCTATCTCCTGACCACAGAATAGATACTTCCTAAGTAGATCTAGGGGACTAAGACCAAAGTCAACTAGCGAACCTTATTTGCTTCATAGACTAAGACAAAGGATCTTTCTAATTTTAGACTTAAAAGACATCATTCAATCAGAAACTCACTCGATCCCAATCCCTTATTTGTTTAATTAAGACATCCCAAATTAGAACTTAGCTCAGAATTCCCAAACACAAGACCCTTGAAAGAACTCCCTTATAGGTCTGAAAATAATATTCCCTCAAAGGAAAAAATAAAACCATCTCTCATCGAATCGACCCCTTACTAATAATATACCACGCCTTTGTAGTTAGCAATAGTTTGGGACAAAAAATAAAAAATCTAAATTTGATCCATGCATGAGGAAGTAATGGCACCCCTGCACAAATGGGCGATCATATATTTTGAAATATTTATAGATGAATCAGTAATTTTTTTTATAAAATTCAAGTTCAAGAATATATTTCAAAATTATATATAATAAATACCCTTTTAGTGACTTATCAATACTTCCATAGATATAAACTAAGAAGCCTAAGGTGTTTTTGGGAAAAGCAAGTAGATGATTTTGAAAATATCCTAAGGTACCATTGTGATGCATAAACCCTTTCTACATGAAGGCAATGATAATATGAAATAATGAAGAAGTTGTTTAAGTAATGAAAGAAAATTACCCGCATCTGTTTATGGCCTAGAATGTAAAATGAAATTTCGAGGGAAAAATTTCATAAGGGGGAAGAATGTCATGACCCAATGTTTTCAATGGAAATTTCTTTCTTATGATTATGTCATACAATCACATGAATTCAGAACAGAGTACTAATAAGTACTATGTGACCTTTAAACATTATTTTGACACTTATATATTTGGAATTTCAAAAAAATTTGACATACACAGTTATGATCAGTAAGATGTTTGGAGTCTAATGAAACAAACTTAAGTTTTAGTGAATAGTAACCTACCCTTATGAATAGTAACATACCCTTATGAATAGTAATGTTACCCTTATGAATATTTATATACCCTAATGAATAGTAACATTACTTATGATAGTATATAAATAAGATTTAAGTGAAAGTATGATGCACCTATATTTTGGAATATGTAAATAAATGTTTTAAAACTAGTTTTTTAGAAAAAATTATGATTTTAATTAAATATTAAATTAATAATATTTAGAAAATTATTTTTGAAAAATGGATTTCATTTTTTGGATCCTACACATCAAAAAATGGTTAGGGTAAAATTTTTGGATTTTTTAAAAACAAGAATTTTTAGTGAATAGTAAAATACATTAATTTACCGTATAACTACATTACAATTTAAATCCAATATTCCTAAAATCATAAGTGTTTTAAGAAACCAAATCTCAAACTCACATGAACATATTTCTATTTTTGGTCTAAAAAACATCACTATTTCTGGTCTTGAGGGAAAATAATAAACTAAGGAATTAAATATTACGAAAACTCTCCTCGTCTCCACTATAAATACCACCTATTCCACCCTCTTCTCTTCACTCCTCTCAAGCCTTGTTACTTCCCTAAATTATGCCCAAATATCTCTCTAAGATCCCTCCCTAAGTCCAATAGACCTTGGTCTCCTAAAAAGACCAAATCCTCTCTCCTTAAGAGGCTCTCAAGGTAGGTTGATTCAAGAGGTAAAATTCCTCTTTTCTTTTATTTCATTTTTAAGTTCTTTTGTTCTATTTTCTTTCCTAAAATATACTCATCCAAATGGTATTAAAACTCCAGTAAAACACATGTAATGGAAGTTTTTATGCTAATGGGATAATTCATTATCATCTCTCCTTTACCCACCATTTATTTCAAAGAAATTAAAACACCATTTTAGATGTGTTAATTTTGCACATTCAAGAATGATAGGTTATTAATTTCTATTACGATATTAAATTCCAGACATGAAACCATTTTTATGATTGAAACATACTATTAAATATGTATTTTATCTTATGTTATGTTTTTGAATCCTTTTTTCTCATATTATGTAAAATAATAATACAAAACAAGTTAATTGTGAGAAAAATCGCTAAAATTAATTCATGCGTTTATCATTAATGTTTTATATAATGACTCACCTTCACTCCAAATAACCAAATGAATTTTATAACCATTTAATCTCCTATATGTTCAAGAATTTAATACAAATTCAATTATGGACAACCACTTTCATCTTACATGTTTATCCGTTCATGAAAATAAGTAAACCGATCATAAAAATGAAGAAAAAAAACATACCCAAATAATGAAATTGAACCACTTAACTCATCAAAAATGTTATAAATGAAATTAAAAAGGTTATAATAAATCATATAAATATATATGTGTTTATTTAATTATTAATTAATGAACCTAATTTTATTATTCATCATATTAATATCAAGTGTAGAACACCATTAGACTTAAGGTAAGGGATCCTCTCTATTTCACTTTTATTCAAGATTCTACTCTATGTTATGTCCTTTTATGTGTAATTCCTAGTGGTGGGGTATGACTATACTCCTCAAATATATTGTCCTCATGATTTCTAAATGATTTGAAACCCCTTTCCCTCTCATTAATCACTCTTAAGTACACACGATACCGTGCTGATATTTTGTAAGGGATTCAACCCGAACCACCTCTATACCTTCAGGTTTCTTTAACTTTCTTTTTTTCTAAATGAGGTTATCTATTATTCTTATTTTAGTATTAAAAATTCTATGTGAATGTTATAAAATCATATATCATGTTCCATTTATCATTTTCTTTTATGGATATACATGTTTTATGTGATTCCCTCCTCAATACTTCCTGATAAGCAAACCTGTTTTGAGGGTGCTTTCTGAATTCTTACTCGATTTCAAGTGCACTATATCTTATGTTTTAAGAATACGTTGTCTTTATAAATTAATTATTTTTATTGTGAAAACCTACATGGTTCACTTCTTTGTTTTTATAAAGGATTTTTCCCTTTTATATTTGAAAGGATCTATAGTATTTTTCTTAAAACAGATCAAAAATATTTTTATGCTAAAATTTCTTGAATACTTTTCTTAAATGTGGTCACTTATACTTTACATCACTTACCATTGATACATGAATATTTTCCCTTATAAATTTCCATGTATATTTTAGTTCCTTTCTTTTGTGGTCACTTTTATGATATGACCATTTGTTATGCTTTATGACATGATTATGTTACCCAAATATTTCCATGGGTAACCCTTATGTTTATATAAGATTGATTATGCATGATTATTTATATGGAAAAAATATTCATTAAATGTTAATATGGGTTCACCTAGATAGTGATCTAATTCATTGGGTAATGTTAAGTCTCATGAGATTTTATGTGTGACACTCTTGGCAATTAGGCTTGGCATGTTCTTCTATGTGAAACGATCATGGCAGTAAGCCTTGACTCATAATAAAGTCTTTTTTATATTTCTTCCACATTTCTATGACTCCATGTTCATATGATTCCTTGTTTATATGTTAAGGTTCCATATGTTACATTCCTTTTTATATCATCATTCCAGGCCTTCTATTCCTTGTTTTAATGCTTTGTTCTTATGGTTATTCTCTTACTGGGCTATTTAGCTCATCCCTTTGTTCATGAGTTCCCCAGGGTACCCTATCAAGATGTTTGAGCACAATGTAAGTTAGGAACTAAATTTAAAGATTAAATAAAGATGTGTTTTTTAGTCCCATGTTTTTAGTTTTATGTACCTAGTCTTCAATGACACTAGACTTCAAAATCCTTCTCTTATACATTGATCTATAATTATCCTTAAAATCATGTAATGTTATGTGAAAAGGATAGGGTCTCTATATAATCTCTATAGGGCCTCACTTTCTTCCCTCCCTTTTGAAGTGGAAAATTCCCAGATTAGAGGTTTCTTTATTTTCTCTTGTGCAACTTGGATCCAAAATTTATATCCCCATAGAGATCATGATCATACTCTGATTCTTGTTGAGAGTCACAGTCTCTATCACTCATATCGGAATCTTCAACAGACTTTGATTCACCCCATTTTTTTTATTTTTTTTAATCACTTCCTTCCACCCTTCATGATCTACATCTCCTTTCTCACTTACAACCAAAGTTATAAACAAGTTATGAGTCTTAATAGGGATTGTTCCATCCCTCTTTCCAGCAAACACCCATTCCTTAGAATTTTTTGTTATCTGAGCAGACAACTTTCTAACTAGGGAAAGAGATCTTGGCACCGATGACTTCATCTCTTCATGTCTGATGGATCGTCAAGTCTCACCATAAACTACGCCACTTTTAATCCTCATCATTATATAATAATACTCATAAAAATGTGAGGGGGTATCAAGGGTAAGGAATATAGATAAATAACTTTAGTTTGGGCATGAATTACCTTATACATATAATTATGTAAAATTTTATGAGCATATCATCATTTATTAAAAAATTATTACAAAATAATATATTGAAATAATAAAATAAATAAATAAATAAAAATGAATATATCATTGGTTAGTCTTTGTATCATGATTAGTTGACTTGCATTAAATTCATGTATATGAATTAAAATTTTGATAAATTCATCTTGGGGGTGTTTTTCATGAATGAAAATATATTTAATTTAATTTTATTCAATAAAACACTTTTCCAACAGTCCCTATAATTGTTCAATTAAATTAAAATATTTTTTTATAAATATTTTCTAACTTTTCAGGATTTATCTATGCTAATATGGTGTTTTTAAACCCCCCAGAAGAGGCTTTAGATCACTGTGAAATGCGTTGAAGGGAATGAAGAGTCAGAAAGAATCTGACATGTCCTGCTTGAGGATGGGCCAACCCAATAGGGGTACTGGGATAGTGACGCACATGCAACCATGAGTCTTACACATGGGAATAGGGTGTGGAACCATATATATAAAATAATAAAAATTCAAGTAAATAAATAAACAAATATTATATATATATATATACATGCCTACCACCCCCCAAATGATGTTCTTAATTATGAAACTAGGAGGTACTTCAAATATTTTTTTAAATTACAAGTAGTGTGGAACAACTTCCCCCCACCCAAGTGAGAGTGAATGTTTTCCATGTAGGATTGGGTGCGGCTCCACCCCACATATCATCCTTCCCTTATTTTTTTAATATATTTTTTAAATCCTAACCAACGCTTGATAAATGTTTTGTAGCATTGAATAAATACCCCCACACCCATGCCTATATATATATATCTTATATATATTATATATATTTATATCTTATATATATTATATATATTTATATATATGAGTTATCCCCATATATAATTCCTATATTTATATGTTATATATTATTATATATATGTATATATATGTTTGAATATATATATATATATTACCATATTTCTTAATAATGTATTTATTGATTTAGAATTCCTGAGTATTGAAGCTCGATCAAACATATCCACATGAGTTTGGTTCTGGCCATTACTTTCAATCCAATTTCATTATTTGTCAGTGAAACAAACCCACACCCAAAACACATGCACACATACACAGAAATATATTTGTTCTTGATGTTAATCTCAAGAAATTATTATTTTTTCGATCTTTAGATGATCATAACTCTGTTATCCGATCTCTGATCAATGCATTTTTTATGGAAGTGAGACTATGTGAGAGGACCATTTTGGGATATTCCTAACACTGAGAGGTGGGGGGATCGGTGTTGGGGAATTTTTAATCTATTTGTTACTTTTTTTATCCTTGTACCTCTTAGACCTGTTAGGATGTTGATTCTATTATTATATTTTTTCCATCATATGTTAGTATATAAAATATGTAAAGATAAAACCCAATATTTTTACAAGTTTCACTACTCAATAATAGTATCTAGTCATTGTCATGGTCTGTAAATAATCCAAACCACACAACCACTATAAAACAATCCTTTGAATTTTGTTACAATAAGTTGTATATTCCCTTATACTCATGTATTTCTATGAAAAAAAATCCAATTGTGCATCCATGTAGCACTATGTAAACAATACAATTGTGTGTATTTCACATAACATGGATGGATCTTTTTACTACCTATGAAGATAGTCGTCTACTTGTTGATAAGGGGTTTTAATACCAAGAAAGCCCTTGACCTATTGAGTCCTATCTGATGTCACAGTTTTGCTTTGTTCTTCCAAAGAATCCTTCTTCACCTTTTTACTTTCACAACAACATGTAAGAAACTCCTCTTATCTATTCCTAGTAGAAAACTTGATAGCTACACTATCTTCATCTTCTTTCGGTCAAAATAATATGAATGTAGTATAAGGATGACTGAATTCTGCCTGTCCCAAATTATGATCAAATTATATCAATTTGGCCAGTAAATTCCTCTTTTCCCTTTGATCTATGATACACAAATATATGAAATAGTTTATAGTAGTTTCATGATCTCTCTTTATTCTTTATTGAAAAACTAACTACATTGACTCACCTTCTTCCAATAATGTTATAATCAAAAAACTACATTGTGATTATCAAAAAAAATAAGGACCATATCAACACAACATCATCATAATTAATCTTCCCTAAATAATAATCAATATTTATGTGGGAAAATTATATTCTTATTGGAAACAAAATAATGTATAATTGTGTAAAAAGTGTCTTATTCTATTTCATCGATGGTCAATACCAACACATGAGTGTATCAGTTTAAATTTATTCTCCTTTTTGAAAATATGAACTTAGTTTCACATCTTGTTATTCTTCACACAAACAAAATATATGTTTTTTATCTTCTTTATCTATTGTTTATCAACTGGTTACACCAACCATTTTACTTTTCAAAACATAGTGGGGGTATTATACCCAAGCACTAGTTCATAGAACCATTCTTCGAGAATTACTACAAAAGCAAGATGAGGGTGTAAACACCTATCATATGTACATGGTATTTATCCTTCACAAACTAACCTGTATCCTCCAAAAACTTCCTTGTATCCTTTTTGTACTAAGATTCACCACATGGAATGATTTCTTTTCAGAAAAAAATCCCTTCTGCAGACAACCTTTCCTTCCTTGGACAACCTTTACTTCTATAGAAAAACATTCCTTCTGTGGACCACCTCTGCTTCACGGTTGACATATGCCTCGACCGCTATTGATGATTCATGATACCTTTTTCTTTGTGAGCTATCAATCCCCACAAACTAATTCCATAGAGAAATTACTCCATCATATAATCTTTTCTATGTGAACTACTATTCTTCGTAGAGTTCTCCCTCATGAACTCTTCTCATTCGCAGAATTATTCCCCATGAACTTACCATAATTCTTAAACTAGTGATTATCTCTTATGATAAAATTCTCTCTTCATAATTATTTTATTATGTAAAATTATATATGAAAATAATATCCACAAATCCTGCTAATATGAATTACAAATAATTTTGATGCGGTACATCCTTTTCTGTGAAATGCTATGTGGTCCACATACCATCTTTCTCCTTTCCAGTGGATGATGTAATCAGTAAAAAAATCCTTTTTGTAATCCATAATCAC
Organism: Viscum album; assembly: GCA_963277665.1. Classification (NCBI taxonomy): domain Eukaryota; kingdom Viridiplantae; phylum Streptophyta; class Magnoliopsida; order Santalales; family Viscaceae; genus Viscum; species Viscum album. The sequence goes on from OY728154.1 coordinate 90,731,376, forward strand.
CACCTCATTTTGAAAATGACATCTCTCCTATAAACTACAAGTCTTATGTAAACTGTTTTCCCTACGTGGCATGCGTACTACACTTCACAGTCCACATAGTACGGCTATGTGGAAATCTTACTTTGCTAATTTTCCTTTTCCATTCCACATACCTCTTTTATGGTCTGAGAAATATTCTTTGTGGTTAATTAACTATTTTATACTAATAACTTTTTAAAAAACCTTCATTTTCAAAAAAAAATGACTCCCAATTTTGAGGCCCAAAAATTAGGCAAACATTGGAAAATGACACCACCTTAAAAATGTGATCTAGTAGATCAAACCATACTTATTCACATTCATATAGAATTGTTAACAAAAAAAATTGATTCATAATTAATTCTTCAACTATCTTATACAAAAATTCACTTCATTCTAAAACCACTTGATTTCTTTCATCATGAACCCCATCTATCGTGACATTTAACCATTGATCAATCACCTTTATAATTTTCAGATTTTACCAAGATAATTATTCAATCATGACATAAAATGTCATCATATGAATCCCTAACAATTCTACAATAATCACCTTGAAACTCAATATCTTCAAACCATTCACATTTTTCTGGGAATATCAAGACTTGAGGACTTCATCTAAGCTCTATTAACTTTGGAAACACTTCATCTTATTGACAGTAATGAGATATTCTTATCTAATTGAACACCATTTACTATCGATTGACAAAAAATACAATCCATACACAAAGTGGAATCTTCACCATGGGTATTAAATCTTCTTAAATAAATACAAATTAAATTTTTTAAATTTGAATTAATTAAATTCACCTCTCTATTATATACTAATTGAAGGAACCCATGGCTTTGTTAAATCTTGGATAATGGTATTTAAAAAATTTTAGGTCCGAATTTATGTCAAAACATCAAATTAATTATACCCTATCTAGGATTCATCTATAGATCATGTGAAATTTTAATTAATCATGTAAAATTAAGAATGAAAAATTAAATCTAAACCATATCTCTTTCGATCTAGATAGGAATTATTTTTTTCTCGCTATTGGAAATCATATCTCGAAGTTATAGAATTGAAAAACCTCTAGATCATCCACATGAACTTCAAGATCCAATATGTATGCCTATATTTGGGTTTCAGGTGATATCATTGATATTAATTATTTTATTCAATGTACTTGTGATTTTTATTGCACCATAACTTTGATCTCGAATAAATAACTTGGATCAGGGAGATTCGATCACTTCTTTCTCACTCTAGAATTTTGGAAAGAAGAGGGAGAGTCTCTAAAATTTATGGTAATGAATACTGCCACAAATTAGGGCTTATTAATCCTTATATAGGTAGGATTAAATTCCCAAAATATATTACTTAGGCCCCAAGGTAAATTAAACCTTCAATACAAGCCCTTAATGACACTAAATGACTTTTTAATTGTGTAATAAATGTCACTTAAATTTTATCATATACTTACAAAATCAAATATATGTTTTGTGATAAAACATGAACCATTAAATCAACTTTCTTATCCTATAAATTATTTAAAAGAAAATGAATAATAATATTCATTTGATTTTTTTTTCTATTCACTTAATTTCTTGTGAATAAGATTTGTAAATAAAGTATAAATGTATTATGATAAACTTGAATAATATTGAATTTATTTAATAATAAAATATTAGTAAAAAAATGAACATAACTTAAACTCTGTGATGGGGCCTACCATTTCCTAATCTTATATTCACTTAGAATTGGAAAGACACTTGAATACTCTTAGTGTGTGCAAACCTCTAGGTCTTTATCTTGATATTAGTGAGTACTACTAACAGACCAAGAGTAAATTGTAGAAACCCATTAGGGACCCTGAAAATATTATTTTTAGTTATAGTAATGAAAACCTTCTATGAAAACAGACTCTATATTACAATCTCCTTATATCATGGTATCTCATAAAGCATGAATCACACTTTGCATCATCATCATTTATTGCTTTATTATTTGTTTAAATTACTGGATAGACTCACATTTAATCACCATGGAAATGGATTTAATAAAGGTACTACTATCTTGGCCAATTAGGCCTAATACATATCATGGTTTAGGAATTCATGAAAACTATCTTAACCATTCAATAAATTTCATACCACAAATGATGCACCCAACACAAGCTGCCACTCCATAAAACAAAAGTTATGGATTTCATCATGCACCGAGGTTTTTAATAAAATGATACACACTGATAACGATCTAAAGTAAAGAGGAAAATACCCATGTTCACATATAGGAACTACCAATTAAACCCAAAAGATATGGTTTTCCATTTTTTGGTTCAATCCTCATCATCTCTTACACTTGAGACCACTGAGTGAAAACTTCATGAGAAGAGGTATCAATTCTTATTAGCCCCCATCACTTGATAGTCAGGTTTCATATGTTTTTAGTTATTATGATGTATCTAGACTATATAAAACATATTTAAGATTACTGTTACAATATCTTAAATTTTTGGTTATATATGAGAACTTCTATAACCTATTGATATAAAAAAATAATCTAAGGAAATTACCATGTAAATAGTGGATGTAGATGTATTGACAATATTATTGTATGAATTCATCAGGTATAATCACTATAAATATGATATTGTAATTGAAAATTAATTTTCAATATAGTTATAGAGAACCCACTTTTATAAAAAATCTTTGGGCATATGCATACTTTATTTTTTAGGACACAAGTAAAGGAAAGGGTACCATTAATTTTGGTGTCTCTTATTTATTACCACTATTTAAGATTTTTTTATGGTGGAGTGGATGTGGTATCATAATTTTTATCTCAAGAGGATATATTTATGAGATTTTGGTTTAGTTGGGAGGTTATGTATTAACCATTTGGGTCTTGATGCTTGTTTTTAGTTTTGGGTGATTGAATATAAATATCATGTATATGTCATATATATGTCTTTTTATATATGTTTATGTGTTTTTTTTTATGATATCAGCCTTTAGTTATTGTTTCACATAATCTCTTATATATTTGTATATGTTGATTCTATTTATTTGGTTAGTTTGGCTATCCAATTCAGGAATTATTTATTCTGATTTTCTATGAGAGAAACCATTATCAAAAAGAAAAATTATGATTCCTTGGTGCTTGTCGCTTTCCCATAGTGATCAAGAAGACTCTACGAGCCTTAGGGTGTGACGATCCTGGTAATGGGTTGGGTTGACCTGGTATGGTTCTCTAAAAAATAGTCTTATAATCCTTTTTATTTAGGGATCAATGGTAGGTTGGATCTCAGACCACCATATATCAAGAGGTAGGAGCGTAGGAGTGCATGGACAACTCTTCTTCATGTCAAACCTTGAGTTACCTAGGGTGTTCTGGGATTATGTTTAACTTTAAATCTCATCTATAAGTTGTTTAATTGTGATTTCATGTATTTTATTTTTGATTATGAGTTACAAGGTGATCCCATGAGTTATGTTAGGTTTTAGGGAGAAACTGAGAGGATAAGAGGAGGACAATTATTTAGGTGCACAATTAGAAGTAATTGTGCAGAACCCATGAATCCTTGTCTATTACCTTTAATCATGACTTTCACATTTAGTTAATAGTTTTCCACAATATATAACCAAACAATGAAAAACTGAAATATTTTTAAATTTTTTTATGTTTTCACCCCTTTATCATTTGATGTTTTTAATTTGAATGATCTTTATTTGAGTGTAATAAGGTCGTTGATCACCTTACTTCGCTGGCAGCCCAGGGTCCTATCAAAACTTGTCTTCTCAACATAAACTGTTTGAAGCCTAAGACATTTAATCTAATCAGAGGGGTTTCCCTCATCTTTCACTATTTTAATCCCCCCCTGAACCTGGGGTGGACATGTTTCTCTAATTCCCTATTTTTCTATATTTCCTTCTTTCTCTTGAATAAAAATATGATGTTGGATAGATTATGGTTTAGTTAATGTTGATTGAGATTCAAGTATGTATTGAATGAGATTATGTATTTAATTTTTAGATAATGAATCCCAAAAGGGCATCATTTAGGCATAGAGAAGGATCTACAAAGCATTATCCACATGTGAAACCTATATTTGAAATAGTTTTGGTGGTTCTAGTGATTCATATGATCCAATCCTTAGGCCATGTGGATAGTCAAGATCAGAAATGAATGGTGGTCTATGATCAGGTGTTCACAAAAAAAATCCACTTATCCTCCATGGTGACAAGGGAACCCAAGATCTATAGGAGTGGAAGGAATGTATTGAGATTACCTTTCAGTTATAAAATACCCTTGATACCTAAAAGTTTGGATTTACCACTTATATGTTGTACAGATTGGGTAGGAAATAGTGGGAATCCAAGTTGCTAGAAAAGTGGTATGAGGACCTCACGTGGACTACCATTAAAATAACTTTTAATGAGTAGTTATATCTAGAGAAACTATGTCCAGTGATGTCTTGTGTGTTTTTAAAGAAAGAGTAAGGATACCATTCAGTAATGGAATATGCTACTTGGTTTATTGATTTGTTTCTTGTTTCTTCTGATATCCTCATGAACAACTACATTAGATATTGATTTTTTTGAAATGGGCTTAAAGGATGAGATCTAGTAAATGCTTATCCTTATTTGTTTACCAACCTATGCTAATGTGGTTGATAAGGTGGATATGGGAGAGGTGGACATGGATGGGTAGATAGGTCTTAGTGGTGTTCCTTTAGTGGGTGGTATCTAGATCTCTTTATTTATATAGAAGAAAACGTGTGATGAAAATAATTGTGGTAGTGGCATGAGTTCTCAGCAGTCATTGGCCTCTACACCAGTGATTTCTTTAGGGTGTAAGTTAGTGGTATGATACCAGTATAGGAAGTAAATCCATACATGAACTGATTTCCTCAAGGCTCTAAGGATATTCTTCTAGTGTGGGTGTCTAGTCCATCTTCAAATCTTATGTAATACTACCCCACATAGGAGTAGATTTGGTTCCTCATTTTCTAAGGGTTTGTAGGTGAAATTAGAATCTTTCAAGGGTGTAGGATCTCACCCTTAGGTTAAATTATATTCTCAACATATGAATATTTCTTAGGAGAATCCTATATTGGGACATCTTTATACAGTAAATATGACACCTAAGGACACTGAGTCCTTCCTGACCACTGTTAGAGGTCTGATGTTTTTTTTACTAATTACATGGAATCTATTTTATTTGATATATGTTCTTTTAATTCATTTATCTAGTTATGTTTTATTTATTTTTTGGGAATGTGAGCTATGCTAATTCCCTTTATGATGGTTTTTAATTCCCTATTATATATGAAAAAGAAAGGTTTTACATTTCTGAAGTATGTTTTTTTAATTACCGATGTGAAAATCATGTGGGATTTCCTTGTGTAGGAACTATAAGTTTTTGATCTCATCACTGGTATGGATAAGTTTATTAGATTTAAAGCATAAATTGATTTTCATATCAATAGGGTCCAGTTTCTATCTCTTGATGAGGTAACTAACATATTCTAGGGTGAGTAGAATATGAAATCAGGGAGGGAATGACCTATTGTTTCATAGATGGGATTGATATCGTGTAAAATGACCAATTTTTTCATTGATGTTGTGGAGAAGAGTCTAGTTGGTTTTCTTCCTGTGGTTGTGGATCGATACCCTCACGTGTTTCTGAATTATTATTTTTGATTTTTTGCTCCAGCTAGAGGTCAATTTCACTATTGATCTACTCCCCCAGATGAGCCTCATTTCTTTACCATGTTACTAGATGGCTCTGACCAATTTTTTAGAGTTGAAATCTTAGTTGGAGGATCTTTAGATAATGGTATTTTTTATCCTAGCATTTCACTGTGGGAATTGCTATTTTTCTTTGCAAATAAGGCATGTGAGATTCTTCATCTTTTCAAAAGTTAATAAAATATTAATTAGGATATTGTAAATAAAAAATACCTATCGTATAGAATTGATGATCTTTTTTTATCATCTTAGAGGATATCATTGGTTTTTTGAGATCAACTTGAGATTATGGCACCACTAGTTGAGGGTTCAGGAGAAGGATATTCGAAATAGAACCTTTTAAATTCAGTATGGACATTTTGAGTATTTTGTTATGGAATTAAGCCATACCAATGCTTTTATCATATTTATGTACTTGATGAACCAGATCATTCATTAGTTTTGGACTCCTTTATGGTCACATTTTTTATGACATCATGTTGTACTATAAAATAGATAAGGAACACATGGTCCATCTGAATTTTTTTTAGAATATTTAGAGAGAAAATTTTGTATTCCAAGCTTCCCAAATGTTAGTTTTGGATCTAGGAGGTTGATATAGTATAATATTTAATTTATAAGAAAGGGATATGGGTTTATCTTGATAATAATATTATAATGTACTTGATTGAAATAGATTCATTAATTTTACATGATTCTATTCATGACCATATTTCTACTCCATTGTTTATTATTTACCATGTTTGGAGATGTAAGAACCTCCTTGACAACTAGGTGCAGGTTCTACATACATGGCATAAAGGAAACAAATTGGAATATATACATTCTTTTTTGAGTCATTTAGACAATACCATCACCTAGTTATCTAATTTTGCTTCCCTTCCCTCAGCATGTGTTGACCTTGTTAGGGGCGATGCTCATAGGTTACATTAGTTTTGTTCACTATGATATTATATTCCCCCTTTGTTGATGTTTTTTCTCATAATTTTTTTACTGTTGTTGATGATGAGAAGATTCAAATAGTGTGTCTTGGGAGAGACCCAATAACTTGTTTGAGATTAAGAGATTATTGGGCTTATTTGGGTATTATAGGAAGTTATTTTATAATTATTTGGGAAAGATTCCCCCTTGATAATGCTGACTTGGAAAGGGGTAAAGTTTGAGTGGGGTGAGACATGCTAGAGTTATTTTCAAGAGTTACAAGCCTATTTGACATCTACACTTATCTTGATTATTCTTGATATAAAAAAGGTTATGTTGTATATTTTTATGTATAGGGTGTGGGGTTGGGTTTTCTACTGATACTGAATGAACATGTGGTGGATTATTACCTGAAATAGTTATGAACACATGATAAAAATACCCCAACCATGACCTGGAGTTGAAAATTATGATGCATGCATTGAATTTATTAAACCATTACCTATTTTAGGATTATCCTATAGTTTACATGAATAATAAGGTCATGAAGTGTATCTTTACCAAGAGGTACATGAACCTCAAGTAGAGAATATGGGTCGAGTATCATTAGAACTTTGATTTGGATACAGCCTATACTCCTAGAATGGGTAATGTAGGCATTAACTCCTTTAGAAGGTGGTTTGTAGTCCAATATTTTCTATAATTAGCATACAAGTGGAGTATGATGAGCCTATTTTATGATCTGAGTCTGTAGGTCTAGGAGGATGGAGCAAGGGTATTTTTGACAAGTGTGTAGGTTACACCATCTCTTGTCGATCAGGTCCAAAGTGAGAAGGCATCTGACCCTGACTACTGGGACATTAGAAGAGTTCTATATGGTGGGTTATATCTGACCATACTTTTAATACATAGGTATTACATATAAATAGAGTAATATTCATTACATAACATAATAAAAACACTATAGAACTGTTAAGGTTTAGTTTATTTTAAAATTGGGAAACATAAACAACAGATTCATAAAATATCAACATCATCTCTTGCTTATTTATTATTTACTAGACCCATTTTAACACATCTTACTTAATAAATTTCTTTATATCATGGGGAAAAAGAAACATAAGAAAATGGTGATATTAGATTCTTAGTAAGGGTAAACAAGGGAGATATTTGTCATATCATTATCAGAAGACAAAAGAATATAAACAAAACATTTGAAGATCACATCCTATATATCAGAGATCATGATATAAGGTTATGAAATAAATCATCTAAGTTCATAAAGAATCAAATAACATATTACATGATATAATAACATAAGAAATTTAATTTTTGGTGTACGCATAATCATATAAAATTACTTCCTTATTAGTCATGGCTCATTGCCAAGATCATCATTGTGGACAAAGTCCTCTACTAAAATAAGTTCACTCCTTATTCCATACTTGTATTATTGAACCAATTGTACTACCCATTCCAATCCTATTTATCTCATAAGATATAAATCTTTACCCAATTAATTGGATGGATATATTCGTCCCACCCATCACATAATTAAAATCATACATATGCATGCCACAAGAACATAATTCATTCATAGATCACATAAAATAAATGGGTTTCATAAAAATCATTCCCTCATAAAATAACCCATGTGAAAGAAATAGGTTTCATAAATATAATTAAATTATAAAAATAAAACAAAAATGGAAATTATTTTATCGTATATGAAAAATAATTTTGATAGATCACCTGAAAATAAATATTGTGTAAAATATCCTTTCTACTTGAAAATGTTTTCTTTTTATAAAATGTCGTACAATTTTAAAAGGAAACATTATATTTGAATCTAAACTTGAAATATTATAAGGGAATATTAAACGATTTAATATTTCTTGAAAGTATAAAAAATATTTCATTTAATATAAGTTAAACAAACATTCCTCTCATTCTTTTTACAGAAAAGTCAAAACGTACCTCATTAAGGAAACAAGAAAAAGATTCCTTTCAAACCATTTAGTAAAATTTTCACATGGGAAGAAATAAATTTAAACAATTATAGAATAATAATAAAAATCATTTGGAATATATTTTTAAATAAATAAGGACATGGAAGATAAATATTCCCCCTGACATACTTAAATATAAATAATCTCTAATAAAAATGAGATTGTGAAATTAATACTTACCTGAGGTCTGATTTATTTTACATGTATCTAAAACTGATAAATAATTGTTTAAATAATGTTATTAAATTATTAAAGAACCATACCCCTTTTTATTATATCATATATTATCTTATTATACCATCTTATCAAATGTTTGTTAATAACATTTCATTATCATTGTTCTTTCGAGTGTTAACTATTTCATTTTCCTATACATGTTTTATCATATAAGTACTGGTTCTTTTACATAGGATATAGGTAAATTATTTATAGAATTATATCCAGGTAATATAAATCATATTTATTCATTACATATGTTTATATAATCATTCTTGAATGGTGAACATGGAAAATGAATCGCATTGCGTCGTGGAGACGGTAGGCAATATGTACGCACGAGTGATGCTATCATTTCGTTAATGATGAAATGGTAAGGAATAAGATGGTATATTAATTTTCAAAATAAAAATAATGCTATAATTATCATATATATATATATATATTATTTCCATCATCATACCCATCCAAATAAATTGGTGATGAAAACAATATTACACCACGGCATGGAGACGGTAAGGTGTACGTACACACACACACACGATGCTTTTGTTTTTCATAAGATGGATAAAATGTGGAATATGGTTGTTCTATAATCATAATAACATATAAGAATATATTTAATACCAAATTTATTATTTTATAATTGAAATAATATATGAAGAGGATATACAAGAATAAATAATCTTGAAAGATTCGGTAAAGATGATTACCTATTCTTTGGAGAACTTCCTTTAGATCGTCTCTTAGGGACACTAGGGTTAGACTCTTGAGAATACCAAAACCTATATAATCTATAAAGGGATTTTTATATGATAAATTTATAGGGGATTTTCAAGCTTGAAGGCAAAAAGTTATGTGTATAAGTGAGGGAGGAAGTTCCCTTTTATAATTGAGGTGAGTGTACATCTTGATTTTTTAAAAATATTAATTTATAATAAATTCAACCTCAATCCAAATACATCCAAAATTACCTGTATTTGACAACAAAATATTATAAATTTGTATTATCATCAAAAAATACATTTTATACATATGTTTTGTTATTTTAAACCATATCATTTTAATTAACCCTTAGTTAACCTATTTTAATTTTAACTAAGGCAGTAACATTTTCAATAATAAAAGGTTTTAATTTTTAGTTATGTGGTGTCAATTAGACCATATATGAATATTTTATAACATTTTAGAACAAATTAAAATTATTTTGTATTTTTGTATGTGTTTTATGATGTTTAAATAATATAAAAAAATATTATTTTGGTAAAATAACATTAGTGTCGATTTTGACACTATTCATTACTTAGATTTTTAAAAAAATTAAGATAATAAGTCAACTTGAAACCATATATTTTATTATATTCGTAAGGGTTCAGGGTCATCTATAAATTTGTTTTATTCCCATTAATTATCTCAAATTTTGTTTATTTTAATATTTTTAATAACATTTATTTGATATTTCTATTAATAAAATAATTATTACATCAATATTGTGTAATTATTTAATATACGTAGTTTTTCAATAAAAATTAAAAATAAAATACCATGATGAATTTAAATAATCTATATTTTTTAATAATATTTATAGTCGAATATATATTTTGGTTAACCCCATATTAAAAATTATATATTATTTCAAACATGAATGTGACTTCTTTGAATTTTTGTTAAATAAGATATTATAAATATCATAATATCATTTAACAGGACCAAAAAAGTCAAAAATAAATTTTTATAGTGAAAATATTTTAATGAAGTTTAAAATTTACATTTAAATTCGTTCATACCATACCTTTTTCACCATGTTAAAACATAAGGGATATTTAAGACAATGAAAGTGACATTTTGTGTCTTTCTTTCATTTAAATATTATATAAGTCATTTTGATTGATAAGTGTAATAACCCGGTTCTTATTCTTGAGGTATGGGATTTTTCTTGTCCCATTTCCTTTTATATTTTTGAGAAAATGTGGAAAATGGGGGAAGATCCCAAAATTTGTTGGTACACGCCGTATACTTTTCCACACGTCATGAACTTTGGCGGTGTGGGATGAGTACACAGGGCGTGTAGACCTGTCGGTGATGAAGGGTATAAAAACTGACTACACACCATGTACTTAGTATATACACGTTGTGTAATCAGTTGGCAGGTGAATAGTAAGGCGGTGGGAGTACCCGCCAGCAGAACGACAGTACACACCGTGTACTTAGAAGTACAGGTCATGTAACCAAGTTGGCTGATGAACAATGAGGTGGTGGAAAGTGGACACCAGAGGAAAATTAAAAAATGGAAAGTACACACTGTGTAATTGAGAGTACACACCATGTAGTTATTTTTTTCGCTTAAAATAGGTAGTAGCCTCCTCTTTCGACAGAGGAAGCTTAGAACTCATTTGGAGCACGGGAGAGACGAACGGATCTTGGAAAAGCTCCCGATCGCACACTAGGACTCTGATTCCTTTGATAATGATCTCATTTAAACCTCGCGGGTGAGTTGTTCACTCTTCTTGAACCTCTCCTTCCAATACTTTTCTGAGGGGAAGTTATTTTAGTTTGAGTGACTAGTCTTGTGTCCAAGATCTACGTCATTCTCAGTTGTTTCAGGAGGTGCCGTTCATGTATATCGATCAGTGGATATCGAGGTAGTTGGTCTGGTGTTTATTTCCAGCTGTCGAGTTATTTTTGTATACCATTATGCTATGCTCCCATGTTTGGGGTGTCGTATGGCTGAGGCCTTGAATGATTAAATACCTATGGTTTCATAGGTAATTTAATGAATATGTATAAACTGTTTTTTGTGATTGTTACCTTGATCCAAGGCCACCCCGAGGGTGCGTTTCCTTTGTTTAGCTGTTTGGCCAGGATACCTGAGGGTATGCCGTGATTATAGCATGCTTTGAGTTTTCTTGAGAGAAAATATATATGAATTTCTTACTTATGTATTGGGCTAGGCCTGGATACTTGCTTAACTTGAGGGCAGTGTGTTTCTTAGCCCGAGGGTTGTGTTTTGTTTAGCCTAAGGGCATCTTTTCTTATGCCTGTGGGTAGTAGCTTCCATGTCTGAGGGAAATATCTCGTAATCCTGGGGGAAATTTTCATTATTCCTATGGGAAATCACCAGATGGTTTTGATTCTGATTACTTGAGGGTAAGGATTTCAGGTCTAAAGGCTCTGTTTATTACGTATATTCACTATGGTTATTTTACATGTTATACCTACCAAGCTAAAGCACAGGCTTGGTATTGTTTTACCTTCTACTTGATAGATAGCTTGTTGTGGTTTTTTCTGCCGCACTGTATAGGGGATTTTTGGTTGAGGCTGAGTCTTAGAAACTTAAAATTCAATTATATTGAATTGTTAAATAATAATTAAATGGAAATGGAACTGGTAAGAGTAGCTTCTTTTGAGTACTTCCTAGTTTACTGCATTTCATTATTGCACACTACTGTGGCACAAATTCCCTGACAGTTGGGCACAGACCTTTGATGGTTGCCTACTGAGATTTATTTCTCACACCCTGTTTGGGTCATGTCTTGGGACCAAATAGATTATATTTCTGTAGTTTTTGATAAGGGAAAGAGTCCCTATACAGGTACTTGATTGTTGTAGAGGAGTAGAAGAGCATTGAACTGAGATTAGGCTTGCGATGCTGCTGAGTTCCTGGTGCACTGTGTTTATTTGTTTTTCTGTATTTGTACCTTGTACTATATTGTTTTAGACTACTGTGTATCCTATTTTGACTGCTTTCTTAGACTTAGGGACATGTTGCATCATTATATATATATATATATGACTATTGGTCATTCCTTTTACTTTAGTACTGTTGTCCATTTTAGCTTAGTATTGTTTTCTGCTTCCGTTTTTGTGTGTTTTTATTTATCTCCACTGTGCTACACTTTGAAAAAAATGAGGGAATAGTTTCCCCACTATCAGACCTAAGCCCTCAATACTAGTCAGTATCCTCTATAATTTGGGTAAATTCTACTGAGGTAATGTGACCAACCGGGTTCGTTGAACCCGTTAAGTGGCACCCGGATTCGGGACGTTACAATAAGTGTCCATTAAACATATTAATTTAGATCCTCATGTTTTAAGGGTCAAAGAATCACTAGAAAGAATTTTTATTTTAGTAGGATAAAAGGATGGAGTGCCTATAATTACAAATTATAGAGGCTTGTAGTAATGAAGGCCAGAGCATCAGCTTTAACAAAGTCATTCCCCTCAAGGGGAAAGGAATAAATATTTGAAAACAAATGAAAATTGTAATTTTTATTAGATTTGGGGGATAAATCATCATAAAATACATTTCCTTCATTCCAGGTATGGGGTATTGTCATCTAGTTGTTCAATAGCCCCATACACCTTCTGGTAGATTACTTGATAAACCATGGAATTAGTCATTTTCCAGTAATTTCATTATAAACTATTAAGGAATCTATCTCAATCACTCTGAGAGGAATATTTATCTGATTATATAGTATCAGGCATGTGATCATGTCTTGGGCTTCAACATGGAGAGAATATCCATTCTCAAAGAAAGCCTAGAAAGTAGTTAAAACCAATCCCCTTGTTTCCCTTATCACACCTCATCTGCGCATAGATCCCATGAAGCAAGATCCATATATGTTTAGTTTGTTCCCCTAAGAAGGAGGAATCCATATTATCCATCTCCCCTAATATTTTATATTATTCATGCTTAAGGGGTATATGGGTAACATGGTTTTGAGAGAAGGGGCTGCCTCATAGTCTCTACACAACCTATCCAAGTCCAAAATTAATTTTTTAGTTTTTAACAGGATACCTGATATTTTTCCAGGGGTGTTTTGGTGCCATATATTGTTCATAGTATACTAGTAGAGCCATCAACCTACAGAAAAGATCAATGTTCTGACCTTTCTCTCTACACTAGGTCTATATGCCCCTTAGAACCACTATTGGAGGAAGTAATCGGTGGAGAACTCCAATGAAGTCCAACCAATAAATTTCCCAAACAAGCCCCAAATAGAATTATACCATTCTCTATTAAAGTACAGGTGCTCAGTATATTCAACCCTTTGTTCCCTATAGTAGATACATTTTGAGACAAGGCTGATTCACCTCCACTGGATATTCTCTTCATTTGTTAAGGCTTTGTGCCAGAAATGCCAAACCTAAAAATTGAACTTTGAAGGGAGTTCATTAAACCATATATTATCACCATAAGAGTCTTGAGAGATCAATTCATATTGATGTATTTGAAATTCTCTAACATTAAAGGTACCTGAAGTGGATCCTATGTAAACAAATCTACTCTAGACTTGGATCATCACAATGTTTTCAAATATATCATGTTGATTGTCATCCAAAGTGGAATGGATAAAATTAGAATGACCACTAGCCTCTTCGAAGCTAATATCAGGAGTAAGATACTTATGAAATCCAAGAATATTTCATGACTAGTTATGGTTCCAATAATTGGTGTCGCCCCTACCAATTATCCATCGGTTATGGTGCTGGAGGAAAATAAGATAAGGTTGGATAACTTCTGGATGTTAGAGGGTCTAAATCTGTACAAGAGCCCTTTAATTCCATAGGGGTTGAGCATGTTTTTCCCTGCATTGTCCCCCCCCCCACTCAATAATCTCCCAAGATAATTTTGTATAAAGTGCACTCATGGTACTAGAAACACTCTTAATATTGATACCTCTTTCCTAAATGGGATTAGCAAGCCTATCCCATGAAGCCCCATGGTATTTACCTTCCATGCGGCTGTCCTAGAGAAAAAAATCATTGTGTTCTCCAAGGTAGATATCATTTTTGTTGGGAATTTCAGGGTAGATAGAATGTGCATTGGTATGGAAGAGAAGACACTATTGATGAGAGTTATTCTCCATCTAAAGGATAGGAATATATTTTTCCAATTTTGAATGAACCCAAAAATTCTATCAATTACCATATCAAAGTGTTTGATGACAAGCTTTTTTTAGGACACTGGTGAACCCAAGTATTCCACCAGGAAGGTTCCCTTGTGTATACAGAGACTTCTTTCCAGAGACATTATCCTCATATCTAAACATTTATTTGGAGAAAAGAAGATTATTTTTTCAAGATTGATAACTTGGACACCCCATGAAGAATAATCCTCCAAGGCACTATTATCCCCATGAATTGATCTCCTACTTTCATTGATAAAGAGAATGGTATCATCAGTAAATATGAGGCGGGACATACTACCAATCGAGAAATTATTATGATATGGGAGAACCCTACCCATATTGATGAAATGATTGATGTAATAGATTAAAACATATTTTGTGATGATAAATAAAGAGGGTGAAAGGGGATATCCTTATCTCAATCCTATAACAACATTGAAGAACCTGAATTATCTACCCAAGAATGATATGGAGATCCATGTAGAGGTAAAACATCAGAATAAAATATCAGTGGACCAAACCAAAAACCCTATACATGAAAGAACCCTGATGATAAAGTTCCACTCTACTCTATTATAATCTGTATTCATGTAAATATTTATGGCCACATTTCTACCAAATTTTTTGAAATTGATGTCATTGATCACCTCTTGGGCTAAGCTTATTTCACCTTGGATTGAATGACCTTTAATGAACCCATGATGTTCCTCAGTCACCCAACTTGGAAGGATGAGAGTGGGCCTCTTATTAAGGATATTGATCAATACTTTATATGGCACATTACACATGATAATTAGGCAATAATGGTTCAAAGAGTGAGGGTTTTTTATCTTAAGAACCAGAAAACATTTAGTTTCACGGGCCATCTAACGACCCAATCACTTATGAATAAAACTCCCTTTATTTTGATTTGTTATGGATATAAAATAAACAGGCAATCATTTTGATTTATTATAACCAATTATATTTAAATGAACATTATTTATCCTTACCATTGATAATATAGTTGTTGAATAGTGATCATATGCCTTGTATAAATATAAGGTTTTAACAAATCCTTTTGGAAAAAAAGGAAGTGATGGTCTCAACAAGTAGGATCGTATCCTATGAAGCCCATTTATCTGATCCTCTAAGGGTGATATCATATTTGTGATTTTTCTTAGACCAATCCCAAGATGATATCCACCAACTTAATTATGAGTGAAACCGTTTATGGGAGAAGTTCAAGCTCATCGAGATCACAACCCAAGCCATGTTCACCGAACAGCCCCAAGAAAGACCCACCATTGCACACCTTACTCTTATGGTGTATAATGGTGTAATAAAGTGATATGTATTAAGATCCTAGTATTATGATTATACATATTATTTTTTATAAAATAATGAATATACTTTCATTCTATTATTGTTACATTATAAATGATTTTTAAATCACAAATAATATTTTTGGTTAATATTCAAATTCAATTAAGAAATATATTTTTATGAATTAATTTATTTTTGAAATAAATTATATTATAATAAAATAATATTATTAAATTAATTTTATTAAATATTAATGATTGTATAATTTTTATGAAGTCAAATGAAATTTTTTATTAAGGTTTGAAAACTATTTTTTTCAAAACTTGTCAATTTTCAATAAATGTTGGTTTTTATTTTAAAAGTGAAAATTAAAATATTTAGAAAATTATTTATATAAAATTAATATTATTTGTGTAATCAGGACTTCGAAATTATCTAATGGTGAATTTTTCATAATTTTATGAGACAATCGAATTTCTGGGTAACAATTAAATACCGTATAAATATATAATAGGTTTTATGACAACACAATTACCTAATAGTGATGTAATAAAACACTATAAAAGGTATATTCGGCCAAATATAGGTTTTTACTTCAAAATAATTTAATTTTAGGCTTATTTGATTTATTTTATAAAGCCTTAGTGAAATATTCCAAGACATACAAAATATTTTAATATTTTAAAATTACTTCCTTGAAAGTGTGAATCACCTTCACATAAGCAAGGGAAAAATTTTAATATCATCGGGCCTTAGCCTTATAAAAATATTTATACCACCCCCCTTTTCCAGAATTCATGGGCAAAAACCATGGGATGGTTTGTCTTTTGGAAGTTTTAGTGTGTAGTGTCCAAAACCAAAATAATAAAGAATTCCCCCCTTTCCTATATAAACCCACCCAATAACCCATTTGTATTCACTAAAACTCTTTTAATCACAACCACCCTATGATCCCTACTCACTATATTCCTCCCAAGGAACCCCAATCTCCCAAAAAGCCTCCCCAAGCCTTTGGGATCACACATCCAGGTATGGGATCTCCCTCTCCCATTTTTCTTCAAGCACCTATTTTATGTCATGACTTTTAATTTCCATTTTATTGATTTGGGATATGTTATTACATACCTCATTGATTTAAATTTAAGTATAAATAATGGAGTATTCCATTCACTCCGATTAATCGCCACTACGATCCTTTAAACCCACCCATTACTATGCTGAAATTTCGAAAGGGATTTCTCTCTTCTCATTTACATTCAAGAATAAATTTTATATTATGATTCTAAAATTCCATTTCACTTGTTGGGATATTATGTTACATTATCCTCTAATTTCTATTTCATTTATAAATTATGAGAGATCCATTTCTCTCTCATCAACCCATTTTATGAATTTCTATATGACATTGTTATGCTGCAAAAATTACACCACGATTTTCCATGATGAATTCTTCATGTAGTGAATACAATAACCATTACTCTATCAAGGGTACTAAAATTTAGGCATATAAACTAGTTGATTGAAGAATTACATGTTTTTATTTGACATTCCTTGATCATGGAATAAATGATGATGTTGAATGAATCCATATTATATGATCTATGCGGCACACTTAAGCATGAGATTAAAATGATTATGAAGGGTGCACCCTAATAGAACTCAAACGAAATGGGTAATGTTTAGTATCATGATACATCATGTTGGGACAGTGGTTTACCTGATTCCTTTAGATTACTTTTATCAACCGTTTTGGGAAAAGGGTTTACCTAATTCCTTTATTTTAATGATGTAGTGTTTTAAGTTGTTTCCACATATCCATGTTATGATAATCTTGTTATATCATTTCTTCATGCTCATGTTTCTATTATGCTCCATTGATATGACTATTTCCTAAAATGTATTTTATTCTTCATGTTATGCCTTGTTTACTTTCTTACTGGGATTTATAGCTCACCCTTTTCATATGTCTGTCCTCAGGTTATCCCGTTCAATGCTAAGTATGAAGAAATGTTGTGTTCATGTAAAATAATTTTTTAATAAAGTGTTGTATTTTATGTCTTAAGTTGTAATTTAATGTTCTTAATCCTTAAATACACTAGATCTCTCAATCTTATGGCTTGTATTAAGTGTAATTTTATGTAATAAAGCATGTTTAAATGTTTAATAAAGACCAGGGTTGTTATAGTTGGTATCAGAGGATAGGTTTAGTTATTTTTGGGATTAGGATTAGAAAACCATAGTGAAATCCTTAGGGATAAGACTATGTATAAGAAAAGCATCCCAAAATGTTGGTGAGTGTAGATTAAGTGGTTTATCAAAAAAATACATCCATGTCTGGATATGAATAAGTAGAGGTGGATTTGGCATAGATGTATCTAGGGGTAAAACCCGAAACACCACTTTGATCAAAACTCGAACGAGAATGGGTGCACAACAATGGGCCTTGCTGCACTCTTGGTTCGACACTCTCATGGGATATGATTTGGTATATTCATAATCTTAGTACAAACCATTATTAAGGGAACAAAAAAATCTCAAAATAATATACGTTAGGATGTAGACCATGGATAACATAGATCGAAGCCTAGAAATTCATAAGTTAAGGAAATAAATGTAATTTATAAGTTATCCATTTTTTCATTGGATTCCCCTTTATGTGTCTAATAGTCTAAAATAATTACACCAAATTTTAGTTTTATTATATCCAGTGGTCAGTATTAGGAGGCCTCGGGCTAAAAACTGATGTGAAGATCAATGTGGTGACTGTTCTAATGAGATTCCTAATCGAATGAGAGTGGGAATTGAAAACTTTGTCATGATACTCACTTAGTTAACTCATGTTTTTAATATAAACATGTGTTATGAGGAATATAAAACCCCCCTAATAATGAAAAATTCACAATCGAGAGTTTTATGTGAAAAAGGTCTCCTACTTTCAATGGATCATGTGATTCCTCAATCGTCGAACAATGGATCAACTCCATTGAGAAGATCTTCTCCATCCGTTAATGCTTAGAACAAGATATGGTTCTTCTAGTTTCTTATCATATGGAGTGTGAAGATGATCAATTGTGGACATTGATCAAAAATATGAATCCTAAGGAATATATTGAGGCAATGTTATGGATGGATTTATGGAAAATGTTTTTTGATAAATATTTTCCCCGCACCCACCATCTTAAGATGGAAAGATATTTCTTTACAATCAAGAAAAAGGATGATGAATATGTTAGAGAGTATGAGGAAAAATTCACCAAACTTACACAATATTCCTCTGGTTTTGTTGTCACCCCTGAATGCAAGGTTGACCACATATTTAGTGGGATAAAACCTAGCCTATATAAATCCCTAGTGATCCGTAACTTTGACAGTAATGAAGAGATTGTCTGATGTGACCTCAAAGTTAATATAGAGATCAGAAAATCTTAGGGGTATCATGGGGATAAGAAGTGGAAAATGGAAATTAATTCTTGTGGTTCGATTGATAAATCCAATGGTGCTAAAAAATTATAGCACCACATTTGTCAAAAGTGTGAAAAGAAGAACACTGGAAATTTTTTGAAGAGGAAGAGGAAATGATTTCAGTGTGGGAAGGAAGGGAACTAAGCTAGCGATTACCGATAAGAAAAAATTGATACTGTGATAGATGAAAGGAATGATCCATTTTATCCTCAATGCATTGTTCATTTATATAACTTAAAAATAACTAGGGCACTTTGAAAAGTAGTTCCCTAAGACAAGGGTTTTCGGAGGTAACCAACAACCTCCAAGGTATCAAGGGTGATATTTTTCTATCACTACCACCAAAGCGAATCCCATCAATTATGTGGTGACAGGTATGCAAGATATTCATTCAATAATAGAGAAATTACTTTTTGATTATGGTTCTACACATTATTTTATATCCCGAATGTTTAGAAGAATAATCCAAACATCAACACAAAGAATGAAAGTAGAACTTTCGATGAAAATGGAAAATGGGGCAATTATTTCATCCCATGAATATAACTCCTCCCCTATCACAATTTTTGGATTAAACTTCCAAAAAAACCTCATCATACTTCCTTTGGTTTAATTGAATAAAATTCTTGGAATGGATTGGCTTTCCCTCTATAGATCCAACATAAATTTTTTAGAGAGGGAAATAAGTCTCCATATAGAGAATCGACCCCTGATTATATACTAGTGCAAGGAGGAGGATGAATCTTCTTTAGGACCATCATCTCAAGCATGGATATTACTTCCCTATGAGCATGTGTATCTTTCTCATATGGTTGAGTATATGGAAGGAACCATCCTCAATGGCATGCCTATTTTGAGGGAATTCACTGATGTGTTTTCCAAGGAATTTCTTGGTCTTCCTCCTAGAAGAGATGTTGAATTATGGATTGATCTTTTACCTAGGGAGTTACCAATATCCAAGTATCTATATAGAATAGATGTTATGGAGCTTGAAGAGATAAAGAAAAAACTACAAGAGAATCTAGATAATGGGTTTATACACCCAAGTGATTCACTATGGGGTGCACTAGTCATCTTCATCAAGAAAAAAGATGGGTTTCTGCACCTTTGCATTGATTATCACGATCTCAACAAAATCATGATGAAAAAAAGTATCTTTTTCCATGAATTGATGAATTTTTCGATCAGCTACGTGGATCAAAATACTTCTCTAAGTTGGATCTGCAGTTTAGATATTACAAAGTCTGGGTGAAGAAGGAGGATATCCCCAATACTGCTTTTCATACAATGTACAGGCACTATGAATTCATAGTAATGCCTTTAAGACTCACTAATGATCCAAAAATCTTTATGGACTTGATGAATAGTGGATTTAGAGATTACCTCAACAAATTTGTGGTAGCCTTTATAGATGATATTCTAATATACACCAAAACCAAGGAGGAGAATGAGTAGTATCTAAGAAATGTACTAGAGACCTTGTGAAAGGAGAAACTCTATGCAAAGCATAGCAAGTGTAAGTTCTGGTTGAAGGAAGCCTCATTATTCAAGAATATCATCATAAGCAATGGGATATCTGTGGATCCTTCCAAAAAAAATTAATTGAGGGATGGATGATGCCTACATTTATGATGGATATCTGTAGCTTCCTAGGGTTAGCTGGATATTATCTCAAATTTGTGAGAAATTTATCATGATTTTCAAACCCTCTTATGAAGATAGCTCAGAAGGGAGTCATGTTTTCTTGGAATGATTAATTTTAAGAAAGCTTCATGGATTTTAAGAAGAGGTTTATCACTACACCTATACTCACACTACCCACAATAAGGGGAGCTTTTCATATTCTTCAGCGATGATTCGAATAAGGGTTTGGGCTATGTGTTGATGCAAAATGATAAAGTCACTACCTATGCCTCAAAGCAATTGAAAATTCAGGAGAAAAACTACACCACACATGATCTAGATTTGGAATTTGTGATCTTTTCATTGAAAATGTGGAGGCGTTATCTCTTTAGGGATGATTGTGAAATATATACGGATCACAAAAGGCTCAAATATATATTCACAAGAAAAGAGCTAAACATGTTCTAATGAAGATGGTTAGAGCTCCTTAAGGATTAGGACTGCTCAATCCATTACCACCATGGGAAAGTGAACAAGGTTCTAGATACTCTAAATAGAAAAGACCCAAATATTATTAGATTTTATGATGATTGTCAGGGGAATTATAAAGAAGGGAACATAATCAATCCTTTCACAAATGATTTCTCAAATGTATCTTTTGGAAAGTTTAAAGGATTCTAAAAAAGATGATGTGGTAATTCAGAAGAAAGTGGAAAATATCAGAAAAAATAAAACCTCGGTGTTCAATTTTAATGAATAAGGAATTGTTAGATTTGTGTCAAGACTATGTGTTCCATCAAATCTGGAGTTAAGAAAACACTTTTGGATGATGCACATAGTTTTAATTTCTCCATTCACCCAGGAAACATGAAGATGCATCAAGATCTCTAGGAGCACTCTTCGTTGGATAACAGGAAGAAAGAGAACACTAAATATACATAAATGTACCTTGTATGTAATCAAGTGAATCTCGAGAGGCAGAAGTATAAGGGGATGATTCAACCATTACCCATACCTACATGGAAATGAAAAAAAATCACCATGGACGTTGTCACAGAACTCCCAAAGACATCCAAAGGAAACAATTCAATATGTGTTGTTATGGATCATCTTACAAAGAATTATCACTTTATTTAAATTCAAGATTATTTATCATTGGTTCAATATGCACAATTATACATAATATAAGTGGAAAGGCTGCATGGAGTACCACTATCGATTGTATCCGATCGAGATCCAAGAATCACCTCTATGTTCTGGAAGATTCACTAATATGATCAGAACCATGAGTTGAACTTCAACACGACCTATCATCCTCAAACTGATGGTAAATCTGTGTATACTATCTAGACACTTGAGGACATGTTGAGAGCTTACTCAATGGACTTCAATGGAAGAATGGACCAACATATTTCTTTTGTGGAGTTCTTTTACAACAATAGTTTCCACTAAAGAATCCAAATAGATCCTTATGAATCCCTTTAGAGGTAGAGGTGAAAAACACCGACATGTTGGGATGAAGTTGGGGAAAGAATACTTCGAAGTCCATAAATGGTCAAAGAAATGGTGGAGAAGGTTAAGACCATCCAGCAGCACATTAAATCGGACTACAATTGACAAAAGAGCTTTACCAAAAATTGTTGATGAGACCTAGAGTTTGATGTTAGAGACATGGAATTTATCTATATATCTCTAATGAAGAGAGTTTTAAGATTTTGGAAGAAGGTAAAGCTTTGTCCAAGGTACATTGACCCTTTTGAGATCCTTGATCGCATCAGAGCAGCGGCCTATCGACTAACACTCCCACCGAACCTATTTCAAGTACAAGATGTATTCCATGTATCACTCTTGAATAAGTACATTCCTTACCCATCACATATACTCAATACAGAGGTGGTGCCATTAGATAATGACCTCTCTTATTAGGATAAGTTGGTGAAGATATTAGATGGTAGAGAGAATTTTCTATGAAATAAGATAATTCCCCTCGTGAAAATGCTGTGGAGAAACAGAATGTTTGAAGAAGCGATGTAGGAACTAAAGGAAGTGATGATGTAGCCTTGCCCTCATCTATTTTATTTTGGTAAAAGGAAATTTCTATGGTGAAATTTCTTAAGGGGGAAGGTTGTAATGACCCAAAAATTTATGAATAAAATTACCTTTCTTTTAATTTCTTATGGATATATAAAACACATGAAATACTGTAGTTTTATTATATAGAATCAAATTTAAATGATCTTTAAATATCCTTACCATTGATAATATAGTCATTGATCAATGCTCACCTGACTAGTATAAATATGGGGTTTTAACAAATCTTTTTGGCACAAACAAAGGAAGTGATGACCTCAACCAGTAGGATCATAACCTATGAAGCCTATTTATCAGAGCTTATGAGAGAGATATCATTTCTAGTATTTGTCTTAGACCAATCCCAAGATGATATCCAACAACATAATCATGATTGAAAATGTTTATGGGAGAAGTTCAAGCTCATTGTGGTCACGACCGAAACCATGTTCACTGAACAACCCCAAAAATCCCCAATATTTACCCAAATGAGACTCTGTGGACCAATGGAAAAGATTGAACCTCAACTGAACTATTGAGTGAGAGATTTTACACCAATCTGATACAATGTCCTCCCAAGAAAAAAACATGATGCAGAAGGGTTTTCAGTTTCAGACTGAAACCCTAGTTGGGAATTAAAAATCCCATGAGTTGATAAACAGTTGAAAAACCACAATCAGAGGTTTATCTCTTCCAAATCACGCTATGAGAGTCCATTTAAGATGATCCACCACTTCACTGAAGACATCAGTAGGAACTTCAAGAGTTGGATAGTCATCTTTCGAGAAGGATTTAATACCCAAATAAGAATATGAGGACAAATCAAAACCCAGTTTCAGTGGAAAATGATTATGGAAGAGATAATATCTAAAGGAAGTAGCTGGAGGCATCATAACTCACAAAGGCCCACAAGAAACCAAGGGAGCGAAGGGAACTCAAGGAGTTACTGAAGTTAGAATATAAGAAGGGAGAGCCGAAGGAGCCAGTTGTAAATGGAGCAAGTTCTCAACCAAGGGATCCATCATAAAAGGTCAAATTATCATCATCCATTAAAATCTTGGGTGTGTTAGAGTCATTTTATAGTCTTTATCATCTTGTTTTCAACTTTAATTTCCCAATTTATCCTTTATCCTGGTAAAATATTTTAAGAAGTTTACTATTCATTTTGAAAAAATATAAAAGGGGGCGATTCAATAAATTTGAACATTATGTATCCTTATTTTTCATTTATTTCTCAAAATTTAAAACACAAAATTTTCAAGAATTTAATTTAAAATAAAAAAGCTAAATTTCTATGAAAAACAATTTTTTGGAAAAATTCCCTTTTAAAACATAAAATGTTTTTATAATAAATTCATGTATAAAATCCCTTTCAAAACCCATAATTTGAATATTTTAAATCAAAAATGAAATAATTAAAAATTAAAACTAATAAAAAAATTTTTATCTCGTAAAGACTTTAAATGAAAATAGTGTTTTCAATAAAAATAGTATTTTCAGTATTTCTTAAAAAAATTAATGTTTTTAGGAAATTATAAGAAAATAATTTTAAATTAATTTTCACATTATTTTTCAAAATATAAAATTAATTGTTTTAAATCCATTTTATTTAACTTATAAAAATTAATATTCACTCATAAAAAGAGAAAAATGTCATTTGTGAAGAAAACTTATTTCTGAAGAATAAAATGATTTTACGAAAAATTGTGTGATTATTTTTT
This sequence comes from Viscum album, assembly GCA_963277665.1. Taxonomy (NCBI): domain Eukaryota; kingdom Viridiplantae; phylum Streptophyta; class Magnoliopsida; order Santalales; family Viscaceae; genus Viscum; species Viscum album. The sequence goes on from OY728154.1 coordinate 90,756,378, forward strand.
AAGAACCTACCAATAAATTCATATTGAGTTGGAAAATTATTATTTTAATTCATAAATTATTTAATAATATTTACTTCCTCTAATTTAATGGTTATATTATAATTGTCATTTTATACTAATAGTGTCTCACTGTTCGTTTAATCTCACGGTTGCATGAAACACATTCTACTGGATAATTAAATTTATTTAAAGATAAATACTTAATAAAAATATATTGGTTTTATATTCTACCCCCATTAAAATTAATTTCACCCTCAAAATTCATCACTCGAATACAAACAGATGAGAATACTTCTGCCTCATCACTTCCTCAGGTTCCCACGTGGCTTCCCCAAATTTGTGTTTCTTCCATAAAACATTAACCAAGAGAGTATACTTGTTTCATAGAAATTTCCCTCTATAATCCAGAATCCCTATTGATCGTTATTCTTATGAAATATCTTGATCCAGTGTTACAAATTCTGGGTTTAGTACAGGTGAAAAATCAAGTATGTACTTTCTTAGGAGAGATACATAGAACACATCATGAACTCGAGAGAGATTTGGTGGAAGTGCCAATTGATAAGCTACTTTACCAACATAATACAAAATTTCAAAAGGACTAATATACCTAGGGTTTATCTTTCCCTTCTTTAAAAAACTAATTACTCTATTCTAGGAAGATATTTGTAGAAATACCTCATCACCCACTACAAACTATAGGTCTTACCATCAACTATTAGCATAATTATTTTTGTATAATATGAGCTGCTCTTATGTGTTATTTAATAGATCTAACATTATCTTCCATTTCCTCAACTAGATCAGGTCCCAATAGATTTTTGTACCCAACCTCATTCTAGAATATTTTAGTTTTACACTTCTTACTATAGAGGTCTTCATAAGGATCCATCTAAATATTGGGGAAAATGTCATTATTATAAGAAAATTATACCAAAGGTATATATTGATCCCAACCACCTTTGAAATTCATAAATAAAGATCTCAAAAATGTCTTCTAGAGTTTAAATTGTCCTCTCAGATTGACCATCTGTCTAAGGATAATAAGAAGTGTTGAAACTTAACTCTATATCCAGAGCTTACTGAAGACTTATCAAGAATATTTAGGTAAACATCGGATCCTGATAAGATATAATAAAAAGTGGTATTCCTTGAAATCTTACCACTTATTTAATATATATTTTGGCATGCTAATCAAGAGAGAATTATTCTCTGATATCAATTAAGTGAGCTATCTTTGTGAGGCGATCAACTATAACCCATATAGAATAATTTCATTTAGATGTTTTGGGAATTCCAAAAACAAATTCCATGGTGATGTTTTTTCATTTCCATTATAGTATGGGTAATGGTTGTAACATCCCCTTAGAATTATGTCTCTCAGCCTTAACTTTCTAAAAAAAGCACCAAGAAATATATTCTGCAGTATCTCTCTTCATTCTATACCACTATAAATACTCTTTTAGGTCCCTATACATATTTATGCTTCTAGTATGAATAGATAATGATGAACTATGACCCTAGTCCAACAACTCCTTCTTTAATTATTATATAGTATGGATACAAACATGGTTCCTGAACCTTATTATTCCATCACAATCAAGGTATAACTCAGGAACATTTCTCACCTTCTTTTGTTTCTCTACATCTTCCTTCTATGCCTCCTTAACATTCACATGTATATATTGTTGAACATTCATTTTAAAATATAGGATTTCCCCCTTTCTTTAAATTTTCATATTCGTCCTTGGAAAATCCATAAATATTTGATCTTTTGTGATCCTCATCATAGATAGGCTAGCATGGTCCTTTCTACTCAAAGCATCTTCCACCTTGTTCGCTTTTCTATGGTGTTAAAGTAGTGAGCAGTCATAATATTTCGTCAACTTGAACCATATCCTTTTTTGAATATTCAACTCCTTTTGAGTAAAAATATACTTTAAACTTTTATGATTAGTATATATATAACACCTTTCTCAATAAAGATAATTCCATTATATCATTAATTGAATGATTACAACAAATAAATCCAAATCATGAGTTTGTTATTTTTTCTCACAGATTTTCAATATTCATGAGGCATAAGCTACAAACTTATCATATTTCTTGAGAAAACATCCTATCCCTTTCTTGGATGCATCACTATAGATTACAAACCTTTCTCCGCTATAGGGTAGTGTGAGCACAGGCACATTGACTAACATTTTTTTTAGCTCTGTGAAATTCTCTTCACATTCCTCCAACCATTTGAACATAACTCCTTTCTAAGTCAACTTCATTAATGGATTAGATAATCATGTGAAATATTTAAAAAAACATCTATAATATCCATACAAACCAAGAAAACATTGGATCTCAGTTACTGTTGTTGATTTAGTCCATTGTTTAATAACTTCTGTCTTTTATGGATCCACAGATATCCCCTCTCTTTAGATTATGTGACCCAATAAAGAAACTTTTTGAAGCCAAAATTCTCATTTGAAAATTTTTCATCAAAATTATCATTCCTCAGAGTATTTAGTACAATCCTCAGGTGATCTTCATGTTCTTCCTTTATCATTGAATATACAAGAATATCATCTATAAATATTGCCATAAAATGATCAAGATAGTATCTAAAAACTCTATTCATTAAATCCATGAAGATTAAGGGGTAATTTTATAGACCAAAATGCTTCACTATAAATTCATAATGTCTATACCTTGTATATAATGTCATCTTGGGCATATCCATCCTCCTTCTTGACCCTTAATTAATGATATCCAGAATGAAGAACAATATTAGAAAAGTATTGAGCTCTGTGTAGTTGATCAAATAAGTCATCAATACAGGGATAGGATATTTTTTCTTAATAATGATCATGATAAGTTTTTGATAATCGATGGAAATTATTATTAATCCATATTTATTCTTAAGAAAATTGAATAGGTGAACCCCAAGGTGATGCATTAGGGCATATGAATCCATTTTCAAGATTCTTTTGGGGTTTTTTCTTCAATTCCTACAACATAATTGGTGATATTCTATAAGGAGTCTTTGAAAAAGATTTATCACCAAGTATGAGTTCAATTGAAAAATCAACTTCACTATTTGGTGGAAGACCTATAAATTCTTCAAAAACGATATCAGCAAATTTACATAAAACAGGTGTATCCTTAATGGTGAGTTTCTTTGCAACCATTTGAGATAGAAAACCTTCATTTATAAGGATTAATACTCACAAGATGGAATTAATTTCCATGAGAAGTTCATATCTATCCTTGAATTGATATATGATCATGGATTCATTCAGAATGTGAAATATTACTTCATTTCCTTAGAAATTTACAATATCTCCATATAGAGAAATACAATCCATGCTAAAAATGACATCGAATTACACTAAAGGATCGTAATATTTACAAGAATGACTTTCCCAAAAACTTCAAAAGAATAATAATTATAAAATTGTTCTTTGAATTTTATTCCATTAGAAGTTTTCATAGATAACTCAAAATCTAATTATTGAGGTAATATGGAAATAAACAAAAAAGATTTGTTAGAAATAAAAGAGTGCATGGATCTAGAATCAACTAGAACATTAACTACTTTAGAGTGGATGGTAAGTGTACCTTTCACCACTTCATTTTCATAAAACACATTTCCAATAGTGATCACATGTGATTTGCCTTTGTCTTAGGCATTAAGTGGTTTCTAACATCGATCATCATTAATAACCCTTAGATTTCGGCATTGTTTAGTGTAATTCCCATTTTCCTTTCACTTGAATAATTAAAGTGAGGGAGGTGTCTTTTGTGTACACTTTGCATCATTAGATATATTTTTCTCATAAATTTAGAAGTAAATTTCCTGATTAACTTCTTTCCCAAACTTAAAACATTTACTAGTCTCCTTAAGAAATTTTTATCCATGTTTCTTTCCACAATTTGAGCATAAAGGAAAACTCATATTCTTTTCACTATGGTTTTTATATTTTCCCTTGAATTCCATTTTTCTCTTCTTATTGAACCCATAATATTGAAGGGTGAACCCAATATAGATCTCAATATTGAGAGAACATTGAACTATTTTCTCATAGATATGGAACTCCCCTATGGATAACGACCTTTAGAGACTTAGTTTTAAACTAATGAATAAGGGATCAACCATACATTCTAGTTTGATGATAATTCCATCAGTGTACCTTGAATGTCTTGTAAAATTTTATTCATAGGTACCATTAGATTCATCATCCTTTTGTTTAAGATCAAGAAACTCCTTCTCTATCTATTTTGAAAGAATACGAGGAAAATACTTATTGAAAAATAAGTTCCCAAAATGTTCCCATTCCGTGGATTCAATATCATCTTGTTGCCTCGTATTCTTGATGAGGTTCCACCATTGATCTTCTTCAACGTTCAAATTATAGGATTCCAAAATTAATTTTTCATTTTATGAAAATTGGATAATGGAAAATATATTTTCAGTAGTAATCATCCATTTTTCAACCACTAGTGGACCTTAAGAACCACAGAAAGAAGGTTTTCACTACCTCATGAAGTACTCAATGAAATGTTGTTCCCTAATTTGATAATTTGGAAATACTACATGATTCATAGATTGATATAGTTATTTGATCATAGAAGAAAGGTTTTGTATTCCATATCCCATAAAATTTGGTTTCCTAGGAGGATAACCATTGCATTTTCTGTCACATTCAGTATTAACGCGGTTCCTCCGGGTTCCATCCATTGACTAAAACAAAACTTCACAGTGTGAGAAACAAAAATCATAGTGGGAAAACCACATAATGAAGGAAAATTAATTATAAAATTTCAATTCAGGTCACCTTAGGTTTGATCCTAGGTTATTCATTATCATTAACAAAACACTTAGATTGTATCATATACTTAGACTTATCCTTAGAGTTCTTACTAAATATTTCTCATTAAAGTTTCCAAAGGTTAACTAAACCTTAATCTAATATGAAATATAATGAACTATAATTTTCATGCATAGATATTAAATATAAATAGGAAAATATTCAATACATAACATAAAAAAACCATGCTTGAACCGTATAGGTTTAGTTTCTTTGAAAACTGGGAAACCTAAAAAACTGATTTATAAAACATCTACATCATCTCCTACTTATTTATTCTTCACTAGAACCCTTTTTGATACATATTACATAATACATTTATTAATATATTTGGGAAAAGGAATTTAAGAAAAGGGTGATCTCATATTCTCAATAAGTGTAAAAAATAGAGATATCAATCATATCAAAATCATAAGACAAAAGAATATAAAAATATATTTGAAAATCATATCCTTCATACAAGAGATCATGATATCATGTCATGGAATAAATCATAAGTCTATAAAGAATAAAAGAAAATATTCCATGGGATCATAACATAATAAATGTAATTTTTTGTGTACACATAATCATAGAAAATAGTTTTCTTATTATCCATGGCTCATTTCTAAGACCATCATAGTGGACAAATTCCTTTACTGAACAGAGTTCACTCCTCATTCTAGCCCTGTATCACTGAACTGGGTTTACAAACCATTTCAGTACTATTTATCTAATGTGATGTACCAAATTCATTAGAGCAAGTTATACATCCCACCCATCACATAATTAAAACCATACATATGCGTTCCATAAGAACATAACTCATTCATAAAACCCATAAAAGAAATGGGTTTCATAAACATCATTCCATCACAACCTAGACCATGGAAAAGAAATTAGTTTCATAAATATAATTCCATAATAAACATAATGATAAAATTAAAATAATATTTTCATAGATGAAAAATAATTTTAATAGATGAATTTAAAATAATTCTCAAGGAAAATGTCATTTCTGCTTGAAAATGTGTTCTTTTCATAAAACACTGTGAAATTTTAGAAGGAAAAATTTTATTTAAAACTAAAATTGAAAGATTATAAGTTAATATTAAAGTAATTAATACTTCTTGAAATCAGAAAAATCTTTTCATGATGATAAGTTAAAAAACATCCCTCTTATATTTTTTTTCAAAAAACTCAAAAAGAATGTCACTAAGAAAACGACAAAAATATTCCTTTCAAACCATTTGGTAAAATTTTCACAAGGGTAAAAATGAAACTGAAAAATTGAATAAAATTATTAGAAATATTTTGGAATAAATTTTTGATGAATCATATACATGGAAGATAAATATTCTCCAGGAGATTCTTATATATAAAAAATCCAAAATAAAAATGAGATTTTGAGATTAACCCTTACCTTAGGTCTGATTTGCTTCGCATGTATCTGAAACTCCTATATAATGGATTAAAAATTTTATTAGAATATTCCCAAACCATAATAATATTTGTGATATCATATAAATTCTTATTGTATCATCTTATCACTTGTTTATTAACAATATTTAATTATCACCCTTCTTCCGGGTGTTAACTGCTTCATTTTCCTATGCAAGTTTTGTCACATAAGACTCGGTTCTTATTCATAGGATATAGTAACATCATTTATAGAATTATATTAAGATAATATATATCATATTTATTCATTATATAAATTTATATAATCATTCTATAATGCTGAACATGGAAAATGAATTGCATTGCGTTGTGGAGATGTTAGGTCATACATACGCCTAAGCGATGGTATCATTCCCTTAATGGTGAAATAGTAAGGAAAAAAATGGTATATTGATTTATATAATGTATATAATGTTATAATTATCATATATATATTATTTAATTAATTATAACCATCCAAATAATGTGGTGATGAAAAACAGATTACACCACCGAGTGGAGATGATAAGCCTCACATACACACACGCACACACACACACGGTGTTTTTGTTTTTTATAGGATGGATAAAAGGTGTAATATGATTGGTCTATAATCATAATAATATATCAAAATATATTTTATTCTTTAGTTATAATTTTATAATGGAAACAAAATATCAAGAGGAAGTAGAAGAAGAAATAATCTTGAAAGAGTCGGTAAATATGATTACCTCTTCTTTGGAGAACTTCCTTTAGATCTCCTATTAGGGACACTAGGGTTAGTCTTTTGAGAATACCATAACATATATAATGTGACTAGGGAATTTTAGAAGAAATATAATCATGGGATGGTCGATATTGAAGGCTCAAAGTGATTTTTATAAGTGATGAAGGGGGTTCCCTTTTACAATGGAGGTGAGGGTCACTTTTGGAATTTCAAAAAATAATTTATAATAAATTCAATCTCAATAAAAATACCTATGAAATTTCATTTATTCTTATATGATATTATATAAATATGTAATATCATAAACTAATACATTTTAGAAAAGTTTTTTGTATTTTTTCAAACCTTATCATTTTGATTAACCTTTAGTTAACATATTTCAATTTTAATTAAGGTAACAACATTTTAAATATTAAATGGTTGTAAATTTTACTCATGTGATGTAAATTAGAACATAAATGAACCATTAATAACATTTTGGACTATATTATATATTTTTTAAATAATTATTTATGATTTTTAAGTAATTTAATAAAATATTATTTTGATAAAATATCATCTATGTCGATTGTGACACTATTCATTACTTGGATTTTTAAAAAGATCAAGATAATAATTTATCTTTGAACCAAATATTTCATTATATCCCTAAGGGGTTGGAGTATTATATAAAATTATTTTATACCATTAATTATATCAACTGTTATTTATTTCAATATTTTTAATAACATTTATTTGATATTTCCATTAATAAAATCATTACTACATAAATGTTGTGTAATTATTTAATATAATATTTTTTTCAAAAAAAATTAAAAACATACCATGATGAAGATAAATATTTTTTATTTCATAAGAAAATTTATATTATAATATATCTTTTGGGTAACCCTATAGTAAAAGTGATATATTATTTAAAATATGAATCTAATATCATTGAATTTTTATTAAATAAGATATTATAAATATCATAATATCATTTAAGTATCCTAAAAAAGTAAAAAATAAATTTATATTTAAAAAATATGTTTATTAAGTTCAAAACTTTGTCCCCATGTGGACACATAAGGGATATTTAAGACAAAGAAATTGGCATTTTATGCCTTTCTTTGGTTTAAGTATTATATAAGTCATTTTCATGAAAAAGTGTTGATTAAACAAATTAATTTAGATCCCTATATTTTAATGGTTAATGTATCATAAGAAATTAAAATTTTTGCATGTTTTAGAGTAATTTTATAGTCTTTATCATTTTATTTTTGACCAAAATTTGAAAATTTACCCTTTATCGTGGTAAAAAAATTTACCAAGGTTACTATTCATATTGGAAAAAAATAAAAGGAACTTATTCAATAAATTTTAAATGTTTTAATAAAAAAATTTAATCCGTTTTTCAAAATTAAAAAGACAAAATTTTCAGAATTTAACTTAAAATAAAATCGATAAACTGGCATGAAAAATAGTTTTTCAGAAAAATTCCCTATAAAAACATAATATGTTTTTATAATATTTTTTTGTATGAAATTCTTTTAAAACTAAATAATAGGAATATTTTAAATACAAAATAACTAATTAAAAACTGAAACTACTCCAAAAAATTATTTTACCTTGTAAAGAATTTGAAATAAAATATTGTTTTCAATAAAAATAGTTTTTTCAATATTTCTTAAAAAAATGTTTTTTGACAATTATAAGAAAATAATTTTCCTGTAATTTTGAAATAATGGATTGAAAAGTAAAATCCATATTGTTAAATCAATTTTATTGAAGTTATAAAAATGAATTTTCCCTCATAAAAATAAAATAAACCCATTTTCGAAGAAAACTCATTTTTGAAGAATAATGTAATTTTACAAAAAAATGTGTCATTATTTTCTAAGAACCTACCAATAAATTAATATTGATTTGGAACTTTATTTTTCTATTTATTAAATTATTTATTCATATTTAATCCCTCAAATTTAATGACTAGGTCATAATATTTATTTTATACTAATAGTGTCTCGTGGTTTGTTTAAACTCACGGTTGCCTCAATGCAAGCTATTGGAGAAATAAAATAATTTAAAGAGAAATAATTTAAACTTATTTTTTATGAATGAGGGGAATTATTCTAGTTGGTTCATGAACCCCATGGATGAAAAGATGTTTTATACCTTGGGGAGTTGGTATTGGTGGTCTAGGATGTGTGGATCGGTTTTTGGGTTTTTCCTTCATGTTTACCTGCCATATGATTAAAGTTGTTCATTAAAAAAAGATCATGTTATTGTAATCTCTTACCATTTCAATGTGTGCACGAAACAAACTTTCCATGGTTTTTATGATTGAACCACCTCATACATCTGTTGGTAAAGATACTAATGGAGTGGTCATCCGTAATTTGACCAATTCATCCCATTTCCTTACTATTAGGGAGTCGAATAAGGTATTAGATCTCATACTATCGTACTATCAAGAGGTTGTTAGACTTTACAGGGTGCCATTGATGATAGTTTCTAATCAATATGCTCAATTTACATCTTATTTTTAAAAGGGTATCCATGAATCTATGAGAACCAATTTGACTTTGAGCACAACATATCACTCATAGGAAGATAGTTAATCTGAGTGGACCATATAGACTCTAACATATGATTCAGGCACGTGTGCTTAACATCAGGGGTTCCTGGGAGAGACACATATTGTTGGATCAGTTTTCTTACAATGAAAATTATTAGGCCTTGATTGGTATAACCCTATTTTAGGTGTTGTACAAGTAGGCATTTGAGTAGCCATTATGTTGGGATGAGGTGGGTGAGAGTTTCTTGTTAGGACAGAGTCTCATCCAAAAGAAGACGAAGAAAGAATTATTGATTCATAAAATGTTCGATACAAATTATAGTCACTAGAAATCATAAGAAAATATAATTTGTTTCCCATTATAGTTTTAATTTTGTGATCTGGTGTTTCTTTGGGTACCTATTTGACTAGGAAACCATTTATTTATAACTTATGGAAAGATATTTCTACATTATTTCATGCCATTTTGAGTTTTGGAACATCTTGGGAAAGTAGAGTCTCAGTTATAGTTACCAATTTGGATGATCTTTATTCAAAAAATATTTAATATATCCTCTCTGAAAGTATATCATTCAGACTCATCACATATGATAGAGTGGGAATATTAGGAGGTGGATCCTGATGTCACAGTTTTGGAGCATCCTGTTCACATCTTGTATTATCTAAACAAGGTGATTTATGTTATGTAAATCCCTTTAGTTCATGTTCCTTAGAAGTATGGTAGTGATATACATGACACTTAGGATGGAGAATCCTTGGTGATAAAGTAGTGACCTCACTGGTTTTCTTTTAAGGATGTATGGGGAATTGTTTTGGGGGAAAATTGACATGGTAGATAGGTTTGTGACACTAATTGAGTCACTAGTATGTTCTATTTTGATTTTTTTTACTTATTTATATATCTAGAGATTTATAAGAGTTTTGAGGTAAAAGCCTCCATTTTGTAGGAAATAAGACCCGGTGATAGTCAATGCAGAATTTTTCTAACCATGTGAGAGCGGTGTTTTGGAGATGTAGGTTTTTGAAATGTTCGAGTGCATTAGGTCGAACCGTGTGGGTTATTTAGGAACCAAGAAGGTTGATTTTTGGGGAGGTAGTGGATCCTGCGTGGTTGTCACACACTTTTCCTAATTGTGTGTCCAAACCATGTGTTTTTCTTAGGCTATTAAAAAATTAGGGTTTTAACATCTTCCCTTGATGGGTTTAACCTCCCTTAGGCCCATTTCTCTTCCACGTTGCGTGTAAAACACTACCCTTAGCTATTTATATTCATCCCTTGGGTTTTAGGGGATTCATCTTGATTCCTTGGTGTTTTGGCTTGAGTTAATCATATTTCTTCTTTATTTCTCCTTCATTTCCCTTATCCCACCATTGTTCTTCCTTTTATATGGAAGTGTAAAACCCTAGAATGTGACCTATTTAAATATAGGTTTGTTTATGGGGATTATAGATTATTTCATTATAGTTTAGGTGGGTGAGGACTTATCTTTTTTGATTCAAGTGGTTTTCATTTAAGGCAATAAAATTTAGTTCTGTTTCCACTAGATTTATCTATTTAAGGATGTTTTCCATGGATAACATATAATTCATTATCACGTTTGGTTTTTGTTTATAAAATTTCCTTTAATGTTATTTATGATTGATTTTTTATCCATTTTTGAGTTGATTCATGGTTTTTGTTGGAGATTTCAGGTCCTAAATGGGTTTTCAAATGGATTTGGCTTTAATTCACTTCATGTGTTTGTTAAAAAGGATCAAAAAGGTTTTATTCTTTCAAATGTGTTTTTAAAAGTGTTTTTAATTAATTAATACATGTTTTTAGATACTTGAATTGAATTGGGTATGTTAATTTATGAGACTAGGTCTTAAATTACTTATGTAAACAACATTTGTTATGGATTTACATGTTTTTCATTGAGTAGCACATGGAGAACCTTGGGTGTGGGTGTTTTAATGACTTAGGCAAAGTGTATGTTGACCAAGAGACCAAGTGAAACTTTGAGAGGAAGACTAAGTAAACTTCTATAATAATTTCCAAGGGTCTGAGAGAGAATTTTGGAGGAATACAAAGTAAGATTCCAAAATGTTGACCAAAGGATTGAGTAAGCTCTTAGAAGTTTGGGCCTAAGGAAAGACATGAAATCTTTCGAAATTTTTTATCTTTCTTAACAAGATGTAAAACCTATATTTAGACTAATTCACACTATTCCCTTATGGTTAGATCCCATGTTTCATATTTATTATACCTGGATTATTTATTTTCTTTCATTCATGATGCTAGTGACTTTATTTATTGAGATATCTTGTGTTATGCTCATTTTCAATTATTTAGTTATATGATGGTGCTTATGATTATAACATGATTTATGAATTTTTTGGTTGTGTTGATCAAGTTATGTTGTCTCACTTTATCCCATTATTTGAACCTTGTTAACCCATGTTATGAAACATGGATTGATTTGAGAACAACCAAAGATATTTCTAAAGGGAAAATGTTTTAATGTAAGATTATTTTAAAAAGAGAGCTATATTTTTAAAATGAAATTCAAATTAGATTTATTTTTTATGGTTAAAATCCTTATATAGATTCATGGTGGCTCCGACTAGAATTTTTGGATCACACCATGCATTTTTTATAGAGTATTTAGACTTGGTTTTACAAGACACTGGTAAAGGAAAATGAACCACACATTTTAAGGGATCTTATTTATTACTATCGATTGGGGTTTTTTTATGATGGAGGAGACGTGTTCTAATATGATTTATCTCATGAAGAGTTGTTTTTAAGATTTTGGTTCATTTGGGATTTATATATTTCTCATTTGGTTCTTGATCCCTATTTTGATTTTTGTGATTTTGATAATGGATATCATGTATATGTAAGGTATATTATTTGTTATACAAGACGATGTGGGGATGTTTATGATATCCGCCTTTTGTAATTATTGTGTTTACTATGTTATATATATATATATATTTTATCTCATTTATTTGGTTTGTGCGACTGTCCAATTCATGTATATGTACTATTGGTTTTCCAAGAGAAAAATCATTCCCATAAATGAAAATTGTGATATCCTAGAGCTTATCCCCATCCAATGGTGATTGGGAACATGATTCAAGCCTTTTGGTGTACTAACACAGGTATACCTAAGCCAGTTTTCTATAGGAAAAAAGTTATATGTTCACCGTAGAACACTACAATCACTATGATAAATGAGAGTTACATATATTAAAAACACTCTCACTCTCAACTCACTCTATACAAAAAACCATAGTACCAGAAAATTTTAGTTCTTCAATATCTTGGATGTTACAAAGAGGCAGGTACACCTCATATTTATAGAGGTCTTTATCCAAAAAATGGTTCCACCACCCTCTAAGATTCATGGTTTTTCTTCTATTAACCATGGTGACCTCTAATATACTATTGAGTCTTCAATTTGAATTTTTAGAACTGGTGAACTTATGTGTTTCCCATGTAATAGAACTTCCCTTATGTTACTTCCAAAAAATCATTATACCCACATACTTCAGTCAAAATCCTTCCATAAAAGATAAAGTCCCCAACTATTTCTGTAAAATCATTCTGAAAAATATTCTTCCAGAAATATCCTTCTAAAAATATCATTCTATAAAAAATGAAGGGACTTAAAAAAAACAAACACCAACTATGTTGATGGGACTCATGAACTTCATATATCATGATTTATTAGACTGATTTGTAATTGTGTTTATTGACGACATCCTCAGATACTTCAGGTAAGAGGAGAATCATGATGAGTACTCAAGGATAGTTTTGTAGACACTTTGACACCACAAAATTTATGATAATTTTTCTAAGTGTAAGTTCTGTATGTGTGAGGTGCATCTCATTGGATATGTGGTATCCCACAATGGAGTAGTGGTGGATCCGACAAAAGTTGAAGTGGTTGGTTCTTGGGAAACACCCAAGAATGTGGAAGAGGTTCGTAACTTTCTTAGTCACATGGATTATTATTTGAGGTTTTTTTATGATTTTTCTTTGGACAAAACCTTGTTTAAACCTTAAATCAGAAATTGAAGACCTTACTTTAGACTAATTAGTTCCATGAAACATTTTACTACTTCAAGGATCAGATTTTTGGAACCCCATTTATTTGGTTTCATGAAGTGGGAATGATGTTTGAAGTGTTTTGTGATGATTCCCTCTTAGTTTTGGGATGTTTATTAGTGAAAAAATGAGTAGTGATCTCCTATGCATCCCGAATGTTATGCCCCCATGAGTGAAACTATTCCATACATGATATGGATATGATAGATGTAGTGTTTTACATGAATTTTTAGTCATTACCTCATCTGTGAATTCTTTATGCTCTTCGTAGATCAAAAAATCCCCAGTTATATCTTTTATTACTCTAACCTGGTTCTAGGATAATAGAGATGGATGAAGTTTCTCCAGGACTATGATTTTGAGATCTCATATACACTAAGAAAGGGAAATTCCATGGAGGATGTGTTGATCTAAAAATCATGGGGAACCATTTGAGATTTGAAGATTCCTGAAAGATTGTTCAGGAGTTAGAGAACTCAAATCTCAGAGTAGTAGAGGTTGATGGATGGGGATACTTGTTCCAAATGATAGCTGATTCCACTTTATTATAGTAGGTAGAGGAGTTAGTGGGGATACTGAGACGCAGAGGCGATTCATGACCATATCATTCATGGTGATACACATGAGGGGCAGTTAGAGGATGGAAATCATTAAGTAATTATACATTAAATGTCCCATGGGATTTGAATGAGGGATTGCTATATGAGTTTCATAGTTCTCCCTTAGTGGTACACCCCTATGCATCTAATATGTACCGTGGATTGTGGAGGTAGTTTTGATGGCCATAAATGAAGAAGTCGGTGGAAAGGTTTGAGGCATTATGTCTAGTATTCTAGTAGGTGAAGGAAAATCATCATTTACATGGTAGGTTTATATATACTTTTGATGTCCCCATGTATAAGTGGGAGTAGATATTGATGGATTTATTCACTGAGTTACCTTTAGATCTATGAGGGTATGATTTATATAGTTGACTGTGCATTGACTGATGAAGTCAGCTCACCTTCTAGAAATCCAAGAGTTAAGTAACATAGATGTTACAATGATACTATAAATATATGACAAGGGGGGGATTCATGGAGCTCTATAGACCATCATTACCAATCGAGACCCTTGATTTAATTCATGATTTTGGAGGGGATTTCAGTATCCCTTTGTCTCTTAGTTATGGCTTATCATTTCTATCCACCCACAGACAAACATACAAATGGAGAAGACTATCCAAACACTGGATGATATTTCAAGAGTGTTCATCTTGGATTTATATAGATCTTGGGTGCGACACCCACCTTGGGTTGATTTTTGATATAATAACAACTATGACTCATCCATCTATATGACCCACTTTGAGGCATTGTATGAGAGGATGTGTCGATCCCCATTTAACTAGACTAATATTGGGGTGAAAATAGTTCTTGGTTCTAATTTAGTATAGATCATGATAGATATGGATCATTTGTTTTGTGAGAAGATGAAGACATATCATGAAAACTGGATGGATTATGCTAATTAGTGGAAGAGTCATTTGAAGTTTGAGGTCAGGAACTATGTTTTTTAGAGGGTTTCCCCTATTTTCATTACATAGTGGTTTATTTAGGGGAGTAAGTTCTCACCCTAGTTTTTTGGAACCTTCGAGGTATTGGGGTGTGTTGGTAAGGCAGCGTATTGGTAGGCACCACCCTTGTTGTTGGAAAACTTTCATGATGCTTTCTACATGTCTAAGCTTCACTGATATCATCACAGTAGACCCAACATCACCCAATGCAGGGATTTGGATGTTAGGGATGATGTGACATTCATGGCATGACTGATCAGGAGTCAGGACCACTAGGAGAAGGTGTTATGAGGTTTTTTTAAGGAATTATTCCTCATAGGGTTGGATTGATTTGAGAATACCATTAAATTGGTTAAATAATTAAAGTTGGTAAAAAAAGACAAAATTGAATATACATGTACTATTAATTAATTGATGTGTGAGTCTTAGTGACATTGGTCGTGTAAGGATTTGTATCCTTGGTTGTGATGTGGTGGTTTCTTGGTTGCGGTTCGATAGAAATGGAATAATAAAAGATTATATAATAATGTGGTAATGGGTAAAGGATTCATTGGAATGAAAATAAATTGATAATTAAATGGGTAAATCTTGATGAATAAATTTTTAAATTAAATAATGGTAATTAGAATCTGGGTTGTGGCCCTTTTTGTGATGCATGTGGCTAGCTCAATATTAGAGGTAGCAATTGGTGGTGCTATGTTAGTAGTTTGTTGAAGGTGGTTGTGGTAGTGTTTCTTGTGTGAACTCATAGATGTGGGCATGTGTGAGAATATTATATACCTATATTATATTTTTTTATTACACACCCCATTAGATTCGGATAACCTGACTAAAAACCAGAGACCACGGGGGGGGGGGGGTGTTTTCCCATAACATACAAGATGAGAAGGATACTAATCTTCAAATCCCACTCTCTCTAGCTCTCCCTTTAGAAACATCTTCTAGTGATACTGATGGTGGGGTATGGGATATGTGGTGGGGATCATGAATGGTAGGTGGAGGGCATGTGTTTGATTCCCTTTACATGTGTGATACCATACTATTTTATTTATGCGACATAAGATTTGTGGTTGATGTTTTAAGATGAGATATGTGGTCAGTTTCACAAGACAAGATTTATAGTTAGTTATGTCTTTATTAGATATAAAAGGGATGAGAGGAAAGGGTTGTTATTATTATGTTAGAGAAAAAAATCAATATAGAGCAAGGTTTTAAGGTGTCTAATCTACATTATTAGTATATTACTATACTACTCTTAGATGCATTATTAAATAAGAGATCCTTGGTGAATTTGTGGGGTCAAACTAGTTCTATAGTGTAGGTGATGATTTGTTATGTTTTTTGTTCACCATGGAATTAGTATGTTCTTTTCTATTTTTTATAAGAGTCCTTGGGTATGATACAACTGAGTATACATTCTATTCTTACTCAATGTATTTATAAACTATTTTCAGGTTTTTGGGAGGGATTCAATAATCCGGATGGATAATACTAGCTCAGAGCTTAGAGTTTCTTTGATTACTATCACATGATTCTTTTGGAATTGTTTTATTTTGGAGACATTTTTATCCATTTTATAGTCATGAATTTCAAGTTTTCTTGTATGGGATTTTTTTATATTTACCATTCATGGTGATTGGATGGTGATTTTTTCTTGTATTTCTCTAGTGATAGTTAAGCGAAATGAATCCCATATTTATGTGATACAAATTTGGGGCTAGTCGCCGAACTAGGGCTTATTGTAACCAAGACTTAAGGGTCACTCATCTTCACTACCAACCCAGGAGAGGTACCAGTGGAGGGGCTTGTTATAGCTAATATCATAGTGGAATGACGCATCCAATGTCTGTCATATTAGAAGAGATCTTGGCCTTCCAACAATTTTTATATCACATTCACTACTACAAAACACACCTATAGTAGTGTTTTCATTTATTAGTGCGCGAAACATTCACTGATAAAGTTCATCTTTAACAGCACTAAAATAAGAACTAATAAAGGTGTCCCATTATCAGTGCTAAAAAAAGTGCGGATAAATGCACCCTTTATCAGTGTTTCTTTTTTAGTGCTGATAACAGTTAACATTTATCAGCACTTTATTTTAGCACTGATAAAGGTAACCTCTATTAGTGCTTCATTTAAAGTGCTGATAAAAAGTTTCTTTATCAACATGTTTTTAACATTGATAAAAGTTTCCCTTCATCAGTTCTTTTTTAGCGCTGATAAAGGTATATAATAAAATGAAAAATTAAACTAATAAAAATAAAATGAGTAAATTAAGAAAAATATCAAACAATTTATTAATTAAATAATTATTGATAAAAATGAATATATTTAATATATATATATAGATTATAAATATTGATAAATAATATATATTAAATATATATATATAATATGAATAAGTATAATATATATAAAATGTTAATGAAAAACATATTAATGTCTTATTCATTTTTAATGTTGTTTGTTTTTTCAATTGGACCTATTTTAAATGCTTTGAGTTTAATTTATTTCACATATATACATGTATGTTAATGTATTTGTATACACAAATGCATACACAAATATATCTATGCAAAATATAGAAACACATACACCTAATATTTATGTAATTTATTCAAATTTTAGCATATTTTAGAATTTAGTTATAACATGATACATTTAATATATATTATTTTTCAATCAGTCATTTTTAGTTATTTTTTTAATACTACATTTAAAGTATTCATTTTTAATTTTTTTAATTTTTATTTTCTTTTTAATTTTGATCATTTATTATTATTTATGTATTTATATTTATTTATTATATTCTAGTATTTTCAATATGAATTCATCCACTTCAATATATATATATATCCATATTTTTTAATAACTCGTATTTAATTAATAAAACCTATCTATTTTTTTCAATATTTTTAAAGTGTACTCATTTTGAATTATTTAATTACACTAATTTGTAAAATTCATGTATTTAAGATTATATCTCCATTAATAATGTTAAAAATATATTTGTAAATAAGTATTTAGAAATAAATAATTAATGTATATTTACTATATTAATAATTATTATAAATAAATAATAATTATTTTTTAAATAAGTATTTATATAATTATAATTAAATAGTTATATATCTTTAAATAAGTATAAAATCAGCTCTAAAATGCTTGCATTGATAAATATGTCTTTTATCAGGGATTTTTTTAGCATGGATAAAGCTCGAGATTTATCAGTGGTAAAAAAGAACTGATAAAAGACATATTTATCTATTCTTATAAATTTAATTCATATACAATGGATAATTTTCAGTGATTTTTTGAAAGTGATGTTAAAAGTGACCCTGATCTGTTTAAAAAAAACGAAGCATGACTCAGTCACTCAAAATTCTTAAGCTCTTGTGGAACTCCTCTGATTCAGGTGCAACTCCTCTACAATCCCTCTAATTAAGCAAGGATAGACTCCAATTTATGTTATTTTATACTCTTCCTCTAACAATTTTTCATGTTTTGGCTTCTGTTTTTTGCATTTTTGCGATGTTCTTAAACATGATGAACCCTACATCTCTTCCCATCGCTACTGAAATACAATAAGTGTGGTTCTATTTCATTGTTATTCTCCTTTCATATGTATTTGACTATCTAGCCCACTTGTCCCTATAGACACACGTAGATGGTTTACTCTCCTCTTGATATTAACAAGGAGACCTCTCAACCCCATTATTTTTCTCTTCACTTGAATAATATAGCATTCCAAAATCTTGATAGTTTCTTAAATTTAATTCATAGTATATACTAGATTATATATTCTAAAGGCTTAATTATGAGGGATTTTATGGATAAGGGGATTCCAAGTTGTGGCCCTCATTTATGGGTGATGAACATATAGGGACTAAGGTAAGTGTAAAAATCATTAAAACATGTTTTGTGAATTTTGGTTATTCATGTAAATTGTTAAACCAAGAAATGTGTTATTTATATTTATTATTTTGATGAATAATTTTTTATTTAATTCAAAAAAATATTAAATTAATTATTCATGTTCCAATTTTTTAGGGATTCATGTTGTGAGAGTTTTTCTTTTTTAATTAATTCAAGATTATTATTAAACTTTATCCATGGGTTACAATGAGTGATGATGAATTTATTTAGGGAGAAATATATCCTCAATTTTTTTAAAATATTACCTATATTGGATAGAGTTGAGAAATCATAGGGTAAATAGACTTAGAAATACACAACAATATATAAAGAGTATCTTTCCCAAAAGTATGTGAATTATCCATGGGTGGATAGTTGATCAAGAAAACTATGAGATGATATTTATTAATAGATTTAATAATCAAAATAGATAGATAATTAATTTATACAAGAAAAATAATAATTCTAAAAGACCTCTAACATGGTGAATAACCGTAGAGAGAACAAAAATTGTTTAAAATATACTTTTAATGGTCTGGATATTTATGTCCTATAAGTCATGATAATATGTTATCCATGTCCAAAATGAAAAAATAGAGATATGATACCCCTATTGTAATTAAACATTTGTTTCATTCCATAGACAAACATTTATTTTTCTTTGATCACTATTTATCATTAGGTTAAGGCGCCATCACTCCTTTGGTGATCGAGGGTCCTCAATGGTATTTCTATGATTAAAGGCTAGTGTAATCTCCTAAGAGGCCAAAATACTTTTTTTCTTATTTAGTGTTATAAATCAAACACGGTTTATTGAAGCTTAAATATGTATTCCACTAATACTATATTACAAGTATGCCATAGGTGTTTTTTTAGTTGTTTCTATTCACATTTATCCTTGAGAGAAATTGGTCATTTCTTAGGTTTTTTATCCCTATAATGATTATAGGATAATACCCTAAAACTAATAAGTTGTATCAAGGATTTTTTCTTCTAGGAAACAATGCATTAATCTATTTTTTTTTGAATAAATAAATGTCGTATTATATTATGTTAATATCGTATATTCTGATATGAAGAATTTATTTTTTTTAGCAATAGCATATGGCTATTATATATCAATTGAGGATACTTTTTGAGTGATTCCATTATTGTAGGTTCCTAGGAAACATTAATCCTTAGTTGCTTGATTGTATTATATCTCTTGATGATGGATTGGACTCCCACTTTCAAACTAGCCTTCCTCTAATAATCAAGAGATGGTAGACAATCATGCATCTAATCACAGATTAAATAAAACCAGTTAAGGTTAGTTGTACTGTAGTATTGAATTATTGTATTTATGGTCCTGATTTCATGAAAGATTCATGCAATTGTGGACATTTATACATGGAGTTTATTGCATGGTTTTTATTCAACACAAATTAAATGTTTGACTACACATGTAGACAATGGATTCTATACATGATGATGTTGACATTCCCAAGAAAGAACATATTGTTGATGATGAGACTATAGAATTATTAGGGGATCAACAACATGTTGATGAAAGAAATGAAAAAAACAACAACAATGCAGCGTCACGGTTTTGAATAAAATTATCAATGCAAGAATTTAAGGTATAAAATTTGAGGTTGGTTGGAATTAACGCGCCCAACCTATTCACCCCAAAAATCAATGTTCATTAGTTATCTTGGGGTCACAATGAGGATGAATGTGCTGATTGATATTGACTCATGGTTCCACGTCCAACCTGTAATGAAGGAAATCCTTTGAAAAGATATAACGGTAATGTTACAATATACATTCTCTATTTTATTGAAAATTTATATAATGAAACATTGATTTAGTTATCATTATTCCTTTAAGATTTCATTTATTTTATAAATTTTTTATAATAAAATTTTCTTAATGGATAATAAAAAATCCCATAGAGGCTTATGGACTCTTCTAACAAAGTTACATCTTAGATATGCTGAGGGGAAAATAAATCCCCACCCACCACTTTGTTATGCATGCATTATAAAGCATGAAACATGGGATTCATTCAGCAATTATCATAATGATAAATTATTTTAGGTGCATTGTGATCGATAATATATTATTTGATATTATTTATTTTATCCAACTTGATTCAAAATTGTTAATTTATGAAACAACAAAAGAGTGCTGAAAATAAATAATGTGCATCAAAACTAGCCTACCCCTATCAAAATAGAAGGATGGGGTACACTTCATTAGAGAAGAAATTGGTATGAATTTTAAATCAACAATAAAATTTTTATTATCTGATATGAAACAACAAATGTTACTTTGTTTATATAAATATTGATGAATTAAAATACGATGCCACTTCCTTCCCATGTCATGTGCTATGAAAGGAGGCTCATGTAAATAAGGATAGTATATTAGTTAATGAAAACAAAAAAGCAGTATGGGATGCATGTGTAAGTATGAATCAATTGTAATTAATTTATATTTATAACAATATTACATAAAATAAATACATTGATATTTTTTATATGGTTTAGACACAAGAATTGACAAAGGCTGTATCAGAAGAAAAGAGACTTTCAGTAGATTTGAAGCGGCCTAAACAATATGGTTGTCTTAGAGGATTAGGTTTTTAAGTTCTGATAGAATATATTTCTAAAAGATAAAACCACATGAAGATACATATAATACAATGAGATGATTAAAGATAAAAATATACTCACAACAAGATATTATTTTTCAATCCAGTCTAGAAGAATAATGTATAAGAAAAGATCAAAGTGAACCGATAGTGGATAAAAGATCCACACTAGATTCAAATGATCCCACTATCTTTCAGGAAAGTCATTCCCCCAAAACTTTACCCAGGGTAATCAATTTTTTCATTACTCTTTCTCTTAAATGTGAATCAAACAACTTTCAATAACTTTATATTACTAAAATTATACTGGGTGTAATTGTATGTGACTTTTTTCTGTCAACACCCATGTACCACCGTATTGTGAGGGGGTACAGTGTATAATATCCTAGGAGACTAGCTACATAATCAAACCCTCCCAAAAGATCACATGATAGTGGGTATTGAGGTATATTATGAGCCGACTACTGAGTTTCCTATTCCACTTGATGATCGAGATATTACAGCATTCAAAGATGTTATTGGGTCTTTCATAGCATGACCGTCTAATTATATAAAGATACAAGAGGACTGAATTTAACAATTTTTTTCATAATAAAAACATGTAATAGTGGATGATAAAAGGTCTGAAGTGTTATATTATATTATATATGGATAAAGTGGTGGAGTAATGAAAGGTCGAATCAAGAAAATCTAATGAATTGAACAAGAAAACAAAATGAACTTATAAGAGTACCTTCTCTCCACCATTTCCATAGAAAAATTTATTAACATTACAAATTCATGTAGAGACCACATTTAAAGATAATTCTATTCCTTACATTCACTATGAAGAAGAAATATTTCGATCTTCCATTATAGACAAAATTGGTCTCGAGTCTCTAAATGAGATTATCAAGTATGAATGGTTGGGAATCTCAATTGTGAATACATACATAAGGTACATTTTCATAATAATTATATCCAAATATTAATCTAAATATGTTTATTAATGTTAATAAATATTCATATTTTGTATAGGAATTTATATTATAACTATATAAAGTGAATATCGTATGAAGCATTATTTGGATTCATTAATACCAATATCATTTCTATGATAGAAATTACTTTGGAAAACAAAGAAATAGAGAAGAAAAAAGATGAGTTACTTAAACCATTTAATAAAAAATCATAAGACGACAAACTATTTTTGATGGCTATAATGAAATGGAAAAATTCTACGATCTAATCCCATAAAATATATTTTCATTTTTTTCATTACTTTTTTTTTGTTATTTAGGACGCATTGGATGCTGATAGTAGTCAACATAGACACCCCAAATATTTATTTTTTAGAATCAATGAAGGGATTTACAACCATACGACCACACATGATGTGTATTGTGAATCCATAGACACTACAATCAATATTTTATAGATAAAATTCAAATTATATGTTAGTCTATATTCGGACAAGAATCTTGTTAGGATATGGTAGTAGCTAAATACAGGCTAAATCATAGAATGAGGCCAGTTTCTAACAAGATAAGCCTATGGATTGCTAAAACTGGAAACAAATTAAGTTATATATAGAAATATTTAACTATCAAAACATTTCAAAACAATTTAATTATTCTGGTCATTGACTCTCCTGTGTTTAAAACAAGATAATGAAATCAATTGTGGTTATTATGTTTGAAAATTTATGAGTAAAATCAATCAACATGAAAAAGCAGTATCCCCAAATAGGTATTTCTGAAGGTAATTACAATTTCATTAAATATATTTCATAATATTTTTTTTGTTTATATTTTCTCAGTACTATCATGATTTCCCACAAAAAAGTTACTCAAAAGAATAAATCAATTTTTATTGAGACGAGTGGGTAGTGTACTTTTTTGTTAGAATATATGCCGACAACAAATTTAGGGGATTTCATTATATGTTTTTGATCTAGTAATAGTTATAAACTTCAAAATATATTTGGGGTGTGAAGATTTAGTGTTAGAATAATTATATATTATTTTTTATCTCTTTATCAAGGAGAAGATTAATGTAAGAAATCAATTTGTTTAGAAGAGTTGAACTAAAAACAACAAAATTTTGGGGAAAAAACAGAGGTAGAGGTGGAATTAGAGGTGAAGGTAGAGGTGTACATAGAATAAAAGGCAGAGGCAGAGTCAGAGTTGGAGACCGACATGGAGGAGGAGTCAGAGGCGAAGACTGATGTGGAGACTGAGGTAGAGGAGGATAAAAAGTGCTGACTTGAAAATAATTCAATATTTGGGAAATGAAGTATAATAAGGATCATACCATGATTTTGTTTGATAATGATTATGTAAAAGTGCACACAACACTTTTCACATAGGATAAGACCCATTGTGTGTCTTTTCAGTTTAAAATGACATTTCACTAAAAAACACACATAGAATACTCAAAACTGAGAAAACACATTATAATTATTTTGGTATTTTATGAAAATGATTCATATATCATTTGTGATGTGTAGGGATTATCCAAAACTCAATATAATTCATAGTGTGACTGGTATGACTCAAAGTGTGTCTTTTTTCTTTAGAAGTGACATTAATTTTAGTAAAAAACTACTAACATACTCAAAACTAAGAAAACACATTTTGATTGTTTTGTTACATTATTAAAATGATATATATGTCATTTTTGACATGTATGGATCAACTGAACCTCAATCTTATGCACGGTGTGACTGGTATGACTCCAAGTGTGTCTTTTTATTCAAAACTCACATTAATTTTAATCAAAAAAACAAATGACATAATAAAAACTAAGGAAAAATTATGATTGTTTTGATACTTTAGGAAAACAATCCCTGAGTCATTTGGAATGTTTATCATTCATCCGTACCTCAATCCTATGCACAGTGTGACTCAAAGTGGGACCTTTTTTATTCAAAATTGTTTTTAATTTTAGTATGAAAAATAACTTACATACTCAAAACTAATAAAAAATTTTGTATTAATTCGATACTTTAGGATAATGGTCCACAAGTCATTTGTGATGTGAAGGGATTATCCACACCTCTATTTGATGCATGGTATGGTCGGTATGAATCCAAAATTTTCTTTTTTATTCAAAAGTGGTATTAATGTTATTAAAAAACAACTAACATATTCCAGACCAAGAAAACGTATTATTATTCTTTTCACACTTTAGGAAAATGATCCATGAGTCATTTAGGACATGTAACATTCATCTGTGACTCAATACAACACACAGTGTGACCGATATGACTCCAAGTGAGTATTTTTTATTCAAAAATAACATTAATTTTAGTAAAAAATCAACTAACGTACTCAAAAATGAGAAAACACATGCCGATTATTTTGGTAATTTAGGATAATTATCCATACATAATTTTTTACATGTAGTGATTAGATTCACCTCAATCTGATGCACGGTGTGACTGGTATAACTCAAAGTGCATCTTTTTATCCAAAAAAGACATTAATTTTAATAAAAAACAACTAAAATACTGAAAACTGAGAAAAATCCTTCTAATTGTTTTGATACATTAGTCTGATTACCCATGGATCATTAGGGATGTGTAAAATTCAGCTGCGCCTCAATCTGATGCACAGTGTGACCGGTATGACTACAAGTGTATATTTTTTATTCAAAACTGACATTAATTTTAATAAAAAACACAACTAAAATACTCTATAATAGTCTTTTCTTTTTCTTATATTTATGTTATAAATTTTATTTTATTTAAATTAAGTATTTTTATCTTATTTTAGTATTTTTTTTCTATTTCTAGTGATGCAGTGTGTTTTTGTAGCACATTGCACCTATTTTTGGTGATACAGTGTGCTGCAACACCACACCATCGTTTTCACATTTATCAGCAGTACTAAATGCACTAATAAATTATTTATTTATCAGAACTTATACATGAATTGATAAATTATATCTATATCAGCACATTAAAAAGAGCTGAGAAATCATAGTTTTATCATCGCAAATAAAAGTGCCGATAAATCATACTTTTACCAGCACAAATAAAAGCACTAATAAAAGATTCCATTTATCAGTGCTTTTTGAAGCACTGGTAAAGGTACTATTTATCATTTCAAAATAAACATTTTAATAAATGGGGTCTTTTATCAATTCTTTTATTTGAGCTGATAGATATACCCTTTATCGGTGCTTTTTTTTTGCACTGATAAAAGTGATGGAATTTTAACTATGCTAAGGTTATCAGCGCTTTTCAAGTGCTGATGAAGGATGATTCTAGCACTGTTATAGGTGGGTTTTGTAGTAGCGATGGAATCACATTCCAACACATCCACATACACTACATGGCACCACCTTCCAATATTTTTACATAATCCTTTTGATTCAACCGAACATCCCAAAGGCACACCCATAAGACATATCACGAGTCCAAAAGACTTCAGATTCATTCAAGTAACCATTGAATCAACAACCCGACAAACCCAAGACATAATGATACCCATCCTTCCATAATTTCATCCCAACCAACATAAATGGTGATACTTATATCCCATTCAATAGTCTCATGCACCATCATTCATGGCCTTCGACAGATAGAACCTATTCCATAATGATGGTCAACTCTATCCCCTTATACTGCTTAATCTACAGAGGCCTCCACCAATAATGAGTGGTTAATAACTTTCCACTGGTTCCTATTCTATGTGATCCTGATCCGAATGACACCATCGCGTAACCACGATGAGAGGAATCCCCAAAAATCATGGGCCACACATCCAAAAAACCTATATAACCACCAATAAACCACATCACCACTACTTCAAAACCCTCCTATAACAATGTTAGAATCAGTCTTAATCAGTGCTAGAAATGTACTGATAACCTTAGCATTGTTAAAATTCCATCACATTTATCAATGCTAAAAAAGTACTGATAAAGGGTATATTTATCATCACAAATAAAAGCACTGATAAAAGACCTCATTTATCAGAGCATTTATTTAGCATAGATAAATATTACCTTTATCAGTGCATTTATTTTCACTAATAAAAGTATGATTTATCAGTGATATTATTTATTTTGATAAAATTTTGATTTCATAGCACTTTTTAATGTGATGATATAGATAGACTTTATCTGAACCTATATAATCACCTATAAATGAGTTCTTTATCAACAATTATAAAATAAATAATAAAGGAATGACTTATCAGTATATTTAATAGCACTGATAAAGGTGAAAAATGTAGTGTGATGTTGCAGCACATTACATCACCAGAAACAGGTGTAGCGTGATGCAACAACATACTGTATCAGCATAAATAACAACAAAAAACACCAAATTAAGATAAAAATACTGAATTTAAAATAAAAAAATTCTAATAGAAATATTAAAAAAATAAAACACTATTATAGATATTGTTATTTGTTTTTTTAATTAAAATTAATGTTAGTTTTGAATAAAAAAGATGCACTTAGAGTCATACCGGTCACACTTTGCATTGGATTGAGGTGTGACTGAAGGATATACATCATAAATGATTCATGGGTCATTTTCCTAAAGTATCAAAACAATTTTAATGCATTTCCTTAGTTTGGAGTTTGTTGGTTGTTTTTTTTATTAAAATTAATGTCAGTTTTGAATAAAAATATTCCCTTAGAGTCATACTGGCCACACCGTTCATCGGATTGAGGTGTGGCTGATCCCTACACATCAAAAATGACGTATGGATCATTTTCCTAAACTAATAAAACAATCGGAATGTGTTTTCTCAATTTTGAGTACATCAGTTGTTTTTTTACTAAAATTAATGCCAATTTTGAAAAAAAATACACACTTGGAGTCATAACGGTCACACCGTGCATCATATTGAGGCACAACTAAATAATACATGTCCCAAATTACTCATGGATAATTTTTTTAAAGTATCAAATAAATTAGAGTGTTTTTTCTCAGTTTGGATTATGTCGGTTGTTTTTTTATTAACATTATTTTCAGTTTTGAATAAAAAA
Organism: Viscum album; assembly: GCA_963277665.1. Classification (NCBI taxonomy): domain Eukaryota; kingdom Viridiplantae; phylum Streptophyta; class Magnoliopsida; order Santalales; family Viscaceae; genus Viscum; species Viscum album. The sequence continues at coordinate 90,784,129 of OY728154.1, forward strand.
TATATAGTTGGAGTTATACTGGTCACACCATGTGTCAGATAAAGGTATGTATAATCTTTACACATCACAAATGATGTATGGATCATTTTATCAAAGTACCAAAATAATCCTAATGTGTTTTCTTGGTTTTGAGTATGTCAGTTGTTTTTTACCAAAATTAATGTCGATATGGAATAAAAGAGATGCACATGGAGTCACACTATGCGTCATATTGGGACGTGAATGATTGATATATATCCTAAATGACTCATGGATCTTTCTCCCAAAGTATCTAAACAATCAGAATGTGTTCGCTCAGTTTTGAGTATGTTAGTTGTTTTTATGATTAAAATTAATGTTAGTTTTGAATAAAAAGAGGCACTTAGAGTCATACAGGTCACAACGTGAATCTTATTAAGGTGCGAATGATTCCTACACATCATAAATGACGTATGGATCGTTTTCCTGAAGTACCAAAAAAATATAAATGCATTTTCTTGGTTTTGAGTATGTCAGTTTTTTATTAAAATTAATGTCACTTTTGAATAAAAAAGATGTACTTAGGGTCATAACAGTCACACTGTGCATAATATTGATGTGCGGTGATCCCTACACATCACACACGATGTATGGATCATTTACCTAAAGTACCAAAATAAACTTAATGCCTTTTATTAGTTTTGATTATGCCACTTGTATTTTTTACTAAAATTTCATTTTAATCCGGAAAGACACACAATGGCTCCTATCTTAAGAGATAAGTGTTTTCTGTACTTTTAAATAATAATTATCAAACACAATCATTCTATGATACTTATTCTAATTCATTTACCAACAATTTTATTTTTTTTAAGTCAACACTTATTATCCTCCTTCACCTTGGTCTCTACCATAGTCTTTCCCTTTACCTCCTCCTCCATGTCGGTCTACAACTCTGAATCTACCTCCGCCTTCACCTCTACCACAACCTCTGCCTTCGACTCTGCATCCACCTTTGTGTTTTCCTTATAATTTTATTATTTTAAATTCTTCTCTTCTAAAAAAAATTATTTCCTCCATTAATCTTCTCCTTGAGAAAGAGATCAAAAATAATATATAAGAAATCTGACACTAATGCTTCACACCCCAAATATCTTTCGAAGGTCCTAACCCATACTAGATAAAAAAACATAGCATGTAATCTCCTGAATTTTTTGTATACGTACACTATGATAAAAAGTATGCTACCCACTCATCTAAAAACAAATTTATTTCTTCTTTTGAGTAACTATTTTTTAGGTAATCTTGATAGTACTGAGAAAATATAAAAAACCAAATGTTGATTAAATATATTTGATGAAATTCTAATTACCTTTGGAAATTACCAATTCGGGGATTCTGGTCATTTCATGCTGAATGATTTCTTTCATAAATTTGCAAAAATAATATCAATAATCGATTGCATTATATTGTTTCATGCATTGTAGAAACATTGAACAAAATAAATAAAGTATTTTTAAATGTTTTGATAGTTAAATATTTATATATATACCTTAATTTGATTCCATTTATAGTAGTCCATAGGCTTTAGCTTATCATACACTGACCTCATTCTATTATTTAGACTGTATTTTCCAACCTCCCTATCATATAAAAATTATCATTAAAACATAGGCAGAGCATATTATTTGGTGTTTATCTATAAAATTTTGATTGTAGTGTATTACTGATTCACAATACACATCATGTGTGGTCAGTTAGTTGTAAATCCATGCATTTAATCCAAAAAATAAATATTTGGGGTTTATATGTTGACTGCTATCATTATCAAGTGCTTCTTAAAAAAATAATTAAGTAATACAAAAATTAAAAATATATTTTATGTGATTAGATAATAGAGTTTTACCCCTACATGGTAGGCATAAAAAAGTGACTATCATATGATAATTTTTTATTAAATTATTCAAGTAAATCAACTTTTTTATTCTTTATTTCTTTGTTTTCCAAAGTAAATTCTATCATAGAAATGTTACTGGGATTACTGAATCCAAATCATGCTTCACGCGATCTTCCCTTCATATAGATTTAATATAAACATCTGTAGAAAATATGAATAATTATTAACTTTTAAAATAATATTTATCTCACTATTTGGATAGACGTACTATGAAAATGTACCTTATGTATGTATTCAAAATCAAGATGCCAATCCATTCATTCTTTAGAATCTTATTTATAGACTAAAGACCAATTCTCTATGTAATGGAACCTCCAAATATTTCTTCTTCATTGTGAGTGTAATAGATAACTTTATCTTTAAACATGGTCTCTACATGAAGTTTTAATATAAATAAAATTTTCTCTGGAACAAGTGGAGAGGATGTAATCTCATAATTTCATTTTCTTTTCTTGTTTGATTGCCTATATTTTCTTGCTTTCACATTTCGTTTCTCCACCGCTTTATCCATATGTAATATCATACATCCCTTCAGACCTTTTACCTGCAACTATTACATGTTTTTTCATATGAAAAAAATTGTTAAATACATACCTCATATATATTTATAAGATTAGATGACCATGCTATGAATGATACAATAGAATCTTCCACTATTGTAATATCTGGATAATCAAGTGAAACATGCAACTTCGCAGTCGGCTCATAAGCTGCATCAGTCCCCAGTCCCATGTGATCTTTTGGGAGGGGTGATTATGTAGATGGTATCCTAGGATATTATACATTGTACCACTCACAACACTATGGTATGTGGGTGTTGACAAATAAAATCACCTACAATTACACCCAATAGAATTTTAGTAATATAAAGTAATCAGAAGTTGTTTGATTCACATTTAAGAGAAAGAGTGATGACAAAATATATTACCCCAGGTAATGTTTTGGGGGAATGACTAGCATCAAATCTAATGGGATCATTAGGATCATGTGTGGATCTTTTTCCCCACCACTGGTTCACTTTGATTTTTTTTCTTATACATTGGTCTGCCAAACCAGACTATAAAATAATATCTTACAGTGAGTCTCTTTGTGTTTGCATTAATATCATCATGTTGAATGTATATTGACATGGTTATATATTCTCGAAATATGTTCAATAAGAGACTTCAAAACCTAACCCTCTAATGCGACCATATTGTTCAGGTCACTTCAAAGCTATTGAAAGACGATTTTCTTATGGTACAGCCATTGCTGAATCTTGCATCTAAACCAAATAAAAAAATAGGAACATATTTATTTTATGTAATATTGTTATAGAACATAATTAATTACAATTATTTCATACTTATACATGATTACCATACTGATTTTCTGTTTTCATCAACTAATATACCATCCTTATTTACAGTAGCCTCCTTCTATAGCACATGATGTGTGATGGATGTGGAATTAAGATTTTGATTCATCAATCTACATATAAACAAAGGAACATAAGTTGTTTAATATCAAATAATTAAATATTTATTATTGATTTTGAAATACATACCAATTTCTTCTCTAATGAAGTGTACCCCATCATTCCTTTGTGATAGGGGTACACTAATTTTGATGCAAATTCTTTATTTTCCACCATCTTTTGTTGTTTCATAAATTAACAATTCTAAATTATTTTGGATAAAATAAATAATTTCAAATAATATATTATTGATCAAAATTCACCTAAAATGATTTATCATTGCAATGATTTTTGAAAGGAGTCCATGATTCTTTCTTTATAATGTGTGCATAACAGAGTGGTGGGTGGGGCTTTATTTTCCCCTCAGCATCTCCAAGATGTAACTTTGTTAGAAGAGTACAGAAGCCTCTATGTTCTTTTCTAATGGACTTTAGGAAACATTTTGTACAAAAATATTTTAAAATAAATGATGTCTTCATGGAATAATGAAAAATAAATCAATGTTTCAATATATAATTTTTCAGTAAAATAGAGAAAGTATATTGCACCGTTACCGTTATATCTTTCCAAAGGATTTCCTACATTATAGGTTGTACATGGAACCATGAGTCAATATCAATCGGCACATGCATCCTTATTGTGACCCCAAGATAACTAATGAACAATAAATTGTTGGGGTTAATAGGTTGGACGTGTTGGTTTCAACCAACCTCAAATTTTATTCCCCGACTTCTTTCTTTGATAATTTTATTCAAAACTGTGATGCAACTTCATTGTTGTTTTTTTCATTTTTTCAACAACATGTTTTTGATCACCTAATAATTTAACATTTTCATCATAAAAACATATTCTTTCTCATGATTGGAAACATCATCATCTTCAGAAGCCATTTTCTAAATGAGTAGTCAGATGTTTAATTTGTATTGAATAACAAAAATACAATACATTTTATACATAAAAGTACACAATTTCATGAATATTTCATGAAATCTTGAACATAGATATAATACTTCAATACTGTAGTACAACTAACCTTCAATACATTTATTTAATCCATCCTCAGACACTTGATTTCCTTCTATATCTTGATTATGAGAGGAAGGATAATTTGAAAGAGGGAGTCCAATCCATCATCAAGAGATGGAAGACAATCAAGAGTCTAAGGGTTAAAGTTTCTTAGGAACCTAAATTGATGGAATCACTTAAAAAGTCTCCTCAATTGATATATAATATCCATATTCTATGAATGAACAAATAAATCCTTCATATCATAATATATGATATCAACATAATATAATATGACATTTATTTATTTTAAAAACTAATAGATTAATACATTGTGTCCTTGAAGAAAAATTCTCTAATACCACATATGAGTTTTAGGGTATCAACCTATGATCATTAGAGGGATAAAAAACCTAAGAAATGTCTGATTTATCTAAATCATAAATGTAAATTGAAACAAAGAAAAAACACATATGGAATACTTGAAATATAGTGTCAATGGGATCCATCTTTATGTTTTAATGGAATATGAATGATTTATAACACTAATGCAGCAAAAAAAGTATTCTAGACTTTGAATATATTACACTATACTTAAACCAAAAAATATTCTTGAGGACCCTCGATCATTGAAGGAGTGCTAGTGCCTTAACTTGGTGATAAAAAATGATCAAAGAAGAAGAGAGGTTTTCCTATGGAATGAAAAAAAGGGTTAATTACAATAGGGGGATCATATCTCTATTTTGTACATTTTCGACATGGATAAGAAATTATCATGAATTATAGGACATAAATATCCAAACCATTAAAAGTATATTTTAATCAATTTTTGTTCTCTCTAAAGTTATTCACCATGCTAGATGGCTTTCCAAATTATTTTTTATCCTATAAATTATTTATCTCTCTATTTCAATTAGTAAATCTATTAATAAATCACATCTCATAGTTTTCTTGATCAACTATCCAACCAAGAATAACTCACTTACTTCTTGGAAATACACTCTTTATATGTTGTTGTGTATTTCTAAGTCCATTTACCCAATTATTTATCAACTCTATCCCATCTAGGAAAATTTTAAAAACAATTTTTAGCATACTTTTCTCACCAAAGAAATTCCCCATCACTCATTGTAACCCATGGTTAAAGTTTTATAATAATCTTGAATTAATTAAAAAAACAAAACTCTCACAACATGCATTACTAAAATAATTATTGGAACATGACTAATTAATTCAATATTTTTTTGATTTCAATAATAATTTATTCATCAAAATCATAAATGTAAATAACCCATTTCATGGTTTAACAATTTACATGAATAACCAAAATCCACAAAACATGTTTTAATGATTTTTACACTTACCTTGGTCCCTATATGTTCATCACCCATAAATGAGGTCTACAACTTGAAATCCCCTAATCATAAAAAACCATCATAATTAAGCCTTTAGAATCTATAATATGGTATATAAGATGAACTAAATTTGAGAAACTAACTTGATTTTGGAAGCATATATTATTTGAATGAAGTGAAAACTGGGGGGGGTGATAGGTCTCCTTATTAATATAGAGAGGAGAGTAAATCCTCTATGTGTGTCTTTAGGGACAAATGGTCTGGACATTCAAATACATATGAAATGATAAAAATGATGAAATAGAACCATAGTCATTGTATTTTAGTAGAGACGAGAAGAGATGTAGGGTTCTTCAGGTTTTGGAACATCGTAAAAACACAAAAATAAGAACCCAAAACATCAAACAATGATAGAGGAAGTGTAGAAAATAACATACGTTGGATTCTAGACATGATTAATCTAAGGGAACATAGAAGAGTTGCACCGACAACAGAGGAGTTCTGAGATACCTTGAGAAGTGTGAGTGAATGAGTCATGGTTAGGGGTTTTTTAAAATAGGTCGGGGTCACTTTTAACTGCATTAAAAAAATTCCTATCAAAGATCCCCTTTATCAGTGATAAATCTATAAGCACTGATAAATATGTCTTTTATCAGTATTTTTTAGCATTGATAAATCTCGAGTTTTATCATCACTGATAAAATACATATTTATCTGTACTAATGTTTTAACACTGATAAATATATCTTTTAATAGTACTTAATTAGTGCTGATAAAGATTGATCTTTATCAGTACTACAAAAACACTATTAAAAGTTTTCCAATTATAATTATTTAAATAAATTTATTATAATTTTAAACATATTAAAAAATATATAATTATTTATTTATAGTTACATAAATACTTATTTAAAAAATAATACTTATTTATTTATAATAATTATTAATATAGTAAATATAAAATTATTATTTATTTTTAAATACTTATTTATAAATATATTTTTTTATTATTAATGGAAATATAATCTTAAATCCAAGAATTTTAAAAATGAGTGAAATTAAACAATTCAAAATTAGTACACTTTAAAAATATTGAAAAAATGGATAATCATTATTAATTAAATAAAAGTTATTAAAATAATATGGATATATATATATATTGAAGTGGATGAATACATATTGAAAATACTAAACCATAATATATATATATTTAATAATAATTGATCAAATTCAAAAATAAAATAAAAATAAAAAACATTAAAAATGAATACCCTAATTGTAGTATTAAAAAAATGATGGATTAAAAATATAATATAAATTAAATGTATCATGTTATAATGATATTCTAAAATATACTAAAATTTTAGTAAATTACATAAATATTAGGTGTATGTGTTTTTATACATTGCGAAGATATATTTGTGTGTGTGTTTTTATATATAAATTCATTAACATGTGTGTGTGTGTGTGTGAAATAAATGCGACACACGACATTTAATATAGGTTAAATTGAAAAATCAAACAATATAAAAAATTAATAAGTCATTAATATGTTTTTAACTAACATTATATATATATATGTATAAATTATTCATTTTATATATATTTATTTAATATATACTATTTATTAAAATTTATAATCTATATATATGTATATTATATTTTTTTCATTTTTATAAATAATTATTTAATTAATAAAATGTTTGATATTTTCTTAATTTACTCATTTCATTTTTATTTGTTGAAATTTTCATTTTATTATGTTCCTTTATTAATGCTAAACAAGTGTCAATGAAGGGAAACTTTTATCAGTGCTAAAAACACACTGATAAAGGACACCTTTTACCCGCACTATAAATGAAGCGTTGATATAGGTTTCCTTTATCAGCGCTCAAATAAAGCATTGGTAAAGGTTAACTTTTATCAGCACTAAAAAAGATGTGCTGATACAGGGTGAATTTATCAGAGCTGATAAAGGGATTACTGTATGAGTAATTATTTTAGCGCTATTAAAGATGAAATTTATCAGTGAATTTTTCAAGTGGTGATAAATTTCTGCACTATTATTGGCGGGTTTTGTAGTAGTGTGGCCAACTGCGATAATGGTCAACACCACTTGAATCATCCTAGTGAATCATGTTACCCCACTTACTATGATCAAAATCACCCATATTCACATAGGATATTCCCAAAATTTTCCCACATATCCATCCCAGTCATCACACCATGATATTATCTCTATACTCGACGTCATCATGCACAACCAACTATAGGGTCAAAAATCACACATGTCACGCCATACCAAGATCAACCATACTATGTAATGCATGATACTACCCATCATTAACGAATAGGAATGACAAATACTAAAATCAGTACATAACCACTCTCACCCGGACCGCCCCACTCACACCCATTTATCATGCATCATATAACACTCATATAGATTTTGGAGAAATCTAGGAATCACCTACCTTATAGTCATATTTTCCTACTCATCTAATACCAGACTTAGATTCAAGCTAAAATGATGTGAATTAGAAAACAAGATAACAACTCTAAAAAATAGGGCATAACAACCATAATCGGTGGAACACCTCAAGTTAGTGAGTGAAATCGAAGAATAAAGCACACAAAGAATTAGTTTTACCCCTATCTCTCAATCACAAAAACCCATGAACTATTCCATCAAGAATATAAGAACACCACTTGGCAGAGGAAGAAACCAAGGTTGAGGAAGAACATCCACTGCATACTAGCTGAATGACCCTCCCCAAAACCCCTTATTTAGTTATAAAATAATTAAATTGATTACTTATCAAAAACAAAAAAACAATCATAGAAAGGTGCCATGGTATAACTGAAAGGTTCATGTGGTAACTTTTCATGGTCGATAGCTCCTCCCCACTATGTAGTTATTTTAGTCCATGATATTTCTTCATAGCATAAATGGCTGTAGTCTACATCCATTTTAGCATAAGACTAGCTTGATTCACCTGAAATGATTCTTGGGTAACTCTTATCCCTCAAAACACTTAAAACTAGCTAAATTACATGTGTATTAGAAAATTTTGAAGGGATATATACCTTAAAATATGTTCAGGGTTTTACGACCTCCCTCTTAATAATACCATAAAACCCATATCACAACTTATGCAAATAAAATTACTACATCATACTAGAAACCCAAAAGGTTCTACTTCACACCAGATTCCCACATAAGTCCCACGTCACACTCGTTGACCACAAGCAACTCTCATAACACCTAATTCACACATATTTACCACACTAGGCTAAATCAAATATCACATAGGCACTCTATACACCATTATTCATCGTACAAAAACAAAAACCATCAACACCCTCATGGAATAACTCTAACTATCTTTGCCTCTTTGACCTACTCTGGATATTCTTGATCGACCACATGTATCTAGATATAAGTCTAACTTATTGATGCATGTCCTCCATAAGGAGCTTTAATCACTACCTACCATTACACCCACTAATGGGAATCCATTTCCCAATCGTATCATTCCCATGTGGTTGTATCCCAACTACCATCTCCTGGTACTACTCTTATCCCTACCTCAGATCCCTAGTTCTGAGCACCCCATAAATCCTAGTTGATTATGATGTTTTTTTAAAAGATATATCCAAATTCCCTATCTGTCCACATGCCCAACACTCCTTTAAAGGTTGATTACACTGATCCCAAACATGTTCGAGTTTCCTAAAGTAGAAAAAAATCATCAGTAGTCCACTTTATGGTGACATCCTTAATTCATTGGTCAGAACACCCTATTAGGTCACCTCACGACCTCTCTTCCGACTACCTAGAGCTCCACTGCATATCTTGCATGTCACAATTTTTCATCTTGGTGTAGTCTGATCATTCATGTTTTATTTAGATTTTAAGTGGATGGTTCACTACCTCGGAAAATGAGTTCAACCTAAAGATTTTTAATCACACCATGATATCATGTCATAAACCATCCTTATACTATCATTCCCTGAAAATGTCATCTCATAACATAGTCAGTGTGAATCAAAATAGGTCCATGAACCTTCCATAATTATTTATGATCAAGGTATCTCCCTATTTAAAGTACCTAAACTCGTTGGGTTGATCCTCTCTCAAAGTATCAGGAAATTAGTCCTCGGAGAACATAGATTCTAAGTCCTTATATATCATTAACTCACTCCTTTATTCTTATACCTATACGTCCTACGAGTGTTTTGGGTATACCCTAAGCATATATGCATCCGATTTCACCCTTTTTATTGGGGTGTCTCAATGTGATAAAAAATACTTTTTATAGACTCTATCTAATTCTCTACCTCCCATGGTTCACTTTTTTCCTAGAATAAGGAGGGTGATGTGATTGAAACTATCGCATCTGATATACAATAGGATTATCAACTCCTTGATCTCCCCATTCAATTCTCTGAATGACTTGGACTAAACTCACCTTGATCTACTCATCCAGAAATATCCTAAACTCCTCCACCCACTATGGTTTTCATACCTACCTCAGTGCCTCCACCCACAACTCATACTATGCACAACTTGACAACGCCACATCTCTTCCCTCCCGATGCACTAATGGAGGTTGACTGGGTAGCATTATACTGAGATACAAATACCATGATCAATACAAATATAATAGTCTAGATATCAAAAATAGGGAATTCTATAATAGACAGTGCATCTCACTACCCCTACACTTCCTTACCGCACCCATGTCACATATCATCTAACCTCATGGACCCTGCGTACCCATATTAGTGTCAGACATCACATACACCACATACATATACTATCACATTCCCATCAAATCAAGAATCATATACCTAGTATAAATGAGTATAATTACACCAAGATACTATGTAGGAAACATTATTTAGTCTTATATTGACACTTTAAAAAACCAACCCCTTTTCATTCCCAGAACCAATACCATTCCCTAGGGTAGTTTAGTGGAATTCCTTCAGGTGAATATGTAGTAAACCATTGTTTAGTCTATTTTTGACACATTAATTAGCTCACTAATTTCCTTTATTCAAGGATACAAGAAACAATCAAAATAATGAACATATGTCATGTTAGCCATAATTTTCTATCATGATGCATGAGTACCCCCTCTTTCCTCTTGATGCAAGAGTTAAAATAAAATTACATAACATCAACCACTAATCAGTATGAATTAAATAACTCAAATGTAACCATGAAAACCAAAGCAATAATCCCATTTTCAATAGTAACTTGAACTTCAGATCATGGAGGTTCTATCCATACATACAACATAACATCTGTCTTGAGTTCCAAAAAACCCATAGGCTTCAGTGTACCATAACCCAAATAAAAAATCACTTTTATTAACCCAAAATTGATACCACCTTGAAATCATATGAACATTACTATTAATTTTAATAATCCTCCTATGGTACTACCATGTAATTCTGAAGCTCATTGATTCCAATTTGTTACACCAAAAACTCTAATATGAATTTGTAACATCCCACTACACTGATTCACTCACAAAAGTAACCAGACCGACGATCACCACATGAACTTAAGCATACCTCCTCATAATCCAAAGGCCACCAACTAATGGTGGGGGTATATTAGGTGATAGTAGGGAGACTATACCCTCTGGTGATAATAATAGTAATACTATGGTAGTGATGAATCAAATACAATAGAATTAATTATAGAAACAAAATTAAAAATCCAAAAGTACACATGTTATATAACCAATAATATCTATAAGTCATATTATTCAAAAAAAATTAATCAAGATCACCCATAGGATGATCATATATGTACATGAAAAAATCAACTGTAATGATAATCGACGAAATACTAAGGAACTACATGGATAATCTTCTAAAATTTATTCCATGAATCCCATGTACCCTTGGCATGACCATTCTCACTAATCCCCAAACCCTGAGCCCAATCCCTTTCTTGTACTAAAAAATATAAAGTCTACAAGCACCTTCAAGGGCCCATGTAGGTTTTGAATATGAATTCAGTAGGACACAACAAATGATTTCCCGATCTTAAATCCAAACATATACTAGTGTATGAAACAATATAAATAAATGAAAACAAAAACAACTCACATAACCTTTTCCACTTGTGATCTGCAACCAAAAGATAAATCACAAGTCCCATGGACTTCCAATTCCTTCAACCAGACACCAAATCAACAGCCTAATGAACACAAGGAATGAAGATACCCATCCTTCCATAATTTCAGCTCAAATTCACCAACATAAAAGGCGAGCCTCATCTCTTATATAATGGACTCATGCACTATCATTCATGGTTTTATATAGTGATAAAATCCTTTATACTAGTAGTTAAATCCATCCTCTATGTCCCTTAATCTATGGAGGCCGACACCTATAATGATTGGTTAAAACCACCTCACTGTGTCCTATCTCATGTTCACACAACCCTCATGACACCATCAACCAACCATAGTGAGTGGAATCACCATCAATCATAGGCTATACATTTTTATAACCTCTATCACCACATAAAATCCACATTTCACAACCATAAAAATGGTTAATACCATTTTCAACATCTTATAAAAACATGTCTCCCCACTTCCAATGATCAACATCAACTAATGTCACACATTCCATGCCCAAGACATACCCACAGAACCATATCAACCATTGCATCATGATATAATCTCCATGCCTGGTTTTATAATTCCCAACCAACCACAGAGTCCCAAATAGAACCTTTTATTTCATACCAGGATCAACCGTACTCTTTTATGAATAGTCTACCCATAAGTATCTCTAAGGAACCATAAATACTAAATGTAGTACATAATCAATCTCCCCTGAACCCCCCACTCATGTCCATTTATCACACATCACATAACACCCAAATAAATTTAGTAAAAATATACGAACCACCTAACTTATGGTTATAGATTCAAACTCATCAAATATAATACTCCAATTCAAGCTCAGATGACGGGAATTTTAAAATAAGATAAACATCATGAAAGTAGATAATCATTGTAAGGTCTGTGCCTTAAATAATCTATAAAATTGATTCTTTAGAAAAAAATTCATTTCTTTTCATTCATAGAGATATTTTAGTTTTATAGTTTTAGATAATTAGGTTATCACTACTAAATAAATAAATATTACATAATAAAGTGGAAACTTCTACTCAATATCAATTTTTCACATAATAAAAAAATTGATCGATATAGAAAGTTTTCTTTTCATGAAACGTAATTATAATTTTCATCTTAACCTCATCCTTGTCCCTAATCATCCTTAAAACACTATGAAAAACATTTTAAAATGTGGGATGAGAACAAAAATCTCACTAAGGGGAATATAAAAAGAAATAAAGAAATACATTAGTCCATGAATGCATATAATAATTTTCTATTTTCAAAATAAACTTTGAGATCTAAATAAACATTTTATTATTAAATAAATCAAAATTTCTACCCAATGATTTTCCAAAAACATTTTATAATAAATCTTATATATGAAATAAAATTCATAAAAAATTATTTTTAATCTTGAAAAACTTGTGATGTTTTTTCACAAATTTATACATCTCATCTTTAATAAGTAGAAGATACTTTCCTTTAAACATAAGATCATTAACTTTCCATGAAAAATAATAATATTTCCATTAAAACCCGTATAAATAATAGATAAATAATTTTGGTAACTTGGGACATAATTTTTTATGTCACTATTATAATATCTCTTACAAATGGAATAACCTCACTAGTGAATTTCAATAATCTTTTAGGAGAAACTTAAGCAGTTAACTCCACCCCTTTACCCAGTACATTGAAGATCTATATCATTCTCGCCCATCATCCTGAGCTATATCAGGATTACCCACTATCATAATCTATATCAAGATCACCTCTAATCATAATTAACACACAATAACTATAACATAACCATAAAACATTAAATCTTACATCTTTTATCATTACACTCATAAAAATATTCTTTGTACCAAAAAATTTTGGATATCGAAATATTCATTCCATTTTTTTTTGAAAATACACAAAATAAAGGAAATATAGGTTTTTTAAAGAAACATTGAAATCATATAAACGAATAAAAACATAAAATAGTGGTTACTATGGTGGGAAACACTATTGAAACCCTATATGTTAAAATAGGACATTACTTTTGACATTTTTTTCAATCATTCTAAATAAATCATATGAAAATATTTATTTTTAAAACCATTAAAAGAAACTAAAAATTGATATAAAATGTTTTTTATAATTCATTAATTTCTAAATAAATATATCAATTAAATAATTTTAAGAATATATACATGGATGAAAAATATTTAGAAAATAATTCTTTAAAACATTTAAAATGACGTTTTTATGGTAAAGTGTACCTAACCTCGAGTTCGAATCATTTCGTATGTTGTTTATCTTATGGGATATTAAATTAATTTTAATTATTTTCTTTATTAAGAACATTTTTAAGTTTATTAATCCATTTATTTTACTTATTACTATTTTATATAAAATTATACAATTAAGATCATGTCTGATGTTTTTATAACATTCAGATAATATATCCAAAATGACTTTGTTAAGTTTACTATTGTAAAATTTGTCATTATTAAATCATATATAGAATAATAATAACAAAATAATTGTAATTTTTGTAAATTAATTATAATTTTAAAACCAACCATGAAATAAGGTTATGAAAAATGGATTATGTTATCATCATTGAGACAATTATTGATTCACACTCAAATTTACCCAAGATATGAAGGTAGAACGGTCCTTGTAGTTTAGCTTGGGTTATCGAATCCTTAGAGACCTAAGAAGTAACCTACAGACACATACATTATATGGACTATTTTTTGATATGAAGTGGACAACATGGGTTGATTTTAGATGGGTTTAAAGGATAACTAATAGATTTGAGTAAATTCAATTTAAAAGAACGAGTTTATCCTAGGTTATCATTCGAGGTGGATTGGATGAAATTATTTTTCAACTATTTCAATTTCCTGTATTTCAGATGGGTTCATTTAAGAAGATCAAACAAAATCTTCATTTAATCATTTAATACCTAAAAAATATAATTCTAATCACCTATACACTTGAAGGATCAATGTTTTGAGCACTTCAAGGTAAAGGTTCGTATTAGCACTTGAAGTGTGTGGCCTTAAATTCAACAAGGATGATGGAGTTTAAAAATCATCAAATAAAAATCTCAATTAAAAGAATTAATTAGACATTAATGGTGTGATAAATAACATCCAATCCATCCCCTTGCTACTCCCTTGGATCAACCCATAAGTGGGTTATCCCTCCATTGATTCTGTTGTTTCAATGGAAGCGGAAAGTAGACTCCTGAGGGAGGAAATGGAGAAGTAAAAAAAACAATGAAAGAACAATCACTCCACCATTGTGTGATAATTTCACAAGGTTTGGTGTGAATAAATTCACACCATGAACCAATGGTATCAAAGTTATATGAATAACAACAGAATAAGAGTATAATAAGAACTTTTATTAAGAAACTAAAGTGAATTGAACAACTTACATGTGAAAGACAAACTTGAGACAAAAAAATCGCAGCATAACATTACAATTGAACAAAGCATAAAAGATCATCAACTCCTCCACAACCACTACCTTGAATAGGAATTTTTAAAGCCTTTTGTAGAGCCTTAAATAGTCCAAGTCTCTTCAATTAATTTTTGTAGGCCATAGGTGGGTGGAATGTTGAGGGAGAGTTGATTTTTCCACCCTTGACCGGAGGTGACATCCAGCTTTCATCCACCAAACATACACACTTGTAAGACCTTTTATATGGCCGACATAGAGTGGGACAAAGAAAATAAAATTGGATCCCCGGATGTCTCCTAACCACCTGAAAAATTGGGGCCCATTTTTATTTTTTTCTTCAAATATATGATTAGATTAGTGGGATGTTTTTCTGGGCCGCAGAATCTAGCCCAGACTTTTATCTCTAACTTGGCCTGCCTAAATAACCACAATGGAGGCCGAATTAGCACTGGATCTTGAAAAATTATTG
The DNA here is from genome assembly GCA_963277665.1 of Viscum album. Taxonomy (NCBI): domain Eukaryota; kingdom Viridiplantae; phylum Streptophyta; class Magnoliopsida; order Santalales; family Viscaceae; genus Viscum; species Viscum album. Next base: position 90,799,946 of record OY728154.1, read on the forward strand.
GTTCCTATATATGTATTTTATAATCCCATGAAATTTGGGATTCATTGGGTTTGTAATGTGGGTACTACATTCTCATCAGTGGAATGGTGTCCAATCTTCCTTCTCTAGAATTTCTTCCATTCATCTCCAAATATATCCATCATCCTTTATGAATCCTCCATTGATCCCTAAATGAAAGATGTTCATATTTAAGTGTAGATACAGTTCCCAAAATATCAAATTAAAATATGGATATTAACAATCCTTAAAATCAGATGAATCATTGGGCCTAAATTGGTGTACATTAGGCATGAAGTGCACAAATGATAAGAATGGATGTTTAAAATGAAAATCCACTAACTCAGGCCCATAAGATCAAAAATGAAAATTTAATACCATTAAAATGTAATTAAAATATGTATTTTTATTGTCTAATTACACCCCCCAACTTGAGTTTTGCTAGTACCAAGAAAAATGTATCTCAATAATATGAAATTTGAATTCCCTTTTCCAAAAACATTTTAATACACAAAGATCTCCACAAAAACTTATACCAAAAAATCATGAAACTCATAAAAATATTTTAATAAAAGATATTTTCATAATTAGATCCTAATCCCCAGCCCATTTATTTGTTCAAATTCATTTCCATATTTCATCCAATATCAATTAAGAGTGATGATGTGTTGTGTATCGCATTAGACATGGTGGTTCATCTTTATTCAAGAGGGAAATTATGGAAGTTCTAGGTGGAATCACGTTTCAATATTAAGATGAGTATTCAATTTTTTTGTATCTTTTTTTTGATATTTTTCCATGGTAATTGAAATTGCACTCAAAAGAGTCAACCCCTGTAGCGAGACTTTGCTGATGACTCCCAAGCTCAAAGACCTTAGGGCACCAAGTTAAGCCCAAATAATCAGGCATCATCTTGAGTTAACTCAGTCAAAAAAAAATTCAAATTACCAAAAATAGAGATAAAATTACTAACTCTGGGCTGGAAAACTATGGAGTCACGATCCCCAAGTGCCGAAATCCATGCATTAGGTCATTTCATTGCTCTACACATAAATTTATTGTTTTCTATTTTTTTGAATACTCATATTAAAACTAAAATGATCACCAAAACTATGCTATTTATTTGGGGGACCTCATGAACTCAAACTAATACCCCACTATCTAAAGGACATGCATTGTGATTTACTTTTATTTGGATGAAAATATAAACCATGAAATATCACATTAGATAGCCACACTTTCCAAAATCTATGCTCGTGAAATTATACATGGATTAAAATCAAAATCAGGGCATGCTAAATTATTTGATATTCAGTTTCAATGTTTTCAATGTGTATTATCATGTTCAAATTTAAAGGAATTTTTCCTTCCATTTAGAAACATTTTTTTCAAATCATTCATTTTTATTTTTTTTGACACAAAAGAATTTTTTATTTTATTCCCCCGCAACTTATAATAACATTGTCCCCAGTGTTTAAAGAAAATAAAATTTAAATGGGGGTAGAGGTAGATAATGAGAGTTCAAAATGGAAATTGAAAATTAGTATCATGGAATGAAGTCACTTGGTGGTTGAAGTTGAAATTCTTGTTTCTCCCTTTTAATCCCTTGATCTTGATGTCACTCTAAGAATTCCTTAATGAAGAAAAAAAAGGAAAAACAAACAAAAAAACCAAAAAACTATATATATATATATATATATATATATTTATAATAAATAATGTAAAATATAAGTATATATAAAAAAATTATAGAATAGGGAAGCATAATAAGTCGTAGGTCAGTGGCAAGCGAGCGCCCCTGTCTCCCTTCGGTCCCAGGTTCGAGTCCCCGCGGCTTCGTTGGTTGTGATGGGGGTTTACCCACGGCCTATGGTGTGTCCCCTTTTTTAATTATTATTATATTTTTATTTATTTATTTTTTAATTTTTATCTTAACCTACAAACTCATAAAAATAAAATAAACTGATGATACATTGTCTTTTTTTTAAATTTCTGGGTAAGTTATTACTCAAGGATCACACCATGTGACACTGATGAATATTGTGCTCCCCTTTCATACCCATCCATACTCCTAATAGAATAACATGTCAACAATCTATTTTTTTAAAATATCAAAATGATAAATTAATCTTATTTGAGAAAAAAAATGATTCGCAAAGATGAAAACCATGGGTTTCCTCCCGTGCAGCGCTTTGGTTTAATGTTGCTAACTCAACATAGACCCTTAATTATTTATGTATTTTCCAAATCTAAGGTTGGTTCACATAAGTTTTCATCTACTTCATTTTTTTTGGAATGGTTCAATTAATAGTTTGATTCTATGACCATTAAATTTAAAGGTTTGACCATTGGTGGGATCTTGAATTTCTACAGCCCCATGGGGGTACACCTTATGCACTATGTATGGACCTGAAAATCTAGACTTTAACTTTCCTAGGTGTAAATGATGTATTGAACTATACAAGAGCACAAATTTTTCCGGTTCAAAATTTTTGAATTTTATATTCCTAGATTGGTAGGCTTTAACTTCAGCTTTATTGATCCTTGAATTTTTAGAAGACTCCATCCTTAGTTCCTATAGTTCATTGAGATCTAATTTCATTTTTGTTCCGGCCAATGAGAGGTCATAATCCATTTTTTTAATTTCCCAAAAGGCCTTATGCTCAATTTCAACAGGTAAATGGCATGATTTTCCATAAACCAACCTATATGGTGACATTCCTATGATGGTTTTTTATACTGTACGATATGCCCAAAGATCATCCAAGAGTTTCTAGGACCAATATTTCCTAGTAGGATTGACAATTTTCTCAATAATTTGTTTGATTTCTCGATTGGGTAACTATTCTTGACCATTGGTCTATGGGTTGTAAGTAGTGGATAATTTGTGAGAAAATCCATATTTTTCCATGAGTGATGAGAATAGATGATTGGAAAAATGAGTTCCACGATCACTAATGATATCTCCTGGAATTCCAAATCTAGAGAATATGTTTTCCTTTAGGAATCTAATCACAGTTTTATGATCATTGGATTTTGTGGGAATGGCCTCAAACCATTTTGAGACATAATCAACAGCTAAGATAATGTAGAGGTATCCACTAGAGTTTGGAAACATACCTATGAAATATATTCCCCAGTAGTCAAAGATTTCAATAACTAATATGGGAGTGAGTGGCATTTGATTTCTTTTTGTGATGGACCCTACTCTTTAACACCGAGGAAAACTTTGAAAAAATGTGTAAGAGTCCCTAGAGGGGGTGGGCTAGAAGAGAAAACACTAAAGAATCTTAGAAGATGTTTTCTTAGAGGAAAAGTGACCTCCACATGCCTCACTATGATAGAATTTAAGGATAAACTCTTGTTTAGATTATGGGACACACATCTTAATGACTTGCTCAGGGAAGAACTTATAGAGGTATGGGTCATCAAACACATAGTTCCTAACATCAAAAATAAATTCCCTTCTAGATTGAGTCCATAAGAATTTTGGGATGACTCCTGTAACTAAGAAATTGGCTATGTAGGCATACCAAGGGCTGTCACTCACAAAGTATAGGTGTTAATAAGGGAATGAATTAGATATAGAAAGGTGATTTGAGTTTTATTTGAATTCCATCCTAGAGAGGTGATCAACTACAACACTTTGAACGCCCTTTTTCCCTTGATTATGAGGTCAAATTCTTGTAATAGAAGGACCCAGCTAATCAGTCTAGCCTTAGCATCTTGTTTTTGGAAGAGGTATTTTAGTGCAGAATGGTCAGTGATCACAGTGATGGGGGATCCTAAGAGGTAGGACCTAAACTTATCTAAGTAAAACACAATAGCAAGTAACTCCTTTTTAGTGGTGGTGTAGTTTATTTGGGCATCATTTAGGGATTTTCTTACATAAGCAATGACATAAGTAGTTTTATCACAACGTTCTACTAACATAGATCCAAAAACAAAGTCACCGACATCACACATAAGTTCGAAAGGAAGGTTCCAATTTGGAGATTTCATAATGGGAGGAGAGGTGAGAGAGGATTTGAGGGTTGAGAATGAACCTTCACAGCTTTGTGTCCAAACAAATGGAGCATGTCCTAAGAAATACCTCACTTACTTGACATTCTTGGGTAATGGAAGGTGATGAATGATGTCAAACTTGGCTTTATCAACTTCAATCCCCCTACTTGAGACTGGATAGCCTAGAACTAGTCCCACTTTAACCATGAAATGGAATTTTTCCCAGTTTAGGAACATATTCTTTTCTTTACATCTTGACAAGACTCTCTCCACATTACTCAGACATCCCTCAAATGTATCCCCAAACACAGAGAAGTCATCCATGAAGACATCAAGAAAATCCCCTTCCATGTCTGAGAATATTCCCATCATGCACCGCTGGACGGTTCCAGGGGCATTGCATAACCCGAAAGGCATGAGTTTGAATGCAAAGGTTCTGAATGGACATGTGAATGTAATTTTCCCTTGATCCTCTAGGTAGGCCTCAATTTGATTATACCCAGAGTACCCATCAAAGAAATAGTAGAACACATGATGTTACACTCTCTCAAGGGATTGGTCAATAAATGGTAAGGGGAAATGGTTCTTTTTGGTAAACGAGATTAGCTTCCTATAGTCGATACAGACTCTCCAGCCACTACTCAACCTTGTTGGAAGAATCTATCCATCCTCATTGGCTATCACTATGATTCATGCCTTTTTTGGAACCACTTGGATTGGGATCACCCATTCAATCTCAACTATAGGATATATGATACCATCTTTTAACAATTTCAGAAGTTCCTTTCATACCACCTCCATGAGATTAAGATTGAGTCGACGTTGAGGTTGACGACATGGCTATGAATCATATTCCAGAACAATCCTATGAGTCCCGATAAGTGGGATAATCCCAGGAATATCAGACAGGGTCCAACCAATGGATTTATTATGTTTCCTAAGGACACCTATAAGCATCCTCTCATTATTGGCTTCATGTGAAGAAGAAATGACAATAGGATGTGTTTGATTGTCCCCTAGGAAGGCATACTTGAGTGTAATGTGATGTTCCTTCAAATTCATGATCAGGTTGGTTCAGAATTTCAGCAGAATATTGGGACATTAGATCAATATTAATTTTGTTTCCTAGAGTTTTAGATAGGATTGATTCCCCAATTATAGAAGTTTCAGCTACTAGATTAACTTGATCAGATTTAGGGAAGCAAGTTTGATTGGTCTCTATGAATTTGGTTTCCTGAAAGGTTTCACTGATTGTTGGACACAAGACTTCATCATAAGAGCAATTTGAAAATGATTCAAGCCAAAGAGATAAACTTCCTTCATTTGATCAAAGTAAATCAATCTCATCCCAACTTAAACATCCATCAAATATTCCTTAATGTTCTATGGATTCATTATCAATGCTTCTTATCATGTTTACTTCATGAATTTCCTCATCATCCCCTATTTGTGAGCTTGCATTATAGATGTTCAAGTGTAGACTCATGTTCCCAAAGGTGATGGTAATGTTACCATTTTGGACTTGGATAATAGAGTTGATTTTTTTAAGGAAGGGATGACCAAGGATAATTGGGGTTTGTTCCTTATTTCCTAATTCTGGATGGTTTTCAAGGACAATGAAGTCAGCAGGGTAGATAATGTTTTCAACATTTAACAGGACATCCTTTAAAATCCCCTTTGTAACCCTAATGATACGATCACCAAGTTGAAGTGTGACATATGTGGGTTGGATCTCTTCTAGGACTAACTGGCAGTACACAACATAGGGGATGAGATTGACACTAGCACCTAGGTCACACAAGGCCTTGACAAATTTTCTCTCTCATAGTTCAACATTGATGTAAGGGCAATCCGGTTCTTTCAACTTAAGAGGAATGGTCCCTTAAATGGTGGTACTCACATTAGCAGCCAAAAGGACTTGGTTTTTATGTGATAATTTTCTTTTAAAAGTTCACAAGTCCTTCAGATACATTGAGTAGGCAGGTATGGTTTGGATTTCATCGATAAGTGGAATGTTCAACTTGACTTGTGAGAAGCTTTCTCTAAATGTTTCATTCAATTAAGGATTCGTTTTCCCCCTCATGCATTGAGGAAATGGTACAGGTTGTGGGGTTGTTTGTTGAAGATTTTTTTCTTTCACATTTTTATCAGTTTCCTCAATTTGATATTGTGGTTTATTTGAATTTTTATTAGAGTTTGAAGCTTCACATTATTTCTGACTTATTTGTTCAGGTTTATCAATTGATTTACCACTTATTAAAACATTCACAACCTTTAGTTGTTCATGAGTTGGTTGAGTACAACTTGACTCTCCCCTTGAAGTTTAGGATGGTACCACCTGAGTAGGCATGTGTGCCTTTCCATTTTTGATGGTTTGAAGTTCTTGTTTTAGGGAAGATACTTCTGAGTTCATCCATTACATTTGTTTGCATAGTTTTTCTAGTAGGCTTTGTGGAACAGTTTGGGTTCATGCTTGAGAAGATTGGTTTATCCTAGGGGGATATTTTGAAGGTGGGATGGTTTGTTGAAAATGGACTGGTGGTTGTTAGTATTGGATATGTTGGGTTTGGAACTGGTTATGGGTTTGTTATTTCTGATGGGGGTAAGGATTTTGTCCCTATGGTTGGATAGGTTGCTGGTTATCTTTCCAGCGGAAGCCTGGGTGGTCATTATACCTTAGGTTAAAGTGGTTTTGGTATTGAGGATTTTGAAAGTTCAAAGCATTTACTTCTTCTGGGGGTCCTCCTAAAATAACATCCTTGATGGATGAAATGGTTGGGTAGTTGACTGTATTATGGTCATGTTTGTCACAAATTGTGCAAACAGGGTCAACAGTTTGGATTTCATGGACTTTCCTAAGGTCTATCTCTTCAACCTTCCTAGAGAGTGATGTGAGTTTAGCCCTAATGCTTTCCTCTTCTCTAAGTGTATAAATTCTAGTAGTTCTTTGTGGTTTGTCAGAATAAGGTGAAGTTACCCATGTTTGGATTTGTTCAGCAAGGCTTTCTAGATACTCATAAGCATTATTTGGGGATTTGTTTTTAAAGGTTCCATTACACATCTTGTCAATGAATTTTTTGTTCCCCGGACCCAACCCTTCATAGAAAATTCTCACTTGTTTAGGAATAGAAAAACCATGGTGTGGAACTATGTTTAGAGTGTCCTTGAACCTCTCTCATGTTTTATAAAATGACTCTCCCTCTTTTTCAAAATTTTTTTGGATACTCTTTTTAAGTGCAGTTGTTTTGTGGTGGGGAAAGTATTTTTTATATAATTCTCTTTGTAGTTTGTCCCAAGAGTTGATGGATGATGATATCAAATTGTTCAGCCAATTTTTAGCTTGATCCTTTAAATAAAAAGGAAATAGACTCATCTTAGCTGATTCTAGTTGATGTGGGATACACATGGTTTCTACAATGTCATTGAACACCTTAATGTGATGGTAGGGAATCTCGGACTCCATTCCATGGAATGTGGGAAGGTGGTTTAGGACATGAGGTTTAAAGATGTAGTCGGCATCTCCTAGGGAATTTTGTCTAATGAATGAGTGGGAATTGGTCCAGGAAGCTATGAGGTAGTCATTCATTGTTTGGTCAATTTCATTCCCCAAGTTTGGGGATGCCTCATTTGGGTTTCCATTTTAGTTCCCACCTGGGTTTATGAGCTGGTTTCTTTAAATACCTTCCATTGAAATAGGCTAAAATTTTCACTATGGAGTACTATGAATATTAGGATCTAATGGGAAGAGTTCCCTTGGTGTACTTTACTCCCCAACCCCAGGACTATCCACCCTAAGTAGATGATTTGATTGATCGCTGGTGTAGGCGGACATGCGCTAAAAGAAAAAAATGATAAAGGAATGAGATAATAGAATTTGGATGAGAAAAGAAGAAATAGGGGATAATAGAATGGCTGTTTATATGGATTACTTGGGTCCCTGGAAACAGTGCCAAAATTTGATTCACGCTCAAATTTACCCATGATATGAAGGTAGAATGGTCCTTGTATTTTAGCTTGGGTTATCGAATCCTCAGAGACCTAAGATGTAACCTACAGACACGTACATTCTATGGACTTTTTTTGGCTATGAAGTGGCCAACATGGGTTTATTTTAGATTGGTTTAAAGGATAACAAATAGATTTGAGTAAATTAAATTTAAAAGAATGAGTTTATCCTAGGTTATCGCTTGTGGTGGATTGGGTGAAATTCTTTTTCAACTATTTCAATTTCTTATATTTGAGACGGGTTCATTTAAGAAGATAAAACAACATCTTCACTTACTGGTTTTATACCTAAACACTTTAATTCTAATCACCTATAAACTTTAAGGATCAATGTTTTGAGCACTTCAAGGTAAAGGTTCGTATTAGCACTTGAAGTGTGTGGCCTTAAATTCAACAAGAACGATGGAATTTAAAAATCATCAAATAAAAATATCAATTAAAAGAAGTGATTAGACCTTAATGGGGAAATAAATAACATCCAATCCAGCCCCTTTCTACTCCCTTGGATAAACCCACAAGTGGGTTATCCCTCCATTGATTATATACTTTCAATGGAATCGAAAAGTAGACTAATGGGGGAGGAAATAGAGAAGTAAAAAAACAATGAAATAAGGATCACTCCACCGTTGTATGATAATTTCACAAGGTTTTGTGTGAATAAATTCACACCTTAATCCAATGGTATCAAAGTGATATCAAGAAAAATAGAATAATAGGAGAATAAGAACTTTTATTAATAATCTAAAGTGAATTGAACAACTTACATGTGAAAGACAAACTTGAGACAACAAAATCGCAGCATAACATTACAATTGAACAAAGCATCAAAGATCATCAACTCCTCCACCACCACTACCTTAAATAGGAATTTTTGAAGACTTGGGCCGATCCTTTAATAGCCAATGTCTCCTCAATTAATTTTGGTAGGCCATAGGTGGGTGGAAAGTTGAGAGAGAGTTGATTTTCCCACCCTTGACCCGAGGTGGAATCTAGATTTCATCCATCGAACATACGTGCTTGGAATACCTTCTATATGGCTGAATTAGAGTGGTCTATAGAAGAAGAGAATGGATCCTCGAATGTCTCCTAACCTCCTGGAAAATATGGGCCCATTTGGAGTTGTGTATTCAGAGATATTATTAGATTAGTGGGAAGTTTTTCTGGGCCAGAGAATCTGGCCCATAATTTTATCTCTAAATTGGGCCACCTAAATAACCACAATGGAGGCCGCATTAGAACTATCTCCTGAAGAATGATTTATTCCTATATATTTCTTCTATAATCCCATGAAATTAGGGCTTCATTGTGTTTTTAATGTGGGTCCCACATTCTCATCAGTGGGATGGTGTCCAATATGCCTTCTCTAGAATTGCTTCCATTTATCTCCAAATATCTCCATCATCCTTTATGAATCCTCCATTTTTACCTAAATGAAAAATGTTCATATTTAAGTTTAGATATAGTTCCCAAAATATAAATTAAAATATGTATAATTACAGTCCTTAAAATTAGATGAATCATTGGGCCTAAATTGGTGTACATTAGGCATGAAGTGCACAAATGATAAGAATGGATGTTCAAAATTAAAATACACTAACTCAGGCCCATAAGATCAAAAATGAACATTTAATACCATTAAAATGTAATTAAAATATGTATTTTTATTGGCTAATCAATTTTCCATACATACACATGAGTAACCTTTTCATTTTTCAAATAGAATAAGGGAAATAAGGTAAGTGTCATTTTATCTTTATATAATGATGATTATATCAGAAATATCATGTTATATCTTTAAATAAACTTATATATGTACAATCAATGTGATGTGGGGATGAAAAATGAATCACATCGATTCATGGAGGGGGTGATCCACACGTACACATGAACGACATTATCATTTTTCAAAGGGTGTAAATGTAAGAGAGTAGATGATATATTATCTTTATAAAAATTATAAATATGTCATGAATATAATAAATATACATTAAATACATCATTATAACTAGTTGTGAGAGTTTGTGAGGAAAAACAAATTATATCGGTTCATGAGATGGTAGGCCACTGTACAAACAATTGATAGTTTCATTTTACATTAGATGGAAGAAGGTGATAGACAAAGGTTATTGAGTTAAAAATAATATAAATATATTTAATATAATTATAAAATTATTTTACAATGATTGAAGAATATTTTAAGGAGGTATAATCAGAAATAATCCAAAAAATGCCTAGTTAAGAACTATGCCTCTTCTTCAGACATCCAATTTATGTTAATACCAAAAATATTACTAGGTTAGTTTTCTCATCAAACTAGGGCCTCTAAGACATGATGAGTGATGTAAGGAATAAATTTGTGTGTGTATTGACTGAATTAAAAGGATTTTTAAGTGCATATAAAAGAGAAGAGAGGGTGTCTTTTATATGTGAGGGAGAATACATACTTGGAATTTTTAAAAAGATTAAAATATATTAATTTATTAATCAAAAAAATTGGATCTGAATTGGTAATTTTATGAATATGAGATGAAATAGGGTCTAAATATATCTTTATAATATAATTTATAAAAAAAATTATGTCTTTTTAACCCTTATCTATTTAGTCTAACACCTGATAAACGTATTTTAACCTTAATAATTTCAATAATTTTTCACTTTTTTTCTTATTCATTATGAATAAAAATTAAGTTAAACTTATTAAATATTAATAATAATAATTATTAAAAATATGGAATTAATTTTTTCATATTAAATTCATATATGTGAATGAATTTAATTTAAATTTAAACCCGCAAAAAATGATGAAAAACAATTTTTCATAAATATTCCTTTTTAAGTATAAAAAAGTTTTTATAACACATTATTGTATAATTTTGATTTAAATAAAATTAATTGGGTTTTATTTAATCAATATAACCTAATTAAATTTTAAAACTAGTCCAAAGTAGAATGTGACTTTATAAATACTTGAAAAGAAAATACTGTTTTTAAAAAAAATCAGTATTTTTCACTAGTCATGGAAAAATAAAACTTTTTAGAAAATTCTCAAATATTAATGCTAAGATAATTTTAAGATTATTAATTAAAAAATTATGTTCATTTTTTAAAATTTAATTTCTATAATTTCCAAATAAATCATTAAAATTAAACCATAGAATGCATGCAAACCTAACTTGGTTAGAAATAAATCTCTTTACCTTTTGGCTTAATAATTACATAATATTATTATAAATAAAATAACTCCTTAAAATATAATTTGTGAATATTAATAAGGCATGAAATTGATTTACTATTAACATTACATGGTTTTCTATATTCACCCCTTTTGGAAATCATATCCTTGAAATTATATCCATTACTTAAACAAGTGGTAATATTTTTCATTTATAACACTTTATAATTACCATGGTGCTTCTTCAAACATATGTTTTTTCCAAAAAAAAATATACCTATTGAATCAAGTTATTCCATAACACCTTTTCTCCATGTTCAATAATTATAAAATTTTATTTCTAATAAGAAATGTTTTCCTCAATTGATCAACTTCAGGGCTTAAAACATGAGATTCATCCAACACAAATTTTTTAAAAAATAAAACATGAAATATGTTATGTACTAGAGATAAATTTCATGAAAATTACACTATTAAAAAATTAATCCAAATTTATTAAATATTTAATATGGTCTAATTAACCATGGACTTAACTTTATCTTCTTACCAAAAAACATAACATTTTACTATGATTATACTTTAGAAAAAACATGATCTCCTACCTAAAAAGAAATTAATTTCCTCCGATTATCTACATAAAATTTATTATTTTTATAAGGCATCATCATGTGCTACTAAATCATTTTAACCTTCTCAACAAATTCTAATACCAATTTATGTCTTAAAATTTTCTTTCCATGACTTCATCCCAACAAGATAGATAACGACACCACTTTCTATATAATGCTTGAAAAGGTTCCATATGTATGATGGAATAAAAAATGATATCACAAGAAAACTCAACCAAATTCATATGTTGATACCAACTTACTTGATAATCCATTCAATAATATTGAAGCATATCCTCAAAATTCTAAATCATTTTCTACAACATCATATCATATTATAGATGAAAAGCTATAATGAAATTTAATTCAGTACCCAAAGACTTCTAAAGTCCTCTCCAAAAATTAGAGGTGAATTTTGGAACAAAATTAGATATAATGGAAAGAGGGACTCCATGTAATCTAATTATCTCTTTAAAATAAAGGAAATGTAGTTTATACAAGGATGTATTATCTTGAATGAGAAGAAAATGAGAATATTTGGTTAATCGAAAAATAATTACCCAAATAATAATATTAGCTTGAGAAGTATTTAGTAATCCCACCCTAAAATCTGTGGATATATTCTCCTATTTACAATTTGGTATTGGAAGGGGATGAAGTATGCACTTTTATAATTATCATTGAAATATAACCTATTAAAAATTAAAACATTTCATAAAAAATCTATAATATATTTTTCATTCATTCCCACAAAAGATGTTCCCAAAGGTCTCTATACATTTTTATACTATAAAGATGAATTGAAAATTGAGAACTATGAGCCTCACTCAATAGTTATTTCATGAAATGGGGGTCTCTAGAAACACATATCCTTTTTATGAATCTGAATGCACCTTATTTTTTAAAAACAAATTTAAGTAAGTTACCTTTCTTAAAAAATTATTTATTTTTTTATAACTCACGATCTTCCTTTTGAGCTTGTTTCATCCTGTTTGAAAATGTTGACTGTACAAAAACTTGAAAAAATATAGGGATTTTTACCTGAAAAATTTAAAAATGAAAATTCATCAAATAATCAACCAAATGATCATGTTTTAGATGTATTATAGTTAATAATGCATTATATTTCCAACTTAAAGCACCAGTTACTCTATTTTCATTTTCTGGATGTAATATAATTGTATATTCATAATATTTTATAAATTTCATCCATATAATTTATCTCATGTTAAACTACTTGTATGTGACTATATACTTCTAAAATTTTATGATCTCTATATATTTCACACCTTACCCCATATAAATGATATCTCTAAGTTCTTAAAGAAAACATTATAGATTCCAGTTTGGTTCCATGAATAAGATATTTTTTCTCATGATATTTTAATTGGAATGAAGAATAAGAAATTACCCAATCATTATGCATTAAAACACAACCCAATACCTTCAATGAAGAATCATTGTAGATAAAAATGCCACTATTTATAGATTGAAGGGCCAAAACTAGAGAATTAACTAATATTCTTTTCAATTCCTAGAAACATTCGTTGTATTTCTTTTTCCAGATAAACCAGAACCTTTATTTGTGTTAACATGGTTAGTGGGATAGATAACAATTATTTATTTTAAAAAACTTCCAATAACAGCCTTTTAATTCATGAAAAATATTAATAGTAGTAAAATTTATAGGTCTTTTCCACTCTTCAGCCAATTTAGTTATAGATGGATCAAAAATTATGTAATCTTTATTTATGATATGTCTATGGAATGAAATCAACTGTAACAAAAAATCATCTTTACTAATTTTTTTATAACCTATTTTCTTTAATTTTTTGAAGTAAAATACCGATAGGTTTATCATTATCCTTATAACTTTTAGAATAAAATGGGATATAATCAATAAACTCAACCATAAATTTATCTAAATATTAATGGAAAACTATATTCATAAGATCCATGAATACAACTAGAGTAATTTTCCACCCAATGTACATAACTAAAAACTCATGATTCCCATACGTATTATGAAATGTTGTCTAGGTGATGTCATATTCTTTCACCTTTACCTGATGGTATGTGGACCTAAGATCAACCATAAACAAATACTAAGCTCCTCAGATCCGATCAAAAAATTCTTTGATACGAGGAAAAAAATACCTATTCTTAACATTGATGTTATTGAATTCTCTATAAATAATGAAAATCCTCATAGAATCATGTGTATTTTTAACAAATAAAGCATGAGAACCCCAATGGTGAAGTGCTAAGATAAATAAAACCTTTATAAATAAACTCTTAAAAATGGTTTTTAATTTCATAAATTCTACTTGGTCCTTTTGATAAGGGGTTTTAGAAATTTTATTAGAATTAGACACTAAGTAAAAAAGTAAAATAAACTTATTAATAATGTATAATACTAGGAAAATCAGCAAGAAAAAATATCCCAATTATTTTATTACTGGGACATCATTAATATTAATAGTTTCATTATTTTCAAAAACATGAGCAAGATAATTATTTTTTCCATATCTTAATAGTTTCTCACCTTATTGATATGTTATGAATGGACTTATTTCATTTTTATATAAAAAATGAAACTCATTTTGGAATATTACTTATTTGTCTCTGTAATCTATCTTATCATGATAAACTGAAGTCAAATCCTTACCCAAAATAACATTAAAATCCTATATTAGGAAAGGAAATAAGTTTTTTCAATGAAAACACTTCCATAAATGACAACATGGAGATATGTGTAAATTATTATTTTCTTAATACAACTTATTGGTGATTTTACCAACAGTATTAAATTAATTTACTGATGTTAAATTTTTATTTTAATGTCAAATTTATCAAAAATTAAAGAATGTGAAGGCCCCAAATTAGACAAAAAAATTATCATAATCTGAATAAACAAGTAATCTACCTATTAGCCCAACATCTAATGATGTTGTTTCGTAGTATTTCACCACACAATTTTTCTTATAGTCTTACTAATTTTCATAATTCATGTTATTATTTGAAAACACGTCGGCATAATGACCCATATCATCACATTAAAAACACCATACTACCTATTTATCAAAATTATTCTTACCACTACCAAGATATTTTTCTTTAGAATCACAAGACATATGCCAAAACATAACAACCAGAATCACTTCCCATATTTTATAAGATATTCCCCAAATTTATTTTTACCACTCCTATCACAAACTAAAATCTTTATTTTCTTACCTACATATTTATTCAATGGATTCTTCCTATCATTTTGTTATCTGAACCTCTTTTTATACTTGTTTTAATAAAAAAATGATCATCTAAAAAATCCATTTTCACCTTCTCATCACATTAAAAATGATTATCATAAATTTTAAATTCTTGAGAGTACAAATCCCTTTAGTATCTTGTCTTTAATCTTCATTAAAACAGATTAATTTTACTATCAAGATCCCATATACTATTTTGTGTTTACCTTTCCAATCTGGTGAAGTTTTATTTATACATGTCCACTGAATATACCTCCTTCCACCTCAATTTAAAGAATTTATTTTACATCCTAAGTCAATTAGCCTACAGAAATTATTTCTCAAGGAGAATATTCTTAAATTCATCCCATTCCATGGAATCAATATGTTCTCTTTATCTAGTATTCTTAATGATTTCCAACCATCAGTTGATTTCACATCAAAATTTATAAATAAAAAGATTTACCATTTGTTTCATAAAAAACCTATGAATTTGAAAATATTTTATATATCATTAATCCACACCTCTAATACTACTAGTTCATAAGACCAACTAAATTATGAAGGGTGTTGTCTCATAAAATTCTCCACTATCAATATGTTACTCTATGGTACATTTGGTTTTTTTCTAGCATGTATTACACAACAATTTATATCTTATTTGAACTAATACATTGTAGTAAAAAACTACTCAGTTCCAATTATAGCCATTACAAGATATTGATATGGAAGGATATCATTCTACTGGATCATCCCTGCTTTAACTACCCTATATAATCTATGAAAACCATTTTTGAGTAGATATAGTTTATATGAATAAACATGGATGTTAACAAATACTATATCATGATAACCTTAATATATAATATCTTCAGGATATTTACATAAATTATCCTAACATCTAAAATTATCCAAACCTTTCCCCTAATACCAAATATAACTACCTAAAACTTAGATAATCCGTAAAATTAATTCTTTAAACAAGAATTAATTTTCTTATATTCCTCGAGATCTTTTAGGTTTATAGTTTTCTAGAATTAGGTAATCACCCTTAAATAAGTATTCATTACATCATAAAGTGGAAAATTCCACTCAGTATCCAATTTTCCCTCCATAAAAAATGTTTATGATATAAAAACTTTTATTTTCAGGACATATCTTTAAATTATCTATATTGATCTCATCCTTATCCCTACTCATCCGTAAACCCTGTGAAAAATATTTGAAAACATATGATGAGAACAAAAAAATAAGTAAGGGTAATATAAAAATAAATAAAGAAACTCATTAGTCCATGAATACACATAATAATTTTCCTTGGTTAAAATAATTTTTTATCTCAAAATAAATATTTTCTAACCCAAGAAAATAAATTCTCTGCAATAATATTTTAAAAAAACATATCATAATAAATATTAAAAGAAAAAAATAAAAAACATAACTATTCCTATGTAATCAGGAAAAACCCATAAATTGTTTTCTCAAATATATACATTTCTCCCTTAAGAAGTAATATATACTTTCATTTATGCATAATCTCATTAGCTTACCTAGTGAAATTAGATGATTTTTATAAAAAAATAATAACAAGAATAGATAAAATATGTTGGTAACTTGAAACATAAACTCAATATAACTCTTAAAATTACTCTAACAAATGAAATAATATACCCAATTAATTCAAATAATCTCTTAGAATAAACCTAACCGGTTAACTCCATCCCTTTATCTAATGCATTGGAGAGCTATATTGGGCTCACCCATCATCAAGAGTAATATCAGGATCAACCATCATCATGAGTTATATTAGGTTCACCCATCATCATAAAAATGTATAAGAAACATAAAATAATGATAAAATAAGAAATCATTAATTTTTTATCATTACACTCACAAAATTGTTTTTTTACATCCATAAGAAAAACATTTTTAGATATCAAAATATCTATTCCATTAAAATCCCTTTATGAAAATACCTAGAACAAAGGAAATGAGAGGTTTTAATTGAATAAAACATGAAATATCAAAAATAAACAAAAACCTTAACTAATGATTATGATAATAGGAAATACCATTGACTATGTATATGTTAAAATAGAATATTCCTTTTATTTTTTAGTCAAAATTGTTCATATAAAATACATAAAAATATTATTTCTGAGAACCTTTGAATGAAATTAAAATGTGTAATAGAATATCCTTTATAATTCACTAATGTCTATATAAATATATAAAAAGTAATTTTAAGAATATGAACATGGAATAAAATTATTTATAAAATAAATATTTAAAACATTAAAACCTGTTTTTTAAGGTAAAGTATCCATTACCTTGAGTTCAACTCATCACATATGTTATTTATCTTCTGGAATAATAAAATTATGTTAATTATTTAATTTCATAATAAATTTTTTCAAATTTATTATTCATTTTATTTTATTTATTATCATTTTATATGAAATTATTCAATCAATTAAGTTCTCATTAGTTGTTTTGATGATATTCAGCTCATATGTCCAAAATGACTTTGGTAAGTTGACTATGGTTAAAGAGGTCATTATTCGATAATATAAAAATAATAATCATGAAATAATTATCTTTTTTATACATTAAATTTATTTCTAAATCCATCAATGAAATATGGAATTGAAAAATGAGTTATGTTACTATCATGGAGACGGATGGTTGTACGTACATATGCATAAGATTTTTATTTTAAAAAGAGAATAAGAGAAAGAAGGTAAATATATTTTTATATTTAAATAATTATTATTACATCATAAATATAACATTATATCTTAAAATACACTTATATATACCATTCATGTGACGTAGTGATGAAAACTGAATCACATCGCTACGTGGGGGTGATAATCCACACATAGACACGAACGATGCTATCATTTTTAATGGATGGAAAATTAATAAAGTAGATGATATATTATATTTATTTAAATATAAATATTTAATTAATATCAGATATATAAAAATTAAATCCATCATTATAAATATTTTTTGGAGGCAGTGATGGAAACCGAATTACATCGGTTTATGATGCCGTAGTATTCCATACACACGAATGATGGTTTCATTTCCCATTTGATGGAAGAAGGATATGGATATAGGTTATTAAATCAATATAATAAAATCATAGTATTTGTAATATAAAAATTTAACTATTTCATCATTGTTTGAAGAATATTTGAAGGTGTTAGAAGAATAAGTAAAACAAAAACTCTCTATTAAGAGCTATACATCTTCTTTGGACAACCTATTTAGGTTTATAACTAAAGTATTGAAATTTTGGTTTAATGATAAAAAAATAGAAAATGTTGATAAATTTAAGAAAGGTATTTGGGTCCTCATTCACTAAACCAAAATTATTTTGACGTGTGGAGAAAAGAGGATAATGGTTTTCCTTTTATAAGTGTAGAAGTGGACACATTTGGAATTTTTAAAAAGATTAAAATATATTAATGACTTAATCAATCCAAATAGATTTAAATATTAAATTTTGAAAATATGATATGATATAGGGTATAAATAAATCTATATAATATAATTTATACAATTTTTAGGTGGCCCATCGTGCTGGGACTTAATCCAGGATGGAAGCCTTAAGTGCGGCAAAGTGCGGCGGGAGAAGGATTTCTGACCAAAGATGGAAGGTACCTCGTTCCCTATCGCGCCCTCCACTGGCCTTGGCAGTGGGGAAGTACGGAGGTGCATGGGTGATACCTTCCGCAAGAGAGTCTTGGGGGATTATACCAATATGGTTTCCCTTCTCCCATGGACATACGCTACTCCGAGAAAGAGGATATCATCCCTTGTGAGGGTGATTCTATTCCTGTGGAGACGAGAGGCATAAAGAATGTCCGAGCTGGGGGGGACCCTACGTGCGAGGCACGGGGTCTGATCACAGTTTAACGTCATGTGTTGAGGACGTGGTGCTTGGCAGTTTAACGTCCTATAGCTCGGACGAGGTGGGTTTACTCCTCACCCCTAGAAATTAGATGACTGATACCCTCTGCTCCTTGGGGGAGGGAAGGTACTGGCAAGGCCATGGTAAAGGGGAGTCTCGGAGCGAACCATCGACGGGTCCATGTTAGCGTGGCTATGCGAAGAAGCAATAGCCATTAGCGGGCCTATGCGAAGAAGCATTAGGTGAAGCAACGCTATGGGTGGTGTCGTCCATGGGACTTTGAAATCACATCGTGCTAACCCGGAGGGTCGCACGGGAAGAGGAATTGCCAAGAAAAGGAGTACGCTTCGCGAAGTGGAGTGCCTTGGCCTTAGCATGGGGCAGGGGTGTGAATGGGAGGTTCTTCACGAAGTGGAATAGTATTCGCGGAGTACTGCCTCGCGAAGTAGAGGTGCCTCTTAAAGCAAGGTGCTGTGAAGCAGTGTGCTTCGCGATGTACATTGACCTTGCCTTGGCATGTGGATCACTAGTATAGGATGGGTGTTTGGCGAAGAATAAACGCTCCGTGGCTACCCGGGTTCCCTTGAGAATCTCCTTCCTTCGCGAATGCCCTTAGGCTTCAGCAAGGGCATCCCTCCCGGAAGAGGGGCTCAAGACTAGCCAAGGCGAAGGAATCTCACAAAGTTGAAGTACCTCACAGAGCTCATGATTCCCGGGGGCGAAGGGTGCTTCACGATTCGGGAGCTGAGAAGTTGAAAGGTCGGATCCTCCACATCTTTGACTCAAGGGGGGCCCAGTATTTATAGGTCAGGGGCGCCGCAAAGAAGAGCTCACGCGGCGTGAAGGGGCGGCTGGTGCTTCACGGCGGGCTCGCGAACGTCAGGCCGTCGTGCAGCGTTACCACCTCTGAAGCTTCGCGGCGGGCTCACGAACGTCAGCCTGTTTGCAGAGCATTACCGCCTTAGGAGCCTCGCAGTGGGCTCGTGAACGTCAGGCCGTTCGCGGAGCCGTACCACCTCAGGAGCTTCGTGGCGGGCTCACGAACGTCAGGCCGTTCGCGGAGTAGTACCGCCTCCGGAGCTTTGTGGCGGCCACGTTTGCTGGGGTGCACTCCACGGCCGCGCTTCGCGGGGCAGCGCGTGGGCTTCTGTTCCTTCTTCCTTTGTCGTCCAATATTTTGGCACCAACAGTATATTTGTAAATACATTTATATTTGTGTCTATGTGTATTTATATATTTATATGATATTTATAGATATAATATAATGATAATATTTATATTTATATAAATTTTTTTAATATTTGTATATATGTACGTGTGTGTATAACAATAATATTATTAATCATTATTATTATTACACCTATTTTGTAAAATATAAAAATTTTATGTTGGTTTTATAAATACTATACATTTATATATTTTAGGATTTATATAATACATATATTATATTAAATAAATTTTTATTATATATGTATGTATGTGATTATATACATTTATATTATATCATATATATATACACACACAACTAAATTCATTCATATAATTCGAAATATATAAAATAATTTTATATATATATATATATATATATATATTAATTTATAAATCATTTGGAATAATACAATATATATAAAATAATTATATAATATATATAAATTTATATATAATTAAATACATATAATATGATATGTATAATATAATTATATAATATATATATATATATGTATATTTATATTTAATTTTGTTTATATTATATATATTTTTATACATAATATAATATAAATATATTTATATGAAAATATATTATAAAAATGCATTTAATAATATATATATATATATATATATATAATATAAATCATAATATAAATGTTTATTATTTATAAAACCATAGATAAATTTTATAAATTTTAATAAATATATTTATAATTGCATTTATATTATATATACCAATATTTATATATTTATACATTTTTTATGTGTAAGTATTTATTTAAAGTATTTATATAATTTCCTTATACATATGTGTTTATAATTTATTTAAATACATGTATATTATGGGTTTATGTAATATATATATATATACACATGCGCGCGCACACACATATATTATAAAATTTGAATTTTAATGAGATTTATTTTAAAAAATAAATAAAATTAGAGAGGGTTTAAAACACCCCATTAATTAGAGGGATTGGTAGTGGTTCAAGACCCCCATCAACTTTCTTAAATTATAAGGGGTTAACAACCCCCTATAATTTCCTAAATTAGAGGGGGTTCAAAACCCCCTCTAATGTCATGAATTAGAGGGGGTTGAAAACCCCCTCTAATGTCCTCAATTATAGGGGGTTCAAAACCCCCTCTGATTTCATAAATTAGAAGAGTTTCAAAACCTCCTCTAATGTCATGATTAATAAGGGGTTCAAAACCACCTCTATTTTCATGAATTAGAGGGGGTTTAAACCCCCTCTAATGTAATCAATTGGAGGGGGTTCAAAACCCCATCTAATTTCTTCAATTAGAAGGGGTTCAAACCCCCCTTTAATTTCTTAAATTTGAAGGGTTCAAAACCCCCTCTAATCTAATAGATTAGCGTCGGTTCATGAAACCCCTATAATATATTAAGTTAAAGGGGGTTGTGAATCCCCAATATTTACTTTTTAAAAAGATAAATTATGTATATATATAGCTCTTCTAAAGTCCAATAGAATATATAATGCCACTAATTATTAAATGTGCGGTTATTTTGACATAACTTCCTCTGAAATCAAACCAAATTTATTAAAACTTAATGTTAAAAAATTTAGAGGGGGTTATAAAGCCCCTCAAAATTTGATCATTAGAAGGGGTTGTGCATAACCCCCTCTAAAATGAATTTATAGGGGGTTGTGCCGAACGCCTACTAAAAACTGCTACTAATATTCTGTTTTTTTAGTGAGAAATCTAGATATGGGAGTTATAATATCTTCAAATGAAAGAAAGTGGATCTTCTAGTTAAATATATGACTAACGATTCTCTCAACCAATTCATCAAAGTGATTTATTCGAATTCTTCCTGTTGAAAGTGGAGCTACAAGTAATTTTATAGAAAATATCATTTTATGAAAGATAATCCTTATAGCTATGAATTGAGACTATATGGGTGTTCATATCTAAGAACATAAGATCCTTCTTTTAAATATATTGATAAATTTCCCACTCTAAAACAAATATTTAAATAGTTACTCTTTTAAAATTTTAATTGATGAATGCATTATATTTAAGGAAAATATAACATCCTTTGCAAAAAAAGATGCTAAATACCAAAAAATCCATAAATACCTTTAAAATAGATAAACTCACCACTGGAAATGTAATTTATGAGATTATTTATAAGAACATCATATACAAAAAAAATGAATCAGAGATATAAGATCACCATTTATGAAGACCACACATTAAATTTAAAGAAACTAGATTTTCTATGCACAAGGGAGATCAAAACTCATTGGGAGGAGTAGGTATGAAAATATAAATCACAAACCCATTTATAAAATCCCCATCTTTTAATGACCCTCAATATAAAGTTCCACTCCATTATTTCATATAATTTATTCATTGACCATAATTTTGGAAGATACAAATTTTCTTTTGACATCTGATATCATCTCTTGTGCCGATATGATGGCCCCTTGAATACTCATTCATTTTAAAAAATAATTTTTTTCTTCTAAAACCATATTGGTGTGGTAGTTAGTGTTGGAATTATAAACTTGTTTTGTTGGTCAGCACTACCCTTCACTATTGTGATGGAGGCTAGGAAATTTCAAAGACCAATACTTGATGTGTTGGGCCTTGGGGGATTGGGCGGTACCTACCGCAACTAATATTTAGGATTATATTTTTCTCTATTTCCTTCATTTTGTTTTTGTTCTTTGGCTATATCCCTATAAATAAGGGTTGTTGTAGGAATTGTAATATCATCCTAGAGAAGAAATAAACTTGGTTTCCTACTTCTTCTATTTTTCTTCTACAATCACCTCAAGTTATCTACATTTGAATCAACTTATTATGTTCTTTAGATGCTACTAAATCCACTTTTAGTGGTATCATATTATTTGAAGGTGTATTAGTTGGTTATTTGATAGATCTGTCAGAAAAGCTACCAACTTATAGCAGGTGGAATGAGGAAGAAGATAAATAGCTAATTTATCTTAAGGGAATCAAAGTCTTGGTATTCCATCATTTTAATTTCTCCCTTTAACATTGATTTCCCATTTTTCAAAAAGTATGTTTTCCTTTTGCACAACCTCCCATATTTTTCCTCCATCTTCCATTTTTGAAAAGATTTTTTCCTTCTTTCTTTTTCCACTATATCTATCTTTCTCATTAAAAAAATCAGAGTTTTTTATTACCTCCACATCCATCACTCCATTATGAAAAAATACCTTTGGACTTTTGTGAGCCCCTCACACCATACTCCCCATATCTATATCACCTTATAACAATTAGCATTCATTACAAAAAATAATATCAATCACCATTAAAAAATCATCTTCAATCCTAAAAAAATCTGTCTTTAATTATGAAAAAAATAAGCCTGTTATTCTGAAAAAAATATTTAAATCTACACTATCCAAAAAAATGGATTTCCGAGATATTTAATTCCATTTATTTGTCAATATATTGGACTTTTATCTAGACACTAACAACAATGAAGGACGTTTTTCCTCCTCCATGTCTCTTCTACCAAAGTTGAATCAATCATTTTCACCTGAATCCATTAAAGAAATAGAGTTTTTTTCCAATGTATAGACCTTCATGAAAGTTTATACCTCCATAAACATTTAATATGGTGTAAAATACTCCAATTCAAGATTCATAAAGTGATGTATCCCTATTTTGGTTCCCGTGAAAAATAATAGAAACACCTACTTCGAGTATGCATCATCCAAGTCTTGGTAAAGGCTAGGAGAAAGAGGGGCTTTTCTAGGAACCTGATACAAAAGATTCTATGGAGAAAAATCTAATTCAAGAATAGGTGTATGAGGTGGAATAATCCCAAATCAAGGATATTGTGGATATCAAAGTTATACTCCATGAGAACAAAAAATAAAATTATTAACTATGGTTATGTCATTTCACATTTTGGTCATTCACCTAGATATGATGAAAATTCATTGATCTTGAGGAAAACAATGTTAAGGTGGTGATGTTAGAAGTTCAAACTTTTTTTATTGGTTGAAATAAACCCTTAATTATTGTGATGGAAGCTAAGGAATTTCAAATATCACTACTTGATGTGTTGGGAATTGGAGGATTGGGAGGCACCAACTACAACCTATATTTAGACTTTTATTTTTATTTATTTCCATCATTTGTTTTTATTGTGTGGTTTTATCCTTATAAATAGGGTTTTTAGGAGTTCTAATATCATTTTAGAGAAGAAATAAACCTGGTTTCCCACAACTGTTATTTTTCTTTTACAATCACCTCTAGTGATCTGCATCTACATATGATTTTGTTGTTCAATAAGTCGCTTCTAAATGAAAATTTAGTTAGAAAGTATGTCATTGATAATTTCAGATAATAGTTTTTAGGAATAATTACATAGGTTTATAGGATGATATTTAATGAAATATATCAAATGAGACATCTTGGGGATCAAAACTAGCACATTCATGAAAGAATACCTCAACTGACTTACCCCACTAAAGTAATATATCTTGGATTTAATGGTGCCTTATTTTATTATCTCCAATGCAATAACATAGAATTAACCATGAAATTTATCCAAAACTGAAGAGGTGTCTGAGTTAAAATAATTTATGGACTCATTGATCTTACCCTCCAAAGGGGTAGTATGTATGACATCATTATAATTATCCTTAATAATATGTGGAATATTATTTAGGAGGGAATGAGTCTCACTTTCACAAGGAAGAAAACCCCTAGATTTTTTATTTATTTCTGAAAAAAAGGATGCATTGCCTTAGGACCTTCCACCACAAATACACTAGTGTACGAGAAATCCTCAAAATTCAAATTGAGGTTTCCCACATATTCACCATATTTGATATAATCATGAAAATATGCAATAATTATTTCTCCCTCCTTATGCTAAATCTATCTTAATTTATACCAAGCCTATTTATCTTCCTCTATAAATATATCCATCATAATAATTTTCTTTTCTATAAGGGTAAAAAGGACCAATCATCCCACCTATCCTATAGGCTTGTATTAATCAAGTTGATTTCATTTTTTAGGTTTTACAAACTATCAGGATGGTTGGGTCACCTATGAACTCAAGACAAAAGATCATTTTTAATCTCACATGTTTGTTTTTAATGAAGTCCAATATTTCCCTTAAATCAAACCAATCTAAGAAGAGTAGACAACATTCTTGAAATTAGGATCTTCAGTCCATAATTTAGAGATAAAAATAGAAACTGTTTGTTGAGTTATGAAACATGATCAAAAGTGGAGAGTGATCCAAAATCACATCATCCATGTTTATAAAAAATGTGTTTGGAAAGATAATAATCCCTTATAAGTTAGATAAAACTCTATATAGATGAAGCAAAGTCTTCATACTACTATTATTGTTATTGCACAAACTGTAGTTCTCACTTGAAAACCCAAGATCCAAGAGGTTGTAATTTGAAAGAAAATATTTGATGTTGCTCATCACTTTCCAAGAATAACCATACCCTAATAGAAGTTTCTATTCACCAAGATAAGATAAAATTGAACAAATATTAAGAGAATTGAGAGGTGAATGGTCAACTTAAACTGGAGCTGGAGCCACATATAGAAAAGGAGACCTCTACACCACCTCTTAAAATGGCATGGTCAAAAATGATGGAAGTATGAAGATTATATGGAACCTCCATAAAACATATAGAGGGAAGAAGAACCTCCTCAGTCTGACCATTATAGGGTGGGATTCCAACCATCTGACTAAGAAAAAGGAGTGAAAGAGTATCTGTTGGAAGAGTGGACACACCTTACTTTAAAGGGTGAGGGAGGTCCAGACTCAGAGAAGGAACATGTTGGACACCGACCTAGTTCAGATAGGCCTATAAAAGAACTCAAGGGAGGCCTGAAAGAGAAGGATCACTCCTAAGAAGTGTAAAAGGACCTTCTCTTGAAAGAATAACCACTTGGAATCCCCCAAGAGCACTTGCTACTCCTGATGGTGGAAAGACACACTTAGAGAATGTAAAAAATAATATATAGAAGTTTCTAACCCAACATGAACTTAGATATATCAGACCTAAAATTCTATGCATTAGAGCACAAATGAGTAGGAGAATCTTTCCTACAAACCCAGGAAAAAGGCCTAGATTATGAAAAATTAAGAAGAATTATTTTTTTTAAGTGAAGCTCATATTACTAATTAAGAAATGATCCATCTGAAAGAATGATACACCCAGGAAAAGGGGAATAAAGATCCATCTCCATGAAAATTTGGTCCATCATCATGCTATGGATGTTTAGGGTTTCCTTTTCTACATAGTGGTGATACCTAAACAAATATACAATGCACATAAAATAGATAGATTAAATAAATTCCTAGGTAATCTGGGGATACTCATACAAGGTTTTATTAAAGGAGAATCATTCCCTTCTTTCACTTATAAGGACCAATAGAATAGGAGAAAATTCGTGTACTCCCAGGACCTCACTGGTGGATCTTAGGGTGACTTGAAGTATGGCTTAGAATAAAATGGGAACTGAAATCTCTCATACTAAATATAGATCTAAAAACCATCCATGGAAACTTCCATTATGAAATGAACCACTAAATTTGAAGGAGAATTATGTTTTCCTTCCCGAACATGGAAATAGAATTTAACTTATGAAATTCAACAACAATAGAAAAGGCATCTAAAGAAATAGAGAGCAAAAAAATCGTCGATAGATTCCAGAAACATGGGGGAAACTAGAACATGTGGGATAGGTAGAAGAGGTACTTTGGTTAATGAATTTGGACTAACCACTAATGTAGATCTGAATGAGTGGGGATAAGTGTGAGAATCCATCCTAGAACTCAATTACAAGTCCTTCTTACCACCATCAGATGAACTAGAAAGCCACATAGACCATATGAGGATGTAACCAAAAAATTTGAAACTCTTAAGGTGACAAAATCTAGAATGATTCCTTAAGGTGATGGTCTACAACTTACATTACCATCTTGAGGAGGAGATACAACACCTTCATAACCTGATAGAGGGATCACCACTATTGAAGACTGGGGAGGGAAGGTAAAAGTGTTCCCCCATGGGCCTTTGTACCATTGAAAACATTAATAAATCCTTAATATATAATTTCATGAAAACAATGGCCTCTAAAAATCCATCAATTATACTTAATTTATAAATTCATCTGGTGTAATATTTATCAAACACTTGTATCTAAGTACTTTTATCCACCTATTTTATCATATAAATGTATACATAATCATAAAATTCTTTTTACCAATACATCGAGTGACCATGAAACCTTGAGAATGTCAATATCATAAAGAAAACTCATATGTTCTTGACTCTATGTGTATAAAATGATAATATGGATGAACAGATCACATGTTATTCACCCAAGCTTATGAATACATCATATTCCCCTTATACAAATAGATAATCAAATCACATGTACCTTATCTAGGTATGGATATAAACTTTATTATTCTATCTCAATTGAAGGACCATATGCCATAATCATCATACCAAATGAAAAATACCATATTCGTTCATCCTTAACCAATGACATGGTCAGCAACATATCCAACCACCCATAAATTATCTTAGCCTCAAGGCTAGAGTATTAAAGGTTCTAAATATGATGTTTTTATGCTAGGTATCTCATCAATATTATGTATGAGGATTCAATATGAAACACACACCCCCCTAAAATACCGAATACAGTTTATGACACTCTATGTGGTATCTATAGTGGGTTATCAGCATGCAGAACTCCTTTTATGGATCATGAGAAAATATTATATCCCTATTTAAAACCAAACTCAGTCTAATTTTCACATGTTATCACAACCTATGATTCTTCATGATGACTATTGATTCGGGAAAAGTCAAATTCATAATTTGAGAGGTAAATTAATATCATAGTTCATGAATATATATATATATATATATATATATATCCACCAAAAAATAATGATACAGTACATACTACCTTTTATAGAACATGATAAATTTAATATTTTTAAGCTTCTTTACAAATATTAAAAAAACTATACATATGTTAATGTATGCTCATATCCAATATGATATACCACCATTGTGGTCTCATGTTTGTATCAATTTTAGGTTATTATTAAATTCATTACATAAATTTGCAACTCATTCCATATCTATATATATCCATATGATAAATCATCCAACTAAACTCCTTTAGTGGGTACCATAAATAAATAAATCATATTGGGATAATAGTGATATCAGATTGATAACCTTTATGTTCAACCCCGTGAACATAATATTCAAACTTCTTTACTTCACAATATCCAATGATACAATGTTAATATCCTATGTTTTATACTTTGAACTCTTTATATGTTTATCATCATCATATTTTAATTGTTTTCCATTCAAACTTTTCTTTTGATATCATTTGGTAACATATTTTAAAGTAACATTTTTTATATTCAAATCATTATTTACCAATATATCCTAAACACATTTATGATATAGATACTATCACTTATAATTAGACAACCATAATATTTTATTTGTTACAATTTGAAATTATTTAAGTCCATATATAATCCCACTATCTTCTCAGACACTATATTTTCTCTTAAATAAATTTCTAAGACACGTACCTTTTTATATTAGGAAATAACACTTTATTCCTTCATGAGAATATATAACAAAAAAATTTTAATATCCATGCCATATATGGTATTCTATGTGTCTCTAACAATATTCTGAAAATAATATTTTATTCTTCAAAATATTCCACTAACGGGTGGTGGGATCATATCGCACATATTTTATCTAATATATTGAATAAACCCATTTATCATAGATAAAAAATTATCCTCATATCAGTTTAAAATATATAATAGTATTTGATGAACCATTAACCATTTTTATTACAAATATCATCTCATATTATCCATAAAAACACTTTGTTAACAGACAAATTTATCTCATAATAAAATGGGAAATAAGATTAAAATAAAAATATATTTTATATAACCATTTAATCTTGAATTATTTATTTTCATTAAAAACCTCCATAGTAGAAACATTTTCAACTTTATTTCAATAAAAACTATAATTTATTTAAATTATTTCAATAATTTTAAAATTATGTGTATACCCTTTAAAATATAAGAATTTATCCTATAATATAGATACTTGATATGGACATTCCAAGAATTTTTTCAAATCCTTTTACATATTTAGCACAATTCCATCTCAAATGGAAATTCCATCCATTTTAAAAAAAACCTTAATTGATATCTAATAATCAATGTTAATAGTTCAACCATCCAATATTCTTCTTCAGGCCTAATAATATACCCATCAATGTTATCAATACATCACAGAGCTTAAAAACCCCATGTACTACTCAATTACACTCTACATATTGAGGTGATTAGGTAAAATTTTATTAAATTCATTTATATTTTCATAATATTTCTAAAAAATATTGAAAAACTAAATTCCTTAATTAGAAAAATCCATAAAGGGCAGATCTTGTCACTCTAAGTCAATCATATACTCAATAATATTGAGTAAATTACTAGAGACTAATGTTCTATTGGTAATTATGTATCTAATACATTTAAAAACATAAATAAAATATTTTTTATTCTTATTTTAAGTACTTATATCCCCTAATTTATAACTTCACTAGTATGTTTCCTAAGAAGGGGTTACTTTATCACATAGAATTTTTATTCCTACTTAAGAATAATTATTGTGTTTCTAAAAAAATTTATAAAGTTTCTTATATTAAGATTTTATTTCCCTAGGATTGATCTCAAAGTAATGTTTGAGGATTAAAATTAAATTTAATCTATAAAGAAATATTTTATCATATGACTAAAATGGTTTTAAACCATTTAAGAAGTATGTTCTTTAAATGTTCTCCTAATAAAATGATGCACCCTTTAATTATACATAATATCTATCAGTGGACCAAGATTCATACCTAACTAAGTAATAAGTCTTCTTTGGTTTTCCTCTCATTTCTTAGCTATTTAGATTGTCCATAATTCCAATTATATTATATATAAATTTGTGATGGTAATGTGTATAAATCCTTTCCTAAATTTATCTTATGGACAATATCAACTCTATTCCACTGGTATCATAATCTATAGGGTTTAAGAACTAATTTTAATGTTAATATAATTCCAAATAAAACCACATAATCATTTTTAGGTCACCTATAACTCATTTTTCTTATAAAATCCACGAGTTCCTTTCTTTGAAAGAACCTACCCAAATAGACGAGCAAGGTCTTGATAACCTTGGAAAATATCTAACAATTTATATTTTATGGGCTCATATATTCTCTTTATGTACACATGATTATAAAAAATTAGTTTTTGGTCTATTACACTTTTAACGAAATTAATTTATCCTAAACATATTTATGTATAACATTCTATAATACCTATGATTTTTGTTATTTTCCCAAAAATAAAATCTAATCTTATCCACACATATCCTAATGCATCACATACATAAGGTACATGACACCCTTCCTTGTAAAGATTTAAAACCATATGAAATAAAAATATCTATAAGTGAAAACACAGTGTGATAGGTAGAAAACCCCCACTTTTCTATATAGAGCCCAAGCCCCTGGGTTAGTTAGTAATCTAACTCAAAATACTACTACCCATGGATCACTTCTCAAGAAAGACCTAAATTCCCATACAATCCTAATATCTAAATTGTAAAAAATTATAATAAACCTTTACTCTTTAATATTATAACTCACAAAAAAACATATCCATGTTAGAATGTAGCTAAATATTATGTTATAACTATCATTCATCTCTTTATATGCTTGGTATAAAATTTATTAGAAGTATTTTATCAATTTAAAATAAACCATACATCAATTCATGATATAATGTTTATATAAATGAATAATAAAGTAGAGAATATGCCAAATAATTGAAAAATATGAATATTTAGATATGATATATACATTTAGGAACAATTCATAAATAAATTAGGGATAATATTTTTATAATAAACATGAATTTTGGATATTTTATAAATAAATAAACATAAAAATTTCATATTTTGTTCAATATTAACCTTTTCATATTACCAACTTACATGTAATTTAATGTGAACTCCTTTATATTATAAAATATGTGATATTTTATAAAACTCTTATAATTTCATAAACATTAAACATTTTAAATTAAAACATTACATATACTAAATATAAAATATTTTAATTTATTTAAACTTTGATCAAATCAACTAAAACACCTTTTGGTATGATTTAAATAAATTTCTAAAATAAATATTTTAATATTAACATTTTATATTTTCATTTATAGACATTTAATAAACTAATAAAACAATTATATTAGGCATTATTTTATAATTTATAAACACTTTATAAATTTTAAATCATGTAAAAAAACTTCAAAACTATATCACATCCATCAAAAAATATTTTTTATGATTGAATGTCTCCATAAAATTTGACATGGTTTCTCCAGGCACATGCCGATGAAAGTTTTTGATATTTTTAAGACAAACTATTTTTATTAGAAATTAAAAAACCATGACCATTTTTATGGAAACCATGATTGTTTTTCCCTAGTGGCATCTATTTATAAGGAGAAACCATAACTGTTTTTATGGAGATACCTTTTGGGTAAAACATGAAAAATATACTTCTATAACTCCAACATGTTTTAACATGACTATGTTGAGATTATCTTAAGGAATCCATTTTTAATACTAACCATGACCATTGTAATAGTGCACTAAGGCATGAAATATTCATATTTAGATGCTCTATTTACATGAAACTTTTTTTTCCTATTTTACATAACAAATACATGGTTTCATAAAATTTATTTGACCTTGTTCGTTTTTATCTTAAAGAACAATGAGGTTTAGAAATATTCCTAAACCATGGATATTGAGGAAAAACAAATCACGGATCTAGAAAAAATCCATATTTTTTAGATTCTTCATCACTCTAAAATTTCAATATAAATTTAATAGAAGGATGTTTTCATAATAGAGGAAAATAAAGATGGGATTGCACAGCACCCCGGGAGTACGCACCTCATGCGCCCCCCTTTTTTCAAAATCTCCCGCCCGTTATCCCAAATCCAGGCGGCTTGGATGCACCTCCGCTGGCTCCATCCACCCTAGATCCTGGCTCGTCTGGTGGCTTTCCCCTGGCACTATGGCCGCCCCCGGCCCCCGGCTCATCTCATGCTTCCCCCAGCCTCGGTGCCTCTTTCAGAGATGCCCTTTGCCCCCGGCTCGTGTTCCCCCTCAACCCTGCTTCCCAGCGTTGTCCCTCCCCCTGCCGGTGGTCTCTCGTGATGGCTCGTGTCTGACGGTTGAGGTCCCAGCGTTGACCTTTGAAGAGGCGGTGACATGCCTCCACTAGACGCTTGTGGTCCGGTTTGGGGCGCTGAAACCTCCGATCTCAGTTTTCCAGTGCATGGTAGGTTCGTGGGGCCTGTCTTCCCTGCCAAAGATCTCACCCATCCACCGCAATGCCTTCATTGTGGTTCTTGGTTCAGAAGCTGACTTTCTCTATTCGTGGTGTCGGGCCCCGAGGTCCTTGGGTAGATGGCGCTTCAGCCTAGCATGTTGGTCGATGGATTCACACAAGGGGAAGGAATGCCCCCTAGATGAGGTGTGGCTCAGCCTTCCTGGGATCCCGCTTCCCTTCCAAAATGTTGGCTTTCCTCAAGGCCATAGGAGACTCGCTAGGGGGTTTTCTCTGCTCTGATGAACGTACATAGAGCTGCTTAGATGCTTCGGAGGCCATGATCTGTGTTGAAATGGACATCTCGAGCCCCCCTCTTGACTGCATCTCTCTTCGAGTCAAGGACTCCTTTAGTTGGTCGCAACCAATTCTCTTCCCCACCTACCCGTTGTTCTGTTCTTCGTGCTGCCTCCAAGGGAACTCCCTCCAGGTTTTTAGGAAAATCCATCAGGGCGGTAGCAACCATCCTTGACATCCAGTGCCTACCCGTCCAGCCCAGGCGTCCTCATCCGCTAGCCTTGACGTCCCGCAGGTCACTCCTTCGGTGGTTGCCCCGACTCCTCTCCCCAGGCAGTCCCTTCTGGTGGCCCCTGGTTCAACCCACCAACGGCTTCCCCCTGCTCTGCTGGGGGCCTTGGTCCCTTTTCAGAACTCCCAAGGAGCCTCTCCATCTCCCGTTCATCCCCCTTCCCTTCCACTTTCAGGCTTGTGGAACAGCTTCCTCCTCCTCCCCCCTAGACCCAGTCCCTCCACCCAGGTGATCTTGCACCGTCCCAATTTGTAGTCCTTTCTGAAGGATTTGTCGCATAGGGTACATCATGCCCATCCCACTAGCCTCTCTCCCTCTCCCTCGCTCGTTGTACCCTATTCCTCCTCCCCCTCCCTCTCCTACCTTCTTCTACCGGCCCCCCTCTGTTGCCTCCCCCCCCCCCCACCCCCGCCCTCTCCCATCTTTTTGAGGTCTCATCCCCCACCCGAGATCAGGAATGGCATGCTTCCCCACAGTCCTCCATGAAGGGACAGAACTTGGGGTCCGCCCACTCTATAAAGGATCCCTCCACTGTGCCTTTTTCCCCACCTAACAACACAGGTCGGTGCACTCAAGCTCAGGCTATGAAGATGTGGGTACTCTCTCCCTCATGCTCCTCAGAGGCTAGGAGTCCCATAGCCAGATCGGGATTTTTCCTGTCTAATGTATCCAATGGTTTTCTAGAATGCCCAGGGCTTCGGTGCTCAGGCCAAAACGGAATTTCGTGCAGTAGAGGTACGTAAGCACAAGGTCAGTCTCATCATCATCTTGAAGCATAAAAAAACCTCTCCAAAATTGCTGATTTCTCTAGAATGCTATCCATGCAAGGATTCATGCATGCAGAGCCTACCAATAAACATATCTATATCTTTTGGAATCAACATATCTCTATCGATCTCATTCAGGTGGGTGGCCAGCATATAACTGCCAAGATCTCCTATGATAATGTAGCCCTTTTTGTATCCTTCATTTACGGGAACTGTGACTATCAGCAACGTGAGACCCTTTGGCAGGATCTCTCCAGCTTCGATCCAAGTAACTGTCCATGGATATTGGGAGGGGATTGGAACATTATTATAGACCGCGATGAAAGGAAGGGAAGGGGTCCCTTCCCCAGGAAAACGAGTCAGTGCTTTGCCCATTTCATAGCTGCCAACAACCTCTCGGGCCTCAGATTCACTGGAGACCGCTTCACCTGGTGTAACAACCAACATGGTCTACGATGCTCCAGGAGCCATTTGGACCGGTTCTTGGGAAACATGCAGGCCATTTCAGTGTACCCCAACATTAAAGTTAGCCACTTGGTGTGCAGCCTCTCCGACCACTCCCCGCTCCTTGTTTATACCTCAACAAGGCATCTGTCACCTACATCAACTAGATTCTCTCACCAGTGGGCCAACCTTCCCAG
This sequence comes from Viscum album, assembly GCA_963277665.1. Lineage (NCBI taxonomy): Eukaryota > Viridiplantae > Streptophyta > Magnoliopsida > Santalales > Viscaceae > Viscum > Viscum album. Next base: position 90,834,559 of record OY728154.1, read on the forward strand.
CTTTCAAAATACGGTTAGAAACTCCTGGTGTGCACTCGTTCAAGGGAGGTTGTGGATTTCCTTTCACAATAAACTCAGAAGGCTCAGAAGACGGCTTGCGGACTGGGCCAAATACTTCCCTCCGAGTGATGGGGACATGGAGGCCGCAATGCAGGATATTGAATGTCTTGAAGTGAGCCTTGAAGAAAATTGGGCAGAAACAATTTTTGTTGAATTATCTAGGAATAAATCCATCTTTATAGATATTTTGCTTTGTCAAGAACAGATGGTGAGGGAGTCCTCGAGGGATAGATGTCTTGAGGAGGGTGACAAGAACACCACCTTCTTCTATGCATACATTAAGGAAAGGAAGCGAATGATCCAACCTAACATCCTTATGGAGGATGGGTCGTACTCGAATTATAAGGAGGTGGTGGGGAATCTTGCCCACTCTTTCTTCAAATACCTCCTCGCAGGTCCCAACCCCTACATTCCCGAAGGTTACCCCAGGGAGGAAGTGGAGTTCATCATAGAGATTTCTGATCAGATGTCTCCCGGGGTCAATGAGATGATCAAGGCCCTTCCATCGGAGGTAGATATTCCTGAGACGATTAAGAACCTCAAACAAGAAAGTTCTCAAGGCCTGGATGGATTTCCAGGATCCTTCTATAGAGATTCTTGGGAGGTGGTCAAAGGCGATCTCACTAAGATGATCCAAGACTTTTTCAAGGGTAGGCCTCTCCCTCGTGTGGTGGCACCAACGACTCTGGTTCTTATCCCCAAAACCAAGAACCCATTGTCAATCCTCTAATATTTCCCGATTAGTATGTGTAACTTCCCCTACAAAATCCTTGAAACCATCATTAACACTAGATTGGCCACTCACCTCCCTCAGTGGATATCTTTAGAGCAACACGGTTTTTTAAAAGATCATTCTATCCAAGGGGAGATTGTGATGGCCCAGGAGATGGCCAGAGATATCAACTCCCAATCCCATGGCTCTAATCTGATCATTAAATTGGACATGAACAAATCCTATGATTGAATCGAATGGGGATTTATCAAAAATCTCCTCTCAGGTATGGGCCTCTATCCATGATCAACGGATATCATCTTTCAGTGCTATAGCTCTTCATGGCTGGTAGTGCATTTTATGGGGAAATTTTACGGTTTCTTCAAGGCTGTTTGGGGCCTAAGGCAGGGAGACCCCCTCTCCCCGAGCCTCTTTATCCCCTCACAGGAAATCGTCAGCTGCCTCAAACTCAAAAACATGATCAATGGTAGGATCCTCCCCTACAAGAAAGCGGGAACTCCCCCTTTATCTCCCACCTAATGTTTGCTGATGACATAATGATCTTCCTGAATGGAAATAGACGGTCCATTTTTGGCATCATTAAGGTTCTTGAGGACTATTTCCATTGGACCGGTCAAGTTATCAACAAGCCCAAGAGAAATGTGTACATCTCCAAAAAATACCCTCCTAACCAGGCTGGCACCATCTGCAACCTTCTCGGCATTGAAAGAGGGTGTTTGCCGATGAACTACCTGGGGGCCCCCATCTCCCCGAGAGGCCTCCCAATCAGAGATTTTGATCACATAGTGTGCCGCATCTCTGACAGGATCCTCAACTGGAAAATAGATACCTGTCATTCGGAGGCCACCTTGCTCTGGTTAACAGTGTTCTTGCAGCCACCCCAGTCCATTCCCTCTCATCCCTCAAAGTTCCTAAATCAGTTATCAATAATATTGACAAGATCTCGGCACGGTTCATATGGGATGCAAGGGATGAAGGCAAACGCTTCTGGGTCTCATGGAGGAGGATGGTGAGACCTATTCAGGAGGGCAGAATTGATGTTCACAATCTCACGGATACCTTGCTCTGTATATAGGCCAAACTAGCCTGGGAGCTTCATGAACACAGAACTTTATGGTGGAAAACCATGGGAAATAATCTTGTTGATGCCTTGCTGATGGAAGCAGGGCACCGGTCCTCTTTTATGCAGACCCTCATGCCTCTCTTTTCCACCCTTCTTCCCCACGTCCGGTGGATAATTGTCCAGGGGAAAGTGTCCTTCTGGCATGCCAACTGGGAAGGATCTGTGCTTGGCTTTCTGATGTGCCCTGTTTACAACATTTCGTTTGAAGAGGCCTGCAACTACCCGCCCTTTACTAAGGTAGTGCTAGACCCGGAACAATAAGAAATGTTTCATCGCATTGGCATCAACATGGAAGAAAACAGATGCATTTTCACTCCCTCTCAATCAGGAGATTTCATTTCCAAATCCAACCACAATATCCTCATTCCTCAACCCACCAAGATCCATGGAACAAGCTCCTTTGGCTCAAGCGAATCACATAGAAACTTAACTTCCTCACGTGGAGGCTAAGGAATGGTGCCCATGCCATAGATGATAATATAAAAAAAAATGCGGTATCCCAACCACTTCCTTCTGCTTGTGCTGAAACACCCATAAAGAGGAAAGTCTAGAGTATCTCTTCTATGAGGGGGAATGGGCCCAAGAGGTCTGGCATGCCTTTGGGACTTTCACTACTGTGCACAACTGTGATCCATATGAGGTGTCGTTCATCTCTTACTAGTTTCAGGGATCGGGTGACAAAAGTGTGGAATGAACTGCCAGGGACATCATTATGCATACAGGAGCGTGGTGTATCTGGAAAGCGAGGAACAAAGCACGATTTGAAGGGATCATCTCCTCTGGGTGGACCATCATTCCCAGAACACGATGCCTACTTCTCGACCTGACAAGATTTATCAAGGGATGGAATGAATCCCCCTCGCTCCAGTTTCTGCATCTGCACGTCCACGGTCTTCAAGATGCAGTTCCTCAAGGAAATTGGGTCTGGTGGCATCCCCCCTCCAGTGGATTGAATCTCAACATGGACGGATCCTTCTCAGAGGGATTCATGAAGGGAGGTGGGGTGGTTCGTGACGTCAGGGGATCATTCGGGTTTTCCTTCTTGGTTTTCCTGGGAAAGGGTACCTCCATCCAAGAAGAAGCTCTATCCCTTCTTCAAGGCCTTTACCTTTGCCGGAAGGGGGGCCTTATTATCACTGAAGCTGAAACGTATTCTCTCATCCTCCTCAACTCTCTGCAAGGCACCTGTCCCACCCCTTGGTCAATCACATACTGCATCAGGAAAAGCAGAAGCTTTCTCTCCAACATGCAGGTGAAACATACGTGGCAAGAAATAAATAAGGTGGAAGATCATATGGCATCCATTGCTGCCCAAGGCCTTGGTACCTCTTGTTTTTACAATGTTACTCAACTTAAACCTGAAGGGGTCAACCTCATGAGAGGGGATGCCCTCGGATTGCACTACTTTCACCCCCTAGGCCCTCTTCGGTTGTACCTCTAGCCTTGTGCTCTCCCCTTCCCCTATAATAAATAAACAAAGATGATGAATGCAATAGAAGGGGCTTTAATGCACTATTAGGTTTTAGAGGGGATAAAAATTTTCTAAACACACAAGAAAAAATCCACCTGCACCAATTTTACCAAAATATCATTCCATTCATTTGGATTGAATAAAATTAATGATGAATTATATACCTTTTCTATAATAACCCGATCTATCCAAGATTCTTCACATCGTCTTGATATAGATCACATGGAATTGGTCAATAGAATTATTCCTCCTATGGTATCCATGGGATGTGTGAATCACACAATTCTTGGGAAGTAATCTCTTCTATCTATGATTTTATATAACCTTAAGATTAAAGTATAAAGAGAAATGAGAGATAAAGAGGGTTTTGATGGCATAACCCAACCCACCAGGGCCCCACTTGGGACAACGATAAGCCTATTATTCCACCCCAATCCCTAATACAATAGGCTTGGGGGTGGTGACTAGAGAAAAGTAGGAATATCTCACAATATGAGAGGCCTTAGACTATATTAACCTACAAAATATACAAATATTCAATTAATAAAAGAACTATAAATGTATATAAACAAATAAACTATGTATAACCCAAGCACGAGACAACTGAAGGTTCCGGACGCAACGGAAGTGTGTGGGTGGATGTGCCCACATGGATTTTTGTCATTAACAATGATCAATCCAGGATCAATATGACGATAAACGCCAGTCTCCAAAGATCAAATCACAAAAATAGACAAAGAAAAGGAACTCCCTAGAACCACAAAGTAGGATCGTTACATGATGATTATAATTAATTTAATCAATTGAAAAGAAGTACATTTGGTGTTATTTCTTCGTTGATATTCCTGATCACATTACAATGTGATTTGTCATTGCATCGCAAAATCTAAGTGTATAATTCCTCTAGTGGTGATCCACACATGCACCTCGTATATCTGGACATCTCCAAAGGAGTCTCTGGGTGCTAGCGTAGAGAAACCTTTTCTTGTGTTGTCCACCTTAGATCATCTTGATCCTATGGAAGAGGATCTTTGTCGATCTTGAGAGTGTTCTTTGAGGAAGGGGTTCTTTCAGCCTTGATAGAATTCTCAAGAATTGTTGTGCACAGTGATTCTCTTGTATTTGGAAAAGAGTAGGGGTTTTAAGGATATTTATAATCGGTTTTGAGGTTGTATAGTTATGATAATAAATAAACACATTACACGTTTTATTTATTTCATTAAATCCCTTTTTAAATCTCCATGTCGAGTCATTAATTCCTTGACATGCGCCCACACTGATTATAATAAATATCATTTAATAAAAAGATATTTTCTCAAAATCCTGACTGGAAAAACTACTTGGCATGTACTTGTTTTTCATTGAAAACTACACGGCGTGTACATTAAATGTACACGGCATGTATATCTTGTTTTAATTTATTCATTTCCTTTCCAAAATGACAAATACACGGTGTGTACATTTAATAATACACGGCATGTACTTTTTTTTAAAATAAAACTACTTAGGCTTCTTTGAATAATTATTAAACCACATACGGGAATAATCTTTATTCTACTTGAGATACTTGAATACACTTAGTGTGTGACCCTCTAGGCCTCTTTCTCATTGACATTAGGCGGGCTTTCCTAAAGGCCAAGATTACTGTCTAGCAACAGGTCAAGGCACCCAAGAGAAAGAAGTTGATGCCGCATTGACGTATCACGTCATACAAATGCTTACTGTATAATTTAATCCCTTTGTCTCAATATCTCATCAAGCAGGTTTCATTGTAGTGTCATAAACCTATATGCTTGATCTGTCATTCTTTGACTTCCAGAAATAAACTCGTCGTGACACCATGGACTTAGAATTTGTTCGACAGTTATATTTCAATCAAAGGACCTGAGATATCTAATTCCATAAATATGGAAGGGACAAATCCTTCCCTCGACTTATCCATTAACAACATGTCAATCGTGATGCACCCAACGTACCCTACTTCCCGCCAACTGTCCTCATGATAGTTTTTGTCAGAAAATCTAAGTGCGTGAATCATGACATGAGTTAATGATAATCTTCTAGTCTAAGGACCATTACACACGCTCGTAGATAGTAATGTACGATGACACCAAGACATGCAGAATTACTACTGGAGGTTCTGTTCTCATAATCTCCCATCTTGGAGATTACCAAGTGCCAACTCCATGAGAGAGAGTCTCATCTTCTTATGAGTACTTGCACATGACGGTGTGTATACTATGTGTCTTATTATAGTATGCCATCCAACTGCAGAACTTTATTTAAGAATATTGTTATAGAATTTCAAGGTTCTCATCATAGAGGGGATCTTCCATGACCTTATTAATGCAACAAATATTCCAGGACATTATTGTATTATAGTCATGCAGAAAAATGAACAATATATAATAAGTGAACATTCAGGTAATCAAAGTACAAAATAGTTGGTTCTCTGGACACCAACCCTTATGAACTCCTACTTGGAATAGAGCCAACTACCTATAACTTTTAGTCCGCTAGACCTCACATGATGATCATGTTTCTGCTAAGTCAAGGATTTAGTCAAGGGGTCTGTCACATTGTCTTCTGTAGAAATACTGCTCACTGCAACTTCACCTCTCTGAGAAAAATCCCTCAAGAGATGATATATCCAAAGTATGTGCTTTGTCCACTTATGTAACCTTGGCTCTTTTGCAAGTGCCACTGCTGCAGTATTATCGCAATTGAATGTGATAGGATCTTTACTTCTCGGTACTACATCCATCTCTTGGACAAAGATTCAAATCCATAATGATTTTTTAGCTGCCTCAGAAGCCGCGATATACTCGAACTCCGCTATAGAATCTGCCACCACACTTTTCTTTGAACTCTTCAAGCTCCCCACACCTCTATTAAAACTGAATATGTATCCAGTTTGTGACTTCATGTCATCTTGATCAGTCTGGAAACTAGCATCTACATTTCCTCTGATGACTAGTTCCTCATCTCTTCCCTAAACCAGGAACATATCCTTAGTACGCCTCAGATACTTAAGGATAGTCTTGACTGCCATCCAATAGAGGTCTCCTAGATCAGCTTGATATATACCTATTATACTTAATGTGTAAGAAACATACAGCCCCGTACATAGCATATCATAAATTACTGACCCAATTGCAGATGCGTAAGGGATCTTTTCCATTTTATTTCTTTCCTCATGTGTCTGAGGACACATTTTCTTGGAAAGATGAATGCCATGTGACATTAGTAACAATACCCTCTTGGATTGTTCCATACTGAATCTCTTTAGTATCTTTTCAATGTATGTACTTTGACTCAGGTCTAGAATTCTCTTGGATCTATCATGATGGATCTTGATTCCAAGAATATAAGCTACCTCGCCCAAGTATTTCATGGAGAAGCATTTATCTAACCATTACTTAACTGACTGTAAGACAGGTCTTCATTTCCAATTAGTAATATGTCATCAACATATACTATTAGGAAAACGACTACACTCCCACTAAACCTCTTATAGACACAAGGCTCACATTCATTCTTAACAAAGCCAAATTTCATTACAGCTTCATCAAAACAAATTTTCCATGACCTCGATGCATGATTTAATCCATAAATGTATTTCTGCAACTTGAATACCATGTTGGAATCCTTTGGAGTCACAAACCCTTCAGGTTGTGTCATGTAGACATCTTCCCAGAGGTTCCCGTTAAGGAATGTTGTTTTGACATCCATTTTCCAAATTTCATAGTCATGGTAAGCGGAAATGGCCAATAGGATTCTGATGGATTTCAACATCACAACTGGGGAAATTGTTTCATCATAGTCAATTCCTTGATGTTGTCTAAAAACTTTTGCAACCAGTCATGCCTTATAGGTGCTGACTTGCCCCTCGATGTCCATTTTCTTCTTGAATACCCATTTATTACCAATAGGCTTTACATCCAATGGAGGATCTACCAAAATCCAGAATTGGTTTTGGTACATGGAATCCATTTTAGAATTCATGGCTTTTTGCCACTTGGAAATGTTTGTGCCGTCAACTACTTTTTTGTAGGTAATAGGATCATCATTGTCAACCAATAATGAGTCACCATCCTCAGGGACAAGAAAACCATATCATTCTAGTTCTCTTACCTCTATCGTGCTCCTACATAGTTCTTGTGTCTCTGGAACAGATTGTTCTTCCACAGGGCTTTGTGAAATCTGTTCTTGTACCAACTCCTATGTATCTTGAGCCTCGACTTCATCGAAGTCTATCTCACTCCCACTATCTCTTTTGGAGATGTGCTCCCTCTCAAGGAATATGGAGTGTCTTTCCACTGTAACCTTTTTTTCTGAGGGGTTGTATAGGTAATATCCCTTTGTTTCCTTGGGATATCTTATAATGATACACTTTGTTCCTCAAGGAGAAAGTTTGTTACCTGAAGAGGCCTTAACAAATGCTTCGCTACCCCCACACATGTAAATTCAATAACATGGCTTTGCGTCCACTCCATAACTCATATGGAATACCATTTATCGATTTAGTTGGTACTTGGTTTAGTATGTGTGCTGCTGTTTGTAATTAATATCCCCAAAAGGATAATAGAAGACTCACATGACTCATCATTCATCTCACCATGTCCAAAAGGTTGTGGTTACTCCTTTCACTTACACCATTTCACTGAGGTGTATAAGGAGGAGTGAGTTGAGATAGAATCCCAAAATCCCGTAAGAATTCAATGAAGTACTGATTAAGATATTCTCTTACTCTGTCTGAGTGGTGTTTATTAATCTTCTTACCAAGCTGGTTCTCAACTTTATTCTTTTATTCTTTGAACCGATCAAAATAACTGACTTATACCTCATTAAGTAAATATGTCCATATCTACTAAAATCATGAGTAAAAGTTATGAAGTATGATAAACCACCCCTTGCTTCTACTAGAAATGGTCCACACACATCTATGTGAACTAATTCTTGAATCTCTTTAGCCCTTTCACATCTCCCACTAAATGGGGCTTTGTTCATTTTGCCTTGTAGAAACGCGTGACATACACCAAGTGGTTTTAGTTCGAAAGAATCTAAATACCCATCTTGATGTAATTTTGTCAAATGTTTCTCATTGACCTGACCAAGACAGTGATGCCCAATTTGGGTGTGGTATTAGTCATGTGAATTAACTTTGTCATTGATTTCCATTTCTTGGTTTGTGTAGTATAACACATAAAGGTCGTTATATAAATGTTCCATAACAAAAAAAATGCTATATTTATAAAAGTAGAAACATTCATTTCCAAACATGAAGATGAATCCATCAATATCTAATCTAGATAATGAGATAATGTTTTTGGTCACATAGGGTACATAATAACGTCATTTTAAAACCAAGACCACCCTAGTAGGCAATGTGAGGTGGTAGTCCCTAACTGCAACAACAGCATGTCTGGCTCCATTTGGCTACTCGTAGATCTACCTCCCCTCGATCAATCTTCCTGAATCTACTTGGTTCCTGTATTTGGATACATATCTGAGCACCACAAGCTATATCTAATACCCAATTTGTAGAAATAGATTGATTGAATTCGATGACAAACACACCTGAAGCTTCCCTTTTCTTCCTAGGCTAGGTGCAATTTTTCTTCCAGTGGCCCTTCTTTCCACATGCGAAACAAACAACATCATGTTCCCTTGCCTCCCCTTTTATCTTCCTTTTCTTGGAAGGCCTTAAAGAAGATTTGGGATTAAATCTCTTCTCTTTCCCTTTCCTTTTATTCACCATAAGGGAAGAAGGTTTTTCACGCTTCATATCATTGACCACTTAGAAAAGAAGGATAAGAATATCAAACAGAGACTTATCAATGTTGTTCATGTTGAAGTTCACAACCAAGTTTTAGAAGCTCTGGGGGAGTGATGCAAGAATGAGATTGGTACCCAGTTCTTCGGGGAGTTTAAACCCTAGAACCTCTGAGCATTCAATGTAGCCAATGAGCTTGACTACATGAGGCTCGGCTGGGGCACCCTCTCCAAGCTTGCTCTAAAATAGAGCCTTAGATATCTCAAACCTTTCCTATCTTTCTCTCTCCTTGTATAGACCATAGAGGTGCTTGAGCATGCCATAGGCATCCATGTCTTCATGAGACTTCATGAGCTCATTAGATATTGAGTACAAAATTAAACATTGAACGTCGAGTGCATCGCTCAAATGTTTATCATAGACCAGGAAATCTTCATCACTCGTCCCTTGTGCAGGCGGATCAGGAAGTGAGGAATCCTGCATGTAAAACTTTCGTTCATGGCGTAAGATAACCCGAAGGTGCCTAAACCATTCTTGAAGGTTACTACCAGTGATGATTTTGTCTTTATCAATAATTGATCACAGAGAAAATGTGGTTGATGGGTTTTTCATTTTGATTCTACAAATTAAAAGAGAAAATTTATCAGTACCATTTGATTACATTTCATGAAAAATAATAAATGAATTTATTTATTCTCCCACTATTTTATCAATTCCCAATGTCCCTCACTATTGAACTCGGAATGTCCAGTTTCTTTAACATTCTAGTGGCAAGGATCCATATTCCCATTCGCAAAACCCCAACAAGGGTTGGTCAAGCTATTTGAATTTATTTAGGTAGGTAGGTATTTTCAAACTGTGAGCTTACAGTTCCTTGATCTGTTGAGTGGACTCCACAATCCTGAAATCCTGACTTGGATTTCCTCAACTCTTGCCTCCAATATTACATGAAGTCTAGCAAGGGATACTCCTCTTGATGTAATATGGTCAAGTCAACACAAAACCTTTCATAAGGGCTTCCTTTATAAAAGTAAGTGTCCCAACAAGGGTTGGTCAAACACGTTGTTTTATTGAGTCTTGCCCTTAATCAAATAACGGAAGGCTTGGTCTGACATAATATTATATTGAGGTATTTTAATCATTTATGTGTAGTTTCGCATTATCACATGCTTGTTAATATTAAGTGATTCTTTCATAATAGATTAACCATGTTCTGATAATGTTCACGCATAGTCCGGTTTTTATTTTATTCCATCTTTGCATGTTTCTTTATTAATTATGTGATCGTGACAACACATACATAATAAATAAACCATGCAATCAGACAGAATTAAAATAATATGGCATGATCATGAGCTTCTATTGGTTATCTTATCTAGCTGTTTTAATAAGCTAACCCTGACCTAGGGAAAACACCTTGAACCCGATGGTTCATGTTTTGCAGCTCCCACCTGTCCACCTTTGTATCTTCTTGGGTTGGTTTCACCTCAGCTTCGGATTTTGAACAGTCTCCTCTGGCTTGGGAGATCCTCAATTACATGGGGTTTACATTAAAGAAACCATGGGCACAAATGCCCTACATTTTATTGGAAGAAGACTCATAGGCCAATGAATTTAAATTAAACAAATTTAATTGAAACCATACACACATAAAAAGGGTCTTTAGTCTATCTCATGATCATCCATAGCATGCAATGACATTTACGCATATTTAGAATTCAAATTCTTTTAATTGTTCTTTCATTTAAGATAATTCGCGCTTGACTTCAATTAATTATGATCTTATAATTAACAAATTCTTTATCTTAAATTCCTTTCTGAATTTCCTTGAGATTCTTCTCATCCATGTTCCTTGTACAAGTATTTTTACTTTTGGAGGAAACCTGGTGAAATTTCTGGTAAGTACATGGCGTGTAGTTTATATTTACACGGCATGCATTTCTTTTCACCCTTTATCCAAAGTACACGCCGGAGGCTTTGGCGTGTTTTCTGTACTTTGGAAATTTTGTAGTACACGGCATGTAGATAAATCATACACGGCGTGTACTTCCTTGTTACGTGGTAACCGGCCTGGCAATCCCTTGTATGTGGTACGCATCTTCTCCTTTGTACATGGTTTCACTTGGCCCAGATCGGACTACACGAAATGTTGTACCAACATAAACGCCATGTATTCCGGTTCCCACATGCCATTTAATTTTGTTCAACACTGCGTAATAACAACTTAGGCATACTCAATTCACATGGCATGGTTTGGCGGACCAGTGCCGGTTCGTTGAACCGAAGTACACTGCATATAGTTTTCATTACACACCATGTATTCCCGTGTTGTACAGACAGAAAGAGAGGCTCCTCCGGATGAGTTCCTCATTCTTATTTTAATCAAAATTAAAATTAAAAGACCGTTTCTATGATATGAATTGAGAAACGAATGAGGAAGAACATATCTCGATTATTCAGATTTATAGAACAATTTATTTTGAATTGAATAAAATATAAATGTGTAAATTATCAATGAAAATTAAATAACTATAATCAACATTTTAACCTCCCTCTGATACCAATTGAAGGTTCCAGGCATAGCAGAAGCGCGTGGATGGATGTTCCCACTTGGGTTTTTGTCATTAACAACGATCAATCTGGGATCAATACGACGATAAACGCCAGTCTCCACAGATCGAAACACAGAAATAAAAAATGAAAAGGAATGTCCCAGAAGCACAAAGTAGGATCATTAAAGGTTGATTATAATTAATTTAATCAATTAAAAGGAAGTACATTTTAATGTTCTTTCTTCATTGATATTCTTGATCACGTTCTGATTTGATTCATCGTTGCGTCGCAGAATCCAAGTGTAGACTTCCTCTAGTAGTGATCCACGCGTGCACCACGTATCTCTAGACATCGCCAGAGGAGTCTCTGGGTGATAGCATGGAGAAGCCTTTGATTTATTTGTCTACCTTAGATCATCTTGATCTGATGGAAGAAGATCTCTTTCGGTCTTGAGATCATTCTTGGAGGAAGAGGTTCCTTCGGCCTTGAAATAATTCTCCAGAATTGTTGTTCACAACGATTCTCTTGTCTTAGGAAAAATTTGGGGTTGTGAGGATATTTATAATTGGGTTTGAGGTTATAGAGTTATGACAATAAATAAACGTGTTATGCATTTTATTTATTTCATTATCTATCTTTTGAAAACCCCATGTCGAGTCATTAATTCCTTGACATAAACCATCACTGATTATAATAAATATCATTTAATAAAACTATATTTCCTCAAAATCCCGACTGGAAAAACTACACGGCGTGTACTTTTTTTTCATTGAAAACTACATGGCATGTACATTCAATGTACACAGTGTGTATATCTTGTTTTCATTTATTCATTTCCTTCCAAAAATAAAAACTACACGACATATACATTTAATAATACACGACATGTACTTGTTTTCAAAATAAAACTATTTAGGCTTCCTTGAATAATTATTAAACCACGTACGGGAATAATCTGCATTCAACTCGAGATACTTGAATACACTTAGTGTGTGACCCTCTAGGCCTCTTTCTCATTGACATTAGGCGGGTTTTTCTAAAGTCCAAGATTACTCTCTATCAACGGGTCAAGGAACCCAAGAGAAAGAAGTTGACGACGCATTTATCTATCATCTCATACGAATGCTTACTGTGTAATTCAATCCCTTTGTCTCAATATATCATCAAGCAGGTTTCATGGTAGTGTCATAAACCTATATGATTGATATGTCATTCTTTGACTTCCAGAAATAAACTCGTCGTGGCACCATGGCCATGGAATTTGTTCGATAGTTCTATTTAAATCAAAGGGTCTGATATATCTACTTTCATAAATATGGAAGGGAAAAATCCTTCCCCGACTTATCCATTAACAACACATCATTCGTGATGTACCCAATGTACTCTACTTCCGGCCAACTGTCTTTGTGATGGTTTTCTCCAGCAATTCTAAGTGCGCAAGTCATGACATGAGTAAATGATAATCTTCCAGCCTAAGGACAATTACACATGCCCGCAGATAGTAATGTCTTATGACACCAAGACATACAGAATTACTACTGGCGGGTTTATTCTCATAATCTCCCATATTAGAGATTACCAAGTGTGAACTCCATGAGAGAGAGTCTCGTCTTCTTACGAGTACTCACACATGACGGTCTGTATACTATGTGTTCTATCATAGTATGCCATCCAACCACATAACTTTATTTAAGAATATTGTTATAGCATTTCAAGGTTCTCATCATAGCATGGATCTTCTATGACCTTATTAATGCAACAAATATTCCCAGACATTATTGTATTATAGTCATGCAGAACAATGAACAATATACAATAAGTGATCATTCATATAATCAAAGTACAAAACAGTTGGTTCTCAGGAAACCAACCCTTACAACAACAATATACATGTAAATAACCACAAATGAAAATAAAAAGGAATTTTACATCTTATAATCCCCTTAAACAATTAGTTATAAGAAACTGGAAAACTCCTCCTCACTATGTATACTCCTAGAATGATCTCTAACTGCAATGGTCACTCTGACCAACATGAACCCCCAAGCTCTATCATGTGTCTCTAAGTATCACTAGGGGTTATCTTGGAAGAATCCAAACCAACTCCATTTCAACCAAGACAATCTTCCGAATTGTGCTTTGTCTTCACCTACACAATATGTGTAGGAAAAAATACCATGAAAGGGTGAGTATAAATATACAGAATTGGATACCCTGAAACCATAAATAAAATACAATAAAATTGTTAACTAAAAACCCATAGTAGTAGATAGTAAATAGGAAGAAGATAAAAATGGATCCATATGTTCTCTTAAACCATTAGTATCAAGTATTAAAGGAAGGTCCCAATCATATAAACTCTAATCCTTGAAAGAAATACTATACGTGCAACCAAGGGAGCTCTAAACACCAAAGAGTGTAGAAATCCTCAAGTCAATAACTAGTTTTATACCGAAACTCAAAGGAAAATCATGAGGTTACAATGAGTGAAAAGTACCTAAGAAATATTAATTTGTTATAATTTAAAAATAATATACCTTAATCATAATCTCTGAAGGGGAGGAACCACTACACGATGAACCAAACAAACATCCTTCAATGAAGTATCACACTAAACTATCCACACTACCCACATCACCATTCTAGAAGCTCATAAAGGATCCCACATCTTACCTAATATTAGTCCAAAATATAGGGGTACCAACCCCTACTATTATAAACACCCTGATATTCTCTCAATAAGGGAATGCAATTCTTAATAGAAAAATCTAGTCCCTCACATTCATCTATAGGTGAATTCAACATGAAGATCCAAGAGTCTGAACTACCCAATCTAAAATTCCAAGCAACCTCACCAAAGACATAATTGGGAGACAAATGCCTCAGTGGAAGGAACTTAAATCAAGGGAGTGAAACTCATAGATAGAGGATACCGCACTCTAGGTAAAGGGGTGAATATCTGACCATACCTATAACAAGGGACATATGATATTATTCCTTGGGTTTATAGGGGAAATAAATGAACCCTTCTATAAATCAACCTTATATAGAGGATCCCACACCTTGGGTGTACATAGGGAATACCGGAGACTGCATTTAGGATAAGATAGAGGTTATCATTACTTGATTATATGAGGGAATACCTGAAAATATCTTTAAACCGACCCAAAGAGAGAGAATATTATGCCCTGGGTATAAATTGGAAACAGCTAACCATATCTAAGGGATGAGAGTGGTCCGATCATTAGGTATGAACTTAATATTCGGATATATGGATACAAATATTAAATATGTTTATCAAACCTTATAAATTATATCATATGGATGAATGGACTTTGTTATTGTGACCAACATGAAAAAATACTCAGGATATACGATTTATTTATTTATTCAAAGTGGACACCCAGTGAAGGAGATCTGAAAAACATTCCATGAATACATAGGGAGGACCACATAGAGGCCTTTGGTTATTCCACATGGTGAAAACCAAATTACCTCCCAAGTTGGGTGAACCCAACTTGACATCACTCGCCTAGTTCTCTTCATTTATGGGCAATGGTTTTGGACTTGAACTATGATAACCCAACCTATTAGGGCCAAATAGATCTGCCTAGAACACCACCCTCAACCTCTATCTGGAGGGCAGGGTGAAGTTCAATACTAATGGATTATATGAACATTGGAAAACCTAATCCCCCCTCCTCACTCATCACACCGTAGTGGCCAGGTCAACTGCTGCTCTTCTATGTCGTGGAGGCCCCACTGACTGCTAATCCTTCATGTCATAGGGGACCATATGGTTGTCACTCCCCTATTTTGTTCCACTTAATACACTTTATGTTGGGGTTTAATTACCAACACCTCCATCATCCATCACCAAATGTTTTTGTGACTAACTACTTTTGTGTATAACCATCTACCGTTGGTTCCCTATAGCCAAATACTCCATACATTTGATTACAAATATATTCAAAGACTTTAATATTAATAAATATCTTATCACATAATGAGTGTTCTTTTATGTATTATTAATAAGATATTTTACTTATAGTCTATGTCACATTGAAAGGTTATTGAAGTTTCGTGTGATGGTGATAACTTTGAAGTGCCATGAAATTATTTTTAAACATATGATCTATGTCTGTATGACATCTATATAATAGGAAACAAATGGTGTAGGATATTATGTATAGGGGGATCATAAGATATTGATACTTCCTCTCATGAAGTTATCAGTTGGTAATCTCTAATAGAAGAGGTTATGATAACAGACTCCCCTATAAGAATTCCATATGTTATATGTGTCATTGGTCCTATCTATAGATGTGTGTATTGTACCTTAGACGTGAAATTATTATTAATTAATATCATGATCCATGTACTTATATATTCATATAAAAATCATGAAGTATATTTCATTGATGTGTTAGGATATTTTGGGTGCATAATGAGTGATACGACATTAATGAATAAGTGAAAAAATGATTTTTTTTCCAATTTTTAATGGAAGTAGATATATCTGGACCTTTGATTGAAATGAAAGTATCAGATAAATCCACTTCCATGGTAGGATATCAATGCGTTAATTTCTATAATTCAAGGAAATATAAATTATGGTTGATGACATAAAGTATGAAACCTTTTTTATGATATATCGAGAAAAAGAGATTATATTACACATTAATTATTTGTAGGAGGTGTCATTGTTGCGACATTATATTATTTCTCTATATGTTCTGTGAATTGTTTCTAGAAACTGATCATATAATTTATGATATTCTTACATAATTCTACTAAGTAATAGTTTTAAAGGATTACATACAAAGTGGATCCAGAATCTTAGTAAAATTCTATTTGAATTTAACAGTTTGAATAAATATTATTCATAGTTTGGGGTTTAATTATTATTTAAGATGTGTTGATCACATAAATTAAATAAGAATATATTTAAAATAATATATACATGAAAAATAATTGGTTACATAAGTATCAAATAAATTTTTATCTTCCAATTTTGTGAATATAAAATCTATTTTTTTATTGAATGAATAATATAGTGATATTTATTTATTTAAATAAATAGTTATTATTCAAGGTTTGATAAATGTATAGGAGGATTGGATGTCCGAGTTAAAGGTCCAAAATAAATTATACGTAAATAATCAAGTGTTTTTCACATTCCAGGGAAATAATAATAATAATAACAATCGATGTGATGTTTTATTTAGGATCAATAAATTATTTGAGGGCCTTTGTGAAAAACTAACTCTCTATCCAAGATATATAAACAAGGTTATATCATTTTAAATCTATGGGAATCATTGTGAATAGTAAATTTTATCTCTATAGAATTATCAAAAAAACACTAGGGTTATAATCTCACAAACTCTCTCAAGAATAGAGAAATAAAATCCTCCTCCACCAACTCTAAAGATCAAGATAAAAAGAGAGAGTCATTCATGTTCAAAAATAGTATTATTAAGATCAATTTCAAATGATACTATTGGTTTTCATCATCCTTTATAATACTTGGAGTTCCAATAATTATGTTATGATACTCATTGAGAATTTGTGGGAACCATTATTTAGATTTTTTTAGATCCTTCATCACAAATATTGTTCGCACAGAATGGTCAACCAATTTGATAATTAAGTAAGAATTCAAAGAGAAGGTAATTATTATATAAATAAACTAAATTTATTGGACATGTGAAAATATACCATTTTCAATTATGTAATTGTTGATATCATTTGGTTCTGAGGATTTATTCTAAGAACAAAAATAATCCATTATTGGGATGGACCCAACTATGTTTGTTGTTCTCTAGAACATTCAGTCACCCCCACCACACCTATTCTACAACATGATATCCCAAACTCATACCATTGTTGTTATGTCATTCCACCTCTAGTTATAACCATCTCTCTTTTCTCCCCATAGTGTGCGATTCACCATCCCTTACATGAGGAAAATGAAAGAGAAAGGGGTATACAAGAGAAGAGAGATCGGATAAGGATAGATTATTGAGCTCATTCTTCACCAATTCACCAATGGTTTTTCACATTTGAAACAAAGTTAAGGATAAAATTAAATCTACCCAATTTGAATAATACAATGGATATTATTTTATGGATTCGAGATTGAGGTAAAATCAATCCTTCTTAAATAATTCAACATAAAATTATTCCATAAAGAATAAAGAAAATCCCCATATTATATAATTATTATCAATAAAAATTACAGAATAATAGAAAAAAATAATTAATGATACCTACCTTAGGTCGAGATTGATCATTAAAAAATATTGAATCCATGTTCGAGATTGTGGAAAATAGACATGATATTTTATTTTATCTAGTTTCTTTTCCACCCAAGACCCTATCTCCACATCTTATTTCTCACGCAGGTTTCATGCCAACAGAAAATGGATCAACCAAGATAGGTGACATAATGGGAATTAAATAAAGGGTCTCCTAGGGTGTTTACATTAATTAATTAATTAAATCAATTAATTAATCCACCTACGATGAAAAACACCCAAGAATCCTGATGTGAATAAAGACAACACCAATTCTAGAGAATAGAACCCATAATGGACTCAACTATAGTATCAGTTTTTCAATCCGAGATCGTATTTATAAGGAATATCATAATTTATGAGAATTAACACATGAAAACTTATAATAATATATTTATATTTATATATTTTTATCGAGAATCATCTTTTACCACAATTCTGTATCGTCTCATCTCGAGAGTAAACACCATACCCTGGATTCAACAAGACCATCGAATAAATTTTTAGGGTCATCTTGAAGGATAAATATTTTTATTTTACACCTAGGGAGGTCTTGGGACTCTAAAACTAAAAATCTAATTAATTGTAGATCACGAAAAATCATTGTGACTCTATCCACCCCACCATAAGACCCCTTCACACTAAATAAAGAAACTATTAGGGTTCCTTATAAAAATCTTAAGTTGAAAACATTCCTACTTTAGAAACACTTCTCTAATATTTGGAGGTTTGAGATCTAAGAGAATTCGATATAGCACCACTTGAGAAGGGATCACCCTCTTACATCACCAAAGTAATTATATCCAACTCATCTTGAAGAAAAACCTTAATAGGAACAAACATCCACTCCCTGCGAGTCTGGGTAATCCTCTACACCCAAAACGTATTTCCATAAATTAATATCATCATACCACATGGGATAAAATGATTTTTTCAAACAAATGGATTTTTTATCAAAAATTTTCATTAACAATGTTATATATAGTGTGAATTCTATACTCTACACCTATAAGATAACCCTTAATTTTCGACTTCAGACCTCAATATAACACCTAAGAGAGCGACCAAAACCCACAAACTTCCAATATAACCTCCTCTTAAACTACATAATAGAAGTTTATATGTGATGGGTTCACCCAAAAAGATCCATTTTACATTCCACACAGAGGTTAATACTATACTTAGGTTATCTCCACTCAGGATGTCCATTATGATATTTAACAAAAACACCACAAGAAGACTATTATCCACCTGGAAAAAGTAGATGATGTGGTCCCAGCCTTTAGGAAAACCATTTAGGTCTATTTCCTAAAACCATCTCGTCACACAGGACCACTAAATCAATATATATACCCTGGCACTCTGTCATATAAGGTATGAGTGGGGGTAAAACACTATCGATCGAAGGTGAGAGCACATCTATATTTCCATGCAAGAATCACTACTCCAAAACTAGCTTCTAACACATATCCTCCATCTTATAGACATAGAGTCCTTTTTTAGAAGTTTCAAATACCATGTTGTTGTTTAACTACTAAAAATACAATAAACCTTTATGGTCTTATATTCATGAATATCAATGATACCTAATAAATTTGATTCCCATACTATAATATTTTACTACATAGTTGGTTCCCTCGTGAAAAGACTAGGAAAAATTCATTGAACTCCAAACAAGATCCTCCAAGATCAATTTCAATAAATTATTCAACTCACCACTACTCAAATTAATAGCTTGAAATCATCTCTAGAGCACAACCTAATGCATAAATAGGTATCCCGTCAAGGAACATCCATGGTTCCCCCTTATAAAATCATTCATTCTTCCACATTTAAAAGAAGTTAACTTCTCATCCAAGAGAATAGATCATAAATCCATCCATTTTATACTATGGGTAGACAAATTCATCTTCAAGAAGGTTGTCACTCCTCAAAACACCCACAAGGAGTAAATTATCACCAAAAACATTAAAGAATAATTATCACCAAGAAACTTTCATGCATGTTCGGTTTGATTAATTGTGGAACTTAAAACATGGATAAACTATGATTTGATAAATCCATCCCTGAATATGATATTCTCTGTTTACTATAACGGTGAGTGAAAAATGGTCACCATCTATAGAAACTATGTATACAAAAAGGTTTTGTATAGGGGTCCTACTAAAAATTCCAAATCTTGATCATTTGATGTAATAATCCTAACTCTGGTCTGCACCATTTAGTATGAGGGTATTTGAAAAGAGGACACAAATAAAACTCTAAAAAACATCTATGAATGCATGAACATACCCATCTATCATGCACATATTCATGATGGAGATCCATCCATTTAAATTTTATGGTTATCATTTGGAAAAATAAAATTATGCTCCAAAATCTAGGGTGTAACCCCACCAGGAATACCTAACTGAAAAATCTCACTCTGGGGTCTCTGACAAAATTTATTTTTCATGAAAAAAATTATGGATCAATAATTCCTTCACAGAGTCTCTGTTCGAACAAAAAAAATGAAAAATTACACTATAAAACATATCAAAGGGACACCTCATGAGGTTTATAGGCCTCAACGCATACCCAGACATGGTTATGCTACCATGCGAGGGTCCAAAATCCTTAAATAAAACTACATATTGATCAAGGTATTAAACTCCATCCATGGTACTATAATACCATTTTGAGCTTTATAAAAACATCATCAATTAAAAACTCACCATACTGTATAAGAAACCAAAAATAATAATAATAATCTAGTCATAAAAAGTGTAAAATATATTAGAATATGATTCATAATATCTAACCAAACCTTTGTTGCTCAAGGATCAAGCTCACATTATAAACCCCTGAGTCATTTTTCAATGAAATATACACAAAATGATCACTCTATAATTAGTCTCTTATAAATTAGAGTAATATTCCATCCACTATACAAGAAATATTCTTACTATGTATTAAGGTGAGAGAAAATACCAAATATTTAGGGGAAATAATTTCTTCCAATAGAGTCTCTAAAAATAATGCATCATCACTCACAGACTAGAAAAAAGAGGCCCAACTACTGGAAAGGGATCTTCATGACCCTACCTCAATATATAAGATGAATATTAGTGGGTAACATTATTAATTTAATAACATAAATCCACAAGTATTAGGTAATATTTCGATTATATCGCACAATAAGGATAGGAAAAGCATATTTGACCACTATAAAAGGTCTGTACCAACTTACTTGTACCTCACACTGATGACTTAGAGCTCTAAGTATATTAATAGGCAATCAAAGTCTAGAAAAACAGATTGGTCACCACACATATGATGTCCTCTCTAGTCTAATAACCAAACTTAAGATGTAACACCCCATGATTCCATAGTACGTTATCTATTTAAAGTAATTCTATAGCTTGTGCTACAAGAAACACCATGTTCGAGCGCACCACAACTTGCCAAACTAGTCGTTCAAAAAACATTTATGAATAGTATTAACTGAATTTTAATTTTTATATACTCTATATAATTTTAACATCCATTTTATGTGTTTCTTAGACATAATATAAGAACAAATTCAGTTTTTCAGATAAAAAAGCATTTTTCAAAAAATTAAATTTTACCGCCTTTTAATGGAGAACCCTTTTTAAAATCCAATATTTGACACTTTTATATATTAAAATTGACAAAATAAACTTCTTCTTTAGAATTGAAACAAAAAAAATTAGTCTGGAGAAACTTTTGGTGGTTTTTTGATAACTTTCATATTTTGATGAATAGTGAAAAATACATAAATTTAATTTTAAAAAAAAAATTTAATCAAAATAATTTATAGTGTTAAATTATAAATTTGAATGGTTTTAATGAATAATTAGATTATATTTTTATTTTTTAATCCAATGTTGGTCATTAGAAGTAATTTTAAATTTAAATCAGACATAAACACATATAAATCGTTTGATAGTTTTTACTTCTCAAAAACTCGCTTTCTGGTTTTGACAATGGGAATTAATTTTAAATTAATTAATGAAACTTATATATTTTTAATTTGGTAAAATAGACATCATTTTTGAATTTGGAATATCAAAATTATCTTAGGGTAAAATTTTTGTATGTTTCTGAGAACTTTCAATTTTTAATGAATTGTAAAAAACACTAAGTTATTGTTTAAAACCGACTTTTATTTAAATAATTATTATTTTTTATTTAAATTTATTTTATAGGAAAAATAGATAAATAATACCTATATTATTATAATTTAATTAATTAGTTTCATTTTATAATAAGATTAGATATATGAAATTTTATTGAACTTTTTAACTTCTTTTACCCACCTTCTAGGCACATTTAAAAATTTGCATAAAACATAATTTTAAAACTTCTGTGAATTGAATTTCAAAAATACGAGAGAAACGATAAATATCAGTAAGTAGAATTTTGTTCAATAGGATGAAAATAATTTTTGGTGAATAGTAACTTTGGAATTTTATTTACCACGGTTAAAAGTAAATATGGTAATTAAATGTAAAAATGATATTTTATTTACCCTAAAAAATTTCATAATTCCATTAGATAAGTTAATTTAGAACAAAATCAACCTTATCAATAAAATATGATCCTTTTTATCAACTTGGATTAGATTTGGACATTTATTATTTTATTTAAAGAAGAGTTAAAAGTGTTAAATTCAAATGTTAATAACTAAAACATTTTTAATATAGGGTTATACATAAGATAATTTAGACTATAAATAATAATTATAAAGATAAAAATATTTAATACAACATGGTATTTTATTTATAATTTTTATAAATTAAATAATTAAATTTATTTATGTCACAATGATGATGTAGTAATTACCTTATTAATGAAATATTAAGATAATTGATATTATAAATATTAAAATAAATATAAATTGAGACTTTGGATGAATTAATAAAATTATTTGTTTATATGACATGTTGGGTTGATCAAATAAATTTAATTCAAAGTGATGAAGTTGTTATTACTTTCACAAAAACTAAATACGAAATAGCGTCAAAATTGACACAATGACTTTTTTTAAAAAAAATAAAATATTATTAAATGATATAATAATCCTAAAAATATATGGTTTGGCCAAAGGACTTATATAATAATATATATTTCATTAATGAACCACTTTAGGTTCTCTTGTAATTTTATAGAATGTTTATTAACCATATAATATACAAATACAAGGAGACATGGTAAATGTTAAACTATATAACCAAGACTTAAATCTAAAAGATAAGGTTAATATGATGACATAAACTTGTCTAAAACCGATTGATTGAGAGGTTTTAGACCCATAACCACCTTATACTAGAATTTAATCCATTTGGATCCATTAAAAACTGAAAATTATTTTATAATAAAATAACATTTCAAGATTATCCTAAAGTACCCGTCAACTCTCTTATAAAAGTGAACTTCCCGTTCTCTCAAATTCACACCTCCAAAGCCATTTGGCTCGGCCAAACCCTACTATAATATCCTCCCAACAACCCACACTACAACCTAGAGGTTGTAATTTGATCAGAAATATAACTTAAGGATCCCTTTTGATCAAATCAAAAGGAAGAACTTGAAGAAGAGGTAATTATTTCATCACCTCTTTCAAAGTTCTTTTCTTCTTCCACTTCAACTTTCTTTGTCGATTCAATACCAAAATAATAAATATAGTACCTTCTAAATACTGTGATTTTATTATAAATATTGTAAAACCATATTCATTATTCTATCCATCCTATGAATGACAAAGTCACCATACGTGCGTACGTACGGCTTACCGTCTCCACATCGTGGTGTAGTTTGTTATTCAACACTTAATTATTTGGATGGGTATAATAATGAGTATAATTGATGTAAATAAAATATATAACATGTTAATGTTTATGTATAATTAATATAACATCCAATTACATACCATTTTATCATTAAAGAAATGATATCATTTCTAATGCGTACGTACGACTTACCATCTTCACGACGTGATGAGATTCATTTCCACATTCACCATTAAACGATGATTACAAAAATATATATTATTAATAAGTATGTAGTATATGACATAAAAATACTACTGGATATATATATATATATATATGTATATATATGTATTTACATATATCTCAACCACTTACTTCCATTCAATACGATAAGAAAATGGAAACAACATCCATGCGTACGTACGGACTACCATCTCCATAAACGGTGTTTCCCTTTAATATATATATATACATATCTAATGTACAAATTTATATTCTGAATATATATGATATATAAATCATGTTTTATATTCTATAAGTATGTAAATAATGATCTAAGTGATACGATCAAGAATAACAAGTTAAAACACATATGATAAAGAAAGCGATTATTACCCGAAATGTTACTTTAACATGGTAATTATTATTAATGGGTAGTATAAAGTCATAACTGAATAATTTTTGATATAAATAATATTAATATGGTTCTTGTATAATTTTATAACATACTATAGTCATTATTCAGGAGTTTAAATGTACCCTTGACTAAAGAAAAGTACAAGGTAAGGGTTAATTTCTCAATCTCATTATTATTCGAGATTGTTTATGTGTAAGTATTTTCTAGGGAATATTTATTATCCATGTCCATGTTTCATAAAAGGCATTTTAAAATGTTTCTTTTAAAGTACTCTTTTACTAAAACATCATTTTAAATGTTTTAAATATTTATTCTTCTAAATCTTTCTCATTAATGTCCATGTTTTCAAAATGGTTTTAAGGATCTATTTATATAGACATGATTGTTTTAAAATATTAATTCCATTCAAGAGTTTCAATGTGGTATGGTACACTTTGATTAAAAAATATATTTTAAATTAATTCCTTTATAAATGTGTGACTTTTAAATGATTTCACAATAGGTTATATGTTTCTCAAAGAGTTTTACTGATCATTTTAAAATATGTCAACATACATTAATTGATATTATTCTTGATTGAGTTTGATTTATTATAATAGAATCTTCCATATTGCATTGAATGAGTTATGATATGTTTGACTGTGGATGTGATATTTTTATACCATTCATGGTTTATGGTTAAAGTATTGACATTTTGTTTTCTAGTTTTAATATGAATGTTTATGTTATGTTTCAACATTTTCATATGAGGAATGTAGTGGACTTAGTATGTGACTGGTGGGTCCCTCTATAGCCCCTCGATGCATCAGTAGGTCTCATGAGACAAACTAGTATCTTGGAAGAAGGACTTGACAAAAATATTATTTGTAGTCTTGGCACAAGGTCTTGACTATGTGGTAATGATGAATGGCGTTAGACATTCCCTCATTATGAAATTAATTATTACATGTGATTATTTGACTAGTAGAATATCATGTGCATGTTTATAAGGTAATATTTGATTTATTTGTGCCATATTATATTCAAGATTATGTTTAAAAAGGCTGTTTTTTTATTACACATCTTACCTTTAAACTTTATAGCTTTTGCTAAATTATTTACCCTTACTGAGCATCTGAGGTCATGCATTTATTATATTTTATTTTACAAGGATGCCAAGAAGTTTATTATGATTTACATAAAGGTTTAAGCTAGAATAATAATGGAATTCTTAAATGATTATATATTTTTTATTTTATCTATTTTAAAGTTCATATATGTAATCTATTTTCCAAGAGTGCTAAAATGATTGGTCCTTAGGGACTTGATTCCTTGTAATCATGAAAATATATTAAAATAATGCACCGGATCTGGGTACTAGGGTCGGAGCATTACAGTTAGTATCAGGGAAACTTTTTTACAAACCTTGGAAACTAGATTTTGATAAAATCTGATTAGAGAACATTACCCTAAGATAGACATTGATGATTATTATATAAGAACAACCAAAAATTCTGGTAGTGTAAATATTATGTTGGTTTTCCAAGAAATACATCCTTGTATGGATACGAGTAGGTAGAGGTGGCTTTGGAATAGATGTAGCTAGGAGTGAAAACTCTAACAAGGAGTTTGGGGCTTGACCCAGGGTATCTTGGTACATGAGAACATGCCTTTTTTCACTCTTGGTTATGAATCTCCTGGGGGCTATGATTAGGATAATTCACATTTTCTTTGCAAACCATTATGAAGGATTTATGAGTAAATACATCATGAAATAAAACATTTTTATGATTATGGATTATATGCATATAATTTTTAATTTATCTTTGATATTTTAAAAGTTTGGAATTATGCATTGTGATTCATAAACTAACCTAGTGTATGTCATTATTTAGAAATGGCACCCAGTAAAAGGAATGAGAACTCCAACAATACGCATGATCCATAGAGTAAGAAGGATCATAGCTTTCATGGCCTTAAAACAAAATTTAGAATTGAAATAATCTCCCACATACTCTCATCATATAAAGAAATAATGTCATGTGTTAACAAGATAAGTAAGGAATTCTCTGAGTCCTATGTCTTTGAAGGTAAGCAATAGAATAAAATGATGGTAGAGATAAATATGGATAAAGGGATGAAGGGAAAGAAGGATTTTCTCATATGTGATAATTCTGGAAAGAATCACCTTGGTAACTGCTTGAAGGGAATGTGAGTTTGTTATATGTGTAGAGAAAAAGGACACCAAGTACGTGATTGAAAGGGTAATAAAAAGGTTTCAAATGTACAATGCTTCATCTGCAAGGAGTTGGGACATTACACGAATCAATGTCCCAATCATTAGAGTATACCATGAATGATTCTATTGAATAATAATCAAGTCATGATACTACCATAGATGACGAGGGATAATTAGTGATCACATATTGTTATTAAATAATTGTATCATTTGAGTATTTTATTAATGATGTAAAATTAATAAGAATTATAGAGTATATAAGGATTGTACCGTAGTACTATTTCATTAAGGAATTGAGATTATATGGTACTAAGAAAAGTGACTCAATGGTAGGTTAAAAGTTTTAGAAAATACAAGTTTAAGGGAAGGATAAACTGTAATATGGTCCTGATACTGAGGTATTGATTTTGAAAAAAGAGATAGTTTATTTGGATAAATTATATTGGATATTCTTGACTACCTTGGAACTAATTAATGGTTTGTTTATTCCGTCATTGTTAGAGTATTCGAAATTTGTGGATATAAGGAGTATATCAAGTATTCTATAAGGAATAAGGGAGCATGAATTTAATCAATAAGGTTTTATGACAATTCAAGATGTAACCATGTTTTAAGAGGAGTCATGATGAAGGTATTCACATGTTATTACGTGACAAAAGAGATGTTCATTGTGTTTACCTTCCTTATAAATTTTGGACTATGAGTTTGGACAGATCTATTTTGGATAAGTCTAAAGGTTGGAATGAATTAAGTTGTACATTGGATACTATTGGTTAAGGTTGAAACATTTATTAATATTTTATTTGGATTATTATAAAAAGGACAACCCAGAGTTCGAGTGACAACCTGTTGCATCTGGAAAGGCCGTGTGACTTGAACCCGCAACTGAAGGGCGACAAGGGTGCATCACCTACCACTAGCCTATGTGATGTCCTGGTTTGTATAATGTATTTTTTTAAATAGTATGAAAAATGAATTATAAATTCATTATTTTTTTAAACCCTATACGATAAGAATAAATATAATTTTTTTGAATTCTATTATCTTTTGGAGTGAAAGATGAGTTTGTGGTAGAAATTTATTGATGGATGAAACTCTACAAGTCAAGTATATATATTAATTCTCTTATTCTATGAAGAAATTAATTATTAAACCTTATGGAATAGATCTTAAAACCAAAAATGTGTTATATAAATACCTTATGTTTTGTTGAACCGATAATATTTTAAATCATTATAGATTGATGGCTTTGAGGCCCTCAATTTTACAGTTGTTTGTGATTGATGACCTCAATCACTCTCTATAAATAGTTACATTTTCCACCAATTATATGTCAATAATTTCCACCAATTATCTTCTATTATAACCCCTAATTTGGTGGTAACTTTTTCATTTCCCTTTCCCTCATATGAAGACTAAATATTATTAACCCTATTTTTGATGTAGGTTTTACACAAATGTATTTTATATTTTAAACCTTTTATTTTGAAAAAAAGAATCTAATTGTGAGGACTCAATTAATTGAAGGAAGGGAGAATGTAACACCCCAAGATTTCATTGTACATTATCTCTTTAATGTAATTCAATAGCTTGTGCTACATGCAACACCGAGTTCGAGCGCACCATGACTTACTAAACTAGCCATTCAAAAAATATTTACGAATGGTATAAACTTCATTTTTAATTTTATATACTCTATATAATTTTAACATCCAAATTATGTATTTCTTAGACACAATATAATAACAAATTCCATTATTCAGATAAAAGAATTTTTCAAAAAATGAAATTTTACTGCCTTTTAATGGTGAACCCTTTTTAAAATCCAATATTTGACACATTTATATATTCAATTTGACAAAATAACCTTTTTATATAGAATCGGGATATAAAAATTTAGTTTGGATAAAATTTTGGGTTTTTTTGACAAATTTCATATTTTGATGAATAGTTAAAAATACTAAATTTAATTTGAAAACAGCTTTTTTTAATCAAAATAATTTATAGTGTTAAATTATATATTTTAATGGTTTTTTAATATAATTAGATTATATTTTTATTGTTTAATCCAATGTTGTTCATTGTAAGTAATTTTAAATTTAAATCGGACATAAACACATATCAATCATTGGGTAGTTTTTACTTCTCAAAAACCCACTTTCTGGTTTTGACATTGGGAATTATTTTTAAATTAATTTATGCAACATCTATGATTTTAATTTGGTAAAATATAAATCATTTTTGAATTTGGAATATCAAAATTAGCTTAGGGTAAATTTTTGTATTTTTCTGAAAACTTTCAATTTTTAATGAATAATGAAAAACATTGCGTTATTATTTAAAAGAAAATTTTATTTAAATAATTATTATGGTTTATTTAAATATATTTTAAAGTAAAAATAGATAAATAATACCTATATTAGTCTAATTTAATTCATTGAAATATTTTTTTAATAAGATTAGATATATAAAATTTTATTGATCTTTTTAACGTCTTTTACCACCTTCTAGGCACATTTGCAAATTTTCATAAAAAGTAATTTTACTGCTTTTGTGAATTGAATTTAAAAAATACAAGGGAGACATGGTAAAGGTTAAACTTCACATAATTGAGTTTTTAAAACAAATACTATATTATTAAATGATATAATAATCCTAAAAATATAAGGTTTGGACAGAGGAATTATATAATAATATATTTTTCATTAATTAACCACTTTAGGTTCTCTTGGCATTTTATAGTAAATTTATTAACCCTGTAATATAAAAATACAAGGAGACATGGTAAAGGTTAAACTATTTAACCGAGAGTTAAATCTAAAAGATAAGGATAATATGGTGACCTAAACTTGTCTAAAACCTATTGGTTTATAGGGTTTCGACCCATAACCACCTTATATGTTAATTAAATCCATTTGGATCCATTATAAACCAAAAATTATTTTATAATAAAATAATATTTCAAGTTTTTCCTAAAGTGCCCCTCACCACTTTTATAAAAGGGAACTTCCCCTTCTCTCAAATTCACACCTCCAAAGCCATTTTCCTCAGCCCCACACTACTATAATATCCTCCCAACTATCCCAACTTCAACCTAGAGGCATTAATTTGATTAGAAATCTAATCTATGAATCCCTTTTGATCAAATCAAAAGGAAGCACCTCAAGAAGAGGTAATTATTTCATCACCTCTTTCAAAGTTCTTTTCTTCTTCCACTTCCACTTTATTTGTTGATTCTATACCAAAATAATAACTATAGTACCTTATAAATACTATTATGTTATTATAAATATGGTACAACAATATTAATTATTCTATCTATCCTATGAATGACAAAGTCACCATACGTTCATACGTATGGATTACCGTCTCCACGTTGTGGTGTAGTTTGTCATTTAACACTTAATTATTTGGATGGGTATAATAATGAGTATTATTGAGGTAAATAATAAATAAAAAATGTTAATATTTCTTTATAATTAATATACCATCCAATTCCATACCATTTTATCATTAAGTAAATGATATCGTTGCTCGTGCGTACGTACGGCTTACCGTCTCCATGACGCGATAAGATTCATTTCCACATTCACCATTAAATGATGATTATAAAAATATATATTATTAATAAGTATGTAGTAAATTACATAATAATTCTAATAGATATATATATATACATATATCTCAATTACTTATTCCATTCAATACGATAAGAAAACGGAAACAATGTCCATGCGTACATACAGACTACCATCTCCATGAATTGTGTTTCTATTTCATATATATATATCTAATATAAAAATTTATATTCTTAATATATATGATATATAAACAATTTTTTATATTCTGGAGGTATGTAAATAATTATCTAAGTGATACGATCAAGAATAAGAAGTTAAAACACATACGATAAAGAAAGTGATTATTACCCGAAATGTTACTTTAACATGGAAATTATTATTAATGGGTAGTATAAAGTCATAAATGAGTCATATATGATATAATAAATATTAATATGGTTTTGGTATAATTTAATAACATAATATGGTCAATATATAGGATTTTAAATGTACCCTAGACTAAAGGAATGTACAAGGTAAGGGTTAATTCCTAAATCTCATTATTATCCGAGATTGTTTATGTGTAAGTGATTTCTGAGAAATATTTATTATCCAGGTCCACATTTAATAAATTAAATTTTAAAATGATTCTTTTAAGGTACTATTTTACTAAAACATCATTTTAAATGTTTGAAATATTTATTCTTCTAAATCATTATCATTAATGTATATGTTTTCAAAATGGTTTTAAGGATTTATTTATATGGACATGATTTTTTTAAAATGTTAATTCCATTAAAAATTTTCAAATTGGTATGGGACAATTTGATTCAAAAATCTATTTTAAATGAAATCTTTAATAAATGTGTAACTTTTAAGTGATTTCACAATAATGGATATTTCTCTCAAAGAGTTTTACTTATCATTTTCAAATATGTCAACATCCTTTACTGGATATTATTCTTGACTGAGTTTGATTTATTATAATACAATATTCCATATTGTATTGAATGAGTAATGATATATTTGACTCTGGATGTGATATTTTTATATCATTCATGTTTTATTTAAAAACCAATAGTAAACCACCATGGGTATCTATAAAATATTCCTTTATTTAATGAAATAATTATTTGTAATAAGGAATTTAAAATAGTGTAACATTAAATGATTAAGGAATAGAAAATTCTCTCTTAATTGGGATTAATTTTAAATAAGGCATTTAGAAATGAAGTTTAAGGAATGTATAAACAAATAAAATGATGGGAGAATAAAGTAATTACATATGTAAGAGACATATATATAAAATTTATAAGTATTTCATAATGTAAAATATAGAGATAAAGTGATTTAGAGAGATAAAGGTCATAACCCAAAGAAACAAGGGTGTTTCAGAGAGATCCCTTATGTTAGGTCTATAATCATTCTTCACTTGTAATGAACACAGTGAATGATAAAATTAAGTTGATTAATTAATTAGTTCAGAACCTTTTTCATCTATATTTTATTTAATATAATTATATTATGTTTATTTACAACTATTTCAATGAGATAAAAAGTTTAATTTCATTATTCTTAGGGTTTTCGTTTCATGGTTACATGGTCGGACCACATGTGGATAGTTATGTAAGTTCTTGTCAAGTGGAATTATAAATACAAAACTAAATTGAAAATATATTAATATACTTTTATAAATTGAAATGTTCCCAAATATCTATATGTAATCTGACATAGGGAGGATTCATTTAGTATAAACATTATTATTATATCACTAGTTCATTTATGTTGTTTTATATACCATTATAAAATAAATTCATTTTATTTAATTAATTCAAAAAGAAAACAAGTAATCATACACCTATTACCCGCATATTTATCCTTAATAATATTACTATAACCATACTTGAAGGTGGTGGATAAAAAAGAAGTATATTGTTCAAGGTGGATTTGAACCCACCATAATATGAATAACATTTTTGTTTTCAGAATGAGACGAGAAGAGAAGAGGAAATATGATAGATATTCAATAGAAATAATATAATTTGAGTGTATTTACGATAATATAGTCATTATTTATTGTTGTAAGGATTATTTGGTCGATGAAGAGGAAGAAAAATTAAAAGGATTGGTTGAGGGTATTACCTTCCCATTTGGATGTCTCCTCTTAGGATTCTTCTTAAGGAATCTTGAAATTATCTTTTGATGATACAAAGGATTCTTGGATAATAGGAAAGATATTGGGAGATAATTTATCAGTTCGTTGGTATGGTTAGGAAGTTAGGATGTTTGAAGAGTAGGGGTGGTATTTTTAAGTGGCAGAGAGGCTTTTTTTGAATATTATATTCATTAGTTTGTTATTTTGGATCAAGACTACCAATAGTGTTGATTCATGTCACTATATACAATAATTAGTGCATGTGAGTTCAAACTAATGGTTTCTTACATCGCCCCTTATGTAATTAATCGTGTATTTAACTAATAATGTTAAATACTGTATTTTTCAATATTTAACCATCCATGAAGAATTCAATTATTTTAGAAAAATACCAAAAATTATCCTTTTCCATTTTTCACATGTAGATTCCAAAACTGATTTCCATTTTATAAAAGCAAATTTCTAAATATGAGGTATTTTATTTTAATAAAATTTGTATTTATTTGAAAAATACTAGTTTTAATATTATGATCAATTTTTGGACCCTTTGAGAAATTTCTTACAGTCTCTTTAAATTATATTATTATTATAATAATAATTAATATTATTTTAAAAAATAATTTTATGAAAATAAATTTTACTTAAAATCATTATATTTTTTGTAACAATTCATATAAATCATACATGTTTAACAAAAGTACAAAAAATTATTTTATCATATTTAAAATAATTATTTACTTGTATCATGATATAAATATTACATATATTCATTTAATAAGGTAAAAAATATTATTTTACATTTTCATAGATAGGGATACTATTCTAATGGTCAAGTTTGAATTCCTAATGATCAAATAATATTCTAATGGTCAGATTACTATTCCAATGGTTAGATCTGTAATGGTCATATGAGTTCCCTACTTTCTATAAATACTTCATATTTCATTCATTATTCATAAAATTATATTTTCTCAAGAGTTATATATATATTATAATTTTTAAAATGAATATTACATTAATAATTTTTTATTTCTACAATTCTGTTCATGAGCGTGATTATTATGGGTGATAGAGCATATCCAAATGTTCATATTTTAGCGATCATATTTTTTATTTTTTATCTCATAATAAGACATTCAATTCTTATAGGCATTTTTATTCTCTAAATATAATGTTAAAATTACTATAGTATTATTTTATTTGTTCTATCATGTGGTTCATGTTCGTTATATAATAATACATTACTAAATATGAAAAAGTATATAATTAGAAGGGAAATTCCATTGATAAAATTTTGTGTTATCAAATTATCCCTTCAAGAAACTTCATCCTCAAAATTTCATTTTACATATTAATGTGAAATAGGTGAGGGTACTTTTACATCATTTCTTCCTCTTGTTCCCAGGTCAAATCCTCATACTTATGGTTTTCCATAGTACTTTGAATAGGTGAGCAGTCTTGTTATATAGAACTTTGTCTCTATGGTCAAATATTTTCACTGACTTCTCCCCATAAGAGAAATCATTCTCCAACTATAACACCTTCATATTGAGTACATGTGAGGGATATATTATGCATTCTCTAAAGTTTGATATGTAGAACACGTCATGCACTTGAGACAAGGTTTGTGGTCATTCTTGTTAATAGTCCATAACTTTGATGTGATGAAGAATCTCAGAGGGGATGATGTATTTGGGGATTCACTTTCCATTCTTCCCAAATATCATGATTCTCTTCCATGGAGATATGTGTAGGAATAATTTATCTCCAATCTCAAACTCTAGGTCTCTTTTACGGTTATCATCGTATCTCTTTTTTTGACTTTAAGCTATCTTGATGTGCTGCTAAATGGTCTTCAACTTTTCTTCCATTTTTCAACCATTTCAGGTCCTGAAATTTTTTATTAACCAAATTCATCCCAACAAGTAGGAATTATACATATTTTCAATAAATATATTTATATGAAGGCATTTTTATATTTTAACTAAAAAATTTTTGGATGAGAATTGGACCAGAGGAAGATATTGCTCCCATCCTCCTTTTAAGTCTCTCAGGAATTCTTTAAACGTGCCCCCAAGTGTTAGGATAGACTGATCAGATTGGAAATTAGTTTGGGGGTGATAATCTATACATATTTCATTTAAGTGTTTAGATAATATTGAATAATTTTTCAAAACATGGAGGTAATCCTTGGATATCTATTAGATACAATTGATAGTGGTGTTCCATAAAAACTTTATAATTCTATGATGTATATACTTGCAAGTTTCTGGAGTGAGAAGCCATATCAAAACCTATATATAATATACTTGCAAGTTTCTAAAATGTATATACTTGAATGTTTCTAGAATTTAGAATTCTTTGTAATATGATCCAACACAGCCTATATATAATTTTTTCCTCTGGATTTATTTGGAATACCAGTGACAAAGTCCATGATGATGTTTTCCCATTTCCATGTTGGTATGGTTAGTAGTTTCATTATTCCCTTATACTATTTCTTTTCCACAATCACTTAATGACATATCAATAAATTTATTATATATTGTGTGATCTCATTCTTTATATTGTCCCACCAATAGTGTTCATAGATATCTTGGTATGTCTTCATGCTTCCAAGATAGATGGAGAAGGATGAGCAATGTAATGCATTCAATAACACCTTATTTATATCAAGATTTGATAGTACACAAAATTCTAACTCAAATCTTACAAATCCCTTTTCATCAATTTTTAACTCTTAGGATATCCATTTTCTTATAGCTCTCACCTTCTTCATTATTTCCACATCATATTTTTATAATCCTTTATCTTATTCTGAATGGATGGTTGAGATACTATTTGAGAAATTAATGAAGATGTTCCTTATTTTATAAATCCAATGTCCATCCATTGCAAGTCTAAGAATATTGGATCCTTAGCAATTAGCATCATAGATAATATTGTCTGATCCTATCTACATAGTGCATCTGCTACTATATTCACCTTCCCCTAATGGTAGTGTATTGAGCATTCATAATAATTTACCAGCTCTAACCAACTTTGTTGTAATATATTAATACCTTTCTTTGTGAATATATATTTGAGGCTCTTATGATTAGTATATATTTCACACTTCTCCCCATAAAGACAATCTCACAAAAATATTCAATGATAATATCACTAAATACAACTCAAAATTAATAATTTGGTAGTTCTACTCGTGAACATTCATTTTCTTTAAGGCATAGGCTATCACTTTAATATTTTTCATGAGTAAACAACCTAAGTTTTTCTTTGAAAAATTGTTATATACCAAGAAAAGTTACCCACTTGAGGGTATTGTGAGTAATGGTGTAGGGATAAGCCTCTTCATGAATTAATTGAATCTCTCTTCACATTAATTGGTCCAAAAAAAATTCACTCCCTTATGAGTTATCTTGGTCAATAGTTTTTACAATCCTGATAAGTTTCTCAGAAATCATCGATAGTACCCCATTAGTCTAAGGAAACTATGGATCTTCCTTATAGATATTGGTCTATGCCACTCCTCTATTACCATTATCATAGAAGAGTCTATATACATATCTTTATTGGTAATAAAATGCCCCAATAATGATACATCCTCCATCCAAAACTCACATTAACAATACTTTTGATAAAGCTTCTCCTTTAGAAAATTCTTTAGCATGTTATTCAAATGCTCCTCATGCTCCTCATTTATTTTTTGAGTATATCAAAATATTATATATAAGGATAACATAATTTTTTAAGGGGATCTCCAAAGACACTTATCATTAATTCCATTAATATTTTAGTATAATTAACAATCCTGAAGGGAATCACTATGAAATCATAGTGTCCATAACTTGTTTGAGTGGAAGTATTAAAAATATCTTCTTTTTTCACATCTATTGGTGATATCCTAACAGAAGGTCCACCTTAGAGAAGTACATGTACCTATATAGTTTATTGAATAATTCATCAATATATGGTCAGAGATAATGTTTCTTTCTCATGATCATATTTAGTTCATGATAATCAATGTATAGGTGTATTTACTGATCATTCATATTAACAAGGAGGACTGGTGCAACCCGTAGTGAAGCACTCGACTGTATAAAACCCTTATCTAGATTTCCTTGTATCTGCTTCATTAGATATTCCAATTTAATTGTGTCCATTATATATTGAGTATTCGATATGGGTAGAGATCTAGGTATATGTTTAAGTGACAAATCAACATCTAAGTTCAGAGGAAGACCTGGAAACTCTTCTAGGAATACATCGATATAGTCTGTCACAATGGGCATCTATTCAAGCATGATTATCTCCTTTGTCTTAAAAATTTGAGCTATATATTTTATATCAGGAGGAAATAAAACCCTAACATGATAAGAATATTTGAAAGTAGATTCATTATCCTCTATACACTTATATATAATCCTAGGATGGATTAGGATGTGAAGTGTGATCTCCCTCTCCTGAAAGTTGATGTTGGATTTATATAAGGACAACCAATCCATGCCCAATATTTCATAAAATTCTACTTAAAGAAGTGATGAAAAGATTTTATAGGAGATTCATTCCAAAAACATTGGTCAGGGAGGACTTATATACTTGGAATGCAATAATTTTTTCATTTTTTGTTCTCACTGATAGCTCACCCCCTGTGTTTTGAGGTGGTGTTTGAATAGTTATACTAAAATAGCATGATATGAAAGAATTTGTAAAAATTAAATCAAATAGTATATATGATATTATTGAATAAATAACCAGTATACCTATTTACACATCATTTTTGAGATCCACATCATTAGTAGTGATAACATATTCCATTTCTTTCTCTCTAGGCCTTAGAGGTTGTTGTCATTGATTTTCTCTAACCTTTGGCTTGTATAATGCATGTGTTCTTTTTAGTTGAAACACTGGACTAAAATTTGAGTGTTGATCAGAATATTATTTTCTTCATTCATATTAGTTAGTTTATTCATCTCCCTTTCATGTTGATTATCCATATTCAAATCTTTTCCACAATTTAATTATATCCATGATCCATTTATATAGTTTCTGGGATGCTTCTTCCCACATGTTTTACACATGGGGAATTGGGTTATCTTTCCTCCATAGTATTTATCCATTGACAGTCATTAATTAAATTCTATTTTATCCTTTTTATCTCTAGTACCATGAGATCACAGGGATTCTCTAATCTCAATCTAGATCTTAAGGGAACAAAAAAAAATCTCTTCATTGATATCAATGTTTAAAATCACTAAACCTTTTTAGAGAATACTCTTTAAGATATAGAGTTCATGGAAAATATTTATTGAAAATCATTTTTATGAATCCTTCCCATTCCATGGTTTATATTTCCTCATTAGGCTTCACATTCATAATTAGTTTCCACCACTTATCGACTTCTACCTCCAATCCATAGACGACCTATATGTATTTCTATTTTTCTGATCATTGGAGGACATAAAATATCTTCTTAAGTGAGTTAATCCATCGTCCTACAATGATGAGATAAAAATATCCACTAAAGGTGGGAGGAATTTTTCACATAAAGGAATTGACCAAAAATTTCTATTTATTAAGAGAATTAGGGAGTTCCACACGATTAAAGTTATTATTCACAACCTGAGTCACTTTAGCGATTACTTCCATGATGTTATTAAATGCCACTTCCATCAGTTTAGGCATATCATTAGGACAATCATTACATTTTCTATCACATTGGTTGTTGTAATGATTCCTCATATTTCCCAGTATAAACTAAAATAATGGAAAATTAGGTATGAGGATACTTAAACTAACAAGCATATAGATAGGTATATTATGAACTTATAAGTAATAGCATGTAAATGAAAAATATATGATAACTTATGAGTCTCTAGTTTTTAATATATGTTATCCATGATAATTTTTCCATCATGATTTCTAACATAACAATATTTCAAAGTCTTTTATAATGGTTTATAAATTGTCTGTGAATTTAACAACGCATATCCTCCAGGAGTATTAAACTAGGTGTTCAATAAGGCCTCTTTTCCATGCACTATATATATATATATATAGTTAATTCCAAATGATCCCTTTCGGGGTAATTACCCATAGGTACATCCATTAAATATCCAAATCCACTTATAGTATATAGAAATGGATTTATGTTCATGGAAACCACTTGCACTATAACAAAATAAAAATTTCTAGATATTTTTATATACATAGACTTATACCTTGGTTTATTACTAATATATTAATTTCCTAATCCCCAAATATAACTAGACCTTAATATGATGCAAAATATAGAGACCCAAGTCTTTTAAACGTATTATTACATATTTTTAACATAAATATCCTATAACCACAACCCTAGAATCTGGAGCCATTTCATCTTTGGAAGACTAGGTTCATAAGAAATAAACCTAAAAATAAAAGTACACATATTTATTTTAGTTTCCATAATGTGATCCTAGATCACTTCAATCCTTTAAAACTGCAAAGGACTATATGGGGAATGCATTAATGAAAAGGGTGAGCTATAAAACTTAGTAAGGGAATAAACATTATAAATAATCATAACATATGAATAAAATGAGATATCATGATATTGTAAGAGGCAAGGTATATGAATGATAACAAAGAGGAATAAAATAATTATTTAGGAAACATAATATCAAGACATCATAGTAATGTAGAATCAATATAAAATATGACATAATAATAAGTTAAGGTTAACTTCCAAGAAAACATCACATGGTAGATAAAGTCCCATCAACGATTAGGTTTACTCCGTAATCCTTTACATATCATATCATGAGACATAAAAATTACTCAATGCATTGGAGTGATATCTTTTTACACCCATCACAACATGTAAATGAATATTTGAGCCATATAAGGGGATCAAACATGGTGAATAATCATAAAAAATACCCTTAGAATGAAATGGGATACATAATCTTACCGCATATCAAAATGAAAGGATATTTCATAAATATTAAAAATAGAAGAAGAAATTCAATTTTTTTTACATTAATATCTAATTAAATAATAATAATTATCATATATGATATTCATTTGAAACAAATTTCATGATAAATGGTAGACAATTTTTTATAGAAAATAAATATTAAAATAGTGTTTTAAAGAATTGATTAAAGAATAATAAAGAAAGAAAGAATACAATATTTTCTTTCAAAACCAAATGTAAACCAAAATTCCTATATCTATAATATTAATTTTTTTAATTAAATCACTAATGTGAATAAATAATATTTAAATATTATTATATAAAATGATTAAGGGATATAAAAGTTCTTCATAATCAGTTTTGATTTTAAATAAGGAATTGATAAATGAACTTAAAGCATGTATAAAATCATAAAAGGAATGTAGAATAAGGTAAATATATATGTAATAGACATATATACATGATTTTAATTTATTCAACAACATCATGTAGAGATATAATTTTAGTTAGAGAGAGAAATATCATAACCCAAAGAAAAGAGGGTATTTCAGAGAGTTCCCTCACCTTAGGTCCAGAATAATTTTTCACTGCCACTTAGATTCATAAATAATAATATTTTATTAATTAATTAATTAATTAAAAACATTTTCCAATAATAATTGATTTTATATAATTATATTATGTTTATTTAAACTAATTTTAATGAGATATAAAGTTTTATTTCACTGCTCTGAAGAAGTTTGTTTCATGGTTCCAAGGTAAGATCACTTATGGATAATTATTAAAGTTATTTTCAAATGAAAATAAAACTATATAAGTAAAATTAAATTAACTTAATTCACTTATATAAATTTAAATTATCCTAAATATCCACATGTGTTCTAACATTGGGATTATTCATTTAGTATACCTATTATCATTTTACAATTAGTTCATTTAGGCAGTTTGACCAACCATCATAAAATAGATTCATTTTATTTAATAAATAAATTAAAAACAATTAAATAAGTAATAATATACTTATTATCATATTTATTCATAATAATGATTCTATAACAATCCTTGAAGGCGGTGGAGAAAAACTAAGTACATTTTTCATGGAGGTGGTGAACTCACCATAATAAGAACATCATTTTCAATTTTAGAATGATGGGAGAATAAAAGATAATGGATGATATATATTCCATTAAAAAGATAAAATATTAGTATATTTATGATAATGGAGTCATTATATCATTTTAAAAGAAATTTTCTTATAGGAATAGGAGGAAGAAAAATTAAAATGCTCGGTTGAGGTTATTACCTTCTCCTTTAGACCTCTCCTCTTAGACTCCAATTAAGGAACATTGGATTGATTTTTTGTTGAGACCAAGGGTTATAAGGAAATATGGGGGATATAGTGAGATAATTGGAAGATATTTGGTATTGTAATGAATTTATAATGTGTGAGGAAAATGGGTGATGAGTGGTGGTATTTGTAAGGGGAAGAGGTGGCTGTTTTTTTTAATATTATATTAATTAGTTTATTATTTTGGTTCAAGACTACAAATAATGTTGATTATTATTACTATATATAGTAATTATTGAATGTGATTTATAATTAATGGTTTCTTACATCACCCCTTATGAAATAAATCATGTATTTAACTTATAATGATAAATACAACATTTTACCATATTCCACTATGCACTAAAAATAAAACTATTTTAGAAATATACCAAAAATTCTCCCAAAACATTTTTATGATGTGTAGGTTATAAAAATGAAATAAATTTTATGAAAATAATTTTAAAAATATGATAATATTAATTTTTAAATAAAATACATATTTATTTGAAAAATACTTATTTTAATATAATGATCAATTTTCAGGACATTTGAAAAATTAAATAAGGTATAATAAAATTATAATATAACTATAATGAAACATAATTTTTTTTATAAAACCATTTTATAAAAATAAATTTTATTTCTAATGTTTATATTTTTTTATAAAAAAACAAATAAAACATAAATGTTTTACAAAAATTGGATTATTTTATCATTTTTAAAAAATTTATTTAATTTTATCATGATATAAATTTTCCTTATTATCATTTTATAAGGTACCTAAATATTATTTTTCAATTACATATCTAGGGATACAGTTTTATTGATTGGGTTAATTTTATTAACAGTCATATTATTGTTCCAACGGTCATATTATGCTTCCAACAGTCAGATTTTTAATGGTCATATGAGCTCCCTACTTTCTATAAATACCATATATTTCATTCATTCTTAATTCACATATAATTTATCCAAAGGATATATATATTTTAATCTTTAAAATGAATATTACATTACTAATATTTTGTTTCATTTCTACATTGTTGTTTGTGAGTGCAATTATTCTATAGGATTGATCATATCCAAATTTTTATTTTATAGGTGTCTTATTTTCTATTTTTTGTCCCATTATAACAGTTTGAATTATTATATCCTTTTATTCTCTAAATGTAATGTTCAAGTTAATATAATATAATGTTTTTGGTTCTATCATCCGGTGTATGTGATTTATATAACACTACATTACTGAATATGACACAAATATTTAATTTTAAGGGAAATGTCATTGATAAATTTATTGGTCATTAAAGAGGGTATACTAGGGGAATATCTGACCCTATCTGTAAACCAACCAATTGAAAGAGGATCTCACATCCCATGTTTACTAGGAGAATACCCGACCTTATCTAAGAGTTTAAAACACATTGATTGTTATGGACAAACCCTGTCATCAAACTTTTAGATTCAAATAAAAAACACTCTAATACACATCAAAAATGGACTTGGATAACTAAATGGACCATTTAATTATGATATACAAGGGAAAATACTCTGGTCATTCGATTTATTTTTTCAAAATTGACACCGGGTTAGGGAGATATAAAAAACATGCAGTGAAGGTGTAGGGTAGGATACATGGTGGACCCTGGACATACCACATGAAACATAATATTCTCATGTGTCATATTTCACATGTGAGATGATGATCTCGGCCCCGTGCTGGGCCGACCTGTACATCCTAGCCTAGTGGGGGTATGTTGATCTCCCCACCACACCTCCCCTCCCTCTATGTGGTTGGCGGGGCATCAGCCGAGGGACACCCTAGGCCCCCCTCCACTTTGCATAAGATAGTGTCGATTGTATATACCACTATTTTCATTGTGTCAGCCAAGTTAGTTTCCCCTATTTCATTATGGTAGCTCGATCAACCACCACTCATCCACGCCAGGACAACCCCACTGGCTACCACCTCCATTGTATGATAGTGGCCAGTGGTTACCATCTTTATCATCTTGAATATACCACTAAAATGGATGACTTATTCCATTTAGGATCGGCTACTATCATGGCCATTCAATCCCTGTTTCATTATTCTTTTACATGTCGTTTATCATTATGACCTCACACCATCATTGTTGTTCCATGTTTCCTGGAGTTGGAATCATCTCACTTGCCTCCCCATATCATGAAACTCACCTCCCCTCATATGTGGAAGAGGACAGAGAAGGGGTAGAATAGATAAGAGAGAGGATAGACAGATAGATTCTTGAACACATTCTTCATCGATACACTAATGGATTCACACATTCAAGTCAAATCTAGGGATAAAATTAAATCTACCCAATTTGAAGAATCAAATGGCTATGATTTTAGGGATTCATTAATGAGGGAAAATCAATCCTTAAATAACTTAACATGAAATAATTCCATGAATAATTAAGGAAATCTAATATTATATAATTATTTTAAATAGATATTCCTGAATAATGAAGCAAAAACTAAATACCAAACTCTTACTTATGTTAAGACTGATCATTGATAGAGATTCCATCTACATCAATGATTTTTTGTAATAATTATCATTTATTCATTGATATAGTGTCTTTTTTACCTAATACTTGGTCTCCCCATCATCTTCCTACCCTTAGGGTTCATACCAACTAGAAAAGGTTCACCCTTGTGAGGCCAAATAATGAAGATTAAATAGTATTGATCATAAGGTTTCTCTATAAAAATAAAAAAATCAATCAATCAAATAGATTAAATTAATTAAATAATCCACCCGTGATGGAAAACACCCAATGAACCAAATGTAAAAAAAATAACTTCACTCCTATGGAAAAATCAAGTTCTAGAATCAACCATATCTTTGGTTTTCCTATATGAGACCCCATTTAAAAGGGAAAACATAATTCCTTAGAATACTTCTCGGTGAGGAAAAATTAATATTTTTGTAATTAATATATTTTTATCAAGGTTATGACAGACACATTATTATACACCATCTCATCCTAGGGGTAAACACCATATCCTAGAATCAAGAGAACCATTATATTTTTTTTCAGGATCATATTCCCATATAAAATTACTATTTTACCCCAAGGGAGGTTCAGAAACTTTGAATTCCATAATCAAGTTAAGTCCCAATTGGGAAAAATCAAGTTCACTAAATTCACCTAGAGGATTTTACACGGTATTCAATTATAACATTTATAATAAATCATCATTCTTGTATAACCATT
Source organism: Viscum album (assembly GCA_963277665.1). Taxonomy (NCBI): domain Eukaryota; kingdom Viridiplantae; phylum Streptophyta; class Magnoliopsida; order Santalales; family Viscaceae; genus Viscum; species Viscum album. The sequence continues at coordinate 90,878,448 of OY728154.1, forward strand.
TAAGGACCATAATTAATATCCAAATGTTTCTCAAATGTTTTTATATTTAATGAAATGTTTCAAAACCATTTCAAAAGTTATAAATACTTTTAACCTTAGGATAAAAATATCATAACCCAACCCATTGGGGGCCAACCTAGGCTGATAGAATGTTTAGAGTGCCCCCTATGCTGACCTCCAATAAGACACAGTATGTTGACAAGAACCAAGTATACATATCTAAAAATATGGTTGTCCTTAGACTATAAAAACTTACAACAATACTTATCTTCAAAGCTCAAGTTAAGAAACAACACCAACATGATATATAAATGCAACTTAATAAACTAAATATAACACGTGCATGAGAAATATACTACGGTCCACATAGATAAATGACCCATATAAAATAATGAAAAAATGAAAAACTAAACACCAAAAATCCAAAAAAGAAACACTGATATTCATCCAAAAAGAGGAGGCCCATGCTCCAAGATGGCTATAAACATGAATGTAACCTACTACCATTACCTACCAATACCACCAAAATCCGCTTATATCATGTCCCTATAGGTCACCAAGCATCATATCTAAAAAAACCACATCAAATCCACATCTATATGAACATCTCTAATTTGTGTGTCGTCTGCACCAACACAAATTGTATCGGCCCATAGCCCGAGTATGGGTGACTAAAAATATACTCAGTATGATGCTCTAAAAATCACAAAAAGGCATAAAGAAATGTGTAATATCAAATCTCTCGACACTAAGGTGTATCTGAAGGGGAGTGATGAAGAATAATATATATATGATTAACCACCAGAAGTCTCAGTAATTTTGAGATATACTAGTCATCATAACTCTAATCCTCGAAGCCACATCACACGATCACCCAAAGGTGCACAGAATTTTAAAACATCAATGGATACTAAATTATATTTCCTTCTGAAATATCACATATTGAAGGAAAACCTTAGGGTGATGAGGAATCTCATGCTTCATATAAGTTGATACTACTCAAACTTTGGGCATTTATGTTGCTTCCAAAGTCGATGAAGGGGAGTTCACCTCTCACAGAAATTTCTAATTAGAAGATGGATCACTATATACACTATATCATTGATAATAAGTAATAAATAAAACTGATAATTATTGAAATATAATTCCTCAAGGCCTCTCAAGTAGAACATGAAGTTAAATACACACCTTATTATAAGACACTTAAGATGAGACAATTAAACTCAGGGATAGAGGATCACACCCTAGGCCTTATGGTGATACTTAAAAATATTGGTAACGTCCCATAGAAATGGGATAACATGCCCAAGTGAATGTTATGGGATACCTAAACCAACCCAGGGAAGGGGATAGAGGATCACAACCTTAGGCCCATGGAGGGATACCCGACACTATCCATGATTGTCATGCTAATAGGGGGTCATGAATCCATGAGTAAAAGACACCTAAAACTATACAAGGGGGCACAATAAGACTCTTATTTCTATTACCCATGTAAACTACTCAAAATATCAAGCCTAAGTCATAATTAAGGAAAATGTGCTATATGGAGTTCTCATCAAAGTACATGACATGTGCTTGGGGTGCATAGTGTGTAGACCATAAGCCGGTGATTTCCAAAGTACTGGTTCGGGGTGTACAAACTTTATCCAACCTGATCAAACCGAACTGGTGGGGTTGGGTTACATGAAAGGTATTTTCATGTTAGGTTAGTTTGGGTTGAGTTGAGGTTGGGTTGTGTTGGGTCATGAGTTGGAAATTTTTTTACCCAACCAACCCATATGTATATATAAAAAAGAATATCTAAAAATTAATATTTATTGGTAAATAATTAATAATAAATAACTAAAAATTGATAATTAATTATTCATTATTAATAATAATTCATAATAATTCATAATAATCTATACTAAATAATAAATTTAAACTATTAACAATTAATAATAATTAAAAAGAAATAATAAGGTTATATAAAACAAATATGACTTTTTGTTTACATTATATTGATGTTATATTTACGTTAAATTTACATTATATTTAAATTATATTACTTTATATTTAAATTATTTAACAATATATAATATTATATTCACAATATATAATGTTATATTTATGTTATATAAAATTTGATTTACAAGAATATATTGTTGTATAATGTAAATAGAATGTTATGTTTACAATATTTAATGTTTTATTTATGTTATAAAATGTTATAAAACATTATATTTTTGTTATATTTATCAAATATTATTTATTTTTAGTTTTAATTTTATTAATAATTTTATAGTTTTTATTATTATTACTTAGTATATTTTTTTCCTAACCTGACCCGACCCACTACTGGACAAGTCCGGTCGGGTCATTGCAGGAAAATGGCTATGACCCGACCTGACTAGACCCAACCACTTATGCTCTAGTTGGGTCCAAAATACCCCCAGACCCTACATGACTTGACCCAACCCATGGATACCCTAAGTACATGTGTTTCACATGTAATTTCATGTTCAAGATACATGACATGTTAGGTAAATACATTGTGTGTAATAACTGAAGGGGCACTTGGTTTGTACCACACTGCCTGGGTTATTTTCCATTAGGAGTACATGGGGTGTAGCACTAGGATATATAGTGGTTAGGATACCTAGATTACTTTGGAATATTCTCCTTATATACTCCATCTTGTGTCACACGGTGTGTGTGAGTAACAACCCAACTCGAATGACTATGTCTAAGCTAGAATGACACATGCCCTTCGGTGCACTTCCCCATTCAACAGTAGATTCCGACTAGAAAGAAGAGTCTCAAGTCGAACCCATGAAATACTATAACCTAAATGATATTTCATAATAAAATGAAAACAACAAAATATATAACAATATAAAATTATAGTGCACCAATACCAACAATATGAATGGGTGTGGAAAGAAAAGACTCAAAATTCAAACAATGATAAAACAACTAATCACCCATTATGATGATCATAAATACTAAGAAATAAACGTACAAAAGTACAGTGAGGCTCTATAAATCCAAGACTCACCCCATCTAGGTATCCATATTTGTAGCGAGATACCCCCCCCCCCTTAATGATAAACATGAGCTTCAACCTAACCTGTACCTACAAAAAGTAAGGGCTACTCGGGCACCCAAGTGTCATGGCCGCCTGAGAAGGGTGTGAGTACAACTCAGTAGGACACCACAGACATGGTTCAGTACCCTACCAGTATAATTTAGTGTGTGTGCATGTAGTAATTTATACATAAATAAAAAAGGGAATACATAACCATACAACATAGCATTATATCACCAAGAACACACTAGAAACAAACAACCATGTACTAAGAGGTCATGATCCTTCCAAGATGCAACAAACCCCCAAACTAACTGATTTAGATCAACACCGAAATGTATTCATAATGGAAGTTATTAAATAAGTTGCATCACAAGTTCACCACATTTCTCCCATGGTATCAATAATGGATAAGAGTCTTAGGTCAGACCTCACAAGACCATCATGCCCCATACCACTCAGTACCTGCATAATCCCTAGGGCTCTAGGTCAGACCTCCTGAGGCCATCATTCACTATTTATATCTCTTAGGTCAAACCACATAGACCATCATTCCCCACTGTCACCTCTCGGGTTGAGTCACATCGGCCATCATGTCCCCAATTCTTGGTACAGAAGACCAGCATTCCCCCATCATCTATCTCAATCTATTCATCATGTCACATGTAGTGTCTTAACATGATCCCTCTCTAAGCATAACGAGCCATGATGGGTCCACCTTTCTCTTAGGTTCCATGTACAAAACGAAAATAACAAATCATATACTTGACATATCACAAGGAAATAGTGGAATCATATCTATCACAAATATCCAGTGTCATAGAATATAAAACATGGTTCTCACACATAGGTATACCATATAACACAATGGGTCTATATACTACAATTACACACACATGTGATCAACATCAAGCATTCTCAAACAAGTTATTTCAATATAGGTATCATATCAAGAAAAAAGAGTATACATATAGAAAACTCAGGAATTATCATCATGAGTCATAATATCTACACATGAGATAATAATAAAAAATTACGTATCAAGATATCTAAGAATACTCATGGCGCAATTCATCATTCAAGTTATCATGATCTACACACACACATGTGATCAATATCAAACATGTTCTTATGGGATCAATGTATCATGGAGTAAAAAACACACCCCGAGGTGACCATATAGTTCAAGGAACTCAATAGTAATCACACATTGGCCATTGGTGGCCAGTAACTAGCTAGTGAATGAGGGTTCAACATGGCACCTCACACTTTATCCAATTTCATTAAGCATGATTACCTTAATTAATTAAGAGTCAGTGATCATTAATGAATTAAGTATAAAAAATTCAAAACATAATTTTGATTTTAAAGATCCTCCAAATTATATGGAAAACCTCATATCTCATTCAAATAAACATGGATAATACCAAAGTGTAGAGTACACAAGAACACCTACCTCAAATAGAGTAAACATCAAGCCAAGAGAAGACCAATGGACTCTTTAAATTTAGCCAAGTCCATTTGGCCTATAATATTATCTATAATTTCTTCTCATGTTAACTAATTCCAATTAATTAATTATAACTAAATTATAATTAATTAAATGATTATAATAACTCACATTCAAATATAAAAATCACTCATACTAAAAGAAGTATCAGATATCACTTCATAATCGGAACCACAACCAACCATCCATGTAAGGTCCATCTCATTCTACCAAATTCATTCAAGGAAAAAATACCCTTACATGGAAACAAGGAAAAGTCCAATTTAATATAATTAAAATGTAACCTTTGAAGAAAACCAACCCAAGTGACATACTTTGACCAAACAACATCCAACAGAGTTTGAGACACTCTTAATACAATACTAGTTCTGGGATTAGAAAAATCCCCAAATTAGTTCCATGATTCTATGTCAATTTAACCCAATTTTCCAAAGAACAAATAAGATAATACCTAGAGGAATTCCTTCATCAAATCAACCACCAATGGTATGCGTTCATCAATACAGGAAATCCTCTAGACATTCTGATCTAGTGCTCCATCTATCTTGTACAATTCCACCATTATTTGATGGAATTATCATCCGATCGTTTAAGAAATATCATGCTAATGATTAATCAATGATCGATATGATCAATGTATAAAGGACCAAGAGAAATTAAGATATCAAGGGACAAAAAGGCTTAACATACAAAGAGGAGCATCCATGTTGAATGGAAACATGATCCCCCACTATAGGAGGAAGGAGGAGGCCATGAATGAAGAAGATCAATGGATCTAGCTTGGATTCTCCATTGGATCTCATCAAGATCCACCCCTGATCATAGGAGAGGCTTATAGGGAGGAAGATAGGATTGTATATATGTATTTCACTCATAATATAGTGCTATGTTATGTTGGACTAAGGAGTATCTAGGGGCTGAAAATAACACACATCCCCCACTTAAACTGATCCCTGCATGCCCCCACCATCCTTCTAGTGGTCCCATAGCTAGACGATGGGGGATCCTCAGTTGGTCGGGGAAATATTTTTGGTAGTAGTGGTTATTATCTACTCACCAGCTAGCTGGTACCTGATCATAAGTTGGTCGATGATTCCTGTAGTCTTCCTGGGCTACTTCCCACCTCAATAGATAGCTAGTGGGGGATACTAGCTAGTTGATGGTATAAATAGTATATACATATACTTTGGGTATCCTCTACTAAAGAAATCGTCCATTAAGTCAGCCTATAAGCTATCATTAAAGTCTGAAAACAACCCTTGAGATATTTAAATAGGCCATACCTTTATTCAACACCCAGTTCTCTGAATGGCCCATCCACTAGATGAGAAGTTAAAATCCCCTCTATAAATTACAACCAATAACAATGAGGGTCATTAAACCTCCCCTCCATAGAACTTCTAATCCATAAAAAGTTTTATTTGAATGTAAATCACAACTTTAATATCCCTTTATTTCCACTTACATGGAGTTATTTATATTCCATCCTTGAATTTAAAGCACTACCTCAAGGCTGTGTTGTCTACTAAACACCCATAACGCTACTGTTGTGTGACACTAAGGATGATTAATAGAACATGATCCAAAATATCATGGTCCTCAAACATTGAGAATGTGATCACCGAAACCATTAAAATTTACACACTATAGTGTCTTCCACCAAATACTCTAAAACATTTATAGTTCTCTCCACCATAGAAATCACCATATAGATAGGATTCTAAAAGTCCAAGTTTACACCCTGTGTGGTTAAGTTGTATAATTCCCATTCAAAGAAAGATATAGGTTAATTTTTGATGCCCAAACCCCATTCCTGGTTTCTAGACAAACCATTAAGTCCATTACAACCAAAGAAACATTAAAAAAAAGATGAAATTTCACAAAAGTAACTAGATAATTTTAAAAACCTCTTTCATATCCAACATGAAGAGTTCGATGTGGTTCCTACCAACCATATACATGTTCACACAGAAACAGCAAACAATACCTTCCAGTCATATAAGGACCTGACCTTATTACATACATAATCTTGAATTTAGTTATGAAAGAACTTCTCTTACATTTATTATCTTTTCATGTTTTGAGATTTATAGAATTGGGACATAAAATATTCATAACATTACACACTATTACAGAGTGGATACCATTAAAACAATTTCCAGTTTTTTCAAAATACAAAACATTAAAACATAAAACATGACTCCTTGACAATTAGTCAACATTTAACATGGATTCTTTATTTGTCTTACACATCCATTTATGTGTGAAATTCATTTAAAAACTTGGGATGAGAAAAAAATCTCAGTAAGGGATGAAAAGGAAGGAAAGAGCAAATTAGTCCATGAATACTCATAACGTATCAATGCATTTTCAAAAGACATTCTTGTCACCCATATATACTTACTTTGTGTAAAATAAGATTTAAAAAATACCCAAACAAAACATGAGAACATAAATATAATCATAAAGGTATCTTGGGGCATTAATTATATAATATTGTAACCCTCACGACTACCTTATAATTTTGTAACCCTCATAGTTACCTTACAATTAGTGTACCCATCGCAGTTACACTTGGAGTAACCATTCGACTGACCTACAAATTAGAAATACCCAATGCATTGGAGGGAAATATAGGTCTCACCATCATCATAAACATTTCCCAAGAATCAGAACATAATCATACAACATGAATAATTGTATAAAAACATTAACCTTGAAATTTGTAAAACATAATTTTAAAAGAGGATTTTTTTAAAAAAATTCCCTTATAAGAATCATATAATTGAAGAGAGACTTAATAGAGTGAATGGAATATTTATATACACTATAAATAGAAATAATTAAACATAATATGAACAAAACCCATCAAACATAAAATTTTAATACCACAAAAAATGTAGTAGAAGGTTAATCCAAAGAATGAAAATAGGGTTAAGAATTCCCTTACCTCGGGTTTGTCTTACTTAAAACTTGTTTAAACAAATTTTATAATGGTTAAAAGAGTATTATTAATATTTTAAGGAAAAAATTTCATGTTTATAAAATCTTGTATGATCATTTCACAACTTCATTTCACCCTTTAATTGCTAGTAATTTGTTCCTTGTATTGTTTAGGGTGAGTTATTTAAATGAACTTCATGATCAGTTCATGATAAATGTTCTTGTCCATTGGAAGTGAAGCTATAGAATTGGAAAGGAAAGGTATTTACATATTTTCTGAACCATAATCTATACCATTTATGAATTAGATGTTTTATATGAGTACGATTCATAAGTTAAAACCTTAATGATGTTCGTTTAGATCATTTTAGTGGTTCTTTGATAATAACAACTTCATTTTGTCTTATAAATTAAATCAACGAGTATAAAAGAATTATAGAAACATGGATGAGACATAATATATATATTATAATCTGGTTTAGCCATAAAAATGGTTTCATGACCAGACTTGAAATAGTTAATGAAAATTGAAATCACATCGTCCACAATGTCGGTAATTTAACACATCACAGACAATGTTTTTAATTCCTTAAACATGTGGGGGAAGAAAAAAACATTGATGATGAATTTATGATGAACATGAAAACATATAGAATATACATTATTTATGAAGATTTCACGCCTCTTGGGTAAGAATATATGAAGAAATAATTATAAAATAATGGAAACCAAAATAAAAGAATAAGTGAGAAATCCCTTACAAAAATTATGTAGCCCAACTGTTATGCAACAGGGTTTTAGAAAATATTTTAAAGAGAGGGGACAAAGTTTACACATCAATAAATGAATTATATTACATAATAGATCAGTAATAAGAAGGAAATAAGAACATGGTATGAAAACATGAATGTTATACCACATAAAAGAGAACGTGAATGGAAAAAAGAAAGAAATTGAGAATTTTCATACGTTGTTGAGTAACTCCAAGAACATGAATGTTGGGAACATGGGTTCTTGAGGAAACCTTGGGGGGACTAATATGGAGGTAAGGAGTCCAGATATTAATTGAGGAAGAATTGGGAATGAAGTTAATGAAGGAATGGGTTGGTATTTATAGGAAAAGTAATGGAATATTTCAATAATTTCCAAGGGACACCTCATTAGTGGTATTTGAAAAACCATGGGCTTGCCCATTGTTTTTTCCCATGGTATAAGCCACTTGGGACACCTCACATCATATTTAACTATACACAAGTCTACCAGATTTATGACATCATTATTACATCATTAATGATATCATTAACACACTGAAACTAGAAATTGTTTTTTTACTATTCACTGAAAAATCAACTATTTCAGAAAAATCCCCAAAATTCACCTAAACCATTTATCAACATGCAGAATTCAAAAATGAAGTCCATTTTTGAAAATAATTCTCTAAATATTTTTAATTTAATTTTTAAATAAAATCATACTTAATTCAAAAATTAATTTTTTAAAAACTATAACTGCTTTTATATCACATTGAAATATTAATCGAGATGTCATTATCTTAAAGCCTTAATAAAATAAAATAATAATACAATTTTCTATTCATTAGGGTTATATTACTATTCATATGGGTATATTACTATTCACCAAAAAACAAGTTGGTTCCAATAGACTCCAAATAACATACTGAACACAATTGTAGATGAACATTTATCAAAATTCAAAACATATAGGTTGTAAAATTGTGTTTAAAGGATACTTATAAATATCTACTTTAAACAGAATTTCAAGAATTTCAATTTATTTTTAGAAAACCTTGGGGTGTTTCATTATCCCCACCTTCTAGAAATTTCAACCTCATAATTTTATTTACTTATTAAACAAGTGAGGTACCTTTCCCTCATAGCATATCCAGACCCCCATGTTGCTTCTTCAACCATGTGGTTTCTCCACAAAACCTTTACCTGGTGAATTAACTTATTCCACAATACATGTTCCCTTCGATCAAAAATCTGAATTGGTTTCTCTTCATCTGAAAGGTTCTCTTCTAGTTGAACTGCTTCTTGGATCAAAACATGTGATGAATCTGGCACATACTTTCTTAACATCAAAACATGAAAAACATTGTGTACCTAAGACAAACTCGGAGGCATAGCTACTCGATATGAAAATTTTCCATCTTTCTCTAGGATTTCAAAAGGATCGATGAACCATGGACTTAGATTTCCTTTCTTATCAAAATGCATCACACTTTTACAAGGATAGATTTTAAGGAAATCATGGTCACCTACCTTGAAAGGGAAGTCATTCCTTCTATCATCTGCATAACTTTTCTACCTACATTGAGCTGTCATCATGTACTGATGGATCATCTTCACTTTCTCAACCACTTCTTCTAATAATTATGTCCCCATAATCTCTCTTTCACTAACTTCATCCCAAAATGCTGGAGTCTGACACCGCTTCCCATAAAAATCCTCAAAATGTTCCATCTGAATACAGGAATGAAAACTATTATTATAATAAAACCCAACTAAAGAGAGATGATGATCCCAAATTCCCTGGTAGTCCATTGAACAAGATTAAAGAATATCCTCCAAAGTCTGAATCGTTCGTTCTGACTGCCCATCTGATTGAGGATGAAAATCTGTACTGAAATTTAATTCTGTGCCAAATGACTTCTGAAGTACCTTCCAAAATATATAAGTGAACCTTTGATCCCGATTAGATTCAATGGGAAGATGAACTCCATGTAACCTGAAAATATCTTTGAGGTACAGTCAAGAAAACTGATCCAAAGACATTAATAGAAATAAAATGTGCAGACTTTGTCAGCTGATCAACAACAACCCAAATCTCATTGTTACCTCGAGAAGTCTTTGGCAGTCCCCCCACAAAGTCCATGGATACATTCTCCCATTTCCACTCTAGCATTGGAAGAGGATGAAGCATCCCCTTCGGTAACTGATTCTCTAATTTAACCTATTGACATGTCAAACATTTCATTATAAAATCAGCAATATCTCTTTTCATTCCATCCCACCAATAATACTCCCGAAGGTATCTATACATCTTAGTACTGCCAGGATGAACTGAAAATGGAGAACTATGAGCTTCACACAACAATTCTTTATTCAACTGGGAATCACAAGGCACACACAACCTTTTACCAAATCTCAAAACATAATCTTTATCAAGATTAAATTCTGGAAACATACCCATTTTAACTAATTCTACCTTTTTATGTAGCTCACAGTCTTCTTTCTGTGCTTTCTAAATTTTGTCTGAAAACAAAGACTACACTGAAATCTAAAACGAAACAGAGTTATTTACTGCACCAAAAACTTCTAAGCCAAAATTCATGAAATTATTAATCAAGGGGTCATGTTCCAAACATAGCATGGTTAATGATGCATGATGTTTTCGACTTAAGGAATCTTCCATTTTGTTTGATTTTCTATGATGGTAATTAATCGTGAAATCATAATCCTTTATCAGTTCAATCCATCTTCTCTGCCTCATGTTTAATTCTTTCTGAGTGAATATATACTTCAGACTTTTATGGTCAGCATATATTTGACATTTGGCTCCATATAAATGATGCCTCCAAATTTGCAAAGCAAAAACCATAGCTGACAATTCAAAATGATGTGTGGGATAATTTATCTCATGGGGTTTAATTTTCCTCGAAGCATAAGCAATTACCTGATCATTCTACATCAAAACACAACCAAGTACCTTCAACAAAGCATCACTGTAGATGATGAAATCGCCATTTTAGGAACGCAAGGCCAAAATGGGAGAATTAATAATCTATTCTTCAGTAACTAAAAAAACATCACATTACTCTATCCAAACAAATTTAACCTCTTTCCATGTTAATTTGGTTATCGGGAAAGATAACCATGAAAAATTCATAATAAACTGTCAGTAATAACCTGATAACCCAAGAAAATTATGAATCTCTGTAACATTTGTGGGTCTTGGAAATTCATCAAATACTTTTGTTTTAGAAGGATCAACTGTTATTCCATCCTTATTTACATTGTTCCCAAGAAAAGAAATTTGTTTCAACCAAAAATCACACTTGCGGAATTTTCCATACAGATTCATTTCTCTTAAGGTTTGTAAAACAACCCTTAGATGTTTTACATAATCCTGATTATTTTTAGAAAATAACAGAATGTCTTCAATAAATACAACCAAAAACTTATTCAAGAACTCATGAAATACTATATTCATAAGATTCATGAATATAGAAGGTGCATTAGTTAACCCAAAGGGAATAACAACAAATTCATAATGCACATATCTATTACTAATGATTTTTTTTGGGATTTCATCCTCTATCACCTTTAGCTGATGGTATCCAGATCTCAAGTCAATCTTGGAAATGTACTGAGCTCCCTGGAGCGGATCAAAAAAATCATCGATATGAAAATTCTATAATCAAAGCTAAAGGTGATGGTATCCAACTCCCTAGAGCTAGATGTTTTTAACACTAATGTTATTCAAAGCTCTATAATCAATGAAAAGTCTCATGGAACCATCTTTATTTTTAACCAACAAAATAGGAGCTTCCCATGGTGAAGTGATAGGATGAATGAAGCCTTCATCAAGTAAATCCTACAACTTATTTTTCAATTCAAGAAGTTCTATTTGAGCCATATGATAAGGAGGTTTTGAAATTGGATTAGCATTAAGAACTAAGTCAATTGTGAATTTGACTTTCCGATTTGGTATGAAACTGGGTAACTCATCAGGAAAAACATCAAGGTATTCATTTACCACTAGCACATCATTAATTTTAATAGTTCTATTGTTTTCAAAAATATGAGAAAGATAACTTTAATTTCTATCTTTTAATAGTTTCTTAGCTTCCTGATATGTTATCAATTGTATTGGTTACTTCTTGTATACAAACTGAAACTCATTCTGAAAAACAACTTCTTCAGCTCTACAGTCAATCTTTTCATGATAAACAGAAAGCTAATCAATTCCCAGAATAAGATGAAACTCAAATAAGTGTAAAACAACAAGTATTGTAGGTAAAGTCTTCCCACATACCACAATAGAATTATTCTTATAATTATATTTTCTATAATATTTTCCCCTGTTGTTTTAACAACAAGTTTTGGTCTCATTTGTTGAGGTGATATTTCCAATTTACCAGAAACTTTCTCAGAGATGAAGGAATGTTTAGACCCCATATCAAACAAAACTTTAGAAAAATATGATTGAACAAACAAAGTACCTGATACAACTTCAATAGATGGACCTACCTCTGGTAACGTAGTCACAAAAGATCTCACTACACCTTTTTTGCTTATAGTTTGGCTTCTTTGCATCATTAAGATCTATCTTTGGGTAGACATTTTCATAATGACCCATCTCACCACATTTAAAACACTTTAAAGTTTTCTTATCATGATTAGCATTAAGATCATTTTAATTTTAATATCAGGCCATATGTCCAAACATACCACATTTAAAACATTTCCTAGTTCTACTAAGATATTCCCTAGGGTTTTTCTTGCCACACCTTTCAAAAATTGGAAATTGGATTTTCTTAGCATCAAATTTCTTTGGTTGATTCTTACCCATCACTTTTCACCTAGACCTCTTCTTATTCTTGTTTCCAAAATGAACATGATCACCAGAAAACTCCATCTCTACCCTCTCAGCACATCAGAAAAGTTTCTCATAACTTTTGAATTCACAGGAGGCCAACGCCCTTTGATACCTTGGGTTCAATCCTGAGTAAAAGTTGTTAATTTTGCTATCAATATCCAGAATAAGATTTGGAGCATACCTCGCGAGTCGTGTGATGTTCTCTTCATACATAGCCACTGAATCCTCTTACTTTTACTTCAATTCAAGTAATTTCTTCTCCATCCTATGTCGCACCCCCTTAGGAAAATATTTTTCAAGGAAACAATTTTTAAATTCATCCCACTCAAAGGCATCAATATCCTCTATATTCCTGATATTACTTACCATTTACCACCACTGATCAACTTCACCTTCAAAATGATAAATGGAAAGACTTACCTTTTTATTGTCTGAACATTCCATAACATCAAATCTCTTTTTAAGGGCTTTAATCCATCCTTCAACTGCTACTAGGTCATAAGATCTATTGAAAGTAGGAGGGTGTTGCCTAAAAAAATGTTCCACCATTGTTATGTTCTGTTGTGGCTCCTCTAGTTGTTCACTTGGATGGATTCCACCACCATTTATTGCTTGAATTAGCTGATTGATTTCTATCACAAACTACTCGGTTCCAATCCCTACCATTCTGGGTTGTGGATTCAGAAGGATGTCGTTCTGTAAGTGCCTCTGCTCTTCAACTTCCCTGTTTCTTCTGTGGAAAACTATTCAGAACAAACATATCTTAGATGAATCAATATTGTAATCTTTAAATGCTACAAAATTTCAAATTAATCATAGAGTAAAAATCTTCTACTATATTCTTTTAACATCATCCTAACCCCTAAAGTTGTCTAAACCATCCTTTGATACCAACTATAAGGACCCGACCTTATTACATACATAATCATTAACTTAGTAAAAAAAACTTCTCTTACATTTAGGATCTTTTCAATATTAGAGATTTAGAAAATTTTGGACATAAAACATTCATAACATTACATATTGTTACAGAGAGGATACCATTAAAACAGTTTCAATTTTTTTCATAATATATAACATTAAAACTTAAAACATGACTCCTTAAAAATTCTTCAACATTTAACATGGATTCATTCTTTGTATTACACATCCATTAACCTGTTAAAATCATTTAAAAACTTGTTATGAGAACAAAATCTCAGTAATGGATGAAAAATATGGAAATATCACATTAGTCCATGAATACCCATAACGTATGAAAGCATTTTCAAAAGACATGCCTGTCACCCATATATACTTAATTTGTGTAACATGAAATTTAAACAATATCCAAAAAAACATTAGAACATAAATATAATCATAAAGGTATCTTGGGGAATTAATTATATAATATTGTAACCCTCATGACTACTTTATAATTTTGTAACCCTCACAGCTACCTTACAATTTGTGTAACCATCGTAGTTACACTTGGAGTAACCATTTGACTGACCTACAAATTATACATACAAAATTCATTAGAGGTAAATATAGGTCAAAAAATTCATCATAAAAAATGCACAAGAACAAGAACATAATCACACAACATGAATTGTTTCATAAAAACATTTCCTTTGAAATTTGTAAAATAGAATTTTAAAAGAGGATTTTAAAAGAAAAGTCCCTTATAAAAATCATATAATTGAAGAGAGACTTTATAGAGTGAATAGAATATGTATATAAAATATAAATAGACATAATTAAACCTCATATAAACAAAACTAATCACACAAAAAAATTTAATACCACATAAAAAAATGAAGTAGAAGGATGACCCAATGAATGGAAATCGGGTTAAGAATTCCCTTACCTCAGGTTTGTCTTACTTACAACTTGTTTAAAACTCATGTATAATGGTTAAAAGAGTGTTAATAATATTTTACAGAAACATGTTCATGTTTATAACATATTTTATGATCATTTCATAACTTCATTTGACCCTTTAATTGTTAGTATTTTGTTCCATGTATTGTTTAGGGTGAGTTCTTTAAATGAATTTCATGATCGGTTCAAGATAGATGTTCTGGTAGATTGGAAGTGAAACTCTAGAATTTTAATGTAAAGGTATTTACATATTTCCAGAACCATAATTTATACCATTTATCAATTTTATGTTTTGTATGATAATGATTCATAAGTTAAAACATTAATGATGTTCGTTTAGATCATTTTAGTGGTTATTTGATAATAACAACTTTATTTTGTATTATAAATTAAATCCATGAATATAAAAGAATTATAGAACAATGGAAGATACATAATAAATATATTATAACCTGGTTCAATCATAATTTTTTTTTCATGAACAGACTTGAAAGTGTTTATGAGAACTGAAATCACATCATCCACGATGTCAGTAATTTGACACATCACAAACAATGTTTTTAATTCCATGAACAATTGGGGGAATAGAAGAAGATTGATGATGAATTTCCCATGAAAATGAGAAAATCCCAAATATACATGATTTATGGATATTTCATGCCTCTTGGGTAGGAAGAGATGAATAAATAATAAGAAAACAAAGGAACTCAAAATAAAAGAATAAGTGAGAAATCCCTTACAAAAATTCAGCATCCCAACGACTATGCAACAGGGTTTTAAAAAACATTTAAAAGAGAGGGGACAAGGGTAAACCATCCAGAAATGAATCATAATAAATAATAGATCAATAATAATATGTAAATAAGAACATGGTATGGAAACATGAAAGTTATACCACATAAAAGAGAACTTGAATGGAAAAAAAGAATGAAATCCAGAATTTTCTTACCTTGTAGAGTAACTCATAGAACATGAGTGTTGGGACCTTGGGTGCTTGAGTAAAACTTGGGAGGACTACTAGGGAGGTAATGAGGCCATAGATTTGTTGAGGAAGAGTTGTTAATGAAGTTAATGAAAGAATGGGTTGGTATTTATAGGAAAAGTAAGGGGATATTTTAATAATTTCCAAGGGACACCTCATTAGTGGTATTTGAAAAACCATGGGCTTTCCCATGGTATTTGCCCATAGTATAAGCCACTTGGGACACCTCAAATCTCATTTAACTATAAAAAATTCTACCATATTTATGACATCATTATTACATCATTAATGATGTCATTAACAAACCGAAACTAAAAACTGTATTTTTTACTATTCACTGAAAAATCAACAGTTTCAGAAAAATCCCCAAAAAATAAACCCAACCATTTATCGATGTGTAGAATTAAAAAATAAAGTCCATTTTTTGGAAATAATTTTCTAAATAATTTTAATTTAATTTTTAAATAAAATCATACTTAATTCAAAAATTAATTATTTAAAAACTATAACTGGTTTTATATCACATTGAAAAAATAATAAAGATGTCATTATCTCAAAGCTTTAAGAAAAAATAATAATAATAAAATTTACTATTTATTAGGGTTATATTACTATTCATATTACTATTCATAAGGGTATGTTACAATTCACCAAAAAAACAAGTTGGTTCCAATAGACTCCAAATAACATACTGAACACAATTATAGATGACCATTTTTCTAAATTCAAAACATATAAGTTGTAAAATTATGTTTAAAGGATACTTATAAATATCTACTTTAAAAAAATTGAAGTATTTCAATTTATTTTTAGAAAACATTGGGGTGTTACAAGTCATAATTCTAAAAAGGTTCTCAATGTTCAAACCAACATCTAAGGAGATTCACCAGCTAATTCATCAACCGACTACACCAATTGTTGGGCTTGAAAATGATAATCAACATACTAATAATATACCCCTCACAACTTTCACTGATTTTCCTACAGATTATAAAGCACAAATATGGTCTCCACCCAAAACTACATCTGAATAAATATCCTACATTCAATGTCGAAGCAAAAAATATTAGGTCTACCCCAGATCAGTCCTTTTGAGTCACCATGATATTTTAATGATTAGTCTTTCACAAACCACGACCCTTACCACAAGAGATTCATGACACATATGAATAATTTAATGACCCCCACCTTAAGGGTATCCTTATTGTTTCCTTGAAAGACTCATGTTAGTTTACCAGTTCCACAACAAGTTCATCACTGAACAAAATGACTAAGTGTGATCGTCTGTTCAACCAATTTCAAACCAAAACATTGTACACTTTGTAAACATGAAATTATTATAAAATATTCCATTTCATTCAATGATCCATTCTTGACATGTGTATAATTCTATTGAAACATAATAATAGGATATGATTCTTGACCCAAACAGGTCTTGTCTCCTTACACAACCACTATTTTCAACCATGATATTTCAATCAAGGAAAAAACTTGGGTTGACTGCACAATAGTACCCCAATACAATATCAATTCCATTTTCTTCCATAGTGATATCTCTTCTCATAGGAACATCAAGGATTCAAATCCTTTTAATAATTATTCCAAATGCAAAAGTTGCAAATATAAAGGGTAACCATGAATCAATAATGTCAGTGACCAACTTCCACTAGATCTTTTGGTTTCATCAGTAGAATCCAAGACATTTCCAATAGGCATCTCGTTTCTCACTCCACCGATTTAACCAACCTCTCATGTAACCACCGAAATAATTATCAAACATTAAGGATTTATCAACAAAGAATGAAAACATTACTCATTACACCAATTACAGTGATTCCCACAAGTTACAAACCTCTAGGATAGATTCAATCAAAATTTTCTATTTACAGACCTTAAGGTGACAGCTACAAAAAGTTGATCACTCACAGTGCTCCACTTTAAAAAAGGTGACTCCTTACTAATGATTTTCACCACACATAACCCATATCATGGGATTCATCTCAAGATTTTGTGGGTCCACAAAGTTTCAAGACCTAACCTAGTATCTCAAGTACCATCACTCAAGGTGATCCATAATTTCAGGTTGAAGAAAACTATCAAGACCTTTATTTAGTCCATAAAATGGTTACTTACATACACAATGAATTTCTATCAATGATAAATCCTCCTCAACACTAAACTTGACTATCCCTTCACAAGAAATATCTTCACTTATTTTACTTTTGAGAATTACAGGACACCGAATTTCCAGTAACCAGAGTCACATTTAAAGCCACAATGTCTCCCAAAAACCCACACAATGATTCACTAGGTGTCATAATCCATGGAACTCCATATAGGAATGTATCTAAAGACATTTCAAAATATAATTTCTCTTTTTCTAACCACATCAAGAAAATAATTTCCATGTTTACTTCTTAAGATTATATTGGGTTCTATATAGATAACTCCATATATACTATAGTTGGAACCATAATTAACTGAACCAATACATGTTTTACTCACTGAAGGTTCTTAGTACGGAAATTAATGCCTAAAAAATACCTAGAAAGGTTAAACCGCACTACCTTTTCATAGAGGGACAGCATCATCATCACCATCATCATCACTATAATTATGTCACCAAGGCTCACCGTGTCATTATTTTACATGACTTGTTATAAAAAATTGACATGTATAGGGGTTAATCTAAATATAATGTCACCAATAAATTATATGTGAAAACATGGTACAAGTTATTGACACTAAGTAGTCGAGTCTTCCACCATCAGTACAATCACATATAAGAACCATATATGTCATAAGAAACCTATGTGATGAATATTATGCATGCGACACATCTTGTCAATATGTCCAAGAGTAAAATACATATGAAATCATAACAAAAAAAAATCCATGTGTGTCACATGAGGTTGAAATATATGATAATAACAACACTAACCAAGAACATTAATCTCATGCTCTGGTATCCTAGACATTCCTCAGAAATAGTGTTTGAGATGCACTAGTCTGAGTTTCATCACAAACTCCAAAAAATTCCCATATCTCCTATATACTGATTCCATTGAATAAGAAAAACAATAAAGGCTCTAATACCATTTTGAAACATCCCGACCTGAATAATTGGGCCTTAGATGGAATGCCATATAACTGTGGGTGCACTTACCCGTACACCAGAGGCTAACCACTAGAAATGATGGTCTCACGTAGAACCATGGGGAGGCTATACTTTTAATAATATTGCACAACAAAAAATAAAAAACCAAAAATATTAAAATATATAATTATAGTACATTGATACCAATAACATACCTATAGTATGAATGAATGTGGAAAAAATAGAATCAAAAGTAAAAAAAAAGATACAACATCCAATCTCCCATTGGATCGATCATGTATAAACATAAATAAAGGTAGAAAAGTAAAAGGAGGAACTCTAGCCCCAATACTCACCTAATACTAGTCTCCATCATCATGGTGAGTTATCTCGATCAATGATCTACCCAGTCCTAAACCCAACCTGTACATGAAATATGTGACGGATTCTCATGTACCCAAGTTCCATCGTTACCCGAGTTGGGTCCCAGTGTAACTCTACATGACACCACCAATAAGGTCTAAAACCCAACCAATAAAATGAAGTGTATAGGCATGTGAAAATATCAGTATAAAGTAAATAGTAAATAGATAACCATGAAATATATCATAATATCACCAAGAACACACAATAAACAAACAACCATGAACCGAGAGACCATGTGCCAACCAAACTTCCATGAACCCCTGATTGTACAATCTTTGGATATATTTTGAAATGAATTCACAATGGAATTCATGAACTAATTTCAATCACAAGGTCACCAAATGTAACCCATCGGGTCCATAATTTCTATGAGTCTAAGGTCAAACATCACTAGGCCACCATGTTCTATCTCTCTCAATAACTGCATTGGTCCCAGGCCTCCAGGTTCGACCACACTAAGCCATTATTTGTTTTCCTATCTCTCTGGTCAGATTACATAGAACATAATTCCCCACTATCACCTATCAATTTAGGTAAAACAAACCATAATGTCCCCAAGTTAGGCCAAAAAATAACATCATTTCTAATAATCAATCTTGGTATCACTATCACATCAAATGTAGTGTCTGAACAAGCACCCCTCTAGGGATACCATAAGAGGATGGGTTGTCTTATATCTTGGGTATCATACACAGAACAAAAATAGAATAGAATATATCATAAATATCATAAATAAATAATTGAATCATATCATTCACACATCTCCAGTTTCATAACAGAAAAAAATGGTTCTAACACATATTCATAGCATATCCCAAAATGATTTTAATACTATGTTTACACACACATGAGATCACTATCAAGTATGGTCAATTATGTTATTTCAAAATAGGTATCACATTAAGGAAACAAGAGTATACATATAAAAATATCATGAATTATCATCATGAGCCATTGTAGCTACACATGTGATAATAATAAAAAATAGTATATTAGTCTATCTAAGAATACTTATGGTACAAGTCATCATACATGGTATCATGGTCTATAAACACACATACTCATGTGGTCGACACCAAACATGGTCTTACAAGATATAGGTATCCAGTATCAAAAAAAGACACCCCAAGGTGTCCATATAGTTCAAGGAACTCATTAGTGATCACACTTTTTCAATCGGTGCCTGAAAACTAGATAGTGAATGAGGGTCCATTGTGGCCTTTGGAACTTTTTCCAATTTCATTAGTCATGGTTCGTGTAATTAATTAAGTGGCATGCATCATTAATTAATTAATCATTACACATTCATAACTCAATTATGAATTTAAGGATCATTTAATTAATATGTAAAAACTCAAATATCATGATAACAAACATGAATAATATGAAAGGGTAGAGTACACGAGACCTCCAATATTAAATGGATTAAAATCCAAGAAAAGAAATCCAAATTAATTCATTTGAGTCTTCCAAGTCCATTTGGCCTCCAGTGTCCACTGTACGATTCTTACTATTTCAAATCATTCCAATTAATTAATGTTACTTGACTTATAATTAATTAAAAGATTCCAAGAATTCAAATTCAAAGTTGAAATTCACCGATGACTACAGACACATTATATATCACTTCCTAGTCAGAACCATGACCAACCATCCATGGAAGGTCCATCTCACACTACCAATTTTTTTTAAATGATGATTCCTTGGTCAAAGGACCAAAGCACTAAAATATATAAAAATAAAAGTTACAAAATTCTAAAGGAGGGGGTTTTATTACAATAATTTCTATGAAGAGGGGTGAACTCAACAGGAAGATTATCTTTTCATGTGCTATTGTTGTCGACACCCTTATTAGAAATTCTGTCCACCACATTATTATCCTCTCGATAGGTGTGAGTGATAACATGGTTGAGTCCTAATATGTATCGTTGGAAGATGATCCATTTAGCAGTGAGGATCAACGATAGGTGGGTTGTTCCATGTCTATGAGCCTAAATGATAGTAGTTGAATCACTTTCAATAAAAACATTGTTCCATCCTTGTTGCCTTATCTGTTCTGCTTCATTGATGACATTGTACGTATCACACTACCAACTTAATTCTGGGAAAAATCCCCATCAGGTAGAAGAAATAAAAGTTACACTTTAATATAATAAAATTGGAAACATTGTTTAAAACAAACCAAGAGACATAAATCAATTGTAATTTCTTACAAAAGAGTTTGATACACTTCTTGAACACTCCTAGTTTTAAGATGAGAAAAAGACCTAAATCAATTCCATGTTTCAGTGGAAAATATAACTTTATTTCCCAAAAACCAAAGATAATATTACCAAAGGACATGCCTTCATCAAGAAACCCACCATTGGTATGTGTTAATCAATAAAATACATCCTCTATCCATGTTGATCCAATAATCCATCAATCAAAGAAAATTCAATCAAGATCTAATAAAATTTTCATTTGATCCTTTAATAATGATCAAGACAATGATCAATTGGAAGATTATACGATAAATGGTGGGGGGATACAAGGAGAATTGATACTTAAAGGATAAAAAAGACTTAAAATACTGATATGATCATCCAAGATGAATGAAAACATAATACACCATTATAAAAGGAATGAGGAGGCCAAGATTGAAGAATATTGAATGATATAGGACGTATTTTCCATTAGATACCACTAAGATCCACCCTATATAAATAGAAACTCTTGGATGGAGGAAACGATGAGAGTATAGATGAATTTATCTCAAAAATTAAATCCAAGATATATAAAACCAAGTGGGTTCTTATGGATTAAAATAATAAAAACCCCTACTTAAACTGAGCCCAACACTCCCCACTAACCATCTAATCAGGGTCCATCAGCTTGACAGTGGCCACTAGCTAGCAAGTGAAACTTGTTGGGAAGTAAAGGTTTTTTCCAACTCATATAAAATAATGTGCATGATCATTGGATAACTTCTGATTCCTTAAAGAAAGGTAGGCTATGACTTACCTCACCAGTTAGCTGGTGCGGGCTATTGGCTAGTTGGTGGCTAGTGTAGTAGCACTAGATGCTTTGGGTCTCCCCTATTAAAAAAATAGACCATTGATTCTTGCACTGAGATTCCATTATTTGATTAATATATACCTTAATATGTTCAAATAGGACACTATTAGTTCTACACCCTATTTTATGAACGATCCATCCACCATAAGAAAAGTTCAAATTTCCTCCAAAAATTACAACCAATTATGATGAGGGTCATTAAGACATCCCAATAATACACTTCTCATATCTGAATTTTTTTGTGGAACATAAATAATTCCTCTAATATACCTAAATTACCACTTATAAAAAGTTTTATATTTTTTATCCTCAAATATAAAACACAAAATCAAGGTCATAGTCACTCCTAAACACCCATCTTGCTAACATTGTGAGACTCCAAGTACTATCACCAAAGATGATCCAAAAGCTCATGTTCCTCCAATATAGAGAAAAAAATAACTATAACCATTGAAAAAAACACCCCATTGTGTCTTTCATTTATTCCGATAAAAAAATGATGGTGCCCCCACCATAATAACTATACAAAATATGATTCTAAAAGTCCAATGTCACACCCGATGTGGTTCAGTTATATCATTCTTGATCAATGAAAGTTATGGGTTAATTATCAATACCCAAACCTCATTATCAGTTATAATATAAACCAAAATGTCTCTAATAACCAACAAAACTCGAACAAACCAACCTTTCCCAAAATTCCCATCTGATTAAAACGCATCTGTATTACCCAATATGATGAACTCAATGTGGTTCCAACACACTGCATAAAGATTTATATGGAAACAATAATCAGTACCTTATATTACACTTTCTATAAAGGTTCTTAAAGTACAAAATGAAATCCAAGGAGGTTACATGGATTCTTAATCAATATCCAAAGCTAGTCACAAGGTTTTCAAACAAGATTTAATGCACCAACCATTTGAAACCCTCACAAATCACACTAAATTTTCCTACTAAATTTTAAGACCACATATGGTCTCCATCTTGCTCAAAATTTGAATCAAAATAAAATATTCAATGTGAAACCACATGATCTCAAGTCTACACAATATCTATATCTTAGATTTATTTCATTCATTTAATGTTTTATCTTTCACAAACCACAACCCTTCCCACAAGAGATTTATTACACTTCTAACCAAGTCGATTCTCCCTACCATATGAGTATCCTTATCATCTCCTTGTAATGCTCACATTAGTTTACCCAGTCTATAAAACATTCATCAGTAAACACGATTACTAAGTGTGACCATCCATTAAACCAATTATCAAGTAAAAAACTACATAGTGTACAAACCTACATTTTTATGAATGCCATCCACTACAATCAGTGGTCCATTATTGACTAGAATAACATTCTCCTAGCCTAATTATATGTTAAGATTACTAACATAAATAGGATTCACCCCCTTACATAACCACTTTTTAAACCATGAAATTTACATTAAGAAAAAAATAATGTTGACTACCTAGTTGTACCCCAATCCATTGTTGATGTCATTTTACACCACGGAGATATATTTTGTCATAGCAACATCAAATCTTACAAGACTTGTGAGCTTTAGAAAAACTCACTAGTTACAAACAAAAAGGGAATCCTTGAACTAGAAAAACAATGAAAAACAACCACTATCTATTATAGGTTCATCATTAAAACTCACAACATTTCCAATGGTCATCTCATCACTCACTCCACCGATTCAACAAACCTATCACATAAACACTGTATGAATTCTCTTTTATTAAGGCTTTCCAAGAAAGGAATACTAACACCACTCAATTCTCTAATCGAATTGATTCCCATAAGTTATGAAAAAATATGACCACTCACATTCCGATTTATTATCCACATGCCACAAGGATCCATATCCACAAAACTGAGCACTCATAGTGATCCTCTTTAGAAAAGGTGACTCCTTGCTACTGAGATTCACTATGCACCACCCATCACATGAGTGTCAGCTTAAGAGGTTTCAAATCCACTATGTTCTGAGAACCAACCTTATATCATGAGTACCATAACTCAAGGTCACCCAAAAACCTAGGCTAAATGAAAAATTAAAAGACCTTACTTTAGGCCTTCCAATAGTTATTCACATGCACAAAACATTTCCACCAACTAGAAATATCCCCTGACATTAAACTTTATAATCCCTTCACAAGATATATCATCACTTTGTTTACATTCAAACAGTATAAGACACAAAATTTCCAGTAACTAGAGTCCTATTTAGGGCCAAAAGGTCTTAAAACCCCATTCAAGGATTTACTAGGGGTCATAACCCACATTATTCCATCTAAGAAAATCTCTAAAGATATTTAATAATTTAATTCTATTTTAGGATAACCCCATTGATGAAAATGATTACAGGTTTAGTTAACATGATATAACTGAGTAATATAAGACTAAATCTATATAGACTATAGTTAGAACCATAATTACTTGAACTTATCCCTTATATAATCATGTAAGGTTCATAAAAATGTGATTAATTCCTAATAATGAAATAATAATGGTACAATTCACTGACCTTTTAAAGAGGTACCGAATCATCATCACTATCTTTTTCGCCATCAGTATGTCACACAGGTACACCACATTATAGTCACACAAAACCTGCTATCATAATTATACATGAAAATGGGTTCAGATAAAAAAAATATCACCTACAAATTAGATGTGAAAAGATAGTAAAAGTTGATGATACAAATCATCTGATTCTACCAACATCAATCCAATCACATACAATCATCATATATGTCATGAGAAACCCACATGTTGAATATGATTTGTGCGATACCTCTTGAAGATACAACCAAGATTCCAATACATATTAAAACACAAAATCAAAATATATGTAAAGTACATGAGGTGAAATCATATGATCATAACAAAGAAAACCAAGAACATCAATCCCATTCCTTGATAACATGTACTTACCTTGGAAACAGTGTTCAAAAAATACATGTTCAAGTTTCATCGCAAGATCCAACATAATCCTACATCTACTGTCTACTATCTCCCAAAAATAGAAAAAAAGGACATGCTATAATAACATTTTGTAACATCCTAACCCAAATCATTAATCCTAAGATGTAATTCCACATGATCTTAGGTGCACCTCCCCATATTCCAAAGGCTACCGACTAACAATGAGGGTCTTGTGTGTAACCATGGGGAGACTATACCCTAAATCAGAGTGCATGATAACAGTTTTACAACTAAACATATAATAATATATAATCAAAGTATACTGATACCAAAAAAATACCAACAATATGAATGAATGCGGAAATAATTTACTCAAAATCAAAAAAATACCACAGTTGATTGCCCACTAGGCCGATCAAGTATACAAATAATGAAAGTTATATAAATTTATAAGGATTCCATGAAAAATCCAAGATCCAAATCACCTACAACACCATAATTATAGTGAGTTATCACATTAAATGATTAACATGGTCTTTAACCCAACTTGTACCTGAACAAGTGATGGATTCTCAGTTACCCAAGTTCCATGACCTCCCATGTAGGGTGTGAGTACCACGTAGTAGCACACCACCAATTTGGTATAGTGATAAAGTTGTAAAATCTAGCGTATATGCATGAGATAATATTATTATAATGTAAACATGAATTATATAACTACACAAGATAGTATAATATCACTAAGAACACATAAGAAACAAAAAACCATGTAATGAGAATTCATGGGATTACCAAGCCTCCACAAACCACTGACCATACCTATTTCAGAACCATTCTAAAATTTATTCACAATGGTATACATGAGATAAGGTTGATCATAAGTTCACCTTGTGTATCCCATGGTAGCCACAATGGCGATGTGTCTCATTTCATACCTCACTAGGTTATTATTCCCCTTAACATTTAATAGCTATATAGGACCTAGGACTCTATGTGAGACAACACTAGGCCATTTTTCTTTATTTTTATCTCTTAGGTTAGATCACATAGGCCACCATTACCCATTTCCACATCTTAGGTTAGGTAACACAGACCATCAATTCTATAGTTCCGGACACATAATTCCATCATGCATCATCGTTTATCTCAGTCGTATCATAACATCACATGTAGTATCTAAACACACTCCCCCTCTAGGGCCACCAAGAAATGATGGGTCCACCTATCTCTTATTAATCGTGTAAAAAACATATAATAGACATATCACAAGGCAATAATGACATCATCATTCACACATATCCAATGATATATAAGAAAAACCCTAGTTCTCACACATAGATATACCATATCACACATGGGTCTCTATACTATGTTTACACACACAGATATGATCACAATTAGGAATGATAAAATAATATATGAAAATATCGATATTACATTAAGTAATCAATAATATACATTCAAACTGAGCATTTATTATCATCATGATTCATAGTAGTTACACATGTGATCATAATCAAACACGGTCTATTAGGCTATCTAAGCATACTCATGGAACAAGTCATCATACATGGTCTCATGGTCTACATATGCACAGACATGTTATCAACATAAAACATGGTATTATGGGATCTAGGTCTCATGTATCACAATAACACACCCCATGGTTTCCATGTAGTTCAAGGCACTCATTAGCGATTAGGCCTTGACCCTTGGCAGCCAGAAACTAGCTAGTGCATGAGGGTTTAATGTGTTACTTGACACTATTTCCAACTTCATTAGGCAGGGTTCCTTTCATTAATTAAGAGTCAAGTATCATTACTTAATTAATCACAGCATGTTCATAAATCAATTATTAATTTGGGGTTCATTCACCGAATATAGAAAACCTCACATCTCACATCATTAAACATGAATAATATCAAAGGGTAGAGTACAAAGGACTACCAAAATCCAATGGAGTAAACTCCAAGCTAAGAAAATCCCAACAACTTCTACAATGTTCATTTGTCCTCCAATGTTTTTCTATAAGGTTATTCTCACTAAAAATCATTCCTATTAATTAATTATAACTATATTATAATTTATTAAAAAATTGAAAGAAATCCCATTAAAAGGTTAAATATACCCATGTTGAAAGACTTATCAGATATCCTCGCCTAGTCAGAGCAATAATCAACCTTCCAAAAAAGGTCTATCTCACACTACTAACTTTATTCCAGGAGAAAACCCCATTGAAAAAAGAAAATTTTCAAATTAATATAATTAAATTTAACCCTTTGATGAAAACCAACCAAGAATCATAGCTTACCCACAATGTCGTCCAATAGAGTTCAAGCCACTTCTGGCACACTCCCATTTCTATGATTAGAAAAATCCTGAAATCAATTCCATATTTGAATGGAAAATTTAACTAAATTGTGTAAAAATAGAATAAGATATTACTAAGGGATATACCTTCTTAAAAACCCACATTAATGGTATGTGTTCATTGATACAGGACATCCTCTTGCCATGATGATATAATGATCCATTAATATCAGAAAACTATATCAAGATATGTTGGAACTATCATTCGATCTTTTAAGAAAGATTATGCCAATGAGAAATTTGTCAGTGATATGATAAATAGAAAAGGGATCCAAAGATAATTGAGATGTTATGGATCAAAAAGACTTAAATTACCAAGAGGATCATTCATGATTAATGATAAAAGGATCCACCACTATTGGAGGAGGATGCCAATATTGAAGAAGATCAAAAAATATATCTTCGATTTGATTTTGGATCACAACAAGATGTACCTAAAATTAAATGAGACTCTTAAAGGGAGGAATAGAGGTTATTCTAGACAAATGTATCTCAAAAATGTGATCCAGACTATGTAAAAAAGAGGGGGGTATGGTGGTTAAAAATACCAAACAACCCCTACTTAAATAGGACCTGTTGTGCCCCACTGGTGATCTAAATGGGGTACATTGTGAGATGGTGTCCCAACAGATAGTTGATGGAATATTCTAGGTATAATTTTTTATTTTGAGATCACTTGATGGTTAATGTGTTCTATAGGTGAGACGAGCTACTGCCTACCTCACTGGGCAGCTGGTGGCTCATTCAATAGCCCTGACTACTATGGGTCTCCTCCATTAAAAACCTAACTATTGAGTCATTCATATAGTTTATGTTTAAACCTAAATACATAACATAATATGTTTAAGCATTCTATACCTTAGTTTGAAACTCGATTCTCTGAATGATCTATACACCATATGAAAAGTAAAAATTCCCTCCATAAATTACAACCAATAACGATGGTGTTCATTATAGTGTGAGCCCTACCACACAACCATGTGATATTTAACATGGTCAAAAAACCATATTGTTGCACTCCCATTTTACATGGTGCGTGTTCTTCTGAATTATACATCGTGTAATTGGTTTTTCCCCAAACACTCCACAAATTGAATTTGATTCATGATTTAATACCTCCTCTACTAATTACACCTTGAATACTATTCAAAAAATCAACAAAATTTATTGATTGAGATGTTTCTTCATTGGATGCTTGATTATGACCACCCTTCACTGGAAAAGGGTTTCTCATTTGAAAAAACAATGTGGATCATTCATGTTGAATGGGAAGAAAGAATCCCAATGTTATCATCTAAGAATTTATTCACACATGTTGATACTCCTCTATGGTAATACACATCCATCATCATTACAAGATGATTTCTATCCACTGATCGTCAGAATTGTGAACTTTTATTGAATCCCTATCTCCCCGTATGTCTCATACACAAATGAAGAAAACATGTTCCCATTATTCTGTCATGTTCCATAATATTTTGGATTTTATAATCATGTTACATCCCTTAACATCAATCAAAAAAATGAACACAGTTCCCATATTTAATCACAATGGGAATCAAATTATGTAATAGTGGAACAGCCAACCAAATCAAAGGATGGAGGATAAAGTACAAAAAATGGAGGGGGAAACCATAAAGCCATATACGTAAATAATATCTGATGTTCATATGTAATTTATACATTGGTCAAAGAAATTATATAAGACATTTGATATTAATAAGTTATAAAATAAAATATATCTATCAGATATAAATCAAGAATTTATGGCTCGTACAATATCCTAACATTGATTCATATGAGAGTTATTGATCCATGTTTACAATGGTCATCAAAAATTGGGTAAAATACATGAATAAAAAACCCTACCTCTTGGAAAAATGGTTTTCTCTTTGGACCATTATCATATCCCTGATTTAATTAATTATTTTTATGAAATCCTATTATTGAGGCCTTTATGAACCCATTCCTACTCCTCAATCCTCCATAGATGTCTCTTTAGCCCAACTTCACCTCTCTCCCTCTATCTCAAATACCTTTTTCCTAGGGTCTCCAATTATGGAAGTGGATAACCCTATGAGAGATTCTATAGCCGAACATAAATAGAGGGAAATTTTTTTCGATGATTAATCAAACAGTTTAGATTAATTATTTATCTAATTATCATTACTCTTTCAATGACTATGAACTATCACAAAACCACATGTTAATGGATCTTATGTCACCCCTATGGTAAAAAAACTTCCTAAATTCAAGCATAGTATCATTTTTCACATTTGAGGTTCCATTTTATATATATAATAGTCTTTCCAAAAAACAATTTCACATACTAAAAATAAGATAATATTTTAATTATATTATTTTCATGGCTTTAAACAACTTTATTTTCCACATCGGCTCAACCTAGGGGTAAACCCCATACCCTAAAACCAATAGAACCATTAGAATTTTTTGGGTAATCTAATAGGGTATATACACTATTTTATCCTTAGAAAGGTCTCAAGACTCCAAAACTCAAAATCGAGCTGAGTCACACTCAAGTAAAACCCAGGTTACTACACATTATATTTTAAAGTTTAAATATTTTCTTTTGTATGTTCAAATTTCTCTAAATATTACTATATGATATCCGTAAATGATCATTATAACTTATGTGGAAGATTAATCAAATAGTATTCATAATAATAGAATAGATATCCCTTTATACATAAAACTATTATGTAGTGATACTCAACATGATGTGGTTTGACCCAACACTAACCATGTTATAGTTAAGACAACCACATCAATATTTTATCTTTATTTCATATTTATAACTTTTGGGAATGAGCATGGTTATATTTCTTAATTTATATCTATAAGTTCAAATTCATTTATCATAAAATTTAATAAAACTAAGTCTTATAATATATTAAAATATAGATGTCCAAATTTAAATTTTGTGATAATTATAAGGGTAACAAACCAGGGAAATTGGTTAAAATACTTCAAACCTATAAATATTTTTTTCAATTACTTAGTTTCATTGTGAATATTTATTTTAAGATAGAATATAAATTTTCAATTCCCATTAATAAAAACCTCCCCATAAAACAACATGTTCATATTCATCAAAAATATGAAGTTATTGTTGTCAGTGGGTAAGAGGGTGGTTTTGGATGAATCCTAAGACCAAATCCAAGATAGTGAACATTTTTTTGTTCACATAACATTATAAATAAACTATAAATACAATATTTATTTTTATTCCCCTACTTATTTATTTCATATTGTTTCATATTCAAATTAATAGAAAGGGAAATAAATGGAATATAAGTTTAAATAATTTTTTATAATTTTTTGTATTTTTTGATAATTTTGATTTGCATTCAATTATATTTTTATTATTAAAAAATAATATTAATTATATTATTATTTTTATTTTATGAAATTTTAATAATATTATATAATTTTCAATTTATTTAATGATAATTTTTTAATTTTAAAATAATAAACTTTTATAATTTCTTGATTAATCATTAGTTTTTTATAATTGTGTTTAGAATTTAAGAAAATATTCATACATTATTATTCATGTTGTTGGGTCAACCTTTCAGTTATAATTGGATTGACCTTTTAATTATATTATATTAACTATCGAGTTATTATTGGATTAACCATGTAATTATAATTCCTTCATTATCAGTTATTATATGGTAAATTGTGAAACTATTTCAGATAAAAAATGAATTTAAATTTAAATTTTCAATTTTTACACTCTATAGTTGAATAAAATATTATGCATGGTTGAAAGAAAATTTATTCTTGGTCAAATAAAAAACATTGTATGGAACAAGTAAAGGAGTACTTTTTCAAGAATTCACAACTCCAATGCATGATATCATGCCCTTTTACTTAATTCATTACCCACACATACAATTTAATAATTAATTTTTTCAAAAAAAGTGAAAATAAATTTTTTCATGGTCAATCAAACATGAAAATTCTTTAAATTTAAGTTCCATTTCTCTCTAAAGTTACATATTTATATATATTATATTTTTTAATTTCTTATAACAATTACTTAATGATTGAACCTTGTAGTATCTCCAACATCAACATATACATCAAAAAAAATTATATATTAAAAATGTTTACATTTATATAAATTTAATAATCATGTGTATGCATGTGTATAATTTTTATATTAAAGAACTTATAATGTCAGTATGTTTTAATTTTTTTTTATTTTTAACACTTTATTAAAAAAATAATTATAAAAAATATTATAAAATTGGATATTTATTAAAACAATATTATATAATTTTTCACGGTGAGGTTGAATTACATGTTCAAATAAAGTGAACCCTTATAACCTCCTGATAAGTAAGTTTAAAAAATGGATTTAATTGTATTTTTTTTATAATAATTTTGATAATAA
The DNA here is from genome assembly GCA_963277665.1 of Viscum album. NCBI lineage: Eukaryota > Viridiplantae > Streptophyta > Magnoliopsida > Santalales > Viscaceae > Viscum > Viscum album. Next base: position 90,910,746 of record OY728154.1, read on the forward strand.
AATTTTAATAATAAAAATGAAAAATGAAAAAAAAATAGAAAGTTAAAGAACGTGAAAAAATATATAATTTATGCAACACATTAACAAAATTGCATTTTCTTATTCTATACATACCCTACTAGTGAATGTTTTCTTTTTCCTACCTACTCAACATATTGTTATTGCATGGAACATTGTAGCAACATTTTACTTTATAAATAGCTAAAAAATATATTTTTCATAACTAAAATTATATATATATATATATATATATATATATATTTCCTCTATTATATATAGTTAAAAAATTACTATATGCATGAACAATTGTTATTTCCATTTTTTATAATTATTTACCCGACATTAGTTATCTACATAGAGCGGAATTCTTATTTCAATATTCAGATATCCATTTTCCTTATTCTGATATTCTTCCATATGTCTGGTAGGAAAAGAAAGAATAATAATAAATTTTAATAATAATTTCAATAAGATTTTTTTAAATAACCTCGAAAAAAAAATATTTTGAAACAGAAATGAAAAAATTAAAATTAGTATTAAATATAGTTTTAATTTTTTTGACCCTTTGTTCATTATTTCATGGGAAAAATTAACTAAGTAGAATACATTAATTTAATAATATTTTGAATTGATCTAAATATTAGTCAAATAATCATTAAATGGTTATGTCATGTATATGGAAAACAATAAGGGGACCATTTCCTTCATAAATTATAAATATTCTTAGGGTTTAAATAATTAAGGTGTGTATTATAAGAGAAGACAATTAGGTTTCAAAGTAAAGAATCAATACAAGTAGTTCCCTTGGTACCTAGATTCTATTTTAATAGAACAAGACTTCACTTATATCTTTTGAGTTTCACTATAGTTAATTTTATTATAGATTTAAAAAAACCCATTTAATATTTTATTTTTTCAAAGATTTTATTATTGTCATTTCATATATTACAAATTTTATTTTATGTTATTTTAAAAATTTTCAAATAACATTTCAAAATTTTATTTAAAAATTTAAAATTTTTGGTTTTTATTTTTTTATTATCTTATCATCCTATTCTTCTATTTCATTATAAAATTATTTTTAATCCATTTCATTATTCCATTTCTGATTTTTTTAATTCATTAACAAAATTTATTTTGTATTAATTATTTTTAATTATCAATCCTAATCATTATTTCATTATTGTTTTTTAGTTTTTTTATAGTCAATTATCCATCTTAATTTATTCCATTTCAATAATATATGCAATATTTTGAAAACTGATACTTAAATAACCTGGAAAAGATTTATGTTAGACTTGAATAAAGATCTAAATAACAATGTGTGGTGCACAAGATGTCCCCCTCATACTTAATACTAAAAATGGGTCCTATATTTAACATGTAGTAATTAGATGGGATATGAAAAACAATTGTGATGTCCCATGAAATTATGTGATCAATAGTAGGAGGGGTTGAATTATTGTTTTATGTTTTTACATCTTTTTATCAAAATGAACCTTTTCACTTATTAGAGTAAATATATTTTCTTTGAAATGATAAAATTACAAAAAAATTATACAATAATTAAATAAATCAATAAATGCATGAACTATTTTTATAAGGTTTATATGTCAGTTTGGATGACTATATCCTTGTTGTGAATAGTATATTATATGGCCTGATTTATCCATTTATTTTTTGAATAAGACTCTAATAGGGTGTATTTAATCCTTGTCCCCTTACATTGATAACTATATCCTACCAATTCATACAATCACCCCAATCATGTTATAAAAAATATTTTCAACCTTTAAGATTTGGTGCCCCATTAATTAAAGAAGAAAATATTTTTGATAAAATTTTGGACATTTAACTAGTAAAAAGTTGAAATATTTCATGATATATAAAATGTAATGTTTTTAATATTCCTCCATGGACAAGAAAACTCATCAGTGAAAAATAAAAAATAAAAAAATCCATTTTAGTTTAATCCACACATTACATTATCCAAAATTTTCTAGTAACTCAATTCTTACTATAAATATAGATATTGTTCTTTTTCATAGGTACCTATTGAGTTCCAAAATTCATATCTCTATTACTACCACTATCACAAATCCCAAAAAATGATCTTTGATAGAATGTTTAAGGACCTGACCCAAAATTCTTATAATCTGAGATAGACTACCACTAACCTTTGAATAGAGACAAAGGAAGAATTTGTTTCATGGTAGAATTATTCCCCTCTAATACTTAATGTTAAAATAGTTTAAAAATATATAAACAATTAATGAATAAAATATAAATATGGGATATATATAATATTTTATTTAAAAAATAATCCATATACATTTCATTATAATTTAATCATTATAAGAATTTAGGAAATAAAAAATTAATTAAAAAGGAAACATAAAGTAAATGCCTAATTGTGATGTTCCATGTTGAACATTAAACTTTATAACAAATTTTCTTTTGCATTAATGTCCATATGCTTAGGGTAAGAATAATTCCTAGTATGTTATACTTGGTTGATTCTTGATGTTTCTCATGAAATATAAAAAAAATATTTTTTGTGAGTGAAGTTTAGAATAAAATTGTATTTATATTAAACATTTATCATAGATAAAAGTGTCAATAAATAAAATATAAAAGTAATAAATCATGTACACATACGCCCTCATATGAGAAAAAGTAATATCATTGGTGAAATCATTTTTAAAATTATACCCACCGTCAAACTTTTAAAAATAAAGGGATCATAAAAAAGGGGAATAAAAATATACTATGTAGGGAATAGAATAATAGTATCATAGTTAATGATAAATAGTTAAAACCCTTTCATGGAAGCATAACACCCACTACTACCAAATTCATCAGTCGATGATAGTCAATGTTTCCTGTTATCATGTATAAGTGATCCAACACCGTGACCCTCACCCTGGTCCAAATAGGAGATGATCACCAATGCAATATATTGATTTCTCATTGATGCTATATTTTTGTCATGAACCATTTTTAAATTAAATTTTTATTTTTATAATAATGTTCCATATTCTTACAACCTAGGTTGATCTCAAGGAGGTCGCTCACACCACGCTCTCTACCTATTTTCATTAGTATAATCTAACTAATATAAAACCACTAAACTAATATAAATGGGGTGGTCAATTATGAAATGAATTTAATATATAATATATATAAATATAATTTGAATTCAATGTAAACATAATGAGTTAGAAAGAAATAAATAAATAAATTTCCCATAAGAGTTTATGGTGATTGATTTCATTGCTCGTAAAAAAATTCTCCAAATTTAATTCAATGAAGTGATCAATAACTCTTACACTTCACCTTCTCATTTGAAATGTGATTAACCCATATAAAAACCTATTTATATAGGAAATTTATCTTCCAATACCTTCCTAGGAAAACTCTTCATTGGCCAAAATTATCCATCCCATGCTCCACCTTAGGAACTACAAGAATAGTGAAGGGAAGGAATATGAGTAAATGAGAAAATGAGATAAATGACAGAGAAAATGGGGTGAAATCACACCAAAATCAATTTAAACACCACAAAAACTACCTGAATCGAATAAATAGAATATATATTATGTTTGATTAACTCTATCAACCAACCTTTCTCTACCTTGAACAAACACCATGGTCTGTGCCCAAATTTCAAGGAGTTGGAAGGGAACACTGTGGGAGAAAACATGAAAAATAAAAATGGAATAATGTGGATATAAAGAGGAAGGATAATATATATTAAAATTATAAAAATAAAATAAAACATCATAAAACCTCCAAAGTTACACAAAATGGTCAATCCCTTTGGAAGGAGGTGGTGTAAAAATTTATAAAGAGAGGGGAGATGAATTTTCACTCCAAAAACATCCTCTGAAATAAGGAACATGGTATCCCCATTAAGTGAACTAATTAAGAAAATTTACCTTCTTTAAAGTTGTTAGTATATCTATTGGATATATAATAAAAAAAATTGAGTATCCTTTGAAATATATTGTAGGAGTTATGACTGGCACATTAAAGGGACCACTTACGGCATGAAGACTATTCAAATTCTAATTCTTTAGTTTCCCATTCCATTATATCCTTTAAAATTTTAGAATATAGAGCTTCCACAACAATGTAAATTTTTTATTAACATGTTCTTGGGATCCATGTAGTATTTCACCTCATTTGGACTTATTATGTGCGATATATGAGCCTATCTTAACAATTCAACCATTCTATTTACAAATTTCATAGACTAAATTGTGAACTGGATTTGGGGATCAAAATATTGGATTGAGATCAGGGTTGAATTGAATAAAATGAATCCCAACATGAATGGAACCCTAAAAATTAATTTCACAATTTTAATTTTTATAGGAAAAGTTCTTATTGAAATAAAAAAGTGAATTAAAATAGGTTGAAATCCAAAATTAGTTCATATTTCCAATTAAGATCAAAATATTAGTAAACCTTATAAATATAAACAGTTACCATAAAATAATACTATTTTTGGACTAAAAACATTTAATTACATTATAAAATGTGTGAAAATACTAGATTAATCACTCCTGCCCTAAAAATTTCAATAAGTCATACAAAGGTCAATAAAGTCACAACACATGTGGAATTTCTAAATCTACCATAAGAATAAAATTATCTATTTCCCTAAAAAAACATTATTTGATCTATTAGAAAGCACTTTTTTATAAACTAGTAATATACCATAAATGTAAGGTTGAAAAATAGATACTCCTTTTATAACCCCATGTGATTTTAATATACATTTTCCTTTAATTAAATAATATATTTAATAGATTTCTTCCCTTGAAACACATTTTTAAAATAAAATACTATACATTTTATTGAGATAAATTATTAAAATAGAAGATAAAAATTGATACATTGTGATAATCGAGTATAAAACAAAAAATATAATATTTAAATAAAAAATGTTATTATAAAAATATATATATTTACGTGCTACATATTATTATTTTTAAGAATAATTTGATAAACTTATAAGAATAAAAATCATTATTTTTTACCAATTTATCAATAAAATTTATCTAATACTTATTTGAAAAATAATAAATCTCAAATAATTCTTAATAAAATCATTTAGTGACAAAAACACTATTTCACATATAATTTTATGTTTTCTTTATATGGTATATTTTTAAACCATTTATCACTATTGAATATTTTAGAATATACTAATAATATAAGTAAAAAAATAAATTAATTTTTATTCAAATATTTTTAATTTTAATTGAATATGAATATTTGTTTTTATGCTTAAAAAATACATCCTTCTAATAACAATTTTTATACATTATGCACAATTATTTTAAATTAATTTTCTTAATTATATAAATTGAATTTAATAAAATGGGTTTCATATAATTAATCAATATATATATAATTTTTAATAAGTCCATTTTTATCATTAACATACTAATAATTTTCTAAATAAAATATTAGTTAGTACAGTAAAACTATTATTTTTCTAAGAATCGCTCTTATAACATTAGATATTTCTTATCTAAAAAAGTTAAATTTATCATATTTGATGAATCTGATAATATTTTTAAAAATACAGATAATTATATTAACACTCATTTAATTTTTAATGTATAGGAAATAAAAATGAAAAAAAAATTAATGTAAAAAATTATTTTTATATAAAAAACAGTTTTCTCAATATATAATATGTATAAATTTAAAACTTATTTTTTTATATTAAGAAATTGAATTATATTAAATGAATTCCAAATTTTGAATAATCATTTCAAAATTTATAAATAGGTATTATATTACATTTTTTGTAAAAAATAATTATTAGGGTTAATTTTTAATCATAGATAACAAGGGTAAAAATATGTAACATAAAGTTGCCCAAATTTTAAAAATTTACTTAAAAAAAGTTTTGTAAAACCTTTTTAGGTTGTAAATTGGTACTACATTTATCATCAACCTATCCTAACTTAACTCACATAATTCCCATGTGATTTCATCTTTACACTTCACCTACCATTTCCTTGCAAAAGTTCTTCTTTTTAACCTAAAAAAGTTGTTAATTTACATCAACTTAAAGCCACACTTAACCTTCACAGTCCTCCTTAACCCCAAACCCTTTTACCTATCCTATAATCCCATTTTAATTTTTTCTTATCCCTTGATTATAATTTTTTTACATATCCTAAAATTCCAATAAGTCTTTCAAGAGAAGACTCAAATCCTCAACATTAATATTATCCACCCCTAATCTTTTCTTATTTATCTTTCTCATCCATCCTCTTCCAAAACTACTCTAAAAGATTAATATAATGACATAAGTATCATTGGTATACTAAAATGTTATTTTATTCACTGTATAATAATTATTTATTATCCTCTCATCCATTTGAAAAATGAAAACATACCTCTTGCATAAATGGGGACTATCGCCTCCATGGATGAAATGTTTCATTATTTCTCACCACATTGCATGGATGGTTATAATAAGGAATTTAATGTATAAATATGATATCTATGACATAAATATTATTTTGGTATGATAAATCATTATTTATCTTTTTTATTTTTTTCCACTGAAAAATGAATATGATGCCCATGCATATGTGAAGACTATCACCTCCATAGATGACTTATAATGACCCTGACCCTAGTAGCATAGAGTTAGTAGTTACATTATTACATTAGTAATAGACAAATTATATCACATCTCAATGGATTTAATAGATTAGTAGTCTTGGAAAACTAGATACATACTAGAAATTCATGTTACATTTGAAAACATAAAATACACCAAAGTATTTTCTTCAAGAACACCACTTTTACCTTTACCATATCCCTATATATAAATCATAATAAATTTCTTAATTTCCTAAGGAAAGGAAACATAAAAAAATTTGAGCGAAAAAAACATTAAGGGTATGTGTAAATAATAAGCTATCATGAATAGATAAGGCATAATCAATAAGCCAATGTAAATATATGAAAATACATACCATTTAATCAATAACTTGAGAATGAAAAATAATATTCCAAGAATAAAGGATGATTGAATAATTCCATATAAATAATAAAATTAGATTGAAAATTAACTATATATATCATAACTAATAAAATAATCACATGGCCATCAATAAATAATCTAATAAGGAGGGAATTTATAATAACAGAAATCATAAATATATCTTCAAGGCCCAGTGCCAAGACATCTTACATAAATGGGTAAGGCCTCAGCCAATTACCTAGGCTAGTTTATCTTATGAGACCTACTAATGCATCAAGGTTCCATAACAGTCCCCACCTACCACTTACTAAGTTCAATGCATTCCACATATGAAATGATTGAAATATAATTAATGTAAACATTCGTATCTAAAAACTACCATATGAAATGTTAATAATTTTCCCAATCAATAAACATAATCATAAACTATTCAGATTAATATAAAACATTGAACCAAAATAGTAAATACATATTCAATCAAAATATCCAATAAATAATGTTAACATAGATCAACATAATTTAAAAATATCATTGGAATATTTCTTAACGTAAATTCCCTTTTCATTCTGAAACAAATTATTCAAAATCTAATAATACTACATATATTAAAAAAAATCACTTTAGAAGGAAACTTTGAAACTTATAAAGGAATTTTTAAGAAATTATTGTTCATTACGGAATATTTTTTTTTCATTTTGTATAAGTTAAGAAAACATTCCTTTAATACTTTTCTGAGAAGTCAAAAAGCACTTTGTTTGGAAAATTATAGGAAGATTCATTTTAACCCATTTTATAAAAACAAATATGTTGGTAATAATGTATTTAAAAAATAATTGATTAATATTAACAATAATCTTGAAATCCTTATTATAAAATATGGATATATAAGAAATAGTATTTTCGACCAATGAGAGAAATAAAAAACAATTTTCCTTAAAAACATGGTTTTGGTATCTTGAGTACATAAAGAGTGGAAAATGAAGAAAAACATTATTACATAAACAACTATATGGTATTAAAAAATATTTTTTTTAAGATATAATTATTAAATAATTCACATAGAAGATACTTTAAAATAAAAAATCTTGAAAATTGATGAGATTGTTAAATAAACCCTTATCCCATGTCCTACTTCTTTCATATGTGTCCAAAACTCCAGTATAATAAATATAGATTTATTATATATATATATATATATATTAAATAATTATACACATATATATCATATCTTATATTATTTACTTATAATCTTTTATCATGCATTTATTAACAATTCTTCATCATTATTTCGGGTAACAACTGCGTCATATTTCATGTATATTTTGGTTTGGTAGTTTCGGTCCTTAAAAGTTGATAATGGTTAAATATATCTAGAATTTTAAGAATGATTTAAATATAACATATATCCATTAGATACATAATTATCCTAATCTATACGAGCTATATATAGAAAAATGAATGACATCGTTCATGGAGATGGTAGGTCATATGTACGCATGAACATTGTTTCCATTTTTTGACGGATGAAAAGAAAAAAGGTAATAATAATTCAAATTTATATAATAATTATTATTATATATATATAATATTAATTAAATATATCCTTAATATCATCCATTTCAAAATAAAATGAAAACTATATCACGTAGCTTGGGGGAGGTGGTAGTACACACGTATGCACGAGTGACGTTATTGTTTTCTAACAGATTACATATAGTAAGGTAGATGTGATATTATAGTTATAGATTTATAATAATTTCATAAAAATCATATAGATATATATAAAAACATTAAATCCATCATTATATCTATCGATGATAGGTGGTGATTGAAAATTAATTACATCGGTTCGCGAGGTGGTAGTCCGCCGTACACATGATCGAAAATTATGTTTCCAGTTTGATGAAAGATGTGATGGATATAGGTTATGAAATTCACATAATAAAATCTATTTATATGGAATATATTTTTGTTGTTATTTTATCATATTTGGATAAAAATTTAATAGGGATCAAGAAGAAAAATATGAAGATACATAGTTAAGAACTATACATCTTCTTAAGAAAACCTCTTTAGGTTTATACCTAAATCCATATTCGGATGGTTTTATGATCAAAAAGAGACTCTATGTCATGGGATATAGATTCTAAGAAGGTATTTCCAAAATTAATTTCTGTTCTAGATGGTCTTTGAGGTGTGGATAGAATAGGCGATAGGGTGTCCTTTTATAAGTGGGGGATGGGACCCCTTTGGGAAACCCATACTATAAGAGATTCTAGTTGGGGAGGGTGTAATTTTATAAGGTGTGATATTATAAGGTTTAAATATATCCATCATGTAGTATTTTGATAAGTTTAATTGGTGTAATTATTCTTATCTTTTGGTTTAACCCCACCCGGTAAACCCATTTTTACCTTAACCACGATAATTAATTTTTTACTATTTTTACTACTCATTATGACCAAAAACTATGTTGAAATTATTTAATAAGATTAATTCTTATTATTCCAAATATTATAATGATTTTACCGATTTTAATTCACATAATTCATAGAATTTATTTTAAAACTAATCCTGTTAGCATTATGAAGGTGCGGTTTTGAAAAGAAAATTTTTCTTAAGTACAAAAATTTATATATCAATTTTCAACATAAAATTGATTTGAATGATCTAAATTGGATTAATAATAATACATTTTAACCATTATTACTTTTAAAACAATTTTAAAACAAAATTTAACTTTTTAAATTCTTTAAATGAAATGAAATTTTGTAATAATAATCAGCATTTTTCACAATTCATCCAAAAACTTAATCATTTAATAAAATTAATAAAAATTCACTCAAATATAATTTTGATAAGATGATTTATAAAATTTAATTCAATTTTTAAAATTAATTTTATAAATGTGGTAAAACTTAATTTTAATTAAGTGAAAAAAGTGATGAAACTGCTCTTTAGATAAAAAAACACAGGTTTTAATCATTGAAATGGGTTTATTATTATCTCAAGGAAAGAAAAAGTATTGTATTAATGATAAATTTTTTATTTAATATAAAAAATATTTATTTATTTAAAACCATACACTAATAGTTATTAATTTAAAAAACACTATTCCTACTTTAAAATGGTTTTTACGAGAAATAATTTATTTTAATCTAAAATGGTTTCTGTCTTTAATTCTAATAAGTTGATAACCAATAAACTGATTTTATAAATTTGTAAACCAAATATTATTCATAATTTAGTTATAAATATTTATACCTAAAAATTTAATAGCTATGTTATAATGTAATACTATATTACAGTTCATTTAGACTCAGGGTTGTGTATATCGCAAACTATCAAAAAGATTAAATTTATTTAAATAGAAATATACCATAAAATATAAGGGTGTAACAATCTTACCTCATTCAAAAAAAATCATCAATGAAATTTCTAGAATGTCACCACATTAATATATTTAGATTGCTTTTTAACATAATTTCTTCTGTTTCTCACATCACCTATTCTATGTTATGATTTCACTTAAGTATCTTTACCATCCATGTCATATGATTAAATAATACATGTTTTATAATTTCAATAATCTAGAAAGGATCTTTATAATAAGATATACCAGTTTTTAATTCTATTTCTTTAGAGGTGATCACAGGAATTGGGTCTGGCATGTACTTCCAAAGCAATGATATATGGAACACATCGTGTAATTTAAGGATAATTGGTAGAATTTTCAAATATTAAGACACTAATCCCTTTATTTCTAGGATTTCAAATGGTCTAATTTAAATTGGGATTAATTTCTCTTTCTTATTGAAACTTATAACACCCTTCCATAAATACAATTTCAAGGAAACATGGTCTCCCTCTAGAAATTATAAATCATTCCCCTGGTTATCATCATAGATCTTTTTCCTACTTTGAGCTACATTGATATGGGTTTGAATTATATTTACCATTAATATAGTCTCCTCTACAAGTTATGGTCCTATAATATTTCTTTCACCAACTTCATCCCAGTAATTTGGAGTACAAAATCTCATAACATATAATGCTTTATATAATACCATTTGAATAATTTAATGGAAGATATTATTATAACTAAGCTATACCAAAGGTAACTACTCATCCCACATACCTTGAATTCCAATAAATCCAAACCTCAGTATGTATTCTAATGTTTTAAAAGTCTGTTTGAACTATCCATCATTTTTAGGGTGATAAGATGATCTCAAATGAAAGTCGATATCAATATCCTTTTGAATACTTTTCCAAAATCTTGATGTAAATTGTAGATCATGATTAGACATAATTGAAATTTGTGAAATAAGAAGATGAATTTATATATACATATTTGATACATTTATTTAAGGTTTATTCAAGTTTTATTCAATAATTCCTTGGATTATTATTTTTATAGATGAATTAGGAATTCTGATTTCAAAGGAAAATATGCTGAAAAATGACAAAAACAAGATTTACATGCTGTGTATCACATACACAAAATATAGACCACATTCCTATCATACCTTCATGGAAAAATCAGATTGCGAATCCTTTTCACAATGTTCATACCTTACATGATGTGTAAAATCATTACACTACATGAAAATTTAAATGATCAGAATCCTACCACAAGTGAATCACATACATGACATGAAAATATTTTATGGTATGAAATGTTAGAAGGTTTTCCCGGTCAAAGATACAAACTGATTATTTAGTGGTAGTTTTTATATAATCGACACAAAGTGAATAAAACATACATGACATGAATATTTTAGGATAGAAGTTACTTAATCTAGTACATGATGTGCATGAGTTGTGAACTATGTACTTTTTATCCTATTAATATTTTAGTGCGCCTCCATGTATAGAATGTTCAACATAACTTATTTTTCTATCATTTTATTCCACCATTTTCCTCTATTTTTAGTTTTTTTAATTCTAAACCTATTTCAATTTATTCATTTAATTGTTTTAGCAAATCCTCATTATTTTTTAATCATTCCACACCTGTTCTATGCCCATTGTGATACCGTTTCTTTTTTCAACATCTGTTTCATCACAACTCACTATTATTCATTAACACATGAAATATTATTCATTATTTCTTCATGTACTATGAGTTTTTTATTAGATTTACATTTCTTTCAATTTTTTTATCTTTAATATTAATTTTTTAATTTTGGATTTCTTATTTCTCAAATATTTCATTATTATATGTAGAATATTTTGTATTTACTTTCTTATGATCCTCCCTTCCATGTGTAACTAATTCACCTTGGGTTAGGGGTCGAGATTAGGGGTGTTTTTTATCCTAAATAATCTTTACATTGATCTTTGGATACCCTATGGATAGTAATTAGGTTAATAATAATTGTTCATCGCGTTATTTTTCACAACCTTGACCATGGGAAGTGAAATTAAATGAACCTGAACTAATTGGAATTGAGAAAGACTATGAACATTAGCCTTTGATGCTATATTCGTAGAAAATATGAATAATGAACCTAGGTTTTAAACTATACCCTAATCATGGGATAGTAACAGAATAGTTTAATCCAATTGGATTAAAAAAAACTAATTGGTGACATTTGCAATGCTTTACAAACTAATACATAGGACTATCCAAAGATAAATCTAGGATTATTTTCTATCATGATCCAAAAAATTGACCCCATTTCCTTCCTTTATTATCTTAATTAAACCCAAACTACCTATATTTAGAAAAAAAATTAAAGAGTAAAAGTTAGGAATCCTTCTAAAGGGGTTTGTTCGATTGGGTGATAACCTTTCAGTAGTCCTCGTGGGTTCAACCCCGCACAACAACCTTACTATTTCCTTATAGTAAGTGTATTGTTGGAATATAAATTTCTAATTTTATCAAAACCTACATGAATTCAACGATGCTTGTGGGAAAGTCAAATTTTGTTGTTGTTGTTGTGGATTAATATTTCTCAGGCACATGGACTTTTGGATTAAACCCCAGATTGCCTCACCCCTACAAGTTTCTTTCTTTTCTTTCCCCTTTTACTTTTTTATATTTTTTTCTTCAAGAACACCTTTATCCTCTTTTCCTTACCCTCTATCTCCCATTAATGTCTATTACATGTTCTAAAGAGCCTTTGATCACTCAAAAATCATGGACACATAAGAACAACTTATTTTTAATCCAAGATCGATAGAAAAATTTATGCATGTCTTCATTATGGCTAAGAGTAATGATATTACATCACCAAACCAACAAAATATGAAATATGTACCTCATGAAAATTAGGTTGAGTGACCAGCACTACAATAGCACACAATTAATTACTATTTATTGTCATCCATTAGCGGTGTTGCACCTAGTATTGTTCGTCTTTCTTCAGGAGAGAAGGTTAACAATAAAGGATGGACTCATTCATATGATAAAGAACATGAGGAAATTTAGTGGACTATAAAGTGAAGACCCCATTGAATATATTTCAAAATGTCGTAAGGTTTTAAATGCCTTTCACAACTAATTAATGCCATTAGACACCTTTAAATTGATATTTTTCTTATTCTCCTTGCGTGATAGAGCCAAGGATTGGATAATGAGTCAATCTCCAAAGTTAATCATGATGTGGGATTAATTAGAAAATAATTTTATAGATAAATATATTTTACCCATATCGACTTAGAAGATATAGAAATACATTGTAAATTTCATCTAGGAGGATAGATAATCAAAGTGGGAAGCATGATATTGATTCAAGGATATAACTCTCAAATGCCAACATAATGGGCTAGATGTCTGGCTATAACTATATTAATTTTACCAAGGACTTCAACTGACTACAAAAAATGTTTTAGATGCTACTGATGATGGTATACTCATGCTCAAGACACTAGAAGTTAGCTAGGTCATTCATAGCGAAGTCCCCTATAATGACAGTCTATGAAAAAGTGATAGAGTTCCAACTCATCATATAATATACATAGTAGAAGAAACTACCCAACTGGAAGATCAAGTAGAGGCTCTAACAAAGAATCTGTAGTCATTTAAATTACCTGTGGCACCCCTAGCCCCTCCTACTTCGGTGATATAAATTCAATACTATGAAATGTGATGAGGTCTACACCAATACCAAGACTATAGGGTAGGGACAGAATAACCCCAATATTGTGACTGTAAGTAATTATATTAGAATCAATAATGGAAATAGTATGAGAAACCCCAGTAGTATCAACGAAAAAACTACTAGAAAAGACTAGATTAGCAGCTACAATAACGAAACCAAGGTTATTTTCAGTATAGGAGTATACATGTACCAAAAAGGTATCAGGTACCACCTGGGTACCCACTACAAGGACCATCTCCTCGACCATAACAATAATTCCAACAACCTTTACCTAGAGCCTAGTAGTTTCCACCCATTTTGTAGCAAAAATTCCAACAAGCATTGCTAGTTCCACAAAAACAAGCCCATACTATAAAATTCAATGTTGAAAACTTACTCACTACCTTCAGGATGAAATTAGAAAAAATGATTACAACCCAAGAAACTGAAATAAAAAACCACAAGGCTACACTATGTAACCTGGAGCATCAAATGGGAAAGATATCTAAAACTCTATATGATAGACTACCAGGTACCCAACCTGGTAATACTGATGCTTATCCTAGGGTATAATCTAAAGCTATAATTGTTAAAATATAAAATATGTTAAACTTTTAACATTCATATATATATATAAGGAAAATAATTTTTAGGAATATGATAAAGATATTCAAGGGAAAAGTAAAGATGAAGAACCAACTGAGAAATCTCTAACAAAATAAAAAATTGAGAAGGAAGAAATTTATATGGGACCACAAGATTATAATTTAGGTAGACCTTTTCCTAGAAGGATGCAACAAGACATGAAAAAGGGTAAATATAAAAAATTTATGGAAGTATTTAAGAAATTTTGTATCAATATTACCTTTATAAATGAAATTTATCAAGTTCCTACTTATTTATGGGTTTTTAAATACTTTCTCTCCATAAAAAATTAAATAGAAGACTTAGAATTATTTTACTTAAGTTAAGAGTTCTCTATAGTTGATAAATTGAAGTTATATCAAATAATGTAAGACCCCAGAAGTTTTTAAATTACTTACACTTTTTTGATGTGTAGTTTTGAAAAATCCTTGTGTGATCTTGGTGAATGTATTAATATCATGCCAATGAGTGTTTAAAAAATCTAGGACTCATATAAATGAATCCAATTAGGGTGGAACTCCAAATAGTTAACCATTTAGTCAAACACCCTAAAGGATTACTCGAGGACATCTTAATAAAAGTTATAAAATTCACTTTCCCTACTGATTTCCTTTTCCTAGATATAGAAGATGAAGGGGATATTACAGTAATTCTAGAAAGTACATTTATTTACTTTAGAAATGCATTAATTGATGTTAACCTAGGAGAATTATTTTTATAGTTAGTGAAGAATGAGTTGTGTTCGATTTGGGGAAGGCTGTTAATAAGAGCAACGAGTTATTGAATTTTCAAACCATCTCTCTTGCTAATAAGAAATATGATCGTGTGACCAGTGAAGACAAAAATAAGAAAATACCTCTTATAGAAAAGTGATGCAGTGTACATAAGAATGCAAATCGCACTGCACCTTAGACCAAGGAGGCCATCCCACCTTTTATCTTCTTTTTTTCAAAACACATTCTATAATGGGTATCAACTCAAAGTTAAAGTCTTCTTCTTCAAAAAATATCTAACTCTATATAATAAATAAAGTGCTAAATGGGAGAAACCAAGATATTTTGTCTCATAAGACCTAGTAATAAATTAAGAGGCTATAATGGGCCTTACCTATTAATTACTAAGTCCAACTCATTCCTCATATGAAAGCGGTGAAACATAATCAATATAATCATTCATATTAAAAAGCTGTCATATGAAATGTTAATGTGTTCCCCAAATAATAAACATAATCCTAAACCATTAAAACTAAAATGTTGAATGTTATTAAAATAATACATCCCCAGAAAATCATAATATCCACCAAACAATTTTTTCATAGATGAATGCACTTTAAAAAGGTCACTGGAATATTTCTTAAGGAAAATACCCTTTTCATTTTGAAACAACTTATTCAAAATTTAAAAGTTTCCTAAATAGTTAGGAGTAAATTTTATTTAGAAGGAAACTTTAAAATTTTTAAAAAAACATTAAATCAATTAGAGGGGAATATGGTGTAAAACATCATTCATGTTGTATAAGTTAAAAAAATCACTCCCCTCACACTTTTGTAAAAACTCAAAAAGTGCCACATTCAAAAATTGACATGAAGATTACTTTTAACCCATTTTTTAAAAGTTCAAAAAGGGGTAAAAATTATTTTTAAAATTATATTGGAATATTAGAAATACTCTTTTTCTTAAGAAAATATGGATATATAAGAAAATTTATTTTTGGCCGAAGAGATAAATAAAGTCAGTTTTCATTAAAAACAAGGTTTCAGTATCTTGAGTACCTAAAGAGTAGAGAATGAATAATTTTTTTCATTTAAATAAATTAACATATTATAATAAAATATATTTGTTTTAATATATAAATATCAAATTATTATTTCAGTAGGGACTTTAAAATAAAAAATCATAAATAATAATGACATTGTGAAATAAACCCTTACCTCTTTTATAAATTCCTTTATATGTATCAAAAATTCTTGTATAACAAATATATATTTATTATAATTATATTAAAGAACCATGCTAATATATATCATACATTATGTTATTTACATATAATATTTTACCACCAATTTATTAACAATTATTTATTAAAATCACTATTTAGGGTAACAACTACTTCATTTTTCATGTATGTTTGGTATGGTAATTTTGACCCATGTACATTGATAATGATTAAAAAATATCTATAATGATAATAATTATTTAAATATAAAATATATTAATTATATAAATATTTATATTCATCCATAAAACTCAGAGATATAAAAATGAATTACACCATTCATGGAGATAGTAGGCCATATACACACATAAATGTTGTTTTAATTTTTTTGATGGATGGAATAAAGAAAAGTAAATAGTAATTAAAATTTATAGAATAATTATTATTTATTATATATCATATATATTAATAAAATTTATCCTTTTTAACAACCATGTCAAAATAAAATGTAAAATTTTTAACATCGCTTTGTGAAGGTGATAATCCACATGTGCACTTGAGCGATGTTATCATTTTCCAAAAGATTGGAAGGTAAAAAGGTAGATGTTATATAATAATTAAATAAGTATAATTATTTAATAAAGAATATATATATATATATATATATATTAAATCTATATTTATATCTATCCATGAGAGGTGGTGATGGAAAACAAATTACATCTCTTCGCAAGGTGGTAGTTCAATATACACATGATCGACAGTTTCGTTTACCATTTGATGGAAGAGGGGATGATTATAGGTTATTACATTAACATAATAAAATCTCAGTATATAAAAGATATTTTTTTATAATATTGCGTGAATATTTTTAGGGTTTATAAGAAGAAATAATACGAAGACGCGTGTTTAATAATTATACATCTTCTTCAGCGAACCTAATTAGGTTTATACCTAAAGCCTTTATAGGATGGGTTTCTAATAAAAATATAGAATCTAGTAAATTTTAATAGATTTAAGGATTGTATTTGGGAAATTATTTTTTGAATCAAAAGGCCATTTTCACATGGAGAGGATAAGAGAGAGGGTGCGTCCTTCTATATATGGGTGAGCGGACCACTTAGAAATTTCCTAAAATAATAAAAAATGATTAAGTCATTACTAAGAAGCATGCCTCCAAATGGACATATATTAAAATTTAGGATAATATAAGGTATATTTATGTCCATAAATAGGATTTTTACAAGTTTAATGGGAAAACTTACCCTTATCGTCTAGTTTAACCCCCTGGTAAACCAATTTTAACAATAACTGCGATAATTATTCTCATACTAATTACAATATTAATTATGAAAAATAATTAAGTTAGGATTATTAAATTATATTAATTATTATAATTTTAAATATATAATACATTTTACCAAATTCAATTCACATAAGTATCATGATTTAATTTAAAATAAAACCCATAAACGTTATGAATATGAGGTTTTCCAAAGAAAAGTTTTCTTAAGTATAAAAATCTTTTACATAGAATTTCAAAAAAAAAGTGATTCCAATGATCTAAATTAAACTAATAAAAATATAATTGAACTACTTTTTCATTTTAAAAAATTAATTTTTTTTAACTTTTAAATTATTTAAAAGAAAATACTATTTGTAATAAAAATCAGCAGTTTTCACTATTCATCAAAAAAATTAGACTTATTAGAAAATAATAAAAAAAATATCTTTAAGATAATTGTTAAATTATGGTTTCATAAATTAAGATAATTTTTTCAAATAAATTTTATATAAGTGTTTAAAAATAATTTTAATATAAGCACATGATGAAACTGTTTTTTAGAAGAAAAAAAACATAGTTTTTAAGAATAATACTGGTTTTATTCTTATCTAATTCCTAGAAAAAATATTAGATGAATGATAAAACTTTTGTAGAATATAAAATATATAAATTTCATTAAAATCTTCCACAAATATTAATTAAATTAAAAAATATGTTGTGTACATAATATGTTTTTCAAAAAAAAACATTTCTTTTACTTTTAAATGATTTCTACTTTAATTTCTAATCAATTAAAAACTATGGAATTTATTTTATACATGTGTCAAAAATTAAAATTTTCATAATTTAGTTAGTCATATTAATATCCATCAATTTAATTTATAGTTTATAATGGTATATTATATTAAAGTTCATTTATACTCGAGGTCTCATGTATCACAAGCTATTGAATAGATTAAATTTATTTAAAAAGAAATATACCATAAAATCTTAGGGTGTTACACGACGTGTTTTATTTTTCATTACCAACATACCAGAATAATTATTACTTTTTTTCATATGTAAGTTAATAAGGATTAATATTTGTTATGAATAAATAATGACACAAAAATCAATAATCATTATAATATAATATATTAATATCTGTAAATTACCTGAAGCAAGCTCGTCATTGATTTCATCTTCATGAATCGAGACTAAAACTCTCATGTAATTAAATTATAACTTTATAAATCATTATGTAATATCTGTAATAGCACTTATAATAATCTAGGAATTATGAAATTGATATCAAATTATATTGATTGACATCTACATTAAAAATCATGCACAATGAAATCAAAATCACTAACATCCAATTATAAGAATAAATAATAAATAACTAATAATTGTATAACAAATGATTTTAATTAAAGAGTATAAAAATTATTAGATATAAATTAGGTTATAAAATTGTTTATTGAGATGGTTATGTTTTTTATACCTGGGGTTAATACACTTTTATTTAATTTTAGAGTTAAGGTAAGGGTTTATATCTAAATTTCCCTTTATTGAGGAATATTTTCATATTATGCACCTATTTTTATATTATATAGTGTACTTACATACAAATATATTTTATTATATTTTTTTAATTATTCATTCATTTATTTTAAAATACTTTTCTTAACCCTTCCTTCATACACTCTAATTCCCTTTGTTACCAATGTGGCAAAGGTTTCTCATCTCAAATTTTATTCTATGAGAAATGCTTCATTTTATGCACCAATTTTATTTTAAATGGGGTACATACTAACTCCTTGAAATATAATATTATGATTGTTTATATATTAATGGTACTTAAATATATATTTCAATTTCTCTCATTCAAAATCATTTTATTATAAAGTTTCCCATGTTGTAAGTGTTTTTCCCATCTCAATTTTTCTTCTTTGAGTTATTTGTCATATTCACCACTTATTTTATTTTATGTGTTGTATATAATACCCATGTATGTATTTTTATGATACATAACATTAAATTATAGGGATTTGTATATCTATATATGGTTTTATTATTCAATGGGTATTTCTTTAAATGTTACAAAAGCAATAATGGATTTTTATAACTCAAATTTCACTCTATTGAGTTATAATTCTTCTTATTATGATTCAATTTTCTATGATTTGTTTATTTCACCCTATTATTATATTATATTTTATTTACAATTTCATTTCAATGAATTTAAAATTATTTCACATAAACTCTTTTCTAAATGTTTATTACATCAAACATTATGTTATTCTTAAGGTTCTTTTTACTCCACTTTTTTACTTGATTCATAATTATTACTCTTTGATATGATTGGAATTTTTTTTATTCTATCATATGATGATATTATATTAACATTACTCTTTATTTTCCATTAAATTTCATTTTCACATCAAATACATATTCTATTATGTCTTTATTCATAAAATTTTACTATATGAATAATAATTATCATCCTCTCTAAATGTGATATTTATATTCTGTGTTCATATTCACTCTTATCGCGAATGTTATTATTTATTAATTTGAAATATAAATATATAATTTTTTATGAATATTAAAATTTCTCTTTAAAACATTTTAAATGGATGATTTATCACTCTTTTTACAATGTGAGGTTTAATACAAGTATTTTTAAAATGTTGAAATTTTTTTCCTTGCATCTTATCTTCCACTTCAAATTTGATCCGGATAATCTCTATGAATTTTCAAGAATCCATTATTTATTTTTCTTTCCAAATAATCTTTGAAATATTTTTAATTTCTATTTCTAAAAATAGATATCTTTGAAAGTGACTAATATGTTTTTCTCTTTATGAAAATATTGAGAAATATTTTCTAAAGGATCTTTTACATTTTGCTTCTATTTTACTCTATAAATCAAAAATATCCAACTCATATGAAGTTATGTTTTATGAACCACCTTCTAAATTCAATTATGAAATAATCTGTATGGTTGATTGAATGTTCGGTATCAACTGATCCACTTTTTATATCACATTATGTGATACTATTTTGAAATGACATGAAACACATTTTATTTCCCTGGATTTTCCAAATATGATGAAGTATTGATATGTAATGAAAATAAATTGGTTAATATTTATATCTTATGATATAATCAAAAATGTAAATTTTGGGTTTATTTACAACTTAAAGTGTTGGTATCATGGGTTTTCTCACAACATAAAGCATGATAATCTTGGGTTTTCTTATAACTTTTCATGTGGGAATAATGGGTTTTCTCATGACATAAAGCTTGTGGATCATGGTTTTTCTTACAATGTAATGATTTACTATGTCTATATTTATTCTATAGTTCCATGGTAATTTACATATTTATTTAATCCACATTTCATGGTTATATTCCTATGTTATTATCTATGGATCATGAGTGTTATATCACGATTCCTCACTCATATTACCCGGTATGTGTCTAATACTTTGAGATTATGTGTCCTTATATTATAACTCATAGAACAATATTATTATTCTATGTTATTTATAATCAAATATTTCTACTATGATCATTTTTTCTCAAATGCTTATAATATAACCATTGATGACATGTCGATATAGTTTTCCCTTGTTGGGAAATAGATCCCACACCTTTCTTATGTTTTTACTTCGCTATGTTATGAAAAAACATTAGTTTTTTATGAATAAATTCATACAAAGTTTTATGAAAATAATTTAAAATAAATAAAATTCAATTTATAGTAGGTTGAGGTATAAATTAGAGATTTCAACATTATATAACCAGAAAAATTAATATTTGAATACATAAATTTATGGGGGGGGATTCGATCTCTAAAACAAAATTTCAAATTACATAAATATAATTTGCTTGAAAATATAATTGGTGATAAAACTGTTGGATTTAAAACTATAAATTCCTTAAGAAATGTTTTTTCTTATCAAGATTTTATTTCTACTGTTGTTCCTCAAAATATAAATGAGTCTTTATGAGATTCAAGATAGATTATTTCAATTCAGTAAAAGTTAAATCAATTTGATAGAAATGAAGTATGAAACTTTGTTGATCCCATTGAGGATAAAAATATTATTGGATCCAAATGTATCTTTAGAAACATGTTAGATGAAAATATTCAAATAATTTGAAACAATGCTAGATTAGTGGCTGAAGGTTACAATCAAGAAGAATGTATTGAATTTGAAGAATCATTTTCCTTGGTTTCAAGATAAGAATCTAAAAAATTTATATTCGCATATGCATCAAATTTTAGAATTAGAATTTCTAAAATGGATATAATAAGTGATTTTTTAAGGGGTATATATTTTAAAATGTTTTTTTAAAACCTAGGTTTTTATAGTAATCAAAACCCTTTCATGTTTTTATTCTCTTAAAATATATTTATGGTTTAAAACATGATCCTCAATATTGGTATTAATGGTTATCTAGTTCCCTTTTAAAAAATAGTTTTGAAAAGGGAAAGATTGATCATTTTTTTTTTATTAAATAGAATTTTATAATTATATTAAGAGTTTAAATATTTTTTGATGATATTTTTTTTGTTCTTATTTTGAAAAACTTTCAAATGAACTCTCAGATTTGATGTAAAATGAGTTTTATGTTAGATCAATGGGTAAACATAAATTCTTTCCTAGTCTTTAATTTTTTCAAAGGGATTATGGTATTTTTATTAATCTATACAAGTTCTTTATAGGTCAAACTATATGGAAAAAAACTAGTAATAATCCTATGAGTACATCATGTAAACTTCATATAAACAAATATATAAAACTAGTGGATGTTATAACTTTTAGAGACATGATTCAAAAAATATTATACATAACTACTTCTTGGTTTGATTTATTTTTTATAATATGGATGTGTGATATATTTCAAATAAATTATAAATAATTTCATTTAAATGATTTTAAAAGGATTATAAAATATGTTAAAAAGGATCTTAGAATATTTTTCGATTTTACCCTGCTGGAACTTCTTTTAAATTAATTAGTTATAGTGATTACAATTTTAGTTTATGTGTAATTTATAGAAAATAACATCAGGTATGTGTCACATTCTTGGAAAATATTTAATTATATGGAGTTATACAAAATAATTAGATTTATTAACTACTAAAATTCAGTTGGTAGTTTCAACATCTTGTGGTTCCCAATATTTATATATTAAACAAACTCTTTCTATTTATTTAATTTTGATAAAAATCTCAATATATGATGATAATAATTAACCCTTTTCAATATCTAAAACCCCTAAAAATATTCTATTAATAAACACATTAATGTCATATTTCATATCCTAAAAGGTCATGTTCAAAAGGGAAATAGTAAATTTTAATCAATTTCTAATAAAATAAACTTGATGGTATCTTTACTAATCCCCTGAATTTATCTATGTTTAATAAAATTAAAATTGAACACAGTATAATTGGAATTTAATAACTTATGTTTCATGGAGTTTAATACTATTTAATCTAGTGAGTATTTTACCTATATTACATGGTGTAGTGTAATGTACTTTCATAGTTGGTTATTCTCATATATCATTATAAATTATTTTTTAGACTTCTTGGCATGTTTATATGGATCCTCAAGTATTTTATTATGTTTTTTATTTTAGAAGGAGTTTATTCCACTATATATGATAAGAATTTTAAATCTACACACAAATTATTTTTTAAAAAGAAATAATTTTATAATTTTATATTATTTCTCTCTGCTTAACTAACCTTAATGTGATTATTTTATTAAAATTCATGAATTTAGGGGTTGTTTTTTAATTGTGTTCACTTTTAATATTAGAAGGGTTAGTTTTTTTCCCAATCTTTAATAAGGGGAGTCTCATATATTCGATGAAAACATTATAAGGGTTAGTTTCTTTCCACATATTAATTATCTATATTTGGGGGAGTGTGTTTCCGTATAATCTATTGATAAAATCTTTTTTATCAATCCTAAAAAGGGTGAGAAATTTTGAATTTAGTTTTTTGTTTTCTAATTATCAAAAAGGGGGAGAATATTGAATTGGGCCCTTAAATCACTTTGTTTATTATGTTTTTATTATTAAAAATTAATAATTTATTACCTCTAACATGGGTAAAGAAAATGGTTTTATTCTTGCACTGATTCGAAAAGAAAAGATATTGTTGATTTTGTTATTATTTCTATCTATTTTAATATTCATGTTTGTTATGTATTTTATGGACTAATTTTAGGGAAAAATAAATCACCATATAGGTTGGTATCTATTATTATAATTAATTTTTTTGTTAGTGTATTATATAAAGTCTACCTAAGTATTTAATTATCCATGATTTTCTTGTGAGACCCTAAGATTTCATAATATGTTTTCTTAAATAAATTCAATAGCTTTTTCTTTACACAACACTGAGTTTGAGTACACTATGATCGATTAAACAAGCCATTTAAATAGAGTTTATGAGTAGTATTAACCACATTATGAAATTTATTTAAGTTATATTTAATTTTAAAATTTATCTTATGTGATTCTTGGACAATAATATAAGAACAGATCTGATTTTATATACAAAAAATATATAATTTTTTAAGGGGAATTTTACCACCTTTTAATGCAGTACCTATTTTAAAACAAAAATTTGAAAATTTTATAAATTTTATTTTTAAAAATAAACATAATTTTTTAATTCTTAATGTAAATATTAACTTTGGGTAAATTTTTAGTATTTTTCTGAGAAGTTTCCATTATTGATGAATAGTGAAACATACTATACTGCAGTTAAAAACTTTGTTTCTCATTTAAATAATTATTATATTTTAAATTAAATTTTAAAATCAAAGTAATTAAATAAAACATATATTAATACAACTTATATTATTTTAATCATTTTTATATTTCAATTATATATAAAAATTTATTGAACTTTTAAACATCCCTTTTACCCACATCATCACCACATCTGCGACATTAGTGTTAAAATTAATTTATCCACTTATATGAATTGAATTTCTAAAAATTTAAATACATGGTTGTAATATGTATTAAATTTTAGCTCTTATAGGATCAAAATAATTTTTTGTGAATAATTACTTTAGTATTTTTTATTATTCACAATTAAGGGTAATTTGGTAATTAAAGGTAAAAATAATATTCTAATATTATAAAATTACCAAAACACTTGTTATAATTTCATTTAATGAGTGATTTAATACTAAAATCAACCTTATTCCTAAATTGTAACCTTTTTAAGACACTAGAGTAAAAATATGACATTATAATATTTTATTTAATGATAAGTGAAAAATGCCATACTCCCATTTTTAATAATTATAATATTTCTATAGGGATATAAAAAAGATAAACTAGACTGTAAATTATTATTTTAAATCTAAAATTTTTATATACATCATGATAATTTATTTATAAATATAAATTATAAAATAATTAGCTTAAATGGTGACACAATGATAACACTCTAATTGTTTAAATAATGGAAAAATCAAATGAATGATATTAAAACTATTAATATAAATATAATTTGAGTGATTTAATGTGAAAAACAACTTTTATTGATTAATTTGGAATTTTATTAAGGTTTTATAAGTATTTTATCTAACTTATCTCATATGTTTTATTTTTTGTATACGACAAAATAATGAATACTATCAAAATTACATAAATGATACCTTAAAATAAATAATATTTTATTAAGTTATAATAAATTCATAAAAATATATAATTCATCCAAAAAAACTATAATAATGTTAAATATTCCATCAATTATCCAATTGGAATTTTTTTGGCTTTTTATAGTAATAATATTAACCCTTAATGTATAAATTACATGATATCACAGTAAGAGTTAATGGGGTTAAATAAGGATTAAAACAAAATGTTAAGGATTAAAAACATAATAAAACCTTCTAAAAAATTATTTGATGAATAATATGAGACTATTATCACATTATTATCTATTTTCAGTTTTTTAATAGACACATTTATATTAAAATAAATTATATATTATTTCATCAAAGATATATACAAAATATCGCTCTCTTTGTTTTTAAAAAACTTTTATGTGGCCATAGTGGGATAAAACAAAGATATGAACGAAACTAAATGTTTATTTTGATCATAAGTAAATTAGTTTCATTATATAAATTTATTTTTAGTTTTTAGAAATTATATAATTATCTTAAAATCTTCTTTAATACTAATATAATAGTCAATTAATCAACTAAAAAATAAAATAATTGAATTTAATAATTTTAATTTTGATACATGTGGGATGAATTAATGTGTATTGTTAAATTTATATACCTATATAATATAATAGAGATACTTTAAATCATTATATTAGAATTACCATTTATCTTGAATTATTTAAAGTCAAATTAAAAGAACAGTACAAAATTTGACAATAATTGTATCTTATTGAATTAGTTTATTATTAAATTATTTAAAAAACAAAAAAAAGTTAAATAATAAAAATATAAAATTATATGGTCTAAAATGTGTTCTAATGTTCATTTATGATCCATTTTTAGTATTTGGATCTAGAATATTCATATTGTATTTTAATATTTAGAGGACTTCCAAAAGTGCCCTCACCTCAATTATAAAAAGGGAACCTCCTCACTCACTTCCTCACACCACTTTAAACATTATTACTTTCCAAAACCCTGAAAATTTCCATTATAAACATCAATATCAACATCCTATATATATTTTTATTCTATAAATACATACCCTAGTGCCCCTAAGAAGAGATCCAAAGGAAGTCCATCGAAGAAGAGGTAATTATTTTACCAACTCATTCAAATTATTTTCTTCTTCTACTTCCTATTCCTATGTTTTTTCCATAATTAAGTATTAAATTCAGTATAATATATATAGTGAGATGTTATTATGATTATGGTACAACCATATTCCTCCTTCTATACATCATATTAAAAACTATATCACCATGCGTGCGTGCGTATGACTTACCGTCTCTACGTTGTGGTGTAATGTTTTTCAGCACCACTTTATTTTGATGGGTATAATGATGAATATAATGTATGTGAATAATAAATATAACATGATATTAATTCCTAATAATTAATATAAAATCCAATCCCTTACCACCTTACCATTAAGGGAATGATACCGTCGGTCGTACATACATACGACCTACCATCTCCATAACGTGATGATATTCATTCTCCAAATTAACCATCGAATAATGATAATAAAATTTTATATTATGAGTAAATATAATATTTATAAACTGAATATAATTATGAATATGAATAACTTATATCCTATGGATATGAAATACGACTTACTTGACAAAATAAACTTCAAAAATGAAGTAGTTAATACCCAAAATAATAGTAATAATGAAGTATTATTAACAAAATGATATAAGAGGTTATAATATGATGTCATAAATATATATATTATTCTAGTATAATTTAATAATATGGTTTAACCATTATAAAGAAGGTTATCTCATCCTCAACTAAAGGAAATTACAATGTAAGGGTTAATTTCACAATCTCATTATTATCCTCGATTGATTAAACAAAAGTATTTACAAGAGAATATTTATCAAACATGCCCAAGTTTCTTAAAAATGATTCTGAAAATATTTTTACTATTATTATACAAATTTTTAAACACATTTTTACCCATATTTTAATTTTTATAATATGGTATGAAAGGAATCTTTTTTCATTTTCCTTATGAGGTACTTTTTAACTTTTTCAATAAATTATGAGAAGAATATTTTTTTAACTTATACA
This sequence comes from Viscum album, assembly GCA_963277665.1. Taxonomy (NCBI): domain Eukaryota; kingdom Viridiplantae; phylum Streptophyta; class Magnoliopsida; order Santalales; family Viscaceae; genus Viscum; species Viscum album. The sequence continues at coordinate 90,938,503 of OY728154.1, forward strand.
ACATCAGTGAAACTTAATTTTCAATATTACAATATTATTTTCAATATAAAAATTTTCTTTTAAAATTACAAGCCCTCTTTAAAACAATTTCTATGTAAAATGGGTATTTTTCTCAAGAATGTTTTAATGTTTTTATTCGATTATTTTCATATATACCAAAATCCTTTGTTGGATTTTATGCTTAATTGAGTTTTATTTATTATGATAATTTATAATATATTTTATTGAATTATTTAGGATTAGTTTGATGGTGGATGTTCAATAGTGACTCCATTCATGGTTTATGGTTGAAGTATTCACATTTTGTATGCTTGTAAGTGGCGGTTGAGGCCTATTATAGCCCCTCAAATCATCGATAGGTCTCATGATACAAATAAGATATAGTTTTGGTCAAGGCATTAACCTTTTATTTTTGGAATTCTTGGCTGAGGCCTCGATGGTATGTTTCATATGTTCGGCATTATGTATTCCCTCACAATGAGATTAGTTATTGTTATTCCATGTGATTATTAGACTAGTAGAATATCCATGCTTATGCTTTCTAGATCATGTGATTATTTAATATGGAATTATTTATTAATTCCATATTATACTCAAGATTATGTTTAAGGGGCCTTTTTTTCAATTATACACCTATCCTTAAGGTTTAGGATTATTTATCCATAATAGCTTCCATTGTACACTTACCCTTACAGAGCATCTCATCTCACCCCTTATGTTTTATTTTTTCCAAGATTAAATGATTTATAATATATTGATATGTAGGGTTAAGATAGGGGAAATATGGTGTTCTCAAAGGAGTATCTAAGTTATATTACATATTTTAATTTGTAATGTAAGGTTCATGTGTGTAATCTGGTTTTCAAAACTGTTAAACTGATGGTTCCTTTGGGATTCAAATCTTGTATTTATTCTCATGTAATAAAGAAAGGAACCTTTTCTAGGCTACTAGGTTTGGGGTCATTTCATTTGGTATCATAGTAAGTTTATTAGAAACCATAGAAACTATATTTAGAATACAATGATTAAAAAACATAACATTAAGATATACACGGAGGATAAGCATTTATGAACATCCTAGAATTTTGATAAGGTAGAGATTATATGGGTATTCCATGAAATACATACTTGTCTAGATTTTATAAGTGGGAGTGGTTTTGGAATAGATGCACCTAATGGTAACAACTCTGATTAGGTGTCCCGGGCTTGACTTAGGTCAACCTTTTACATGACGACATGCCTTACTGCATACTTTTTTTGACACTCTCGTGGGACATGCTTAGAAAAAATCACATTTTATTTTCAAACCATTATGAAGGATTTAAAAGTAAATATGTCCCCAAATAAACCATGTTAATGATCATGAAATTAGTTATTCATAAATTTTCAACTTATTTTATGTTTTTTATAGTTGGAAATTACGCATTACAATTCATAACCTAAGTGTATGTCATAATTTATAATTTGTTCCTAGTAGAAGGAATATGAACCTCACCTATTCTAATAATCCAAAGAGTAATATGGATCATATCTTTCATGGTATTAAGGAAATATTTCTAAGGTAAATACTCTCCCAAATATTTTCATCATATGAAGACATAGTATCATGTGATAACGAGACAAGTAAAGAGTACTCTAAATATTATGGATTTAGAGGGAAGCATGAAAATAAAAGGAAAATGGTAAAAATATGGATAACGGGAAGAAAATAAGTAATTATTTTACCACATGTAATAATTGTGGAAATAATAACCATGAAACATTCTTAAATGGAATGTGAGTTTTCTAAAAGTGTGGAGTGAAAGGCACTATTATTGGGATTGTAAGGATAAGAAAAGGGTTTCTAATATACAATGATTTAACTGCAAAGAGATGAGACACTATGCAAATAAATATGTCATGCGTCGAAGGAGTATGCCCCAAAAGAGGATAATGGATCATGGTTAAGATTATTTTACTACCACAGATGAAGAGGAATGATTAATGTGCTTATGTTGGGATTCAAGAATTATGGTATTTACGTATTTTATCACTAATGTACTAGTCATAAGAATTATGGAATAAATAAGGATTGTATGACAATACTTCTTCTTAAAAATTTAGAAGCACGCATATTTTCATTATGGTTTTAAGGAGATCAAGGTATTCATATACTTTGGTATGTAAAAAAAAGATTTGAATTATGTTTTTTTGGGGGAAATCTATTGTTAAGTTGATTTTGGAAATTTAGTGGCCTTCCTTATATATTTTTGGACTGTTTATTTTGAAATATGTATTTTGGATGAGTCTTATGGTTAGAATGGAAACTGGATATTAATGATTGTGGTTAAAAAATTTCGTTAATGTTGAATATATTAAGGTTATATTTGGAATGTTATAATAATAAGTTTTATAAAAAGGACATTCTGTGGGTCAGGCGGTAACATGTCACATCCAGCAAGGTTGTGAGACTTGAACCTGAAACAAAAGGGTGACAAGGGGGCATCAACTGCCACTATCCTACATGATTTCCTAGTTAGTTTAACATAGTTTTATTTATTTAAATAGTATGAAAGATGAAGTATAAGTCCATTTTTTGATCCCTATAAAATTTAGAAAATAGATTTTTTTGAGAAAAAAATGAGTTTGTGGTAAAAAATGATTAATGGATGAAACTCTACTTTTCAGGTAAGCATGTTTACTTATGTTCTTATTCTGTGATGTAAATTAATTCTTCAACTCTTGCTAAAGTATCTTGAAACCAAAATTGTTATCTTAGTACCTTCTTTTCTGATGAAGTAAATGTTCCCTTAGATCCCCATTGATTTATATTTTTGTGATTGTTAACTTTATCCAGATAATGTTCTCTATCAATCTTGATCAGAATATGATCATTAGAGTTCCCTTACATGTCCATGTTTTTCTACATGGTACCCTAGTATGTGTTATCTTCGATGACGTTTATACTTCCCTTTCTTTAATTTAAACAAGAGGTCTCATTAATCCTTTTTCTGATGTGAGATTTCAAAAAAGATATTTTGAAATGAATAAACCCTAGTTTTTCATCCCTAGTCAGAATTTTGAGGACACAATTTATTGTATTATGGGACAATGTAACATCCCAATATTTTACAGTAAATTTTATTAAATAAATTCAATTTCTTGCATTGAACACTAAATTGAGTTCGATCACACCATGATCGATTAATATAACAATTTAAATAGTTTTTACAAATATTATTAACCACATTATTAAATTTATATATATTCTATATAATGTAGAATTCATATTAAGTGTTTTTTGTACGATTATATAAAGAAAAAAAATCTTATTGCACACATAAAAACTATATTATTTAAAAAGATAATTTTACAACCTTTTAATGGCGTACCTATTCTAAAACCTATTTTTTCAAAATTTTTAAAATTTATTTTTCAAAATAGTGTTAATTTTTTTAATTCGTAATTTCAAAATTAACTTTGGTTGAACCATTAGTATTTTTCTAAGAAGTTTAATTTTTTTATTAATTGTGAAAAATAATGCATTGTAGTGAAGAACGATGTTTTTTATTTAAATAATTATTATATTTTATATTTTTTTTAAATTCAAATTAGATCAATAATAAATATATTAATCTATTTCAGGTGATTGGAATCATTTTGATATTTAAATTAGATATAAAACCTTTTTTAACTTTTAAATGCCTCTTCTACCCACCTTTTCGCCACATCTATGGGATTAATGTCAATATTAATTTAGAAACTTCTATGAATTGAATTTATATAAATGGATATACATGGTTGTAATAATTATGAAATTTATTGTCTAATATGATCATCTTAGTTTTCGGTGAATAGTTATTTTAGAATTTTTATTTATCATGGTCAAGTGTAATTAGGTAATTAAAGGTAAAAATAATATTATACTATTATAAAATTACCCTAAAACTCATCCTAATTTCAATGGATGAGTGTTTTTTTACCACAATCAACCTTAGGAAAAAATATAACCTTTTTAAGACACTTGGTTAAGAATGTGATATTTATAATATTTTATTTAAAGATAAGTTAAAATGTCATTCTCATATTTTAATAACTATACCATTTTTATTATAGTGATATAAAAAAGATAAACTAGAAAATAAATATTAATTGTAAATATAAAATGTATATCTACATCATGATAATTTATTTATAATTTTTAGTGATAAAATAATTTACTTAAATGAAAACATAATGATGATGCAATAATTGTTTAAATAATGGATGAATCAAATAAATGATATTAAAATGATTAATATAAATATAATTTGAGTGATTTAATTTCAACCAATATTTTTATTTAATAATTTGACATTTTATTAATGTTTTATAAGTCTTTTATTCAATTCATCTTATTGGATTGATTTTTTATAGGGAAAAATAATGAATAGTGTTAAAATTGACATGAATGATACATTATATTAAATAATATTTTATTAAATGATATTAAATTTATAAAATTATGTAATTCATAAAAATAAATATAATAGTATTAAATATGTCATAAATTATCTAATTGGGTTTTGTTTGGAATATTATAGTAATAATATTTACCCTTAATATATAAATTACATGATATCACGGTAAGAGTAAAAGGGTTTAAATAAGGATTAAAACAAAATGTTAAGGATTAAAAACATAATAAAAACATTCCAAAAAATATTGGATGAATTATATTCTACACTTATCACATTATTATCAATTTTTAGTTAATTAATGGACAATTTTATATGAAAATAAATTATGTATTATTTAAATCAAAGATAGTAATAAAATATCACTCTCTTTGTTTTTCAATATCTTTTATGTGTCAAAATAGGGACAAAACCATGATATTAAAAAAAATTAATATATATTTTGATCCTAAGGAATTAATTTTATTATATAAAGTTATTTTTAATTTTTAGATATTATATAATTACCTTAAAAGAATCTTCAATACTAAAACAATGTTTATTTAATAAACAGAAAAATAAAATAATTGATTTTAATAATATTAATTTTGATATATTTGGGATCAGTTAATGTGTCTAGTTAATTTTATAGACCTATAATATATAATATAGATGTGTTGAATCATTATATTCTAATTCCCTCTTATCATTAGGTATTAAAGTCAAATTAAAACAATAATATTCAATTCAATAATAATGATATCTTATTGAATTAATTTATTATTAAATTATTTAAATATAAAAAAATGTTAAATAATCATAATTGGATAGGATATGATATAAAAATTATTATAATTATCATCTAAGGGTCATTTTTCAGTATTTGGATCTAGAATAGTCTTATAATATTTTAATATTTTGAGGATTTCCATAAGTGCCCCTCACCTCAATTATATAAAGGGCACTTCCTCCCTCACTTCTTTATATTACATTGAGCCTTATTTCTCAACCAAACCCTATTAATCTCCCTCATAAACATTCTAGGAAATTTGGGGGTATGCACCTTTATTAAAAAAAACACACACAAACCCCTTTTGAGGGAAAAGGGAGAACCCAACAAAAAACCAAACACCCAAGGATCAAAGGCCTTAAAATACAATGGCCCAAAAGCCCAATGGAACAAATACATTACAAATAAAATGTCCTAAAGTCCCAAATACCAAAGAACAAGGATTAAAAGAGGCATGAGGACTAGAAGATGACATAGTTTTCACCGACAACTGCACTCCACAAGACCATGTCGCGACCATATGCGTGCCACCGCTAGTCGCCGATTCTGGACCCACCACCACCCGCAACCTGAATCTGACCAACACCACCTATCTTCCACCCAGAACCTACACTTCACATCGAATTTTAGTATCTCCATAGCTAGATCCCACCATGGAATCTACCATAGGGCATCCTCCACATTGTTGTCGTTGTCAATGGCCCAACTAAGACCGCCAGGCCATCGCATCCCACGTCGGACTTGGATCTACCAATAGGGATGTCTCCACAGAGCCACCCCCTATGAATACTACTATGGTCATAGTTAAAACATCCAAATAAACAAAAAGGGGACCAAATCTGACAAGATCTGTTCAAATCTTGACCAGATCAAAAATGCCAATCGTCGAATGTCAGCTCGCCTCTATCCGCCCACCGCATGGCTTCAAGGAAATCATCGTCGCAGCTACCCAAACCCTGCACAATGAAGTCTCATCTCACAACCAGATCCTACAAAGCTAGATTTACCCTCGAGACCACTTCCTCCATTGAGATCTCTGTCAAAACCGCGTCGAAGCTCCCACCCCATCCGAAGCAAGATGAAGAGGAATCACAGGGTTCAAATCCCTGGCTTCTGAGAGATCTCCACCAATGAGGAGAGTCATATATCCCTTATAAACATATCTAGACACATCCTAGAGGAATTTTTCTTCTAAAAACATACCCCAGTATCTCTAAGAGGATATCCAATGTAAGTCCATCGAAGAAGAGGTAATTATTTTACAAAATTATTCATGTTCCTTTCTTCTTATACTTCCTCATCCTATGTTGTTTCCCAAATAAAGTAATAACTCCAGTATCGTATATATTATTATATTTTATTATTATTATGGAACAACCATATTCTTAATTTTATCCATCATATGAAAAACAATATCACTATGCATGTGTACATATGACTCACCGTCTCCACGTTGTGGTGTAATTGTTTTTCATCACCATATTATTTGGATGGGTACAATGATGAATATAATGGATATAAATAATAAATATTACATGATATTTATTCTGTAAAATTAATATACCATAAAATTCATTACCACTTTACTATTAATGGAATGATAATGTCTCTCATGCATAGGTACGACCTACCGTCTTCATGACGCAGTGAGATTCATTCTTTACGTTAACCATTTCAGAATGATTATAAAAATGTATATTATGAGTGAATATATTATTTATAAAATTAATATACTTCTTTATATGAATAAAATACATCCTATTCATAATAAATTGGAGTTACATGACAAAACAAACATAAAAAATGGAGCAGTTAACACCTAAAACAATGGTAATAATGAAATACTATTAAAAAAATGATATAAGAGGTTCATATATGATATCATTAATATGGATATTGTTCTGTTATAATATAATAACTTGGTTTAACTATTATACCGTAGGTTAACACACCCTCAACTAAATCAATGTATAAGGTAATGGTTAATTTTGAAATCTCATTATTATCTAAAATTGTTTATGCGTAAGTATTTACTAGAGAATATTTATCATTGATGTCCATATTTCTAAGAAATGTTTTCCAAAATATTTCTACTATTATCATAAAAAAAATTTAATGACATTTTTAATCATGTTATAATTTTTATAAAATGTTATGAAGGGAATATTTTTTTCATTTTCCTTATGAGGTACTTTTTTGACTATTTCAATAAAGTATAGGAAGAATGTTTTTTAAAATTATACAACATGAGAGAAACATCCTTTAAAATCTTACAATATTATTTCCACTGAAATGTTTTTATTTTATAATTTTTCCCATTTTTAAAAAAATTTCAATATAAAAGTGGTATTTATCTCATGAAATTTTTAATCATTTTATTATAATATTTTCCACTTTATTGACATACTTTGTTGGATTTTATGCTTAATTGTGGTTGATTTCTTATAACACCTTCTACCATATTTGATTGAAGGATTTTTTATTAGTTTGATTGTGAATATTCTATTTTGATACCATCCATGTTTTATGGTTGATGTAATCACATTTCATATGCTAGTTTCTTAATATAAATGTTTATATTGTTTGTGTTTCACCTTTTTCATTTGCAGAATGCATTGGAATTAGTAAGTGATGTGTGGGTCCTACTATATCCACTCAATACATCATTAGGTCTGATGAGAAAAATAATATATTGTTTTGGCCAAGGCCTTAACCATTTATTTTCATATGTCGTAGTCGAGGCCTCAATAGTATGTTAAATATTCTTAACATTGTGTGTTCCCTCATAATGAGATTAGTGATTAACATTCCATGTAGTTATTCAACTAGTAGAATATCCATAGTTATGATTTATAAATCATGTTATTATTTTATATGGAATTATTTATTCTTTCCATATTAATCTGAACATTATTTTTAAAGGGATTTTATTTCATTTATACACATTTCCATAAGGTTTATAGTAATTTATCCATAATATCTTCTCTTGTAAACTTACCCTTAATAAGAATCTATGCTCACCTCTTTCTTATGTTTTATTTTTTCCAGGATGCTAAGATGTATATTATGATTGATATGCATGGTCAAGCTAGGAGAAATATTATATTCTCAAAGGAGTATCTAAGATGTATTTTATGTTTTAAATTGTAATTTATGGTTTATATAGGTAATCTAGTTTTCAAAACAACTAAACTAACTGGTCATTTGGGATTCAAATATTGTATCTATACCAATGTAATAAAGTAAGGCACATTCTCTGGGATACTAGAGTTGGGGTTGTTATAGTTGGTATCGGAGGATGTTTAGTAGAAACATTGAAAAATGGATTTAGAAAATAAATATTAGGGAACATAACCAAACGATAAACATATATTATAAGCATAAAATAATATCCTAGAATTTTGGTAAGGTTGGTGTTATGTGGGTATTCCAATACATACCTATCTGGATACTAAAAGTGGAGGTGGTTTTCGTACAAATGTACCTAGGGGTAACAAATCTGATGAGGTGTTCCGGGCATGGCTTTGGATAACTTGGTATATGACAATGAGCCTTATCACGCACCTGGTTTCACACAACCATGGGATATGCATTGGATAATTAATGATTTATTTACAAACAATAATTAAGGATTTAAAAGTAAATATGTCCCAAAATAAACCATGTTTATGATCATGAAATTATCTATACATAAATTTTCAATTTATTATAAGTGTTTTGATAGTTTGAAATTACACATTATGATTCATAACTAAGTTTAGTGTATGTATTCATTTAGGAATAGTGACTAGTAGAAGGAATATGAACCTCACCAATTTACATGATCCCAAGAGTAAGAAGGATCATATCCTTCATGGTCTTAATAAAATATTTTAAAGTAAAATAGTCTCTTAAAAATTATTATCATATGATAACATAGTATCAGGTGATAACGGGACAAGAAAAGTGTACTCTAAGTATTATTCCAACATAGGGAAGCATGAGAAAAAAATAACAGTTGGAAAAAATATGGATAATGGGAAGAAGGGAGCAAATTAATTTCCCACATGTTATAATTATAGAAATAATCACTCTAGTACTTTCTTAAACTTAATGGGAGTTTTCTAAATGTTTGGAGAGAAAGGCCACTATGCTTGGAATTTCAAGGATAAGAAAAGGGTTTCTAATGTATAATACTTCAACTACAATGAGATGATATGCTATACAAATCAATGTCTCGTGATTCAAAGGAGTATATTCCAAAATAGGATAATGGATCATGGTCAATATTATGTTAATACCAAAGATGAAGAGTAATGATTAATGTGATTATATTGGGATTCAAGAATTATGTTATTTGATTATTTTAATAATGATGTAATGGTTATAAGAAATATGGAATAAATAAGGATTGTAATGTAGTATTTCTTATTAATAATTAATAAGTATGCAAGTTTTCATTATGATTTTAACGTGATCAAGGTATTCATATACTTTGGAACATGCTAAAAATATATGCATTATGTTTTTTGGGGAAAATATGATGTTAATTTTATTTTGGAAATTTAGTGACCTTTCTTATCAATTTTTGGGATTTTAATTTAGAAAAAAGTATTATGGATGAGTATTGTGGTTAGAATGGACATTGGATATTAATTTTTGAGGTTGAAACATTTCTATAATGTTGAATATATTAAGTTTATTTCTGAAATTTTATAATAATATAGTTTTAGAAAAAGGACGACTTGTAGGTCGGGTGATGACCCATCACTTCTAGCTAGGCTGCGAGACTTGAACCCGTAACCAGAGGTCAATAAGGGTGTATCACCTACCACTAACATACGTGATGTATTGGTTATTATAACATATTTTTCTTTATTTAAATGGCATGATAGATGATTTATGAGTTAATTTTTGGATCCCTATATGATTTAGATAAATATAATATTTTTGATTGTTTTTTGAGAGAAAAATGATTTTCTGGTAGAGAATGATTAATGGATGAAACTAAAATTTTCAATTGAATATGTTTTGTTTATGTTCTTAATTTATGATTTAAATGAATTTTTTAACTCTAGGGAAAGTATCTTGAAACCAAAAATGTTATCCTAATACCTTCTTTTCTGATGAATCGAATGGTCTCTTAGATCATCATATATTTATATCTTTGTGATTGTTAACTTTATCCGGATCTTGTTCTCTATTAATATCCATCAGAACATGATCATTATATTTCTCTTCCATGTCCATGTTTTCCAACATAGAACCCAAGTATGTGTTATCTCTAGTAAACATCACACTTCATTTTCTATATTTTAAAGTGTAGGTCTCATTAATCCTTTCTCCAATGTGGAATTTCAACAAAGATATTTTGAAAAGTCAAAACCCTGGTTTTCGATCTTGAGTTTGAATTGTGAGGACACAATTTATTAAATGATGGGAGAATGTAACACCCCAATATTTCATGGTATGTTTTCTTAAATAAATTCAATATGTTGCGCTACACACAATTCTGAGTTTAAGGGCACCATGATCAATTAACCTAACCATTTAAATAACTTTTATGAATAGTATTGACCAAATTATAAAATTTATGTATATTATAAATAATTTAAGTTTTCATATTATGTGTTTCTTAGACAATGATATAAGAAAAAATTTTATTTTATGCATAAAACTATATTTTTTAAAAGGGGTATTTTACCACATTTTAATTGCGTATGTATTTTAAAACTAAATTTAAAAAAAATATTTTTATTTTTCAAAATATACTTAATTTTTATATTTTATACTATAAAAAATAACTTAGTGTGGATTTTTAGTATTTCTCTAAGAAGTTTTATTATTTGATGAATTGTAAAAAATACTACATTTTAGTTAAAAATGGAATTTTTTGTTAAAGTAATTATTATATTTTAAATTTATTTTTAAATTTAAAATAGATAAATAATACATATATTAATTAAATTTATTTCATTGTAAAAAATTTTATATTGAAATTATATATAAAAACTTATTAATCATTTAAATGTGGATTTTACCCACCTTATTGCCACATCTGTAGGATTAGTGTTAAACTAAATTAACCACTTATGTGAATTTAATTTCAAAAAATGGAAATAAAGGTTTTTTAATAATTATGAAATTTTTGGTCTAATAAGATCAAATTAATTTTTTAAAATGGTAACATTAGTATTTTTATTTACCACGGTTAAGGGTAATCAGGTAATTAAATAAAAAATTAATATTATAACATTATAAAATTACCCTAAAATTGTAAAAATTTACTTAGGGGAGTGTTTTAGACCAAAATAAACCTTATTACAAAATTATAAATGTTGGGAAAAAATCCCTCAAGGTATCATTGAAGCATTTTTGAGGTGATTGTGTTTGTTGACAAAGTGGACATCTGAGTAGTGATTGTTGACAAAGCAAAACTATGACATACAAATTTGTTGAAAAAGAGGATTTCATGATGGAATGTCGAGTTCAAGAGCTGAGTTTAATGATCCATGTTTGATTCAAGAACTTCGATAAAAGGAATGGATGATCTGGAGGCGGTACAAAAGAACAGATACAAGGTGGCGCCGTTTTCCAGTGTTTGCCAAATTTTTGGGCCTGAAAATCGACAAATGAAGAAAAGTGTTTTTGGCAAAGGGACTTGCGCGCCGAGAACTTGGAGTATAGGAAACTTGCGCGCCATATGTTTTTCAAGATCAGAAGATCAAAATATGGCTAAGGAAATAGGTTCGCGCAAGTTTGGGAGTTGGTCGCGCAAGTGTCTAAAAGGAGAGAAGACTTGCGCGCCGAGACTAGGTCGCGCAGGTGACTTGCACGCCGTCGTGCAGGGTGGTCAATTTGACTATAAATACTGGACCACCCCTCCTCATTTTAACCGAAGTTCAACTCTTTGAGAAATCAGAGCTCCCGTCGTGCAGGTGTGGTGGTCGCGCAGGTGGTGTGTGTGGTCGCGCAGGTAGGACTTGCGCGCCAGAGGTTGAAGTTGTGCGCCGGTGTTAGAAGTTGCGCGCTGGTTGGCAGTTGCATGCCAATATTGGTTTGGGCGTAAAAGGAAGAGAGTCGCACAAGTTTGGAGTTGAGGAAGCTTGAGTCGCGCAAGTGTATGAGGAGGACTTGCGCGCCCGTTGTGACTTGCATGCCGATACTTGCGCGCCGAGATTGACTTGTGCGCCAAGTAAGGTTTTGTTCCAGCGGTGCTTCTCGGACTGCGTGGAAGCTGGTACGTTGCCCGATACATTCGGTGCAAAGAGATATTCATCTACGGGTGAAAGTTGTACTTCAACAGAGCATCTACACACAGAGGAAGATGCATTCATTCATGCAAATGAAGAGACCTACAGGTCTATAAACTGTGAGTGGATTCCTTCCAAGAGCAGTGAGCTTAGGAAGAGGAAGAAGGTGATCCTCTCCACCGGCAGTGAGCCAGAGAGAGAGAAATAGGGAGTGACCCTTGGGAAAGTAGTGAGCTGACCATAAACTTTGTATAGGCAGTGAGCCTGGGCATAGAAGTGATCTAGCTCGAACCTTGTAATCCACAGCTAGTGAAGATTAGTGGAATTTGGTACGACCGACAACCTGTTGGCGTATGCTCCTTGGATGTAGCCCTTAGCGGTGAACCAAGTAAAATTGATGTGTCCTGCACTTGCTTTACTTTCTGTTTATATTGTGTAGCAGGAAAGAGAGAGAAGAGTGTTTTGCTTAACAGCGAAACAAGATCAGAACGGGCATTAATTTTTAATTAGTCATACCCTGATTCACCCCCCCTCTTAGGGTATTTAGCCTAGTGGACCTAACAATAACCTTTTAGGACACTTGGGTAAGAATATGGAATTTGTAATATTTTATTTGTAGATAAGTTAAAAATGTCAAACTCACATTTCTAATAACGATATCATTTCTTATTATAGGGTTATAAAAAATATAAACTAGACTATAAATAGTCATTTGTAAGATAACATGTCTATCTAAATCATGATAATTTATCTATAAATTTTAATGATAAAATAATTAACATAACTTCTAACATAATAACGATGAAGGCTTTGTTTAAATAATGGAATAATCAAATTAATTATTTTAAAACTATTAATATAAATTTAATTTTAGTTATTTAATGTCAAACATTATTTTTATTTAGCAATTATACTTGTTATTAATGTTTTAGATGTTTTGAATCAAATTTATCTTATTGGTTTGTTTTTTATAAGGTAAAATAATGAATAGTGTTAAATTAACATAAATGATACTTTAAAATAAATAATATTTTTTCAAATGATATTAAATTCCTAAAAATATATAATTTATAAAAATAAATATAATAATGTCAAATATGTCATCAACGATCCAATCAGGTTTTTTTAGAATTTTATAGTAATAATATTAACCCTTAATATATAAATTACATGATATCATGGTAAGAGTTTAAGGGTTTAAATAAGAGTTAAAATAAAATGTTAAGGATTAAAATAATAATAATAACATGTCAAAAAATAATTGGATTAAGGAAATTATACCCTTATAATGTTATTATTTATTTTGAGTTGTTTAACGTACACTTGTCCTTGAAAATAAATTATATATTATATAAATAAATAATAGTTACAAAATATCACTCTCTTGGTTTTTTAATATCTTTTATGTGTCCACATAGGCACCAAACCAAGATATGAATGAAAATAAATAAAAAATTTGATCCAAAGGAAGTTTTTTTATTATATAAATTTATTTTTAATTCTAAGAAATGATATAATTACCTTAAAATCTTCCTTAATACTAAAACAATATTTATTTAATCAACAAACCAAAATAATTGATTTTAATAACATTAATTTTGATATATTTGGAAATATTTAATGTCTATAGTTAATTTTATAGACTTATAGGAAATAATAGAGATGGTTTAAATCATTATATTGTAATTTTAACTTGTCTTAAGGTATTTAAAGTCAAATTAAAATAATAGTATCAAATTTGAAAATAATGATATCTTATAGAATTAATTTATTATAAAATTATTTAAAAATTATAAAAATGTTAAATAAAAATAATGGTATGAATATGGATGAAAATGTCTTATAATTTTCATTTATGATCCATTTTTAAGTATTTTTTCTAGAATAGACATATTATATTTTAATATTTTATGGATTTCCAAAAGTTCCCCTAACCTCAATTATACAAAGGGAACCTCTTACCTCACTTCCTCACAAAACTTTGAGCCTTATTTCTCTACCAAATCCGGACCATATCCCTTATAAACTTTTCTATCCGCATCCTAGAGTTCCTTCTCTTCTAAAAATACTTTCCCTAGTATCCTTAATTTGAGATTGAAAGGAAGACCATCGAAGAAGAGGTAATTATTTTACCAACTCATTCAATTTCTTTTCTTATTCTACTTCCTCTTCCTATAATATTTCCATAATAAAGTAATAAATAACTTATAATATCAATTATGAATTTTTATTATGATTATTGTATAACCATATTACTTTTTTTATCCATCCTATGAAAAGCAATATCACCATGTGTGCGTTTGTATGACATACCATCTCCACGTTGTGGTGCAATATGTTTTTAATCACCACTTTATTTTTATGGGTATAATGATGAATATATTTGGTATAAATAATAAATATGACATTATATTAATTATTTATAATTAATATGCCATCCAATTACTTACCACTTTATCATTAATGAAATGATATTGTTGCTCGTCCATACATACAACCTACCATCTCCATAACGCGATGAGATTAATTATACATTTTAACTATTCATGAATGATTATAAAAATGTATATAATGAGTGAATATAATATTTAATAACTTAATATAATTTTTTATTTGAATAAAATATATCCTATTCATAAAAAATAGGACTTACATGAAAATAAAAACATAAAAAATGAAGCAGTTAACGCCTAGAACAATGGTAATAATGAAATATTATTAATAAAATGATATTAGATAGTCTTATATGTTATCATTAATATGGATATAGTTCTCGTATAATTTTATAAAATTATTTAACCATTTTACTGGTGTTTAGTTAATATTCAATTGAAGTAAAGTACTAGGTAAGGGTTAATCTCATAATCTCATTATTATCCAGGATTGTTTATAAATAAGTATTTACTGGAGAATATTTATCATCCATGTAAATTTTTATTAAATTTTTTTTCCAAAATCTTTTTACTATTATCATACAAATGCTTAAATACATTTTTACAAATGTTTTACTTTAAATAAAATAGTATTAAAGGAATATTTTTTTTTGTTTTCTATACGATGTAATTTTTTCACTTTTTCAATATAATATGAGAATAATGTTTTTTTAACTTATAAGACATGATAAAAACAGCCTTCACAAGTTTATAATATAATTATTACTAAAAATGTTTTTTTTAAATTGTTATCCACTATTAAAAAAAATTCAATATAAGAAGTGGTATTTCTCTAAATAAATTTATAATGATTTTATTAGATTATTTTCATCCATGTCAAAATACTTTATTGGATTTTATGATTAATTGAGGTTGATTTATTATAATACCTTCTACCTTATTTTATTGAAGTATTTATGATCAATTTAAATATGGATGTGCTATTTTGATACCATTCATTATTTATAGTTTAAGTATTCACATTTTATATGATAGTTTCTTAATAGGAATGTTTATATTGTTTATGTTTCAACTTTTTCATATGACAAATGAATTGGAATTAGTAAGTGATGGGTGGGGCCTAATATAGCCCCTAGATGCATCAGTAGGTATCATAAGATAAATCAGATATTGTTTTGGCCAAGGCCTTAACCATTTTTTTTCAGATGTCTTGGTTGAGGCCTTGATGATATGTTTTAGATGTATGGCATTATGCATTCCCTCATAATGAGATTAGTTTGTGATATTCTGGTAGAATATCCATGGTTATTCTTTCTAGATCATGTTATTTTTTTATATTTAAATATTTATTATTTCTATATTATGATCAAAATTATGTTTAAAGGGGGTGTGTTTCATTTATACACCTTGCCTTCAGGTTTGTGATTATTTATCCATAATAGTTTTTGTTGTATGCTTCCCCTTACTGAACATCTGAGTTAACCCCTTTATTATTTTTTATTTTTTCCAGGATTCCTAGATGTATATTATGATAGATATCCAGGGTTAATCTATAAGAAATATGGTGTTCTCAATGAACTCATGAAGTTGTATTTTATGTTTGAAATTATAATGAAAGGTTTATGTATGCAATATGGTTTTCAAATCTACTAAAATGATCAGTCGTTTAGGATTCAAATATTTTATCTATGCCAATGTAATAAATTAAGGCACCTACTCTAGGATACTATGGTTGGGGTTGTTAAATTTCATGTGACTGTGAGGCTGATAATGCATGTATCAAATGAAAAATGCATCAATCGCATAAAGAAACCACTAACCATGGATCAAATTTTTTTATATCTTAAATAGATAGCAAGAACAAATATATTGACTGTATATACTTGATCAAACATAAGAACACATATATTTAATATATGTTACCAATTAACCACAAGAGAAAAAAATATTGATTGTAATTCTATTGACTATGTAAGACGAGATTAAATTTTATAAGTGTTGGATTGACCACACATTTATTCATGAGCCGCCACATGATTGTATCGACTGCACATTGAATCATGAATGATTGTATGAATAATTTTATGACCTACCACATGTATTTTCCTACCACAAGTTTTGACCATCCAGAATAACCTCATCCTATCTAATTGATTGACCAAATAAGAATTGAAATGCTTTATTTTTCATAATGATTTTATATTTTCATATATTTATTTGCTATAAGTTTTGGTTAATTTATTTTCAGGATATAATTATATCTAAAATAAATATTATTTATTTTATTGTGATTTTTTTTTGTTTGAAATAATTTCATACAGGTTTAAATTATCATCACAGGATATGAATATTGGTGTTCCTCTCTTGGAAAATAATAAATTTCAAATTTTAAATGTTTTTAATTTGAAGATTTTATCTTTAATAAACATAGGGAGAATTCTAATAAATTAAATGTTCATTATTATGTGAAGATATTACTATTGTGTTCATTTATTATAAAAACTTATTTTATAACCAATTGTTTTTAAAGAATATTGAAGTGAACGGAAATATATATGTTTTTCATGTATAATAAATAAATATTTCATGTGATGATTTTATGGGAAAAGATGAAATGAGGTTTTTTGTCACTACTAATTTGAAAAATAAGGAATGAAACAATATTTTATATTTTAAATCTTCTATACAAAAAGAAACTTGACATAAATATTTTTCCAGATATATTTTAGAAAAACAAAATTTGAGTACATTTTTCAAGTTGTACTATATAAAACACTTTTTTGATCATCACTTGAACACTATAAATTAGTTTATATCCTTTTATTAATTATTTTTGGTGAGAAACATTATACCTCAACACTCAAGCTTCAATATGTGATCTATTTTCTATGATTTTTACTTATTTATATTTTTTTTAAATTTTTAATTATATTATATTATACTACCCATAAAAGGTAGAATTTTTAGTTTATACTACCCCAACAAAAGGTGTGTGCAGGTTTTCTTTAACCAGTAAAATGAAGGGGATTCACTTGTAACTCAGTATTGTTAAATATAGGTTGGGTTTGTTCCACCACCTCAAAAGGAATCAATCTAGGTTGTGACTTTAGGTGATAAAAAATTCATTCATGGGTTGTGCTTCCAGGGTTTTAAAAGGAAGTGTAACAAGTTGTAACTCCCCATAAAATTTAAAAAAATTCATTATAGTCATTGTTATTTCACTCTGTGTTTAAGATGAGTGAAGAGTAGATGTAGAATTATTTAGATATGATTTAATATAAAAATCAGTGTATTCATATAATTTTTAGTTCTTCTATAATTATTTATTTAACGTTGATAATTATTTAAAAAGTTCAACTCACACCTAACTTGACCATTAAACCATCCTCATATTGGGACATAATAGGTTTCACTATAGAAGACATTTTAGGATTGATTTTTTATATTCATATAATAATTTAATCTAATTTTATTCGATATTATCATACCAATTTTGGTTTTTTTATTTTTTTGGAAATAGGATCACAAAAATAAAGGTGTTCAAGGTGTATTTATAGAAACACCTAAGAATTATAGCCAACTAAGGAGTAATATTTTACATAACTAGTTGTGAATATCAATATATGCGAATTATAAAGGAAAAGACCATTTTCTAGTCTTTTCCATGATAGTGATATTGATATATCATTAGAAATTTTATCTTGAGTTAAATCCATCTCATGGATACCCATAGTTTTTTTTCATTATTGAATAATGATTAAAATAAAAATTACAAAATTTATTTTTGGGGGGTGGGTAATGTGATTCCATATAATTTTGTTATAAATTTTACCTCAATTAAATAGCATTTTGAATATATTTATTAACACTAAAAACAAAACTAAAAAAACCACAATACATTTTGTTGAGATAAAATAATACAATATTAGATAAACATTGATACATTTTGATAATGCAATATTATGTAAAAAATATAATACTGAATCCAAAAATTTTATTATATATATATGTGTGTGTGTTTGTATTTATATATTTATGATTTTTTAAAGAGAATGATTCGATGTATCTATAAAATTCACATAATGATTTAAATATAAAATTATTAATAAAATGTATCAATTGATAATTAAACAAATATTCAATATTAAATAGTTGAGAATAAAATCATATAGTGATAAAAAGTCTTTTTTCAAATAATTATTATTTTTCTATATATTGTGTATTTTAATCAATTTGATCACTATTTAATAATTTAGAATATATTAATAATATATATAGATAAATAAATTAACTTTCACTTAAAATTTTAACTTATAATGGAATATGAATGATTATTTTTATTCTTAAAAAACATTTTCCTAAAAACATTTTCCTAAAAAACTATTTTTATGTTTTATTTGCGGTTATTTTAGAATTAAGGTCAAACACTCTAGAAATTGAGTTTAATAAAATGGTTTTAATGTTTTTTAAATAGAATATATAATTTTTTAATAATCTCATTTCAAACATTTACATAAAAGTATGTTTTCAAAGTGAATATTAGTTTCCATATTAAAATGGTTATTTTTAAAAGATTTTTCTAAACATTGTGTAATACTTATCAAAATAAATTAAATTTACCCCTATTAATGACTATAATAAAGTTTTTAAACATAATACAAATATATTAAAAATAATTTACCTTTTAATTTATTGGAAATAGTATTAAAAACAATTAATGTATAAAAATGCAATTTTCTATAAAAACTATTTTTTTCTATATATCATATGTTTAATTTAAAAGTCAATTTTCTTATATTAATTAATTTAATTAGAATAAATGGAGTCAAAATTAAACAATATATATATAAATATGTTATGTAGGGTCACCTTATATTTTTAATAGAAAAATAATTACCATGTATAATTTTTAATCAAGGTTAATATGTGTAAAAATGAGTAACATAAAGTGTCTGGAATTTTACTACATTAACATGACATAAACACATTCTAGAATACCTTTATTGGGTTGGAAATTCATACTTACACGTCTCACCAACCTTTACTCGACCAACTCTCATGTATTTTCATCTATAACACTCACCTAACATTCAATTCCAAGTAAATTTCCTTATTTTTCACCTATAAAAGTAGATTACTTCCACCTACTTTAATCCACACTTAAACTTTCACATTACTCTTGAAACCCTTCCCATTTTACCTCTCCTAGAATCCCCTGACAAAATTTTCAACCCATGGTGACAATAAAGTTCCCCAAGAACTCAAATTGTAACAAATATTTTAAGATAAGACTCAAAATCCTAAATGTGATTATTATACACCCTAGTCATTCCCTTTCTATCCATTGTGAAATAAAAAATGTTCATATGTATGTATGAACTATCGACTCCATGGATGATGTGTTTCATTTTAAATTTCTATATTTCATAGATGATAATGAATTATTTTTATTAACATATATAATATTAAAAAGTAAAATATTCAATTAATATGATTCTTAAAGAAAGAAAAAAATTATCATTATAATGTAATATGTTAATATCTGTAAATATCATGAAATAAGCTCAAAAACAATTTCATTTTCTTGAATTGTGACTAAAAATCTCATATAATGAAATTAATACTTTATAAATCGTTAAATAACATCGATTATAGTACATTAAATAATATAGGAATTATGAACTTGGTATCAAAGTATAGGGATTAACATCAACCTTACAAAGCATGTGTAAATCAGTTAAAATCACTTACATCTAATAATGAAAATAAAAAATAATTAACTAATAAATGTATAAAAATTATTATAATTAAAATTAGAATAGATAATATGTATATGAATAAGTCTATAAGATAGGTTATTAATATGGTTATGTTTATTATGTAGGAGTTTAATTCTCTTCTATGGAAGTCTATAGTTAAGGGATAGATTTATGTCTCAATTTCCCTTCACTAAGGAATGTTTTTATATTACACATATATTATTCTTTTATATGGTGTAATTACATCCCAATGTATTATATTATTTTTTATTAATATTTAATTAAATTTAAAAGTTTTTCATGAACATTTCCTCATACTCTTCGATTTCCATTAATACTTAAGTAGTTATGGTTTCTCATTTCAAAATATCCTTCTTTGAGACAAGTTTCATATTATTCACATGTTTTATTTTATATGGGTTATATAATTCCGAATTTACATGTTATATGATGTTTTTTTATGTTCATAGAATTTAATGCTCCATTTTAACTTCCCTCTTTGATAATCATTCAATTAAAAAGTTACCAAATCCATAAGGGTTTTTCTCATCTCAATTGTTCTTTAAGACATATGATATATTCACAACTTATATTATTTATATATAGTGTATATATTTAAACATATTTATGTTATCATATTTCACATGTAATTAAATGAATTTTAATATCTATACCAGCTTTTTTAACTAAAATTCTTTTGTTTCAAAAGTTACAAAATATATAAGGGATTTTCATAACTCGAATTTACTTCCATTGAGTTAAAATGATTATTCTTAAGCTTAATCCATATAAGTTTGGTTTATTTATTCCTTTGATTATATATTTTTTTAATTTCAATTCTATTCATTTAAAATTATTTCTCATAAACTAATTTTGAAAGTATTATTATATAAAATAGTCTGATGTTCGTAAGGATTTTTTAGTGAACATGTTTTATTTAGTCAAAATTATTCCTCTTTGACTATAGTTTTAAACGATAATTTTATTCTATATTATTATGATATTATATTACCTTTCCTCTTTATTTAATGACTAAATATATTTTCACATTGAATACATGTTCTCTGATGGATTTATTTTTTTATATAATTTGATGATGTTAAGAATAATTATAATCCTCTCCAAATGAGCTCTTTCTATTCCATAACCATATTAACTCTTCCCTCCATGTTATGTTTTCTTATTTTTAAATAAAAATATGTATTATTTCTATTTATCTTCAAATTTATCTTTAACTATATTAAAATGTAATATTTATTTCTCTTTTTATGATGTGGGTTTCGATAAATGTTTTTTAAAAAATAAAAGTTTTTTCCTTTTATCTTAACTACTACTAAACATTTCATATTGATAAAATTTCTGAATTTTCAAGGATCCATTATTGAAATTTCGTTCTAAATATTTTTTGAAATATTTTTCAACTCAATTCCTCAAAAATTATATTTTCAAAAGGGACTCCTAACTTATTTTCTTCATAAAAATATTAAGAAACGTTTTCTAAATACTTTTTTTTCATGTCTCTACCATTTTCATAGTTAACTCTATAATATATTACTCTTATGGAGTTATGTTTTATAAACAACCTTATAAATTAATTTATGAAATTATTCTTTTGAGTGATTTAATTGTTGGTATCAACTGAGCTTCTTTTTATATCCTGTTTTGTGATACCACTTAGAAATGATATAAAACCCATTTTTATTCCATAGGAATTCATAATATGATGAATAAAATATATCTACCATAAACCTATTTATGGATGTTAAAATGTTGGTGACTATAACTCCCTTCAATACATTTATGAAGTTTTATATCCCATGAAATAATGAAGTATAGACATTATGGGTTTGTTTATAAGTTAAAACGGGGGTATCATGGGCTTTCTCACAACATAAAGTGTGGTCATCATCGGTTTTTGTAGAACCCAAAGAACAAAAATCATGGGTTTTCTTATAATATTGTGATTTCATATTCCTTTGCTCATTCCACAAATCCTTAGTTTTCTATATTTTCATATTTTAACACATTTATATGTTATATTCCTATGTTATTCTATATGGATAATAATTATTATCTAACAATTTCACACTCTTATAACACGGTATATGCTTAATAATTTGAGATTATATGTATTTATATTATTCCCAATATACAATTATTACTATTATATGTTATTTTTAATCTGAAATTTCTCTCATGATAATGTTTTCTCACATGCTTATAATCAAAACCTTGATAATATGTTGATATCTTTTTCCCTCACTGATCATTTGAGGTAACCCATTTCTTATATTTTCAATTACCTAAGTTATGAAGATTAGTATAACTAAGGATATATCTATAAGGGTATCTAGTATGATTCAATTATATATAAATATTCACGATGAGGTTTTTTATGCAGATAATATCCAAAGATAATAAAACGTTAGTTTCTAGGATTGTGTGATTATTATGAGATGTGATGTTCAAATTTTTGAAATATATGTAAGTTTATCATGGATTATGTCACTTGGTGAATAATGTAGTTATAAATTATATTTTTTAGTATTGAATCCAAGAATATGGGTTCGGGTGCCTTTCCTTCCTTTAAGAATGTAAGAACCTGGTTCTTATTCTTGTGGTACGAGTTTCTTCTTTTCCTTTTTCACTAGGTGTTTTTGGTAAAATATGGAAAATGGGGGAAAATACAAAATTTTGTGGGTACACGCTGTGTACTTTTCCACATGTTGTGTACTTTGGCCGTGTGGGATGAGTACATAGGGCGTGTTGGCCTGTCGGCGATGAACGGTGTAAAAACTGACTACACGCCGTGTACTTAGTATTTACATGATGTGTAATCAGTCGACATGTCAATAGTAAGGCGGTGAAAGCGGCCACCAGAAGAATGATAGTACACACTGTGTAATCAGGAATACACGTCGTGTACTCTTGTCGACAGATGAACAGTGTCATGGTGGAAAGAAGCAGCCATGGGAAGATTTAAAAAAATGAAAACTACACGCCATGTACTTGAGAGTACATGTTGTGTAGTTTGTTTTTTTCACTTAAAACGGGCAGTAGGCTCCTCATTTGGCAGAGGAGACAGAACCTCCATTTGGAGCTCGGGAGGACGACCGATGCTTGGAAGATCACCCGATCGCGCACTAGGAATCCGATTCCGCCTCCATCAATCACGTTGTGACCGTACGGGTAATCCCACCCCTCTCCTTGCATTGTTCTTTCCAATTTTTCCTCTAAATGAAGTTATTTGTTATTGAACGAGAATTCTTTTATCCCAGATCTATGACGTTCTTGGATGATTCAGAAGGCATCGTTCACGTATACCGATCAAAGACGATCGAGGTAGGTTGTTGAATGTTTCTTTCAACTATTGTGTTGAAATTGTATATCGTTGTGCTACGCACCCATGGTTGGGGTGCAGTATGGATGAGGCCTTTGCTAAAAAGATATCTAGAATTGTGTAGATAATCTAATGATAAGTTTAATCTCATGTTTGGGATCACTGCTTGGATCCAGGACCACCCGGGGGATGCGCTCCTCTATTTAGCCATTTGGTTAGGATACCTGAGGGTATGACATGATTATATTGTGCATTGTTTCTTCTTGAGAGAAAGTTTATATAAATTATTGTTTATGCTTTGGTCTTGGCCCGGTTCCTTTAGCCTGAGGGCAGTGTTCTATTATCTTGAGGGCAGTGTTTTCTTAGCCTGAGGGCGGTATTGGTTAGCCTGAGGGTAACCTTTGTTTATGCCTGTGGGTAGTAGTCTTCGTGCCTGAGGGTAACATCACGTATTCCTAAGGGAAATGATTGTTATGCCTAAGGGAAATCACCTGCATGTATTGGATTCCGTTACCTGAGGGTAAGGATAGTATGTCTGAGGACACGATTATTTAGAATATTCGTTGTGGTGTTTTCCTATGTTGAACCTGCCAAACCTAAGCACAAGCTTGGAGGTGATAAGTAATAATTGAAATGGCAATGAAACTGGTAGTGATAGTTACTTTTGAGTACTTACTAGTTTACTGCATTTACTTTTTCACACTGTTGTTGCATAATTTCACTGACAGTTGGGTACGGGCCTTTGATGGGTGCCTATTGGGATTTATTTCTCACACCCTTTTTGGGTCATGTCTTCGGCCCAAACAGATTATATTGCTCTAGGTGTCTATAGGGGAAAGGGTCCCTATACAGGTACATGGTTGTAGTAGAGGAGTAGGAGCACAGGACTGAGCTTAGGCTTGTGATGCTGGTGCATTCTGTTTACTCTTCTTTGTTTTATTGTTTGTACCTTATACTTTGAGTTGTATTGTATTGTATTGCAGTGTATCCTGTTCTAGATGCTTTCATAGAATTAGTGACATGCTGCATCTTTATATATATGACTGTTGGTTCTCTTTTATTTCAGTTATCCATTTCAGTTGTATATTGTTTACCTTTTCCATTGTTTTATTTTATTAACCTTTTCCACTGTGATACACTTTGAAAAATGAAGGCATAGTTTCTCCACTATCATACCTAGGCCCTCGCTGCTAGTCGGCAGCCTCTGGCATTTGGGGAAATGTGCTTGAGGTCATGTGACCAACCAGGTCTGAGGCACCCGTTGAGTGGCGCCCAGATCCGGGACGTTACAAAGTCGTATCAGAGGGGTTCATTTCTTTGACTTACTATTTGGAGCCTTAGTCAGGGATAGGACGTACATGGTATTTGGTAATAAGAGGTGCCTAGGATTAGCTAACCCGTGTACAGGGAAAAGCCAATCTACATCATTTCTTGCAATTATTTTGATTTTGAAAATTTTACAGTTGACTTGATTTTCACCATTGCGTGATGCACTTGTGGTTGTGCTATTTATATGTTATACATGAGTTTTATTTATTTGAAACCCGGTGAGATGAGGGTGTTCCATTTCATGCATCATTTAGGAGCATACTAGAAATCACATGTCATGCATAGTTTCCATGCCATGTAGGTGCATTAGAAGTTGCATGCTGTTGTGATAGTTGTTGTGAAAGAAAAGTATGTTGTTGTGATAGCTTCTTTGATAAATATTGGCTATTTGATAGGGTATTTTTGTAAGAGGTTTTTGATAGAATGAATTCCAAACTTGGTTTTGGGGGAGTATGGCCTCTCAATAACCGGAATTTAGTGGATCATTGAAGAGTTTACTTTGTTATAACTTGTGTAAGCTCCGAAGCATTGCTTCGTGGGGAGTATGTTCCCTCATGAACCGTAATTTGGCACTTAGATGTTTGTTTTAGTGTTTATTTCTGGGTTCTAGATTTGTTTCTGAGGCTTACTGTCTGGAAAACCTAGGATACACGCCGTGTATTTCCTTGGATACACGTCGTGTGTTCTTCTATTTGGGAAGAAATGAAAACTTTTTATGTACATGCCATGTACCCTTAGTACACACCATGTAGTCTCTTCCCATGTCATATACCATGTGGGAAGGGACACGGGGTAGGGAATGGCTTGAGAGAACACTCTGTGTTCCAGTTTTACACGTCGTATAGTGTTGACCCGATGTCCTCCCGTGTAAATAACAACACGGACGGGTGAAACCTTAAGACATACATGTCGTGTATACCTTGAACACGCCATGTCGTCTGACCTAGGTACTAGGCCGAGTCATGAACAACATGGTTTGGTGTTATATTTCCTAGTACACGCCGTGTCCGCCTAGAACATGCTGTTTAGTGTCATTCGTGTAGAAATTCGTGTAGCGAGCAACACGGGTCGATGTGGGGCTTCTTTAAACACGTCGTGTATTTTTTAAACACACTGTGTAGTGTGACCTGGGTACATAGGCCAAGTTACGAACAACACGGGCTGATAAAAGCTTGTAGAGTACACATCGTGTACCTATGGTACACGCCATGTAGTCTTGTTTTAGGAGAGCCGTGTGGCTTAGCTGTGTAGAAGGACTCAGGCGGCGAAGAAGGATTCACGTACACGCTATGTATTTAAGAGACACACCGTGTGTTTGCGGTGTTACATGGCCTGTTTAAGCTAGAGTACATGCCCATGGGGATGGCTTGTGAGAACACGCCGTGTGGTCAAGCTTTCTAAATATTGAATGCTTTCTTTCTTCTGTTTACTTCTTGGTCTCCTAGTTTTCGTTCTTTGATAATTTTGATCTAAGGTGTGCTTTGACTTTGTAGATTCATGCCACTGAGACGACCACCAGTTGTTCACCAGGAGAGAGGAAATTATTATACTCTTGAGATGGAGGTCCATGGGCTACCAGTGGATCCGCCAGTAGAGCCAGAAGCAGCGCCAGCCGTTATACCGGATGCAGGCATGGAGGCGCAATTCCGTGAAGGCTTCATACTGTTTATGCATACCTTCCAGGGAGAACCACAGGCCACCACATCTATGGCAGAGCTGAATCATATCTTCCAGAAGCAGCATCCGACTATGTTTTTAATGGATGGTGGACCGCAGGCTGTGGAGTCATGGCTGGATTCGATGCAGATGATATTCGATCATCTTGAGGCGCCTCCAGTGAGGAGGGTCAAGCTTGCTACATACATGATGCGTGATTATGCCAAGAGGTGGTGGTATGTTACCACCCAGTATAAGAATCACCGTGACATGGCATGGTATTCTTTTTAGGCATCCTTCTATGACTTCTTCTTCCCGGAGATGCTGAGGGAAGATCAAGCTCGAGAGTTCATTAATCTGCAGCATGGCTCTATGTTAGTGATGGATTATTCTGCTCGCTTCACCGAGCTTCAGTGTTTTGAACCCATTCTAGTGGGTGATGAGACGTTGATGGCTAGAATATTTAAGGATGGTCTTTGGTGTGACATCAGAGCACTGGTGGAGGTTTTCAAGTTCCCTGCTCTATATGCTATTGTGAACAGGCACTGATTACTGAGTGCAACCTGCGGGAAGCTAGTGGTGTGGGACTGGGCGGTTCGACACCAGTTTCTGGTACTATTTCTACTGGTAAGAGGAAGAGGTAGATGGAATTATCTCATGTTGGTAGTACTAGCCAGAAGGATACTTCAGGTGGTCAGTTAATTTTCTACCAGTGTGGTAGAGAGGGGTACAAGAGACCTCAATGTCCACGAGACCCAGTGGAGTGATGAGCTTGCAGCAAGATGGGCCACCTCCAGCATTTTTGTAGGGTGTTTCCACCAGTGGCTAGTCAGAGGGGTTCTGTGAAGACTCTGCATGTGAGAGTAGGACTAGCAGCTTCTTACCAGTCGGGAAACTGGAATATGTCAGGGCATGTAGGCTGAGATGGTGGTTGTGGTCATGGTAGCCAGACACCAGGATCTCAGAGGCAGCAGGGCGGGTTAGCTTAGGGAGCCAGTCTATGTCACAAGGCCATCACACTGGGCTGGAATATGCAGTGCAAAAGACCCAACAGGAGTAGGATCTCAGACCTTCTAATGTCAGAGGTACTATTCTAGTATCTTCTGTTTTATCTTTAGTGAATTTCGATATGGGTGCTACACATAGATTCATATCTGTAACTGTTGTGGAGAGGCTTGGGCTCTGTGTTTCTTCTTATTCTGATATCATGACGCTATAAACTCCATTGGAAGCAAGGACGGCAGGTGTGCGTCAGTGCAGGAAGTGCCCCCTTGAGGTTGGTGGGTGTCACTTTCTATGGTACCTCTATTTCTTGGAGATGACGAGCTATGATTTCATTCTTGGGATGTACTGGTTGGTACCCTTACAAGCCTTTGTGGATTTCTATTGTCGCAGGTTGAGTTTTAAGTCACAAGAGGGTGGAGAGTTTCTATACAAGGGCGTGTGGGATGTCCATCCTAGCTGAGATGGACCCGAGCATCGTGGGCGAGATGAAGTAACAACCCAGATTGTGAGTTTATATCTGGATGATCAAGGTAATAGTCAGAAGGATTTCCCTCTAGTAGTTGATCATTTTAGGGATGTATTCTTGAACGAATTTTCATGTCTACCTCCAGAGTGTGAGGTTGATTTCTCTATTGAGCTTGTGCCAAGAGAGGTACTGGTATCCATTCCTCCTTATATGATGTCTACACATGAGTTGAAAAATCTCAAGAGGTAGTTAGAGGAGTTGCAAGAAAAGGGTTTTATCTGACCCAGTACTTCTCCTTGGGGTTCGCCAGTCCTTTTTGCGAAGAAGGCAGATGGTACCCTTAGACTCTGTGTGGATTATCGGAAGATGAACCAGCTGATAGTTAAGAACCGATATCCCTTACCAAGGATTGATAAACTTTTTGATCAACTTCAGGGAGAACGAGTGTTCTCGAAAATTGACATGAGATCCTGATACAATCAGTTGCGTGTTAGACCATTGGATATACCACTTACGGCTTTTTGGAGCAGATATGGTCTATAAGAGTACTTGGTTATGTTGTTCGGACTCACGAACATGCCAGTAGTTTTCATGGCTCTGATGAATCGTGTGTTCCATCCTTATTTGGATTCTTTTGTGGTAGTCTTTGTGGATGAAATCTTGGTGTACTCTCACACTCTACATGACCATGACACCCATCTTGAGATCGTACTGAGTACACTAAGAGAGCATCATCTATATGATAATCTCTCAAAGTGCCACTTTTGGATGGACCAGATACACTTCTTGGGTCATATCATCTCAGAGGCAGGAGTTGTGGTAGACCCAGAGAAAGTGTCGGCAGTAGTTTCCTGGGAGAATCCTAAGAACGTGTTTGAGATACAAAGTTTCTTAGGGCTGGCTGGTTACTACAAGAATTATATACAGGACTTATCCAGCTTAGCAGTGTCGTTGACGGGTTTGACTAAGAAGGGTGTGAAGTTCGTTTGGTCAGAAGCTTGCGAGACAGCCTTTCAAGAGTCAAAGGGAAGGTTGACATCAACACCAATCCTGATACTTCTAGATCAAGGGAAGCCTATACTGTTTACTGTGATGCATCAGGTATTGGGCTTGATGCCGTGTTGATGCAGGGCGACCGAGTAGTTGTGTATGGGTCTCGGCAGTTGATGCCACATGAGATGAATTACCCAACACAGGATCTCGAGCTGGCTGTGGTTGTTCATGTGTTATGTTGTTGGTGACATTATCTCTTGGGAGAACATTTTGTGGTGTTCACAGACCACAAAAGTCTAAAATATATCTTTACTCCGCGTGACATGAATCTGATATAGCGACGGTGGGTCGATTAACTTCAGTCCTTCGACTTTAAGCTTGACTATACACCTAGTAAGGGTAATGCAGTGGATGATTCACTGTATAGAAAGACTCAGACCCAGGCAGTGCAGGAGGCCAGTGGTGAGTGGAATCTTGTGGCTTTGTTCTCTGAGATGCATTTGGAGGTGCACGATAGTCAGGTGAAAACCTATCTTTCATCCTTAGCTGCGACTTCTACCCTCCTGGATAGAGTGAGGATGAGAATACTATCAGATTCAGAAGGCCTAGTTCTACGGGAGTCATTGGCAAGTGAGGACCCTCCTCCTAGATGGACGATAGGCGATGATGAGGTACTGCATTTCCATAGACTAGTGTGGGTTCCAGGGGATATACGTGAGGAGCTGATGTAGGATTTTCATACTTTAGTTTGTGCAGTGCATCCCAGAGTTACCAATATGTACCGTGACTTGAGACGTGAGTATTGGTGGCCAGATATAAAGAGAGAGGTATCTGGTTTTGTTACAAGATGTTCCTCCTGTCAGCAGGTGAAGGTGGAGCATTAGAGGTCAGCCGAACTATTACAACAGCTACCCATTCTGGAGTGGAAATGGGATGATGTCGGGATGGACTTCATGACCAGGTTACCGAGGTCACCTCGAGGCAGTGATACCATGTGGGTTGTTGTAGATAGACTTACAAAGGTATCTCACTTTTTTCCAATCAAGGAGACCTTTGGTGGTGACGATATTTGGAAGTTGTATATCTGAGAGGTCATATGTCTTCATGGGGTCCCTTGTTCTATCATTTCAAAAAGGGACGCCCACTTTACGTCTTGTTTCTGGAAATGTTTTTAAAGGGAATTGGGTATACCGGTGCTTCTGAGCACAACTTACCACCCTCAGACCGATGTCCAGTCAGAGCGTACAATACAAGTGCTTGAGGACATGTTGTGTGCTTGCATCCTAGACTTTGGGGGCTCTTGGGAGAATCATATACCACTGGTTGAGTTTGCTTACAATAATATTTTTAGGCAACTATTGAGATGGAACTTTACGAGGCTTTGTATGGTAGGCCATGCCGAACACCCTTGTGCTTGTTGGAGGCAGGTGAGGCATCTTTATTGGGACCATGTCTTGTACAGGATACTTCAAAGCAGGTCCAGTTGATTCAGAAGTGGATGGCTACCGCACAGTCTCATCAGAAATCTTATGCTAATCACCGCAGATAACCCTTGGAGTTCGTGGTTGGGGATCATGTTTTCTTGCGTGTGTCACTGAGGTTAGGACACAAGCGGATCAGGAGATAGAGTAAACTTCCACCGAGGTATGTCAGGATGTCTGAGATTCTAGAGAGAGTCTGGTCGGTTGCATATAGGTTGCAGTTACCACAGAGGTACTGCGCCATGCACGATGTCTTCCATGTATCCCAGCTGCGCCGTTATCATTCAGACCTGTCTCATGTCTTTCAGCCTAAGGAGGTTGAGCTTCAGGTCGATGCATCCATTGAGGAGCATCCGATTCTTATTGTTGATAGGAGCAGAAAGGTTCTCCAATACCATTCAGTTCCTCTTGTACGAGTGCTTTGGTAGCATGGCCGAGTGTAGGATGAAACCTGGGAGTGGGAGACCGACGTACGTGCTCAGTGGTCAAATTTTTTCTGAGCTTATATTCACCACCCTTGGAAGGGAAATTCGGGGACGAATTGCTTTAAGGGGGGATGTTTGTAAGAACTCAGTTCTTATTATTGAGGTACGGTTTTATTCTTTTCCTTTTTCCTTAAGTGTTTTTGGTAAAATAAAAAAAAATAGGGGAAAATCCCAAATTTTGTGGGTACACGCCGTGTACTTTTCCACATGTCGAGTACTTTGGCCGTGTGGGATGAGTACACAGGGCATGTAGGCCTATTAATGATGAAGGGTGTACAAACTGACTACACGCCATGTACTTAGTATTTAAATTCCGTGTAATCAGTCGGCAGGTGAACAGTAAGGCAGTGAAGGTAGCTGCCAGCTGAGCAATAGTACACACCGTGTAATCAGAAATACACGTTGTGTACTCATGTCAACAGATGAATAGTGAAACAGTGGAAAAAATCCGCCAGGGGAACATTTAAAAAATGAAAATTAAACATCGTGTACTTGAGAGTACACACCGTGTAGTTTTTTTTCTCTTAAAACAGGCAGTAGCCTCCTCATTTGGCAGAGGAGGCAGAACCTCCATTTGGAGCTTGGGAGGACTGTTGGAGCTTGGAAGATCACCCAATCACGCACCGGGAATCCAATTCCGCCTCCGTCAATCACGTTTTGAACGTACGGGTAATCCCTCCCCTCTCCTTGAAATTTTCTTACCAATTATTCCTCTAAGGGAAGTTATTGGCGATTGAACAGGAAATAATTTATCCCAGATCTATGATGTTCTTATATGATTTAGAAGGCGTCGTTCACGTATACTGATCAGAGATGATCGAGGTAGGTGGTCTGATGTTCCTTTCAACTATTGTGTTGAAATTGTGTACCGTTGTGCTACACGCCCATGGATGGTGTGTCGTATGGCTGAGGCCTTTGCTGAAAAGATATCTATAATTGTGTAGATAATCTAATGAAATGTTTAATCTGCTGTTTTGGATCACTACTTGGATCCAGAACCACCCGGGGGTGCGTTCCTCTATTTTTCCATTTGGCCAGGATACCCGAGGGTATGCCATGATTATATTGTGCATTACTTCTTATTGAGAGAATGTTTATATAAATTATTGGTTATGCTTTGGGCTCAACCCGGTTCCTTTAGCCTGATGGGAGTGTTCTATTATCCTGAGGGCAGTGTTTTCTTAGCCTGAAGGCGGTGTTGGATAGCCTGAGGGTAACCTTTTGTTATGCCTGTGAGCAGTAGTTTCAATGCCTGATGGAAACATCACGTATTCCTGAGGGAAATGATCGTTATTCCTAAGGGCAATCACCTACGGGTATTGGATTCTATTACTTGAGGGTAAGGATAGTATGTCTGAGGACACCACTATTTAGAATATTCATTGTGATGTTTTCCTATGTGGTACCTGCCAAACCTAAGCACAAGCTTGGAGGTGATATGTAATAATTAAAATGGCAATGAAACTGGTAGTGATAGTTACTTTTGAGTACTTAATAGTTTACTGCATTTACTTTTTCACACTACTGTTGCAAAATTTCACTGATAGTTGGGCAAGGGCTGTTGGTGGGTGCCTACTGGGATTTATTCCTCACACCCTGTTTGGTTCATGTCTTCGGCCTAAACAGATTATATTGCTACATGTTTTGATTGGGTCAAGGGTCCCAGTACAGGTACATGATTGTAGCAGAGGGGTAGGGAGCCTGGGACCGAGCTTAGGATTGTGATGCTGCTGCATTCTGTTTACTCTGCTTTGTTTTGTTGGTTGTACCTTGTACTTTGAGTTGTATTGTATTGTATTGGAGTGTATCCTATTCTGCCTGCTTTCATAGAATTAGTGACATGATGCATCTTTATATATACGACTGGTGGTTCTCTTTTATTTCAGTTTTCCATTTCAGTTGTATATTTTTTACCTTTTCTGTTATTGTATGTTATTTACCTTTTCTACTGTGCCACAC
This sequence comes from Viscum album, assembly GCA_963277665.1. Lineage (NCBI taxonomy): Eukaryota > Viridiplantae > Streptophyta > Magnoliopsida > Santalales > Viscaceae > Viscum > Viscum album. The sequence goes on from OY728154.1 coordinate 90,971,806, forward strand.
TTTGACAAATGAGGGCATAGTTTCCCCACTATCAGACCTGGGCCCTCACTGCTAGTCGGCAGCCTCTGGTGTTTGGGGAAATGTGCTTGTGGTCATGTGACCAACCAAGTTTGGGGAACCTGTTGAGTGGCACCCGAATCCAGGACGTTACAATGAAATCCATACTACCTTTTTGAATAATTTAAATTGATAAAGACTTGCACTTAGATAATCATAATATTATTTTCAAAAATATTTCATATTTCAAATAAATTATCAAATATAGGGTTCTATTTAAAATAATTTAAAAAAACATTATTCAAATTTATCATACATATAATTCATTTATTAAAAATAAAATGGAAATTTAGGGAATAATGAAAACATTTGACACTATTATTTACAAACATGCACCCAATCCAAACATAGATTAATTAAAAATAAGAAGAATAAGGACCCACCTACCTAAGTGAAAATATAAAATCAATCGCATAAATCCTCGAATATAAATTTATTTAAAAACACCCAAAAAACAATAAATGATTCATTAAATAATTTAAATGCATCATTTAGAGTGTATAGATAGCTCTTGGATTGAAATAAACTCATCAGAATGAAAAATAATAAAAATCAAAATTTGAATGATGTTTTTTTGACTTGTTTCAAAATCCTCGATCATCTACTATCATTGTATGGAAAATTACCAACTTAATAAATAATTTCACAATTTAGTTGGTGAAATCAAAGGACTAAATCCCTAGATTAGAAAAAAAAATTACACCCCAGGAAAACATTAAGGAGGTAGAAGGAGAAGATAAGAAGATGAAGAATAAACTTACCTTTGTACATGGTTTCAGTGGATATCAATAATGAAAGTGGATTGGATAAAGTGTCAGGCCTTCATACATGTGTCATGGGAGTATAGAGTGAATGAGGGTTGGTATGGACTATCATCATTGATACGTTCCAGGATGCATACAATAGATTCCATTACATTGGTGGTTGTATTAGATCATTGACATAGACATTGTTGACACCATACATTATGGGAATATGGAAGAATATACATAAATATATATAATGGAATTCATGTGGTGGGTTGTTAGGACCATTCATGTTGTCCTCAATATTAAAGATATTTTGGTGGAAAAAAATGTATGGAAATATACCATGATATTTGTAAATAAAATAGGGTTTAGGGATCAATTCCAAAATAAATAATGGGTTTATCTGTTTGTGTGAGTCATCTTTAGAGGGAAGGTGTGACTTGCCTCAGTTGGTCCCATTAGGCATGTGAGTACTTATTTTTATTTTAATACCTCCATAACTACTAGATATTTTTTTATTATTTTTGTTGTTTTTGTTATATCAATCTAGAGAAAAATAAATTGTGTTTCAAAATCTAAAAACCCCCCATAATAATCTAATTATTTAAATAAAATAAATAACTTATGGATATAAGATAAAATATGAAATTTGTAGGAACTTTACAGATAGTGATGGTTATTGTACATGGTAAGTAAACCATTAACTTAACAATGTGAGCCCCATTATCTCAGTTTAATTGCTTTTTATGGGTATTGTGAACTATTTTTGAATCATATGCATAACCATGAAATAAATAATTTCCTACTAAAAAGTTATTTGAAACTAAAAATGAATTAATATATTTTTTTATTTATATTTAAAACCATGGTTCTATATTTTATAGTTTTAGTGTCTTATAAAAATCCTTTTATCCCATGTAAGCTTTAAGAAGACTGACTTTTTTTATCTTGGTACTCAAATAAATTAACATGTTTCCTATATTCCTAAAAATGCACCACATTTTCAAGGGAAAGAAAAATAATTTTATTTCCTTTAGATCAGACTCTAGGTGATGTTAAAGTTTATTCTTTAAATTAAAATTAAAATGTTATAAAATCTTATTTTCTCACTTTTAAAGATAATGGTTATCCCTTCATGTAATTACCCATAATAAAGAGTTTTTTAATTATTTAATGCTTGTGTTTACACAATTTATTTTGAGAACATTCTATTATTTATCAATATGGTGGTGCAAAAGTGGTACCCATACATATTCAGAATCCAAGAGGTAAGAGATTTGACCCCTGATTTGAGTATATTTTTCTGCAGGTAATATAGAATCATTGTAATAATAATGATTACTATAACAGGTACTATAACAACAATGAGTACTATAGAAATTACGATAGCAATTTAGGTGAAATAGAAAATCTTATAGAAATGTGGGTACTGTAGAATATCTATTAATAGGGAGCCTTAATGATATGTACTTTGGGCCATTGGGCTATCAAATTTTGGGTCTTAGGGTCAAGTATTGTGGTCCTGCAGGTCATTTAATCATTCCCTTTCAACCTAATCTAAAAGCGGATTATCAAAAAATAAAAATCAAAAAAATAGTTTGTAGGGGAGATCTTTTTATTCTCTTATGTATACACTATGATTTATTTTATTTTATAAATACTTACATATGTATTATCTTGTTAAAATGTTTCTCTTATGTGCTTAAATTACTTATCTTATTATATCTTAATATTAGTTCTTGTTTTATAACCTCTATAAAAATAAATATTTTACATTATTTTAAATGTTCAAAATAAGGGAGCTACATTTGAGGTTTTAATGGGTGAATACATACTTTTAAATTTCATCATTGTATTTGTTTTTATAATAATTTCCCTTTAAAAAAATCAATGATCTCATTATTTCAATTATCATTAGAGATTTAATTTACTTTTTCCTTAATTAAATCATGTTTTTAATCATCAAAAGGGGGAAATATTTAAATAAAGGATGCATTATCATAGTTTTATTTACCAAAAAACATCTTAATTAAAGTTTAATAGATTTAATGAAACAAATTTTAATTTTTTATGGAATATGTTTCTTTCAATAATTTTATATATTTTATATCTTGTGTTACATGCAATAACATGTTTAGATTATACACATTACATCATTAAAATATTATGTGTCCATTATCACCTAGACATTATATTGGAGAGTATGAATAGTAATAAATAAATTATGAAAAATATAAGGTCTTATAATTTATAAAATTAATTAATTATTTATCAAATTATTATAATTAAAAATATAAACAAAATAATTATAAATAAAAGTGATTTTTTTCTGAAAAATTGATTTTATGCGCACAATGTATTTTTATATTAATAAATTAAATTAATAACTTTTGGGGAATGATTTTAAATATATTTATATATTATTTTCGTGATAATATGTTTTAAATAATGAAAAAATATGCATTCTAGTCACAGGATAAGAATAAATTCAGTTTTATGCTTAAAAATATATTTTTTTCAAAAAAGGAATTTGTGTCACATTTCTTGAACTTACATTAATATTAATTTCTTATATTTATAGTCATTTAATTAGATAAATTTTGTTACATATTTAGAAATAGTATGTTTAAATTTGGTAAATAGATCCATTTTATTTTTTGTAAATATGAATAGTAACCGTAGTAAAATTTGTCACCTTAGTAAAGGGTAAACTGGGTTAAAATAGATTACAAATTAGTTATATAGCCATACTTTATCACGATAATTCTTATTTAATAAAATTAATTTGACCCTTATCACCTTATGATCAAAATTTATTTGTTTAATGGACACTTGAACTTGAATATAACTAATATATGTTTTAAATCAATGAATGTTACAAATTATCACTCTCTTAGTTTTAAATATCCTTTATGCATTCATGTAGGTAAAAAAACTAGTTATGGGAGAATTTTATTATTAATTTAGGTCATAATGACATTATTTTCATGATGTTAATTTATTTATAATTTTTAAGTGTTATATATTTACCTTAAATGCTTACACATCACCAAAACAATATTTATAAAATTTATGGAAAAATAAAATAAATGATTTTGAAAATATTAAAAGTGATGTAATTTGAGTAATTTATAGTGTTAAAAAATATATATAATAATATGAAATATTCTTATAGTTTTAAAATATTATATTCTAATACCAAATTTTTTATGTCTTTTATGTTGAACTAAATTAATAGTGTCAATATTAAAAATATTGATATTTTATCAAAATAATATTTTATTAAATTATTTAAAAATCATAAAAATATTTAAATAATATAATTTGTAAATTATATAGTACAAATTTCATAAATTTTACTTTTATGTGACAATTTTCACCCTATAAAGTAAAATTACAACCCTTTAATATTGAAAACATTGTTATCATAGTTAAAATTAAAAATGGTTAACTGAGGGTTAATCAAAATGATAAGCTTTTAAATAAAACCAAAAACTAGTCTAAATTATATTGTTTTATGGTATTACAACCCTATAAAAAATTAAATTTTATTCACTTTTCATTTTGTGGAATTGTTCTTGAGAATGAATTTATTATAATTTAATCTTTTGGGAAATTCTAAAAGTTCCCCTCACCTCAATTATAAAACGGAACGTCCTCATTCACTCATTTGTTCCACATTGGGACTTATATATTAAAAAATATCTATAAAAATATATTTTATAAATCCCTTTCCAAATTCTAAAGGTTCTTGTCTTCCCAAAAGATCAACCCTATAGCCCTTTAGAGGAGATCTAAAGGAATTCTTTTAAAGAAGAGGTAATCACCATAACCGGTCACTTTCTTTTCTACTATTATTTACCTCATATAAATATATAGTGTTTATAATAAAACAATAAATTAATTATATTAAATATTATAAAATTTTATTATGATTATTTAAACGCCATTATACACCCTCTTTCTCAACGAATGATAAGTGAAACTATCACATGTGCATACGTACGACTTACTGTTTCCACGTAGCGATACATATCATTTCTAATCACCAAAATTTATGGATGGGTTTAATATTTATATATGATTTTTATATCATAATTATACTTATGTAATTATAATATCATGTATAACTTCTTACCATCTAATCCATTGGGAAACGATAATGTCGCTTGTGCGTACGTGTGGACTACAACCTCAACGAAGCGATGTAATTCATTTTTCATTTATTTTTACATGGATTTTAAGGAGGAAATAATTGATTAATATATATGATATATATGATATAATAATTATATTGTAATGTTTAATTAATATTTACATTTTTTTCATTCCATATGTTGAAAAATGAAAACAGCATTCATGCGTATATAGGACCAACCGTCTCCAAGAACAGTGTGTTTTATTTTCTATCTCTAAATTTTACAAATGAATATAAATATGTATATAATGAATATATATAATATTTTTTTCATGATTAATATTATATAGGTGATTAAAATAAGATTAATTTGCAACTAATGTAAATGAGGAACTGAAATATGCATGATAAACAAAACATTCAACACCTCAAAATGGTGATTTTAATAAGGTCTTAGTGAAAAATGTGAGTATTGAAATTTTATAAAGAGGTTATTTATGATATTATAAGTATGGAAACTAATTATTTAAATAATTATAATAATTTTAAATCTATTATATGGAATGTTAAATTTATGTATAAGAAATAAGAACTTGAGGTAAGGGTTTTATGTCACAATCTCACTGTTTACCGGGACTGATTATGAATATGCCTACAATAATGAAATATTATGGTATATATATCAGTTAAATACTTTATTTTATTATTATATGTTTATTTATTGGAAATATATGTTTTTATTTCACTTTACATTCTTTATGTACTCAATAGACTAAAAATATATTTTTGAAGAAAATTGACTTATTTTCTCTCTTCGATCAAGAAACCTTTTTCTTATATATCAATTTCTTATTAAAAAATAAATATGTTTTTATTATTCTCCAATTATTTATTAAATTAATTTTTACACATGTTTTAATTTTTAGAAAACATCTTGAAATAAATGTTTTTGTTGTTTTCTAAAGGAATTACTTTGAAACTTTTCTAAAGAAAAATATGGAAGGAATGTTTTTTAACTTATATGGCATGAAATTGTTTTTCCATTATCATGACTAATATTTAAATTGAAGCTTACTTTACCAGTTTACACTGTTCTTTTAAAATAATTTTTTTCTTTATAATTGCATATTTTTATTGACAAGTGATTTCAAAATAGAAAGGTTATTTTTCTAAATAATGTTTTTATAATCTATTAATGGTATTTATATTCATCAAATATAAAAAAACTTGATTTTACCTAATGACTTAATAGGGGTAGTATCCAAGGATATAATACTTTTTTTTCTCTAGATTTTTTATGTTTATTATGACAAGATTTTTATTAAAACAATTTATTTTCCATGGGTTATGCTATAATGAAATGTTTATGAAACCCATTTCTATTCCATGGGTTATTCTAGGACAAATTTTTTATAAAACTAATTTTTTAGGGGTTATGAAATGATGAATTAATTATTATCTCATGGAACACATATGTATGATTTTAACTATTTGATGGGTGGTAAATATATCTCCATAAAATCCATTGGTTAAAGACTAATATCTCAAGATATAAAATGAAATGGAATGGGGAGTGAAACCAGTTCATTAAGGGACTATATCCACTATGACAGTCATAGGAGTAAACCCTAACTACAATGATGGTTTGGGGAGTGAATCCATTTTACTATGTTTTCCTTTTAAATAAAACTTTACAACTAAGGAAATGATTTACTATGATTATGTGTATAACACCAATCAATATCATATACCTAAGACAATATTTCATGGTTTATGTTATTTGATTCACTTATGATTCTAGTCTAATTAATTCCCAATATTTATTCCATGAATTAATATTATTATATTTTATATACTTGGTGTGATTTTAAAATGATAAGATAATTTTTGTGTACCCTTATAACCATGTTATGCTTATGTGATCATTGATATCTCCTATGTTTACCTTTAATGGGGTTCTAGTTATGAAGATATTATTGGAATATTATTTAGATATTTTTTGAACAAGTTGTTTATGTTTACAAGTTTCTAAAGACACTAGACCTAAACAATTACAGTGTGGATCATTATGTAATGTAACGAATATTCATCTATTAAGACTTGATATCTATGTATAAAAAGTATGGGTTGCTATAGTTGGTATTAGAGCGATATTTAGTTATTATTTCAAAACTATGATGATAAAAATTTAGTAATAACCCTAGGGATAAGTCTAAGTATATGATGAAATCCTAAAGTTTTGGTTATGATCATTAATGACCTAGTTTAAAACTAAGGTGTCCTAAAATAATGTTTCACGATGTAGATATATTATAAATGATTTTTCATGATTATTTGGTTTCTTAATAAGATTATTTTTACTCACAACATGATTTTCTATTTTAGTCAATGTATTAAATCCAAATTAATTGTGCTAATGATGAATATGATGGACAATGTAATGATTTTCCTCCTAAGATTTTTTATTTTTATGGGAAATGGTATACAATTTTATTTACTATTATCACACAACTTTTTTCAAGATATGAATAATGTTGATATTTCAAATGAGAAAAGGATGGAACACATTCGGTTGAGTCCTTCATAAGTCAATGTCCACCTTATCTTAGTGGGTCCATTATCCACAAGTCACTCAAAAATGGATCAGTACCATTGAAAATATATTTTATGTTGTTTAGTTTTCAAAACATGAGAAAGTTATTCTAGTTGTTTATCATTTGAAGGTGAAGTAGATTAATGGTAGACTCTTATCAAGAACACGGATGAAAAATAAGAAATTGAATCTATGGAGTGGGATGATTTTAAAATATCATTTTTCAATAAGTATGTTACTCTTATTCTTCATAAAAAATGGTTAAATAATTCCTTTAATTGAAACATAAGGATGATTAATACATTGGTACCTATGATAAGAATTTTTCAAGCCTTGCAATGTATGATTTGGGTATTATCATACAACTTGAATGTAAGGTATATTGATTCTATAAAGGATTAAAACCAATTCTCTGAATGGATTTATTCATAAGGCAATTCCGTAGCTATGAATAATTTGTTAAATTTTATGTCAAGGTGGAGATTTTTATTAGAGTTACCCATCAATCTCAAGGTTGTGATAAGAAAAGAAAAATGTAATTCAAAGGAAATTCAAAAAACTATAGAGATAAGAAGATGATATTTCCTTTATACTAAAAATGTGTTATGAAAAATAGAGGAAATTTTATTAAGGAACTGGTAAATGATCCAAGTGTAGAAAGGAAGGTCATTGGGAAATTAAATGTTGAGATTATGGGAAGAAGTTATATAATGATGCGAATAGAGAGAAAGAACCATAGAATACACCATCCACACTCTAGTGTTTTAAATGGAAGGAATATGGGCATTATGTTAACCAATTCACAAATCTAAATGTTGATGATGATTATTTAAATTAATAGCATATTAAGTCTAAAGATAAATGTAATTATCATGTGATCACTATTTTTGATGAGGGGTAAAATAAAAATGTGGTGATAGGTGCACTTACCATCCACTCTAGAACTGTTAATGAATTATTTGATTATGGATCTAACCACTATTTTATATCTAAATACTTGTCTAAGGTAATCACAATACTACCTAAAAATGTATATGTTCATTTATTATTAAACCCCCTAATGGTACGATGATCACATCCCAAGTCTATGATTGTTATCCGGTTGAAGTTTGTGGGAATGTGTTCCTTGAAAACTTTTCATTATTATTATAGTTGAATTAGATGTTATTTTGGGAATTGATTGGAATTATTTACATAAATTCCAAATTAACTACTAATTAAGGAAGTTAAGCTTGATATTATAAGTCAACTTATGACCATTTATTAGTTTAATGACAAAAATAAACATCTGATGGAAATAACATCCATTGGATTGATCATGATTCCAATTCAAAAGGAGTATTTATCTCAGATAGTTAGGGAGAAACTAAAAATGAAAGATATTCATATTGTGTGAGATTTTATTGATTTCTTTTCAAAATAGTATCCTTGGATTTCATCAAATCCTGAGGTTGAGTATTTATTATAACTCATACCTCATTCTAAATCTATTTCCAATACTCTATATAAAATTTCCCTGATTGAGTTGAAATAAGTGAAGAAGTAACTGAAGGAGAATCTTGACATTGTATTCATTCATCTATGTACATCAAATTGGGGTGAACTTATTCTATTTTTTTAGAATTCAGGATCAATGTGGCTCTACATTTAATCTATAGAATATAACAAGATCACTATAAATAAAAAGTATTCCTTACCCCATATTAATTACTTGTTTGATCAACTTCATGCAGATTAGTACTTTCCCAAGATTGATATTAGTTCATGATATCATCAATTGACAGTCAAGAATGAGGATATACTCAAGATAGTATTTTGTACAAGGTATGGATGATATGAATTTATAGTGACTCCTTTTGGTATTACTAATTCCTGAGATATCTTTATAGATTTTTTTATTAGTCTTTAGAGATTAATTTGATCAGCTTGTGGTAGTATTTATAAATGATATTCGTATTTATTCAAAGGGAATGAAAGAACATCAAGGACATCAAGATCATTTTATAATTTTATCGAAGACCCTAAGGAAGGATAATATTAATGAAAAATTTACCAAGTTTTAATTTTGGAATCAAAAATTTTCATTATGGGGTCACATAATCTCAAGTACGAGTATATTAGAAAGAAACTTAAAAGGTAGAAGTTATTGAAAATTGGACCATACAAACCACTATGATAGAGATCTATAGTTTTATTTGGTTCACCAGGTGTTATTGACACATTGTAGATAATTTTTTACAGTAATCAAATCCACTCACTAAGTTAACTCAGAAAATATCCATATTCATTTAGATAGATAAATGTGAGGAATGTTTTAAGAAACTAAAGAGAAGGCTAGTTAGTGAACCTATACTTACAATACCGTACTATGGATTAGAGTTTATATTCTATAGAGATTATTTAAAGAAGGGACTGGGATGCATCCTCATACAGAATTATATGGTTATATCTTATGCCTCATGATAATTGGATTTCCAGGATAAAAATTACCAAACTCATGATTTGGAGTTAGCCGCTGTAACTTTTCCATTAGTGTTGTATAGGTATTATCTCTATGGAGAATAGTGTGACATATAAACTGATCGCAAAAGTTTTAAGTATAATTTCACTCAAAAAGACTTGAACATGCACTAAACAAAATGGTTGGAGATGATTAAATATTATGATTTCTCAGTACGTTACCACCCTAGGAAGAAGAACAACATGGAAAATGATTTGATTCAAAAGGGTCATGAAAGTTTATCTATGACGAGGATCACAAAAGATCCGATATTTTTGGACTTGTAAAGGATGGAAATTTAAATTTTGAAGTAAGGAAAGAAATATAATCATTATCAAAATAGTGTTCAACCATCTATCCAAGTGAAGATTAAAGAATAATATAAGGAAGATGTTAAGCTACAAAAGAAGATAAGAAGTGTCCCTATGTTCAACATTGATTGTGATGGAATAATAGGGTTCATAATCCATGCATGTGTCCCTTCAATACCATATTTTAAGAAGAATATGATAGATCAAGGTCATAGTTCTTCATTCTCTATTCATATTGGATTTATGTTGATGTATAGAAATTTGAAAGTGTATTTATGCTAGGATGACATGAAGAGAGAGATATTATAGAGTATGTTTCTCAGTGCTTGTTATGTCAGCAAGTTAAGGATAAAATACATGAGTCTAAGGGGATGTTACAACCATTCCCAATATAATAATGGAAATTAGAAAACATCACCATGGATTTTTTTCATTAGATTCCCTAATACTACTAAATGGAATAATGCTATTTGGGTTGTAGTTAATCGACTTACGAAGTCATCACACTTAATTTATATTATAGAATATCTCTCTTTTTATTAAATTACTCGATTATACATAAAGGAAGTAGAAATATTGAATATACACTACTATCAACTGTATTTTATTGGGATCTTAGGTTTAAATTAGAGCTTTGGAGAATCCTTTAATAGGATCAGGATACAAAGTTAAGTTTCAACAATTATTATCATCCTCAGAAATATGTTTAGTATGAGGGGACCATTCAAACTATGAAATACATGTTGAGATATTTTTCTATGGATTTCAAAGGTTTCTGGGTTAAACACCTTTATTTGGTGGAATTTTCATACAAAAACAGCTTTCACTCCAACATTTGGATGGATCCTTATTAATCCATATACATTAAGAAGTGAAGAACTCCAACATGCTAGAAAGATGTTAGAGAAATAAAGTTATTGAGACTCGATCTATCTAAGGAAATGGAAGAGAATATCATTTCCATTTAGTAGTACACAAGAGTATCTCAGAGTCAAAAAAAGGTTTTGCTGATAATCATCAGAAATATATAGAGTTTGGAGTTTGTGATAAGGTATTTCTATGAATCTCTCCCTAGAAGAGGGTGATGAGATTTGGAAAGAAGGGAAATCTAAGACCTAGATATGTTAGTCCTTATGAAATTATTTATCGTGTTGTGATGGTATCTTATCGATTAGAACTTTGACTAAATCTCTCTCAAGTTCAAGATGTGCTCCTTGTATCTCTCCTGAGGAAGTATATATCTCATAATTCATATGTACCAAACTAAGAGTTCATACCACAGGATCATGATTTTATTATAGGGAACAATCACTAGAGATTCTGGATCATAGAGAGAAATTTCTACAAAACAATACCACTCACCTAGTCAAACATTTATGGGGAAACCACCAATTTTAGGACGTTATATGGAAACCTGAGGATGTAATGAGGCATAAGTATCCTCGTCTATTTGTATCAGCGTGAAACAAAATTATGGAAAAAATTCATTACATTGGGGTTATAATGTAATACTACTTGATGTTTTCTAAAATATTTCTATTAAAATATTTTTACTTCTTTGTTAGCTTGTGTTACATACACCAACGAATTTAGAAGAACCACAAACCATTATTAACATATTATGTGTCTATTATATCCCATCCATTGGATTAGTGTATTTGAATAGTAATAACTAAATTATGAAACATATACAGTATAAAAAATTATAAAATGAATTCATTAGTTATACAATGATTATAAATAATAACAAAAAACTATTTAAAAATAAAAGTGATGTTTTTTATAAAAACATTTATGTACGCAATGTATTTGTATTTTAATAAATAAAATTAATCACTATTTTTGAATTATATTAATGAATTTTATATATTATTTAATTTATCAAATTTTTTAACATTCAATAGAAATTTTTATAGGAATTGGATAATAATAAATTTAGTTTTATGCAAAAAAAGTATTTTTTCAAAAAATAAATTTTTATCACATTCTGCGTACTTACATTAAAATTTATTTCTACCATTTATATGTATTTAATTAGATGAAATTAATTACATATTTATAACAAGGAATTTTAAATTTAGTAAATATGCCCCTTTTAATTGTAGTTAATATGAATGGTAATCGTGGTAAAATTTATCACCCCAATAAAGGTTAAATATGGTTGATCTAGATTAAAAAATTTTATAAGGCCATAATTTTTCCTCATAATTATTATTGGATTAATTAAATTAGACCCTTATTTCACAAGTCTTGAAATTGAGATGTTCAATGGACACTTTTCCATGAAAATTAATTAAATATTATTTAAATCCTAGAAAGTTACAAAATGTCACTCTCTTAGTTTTAAATATCCATTATGGGTTCACATAGGAAGAAAGCTAGTTATTATGAATTAATATTAATAATAATGTTTTCCATAATGAAATTATATTAATTATGGTAATTTATTTATAATTTTTAGGTATTACATAATTACATTAAATGATTATACAACACCAAAACAATATTTACTCAATTAATGAAAAATTAAAATAAATGATTCTTAAAAACATAAAAGTGACATGATTTAAGTAATTTATTGTGTTTCACAAATTTTATAGGTGGATATCACATATTATTGTTATGTTAAAAGATAATATTCTAATTTTTAATTTTTCTTTATGTCTTTTAAGTCAAAATGAAAAATTAGTGACAAAATTTAAAATGATGATATTTTATCAAAATAATACTTTATTAAATTATTTAAAAATCATAAAAAATGTAAATAAGAAATGATGGATATTATATGCTTTAAAATTTCATAAATTGGCTAATTATTGGCCAATTTTTACCTTATAAGTAAAAATTAAAGCACTTTAATATTGAAAATGTTGTTAGTGTAGATAAAATTAGAATTTGTTAACACAGGGTTAATCAAAATAATAATATATAAAATGATAACAAAACTTCTCTAAATTATATTATTTGATATTATTAAAACCCTATAATATATTAATTTTCTGGCCATTTAGAATAAATTTTATGAGAATTAATTTAATATAATTTAATCTTTTGAAAAATTCCAAAAATTCCCCTCACCTTAATTATAAAAGAGAACCTCCTCCTTAGCTTATTTACACCACATTTAGCCTTATATATCCACAAGACTCTACCAAATAATCTTCTAAAATTTAATAGTGACATTATAGAGGTTATATTCTTCCCAAAACACTAACCCGGGAGCATGTTAGAGGAGATCTAAAGAAAGCATTTCAAATAAGATGTTATCACCTTGACCAAACACATTATTTTATACTCTTCTTTACATACTCTAAATATATTGTATTTATCATAAAATAATAATTTCAGTATAATAAATATTCTAAAATGTTATTATGATTATTAAAACACCATTATACACCCTATTTCCTATCGAACGAAAACTAAAATTTTTCCTCGTGTGTATGTACATCTTACCGTCTCCATGTATCGATACAATTAGATTTTCATCACCATATTTTATGGATGGATATTATGACGGTTTTAATATTTAAATGTCATATTTATGGAATAATTATACTTCTATAATTATAATATCTTGTCATTATTCTATAACATCCTATCCTTCGGGAAACGACAATGTCACCTATGTGTACGTGTGGACTACCACCTCCAAGAAGAGATGTGATTCACTTTTCATTTATATTTTACTTAAATTATAATGAGGATATATTATATGAATATATAAGATATAATAATGTTATTTTAATTTTTAATTACTATTTACCTTTTTATTTTTCCATCCTTTCAAAAATGAAAACAATGTTCATGCATACATACGACCTATCATCTAAATGAATGGCATAATTAATTTTCTTTCTATAACATTGATTGGTGAATATAAATATGAATATAATTAATAAATATTATATATATATATATCATGATTATTATTCTAGAGTTTATGGAACCAAGATATATTTACATGGATCAGAACTACTAAATTGAAATATTTATAATAAATAAAACAGTTAACACTCATAAATGACAATTTTAATCAGGTTCTATTGATAAAAGGGGTGTTAAAATGTTTTAAAGGGATCATATATGATATCTTAAGTATTATAATGACTATTTTATAAATTTATAATAAATTTAAATCTATTATATAAGATTTTAGAGTGATTTCTAAGCAAGGCTAACTCAAGCTAAGGGTTTTATGTCACAATCTCATTATTTATTAGGATTAATTATGAATATTCCTTCAATGATGATTATTTTTCCATAAAAAATATTATTTGTTTACTATTATATGTATATTTCTTTAAAATACATGCTTTCATTTCATTTTCCTCATCTTATATACTCAAGATGAAAAAAATATGTTTTAAGGAAAATTGACTTCATTTCTCTCTTTTGCAATTTTCTTTTATTCCATATCTATGTTTTCTAAATATTTTTTAAAGTAATTTTTTATTATTCTCTAATGATTTTTTAAATTAAAATTTTCCAATGTTTTAATTTTTATAAAATATTTTGAAAATAATATTTTTTTCATTTTCTAAATGAGGTACTTTTTGACTTTTCCAACAAAAACATGGAAGGAATATTTTTTAACTTATAAGTTATGAATGTATTTTCAAAATATCATCACTAATATTTTCGTTTAATCCTACTTTAGAAGTTTAGAGGTTTATTTCAAAATATTTTTTTTATTTTATAATTCTATAGTTTTTTTAAATATGATATTTCCAAATTGAAATGCTATTTTCCTCAAGAATGTTTTAATAATCTATGAATGGTATTTTTATTTATTAAATGAAAAAAAACATTATTTTCACTAATGAATTACTAGGGATATGTTCCAATGATACCATCCATATTTTTTATCTAGATGGTTTATGTTTATGATGAAAATATGTTTAGGAAACCCATTTATGTTCCATGGGTTATTCTATAATGAAATGTTTATGAAACTCATTTATTTTACATGGGTTATGCTTGGATGAAATGTTTATAAAGCCTATTTATTTTCATGGGTTCTAATATAATGAATGATTTATGATCTTGTGTCACACATATAGACCATTTTCATTATGTTATGGGTGGGGAATTTATCACCCTCTAATGCATTGGGTAAATATTGATATGTCTTGAGATAAATTACAACGGAATGGGGAGTGAACCCAAATGAATTAGGGACTATATCCAATATGATAGTATTAAAAGTTAAAATTTACTTCTATGAAGTCTTGGGGGGAGAACCCATTCCACTATGATAACCTTCTAAATGAGCCTTTATTACTAAGGAAATGATTTTTTATGCTTCTGGGTATGCCAAAAATCAATGTCTTATGTCCATGTTAAGCATTAATGGTTCAGATTATTTGATTATCTTTTGATTCATGTCTTATTAAATACCACTAATTATTATATGAATTAATATTATGGTCTTTTATATGAAAGTAATGGTTTTGATATATTAAGATCATGTTATTATACCCTTAAGTGATCGTTGATATCTCTCTTGTTTACCCTTACTCTCCATTTGAGCTCACCCCTTTCTTATGTTTTATTTCCCTAGGATATGAATAATGGAATTATATATGATATGTGTAAGAGGGGTTCAAGTTATTAATAAATAAGTGGGAGATAATGCGGATATTTTAAGAATTAATTGTTAATGTTTCCATGTTTCCAAAGATATGAGACCAAAATTATTCTAGAATTGATTATTTTGTTATGTAATGAATATTTATCTATTAAGATGTGTCATCTATGTATGAAAATTATGGGTCACTATATTTACTTTATGTGAAGGAATTGATTATATTAAATCTATTTTTAATTTATAAAAAACCAACATTTTGACATTTTTCAATGTAATGTTATAATTGTTAAATTTTCATAAGGACCATTGCGATCATCCACTATGAATTCAAAATACATTAATACATTTTTTTAATCTATAATAGTGACCATTTATAATTCTCACTATGACCTTGTATAACTAATGTCGGGACCTATTACAAATATTAACACATATAGAAATTTTTTATGTATGTAACGGCCATTTAGAATCCCTTTAAAGACCATTAAATGTTTCTTTATTGGAAGATCAAGTCTAGGTAAAGATTTTATTATTTTTTTTAATATTCATATTGCCCTAAAAACCTTATAGATTATTTATAATGATTGTGTATTAAAAATTCATCTATGTGTACGTGTGGACTACCACCTCCAAGAAGAGATGTGATTAATTTTTCATTTATATTTTACTTGAATTATAATGAGGATATATTATATGAATATATAAGATATAATAATGTTCTTTTAATTTTTAATTACTATTTACCTTTTTATTTTTCCATCCTTTCAAAAATAAAAACATTGTTCATGCATACATACGACCTCTCATCTAAATGAATGGCGTAATTCATTTTCTTTCTATAACATTCATTGGTGAATATAAATATGAATATAATTAATAAATATTATATATATATATATATATAATTATTAATATTCTAGAGTGTATTGAACCAAGATAAATTTACAAGGATCAGAACTACTAAATTGAAATACTCATAATAAACAAAACAGTTAACACTCAAAAATGAAAATTTTAATAAGTTTTTATTGATAAAAGGGGGTGTTGAAATGTTTTAAAGGGACCATATATGATATTTTAAGTATTATAATGACTATTTTATAAATTTATAATAAATTTAAATCAATTATATAAGAGTTTAGAGTGATTTCTAAGAAAGGCTAACTCAAGCTAAGGGTTTTATGTCACAATCTCATTATTTATCAGGCTTAATTATGAATATGCCTTCAATGAAGATTATTTTTCCATAAAAAATATTATTTGTTTACTATTATCTGTTTATTTCTTTAAAATACACGTTTTTATTTCATTTTCCTCATCTTATTTACTCAGGAGGAAAAAAATATGTTTTAAGGAAAATTGACTTCATTTCTCTCTTTTGCAAAAAAAAATCTTTTATATCTATGTTTTCTAAATATTTTGTAAAGTAATTTTGTATTATTCTCCAATGATTTTTTAAATTAAAATTTTCCCATGTTTTAATTTTTATAAAATATTTTGAAAATAATATTTTTTTCATTTTCCAAATGAGGTACTTTGTGACTTTTCCAACAAAAACATGGAAGGAATATTTTTTAACTTATAATTTATGAATGGATTTTCAAAATATCATCACTAATATTTTCGTTTAATCCTAATTTACAAGTTTAGAGGTTTATTTCAAAATAAAATGTTTTTATTTTATAATTCTATAGTTTTTTTAAATATGATATTTCCAAATTGAAATGTTATTTTCCTCAAGAATGTTTTAATGATCTATGAATGGTATTTCTATTTATTAAATGAAAAAAAATTATTTTCACTAATGAATTACTGGGGATATGTTCCAATGATACCATCCATATTTTTTATCTAGATGGTTTATGTTTATGATGAAAATATGTTTAGGAAACCCATTTACCTTCCATGGGTAATTCTATAATGAAATGTTTATGAAACCCATTTATTTTACATGGGTTATGCTTGGATTAAATGTTTATAAAGCCTATTTATTTTCATGGGTTCTAATATAATGAATGATTTATGATCTTGTGTCACACATATAGACGATTTTCATTATGTGATGGGTGGGGAATATATCACCCTCTAATACATTAGGTAAATATTGATATGTCCAGTGGTAAATTACAATGGAATGGGGAGTGAACCCAAATGAATTAGGGACTATATCCAATATGATAGTATTAAAAGTTAAAATTTAATTCTATGAAGGCTTGGGGGGAGAACCCATTCCACTATTATAACCTTCTAAATGAGCCTTTATTACTAAGGAAATGATTTTTTATGCTTCTGGGTATGCCAAAAAATCAATTTCTTATGTCTATGTTAAGCATTCATGGTTCAGATTATTTGATTCTCTTATGATTCATGTGTTATTAAATACCATGAATTATTATATGAATTAATATTATGGTCTTTTATATGAAAGTAATGGTTTTGATATATTAATATCATGTTATTATACCCTTACGTGATCGTTGATATCTCTCTTGTTTACCCTTACTGGCCATTTGAGCTCACCCTTTTCTTATGTTTTCTTTCCCTAGGTTATGAATAATGGAATTATATATGATATGTGTAATAGGGGTTCAAGTAATTAATAAATAAGTGGGATATAATGTGGATATTTTAAGAATTAATTGTTAATGTTTCCATGTTTCCAAAGATATGAGACCAAAATTATTCTAGCATTGATTATTATGTTATGTAATGAATATTTATCTATAAAGATTTTTCATCTATGTATGAAAATTATGGGTCACTATATTTACTTTATGTGAAGGAATTGATTATATTAAATCTATTTTAAATTTATAAAAAACCAACATTTTGACATTTTTCATTGTAATGTTATAATTGTTAAATTTTCATAAGGACCATTGAGATCATCCACTATGAATTCAAAATACATTAATACATTTTTTTAATCTATAATAGTGACCATTTAGAATGCTCACTAGGACCTTGTATAACTAATTTCGGGACCTATTAGAAATATTAACACTTATAGAAAATTTTTATGTATGTAACGGCCATTTAGAATCCCTTTAATGACCATTAAATGTTTCTTCATTGGAAGATCAAGTCTAGGTGAAGCTTTTATTATTTTTTTAATATTCATATTGCCCTAAAAACCTTATAGATTATTTATAATGATCATGTATTAAAAATTCAAGGAATAAATACTTCATAAAATGCTTTGAACACCTAATAATCATAAAGATTACAAGTAATGAATATGTATTAAAAATGGAACCTCAAATAACATTGAACACTTTTTTTCCTATGGTGACTAATTTTAAATTTATTATTAATTTGATGACCCCAATAGACATTGAATAATTTGTGAACATTTTATGAATGGGTTTTGGATAGATGATGTTTCTAGAAACTCTAAAAAACTGATAAAAATAATCATTATTCTTGAATATGTATTTCTTATAAAGATAAACTATTTATATAGAAATATTTATCTTGATAAAATTACAATTCATAGCTAGTCATACACTCTTGATTAACATTTTACAATAATATTTTTTAATGTAAGTTAATTTTTAATGGTGATCTATGTTTATTTATCAATTTTCATTGATTGTGAATCTGGTGGAGGCTTTAATAGGTTAAATTTAATCAAGACCCATTACCTTTAAAAGAGATTATAGAGTCACTACTATAATTTTTATACATTATACTTCTCTATATTTTTATTTTTTAGATATTATATGCAATACATTGTTTTACATTTTTTTAAATCTCTCAATGTACTAAAATGAACATTATTTTAAAAAAAATCTTAGGTTTTATAGACCATGTATTTCATACCATGTGTAAATATAGAATGGTTTTTGGTTTTAAAACTATGGTATCTTGTTTAACGTGTGTATAAAAGATCTAAATTATGGATCACACATAGTTTCCATGTTTAATAACTTTTTTTGGTGATAATATTGGCATTAGTTTCTATCAAATGTAAGGGACTGGGGTTTTTCTTAAACCTAAAACCCTTTTTAAATTTCCTCTATATATATATTTCTTTATTTTACCTTAAAAGTATTTCATTTCATCTAATATCATATATCAATTCTATTCTATTTTACTAATTATGATATATAGATTATTTTATTTGAAGTAAATAAATTTCTCTAATAAATGTTGTATTTGAGTTTAAAATTAGTTTTTGGTGGGATAATACTTATTTTAAAAACAAATATTTTCTTTAAAATATTTAAAATAGTACTGATAAACACATTAAGAAATAATTTGGAAATATCAAATCATTTTTGAAAAAAAAAATTATTAATTCATATCATATTTTAACTATGTGGATTTTAAATTGGAATTTGTTTCTATATTCCCTATTTTTAAAATTAAATTTGATGAAAATACCTCT
This sequence comes from Viscum album, assembly GCA_963277665.1. Classification (NCBI taxonomy): domain Eukaryota; kingdom Viridiplantae; phylum Streptophyta; class Magnoliopsida; order Santalales; family Viscaceae; genus Viscum; species Viscum album. The sequence continues at coordinate 90,992,134 of OY728154.1, forward strand.
TTAATTATTCATTGGGATACTAAATAGTAGTAAGGTAATAGTTGAATACATTTTAAAATAATTTTTTGGGTGTTTGTAGAGGGTTCATATTGTTTTGGTTTCATATTTTGTATATATCTCCATTAAAGGCTTACTAATTTTCATTCATGTAGGTTTAGAAATAGTTATCAATTGATATTATTATTGGATTTATTTCATATAATTCTATATTAAATCTCATGATTTTTCATTTTTATTTTATCAAGGATATGAAAGAAAATTATATTAATGAAATTTCATATCATGTTTCATGTAAAGTTATTGAAAATTAAAAAATATATATAATATTTGGTAATGAATCCTATTCATTTGATGAGTTGATAAATTATATTTAAACTTCTATTAATTTAAATTCAATAATTAGATTTATAATGTATGTGTATTATTCGAATAGTTAATTAAAAATATTTTTTTCTTTTGAATCTTGTATCTATGGATTCATTTTTTTTATCCAATATTGTTTCCTTATTAGAAGCTTTTTAGTGTAAGGATTAATGATCAGTTTTTAGTTATTACTTATAAGGATTGGAATCTACGTATGTATTAAGACCTTAATAAATTAATATGTGATTACCTTAAAAAATTCAATTTGTTTGATAGCGTGATCTACATGAAACAACAAACATGAATGAAATTACAACATATTTAGATAAAATATAAATATTTAAGTATGAAAATTAAAACCTAGCCATTGAATTACTGAATATTTATAAGATTAACCACTTTATTAATTATATGTATATAGAAATTAAATACTTCTTTTAATATGAATGGAATTCAATTATTTTACCTAAAACGACTAATAAGATAAGTTATTGTTAAGAAAAGCATTTTTCAAAAAATATTCCTTTTAGGTAATATGTATTTCTATTCCAAGAAACAAAATATTAATTAAAAACTATGTTTTATTTTAATAATTTATTAAAATTAATTTAATTTAAAATGATATGAAATAAGAATAACAACAGTTTATTTTTGAAAATGATATTTTCTAAAAAATATAGTTTTCATTTTATTTTATTATTTTATTAAAAAAATTAATTTATAAATTTTGGAATTTTAAATTAATAAAATTAAGATTTATTTTTTAATTCCTTATATAAAAAAATTACTTAGTATGAATTTTGAGCTTTTTCTGAGAATGTTAGTTTTTTATCCAATAAACTTGAAATTTTTTATGACTTTATCAATACATAAAAATGATATATAAGATTTAAAAAACATTTAATTCATAAAATAATAATTTAAATAATAAAAAATTAATATTAAAATATTTTCTGAAATTATAAATCCAATGTCAAATATTTTTAGAGCTAATTAAAATGTAACATTAATAAAAAATTGTTTATGGTCTGTAATTTGAATCATGTATTTTCAAGGGATATTTGGTTTTAGATTAAATTGAAATCCTAATACCTTATTTCTTTATAATAAATAAATTAATTTCATTAAAAAAATTATCCAACATAATTTTAACTTATATATAAATTTAAAGAATAAAAACTTATTTTCTTTAATAATTGTCACTACGCGATTAAGTGTATTTATTTTAAAATTTACAAGTTAAACAATTAAATTTTTAATTTGAAAAAAATTATATTCAAATTATAAATTATATGTAACACCCCAAGATTTCATAGTCTGTTATTTCTTCAAAATAATTCAATAACTTTCACTACATGCAACACCGAGTTCAATCATACCATGACTTACCAAAAAAGCCATTCAAAAGAGGTTATGAATAGTATTAACTAAATTTTAAACTAATATATCCTTATAATTTTAGAATCCATATTACGAGTTTCATAGACATAATGTAAGAACCAATTCATTTTCAGTATTGCACTTTTACAAACTTTTAATATTAAAACCTTTTTAAATAAAATATTTTAAACTTTTTGACTAAATGGGGACATCAAAAATTTAAAATTAAACATCCCAAGCTTCCACGGTACGCTTTCCTTTGAATAATACAGTAGCGTGTGTTGTACGCAACTTCGAGTTTTAACACACACCACAACCAATCAAACTAGCCGTTATGAATAGTAATACCAACTTTTTGAAATTTTATCTCTCAAAATGGACTTCATTTTTGGATTTGGAATATCGAATTTAGCCTAAGGTGAAATTTTGGTACTTTTTGGATAACTTTAATATTTTGATGAATAGTGAAAATTACTAAATTTTAATTAAAAACAACTTTTTTAATAAAAATAATTAAAAGTGATAAATAATGGATTTGAGTGGTTTTAAAGTATATTTATAATATATTTTTACCATTTAATTCAATGTTTATCATTGGACATAATTTTACAATTAAACCGGACATAAACAAGTATCAATCTTTTGATAGTTATTATCTCTTAAAAACACGCTTTTTGTTTTAACAATGGGAATTAATTTTAAATTAATTTCTGACACTTCTGTGTTTTGAATTTGGAAAAATAGATTCCATATTTGGAATCAGGATGTTCAAATTGTGTAAATAGGTAACTTTTATTTTTAGACATTTTGAATAATTATTTCGGTAAATATTTTATTTACCATGGTTAAGGGTAAATAAGATAAATAAGGGTTAAAAAATAATATTATAATAATACTAAATTACCCTAAAACGTGTCCTAGCCTTATTGGTTGATACATGTTTGACCATAGGTATCTTTGGGTCGATTTTGGGACCCCATGGAGCCACTTGTAGGTGATAGGGACACTTTATTTTAATTAAGTTAAAATGAATACAAAAATGACACAAGCATATATCTTTTAGAAAAAAAAATTTTAAATAGGGTTATATATGTTGGATTTTCGACTATAAATATTCATTATAAAGATAAAAAAAATTCATACATAATGATTTTTTATTTATAATTTTTAGACATTAAATAATTTAATTTATTTATGACACAATGATGATGCAGTAATTCCCATAATAGTGAAAATTTAAAATAATTGATATTATAAATACCCAAATAAATATAATTTGAGACTTTTTATGAATGAAAATAATTTTCTAAGTTAATATGACATGTTAGGATTGATTTAATTAAATTCTTTCGAAGTAATCATTTTGTTATGAGTTTCAAAAAAATCAACTATTGAATAGTGTCAAAATTGACATAAAAGAGTTTTTAAAACAAATATTATATTATTAATTGATATAAAATTCTTAAAAATATAAGGTTCATCCAAGATACTTATATCATGATATTTATATCATTAATGTACCACTTGGGGGTCTCTTGGATGTATATGGTAAGTTTATTAACCATATAATATAAAAATACAAAGAGACATTGTAAAAGTGAAACTAATTAACTTAGAGTTAATACTTAAAGATAAGGTTAATATAAGTACCCAAACCTGTATAAATTCTATTGGTTGAATGGTTTTCGACCTATACCCACCTTAAAATTTTAATAATCAACATTGGATCCATTATAAACCGAATATGAATTTATTATAAATTAATATTTCTAGCTTTTCCAAAGGTGCCCCTAACCCCTCTTATAAAAGGGCACTCCTCCTTCTCATTTCTCCTCACCATCAAAGCCTTTTGGTTCGGCCAAACTCTATCCAAATACTCTCCCAAATTCCCGCACTACAACCTAGATGCCTTAGTTTGATCAGAAAGCCAACCTAAGGAGCCCTTTTGATCAAATCAAAAGAAATAACCCGAAGAAGAGGTAATGATTTCACCACCCTTTTCCAAGTTCCTTTCTTCTTCCACTTCTTCTTACTTTGTTGTTACCATTCTAAAATAATAACTCCAGTATAATATATATATTTTTATGTTATTATAAATATGGTACAACCATATTCAGTATTCTATCCACCCTTTGAATAACATGTCACCATACGTGTGTACGTACGGCTTACCGTCTCCACGTCGTGGTGTAATTGTTATTCAATATATTATTATTTGGATGGGTATAATAATGATGTGTAACTCATGTAAATAATAAATATAACATTTTAATGATTCTTTATATTTGATATACCATCCATTTATATATTATTTTAATATCAAAAGAATGATATTCTCACTCGTGCATACGTACGGACTACCGTCTCCACGAACGTGATGAGATTCATTCTCCATCGTATCCATTCAAGTATAATTCCCATTTGATTATTAATAATAGTATCTAAGGACTTGATATCATTCTGGATATGAATGAGATACAACCTATCCATAACAAACACGGCTTATGTAACAAAACATATAAAAGAAAACGAGTAAGTTAACACCCGAAACGACGATAATTCTAAGATATTATTAAAAAATCAATGTTAAAAGATCATATATGATATCATATTAATATATATGATTCTTTTATAATTTAATAACAATTATTTCACCATTATACAGGAGGTTAACCTAACCCATCCAAGGAAAAGTGCAAGGTAAGGGTTTATTTCGCAATCTCTTCATTATCCGAGATTGTTTATACGTAATAATCTACCGGGATCTCTTTATCATCCACATCCATGTTTCTTAAAAATGAATTTCAAAACATTTTTACTATTTACTAGAATATGGGTTAAAGTAATTTATACCCTTGTTTGAATTTTTATAAGAGTTTTATAAAGTAATCTTTCCGTCGTTTTCCAAACAAGGTTCTTTTTAACCTTTTCGACAAAATTAAGGTAAGAATTATTTTTTAACTTATACGGCGGGTGCGGCTATTTATTGCCGTTATAAAATTTTCAAAGCTTCCCTTACAAGATTACAAGGATATTTTCAAAGTAAATGTTTTATTTTATAATTATGTGACTTTTAAATGATTTCAAAATGAATATTTTAAGAATTTTGGAAGAGTATTCTTTATCAAAATCAGAATTTTAAATGTTTTAAAGATTTATCTTTCTAAATCTTTTTAATTAATGTCCATGTCTTTAAAATGGTTTTTAAGGATTTATTTATATGGACATGAATGTTTTTAAAATGTTAATTAGTTTCAAAAGTTTCAAAGTGGTATGGGACACTTTGATTTAAAAATCTCTTTTTAATTACTTCCTTTATAAATGTGTGACTTTTAAATGATTTCAAAAAAAGAGAGATATTTCTCTCAAATAGTTTTGATTTCATCTATGTCAACATCCTTTGATGGATTTTATGCTTATTTGAAGTTTATTTATTATGATACAAAACTTCTATATTATATTGAAGGTTTTGTGATAAGTTTGACTGTGGATGTGCTATTTTTATACCATTTATAGTTTATGGTGAAAGTATTGACATTTCGTATGCTAGTTTTAATAAGAATGTTTATGTTATGTTTAAACCTTTTCATATGCGAATGCATTGGACTTAATATGTGACGGGTGGAGCCCGCTATAGCTCCTCGATGCATCGGTAGGTCTCATGAGACAAACTAGTGTCTTGGCACAAGGCCTTGGAAAAATCTTATTTGTAGTCTTGGCACGAGGCCTTGGCTATGTGGTTATGATAGTCTGGCATTATGTATTCCATCATTATAAAAGTGGTTATTGATATTTCATGTGATTATTTGATTAGTAGAATATCCATGTGAATAAGTAAATGGCATTGTTTCATGTTATCTTTGCCATACTATGTTGAAGTTCAAGTTTAAAAGGCTTTTGTTTTAGTTATACATTGCCTTAAATGTTTATTCTTATTTATGAAATTTTCCGCTATATTGTTATCCTTACTGGGTATTTGATCTCACCCCTTTTTTCTGTTTTATTTTTCCCAGGATGTGAAGAAGTAAGTTATGAATGACCTGCAGGGATAGTATGTGGGGATAATAGTGTGGACTATAGAGACACTATGTTGTTGTAGTAGTTTTTCACTTTATGATGTAGTGTAAAACTTTATGAATATATCTAGTGTTTCCAAGGCTACTAAACCAATCGGTCTTTTGAGATTTGATCTTTCTTGTGATCATGCCAATGTTATGTAATAATGCACCGACTCTAGGTAACTAGGGTCGGGGTGTTACAGTTGGTATCAGAGGAAGTTTAGTACAAACCTTGGAAGCTAGATTTAGATAAACTCTGATTAGAGCACATAGATTTAAGATGAATTTTGAGGATTAGTATAGAAGAACTTCCTAGAATTTTGGTATTGTAGAGATTTTGTGAGTTTTCCGAGAAATACATCCCTGTCTGGATACGAGCAGGTAGAGGTGGCTCTGGCACAGATGTACCTAGGGGTAAAACCTGAAAACACCGCTTTGAGTTAGACTCGAATAGGAACTGGTGCACGACAACGGGCCTTACTGCACTCTTGGTTACGACACTCTCGGGGGATATTCTTAGGATAATTCTCATTTTCTTTACAAACCATTATGAAGGTTTTATGAGTATATACTTCCTCAAAGGAGACATTTTTATGATTATGGATTATATCCATAAACTATTTAATTTATGTTATGTGTTTTACAAGTTTGGGATTAGGTATTGTTATTCATAAACTAATCTAATGTATGCCATTATTTAGAAATGGCGCCCAGTAGAAGGAATGAGAACTCTAGCAATGCACATGATACAAAGAGAAAGAAGGATCATATATTTCATGGTCTTAAGCCAGAATTTATAAGAGAAATAGTCTCGCATGTATTATCATCATATGAAGAAATAATATCATGTGTTGATAAGATAAGTAAAGATTTTACTAAGCCCTATGGATTTGAAGGGAAGCAAGAGAAGAAAAGGATGGAAGAGAGAAAGATGGATAAAGGGAAGAGGGAAAAGAATAATTTTCCCATATGTGATAACTGTGGGAAGAAACACCCTGGAACTTGCCTGAAAGGAATGGGAGTTTGTTATAAGTGTGGAGGAAAAGGGCACAAAGTACGTGGCTGCAAGGGTAAGAAAATAGTTTCAAATGTACAATGCTTCATTTGCAAGGAGTTTGGACACTACGCGAACCTATGTCCCAATCATCAGACTATGCCACAAATGATGCTATTGGATAATAATCAAGTTATGATACTACCACAGATGAAGAGGAATGATTAGAGTTCTTATGTTGATTATGTCATTTGAGTGTTGTATCAACAATGTACTTGTTATAATAATTATGGAGTATATAAGGATTGTACTGCAGTACTATTTCATTAAGGACTTGAGATTGTGTGGAACAAAGAAAAGTGACTCAATAGCAGGTTAACTTTTTGTAAAATATATGGTTGAGAGAAAGATAAACCATAATATGGTTCTGATACAAAGGTAGTGATTTTAGAATAATACATGATTTTTTTGGATAAATTATATTGGATATTCTTGACTACCTTTAAAATGATTAATGATTTTTATATTCCATCATTGTTGGGGTTTAAAACATTTTTGGATTGATATCCAGCATTCTATATGGAATAAGGGAGCATGAATGTAATCAATAAGGATTATGGTAATTCAAGATGTTTCGGCGTTTTAAAAGAATACATGATGAAGGTATTAATATGCTATTATGGGGTAAAAAGGATCTACATTATGTTTACCTTCCTTATAAATGTTGGAATGTGAGTTTGGACAGAAGTATTTTGGATAAATTCTAGTTTGAGATTAATTTTGGATTACCATAAAAGGACAACCCGGAGGTCGGGCGGCAACCCGTCGCATCCGACAAGGCCGTGAGACTTGAACCCACAACCGAAGGGCGACAAGGGTGTATCACCTACCACTGACCCACGTGATGTCCGGGATTAAATAATGAAGTTTTTTTTAAAGATCTGGTAGGTGAATTATAAATTCATTTTTTTTGTAACCCTATAAGAATAGGATAAATAGAATATATTTTTTTCATTCTATTATCCTTTAGAGTGAAAGATGAGTTTGTGGTAGATATTTATTAATGGATAAAACTCTAATTATAAAGTAATTATATCTCCTTATGATCTTAGCCAATCTCATAAATAAATTCCTCAACATTAAGAAAAGGAACTTTGAACAAAAATGTCGTCCTAGATGGTACCTTAAATCATCACTAATTTATGGCTTTGGGATTGTTGGCCTTTTCATAGCCATGTTCTCTACCACTCTCCATCAGATAATTGATGGTTAGATTTCTCTTCCATATCCATATTTTCCTACATGGAACCCTAGTATGTGTTATTTTCGGTAATCTTCATACTTTCCACTCTTTATTTTAAATAGAGGCCTCATTAATTCATTTTTCGATGTGGGATTTCAACTAAGATATTGTGAAACGTCAAAAATGTGTTATCCTAATACCCTATGTTTTGTTGAACTGATGGTATTTCAAATCATCATAGATTGATGAATTTAAGGACCTCAATTTTATACTTGTTTGTGATTGATGACCTCAATCACTACCTATAAATATTTACGTTTTTCCTCCAATTATATGTCTCTAATTGCCACCAATGTTCTAATAATCGAGATCATAATTTGGTGGTGACCCTTTCATTTCTCTTTTCCTCATATTAAGACTAAATTTTAGTAACCCAATTTCCGATTTGGGTTTTCCCACAAAGATATTTTCTATTTTCAACCTTTTATTTTCGAAGAACATTTTCAAATTGCGGGGACGCAATTTATTAAAGGAGGGGAGAATGTAACACCCCAAGATTTCATAGTGTGTTATTTCTTCAAAATAATTCAATAACTTGCATTACATGCAACACCGAGTTCAATCGCACCATGACTTACCAAACAAGCCATTCAAAAGAGGTTATGAATAGTATTAACTAAATTTTAAACTAATATATCCTTATAATTTTAGAATCCATATTACGAGTTTCTTAGACATAATGTAAGAACCAATTCATTTTCAGTATTGCACTTTTACAAACTTTTAATAGTGAAACCTTTTTAAATACAATATTTTAAACTTTTTGACTAAATGGGGACATCAAAAATTTAAAATGAAACATCTCAAGCTTCCACGGTACGCTTTCCTTTGACTAATATAGTAGCGTGTGTTGTACGCAACTTCGAGTTTTAACACACACCACAACCAATCAAACTAGCCGTTATGAATAGTAATACCAACTTTTAGAAATTTTATCTCTCAAAATGGACTTCATTTTTGGATTCAGAATATTGAATTTAGCCTAAGGTGAAATTTGGGTACTTTTCGGATAACTTTAATATTTTGATGAATAGTGAAAATTACTAAATTTTAATTAAAAACAACTTTTTTAATAAAAATAATTAAAAGTGATAAATAATGAATTTGAGTGGTTTTAAAGTATATTTATAATATATTTTTACCATTTAATTCAATGTTTGTCATTGGACATAATTTTACAATTAAACCGGACATAAACAAGTATCAATCTTTTGATAGTTATTATCTCTTAAAAACACGATTTTTGTTTTAACAACGGGAATTAATTTTAAATTAATTTCTGCCACTTCTGTGTTTTGAATTTGGAAAAATGGATTCAATATTTGGAATCAGGATGTTCAAATTTTGTAAATAGATAACTTTTATTTTTAGACATTTTGAATAATTACTTCGGTAAATATTTTATTTACCATGGTTAAGGGTAAATCCGATAAATAAGGGTTAAAAAATAATATTATAATAATACTAAATTACCCAAAAACGTGTCTTAGCCTTATTTTTTGATACATGTTCGACCATAGGTATCTTTGGGTCGATTTTGGGACCTCATGGAGACACTTGTAGGTGATAGGGACACTTTATTTTAATTAAGTTAAAATGAATACAAAAATGACACAAGCATATATCTTTTAGAAAAACAATTTTTACATAGGGTTATATATGTTTGATTTTCTACTAAAAATATTCATTAGAAATATAAAAATATTTTCTACATAATTATATTTTATTTATAATTTTTATACATTAAATAATTTAATTTATTTATGACACAATGATGATGCAGTAATTCACATAATAGGGAAAATTTAAAATAATTGATATTATAAATACCCAAATAAATATAATTTGAGACTTTTTATGAATTACAATAATTTTATAAGTTAATATGACGTGTTAGTATTGATTTAATTAAATTATTTCGTGGTAATCATTCTGCTTTGAGTTTCACAAAAATCAACTATTGAATAGTGTCAAAATTGACATAAAAGAGTTTTTAAAAAAAATATTATATTATTAATTGATATTAAATTCCTAAAAATCTAAGGCTCGTCCAAGAGACTTATATCATGATATTTATATCATTAATGTACCACTTGGGGGTCTCTTGGATTTATATGGTAAGTTAATTAACCATATAATATAAAAATACAAAGAGACATTGTAAAAGTGAAACTAATTAACTTAGAGTTAATACTTAAAGATAAGGTTAATATAAGTACCCAAACCTGTATAAATTCTATTGGTTGAATGGTTTTCAACCTCTCCCCACCTTAACCTTTGAATAATAAACATTGGAGCCATTAGAAACCGAATATGAATTTATTATAAATTAATATTTCTAGCTTTTCCAAAGGTGCCCCTCACCCCTCTTATAAAAGGGCACTCCTCCTTCTCATTTCTTCTCACCATCAAAGCCTTTTGGTTCGGCCAAACTCTGCCCAAATACTCTCCCAACTTTCCTCACTACGACCTAGAGGCCTTATTTTGATCATAAAGCCAACCTAAGGAGCCCGTTTGATCAAATCAAAAGGAAGAACCCGAAGAAGAGGTAATGATTTCACCACCCTTTTCCAAGTTCCTTTCTTCTTCCACTTCTTCTTCCTTTGTTGTTACCATTATAAAATAATAACTCCAGCATAATATATATATTGTGATGTTATTATAAATATGGTACAACCATATTCAGTATTCTATCCACCCTTTGAATAACATGTCACCATACGTGCGTACGTACGGCTTACCGTCTCCACGTCGTGGTGTAATTGTTATTCAATATATTATTATTTGGATGGGTATAATAATGATGTGTAACTCATGTAAATAATAAATATAACATGTTAATGATTCTGTTTATATGATATACCATCCATTTATATATTATTTTAATATCAAAATAATGATATTGTCGCTCGTGCGTACGTACAGACTACTGCCTCCACGAACGCGATGAGATTCATTCTCCATCGTATCCATTCAAGTATAATTCTCATTTGATTATTAATAATAGTATCTAAGGACTTGATATAATTCTGGATATGAATGAGATACAACCTATCCATAACAAACACGGCTTATGTAACAAAACATATAAAAGAAAACGAGTAAGTTAACACCCGAAACGACGATAATTCTAAGATATTATTAAAAAATCAATGTTAAAAGATCATATATGATATCATATTAATATATATGATTCTTGTATAATTTAATAACAATTATTTCACCATTATACAGGATTTTAACCTACCCCATCCAAGGAAAAGTGCAAGTTAAGGGTTTATTTCGCAATCTCTTCATTATCCGAGATTGTTTATACGTAATAATCTACTGAGATCTCTTTATCATCCACATCCATGTTTCTTAAAAATGAATTTCAAAACATTTTTACTATTTACTAGAATATGGGTTAAATTCATTTATACCCTTGTTTTAATTTTTATAAGAGTTTTATAAAGGAATCTTTACGTCGTTTTCCAAACAAGGTTCTTTTTAAACTTTTCGACAAAATTAAGGTAAGAATGTTTTTTTAACTTATACGGCGGGTGCGGCTATTTACCGCCGTTATAAAATTGTCAAAGATTCCCTTACAAGCTTAAAAGGATATTTTCAAAGTAAATGTTTTATTTTATAATTATGTGACTTTTAAATTATTTCAGAATGAATATTTTAAGAATTTCATAAGGGTACTCTTTATCAAAATCAGAATTTTAAATGTTTTAAAGATTTATCTTTCTAAATCTTTTTAATTAATGTCCATGTCTTCAAAATGGTTTTTAAGGATTTATTTATATGAACATGAATGTTTTTTAAATGTTAATTAGTTTCAAAAGTTTCAAAGTGGTATGGGACACTTTGATTCAAAAATCTCTTTTTAATTACTTCCTTTATAAATTTGTGACTTTTAAATGATTTCAAAAAAAGAGAGATATTTCTCTCAAATAGTTTTGATTTCATCTATGTCAACATCCTTTGATGGATTTTACGCTTATTTGAAGTTGATTTATTATGATACAAAACTTCTATATTGTATTGAGGGTTTTGTGATAAGTTTGACTGTGGATGTGCTATTTTTATACCATTCATAGTTTATGGTGAAAGTATTGACATTTCGTATGCTAGTTTTAATACAAATTTTTATGTTATGTTTAAACCTTTTCATATGGGAATGCATTGGACTTAATATGTGACGGGTGAAGCCCGCTATAGCTCCTCGATGCATCGATAGGTCTCATGAGACAAACTAGTGTCTTGGCACAAGGCCTTGGCAAAATCTTATTTGTAGTCTTGGCACGAGGCCTTGGCAATGTGGTTATGATAGTATGGAATTATGCATTCCATCATTATGAAAGGGGTTATTGATATTTCATGTGATTATTCGATTAGTAGAATATCCATGTGAATAATTAAATGGCATTGTTTCATTTTATCTTTGCCATACTATGTTGAAGTTCAAGTTTAAAAGGCTTTTGTTTTAGTTATACATTGCCTTAAATGTTTATTCTAATTTATGAAAGTTTCCGCTATATTGTTATCCTTACTGGGCATTTGAGCTCACCACTTTTCTATGTTTTATTTTTCCCAGGATGTGAAGAAGTAAGTTATGAATGACCTGTAGGGATAGTATGTGGGGATAATAGTGTGGACTATGGAGACACTATGTTGTTGTAGTAGTTTTTCACTTTATGATGTAATGTAAAACTTTATGAATATATCTAGTGTTTCCAAGGCTACTAAACCAATCGGTCTTTCGAGATTTGATCTTTCTTGTGATCATGCCAATGTTATGTAATAATGCACCAACTCTAGGTAACTAGGGTTGGGGAGTTACATTATAAGTATCATACTTGGTAAAAAAATTCAATCTTAATCTTTTCCATTAATATTAATTACTGGGTATGCATATTAATTACCAAGGTAAAAGTAAATTATAGTAAAAGATAAAAAGTTAAAAAAATGCCTTAAAAAAATTAAAACTTGTCTTAAAAAGGATTTGATAAGGTGAATATCGACCCATACTATTTTTAATATCACATGTTTTCTATTTTGTGGACTTTTACACTTGAATAGTAACCGTACATTATTGAAAATGTAAGGGTTACCCCCAAAATTACCCTTCTCTCGCTTAGAAAAGAGTAACATCTCCACTACTTGAAGACAGACATATCCTTAAAATTTCTTATTAAAAATATGTTAAATTTCATCTCAAAAAATACATCCCATATTAAAAATATATGTGCCACCATTAGTTATCAGAAGTGCTTCATTTTCAAAGATACTTCCAAGGAAAATTCAAGTCCCTAACAATAGTATAACCAACTACATATCTTTTCTTATTAATTATCATCACTGGAATTTATTCTATAAAGACTAATGAAATAATATTAGTATCATTTATAAACTATAATGTTACTATATTAATGTTATTATTGTTGTTTATTTATATACCCCATCCATTAGGAAAAACAAAACCGTCATTTGTGTATTATGCGGACTACCGCCTCCATGATATAACGTGTTTTGGTTTCCTTCACCACCCTACAAGGATGGATATAAGAATGGTATTAAATGATAAATATATTTTTTATAATATCATTATGGTTATTTTATTGAAAATTTAAGAACCTATTAATGATATGATCAATAAATAATGATCGTTAATTTAATCATTTAAAAACATGTGTACTAAGAGGATAACATTTTATTAAAATTATGTAATGTTTTCATATCTATTATTCCTTATTATAATTACTTAAAATTTAGATATATCACACTAATAAATACTAAATATAGTCATTGTGCTTCTGGAATAGTGATGTTAAAATAAAACCACCTCTTAATCCTTTATTAAATCAGGGTATGTTCATGTTTGGGCTGATTTAACCACCTAACTGAAAAATACTATGATTTTATATGATGAATGAATATGGAAACATAATTAATGTAATAATTTGATATAAATTTTTAAATAATTGTTTTCTGAATATTTTTTGTCAATATCTAATTCATTAATTTATAAAACACACTTTGATCGTCAAGAATCACCAAAACATGCTTGTTATCAATTTCAACTTTTAAAAAAAAGTCGAAACACTCAAGAAAGAGATTTCAAAAATAATAAATTATTATAAAATATCCATAATTGTAATTTTAATTATATATTAATGATGAAACTTGAAATAAGGACATTTCTATTAAGAAAACTTGTATGAACGATCAAAATTATAACACCCTGTGTGGAAAATCAATAGAATTCATATAAGTAATGAATATTTATGAAGTATGTAAATAAAATTATATTTTATTATGGTTATAATTTATATTAGTAATATATATGTGTGTGTGTGTGTTTGTGATATAATAGGTTAAATTACATTCATGGGGTGTATGACATAATGTAAGGGTTTTCATCTTCAATTCCTCTCTTTGAGTTATGTATGGTATTATGCACCTAATTTCAATTATGTTGTTTATATACCACTTATTTGAGATATTATATCATGAATTATATTTTAATGATACTATTTTAAGTTCAATTATATTCCCACACTTTTTATGGGTTTTTACTTTAAATTTTCTAAAGTCCTAAGGTTTTTCTTGGTCTCAATTCCGATTCTTTGAGGTATAACATATTTTTTGTACTATGTTTCATTTTATGATGCATTTAATAACAATGGATATTTTTTCATACACTTTTTATTTTATGGAATTAACAAGAAAAATAATTTTAACTTATTCAAGTGGATTATGATTCAGTTTTTTTACAGTAGTTAGGATTTCTGGTATATCAATTTTTTTCATTGAGTTGTGATTCTTCTTTGAACTTATTTCATATAGGTTTGGTAAATACTATCCTTTGATTATAGTATGTGGTGTTCTTTGATTTTTTATAATTATATAAACTTCTACCACATAAACCCTTTGATTAATTTTCCTCACTCAATGAAATATGTTACACGTAAAGGGATATTGGTCACTCAAAATCCTTCTTTAAGTTATAATGTTTTATCTTAAACACTGTTCCCCCATGATTAGGTTCTCCAAACATGGTATAAATGGAATGAATAACTTTAATTTTAATTAGTTTATGGATAATTACCTATTTAACTAGGTTCATAGGGAACCATTACATATACCATGGCCTAGAGGCACAAGGCCACGTACCTGACCCAAAGTCCTAAAGACCCAAAACCCCTAGAACCTCCCCTTAACAACATTTGTTTCACTAATGGTGCCCATCTACCCACTTCAAATTGATGATTAGAAATAATTTATCCATGTATATCTACATTGTGCCTAGTATAATTTGAAAAGTTTATATAATCTCCCTTTATTCCCAATCTTGTTAGCTCTAATCTGATGATTTCTACTTTCTTTGATTTCTCTTCTTGGGGCTTCTCCTATGAGGTATATCCTTGAATTCTCCCTAGCCTACAAGCCATGTGAATCAAAAGTGAATGGTCCAAATTACTGAGGTGTCCAATATTCCCTATGGACCTATGAAATAAATCAATGAACCATAGGCCCAAATAACGTGAATAGTATCCTTGCAATAGTAAATTAAATATTACCTGCTACAGTTACTCAAAAATTTACCCCTTCATGGTTTTGAACCTTGGTCGTTTGGATATAGGAATATGAGTTTTACCACTCAGGATACACCCCAACATCAATTCTCCCATTATAATATTATATTATATGGAAATTTATAACTCTCTTTTGGAAAATGAAGTTTTAATACAATGAAGGTATTATTAATCGTTTAACATTGTGTATTTTCAACAAAGGTAATATCAAGTATTAAAAATATCCCTTTCAAAATAAAATGTTTTGAATCAAAATTTCCTATAGAAAGCATTATTTCATTTTCATGGAACAATTATTATATATTATTTTAGATGTAAATATATTCCATGAGTTTTTACTTCAGAATTTGAAAAATACTTTTGGAAGTGACCCATAAAATCTTCTTTTATGTCAATTTTAAAAATGTTTTCTAAAAGATCTTATAAGATTTAATTTTCATTTCCATTGTTTTTCAAAAGGATTTATTCTAATAGGGTCTATGTTTCATTATTTATACTGTTATATATATATATATATATATATATATCTTTTGGGGGAATAGACGTAGGGTACCAAATAATAAAATTCATGATCCCTTCCTGAGAAGTATTTTTAAAGAATTCTTTTGCAAGTATGTTTTTCATCTTTTGCAATATCCTTTTAGGTTTCCTTTGATTTCAATTATGATACCCCTGAACCCGCACTCTAGGGTCAAGTGTCATAATACTCACTTTGATAGCAATTGTAAAAGCTTGGATATAACCATCCTTAATTATAAAACCATTAAATATTATTCCATCTCTTGCATCTGAATTATATTTTTAAGTTTATAGATTCGTAGAATTTAGAAAAAAAATAACTTGAAAATCCCTTTTTCTTTATATCATATCAATAGTTTTTTCATTATATATGGTACTACTTAATCTATAAATAGTATTCAAAATCTCCCAAAAAGTATTCTACAAGTGTCATCCTATTAGACATATCATGTTTAATACATTTGCTCATAGCCTAGGGAAATGGAAATGAAAGAATGGGTAAACTCAAACACTCAGTTCAAGAAATCATACAACTAAAAAAATCAAGGAATAAACTTGGTAAAAATATTATGGAAGGAATAGGTAAACCAAATTAAGGAATAATCAACTTCAAACAGACAATGTTCCATATCCATGAAAAGAATTGAAAATATGGATATCAATAATGCTAATATTATACTAATTAAATTCAAAAAAATTTGTATCAAAAACCTTCTATGAAAGACTTATGCCAAGACATTGTCCTTTAATGATATGATGAATACGCCAAATCCAAACATGTTTTGTCTCATGAGACCTTTCAATGTATCTAAAGGTATCATGAGACAAAATAAGTTTGGATATTTGTTGTACGAATTCCCAATTTAGCAAGATGTCTTGATTGTGGTCTCGGTAATAAGGAAATGTCTTGGTACAAGTCCTTAATTGCATATTTTTTACATCTAAAATTATTTATTCCATCAGTATGAGATAATAATTATTGATATCCATTTTTTCATTTATTTTAATAGATATGGAATGCTTTTGGTTTCAAGTTGATTACGAATTCGTATTTTTTTACCTATTATTACAATAATATATATGCTATGTTTATTCTATGATGGGTTCAGTTGTATACATTACCATACTAAGAAATTGATCTCACCACATCCCATGTTTTAACTTCCCTGGATTATGGATAATATTAGTACATGTGAGGTGTTTATAAGGATAAAATGATTGGAATAATTTAAAAGAGATGTTGAAGACTCATTATGAATTAAATATTTTCATATATAGTGAAAGACTAATTATTGATAAAAATAAAATGTTATTTATTAGTTTATGAGGTGTCCTAATTCTCTAATGATATAAACCTAAAATTATCCTTTAGATTTAACAGATGAAAAAAATAATTATTGATTTTTTTAATTATATATGGATATATCATGGATTTTACAGCTGGAATCAAAGAAATTGTGTGTGGTATGTATCTATGAGCACCAAATATGGGATCATGGGTCTGGGACATCATAGTAGGTATCAAAGTAATGGACTAGATAAGTTTTGAGATTATGATTTTTTTGATAATTTAAGGGTTGATAAGTTAAGGTCGATCATAAGTTTAAAGGTATTGATAACCCTTTAGGATAAGTATATGATTCAATGTTAAGTTAATAATGCACATTTTATTTAAGTATTAGGACAAGAAAACTTTAATAAAAACCTTAATAATATGTCTAAGTATTTGATAAAATCATTATTTTTTAGTAAAGTGGAGATTATGTATTTTTTCTTCGATATTAAATCCCTATCAGGATACTACAAGTGGACACAGACTTTAGAATAGATATACCTAGAGGAAATGAACCTAAAAGCGTAGGTTAGTTTTTAACTTGACCATCACCTTGTGTGTGACAAAGAGGCCTAACTTAATAGTTGGTTTAACACTCTCATGGGATATGCTATATTTTATGAACATTTTCCCTATTGAACCATTATGAAGGATTTTAGTATGATGTTAAATAATTATTTTAGAGAACCTAATAGTAAAATGATCATGGATAAAAAATGATTAAAAAAGTAAAGTCATAGGTAGATCAAAAAGTATCATATGTTAAAAAATGTTTCATAATGGAATACATTTTCATATTGATGTTTTCATTTCATATTTTAAATATTATTATAACCATTTTTAATTTAGTATTTGGTTGAAATAGGATAAAAAATATTAATATTAAAAAGGTATTAATATAGAAACCACTATTCCTTATAACTAAGTAAGGTAGAATATGTAAATGGTTATGAATTTTAATATATTCCTATTATAATGGAAAATGTGATTTACCTAGTCTTACACTTGGTAGTGATGTTGGTATCATAATATAAATTAATACTTGATACTCTTAGCCATTTTAATTAGTAAAGTTATATTTATCAATGAAATTTTGAAATATTCTAAATGTTATTAAGGATTATGTGAAACATATAAGGATCATCCAAAATTATTTTTTTCATTGGTGGATAGAAATAATATATTAAATGGTATAAATAAATTTTATAAATGATGTAAAGGGTATATTTTTTAGAAAACTATTTAAGAACACATGTTTGAAGGGGGTATAAGTTTTAGGTTTATTATGTGTTTTATATTGAGATAATACATGGTTGATTGATTATGAGAAAAGTGAGTATGATAGTAATAATTTCTATAGAATTTATTATTAATTCAATTAAAAGTAATACATTATATTTTTGGTGATGTTTATCTGATTTTTTATAATATGATATATATTGACTAGGTTCTAACATTATGAATTAATGGTTAATACCATTTTAGGGTTAAATATAGTGTCAATTTATGGGAGGAATATAAAACTTCATTGTGGTTTTTTACATAAATATTTATATTGTTTTTGATAAAGGTATGCTATTGAGAGTATATAATCCGGATATATACCTACTTAGGTATTTGATTGTAGGAATGACTAATGTTGTTTGAGGAAGGATAAGTTTAGTTTTAAGAGCATATATTTTAATTATTATTGGGTTTAGAATATTTTATGAAATTTTATTGTAATTTGGGATCCATATTTTAAGTAATAGGTTAATGATTATGAGATAATATAACTAATATTAACATAGGTTGAACCAAGAATGATATATGTTAAACTGAGAGTGATATATGTTGAACCATGCCCAATAAAAGTTGAGTTTTAAGTACTATAGGATAACATGATAGTGTTATAAAGTGAGGCATATTGAGGTTAAATTTTCCTATGGTAATTTATGATAATTATCTTATAATGATCATCACTCATGTTAACTGTTTTTTTTAGTAATGGTTGAAGTCCGAATAAACTAAGTTGACAATGGATGCCATGAAAAATGTTCAAAATGTCCCAATGAACATCTAGATTGGTTAAGTGGTGGAGTGAAAATATTATGATTATTCTAAATTAGATATCATGAATTTTAAATAACGATGTGAACATAGTTTAAACCCCAAACTAACTAAATAATTGAAGGATGTGTTATTATAAATATTTAGGTGACCATGACTATAATGAATGATGATTCAATATCAATTATTTAAAAAATGTGGGAATAAGTACCCAAAGAAATTTATTCAAGAATTATATGATGTTTTATTTTTGGAAAATGATGAAATAGATAAACTAAGTGTTTGGTTAATAGGATGGTTCAAAACATATATTTCCTAGTCATACTTATGATATTAAGGTATAAGCATCATTCGAAAGTATATCTTCAGTTAAGTCTATCTTTTATATACCCTTGATTAATTTTATTAGTAAGTGCTAATTAAAATTTCAAGGGTATAATTTATTTAACGGTTAGGGGAGAATATAACACTGAGAGATATTAATAAATTCTTTCCTTTAAAAAGTCATTTTTATATCTTTTTCTACATGAAACATCAATCATAAATGAAATCATGATATATTGTGATAAAATATAAATATTTAAGTATGATCACTAAAAACTAGGAATTTACTTATCAAGAATGAATATTAGTAACTGATTTATGAATTATATGAGTATAAAAATTAAATTCTACTTTTAATATGAATGAAATTCAATTATTTTAACAAAAAAGACAAATAATATCAATAATTTTTTAGAAAAGTATGTTTCTAAAAAATTTCTTTTTATGTTATATTCATTTTTATTTCAATAAAAATATGAATTTTGATAGATTATGTTTGACATTAATCTTTTTTTAATACCAATTTAATTGGTAAATGATATTAAATAATATTAATAATGGTAAATATTTGAAAATTTTATTTTCTAATAAAATAAGTTTTCAATATATGTTATTATTTTATTCAAAAATTGAATTTATAAATTTTCAAAATTTAAAATTAATAAAAGTAAATTCCATTACTGAATTTGTCATATAAAAACAGAATTATTATAATTTTTTGACTTTTTTTCTCAAATGGGTTTTTAGTTGAAAAAAATGGTTTTCACAAAACTTGTAATTTTTATATAAATTTATCATTATATAAATATTATGTATAATATTTAAAAATGTTTTAATAAATCATATATAAATTTAAGGAATAAAAATATGAATTTTTAAAATTTTATTTGAACTTATAAATCCTATTTTCAATATTTTTAGAGCTAATTAAAATGTTAGATTAATAAAAAACTATTTTTTATATTTTTGTTCAATCAAGTATTTTCAAGGGAGATTCAGTTTATTATTTAAATGAAATCCTCATACCTTATATTTTTTATAATAAATTGCTTTATTTCGTTAATATTAGTATCTAAGATAGTTTTATCTTATATATAATTTTAAACTTAAAAACATTATTTCATTAAAAACTATTTTTACACGATTAAGTGTAGTTATTTTAAAGTTAACTTTTCGCACCTTTATAAATATTATTGTATAAAATCATATTAAAATTTTAAATTTTATGTATCAAATTAAGTAAAAATATAAATCTTAATCATTTTCATTTACATTAATTACTAAAGTTATAAATTAATTACAAAGTTAAATATAAATTAGGATAAAAGATAAAAAAGTAAAAAAAGCATTAAAACACTCAAAAATTTCCTAAAAAGGGTGTTTTGAGGTTATTCTTGAACCAAAATCATTTTTACTCCTCTTTTTTCCATTTTGTGTCCTTTGACACTTGAATATTAACCTTACATTATTGAAAATGTAAGGGTTACTACTAAAACAACCATTGTCCTCACTTATAAAAGAGTAACATATACACAACTTCAAGAATCACATGTACTTATAAGTTCCTCTTTAAAAAAAGAAAATTATATCAACTTATAAACCTCTACTATTTTATAAATATTTCAGTCACCATTTGTTATCATAAGTCCTTCATTTCCATGGAAATTTAAAAGGAAAATTCAAGTCCTCGATGTGAGTATTATCAACTACTAAACATTTGTTATTAAATATATTTATTTAAATTTATTATAGAAAAAATAATATAATCATATTAGTATAATTTATATATTTTAATTATATTATATTTTGTGTATTATAATTTTTTAATCATATACCCCATCCATTAGGAAAAACAAAACTATCATTTGTGTGTTGTGCGGATTACCGCCTCTATGATGTAACATGTTTCATTTTCCCTCAATTCATTAAAAGGATTAATATATGGATGTGATTAAAATATAAATATTATGTTTATGATATCATTAAATTTCTATGATGATAAATTTAATAATATATGTATTCTATTATTAACAAATGATCATCGTTAGTTTAATAGTTTGAAAATAACCATACTAAGAGGATAATATTGTATTCAAATTGTGTAATTTTTTCATATCCTTGATTTATTATTATAATTAATTAAAATTATTATATATCATACTATTAAAAATTAAATAATACTATTATTCTTAATTTATAATGATATTACAACAAAACCACCCCATAATAATTCATTAAATCAGGTTATGTTCATGTTTGGGTTGGTTTAACCAGCACATTTAACCTGACCATGAATTTATATCTTGAATGAATATGGGAACACAATTAATGGTATAATATTATATAAATGTGTAAATAATTATTTTTTTAGATCTATAGTTTTATATCATTATTTAATTCATTAATTAAGAAATCACACTTTGATCATCAAGAATCACTGAAACATGCTTAATATCAATTTTATCTTCATGGATAAATACTAAAAAACTAATGAGAGGAATTTTAAAGATAATAAATGATTATAAAACATCCCTAATATTAATTTTAATGATCTATTAATGATGATATTTGAAATAATAATGAACACAGATGCCACCGTGATGAAACTAGTACTAACGATCAAAATTAAAAACATCTGATGTGGAAAATTGGAAGAATTCTTATAGAGAATGACTATTTTTTAAGTATATAATTAAAAATGGATATGAGCAAGGTTATTAATTAAGTTATTAATATATATTGTTTTGTGATAAAGGAGGTTAAGGTACATTCTTGGAATTAATAACAAGAGGTAAGGGTTATCATCTCAAATTCATCTTTTTTAGACATTTATGATATTATACACCTAATTTATATGGTGTATATACATATTAATTGAGATATTATATCATGAATTATATTTTAATCATGTTATTTTAATTTTAATTACAAGTTCTCACTTTGAAGAGGTTTTGATTCAAAATAATCTTAAGACATAAGGGCTTTCATGGTCTCAATTACGATTCTTTGAGACATA
This sequence comes from Viscum album, assembly GCA_963277665.1. NCBI lineage: Eukaryota > Viridiplantae > Streptophyta > Magnoliopsida > Santalales > Viscaceae > Viscum > Viscum album. Next base: position 91,015,056 of record OY728154.1, read on the forward strand.
ATAATTTTTGTGCACCACATTTCCTTTTTATGGTGTATTAATTTTACAAGGATATATTTTTATCATACTATTTTTAATTAATGGGATTTAATATAACAATTATTTTCTTTTATTCAATTTTCTATTGATTCAGTTATTTCCCCGGTAGTGAGGATTTTTTTAATCTCAGTTTTCATTCATTGAGTTATGATCATTCTTTATAGAATGTTAATATAAGTTTGGTATATTATTCTATTTTATTATATTATGAATTATTATATAATGTTTTTCTAAGGATATTAATTCTTACCAAATAAACCCTTTGGTGAATGTTTCACACTACTTGGGTTATGTTCTTTTAAAAACCATATGCCTTCTTTCTTTGGACAACTTATGATCATATTATTCCAATATTGGATTAGTTGTATACCCATTGATTTTTATCGTGTGAGAATCACATTTTAAATAATTCATATTAGATGGTGTCCACATAGAAATAATGTTATCATATTGACCTGGGTAAAATTATTTCAACTCCATATATTTTTATTCCAATATTGATGCTTATAGGAAACTTGAATAAGAACTGTTTAACCACCCAACTTCTTCCTCTAGATGGGTTATAATCATGTTATCCATTTTATTGACATGGTATAATCATTGAAAAGTAATATATTTATGTTTTTATCACCCAACTTCTTTCTCTCGATGGGTTATGATCATATTATCCTTTTTATTGACATGGGGAAAAATATTTACATTCTATATTTTTCATTATATGGATAAGAATGTTTTTATTCAGTAATGAGTAACTTAGAGAATTGTATGAATTCTCTTGATGAATTTAATGGTGAATGAATTATACTTAATACAGTAAAGTGTTCCATAATTATATATTATATCGATGTGTTGATAGGTTTTATAAGAAAAAATTGGTTTGGGTATTCATGGTATGTCTGATTAATTTATCAAGATCCATCGACTTCGGTCTCAATACCAAGTAAATTTCTTAGAAGAAGACCTTGAAAATAATTTTTTGATGTCAACATTAAGAATTCCATCAATATGAGATTAGTGTTATTGATATCTATTTTTTTCCTTTATTTTCATAGATATAGAATGCTCTCAGTTTCATATTGATTATGACTTCATGTTGTTTAACCATTCATGCCATTATATTTATGACATGTTTATACCATGATTTCTCAATTTTATACATTATATTATTGATAATTTTATGTCACCCCACTTTTATGTTTCCATTTTCCTAAATTATGAAGAAAATTAGTATATATTACATGTTTAGAAGGTTGAATGTGTGGAAGAATTTATGGGAGATGTTGGAGACTCATTATGGATTAAGTAGTTTTGTATATAGTGAAAAAATATTTTCTTGATACAATGATCCTAGATTTACTAGTTTATGACATGTCATAATTCCCTAAATATCTAATTCTAAGAAGATCCTTAATATTTAATTGTTAAAATAATGACTATTGATTTTAAAATTATGGATGGTTATATTTAGGATTTTACATCTTGTATAAAAACAAATATGAAAGGTATATATCTATGAGAATCAGTTCCTAGAGCACAGGTATAGGTCATTACACACATTCCTTGTTTTTTGTGTTCAATTTTTCAGTTTAAATATAATATAATACTTTTCCATTTTCTTTTAATATTGATTTTTCAATAAAAATTTTTATTATAGGTTTGACTAGTTTTATTTCCAATTTCTGATCCTAAAATAACCAAAAATATTTATTCTTTTTCATGAACTAATGTGTATTAGACAAATCTAATCAAACAGTTAAATTTATTTTAGACCATATCTTGGGTTTGGTTCAAGTTTTTAATTCTTTATTTCCAAGACACTATCAGGGGTTTCTTTATATTTAATAGTAAATATGATGGGTAAATTGGGTGGAATAAAAAATATTAGTAAAGATACAATAATTTTAAATTTTGCAGGGAGGGTGTAGATGCACCTGAAAATAAAATTTTTCATTATAAATTATAAGAATTAAATTTAGAATCTAGTAAATAGTTTGAATAATTTCTTATTGATATTATTTTTGAGAAATTGGTTAATGCACATTTATTTTTTCAATGGTATTGTAAAATATAGTCTAATGTTATAAATCCACAAAAATATCATATTAAAAAATATTTAAAATTTTTTAATTACAAGTTTAGTTGATTCAACACATGCTAATTTGATGAAATAAATTCCTAGTAGTATATTTGATTCTAATTTTTGAAATATTTTATTATATACTATAGTGGATAAGTGGTTGGGTGATTGGTTTTCTCTTGGTATAAGATATGGATTTTTAAAAAATTGTGTAATAATATTTGTAATTTAATTTATATCTAAGTGTTATTATTGACTAGGGTAACCATGTATTTTCATTTCATCAATGAAACATTTGTGTATTTAATTATTCTCATATTATTGTTTTTATTAGATTTATTATAATTTATTAAACAATTTTTTGATTTTTACTTTAATATAACATTTTATTTGGATATTTCATAAGAAGTATATAAATAAATTTCTCTATACATACAAATATAATGAAGAAAATAGTTCACTTTTTCTAATCCCTTATTTATTTAAAGGGTGGTCTGGAATGAAAAAAAGGATTCATTCATTCTTTGAAGATAATTCAAGGAAACTGAGATGTAATAGTGGTGATCAATTTTTTCATCATTATAGGAGAGCATGTAATTTGTGTTTTCATATGTTTGGAGTATAATTATTGATTTAATTAATTTTTTTTATTTATTCTATATATTTTTATAAATAAATACGTTATTTTTTAGTTACTATGGTTTTTTAATAAACAAGATAAGATTTCTTAAAAAAATTATCGATTCATTGGTATAAAATTCACTTGAATATTTTATATTTTTATTTATAAAGTTATTTTCAACATAGAACATTTTTTTTGTAATTTTATGAGAAAAAAACATGTTTTTTATTTGAAAATCAATTATTTTTTGTTCACTTTTAAGGAGAGAATATTTATTTTTTATTTTTTATAAAATTTTATTGAAATTTTTAATATATGAATCGAGGTTATGTGTTTGGTATTTATAATGATTAATTTTTAAGCACAAAATATTTCATTGCAAAATATTTTATATATATCTTAAGGGAGTTATTTTATTATATGTAATATGTTTTATGAGGATTGAAAGTTAGTTTTTATATTAATAAATGATAAAAAAAATTCATAGATTTATAAAATGAATTTAATTTAATGTAACATTTTATTTATTTTAGAACACATTATTTTTTAATTTCTGAAACATAGAATAAATATTCTATAAATTTTTATAATGGAAATAATTATTTTTTTAATTATATAAATTCTATTTAAATAAAATGTGTTTTATTATTAGTTTTTTAAATGATATATCTATTTTTCTTTTAAATTTCAAAGCAGATTTATAATAACAAATTAATAACAAGAAAATGTTTTAATTTTTTTCAATTATTAAAATAAGGAACTTAATTTATGGTTTATGATTTTATTATATCAATAAAATTTTTGTTTCAATTTTTTATGGAATATTTTTAAGTATATAATACATTTTCTTTTAAGAAAAAACTAATCCAACCTATTTTATAATTATAATATATTTTATTATATTTTTTTGGTCAATCTAAAAATTACTTGTTTTAATATTTTCAAATCTTTTTTATTATGTTTATAATGTGTTTATTTGATGTGAATTATGTTTTAGACATATACTATAATTATTGGTAATTAAATCATATATAGAAAATTTTCAGTTATTATTAAGGCATGGTCGACCTTATAAATCAAGAAAATCGACCATGTAGAATGATGAAAGCAATCATAAACTACATTAAAACATTTATAGATGAATTTAATAGACTTTATAGATCAAAATAATTGATGGTGTATAACAAGGAAGGTGATTGTGAGCTACTTTTTCACATTTTAATATGAGCATAGTCGAGCATGTACATCAAGACAATCGACCATGGAGTTCATTTCTATCTATTTTGGAATTAGGGTGGGCCATGAAGATTTATATATTCGACTGAATAGTTAAAAAATTCAATTATATTAAACAATATAGTAAAAAATGAATTAATTTTCAAAGTTAGAGTCAACCATGAAGATACTAAGTCAAATGTGAAGCATAAGCCAAGTTATCGTGTAGTACAGTGGAGTATATCATAACTATTTCACGAAATAATTTTTATAAATTATGAAAATGATCATATCTAGGATTCCAAGTGATTATGAAGGTATATTTAAGCGATTGTTACTATTTATGTAGATATTTTGAATTAATAACTAACAAAGGTCAATAAGATAATTATTAAGTGCATTAACTATTATGATAAACCATAGAATTTATCAGAGATAATCCAACCATCTTTTTTAGTAAAATAATTGAATTTTTATAATGATATTTCAATTAAATGTTTTTTCTAAGAGAGAGGAGTATATATATATAAGGAAGCTTCATGTGAAACTAATATAATTTTCAATGCACTTAAAATTGTGTTAGGGTCTTTTAGGATATAGAAAACACTAGGAGTGTGGCGAATTGTCCCTAACATCTTTTATCTAATTAAAAATATATGATTTTTTACTTATAAAATTATTTAGCGAATGGTTCTCCCACTCTTACATTTCTTTTAGTTTTTATGTATATACTTAAGAAAGAAAGTAAAGCAACAAGGACCACCAAGATTTATAATAAAGTCCAACTCTAGTATGGATGACTATGTCACTAATGTGTTGTTTTTTATATCCATAAAACCAAAATTTATCCACTTACTATCAAGAAATAGACTAGTAAAGTCTATATACATTGACCCCAAATCCCAGAACCAACCAGGTACAAAGAAATCACTATCTTGTAGGTCATAATTTAGCATTAACCAATCTATCTTTTACAAAGTACTGATAATCAACATGCACCACTTAAAGTAATGTCAATAGTATCAACTCAGGACCCTTTAGGATCATTTGGGTCTTAAATTCTTCCTCAATCTATAATAATCACAATGTTTCCTCAAACTTTTTATAACTTTACAATATAAGTATATCATAGAAATGAACTTCTTAATTAGATCTTATAATATGAGGATATTGTAAGTCTTTATTATCACTTCCTCTTCTTCGATGTGAATTTTAATTAGTATGAACAATTTCAGACTCACTCTTCTCCTTCTTTTTTATTCAACATACAAAATAAACTCTTTTAACAATGTTGGACCACTCCTTCTCTTCAAAATAAAATTTCCCTTATGATATAAGTTTGTTATCTTTTTATTCGATATAAATATTTCTTTATGGTATATAGTATCGAGCATTATTTCTTACTTCTTCTCTTTTTTTATTCTCAACATTTACATTCATATTATTATATAAATTATATCTATATAATTCTTAGTACTTTAATTATATTGAAATCTCAGTCTTTTGACTTCACGTGATAATTAAAATTATCATGTCCTTACCTCTCTTCTCAAAGCTTTCAAAAAATTAATATTCATTTGAAACATTATAATTTAATGAATTCATGTAGTGATTCTATCATGGTCATGGATATATATAATGTGGTGAAAAGTTCTCCCACAACATTTCGTCTTTATCGCACACTACCCATGTGGGGGTACACTCCAGGTATAGGGCACACATGTCATGTAATTTAGAAAAGTACACACTTAATGCCCTGAGGAAAAAAAATAGGGAGGAGATTTTGGGGTACACTCCATGTTCTCGAAGTACATGTTGTGTACTATTTCATTCCTTGGCCCCTTTTTTGGTTTCTCACCTTGGAGTCAGAATTGGACATAAGGGCAGTCTATTCTGATAATTTTTCCATGGAGATCAGGATGGTGGAATATTTTTTGAATTTACAGGTTTTCTGGATGGTGTTTTTGACTAAGAGAATTTAGTAGGAGGATTTATTTGAGTTTTGGATTCAAAATCCTACATGGGGTTAGGTTGTAAGCTGCAAGGCCCAGGTGGGGGTTGTGAACTCAGTGATCAGCCTAAATCAATTTTTTCATAACTATTTGTTTGAGGTTCTTTTGATGGATCCAAGAAGGCAGGATCATATGGTATCTATGAGGAGATCTTGTTTTGTCCCTATGCGACAAGACCAATTTCATTATGTCAAAGTATTTGAGATTTATATCTCACGATTGAGGATTATAAATGATATAGATTTCAGGCTGGGTTGATATCATGGGATGAAGGTTATGGATAAGTTTAATTATGGTGTTGAGATGATTATAAGGTACTCTTGAAGATACCCTTGAGATTTAGATCTCACATTATGTTTTGACACCTGGGACTGTGGGACCCTCATGTTTTGGTTTGGCCCTAAGGTTGGTAATTGAGAGCCTGTGGTGGATTTTTTGTTGGATTATGAGATTGTAGGGACTGTGAGAGGCCTCGTGATATGTTGGATGAGAGTTAATCAATTATACTAGTTTATCTATTTGGATTGTTTGTTTAATTTTAGATCGCCCCACGTTCATTTGGCCTTTGGACATGACATTTGAGGTATTTTCTATTCAGTTATTTGGCTTGGAGAGGATACCCTTGGGATATATCTGATTGGGAATTGGCCCTAAGTTTGATCTAGTTATCACCTACATTGGTTGGCTATGGTTAAACTACTTTAGGGAGATAATGGGATATATGGATGAGTTCACCCCTTAGGTTGACTTTTATTCTTTTTCTAGAGGTTTTTCATCATGGATGCTGAAACACTCCCAATACAATGGATTCTCTACACTCTCGATTTTTAAATGGTTCCATATAGAGAAATTAATTCGTCAAGTCTATATGGAAGGAGCCCATATGATGGTTCACCATCCAGGTCTATGTTGTATCCTGGTTTTTTATTTAGACCTTTCAAGATATTACAGTTTCTAAAATGTATAGAGTGTTTATTTTTCACCAATTTGGATTATGCCATTTGAATACAAGATCCTGGTAGATGTGCATTGTCATATCAATGCCTATGGTTACACCCTGGGGTCTAGAATTTGTTCCTTGGTTTTTTTTTTTTTTTTTGATCCCTTATATAGATATGGAATACATACTAGTTGTTTTGTGACTAGGTGATCCACATGTTATAAACCCTCTATTTGGGACAAGAGTGAGGGTAGACATACCTCGATTGTCAAACTAGAACCTACAGTTGGTTATTTTCCTTGTTCCTTTAATCCCCCTTATTATGAAATTTTTTCTTTTATTCCATTTGTTTTTAGGTTTGACTAGGATGGTCATATCACATGTTCATGCACTTGTTATGATAGTTGATTATAGATTCACTATTAGGGGTATCTGAGTGAGATTTATTTCTCACCCCTTGTACATGCAGCTCAGTATGCATGTAGACCTGATTTCTACTTTTAGGTTGGATCATAGGTTACATTATAGATGGGACCAACTCCTAGTTTTTATTGATCAATCAGAATCGCTCTTGTGGATTCTTGAGATTGGGCTAGTGTAGCTCGGGCATTGTGGTTATAGGGTATATGGTTGGCTCAATGTTTGTAGTAGAGCATAATGTATTTATTTTTAGTTTCTTTATTATTTATATTTAGTCGGTCTAGTAGGTGACTAGATATTATGTGTTATGTATTCATGTGAGTCTATATAACTGTTGACACTCTGTTCCATCACATGGATAAAAAAGTGACAAAAGGGAATTTCCTTAAAAGAAAGAGGATAAAATATATGGAAAATATCAGTATTCTCAAAAGCTGGAGATTTGGTTCGCCCAAGGTAGCTCGAATCACCGGCTGAGTGCAAGTACTTGCATGCCCCTCACTTGTGATCCACCTCATCAATTGTGCTCCAAATCATTATCACTCAAGGTACCATATTTTCTTATAAATAGACCCTTAGAGTCTTCATTTTCATGGATGAATTTTCTTGAAGCATGATTGCTTTTCTAATTGCCCTACTACTTCACCCAAGTCCTCTAAAACCTCCAAGATAGTTTCATAACATTTAAAGTCAGATAATTAAAGGGGGGTAGTGATAATTATGTTTTAAAAGTGTTAAAAATTAATAACACTTCTGAGAATCATTCACCCAATCTCCCTAATTTAAGAACACTTTCACAACTTCCCTTCATCAAGTAGGAAGTTGCATGCCCCATTTCAGGGAATACCTATGAAGACTTTTGAAGTCTTGAGAGAATTCTTTCCCAAGTCTAATATTCTATGTTTTTCATCACTTAAGGTGACATAAACTCACCCTAGCCTACTTTTGTTCCACATACCTACGTGCTACTTATGTGGGTGCCATTTCTTGGTTCACCTCACCCCTTCATCCTGTTCATTCCATTCATGAAGCCTCCTTCAAATCCATTCATGACAGGGCCTCTCATTCATTGGCTTCCTTCCCTGAGAAATATTTCATTGAAACCTACAACAAGGCCTCCGGTTTTAACAAATCTTAGGGAAAGGAACATCTGTGTATCTACCATTTGGATTTGGATATCTATGGTCAGGGGTTTCCACACTTTTCCTAGCATAGGGTAAGGGACTTCGGGGTGTCTATCGATTTGGATATCTTTGGTCACATATACCCTTACCCTAGGTACAATTTTGAGGAGTTCCTGGTCTTGGATTCTAGGGAAAGAACTATGTCCTACCCTTCTCATCTCTAAGACTCGGAGCCTCTGGTCCCTGGTATGGTGGGTAAGGATCACACTTCCTTTTCCTCTTTTGCAAACGATAAGTCTCCCTCCCCACTACATGACCCATTTTCGAGTAGCCATCCTAGTGTAAGCCCCTAAATATTTATGTTGGAATTTTCAGTCTCACTCCTCTCTATACCCTTCACCTTCACCCCTTGCATACATTGGATGCTTATCCAATGTAAAGAGAATTGAGGGAAGTTTCATAGCTATGACCTCTTCTGCCATAGGCCTGGACTCTTCCATGAGTGGAGGAGAAAGTGTGTGGTTTGTTGAATCTTTCACATTCTCTTTCTTCTCACACTGACCATGACTCACATGGTCTTAGAGGTTTGTAATGATCACAATATCCACACAATCTATCTAAAGGAATGAACTACAAGAACTCTGATTCCCATTGTAACTGTGATACACAGGAATCCTTATTAAGGTCCAAGATCCACAAATTCTCATCCATGAAATTATAAATCATGCCCCACTGAAATGGGCCTCCTCCTAGGTTTAATTCCAATAATCAATGAACTACAAGAAATATGATTCCCGTCAAATTGGGATATGTAGTAAGCCTTCATCTATAGCCTGATCTCAATATAAATCCACCTCATAATTCCAAAAATAATTCCCTTAATATTGGAATATTCCTTATGAGTAAGCCCCAAATTAAGCCCCCCTAAATCTCCATGGGTTAAGATATCTCTTGTGGAACCTGTTACAAGGGAATCTCTTTTAATAGTAAGCTCGACCAATTTCTATCAAAGGGTCAAACTCCCCTATGAGACTTACCAAACTAGTAGGATTTGATTCATATTCAAATGGGATGTGTAGGAAGCCTCCCTATGGTTCAAAACCAACATTCCAAATCAACCCTATTCTCATTGGATCATATCCTCAGTAGGGTCTAATTCACCTTGGGAGCTCATATTCCTTCCATGTTCCTTGGGATGCTTAGGCATAAATCCCGCAACAAGATTTGACTAGGAACCTTCTACCTAGATTTTCTTACCACATGACATTAAAGTGTATGGTTTGGTCCATATGACATGACCATAAAAAGGTATGATCTGTCTCATTAAGCAGCACTGAACTACATGGTATCTGATTCCTTTCATGAGGATACGTAGGTATCCCATATATGGGTTCGATCCCAACATTAAAACAACTTCTGTCTCCTTGGATGGTGATAAACTCAAGAGTAACCTCTATCTACAATGATGAAAATATACTCCAGAGTAAAGTTCCATCTACCTGGATGATATTAAACTTCAGAGTGTCTTTCTTCTAACTGGATGACTCTAAATTCTAGAGTTCTCCACTGATTGGCTTAAAAACAATCATTTTTTTAATAATAAACAATGAATTTCTAAGTAGTATATGAGAGGATTCCATTGATGGAGAACCTCAAATACATACATATATCTATGTTAATGAATAACCTTAAATAAATAAAGATGATTCATAATTCAACATATGATAATAATTGATTGTAAATTTCAAGGGAAACTTACATTATGCTTGGAAAATTAATAAGGATTCATTAACATATCTTAAATAAATAAGAGAGTCTCGAAGTAGGCAATAATTTACCCCAAAAGGGTGCAATGAGCTTTCCCTCCAATCCTCTCGACCAATGTGATTTCTTAAGTATTGTATGTCAATAAACCTAAAGAACACCTACCTCTATAAATCAGGTCCCTTTGGATATAGAACCATTTGGTGTTTCTGGTTCTAGAAACAAATCCATTGGAAACCATTTGGAAATAGTGATTGCTAACTAGAACACATGTTTCGAAGGAAATAAAAAAATGGTGAATCTGACATGAATTATTAACCAAGATGATAGTGTTACCTATCTGTTAGAACCCTATCAACTGATAAAAGGGGACTAGATAATGAAATTAATCATGCATGCATTCATAAAAAAAATGCTTCTTTTCTGGAGATCATTGTTTGTATTTGTCATATAAAAGGCACTTATTTCTAAGAACTCCCTTAATTCCAAATGGATTCCTTAAAGTTTACACTTGTGAAAACCCTAGCTACTGCTCAAGCTAGATCCTCATCTACTCAATGGAGGCCATCACCAACTTAGCATCTTCAACACTGGGTCTCTAACACACTGTTCTAAGAGTACCATCAACACAGTAATATCCCAACCTTAGAGGCTTCTCAATAGGCCTTATAGATCAATAATAACCCCTGGCCATCCAGTCAACAATGATCAGTGGTCCAGAAAAAGATGACACCAATAATTGTCTTCAACCATTGTTTATCCCTGGAATGAAATAACCATTGTCTCCTATATTTTATGGAGTTGTATGAATATTCCACCCATAATCTTGTCCCGAAGACACATGGGTCCTTATCGAAGGCTCCTACCAACAATCACTATCGCCAACATCGTGCGGCAACAAACCCTCAACATGATGAGAATGTTATCTTCGATTGTTCATCCCAGGTCCCTTAGACACGGTCACTCAAGAAAAACCACTGGGGAAAGTAGCTAGCTAACAAGGAGTAGGTTTTTACCTTCCCCCCTCTAGAGAAGTCCACCAACCCAGTTTGGTGGAAAATAGCGAGTGGGAATATACACCCATCCGCCTTCATTCCATCGGCCAGAAAACTCATCTGGAAGCACCCAACCAATCCCGCCATTCAAATCTGGTGGAGTTTCATGAGTAGAAACATACACTTTCTTACAATCTTTCATCAAGTTAGCGTACTCATTTGGTTGCATTCCAGGAATCCTGCCAACCAAATGCAACATCAACTTGTAAGAAGGAACATACACCTCCTTGCACTCACCAAGACTAACATCAATCTCATCTAGAAGAATATAAATAATTTTATTGAATATTCTTGGAAAAAAAATATCCATTAGTAACATACACCATCCATTATCCATCAAGCCTATCAACAATCACATTTTCTAGCACACGTAGAAGTAAGTCGGAAATATTTGATGAAAAACCTGGGGCCGAATCAATTCTCTGCCCCCATACATGAGTACTATCAGTATCCACTGAAAGGAAATGAAGTAGAAGATAAGGTAAAAACCCCTACTCTAGATATAGAATGGATGTATATTCCTATTCCGACCACTAAATTCACCAAACACATTTTCTCAATGGTTAAAGGGAAGACATAAATTTCTTCCCATATCCTAGAATCTTGCAATAATATCATATTAGAAACTTTAACAATACCAGAGGTACAAGCACATAATTTTGTCCCCATACATGGGATGACACATCAGTATTCCATCCTGGAGAAAATACACACCTTTGTTCCATTCCAGGATGGTTATGGGGAACATTCTCCCATATCATGTAGACAACTGGATTGGGCACATACACATGTTCCAATTGGATATAAACAACATATTCCAATGGAAACTCCAAGGCAGACACATAGAACAACCCATAATAACAACTTCTCCCAGCAAGTGTCCCCAACAACATGTAAGAAGGAAACTAAGAATAAGTTTCACCAAACACAGTTAGAGAATAAAGAGTCGATCTATGATTTGTCTCCTCTAAATAATAGAGTTATTGAAGCCCGCATACATTTATCTATTGCATCTCAAGATATCACCCCCTGTTATCAAATTACAAGTGCATTAGTAGTAATTTTTTAAGATCCTCATCAGAAACATCCTCATGAAGGCTTGATTCATGATAATCCGATCAATCTTGAGAGCCTATCTCTATATGATAGCCACAACAACCCTTTGTGGGGCCAGAAGACCAAAGTGAAGAAGGATTTATCCCTTTTGTAATCCATCATAGTGTTCCACCCTATTATGGAATTCACTATGAAAGTTATCTCTGTAGTAGTGTTTTGAATTGTCAAGAGAATTCTCCAACTGACAGTGTTGTGATGATAAATCCCTCTTATCTTGAGGCACTTTCAAACATAAGGACATTCATGTCTGATGCCTTGTTACTATAAGGTGAAATAATTTCTCAACCACAAGACATCCCATGGTGACAGTCATTCTCTGAACCACCCTTGGTCTATTTATCTTCCAATGCAACCAAGGAACTCTCTACCGATCTTGATGATTCTGATCAAGTGGTAGGAAAACGAAAACTTTGGTCCGATAAAGTAGACCAAATTCTGACAAAATACGAAGAGGATATGTTGAACATGAAGAAACAACATGATAAGGGTGGAATACTGGAAATGTATTTTCCTTTGGACACCTCTCAATACAACATTCTAGAGATGTTGGTAGAATATTTTATTCATGATATTCGCCTTAACATATGGAAAACTTTTCTTCATCTCAAGGTGAAAGTATTACAATATGAAGAATATCCAAGTCTTGTAAAGGTAATAAAATTATTATAGTTCCAAATTGACTTGGAATCTCTCTAGGTTTCCCAACAACCAAAAATAATGAAGCAGCAGGGATCCCTTCAACGTGCATGCCTCAATGCATTAATGATGTTGTAAAGACTCATCGTAGATACCCCATATTTGTGTTCATATCAGAGGATGGAGTGCACATTGATCATTGCATTTCACTTCACTTAAAATCTAGTAGAGCTCGAATAAAGTGATCTAAAGAAATGTTATTTCCCCAGGTCTGCTACAAAAAGAAAATTTGTTCATGGATGAAGAGATGCTTAGCAAGAATATACCTCAACCAGCTTCCACCAATGATAGACCCAAAGAGACCAAGTTATGGGGATACTTTTTCATCAAGAATTTTAAACATTGAGTAAGCCTCCTGATTAGATGATTTTAGTCATCAGATTGTGAAAATTTCTGAAATAGCACAACGGTCTTCCAAAAAATTTGATTTAAGTGAGTGACAGATAATGCGCCAAGACTACATTCAAACCAGAATTTGTAAAATCAGAAGAGCATCTGAGCTGATATCATCCATAGTAGTTTATGATCCACCCCAGCATACAGGGATGAGGTATTTTTTAAGCAAACCCTCAAACCAAAAAAATAGAGTCAAAATAGTTGAGAAATAAGAACATTAACATTCCCATCCCACAGGGCTGGTGGATTTTTCACATTCACAATCCCCTCTTTAGCGGAAGTTGAATTTATCCCGATTAGGGAAGAAGCGACCAAATGAACGCACAACTAAATTATCTGAGGATGCACTTTAGATTATTTTCCACTAAAGAGTTCTTGGGGAACAAAAAAATAGGAGAACCAAGTCTTGTGGAGGACTAATAAAAATTTTATATCACCAAGACAATGATAGAATCCCAGCAATGCATTATGCGTTGGTAAATTTCATTAATTCCATTATGAAAGATCCTCCAGAAAATGAGTTCAGTTCAGGGGAGTCAAAGGATGGCCTTCTTGCTCATAATATAGTCCACACTGAATAAAATTAAGGAGGTGTGTGTACTAGAAATCAATGGATTACCTAGAATCAAGGCATCCTCTCAAATAATCCACTTCCACCATTTTGAAAGACACCTAATAGGGAAAAAGGCAAAGGTCATACTACATCTCAGCTTCTCCCTAAAGAAGTTCAATCACTTTTATTGGAAGAAATATTTTATCATTAATAGGAGGCTATGAAGGAAGTGAGAAGACTCAATGTTGAGTTAATCTGAAGAATCATTCCTTCCATACATGCTCTATAAGCAGATCCTTAGCTTACACTTCTAGTAGGAAAACCTCAGCAAAGGTGGTTTGTTGCAAATACCGATGGAGTTAAAAAAATTCCCTCTTGGGTACATAGCCATAACAGGGTTAAGAGAATATTTATAGGTATGTCCCCATGATTTATCTATGAAAAATACCAGTAGTACCACTTACAATGGTTTTTCTAGTTGTCGAACCAGTTCAAGATCTAGTTTCATTACTAGTATAGGTCCTAGATCATCTAGATATTCCTATAATTCTCATGAACACCATTGAGTCACTAATGACTCAATTGGAATCTATGGAAGGATAACATGAACCAATAAAACTAGAAAATAACATTAATCCCTAATGGGTGGATCTAACCCCTCCTCTGCCAAATTTTTGGAATTCAACATTTCCAATATTCAAGGGATCAGGAGATCTGGAGCAGAACTTGACACATTTTTTCTCTCGTTGTGATCCTATGATGTGGACCCATGAGAAACAATGAGAAATGAAACTTAAGTGCTTTGTACAATAATTGAAAAGGATATCCTTTGTCTGGTATACAAGTTTGCAGTCTCAATCGATTACTGGATGGGAAAATCTCCATCAAAAATTCCTTTTCCAGTTAAGTTCAATTTTACTGAAGGAAACAGTCTTTGATCTCACAAATTGCAAGAAAAATGATAATTAAATAGTTCTAGATTTAATTTATTAGTGTGAAGGATATACATAATCCTTGAATATACCACTACCTCAAGAAGATTTCATTCCCATTTGTGTTGAAAAACTCCATGATGAGTTGTGCACACCATTAATCACTCTGAAATACACATGAGGGTTTAGGGATCTTGCTTCAATTTTTCAACAAGTGGAAAATTAGATTGCATAAAATAGGGTCAAATCCCAAGTAATAAAATTATCTATGAGACGAAGAGTAGGAAAAGTATAGGTCACTACAGTCATACTTAAGCAGGCCCTTATACCTGCTACTATATCAAATCCCTCATCATACCATAGGGGTCCACCTCTCGAGTGTCAGCAGCAATGATAGTCTCATCAAGATGATAAAACAATATGAAAGGTGGAGATAGTTTGAGGAGTTAGAAATAATTTCTATTTATTTCTAAATAAAAATGTATCTGGATACTGGATACTTCATCTCAACTTTGGAAAACAACTTAGATTAGTTTCCAAGGCCAAATAAACCTAACAAAGAAAAATACAAGGACCTCCCAAAATATTTCCCCTTCTATAATATGTTAGGAAACCACATATAAGAGTTTTTTTGTTTTTAAGGACCTCCTATAAAAGATGGTGGACTCCAGGAAAGTGAAGCTAAAAAATTCACTAGCCCAGGTAGCATGTGTTATTATTATTGATCCATAGACAGAAGGTGAGTGACAGGAAGTAAAAAGTAATAATTCTTATAAATTCGATGATTGGATGGTCATGAAAATAATAAACCAAACTCATTCCATTCTACAAATACAATTTAAATAATCTACTATGTCTCCTTACACATCTATTATAGAAAAGATGTTTTCAACAAAATCCCAGTCCTCTGAAGGCTAACCCTCAAAGAAAAAGCATAGATGAAAAAATAAGGAGGAAGAAGAAGATGATGAGTTTGTGTCAAGGCCAAATTTTTCCTTGACCTTAGCAGATTTCATTCCATATGTCTCAAAATCACGAGCACCGCCCCGCCAAATGACACAATAATAATAAACCTATCTGGTAGAATCTTTATTTGATGAGGATTTCATCTTCATTTTTGTTAACTTTATTCACTTAACGGATCCCTATTCAAATTATGATTCTAATTATGAACCTGTGTTCCCAATACTTGATTGGGAAACTGGGGGAAGAGGTCATCAATGTCAAGGATATAGGGGAAGACGTGGGTATGATAGAAGCCACTATTTCAATTACACACCTCATTGAACTGTTTATGCAGCAAAACCTCATGGGAGATCCCTCTAGTGGGCTCAGTAAGAACAAAGGAATTCTCCCACACATGATAGGGTATACCCTAACATGATCATCTTGGAAGGAAAATTAAAGGCTATACCATCACCTCCTTGGAAAGTGGGAATACCTAGCTAGCCTAATCCACAAATAGTAAAAGTATTTCCATCTTCTGCCCTAACAAATTGTCCATCCACATCAAGAGAATCAACTTCCAAGGAACCTACAAAATATCATCTCCATATTGGAAAACATAGACCTTTTGATAAAAAGTATGATGTTTTAAACCAATTTACCCAAGTACTAGCTATGTTATCAAAAGATCTTCGAGAATCACTTATTTAGGAATTTTAAAGTCTTTAAGAGTTTGAAACTGAGTTTTTCTAATAGAGGTTCACCGTATAGAGAATGACACAGTATAATTCCATGTAGTCATATCTTTCATGGACCAGGATGAAGATGTTGTCGTACATGGATACATAAAACCCTTGTATCTATCTAGAAAGATCAATGGCATCGATATCTAAAGAGCCTTCATTGATAATGGCTCGTGAGTTAACCACATTCCCATTCATACACTTCGCTGATTGAGCCTCACTAAATCCCATGTGTCTCTCTCCATCTTAATTTTATAGGGTTTCAATAAGAACAAGCAAGAAACCCTCAGCGTGATTACACTTAGAACATATTTTGGGGATCTCATATCTGATTCAAAGTTCATGGTTGTCCCAAAAGACACAAATTTCAACATTATATTGGGGAGACCTTAGCTACATCAGCATGCATCAATCCCTTCATTGCACCACCAATGTCTCAAATATTGCATCAATGATCAAATTGGGACATTTCATGGTGATAAGGCCCCATTAAAATCTTTTGAATATCACTTCATTGATGTGGAGTTCTTTCAAATGAAGAAAAACAGTCTATGGAAAATGAAGTTACTAGAATCAATGATCCAAATGGTCTATAAAAGATCCCAACTAACCTATTTAAGCATCTTAGTTTAGATTAGGTGTTACCCATTAATCAAATTGAAAGGGT
Organism: Viscum album; assembly: GCA_963277665.1. Taxonomy (NCBI): domain Eukaryota; kingdom Viridiplantae; phylum Streptophyta; class Magnoliopsida; order Santalales; family Viscaceae; genus Viscum; species Viscum album. Next base: position 91,032,372 of record OY728154.1, read on the forward strand.
TGCCCCAAATCCAAGCACTCCATCAGTGGATTCCATAATGTTAGTTGTCGAAATTGAGCCTGAAAGCATAGGAGAAATAATAGATTTATAAAACAATGATGAAAACCTAAATGGAGATGTATTCATTCCATCCACCAAGATTCATCAAGTCTCTACTTCATCAGCTAGGCTAGAATAAGTTTTCACACTCACGGAAAAAGATAGGGATGTCGATTCTTGTCCCATCATATTTCCTTCAGAACTTCAAAAATACCCTTCATCATTAGTTGTGCCAGAGATGGTTGCCTCCTCTTTAGGATGTCTATATACTGACTCCTACCCTAGCTCTTAAAGTATTTCTTAATCACCCACCCTTCAAGAAAAGGTGGAAGAAGCAACACATGAAGATGAGTAACAAGAGGAAGATCTTAGGGATGCCCCTCCATTATTTGAGGAAGGAGTCTCCACCATTATGGATGAACTTAGAGAAATAAATCTAGGTACAAAGGAAGACCTATGCCCCACTCTGATTAGTGTGGCCATGAATCTAGAATATAAAGAGGTGTATACTTCCTTTTTGAAGCAACATTGGAATGTGTTTTCCTAGAATTACACACAAATTCCAGGACTTGACCCCGAGGTGACCACACATCATTTTTCTTTTCCATATGAGCATTAGGGATATAATCAGGAATCAAGGAGAATGCACTTGACCCATGCCTAAAAAATTGAGGCTGAAGTTGAAAAGCTTATCAAAGCCAAATTCATCCGAGAGGTGAAATATCCAATGTGGTTAGCTAATATTTTCCTAATGAAAAATAAGAATGGTAAAATTAGAGTTTGTATTAATTTCAGCGATCTCAACCGATATTTTCCCAAATATGACTTCTCAGTTCAAATCACATAACTCTTTATTAATGAAACAACTGGATACAAATCTATCTCCTTCAAGAATGGATATTATGGGTATAAAAAAATCTATATGGGCCCATAAGATTTGCAATACATAGTCTTCAGATCCCCTCGAGGTGTATTTTTCTATCTGGTAATGCCGTTTGGCTTGAAGAATGTTGGTGCGACATATCAAGGTGCAATGCACTCCATATTCAAACCCTTCTTAGGGAAATTTATTGAATGTTATGTTGATGATCTAGTAGTTTAATCTAAATAATGTTCTAATCATCTAACTTACTTGGAGACCATATTTATCAAGCTTTGATAACATAATATAAAGATGAACCCCTTAAAATGTGCTTTCGGGGTAATATTAAGAAATTTATCTGTTTTTTGTAGGTTAACATGGAATTGAAGTTGATCCTGAGAAAACTAAAGGTATGCTTGGCATTTCACCTCCTTGAAACTTGAATGAGTTAATATGACTTGAAGGACACCTCACCTACATCCGGCACTTCATAGTTAATCTAGAAATCAAGTGTTTTCCCTTCACCAAATTGATGAAGAAGGGGGTCACATATCAAGGGAACCATGAATGCTAATATTCATTTTATACCCTCATGAAATATCTCTTGAGTACAATAGTATTGAGGACACCAATTAAAGGAAAACCACTAATTATTTTTGTTACAACCTTGGGGCGATCATTGGCCACTTTCCATGTGCCAAATAATGATGCTAGGAATTAAAACAAATTTTTTATCTTATTCAAAACATGATCAATGTAGAGAATAAATAATCAGATATTGATAATGGATTCCTAGAATTAATATTTCATGTTTAGAAGTTGAGGCACTACCTACAACATCATGAGGTCCACTTGGTCCCCTGTAATAACCTTCTCAAATTTATCCTTAGCCATCTTATGTTGAAAAGATGTTTGGAATAGTGGGAAGTTATTCTGTAGTAGTTTGATATATAGTTTTTCCTTAGAAAGAAGTAAAATTCCAAGACTTGGAAGACTTCCTTTCTAAACACCCATCTACAGAAGAAACATCCTTCAATATAGAACTTATTTATAAATAAATCTTCTCTATCCAAGATAGTTCTGAAACATGGGAAATGTTCTTTGATGGTTCTTCTAGAAGTCTAACAGGGAAGAGAATGAAAGATCCCAAACTCAATAATGTTGGGTTGGGAATTTTTATTTTCTCCCCAGATAATGTAGTGTTTCCATAATCCTTATAGTTATCAGAAGGTGGTACCCAAAATGAGGCAGAATATTAGAATCTCATTGTATGTCTAGAATTAGCACTCGAAGTTCTGGTGGATCACCTGGAGGTGAAGGGTGATTCAGAATTAGTAATCAAGTAGATAAATAGGGATTATGATCTTAGAAAAGAAAAATTATTCCCACTATATGTTCATGTTTGAGCATTATTGGATGAATTTCCCTTGGAACCAAAATTGTCTTATGTCCTGCGGTTACAAAATGATCAAGCTAATGCATTGGAAAATGCATCTATAGCCCTGGAAGATCCAAAATGGGAATAGAAAATCATTAGAACTGGTCATCTTTATGTGGTTCCACTATTTGTTCAAATCAGGATAGAGGAAATCAACAAAATAAATCTCATTACTAAACCAATTGGTCCTACCATAGGATGGATGCCACCCATCATGGAATTTCTCCAAGATAGAGTAATTCCACCAGATAGAGAATGGCATAAGTAACTATAGATATGAGGAGTTGAATTCACTCTTTATGATGGCCCAAATCACCAGAAGATCCTCTACAGATGAGGCTTCTATGGAATTATACTCATATGCATTAATGGGGACAAAACCATGACATTCATGAAAGATGTACATATAGAAGCATGTGGTTCCCACCAGTCTAGGAAAATAATTTCTAATAAAATCTGAAGGCTTGGATAGTTCTGGCTTTCAATGAAGTAGATTGTAAAGATTTCAATGAGAAGTTTCATCACTTCCAGGTTCATGATAACTTCATTCATCAACCCCAATATTTTCTATATACATCTAAATACCCATGTCTATTTTCTACATGGGGAATAAATGTAGTGGGACCTTATCCTCCAACTACGGCCAAGAAGTTCATGTATATCATTACTGCTACCGATTTCTTCTCTAAATGGTATGAGGAAATACCTATTATATAAGTTGGAAATAAAATAATTATTACCTTTTTAAAGATAGTATCATTACCAAATTTGGTGTCCCTAATATCATATTGATGGAAAATATCACCAATTTTTTTTCTGCTGAGGTAGGGAAGTTATATCAGGAATACAATATCAAATCCTACCATTCATCCTGCTATCATGCGGTGGAAAATGGGCAGATAGAGGATTTTTTTTAATACCTTCTCTAACATAATCAAGAATATGGTGGATAAAGATAAAAATTATTATCATGATAAACTCATGCATGCCTTATGGGCTTACAGGATTACTACCCAAACTACCACATGATTAACCTTGTACTCATTGGTATATGGGACAAAAGCAGTTCTTCCCATTAAAGTTCAATTGAATTCACTTTGAGTTTCTATTTTTGATCAGCTATCTATGGATGATCAGTCTCATAAGTTACTAGATGAGATGGAGTGATTTGATGAAAATAGATTGCATACCTTACATCACATGGAAGTCTATTAGAACCTAATAACACAAGCTTTCAACAAAAAAGTTTTCCATCATTAATTTCTCCAAGGAGAATAGGTATTGGTCCTTAGGACTCCAATGATACCAGGAAAGAATCCTCCAAAAGATGAGACAATGTGGGAAGGAACTTACTCCATACATAAGGTCTACTCTAATGGAGCTTATTTATTAATCCTAATGGATGGGGAACTAACTAAAACTCCAAAAAATGCATTATTCTTGATGGAACACTTTGTGTTGTCGCAAAGTGTATGCCCTAGCAGCATGACGTTAAACTTCATAACAATGAACATCGTGGTTGCATTATGTTAATTTTCATAGCATCATGCATATATGATGTAAGATATTAAACTAAGTAGCATCTTCGTCCTTATCGCACAATGTTAAACTACATGGCATGAGTACTTAGTTGCATGAACTGAAATTCTAAAACAAAAATTTTTCCTCACCACATGACATTAAACTATACTGTTAAAATTTCTTTCATTTGATATTAATAAATATCCCAAGATATAACAAATTGAAATTATTTTTGGTCCTTTAAAATATGAGTATCTTTCATATGTAAGAATTACTCACATCATTGCCCTTCCTTAGTGGCATATGGACCCCATTTTTCCCAATGTTTGAATCAGATCTACATAGGGACCCATTTTCAAGAACTACATGTGGCTTGATTCTTATTTCAATGTGATAAATAGTGACACCTAGATCACCTATCTTGGGCCCATCCACAACCATAAAACAAACAATTTCTTATTTCCTTGTATATTAATTAATTATATTCTAGGAAACCTTCTAGAAAATATGGCTTGATTCTCATACCATATTGTATTTTGGGCCCCAACATTATTATATAAAGTATTAATGCCCATATTTCTCACATTAACATTAAATGTATGTGGATAACCATCCTTGAGAACTTTTTTGAGATGATTCCCATTCCAATGAGATATGTAGTGACACATGGGTCATATCCCCTCATCCAGTTGTAATATTTATATGTTTTCATATCGATTATCTTCATCTTTACCACATGACATTAAACTACATGGAACATTTCAATAACTATGTTTCGCTTGATTATTTTCCCTGTAAGATATGTAGTGATACCCAGATCTCCTATCTAGGGTCCAACCACAATATTGAAAAGTCCCATCACCACTGTGCGTATGAATCAAACCTGCATAGGGAGAACCTTCATGAACTATGTGTGTCTTTATTCTTGCCTCAGAAAGATGCATATTGATGCCCAAAATCTCCAATACTTGGTCTAGCTGCGATTAATCATTAATCCCCTTTACTTCTTGTGCATGAATCAAATCCACATAGGGAACCTGTTAAACTCCACGTGAGGTTTGGTTGATGAACAAAATTTCATTCTTTGGTTCATGTGAAATGTTTATTTCACGTCAAGTTACCTACATCCTTTCCACATGATGATAAACTACATAGAAAGAACTATGTATGGATTGATTCTCATCCCAATGAGATAGGGAGTGATGCCTGGATCTCCAAACATGGGCCCATCTGTGATTTTGGAAGATAAAACCTCTTCCTTATACCATGCATGAGTCAGATCTATGTAGGGATATCTTCCAGGACTTGTGAGTTGATTCTTATTACAATAAGATACAAGGTGATGCCTAAACTTCATACTTTAGGCCCAACCATAAACCTAGGAATTATAAAAAAATCTCTCTTCCCTGCATCAAAACCTGATTGATATGGGGAAAAATTTCAAGAAATACGTGTGGCTCAATTTGTTTCTCCAGAAATATATGTAGGGACACTCAGGCCATACACCCTATATCATCCACCAGTTAATCATCATACCCATTTCCTTCACTTTTGTTACCTTTTTGTTTTAAAAGAAACCTTTCTCGCTCCTTGTTTCTCATATCGAGTATAGCTCATGTGGGCTTAGTAATTGAGTAAAGAGATTCTCTGCAGATATAAGGTGTCTCAATTCCTATTGGGTTTACCAATGATCACAGTTGTATGAACATAAAAGGCACACTATATCTCCTCACCAAATGAAGATAAATGGTTTGGACCTTTATTTAAGAACGATGTGTGGCTTTATTCTCACCCTTGTGAGATATGTAGTGATGTCTAATTTTTCAATCTTGGTCCCAACTGCATCACAACATAAAAACACCTTTACTCTCCTGTGTATGAGTCAGATTTACTTGAGGAATTCAATTAAGAGTTTTCAATTTACACCTGAACTCATATCTATTAGAACTAAGCAAAACATGATTCTTACGGTAATAAGATATGTAGTGACTCTTGGACCCTATGCACTAGTTCATAGGTGTAATGGCCCAAACATTCATTAATGAAAATTACTATAGATATAATTAAATGTTTTATTATGTAAAATGGTTATAGAACATATGAAATTCCTTGGATTTATGTTTTTGGAGTTTAAAATACCTGTAAGAATTATGATTGTTGCTAATATATCCATTAAACAATGATCACATAATTAGTATAAATATAGGGCTTTAAAAAATATAATTTACTCAGACAAAAGAAGTGATTGCCTCATCCAGGAGACTTTCCCCATAAAAGCCCATTTTTTCGAAGCCTGTAAAGGATATGGAATTATTGTGCTTCTATCTTGACCAAGCCAAAGTCGAGCATCAACACGTTTAGTTCGAATAGAACCACCTATGGGAGAAGTGGAAGTTGAAAAAGATTACCACCCGAGAGATGTTATCTGAGCCACCTAAAGAGTCCGTCACCATCACACACTCCTTACCCTCGAGTCTTAAGTGGGTGTTATAAGGGGATATTTAACAAGACCCTAGCACTATGATTATATGCACTATTTTTGTATAGAATAGATAATATATATTCATTTTATTATTGTTACTTTGTAAATAGTTTTTAAAGAAAAAATAGTATTTTTAGTTACTATTAAATTATGAAATATATTTTGATGAATTAAAGGATTTATGAATAATATTTAAATAAAATATTATTACTAAATATCTTTTTTTAAATATAAATTATCATATAATTTTTATGAATACAATTGAAATTTTTATTAAGGTTTGAAAGCTGTTTTTTTCAAAACCCATGAATTTTTTATAAATGTTGGTTTTAATTTCAAAAGTAAAAAAGTCACATATTTAGAAAATTATTTAGATAAAAATTAATATTATTTTTGGAATCAGGATGTTGAAATTATCCAACGTTGAATTTTTCATAATTTTCTGAAACAACTGAATTTTTGGGTAAAAATTATATACCGTTTAAATATATAATGTGGTTTAAGACATCATAATGACCCAATAGTGAAATAATAAATTATTATAAACATTCTGTTCATACAATATATGTTTTACTATTAAAATAATTTTATTTTAGTTTTGTTTAATTTATTTTAAAAAGCCTTAGTGAAACCTCCAAGACTTATAAAACATTTTAACTTTTTAAATTTATTATGAGAGTGTGACTCACCTACACATATTCAAGCCTAATATTTTAAGAATTTCGTCAATTGAACTTATAAAATATTGTTTTATAGTCTCATTTGAAAAAAACCATGGGCAAAAACCATGGTATGGTTTATGGTTTTGGTTTGTTTAATGTGTAGGGTCCAAAACCTAAATAATAAATAATTTCATATATTTTCTTATATAAACCCACACAAGCTCCCACTTTTTCTTAACTAAAAACCTTTGGAGCTCTACAAACCTCATCTATCCTCTCTCTATAATCCTCTCAAGGTAACCCAAATTCCAATGAAGCCACTCAAAAACCTCTCCCAAGCCTTTGGGATCATACTTCCAAGTAAGGTATTTCTTCCTTTCTCAATTTTGCCCAAATTTCATTATGTTGTTATACCCTTTAATTTCAATTAAAAATTTTGGGGTATGATTTTTCACCTCTAATATACCTTCCTAATTATTTTTGAATGATTATAGACCCATTTCTCTCTCATTAATGCCTCCCATGTGCACTCGTTACCATGACGAAATTTCATAAGAGATTTATTCCTTTCTCATTGTTGTCCAAATTTCATTATGTTGTTATAACATTTTATTTTTAATTAAAAATATTGGTGTATGGTTTTTCACCTCCCCCACACTTACCTCCTTATTTTTTAATGATTATAGACCTATTTATCTCTCATTAATGCCTCCCATGTGCACTTGTTACCATGCCAAAATTCCTTAATGGATTTCTTACTTTCTCACTTTTATCCTAGTTCATTTATGTTGATATACCTTTGTGTTTTCAATTAAAAACATTGGGGTATGATTTTAAACCTCCCCAATACTTCATGCCTTATGTTTGAATTATTAGATACCCCTTTCTCTCTCATTAATACCTTCCATGTACACCCGTTACTAAGCCAAAATTCCATAAGGGATTTCTCTCTCTTCATTTGCATAAAATAAATTCTTTTTTTATCAATATAAACTCCATTACATATGTTGGGACATGTATCTATATTATCCCCTTACTATAAATTTAATTTACATTTTATGAGACATTCTTTACACTCTAATCGACCATTTTTACGAATTCTTATGTCATGTTATTACGCTGCCAAAATTGCACCGTGATTTTCCAAGACAAAGTCATTGTGTAATGAATACCATGCCCATTTCATTATCAAGGGCATTCACCATTATGAACATTTACATATTGATTATAGAGTTTCATGTATTAATTACACATTCCTTTATCATTTAATAACTGATCATGTTTAATAAATCCATGTTATATGATCCATGTGGCATAATTATACGTGAAATGAAATGATTAAGAAGGGTGTGCCCTGATAGAACTCCAATACATTGGGTAAAGATTAGTATCATGATAATTTAAGTGAAATAAGGGGTTACTCATGATATTTAAATTTTAAGGAGGTTTTACTCATTCTCCATGTGCAATGAGCCTTGGCTCATGCTAATATCATGTTAAATGTTGTGGCCATATTTCCAAGTTATGATAATCATGCTATATCATGCCTTTATGTTCATGTTTCTATTATGATCCCTTAATATGATTATTTCCTAACATGTACTATATTCTTCTTGTTAATACTTTTTTACTCCCTTACTGGGCTTTATAGCTCACCCTTTTCTTATGCATGTCCTTAGGTTATCCCATGCAATGATAAGTATGAAGGAATGTTGTGGTCATGTAAAACATGTTTTCAATAAAGATGTTGTGTTTTATGTTTTAGGTTGTTATGTAATGTTGCTAATTTCCCAATACACTAGACCTATCAATCCCCATATTTTTATTAAGTGAATTTTTATGTAATAAATCATCTTTAAGTGTGTGATAAAGAGCATGGTTGTTATAGTTGGTATCAAATGATAGGTTTTGTTATTTTTGGGATTAGTATTAGAAACCCTAGTAAAAGACTAAGGGATAAGACTAAGTATAGTAAAAACATCAATAAGTTTTTGTGAGTATTTATTATGTGGTTTATCAAGAAAATACATCCTTATATGGATATGAGTAGGTAGAGGTGGCTCTGGCACATATGTATCTAGGAGTGAAAACTCTGATAAGGAGTTTCAGGCTTGACCAAGGGTATCCTAGTACATGACAACCAGCCATACTGCACTCTTGGTTACGACAGTCTCATGGGATATGATTTGGTAAATTCAAGAGCTTATTATGAACCATTATTAAGGGAATAAAAAAATTCCCCTAAGATTATATGTTGGGAAGTAGATCATGGATAACATAGATTAAAGCCTATAAATTCATAAGTTATGCAAATAAATGTAATTTATAAGTTACCCCTTTTTGTCTTTGGATTCCCCGTTATGTGTTACCCCAAACTTTCTTTTTATTCCATCCAATTTCCAGTAATAAGAGGAATATGGCTAACAATCGATGTGAAGGGAAACATGATTAGTGTCCCAACATGATTCCCAATCAAATGGGAGCTCATGTAGGACTATCATGATTATGCCAAACCAGCTATGAAAAATCATGATTAACAATTGGTACTTTTTTTAATGCCCAATGACATTAAATAAGAGGAAGATGAAATCTTATGAAATTCCTTTTGATAAAGGTTATAAGGTAAGGAAGACCTAATTTCCTTCATACAAAACACGTGGAAAGAGGCACCAAGGTTAATGTCAAAATGGGACTAAGAGATGTTTTTAGTGTGGAAAGGAAGGGCACAAATTATCCAATTACTATCAAAGAATGGATAATGTGATGGATGGAAAAAATCTACATCTATGTAATCTTACACGGTTCTATGTCCTAAATGTGGAGAAGTTGGGAATTATCCAAGATGATTCTTTATTTCAAGTGTTGCGAAGCATGATGAGCCTCAAAAATCTCCTTGATCAAGGTATTGTGGTAAGTCCTATGCAAATATGGATAATGATGAATGAATTACATGTAACCACTACTTCAAAGTAGTGTATATCGTAATGTATTTCAATTCAAGACTTATTATTATATATTTTATGTTTTCTAAGGACATTGAGTCCCCATCAGAAATGATATTAAATCATTAAAAACATCTATAAGTGTTGTATCACATGTTAAGGATTGTGGGAATGCTTTTCTTGAACATTTTATAATTCACCCTTTTTTGGAGTTTGAGGAAAAAAGGGTAAAGTCATTACCTACACCTCAAGGCAGTCCCACGAGTTATCTAGAGTTGGTGGAAGTGATATTTGTGTTAAGCATTAGGAGGCATCAACACTTTGGGTAGAAGTGTGAAATATACCTGGATCACAAAAGCCTAAAGTATATATTCACACAGAAAGAGTTGAACATGCGCCAATGAAAATGGTTAGAGTTGATCAAAGACTATGACTACTCAATCCATTACCACCCTGGGAAATAGAATAAGGTGGCAGATGCTCTAAGTATAAAGGACCCCATGATTCTATCATTGATGAGAATTGAAAAGGATCCAATCTTATTAGATTTGACGAAGATGGACATGGGAATCATAAAGAAGGGAATATCATCAATCCTTTCACAAATTATTTCTCAACCTTCTATTTTGGAAAGATTAATGGATGCTCAAAAGTATTATGTGGGAATTCAGAAGAAGGTGGAAACTATTAGAAAAGTGAAATCCTTGTATTTCAATGTCAATGTAGAAGGAATTGTGATATTTGGGTCAATACTATGTGTTCCATCAAATCTGAAGTCAAAGAATGATCTTTTGGATGATTCACATAGTTCAAATTTTTTCCATTCACCCAGGAAACACAATGATGTAACGATATCTCCAGGAGAATTATTGGTGGGATAACATGATGAAATAGATCTCTGAGTATACCACTACTAAAAAACGGGCAAGGGATGCTCTTCACTTTTATCAGCGCTAAAAAATGCGCTGATATATGGGCCCTTTATCAGCGCTAAAAAAAGCGCTGATAAAGGGTTGCTTTTATCAGCACTAAAAAAACACTGATAAAGGCCCCCTTTATCAGTTCTTTTTTTAGCACTGATAAAGGCCCCCCTATATCAGCGTTTTTTTAGCAATGATAAAGAGGACCCATTTATCAGCACTTCTTTAAGTAGCGCTGATAAAGGGGGGGATTTATCAGCGCTTTTCCTGAGCGCTGATAAATGTTGAGTTTCAAAATAAATATTTTTTCATGAAAAATAATATTTTGTTATATTAGTATATTTATATTGATATAAATACAATATATATATTTTTTAATATGTTATAGATACGTATAAATAGACTATTACATTTAATATATAATAAATTTAGTGAAAATGGCTTCAAAATATTTTAAAAAATATTATTAATTAATAATTTTCTAATTATTATCGATTAAAAATAATTTAATAATAATTTTAGGACCCAAAAAATAAAAACAATTAATAAAAGATCCAAAATATGTTGAAAACGCAACTCAAACTTCAAACGGCCATAACTTTTGATCTGGGTGTCCGTTTGACCTCTACAGCATATCAAATCGAAGCCTACGATGAGATCTACACGCTAGTGATTGACGCAAAGCCTCTATCACATTTTTCGTGCCCAATATAGAACCATAAGTACTCCAAAACTGAGTTTTTTGTTGGCATACCCCAATTTGTTAACATTCAAACAAGTATAACTTCTGATCCGGATGTCCGTTAGGCCTGTACCACATATCATATCGAATATTGTTTCATTTTCTTCGATTTGACTAGTTGAAGAGTTGAAACGGGATTCTGGATTATAATTTATGGTCGTTTTAAAATTCTATGGCTTTTCAAATAAACATATATATGTATTTATTCATAAATATATATGTGTTTGTGTGTTTGTGGGTGTCTATGTGTGTGTATGTGTATTGTATATATGTATATATGTATGTATTTATTTATTTACTTACTTATAAACACACATCAAAAAAATATTTTTTCATAAATGTATTTAAAACTAATCTTTATAAGTACATTCTATAACTTTTTAAATACACATATATATGTATTTATTCGTAAATATATATGTGTTTGTGTGTGTGTGTCTCTATGTGTGTGTCTGTGTGTTGTATATATGTATGTATGTATGTATGTATGTATGTATGTATGTATGTATGTATGTATGTATGTATGTATGTATGTATGTATGTATGTATGTATGTATGTATGTACTTATTTATAAACACACATAAAAACATATTTTTTCATAAATGTATTTAAAACTAATCTTATAAGTATATATTAATATACCAATAAATATACGTATAAAAATTATAACTAAAAATATATATATAAATATATTAATATATGAATTAATATATATATACTAATATATGAATAAATATATTTATATTAATATGAATCTATATTAATATATGAATAAATATAACTATATATATATATACAGATATACCATTAAATAGAGAACAAAACGAAATAGCATAGTGGTAAAGGTGCAGCCGCGAAAGGGGGGAGGTCTCGGGTTTGAGTTCGAGTGGAAGCGAAAGGGGGTGCACGCATATGAGGATGTGCGGGAAGGGCAGTGCGCGGGAGACCTCTGATCGCTGATAAAGGGGTTTGAAGTGCTGATAAAAGCACTCCCCCATATTATTTTTAATTTTTTTTATTTTTTTTAATTTTTTGACCATTATCATCGCTTTTTAAAAGTGCTCATAAAGGACCCTTTTATCATGCAAAAAAAAGCAGTGATAAAGGGGTCTTTTATCAGCGCTTTTTTAGCATAGATAAAAGAGGCCTTTATCAGCGCTTTTTAGAGCGCTGATAAAAGGGACCCCCCCTATATTAGCATTGAGCTTTACAAAGCTTTTTTAGCGTTGTTAAAGCCCTTTTTTAGCGCTGATATAGGCCGTTTTTTTAGTAGTGTACATCAATGTGTCTGGTATGTCAGTAAGTGAAGGTTAAGAGGCAGAAGTCTAAGGTTCTGATGCAACCATTACCCATACCAATACGGAAATGAGAGAACATCAACATAGACTTTGTCAATGGACATTTGAAGACATCCAAAGGAAACAATGCTATCTGGGTTTTTGTGGATCATCTTATAAATATTGCACACTTCATTACAATTCATGAGGATTTATCACTGGATCAACTAGAACGGATATACATCGGAGGCACGGTAAGGCTGCATGGATTACCACTATCAATTGTATTCGATCGAGATCCAAGATTCACATCAATGTTTTGGAAGATTCTTCAATATGATCTCGTTGCTGATATGAAATTCAGTATGACTTATCATCCTCCAACTGGGGGCCAATCTGAGCGGACTATCCAAACACTTGAAGAAATATTGAGAGCATGCTCAATGGACATTAAAGGAGGATGGGATCAACATCCCCCTCTAGTTGAGATCTCTTACAGCAACAGTTTCCACTAAAGCATAAAAATGGCTCCTTATGAATCCCTATATGGGAAGAGGTGTAAAACACTGGCATGTTGAGATGAAGTTGGGGAGAGAAAACTCCTAGTTCTGAAAATGGTCAAAGAAATAGTGGAGAAGGTTAAGACCATCCAGCATCACATTAAATCTTCTCATAATCAACAAAAGAGCTATGTTGATAATCATCGATGATACCTAGAGTTTGATTTCAGAGACATGGTATTCCTCTGCATATCACCGTTGAAGAGAGTTATGAGATTTGGGAAGAATGGAAAGCTTAGTCCAAGGTACATCGTCCCTTTTGAGATCCTTGATCGCATTGGAGTGGTGGCATATCGACTAGCACTCCCAGCAAACCTATATCAGGTACATGATGTATTCCATGTATCACTCTTGAGGAAGTACATATCAGACCCATCGCATGTACTCAATTTAGAGGTTTTACCATTGGATAATGACCTCTCCTATAAAGATAAACAAGTGAAAATATTAGATCATAGGGAAACATTTCTAAGAAATAAGACAATGCCCCTTATCAAGGTGTTGTGGCGAAACCACAAGTTTGAAGAGGCATTGTGGGAATTGGAGGAATTGATGAAGTAGGGTTACCCACATCTGTTTTAGTATGGGAAAAGTAAATTTTGGGAGAGAAATTTCTTAAGGGGGGAAGTTTGTAATGACCCAAACATTCATTAATGAAAATTACGCTTGATCTAATTAAATGAATTTTTATTTAAAATGGTTATACAATATATGCACTTCCTTGGTTTTCTGTTTTTGTATTTTAAAACACCATTAATAATTATGACCATTTCTAATATATCCATTAAATAGTGATCACATGATTTGTGTAAATATAGGGCTTTATCAAATCCAATTTACTCAGAAAAAGGAAGTGATGGCCTCATCTAGTAGACTTGACCCGTACGAAGACAATTTTTCAGTTCTTGGAAAAGAGGTGGAGTCATTGGGCTTCACTCTTGACCAATCCCAAGCTGAGCTTCAACACGTTAATCTTGAACAAAACTGCCTACGAGAGAAGAGGAATTTGATAGAGATTACCACCCAAGCGATGTTATCCAAGCCACCCCAAGAGCTTACCACCATCACACACCTTACCCTTAATTCTTATGCAGGTGTTATAAGGTGTTATGTAATAATACCATAGCACTATGATTATGTGAATTATTTTTGTTTAGAATAATTAATATACATTCATTTTATTATTGTTTATTTGAAAATAGTTTTTCAAGCACAATTACTATTTTTAGTTAATATTTAATTAAGAAATATATTTTTATGAATTAATTTATATTTGAATGATATTTTAATAAAATATTATTACTAAATAATATTTTATTAAATTTAAATTATCTTATAATTTTATGCATACAATTGAAAATTTTATCATGTTTGGAAGCTGTTTTTATCAAAACCCATAAATTTTTGATAAATATCAGTTTTTATTTTAAAAGTAAAAATTCAAATATTTAGAAAATTACTTAGATAAAATGAATATTGTTTTTGGAATTAGTACGTTGAAATTATCCAATGGTGAATTTTTCATATTTTTTTGAGCCAGTCTAATTTTTGGGTAGAAAATAAATACTGTTTAAATATATAATGTGTTTTATGACATCATAATGACCCGATAATGATGTAATAATATACTATAAACATTATGTTCAGAAAATATATGTTATACCATTAAAATAATTTTATTTTATGTATTTTTTATTTATTTTTCAAAGCAATTGTGGACCCTCATAGACTTATAAAACATTTTAATTTTGTAAATTGATTTCCTTAAGAGTGTGACTCACCTACACATAAGTAAGCCTAATATTTTAAGAGGTTAAGCAATTGGAATTATAAAATATTTTTTTATACTCCCCTTTGGAAAAAACCATGGGAAAATCCATGGTATGGTTTGTGGTTTTCATTAGTTTAATGTGCAGGGTCCAAAACATAAATAATAAAGAATTCTCTCTCTTTTCTTATATACACCCACCCAAGCTCCCACTTCCTCTTTACTAAAAGAATTTTTATATTGACCAACCTCTTATAAACTCCATATATAATCCTCAAAAGGTGCACCAAGCTCCCAAGAAACCTCTCTCAAGCCTCTCCCAATCTTTTGGGATCACACTTTCATGTAAGGGATTTCTTCTTTCTAATTTTTGTCCAAATTTTATTATGTTGTTATACACTTTTAATTTAAATTAAAAATGTTGGGGTATGATTTTTAACCTCGACTATACTTATCGCCTTATTTTTTAATGATTAGAGACCTATTTATCTCTCATTAATGCCTCTCGTGTACACTCGTTACCATGCCGAAATTTCATAAGGGATTTCATCCTTTCTCGTTTTGCCCAAATTTAATTATGTAGTTATAAAATTGTTTTCAATTAGAAATTTTGGGGTATGATATTTCACCTCCCCCATACTTTCCTCTTTTTTTAATGATTTTAGACCACTTTTACCCTCATTAATGACTCCCATATACACTCGTTACCATGCTGAAATTCAATAAGGGATTTCTTACTTTCTCACTTTTTTCCAAGTTCTTTATGTTGTTATACCCTTGTATTTTCAATTACAAACATTGGGGTGTTATTTATAACCTCCATAATATTACCCTCCTTATGTTTTAATTATTAGATACACTTTTCTCTCTCATTAATTCCTTCCATGTACACCAGTTACCATGCCAAAATTCTGTAAGGGATTTCTCTCTCTTCATTTACATCCAAGAAATTCTTTTATTTTATGAATATAAACTCCATTATATATGTTGGGAAATGTATCCATATGACCCCTTACTCTCCATTTCATGTATATTTTATGATACACCCTTTCCACTCTCATCAACCATTTTTATGAATTCTTATGTCACGTCATTAGGCTGTCAAAATTGCATAGCGACTTTCCAAGCCAAAGTCATTGTGTAGTGAATATCATGCCCATTTATTTATCAAGGGTATTCACCTTTATGCACAATTACTTATTGGTTATAGAGTTTCATGTATTAATTATTTATTCCTTTATTGTGGAATAAATGATTCTATTTAATGAATCCATGTTATTGGATTCATGTGGCACAATTATGTAGGAAATGAAATTATTAAGAAGGTTGTGCCCTGATAGCGCTCCAATACATTGGGTAACGATTAGTATCATGATAAGTCAAGTGAAATGAGGTTTTACTCATTATAATTCAATTGAAATGAGGGTTTACTCATGCTCAATGTGTAGTTATCCTTGGATCATGATAATATCATGTTAAATGTTGTTGCCACATTTCCATAGTATGATAAACATGCTATATCATGCCTTTATGTTAATGTTTCTCTTATGCTTCATTGATATGCCTATTCGCTAAAATGTATTATATTATTTATTTTATTCTTTTTTTACTCCATTAATGGTCTTTGTATCTCACCATTTTCTTATGAATGTCCTCAGGTTATCCCATGAAATTCTAAGTATAAAGGAATGTTGTGGTCATGTAAAAGAAGTTTTCAATAAAGATGTTGTTTTTTATGTTTTAAGTTGTTATGTAATGCTCATAATTTACCAAGACACAAGACCTCTAGATCCTCAGTGTTTTATTAATTGAAAGTTTATGTAATAAACCATGTTTAAGTTTTTAATAAAGAGCAGGATTTTTATAGTTGTTATAAAAGGATAGGTTCAGTTATTTTTGGTAATACACTCAGAAAACCCTTGTGAAAGCCTTAGGGATAAGACTAAGTATAATACAAACATCCCTAAGTTTTGGTGAGTAATGAGTAAGTGGTTTATCAAGAAAATAAATCCTTATCTGAATATGAGTAGGTAGAGGCGGCTCTGGAACTGATGTACCTAGGAGTGAAAACTTTGAAAAGGAGTTTCAGGCTTGACCTGAGATATCCTGGTACACGATAACAGGTCTTGCTGCACTCTTGGTTATGACACTCCCAGGGGATAAGATTTGGTAAATTTATGATCTTAGTGTGAAACATTATTAAGGGAATAAAAAAATTCCCTTAAGAATATATGTTGGGAAGTATATCATGGATAACATTGATTAAAGCCTATAAATTCATAAGGTAAGGAAACAAATGTAATTTATAAATTATCCCTTATTTTGTTTGGATTACCCTTTATATGTTACCCCTAACATTCCTTCAATTCCATATAATGGCCAGTAATATGAGGAATATGGCTAAAAACTAACGCGAAGGGCAACATGATGAGTGTCCCAATGAGATTCCAAATCAAATGGGAGCTCAAGTAGGATATATCGTGATTATGCCAAACTAGCTATCAAAAATCACGATTAACAATTGGTACCTTTTTCAATTCCCAAGGACATCATGGAAGATGAAGATGACGTCTCATGAAATTACATATGATAAAGGTGATAAGGTAAAGATGAACCAATTTCCTTCATGCAACAAATGTGGAAAGAGGCACCAGGGGAAATGTCACAAAGGGGCTAGGAGATGTTTAAAGTGTGGAAAGGAAGGGCACAAATTATCCAATTGCGATCAAAGAATAGATAAGGTGATGGATGGAAACAAATCTTCATATAAGGAATCTTACATGGTTCTATTTTATAAATTTGGATAAGTTGGGCATTATCCAAGACGATACTTTGTTGCAAGTGTTCAGAAGCACGATGATCCTCAACAATCCCCTTGATCAAGGGGGCATGGGAAGTCCTATTCTAAGATGGATAATGATGAATTAATCACATGTAACCACTACTTCAAAGTAGTATATATCATAATGTATTTCAATTCTTGACCAATTATTATGTCTTTTATTTTTTCTAAGAACATTTAGTCCCCATCTGAATTGATATTAAATCATTAAAAAAACTTCTATAAGTGTTGTATCACATGTTGAGATTTCTGGGAATGTTATTATTGAAAATTTTATAAGTCACCCTTTATTCTAATTTGAGGAAAAAGGACGAAGTCATTTCATATGCCTCAAGGCAGTCCCACGCATGATCTGGAGTTGGCAGAAGTGATATTTTCATTAAATATTAAATTTCAATAACTCTTTGGGGAGAAGTGTGAAATATACACGGATCCCAAAATCCTCAAGTATATATTCACACATAAAGATTTGAACATGCACCAAAAAAGATTTTTAGAGCTGATTAAAGACTATGACTGCTTAATCCATTACCACCCTGGGAAAGAGAATAAGGTGCTGGATGCTCTATGTAGAAAGGACCCCACGATTCTATCATTAATGAGAATTGAAAATAACCCAATCTTATTAGATTTGATGAAGAAGAACATGGTAATCCTAAAGAATGGAACATAATCAATCCTTTCACAAATGATTTCTCGTCTTTCTCTTTTGTAAAGGTTAAAAGATGCACAAAAGGATGATATGGGAATTCAGAAGAAGGGGAAACTATCAAAAAAGGGAAATCCTCAAAGTTCAATGTCAATGAAGAAATAATTGTGAGATTTGGGTCAATACTATGTGTTCCATCGAATCCGGAGTTAAAGAAGAAACTTTTGGATGATGCATGTAATTCAATATTCTCTATTAACCTAAGATGTATCGAGATCTCCGAGAGCATTATTGGGAGGATAACATGAAGAAGGAGATCACCGAGTATACATCATAGTGCCTAGTATGTCAGAAAGTGAAGGTTGAGAGGTAGAAGTCTAATGGGATGATGCAACCATTACCTATATAATTATGGAAATAGGAGAACATCACCATGGAATTTATCACCAGACATCTGAAGACATCCAAAGGAAACAATGTTATCTGGGCTTTTGTGGATCGTCTTCCAAATATTTCCCCCATCATTGCAAATCGGGAGGATTTCTCACTAGGTCAACTGGAACATATATACATCGGAGATGTGGTAAGGCTGCATGGAGTACCACTATTGATTGTATCCGATCAAGATCCAAGATTCACCTCTAAGTATTGAAAGTGTCTTCAACATGCTCTAGATACTGAGCTGAACTTCAGTATGGCTTATCATCCTCAAAGAGATGTCCAATCTTAGAAGACTTTCCAATCACTCGAGGACATGATGAGAGCATGCTCAATGGACTTTAAATGAGGATGGGGTCAACATATCTCTCTAGTTGAGTTCTCTTACAACAATAGTTTTCACTAAAGAATCCAAATGGCTCCTTATGAATCCATATATGGGAAGAGGTGTAGAACACCAGCATGTTGGGATGAAGTTAGGGAGAGAAAACTCCTAGGTTCAGAAATGGTCGAAGAAATAGTGGAGAAGGTTAAGACCATCCAGCAGCACATTAAATCAGCTCAGAGTTGACAAAATAGCTATTCTAATAATCATCGACGAGACCAATATTTTGATGTCTGAGACATGGTATTCCTCTACATATCACCATGGAAGAGAGTTATGAGATTTGGGAAGAAGGGAAATCTTATTCCAAGGTACATCGGCCCTTTTGAGATCTTTGATCGCATTGGAGTGGTGGCCTCTCGACTAACACTCCCACCGAACCCATCTAAAGTACTTGATGTATTCCATGTATCACTATTAAGGAATTACATACCTGACCCATCACATGTACTCAATTCAGAGGTGGTACCATTGGAGAATGACCTCTCCTATGAAGAGAAGCCGGTGAAAATATTATATTATAGGGAAAATGTTCTACAAAATAAGACAATTCCCCTCATCATGGTCTTGTTATGAAACCACAATTTTGAAAAGGAAATGTAGAAATTGGAGGAAGTGATTGATGTGGATATATTTTTGCATAGTTTTGCCACATATTTTTACTTAATTTTTAATGATTTAATTAATTATTTAATCACTTTTTATCTAATAAATGCACTTTTGTATTTTTATAATTAAATTTGTCAAATACTCATTTTTATAACATTTTATGTAATTATGGACCCTTAAATAGTTGTTTTATTCCTTCTTTGTTTTTAATTTAATTAATTTTCAATTTGTTTATTTAATCTATATTTGTTTATTTTATTTTATTTTTCATTATTAATAATTATTGAGTTTTCTAATTAATTTACTTTTAATTTTTAAGTTTATATAACTTAGTCGCGACTTTCTAGACTACCTGTAGCTAATATAATGATATCAGGGGTCCTTTTGCTCTACTGGTAGCTTGGTTACCGGTACTGTCTAATAGTGACCTGCTTTCTTTTTGCTTACCGGTAGACTGTTTTGAGTTGTAATGATGACTTTGTTATATCGGTAACCTTTGTCACCGTTTTCTTTCCTACCGGTAGCTCTGTTCTAAGTATGTCAGTAGCCTTTAATTTAAACTACTGATGGCCCTTTTATTAAAATTTAATAACGGTGAGTATTTAGTTTGGTTAAGTTAATTCTGCTTGACTTTTTAAAAGGTTAATTTTTATTTTAAACAATTACTTAATCATTGTAATTCTATTTAATTAACTTAGACTTTATTTTAATAATTAATCTTTTAACTTAGTTACATTAGAATAGGTTAATTATATTAATTAATTTGTTTAGATGTCCTGCTTATCATTTAAGTAATTTGTGTTTTTTTTAAATTAAATAAAATGGTTCACCCTTAATTATATTAGTTCAATTAGTTAATTAATTAATTAATTATTAGTTTTTAAACATTAATTATATTATTTTATGTATGCAGATTGGTTTTTAATTCATTTTTATTTTGTTAAGTCTATCGGTGAGGTAGACGAGCTCTTGCGGTGACTTATTGGGTCACCAATGATTTTTATTTTTATTTGATGTTATTCTTTATTTAACTTGTTTAGTTTTCTTTTAAATTTAAGTCTCTTATTAATTTAGTTAAACTGTTATCAAGTTTATTAATTTAATTGTTTTCAAATAGTTATTTTTTAAATAATAATTTTAATATTTTAAAGGTTAATAAATATCTTGTTTTTAATTAATGATATTTAGCATTATTTTAATTAATTATTTTAAGTCTTTTTATTTAATTTATTTAAGTTTTAATTCTATGTTTAATTTGTATGTTTATTTGAAAAAGGTCACTATTGGGTAACGGTGACCTTTGATTTTTAAGTTAACGGTGACTCCTGTGAGTCGTAATAGTAGCTGCTGCGTGCCTCACTGATACCCTCTACTTCTATCGGTAGCTGCCCTACTGATAAAGCAACCTCACTGATATCCCATTCCAACCACATTGTCAGCGCATTACGAGGATCTGAGCCAAGCGGTTTTTGAAGCTTGCAACCAGAGTCCGCTGCCGTCGCGCTGAAGCCGGTATGCGAACTAGTCCGAGGACGGGACGCCACTGATGTCCACCGCTTGCAGGAGGCGCCGCACTAATGTCGTCCGTTGATTCGCGCCATCACCGGCTTGGAGTTGCTGCCTTCCACCTTCGCTGGAAGTGCTGCTGCTGGAGGCGCCGAGTCAGTGGGGGTATGTGCTACTGAAGTCGTCACCGCTCTGTTGTGAGTTGCCTTCCGCCGCGGGAAGAAGGACCCGAGCAGGAAATCACCTGGGATGAAGTTTTTCTCCACCTGGATCCACAGCTGCGCCTCGCATTAGAGGAGTCGAGATGCTGTTACTCGAGCTGAATAGGGGAGCCACGCCGCTGCCTTGCTCGGACCAGAGGAGAACCATTTTGCTGTTGCCGAGAAGCCCAGCTGCCGCCGCTGTGGGAGTCACAGGATCCGTCGCGGGTCTGTCCGCTGCCACCCGCAGGAGCCGGGATATTTTGTTTTGCGCCGCTGCAACGCCACTGCTTGAGGTGAGTCGCGCAGTTGCAACAGTTCGTAGCCCTACGATGCTGGGAGGAGGTTGATGCCCTACTGCTGTTCGGGAGGTTTAGCCGGTTTTGAAGGAGGATCACTTCATATGCCGCTACTGGCCGAGCCGTCGTGGGTTTCCTCTACTGAAGACGAAGAACCACCATGCTGCTGTGAGGAGCTCGACCCAAGCCACTGCCACTATTGTTTGCATGTCGCAAAGAAGAGATGCCATCCGCCGCTGCTGGATGCCGCCGACGGTTGCGCCACCGCTGTTGGATGCCGCCAGTGCTAATGGAGTCAGCCGTGCCGTCTGGAGTCGTGGAAGCTTCTGCGCCGGTGTCCTGGAGGAAGGGAACTCTTTCGGCGTGGAGAAGAAGCCCAAAACCCTCCCCCTTCCTGCTGTGCGCCCAACTTTGGGGAGGGAAAATTAAAAAGATAAAATAATAAAACCAAAGTTAAACAAAAAGAAGATAAAACAAAATAATAAAATAAAGTAAAAGTAAAGTTAACTTTATATAAAAGTTAACTTTACTAACTCAAATAAATATAATATAATTTATTAAAGTTATAGTTTAAAATAATTATAAATTAATAAAATAGATTAATTATAAATTAAAATATTAAACTAAATATAAATATTAAATTAATACACTATTAATAGTATAAATATATAATTAATAATATTTATAAATAAACTATATCATTTACTTATTAATTAAAATATTTAAAACATATGTATTAATTCTATTTATTAAATGAAAACAAACTAATTATTAAATTTATTTTTACTTTATTTAATCGAACAATTTAATTTCTTTAATAGTAATAATTAAATTAATAATACAATCTTAAATATTAACTTATTTATTTATTTATGTTATGAATTTTTGATAACCTAGTTTAAAAATGGAAAAAATTAATAACTTAGTATTTATCAACCAAATTAAGTTAATAAATTTTTAATCAAATTATGTTCTTGTTGTAGTAATTTTTAGCGGATAATTGTATAAATATTATAAAAGTAAATAAATTATCAATTTACATTAGTTAACTATTAACGAGTTAAAATAACACTTAACTTTAAAATTAACGATTTTTCTTTCTTTATATTCATTTTATTTATTTTTCTTTTCTTACTTTGCAGGTTCATTCCAAAGTCAGAAACATGTCTATGTTTACGCAACTAACTTAACGAAAGTTAGTTATGTGGCAAAAACTCGCGCGACGTGCTGGTCGTGAAAAAATGGTCCTTTTGTAGTATGTGGGTAAAAGACCTTTGAAAGTCGGTGGAGATCGGGCGGTGACATGCACCAGATGACAGGAGATACTTAAACAGTGCAAGCAGCAGAATTTTTGGAGACTCTCATTCGCTCTCGCTCATTACTCATTCCACGATCACATACACTTGAGAGCGGGGACGTTCATCCAGACTCCTAGGAGACGAGCAGAAGGCGAAGGAGCCCGAAGGCAGAGCATCGCTTGGGGAGTTCTTCTTCCCTCTGTTCTTTTAATTTTGTACTCTATTTTTGGAATGTTTTTCACTTCATTAATCAGTATGATCGAAGGTTTAACTTTATTAGCTCAGGAATTTTAAAGCCTTCTGGTTATGATATTCAAATCTTCATTTTATTATCTTTTACGAAATTAGAATCTGTTGGTGAGACTGATTCTATTTCTAATATTTTGATCATTCACACTTCAATAATTTCAATTTCAATTCAAATTCAACTGGTGATGTTGTGTTTGAATGAAACTTCCAGAACATTAATGTCATTAACTTTGGAAATTTATGGCGAGTTCATTTCCAAATGTTATATTTTTAAAACCTTGATGCAGTTCGATTAAGTTTTGCTTTGGTGAAATCCAAAACCTAATCCTCTACCTGTTGAGTTTCCTGGTAAGGGAAATTCTTCAGTATTTCTAGAAGTGTGATTCGGTTGTATGATGTGGAGAGAACATCCATTCAAACCAGTAGTTTAGAATTCCTGAGTACTTAGTTTATCTCACTTCCTTGTCTTGCTGCTTTATATTAGTATACTGTATTTCTTTAGTATATCATTCTTAGTATAAACTTTAGTATCTTTTTAGAAAATCTAGTTTCTTCATCCTGGTTTCCATTTCAGTAATAAATATAAAAAAAATAAGAAGTAAAAAAGACGTTTTCCCCACTGCTGACAACAGTGGGGGTTTAAAGTTTTAAAACCTTAGAAATCACTCATCAGCATTCTCTGTGGTTCGACCCTACACCAATGTGCTAGTGTAGGAGTAATAAATGAAATTTTGAGGGCCGTGACGACCTTCGGCCTCTTCAAAATTTGGCGCCTTTACTGGGGAAGGCATGCACTGAGAGTCTATGGTTTGAAAAAAACATACAAAAAAGTAAAAAATAAAATAGAAAAATCATATAAAATAAATTTGATTTAAAAAAAATGTGAATTGGAATCTACTGCTTTTGTTGAACATTAAAATTCTGCATTAACAGTGAAACTTTTTGTGGTTAATCTCACCTTTTTATGTTTTAAAAAAATCGAACATTACAAGGACTTGAATCAAAAACTTGAGCCACATTGTGTGTGTTGTGGAGATTATGGAAATACTGCCTGGCAGTGTGTCTATAACCAGCCACAACAGGATTTTTACGTTGAAGAAAATGAAAAACAAGAGTATAGTCCTGACACCCTAGCTAAAATTGAACTTATTGATTCTAATCTAGATGCTAGGGTGGAACAAATTAATAATTGGCTTACTAAAACCCATGAAATACAACTTAGAGATTCTCAAGAGTGAGATCAAAGAATGAAAAGATTAGAAACCATGCTCTTGGATTTACAACAAAGGGTTAAAGAACAAGAATAATATGAAGAAAATGAAAATGAAAATGTTTATAAATGATTTGAAATAAAATGGAAGAGGAAAGTGAATCAGAAGTTGGGCAAGAAACCTTTCACTTTGAAAAAACTGAAACTGTTGAACCAGATATTGACATAACCAACTCATTAAGTAAAGAACACAACACTGAAAATACTAAAAAGAGATTTAATGTTGTTGAGTTGGAAAATTTTGAAACTGAATTAAAAAAGATTGAAAAAGATAGCCCACTTCTTTTCATCATCCCTTCTTTAGAGAAAAATCACTGTTTTAGGAGTTTTGATAAGGAAGTCACTCGGGATGAAGATATACTTGAAACTGAAAACTTTAATGTTAAAAACTCTTCACCCAATCTTTCTGAAATTCTTAACAATGAGCCTCAACTTGAAATTGGGAACACTTTGGAAGAGAACCTTAAGCTGGAAAACATGGAATCTGAAATCATTGAACTTGAACTGAAAACCACTCTTCCATGTTTTGAACCTGTAAACCCAATAATTTTTCAAATGTTGTTGAACAATGAGGACGAGGGAATGACATTTGAAGAAATACTAAATGATGAGTTCTCATTTCCCTTTTCTCTTAGTGATCACGTTTCTGAAACTTTTTATACTGAAATGGAAAGTAGTATTGTCATTCATGGGGAAAACTGGTTGAATTTGAAAAATCTGGAAATTGAATTTATTGAAGCTAAATTGAACATTACTCCCCCTGATTTGAACATCTTGGAACACACTACAGACATGGTTTTATAAAGTGAGCATTTTGAACATGAACTTAAAGTAGAGGGTGAACGCACACTTGTTGATGGTTTCAGAATTGATTTTATAGAAGCAGTAGATGTTCATTGTGAGTTAACAGATGAGAATATTTTGGAAGAGATTTACAGCCTTGTTAGTCCTGAATCAATTTGTGATAAAATAGACTCTCTTCCCTGTCTGTCACTTTCATCCTCATCAAGGTGTTGTGACGAAACCACAATTTTGAAAAGGAAATGTAGGAATTGGAGGAAGTGATGAACCAGGGTTACCCACATCTGTTTTAGTGTGGGTAAAGGAAATTTCAAGGGTGAAATTTCTTAAGGGGGGAAGATTGTAACAACCCAAACTTTTATTAATTAAAATTCCTCTTGATCTAATTAATTGTATTATTATGTAAAATAGTTATATAATATATACACTTCCTTGGTTTTATGTTTTTTTATTTTAAAATATCATTATGAATTGTGATTGTTTCTAATATATTCATTAAACAGCGATCACAATATTATTATAAATATAGGTCTTTGACAAATCCAATTTACTCAGAAAAAGGAAGCGATGACCTCATCCATTAGACGTGCCTCGTACGAAGCACATTTTTCTAAGATTAGAAGGGAGGTGGCATCATTGGGCTTCGCTCTTGACCAAGCCCAATACAAACTTCAACACGTTAAGCTCGAACAGAACTACCTGCGGGAGAAGTTGAATTTGATAGAGATTATCACCCGAGCGATGTTATCCGAGCCACCCCAAGAGTATGTCACCATTGCACACCTTACCCTTTGGTCTTATGTGGGTTTCATAAGGGGTTTGGTAATAATACCCTACCACTATGATTATATGCATTATTTTTTATAGAATAAAGAATATACATTCATTTTATTATTTTTAATTTGTAAATAGTTTTTAAGGCACAAATAGTATTTTTTTTAATATTCAATTAAGAAATATATTTTGATGAATTAATGGATTTTTGAATAAAATTTTAATAAAATATATTACTAAATAACTTTTTGTTAAATTTAAATGATCGTATAATTTTTACGAATACAATTGAAATTTTTATTAAGGTTTGAAAGTTTTTTTTGTCAAAACTCATGAATTTTCGATAAATGTCAGTTTTTATTTTAAAAGTAAAAATTCACATGTTTAGAAAATTATTTAGATAAAATAAATATTATTTTTGGAATCACGACATAAAAATTATCCAATGGTGAATTTTTCATAATTTTCTGAGACATTCAATTTTTTTGGGTAAAAATTAAATACCGTTTAAATATATAATATCTTTTATGAGATATTAATGACCCAACAGTGATTTAATAAAATAATATAAACATTAAATTTGGCCAATATATTTTTTACCATTAAAATAATGTGATTTTAGGTTTTTTTTACTTTTTTTTCAAAGCCTTAGTGGACCCACCAAGACTTATAAAACATTTTAACTTTTTAAATTGATTCCCTTGAGAGAATGACTCACCTCCACATAATCAAGCCTAATATTTTAAAATGTTCGGCCATTGGACATATAAAATATATTTTTTATAATACCCTTTAGAAAATATCATGGGCAAAAATCATGGGTTGTTATGTGGTTTTTGTTAGTTTAATGTGTAGGGTCCAAAACTAAATAATAAAGTATTCCATCTCTTTTCCTATATAAACCCACCCAATATCCCACTTCCTCTTCACTCAAAGAATTTGGATCATGACCAACCTATGCCATCCTCTCTATATAATCCTCCCAAGAAGCCTCTCTCAAGCCTCTCCCATGCCTTTGGGATCATACTTCCATGTAAGGGATTTCTTCCTTTCTCATTTTTGTCCAAATTTTATTATGTTGTTATACCATTTTAATTTCAATTAAAAATGTTGGGGTATGATTTATCACCTCCCCTATACATTCATCCATATGTTTTAATGATGAGATACCACTTTCTCTTTCATTAATTCCACCCATGTACACTTATTACCATGCCAAAATTTCGTAAGGGATTTCGTTCTTTCTCATTTTTGTCAAAATTTCATTATGTTGTTACAAAATTTTGTTTTAAATTAAAAATATTGGGATATGATTTGTCACCTCCCCCATACTTACCTCCTTATGATTGAGTGATGAGAGACATCTTTTCCTCTCATTAATTACTTTCATGTACACTCGTTACCATGCCGAAATTCTGTAAGGGGTTTCTTACTTTCTCACTTTTGTCCAAGTTCCTTTATGTTGATATACCTTTTTATTTTCAATTAGAATCATTGGGGAATGATTTTGAACCTCCCCATACTAAAAACCTTATTTTTTAATGATGCAATACCCCTTTCTCTCTCATTAATGCCTTCCATTTACACCTGTTACCATGCCAAACTTCCGTAAGGGATTTCTCTCTCTTCATTTACATCTAAGAAATTCTTTTGTTTTATGAATCTAAACTCCATTAAATATGTTGGGACATGTATCCATATGACCCTGTTACTATCAATTTCATGTAAATTTTATTATACACCCTTTCCACTCTTATCAAACATTTTTACGAATTCTTATGTCACGTCGTTACGCTGGTGAAATTTCACCATGAATTTCCAAGGAAAAGTTGTGTAGTGAATACCATTCCCATTTCTTTATCAAGGGTATTCACCTTTATGCACATTTACTTATTGATTATAGTGTTTCATGTGTGAATTCCACATTTATTTATCGTGGAATAAATGACGATGTTTAAGGAATCCATGTTATTTGATCCATGTGCCACAATTATGCATGAAATGAAATGATTAAGAAGGGTGCACACTGACAGCACTCCAATGAATTAGGTAAAGATTTATATCATGACACGTCAAGTATAATGAGGGTTTACTCATGATAATTCAAGTTCAATGAGGGTTTAATCATGATCCATGATCAATGAGCCTTGGCTCATGCTAATATCATGTTAAATGTAGTTTCCTCATTTCCATGTTATGATAATCATGCTATATCACGATTTTATGTTCATGTTTATCTTATGCTCCATTGATATGCCTATTGCCTAACATGTACTATAATCATCATGTTATGCCTTTTTTACTCCCTTAATGGGCTTTATAGATCACCCTTTTCTAATTCACGTGCTTAGGTTATCCCCTGCAATGCTAAGTATGATGGAATGTTGTGGTCATGTAAAAGAATTTATCAATAAAAATGTTTTGTTTTATGTTTTATGTTTTTATGTAATGTTTCTAATTTCCCAATACAATAGACCTCTCAATAATTGAGTTTTATTAAGTGAAATTTTATGTAATAAATTATGTTTAAGTGTGTAATAAATAGTAGTGTTGTTAATATATGCATTGTTTTTTGACATTTCATGTCAATACACATTAGTCCTTACCGCAAGACATTAAACTGCATTTCTAATATCCTTACCGCATGACATAAAACTTCATGGATCCACAATTTCCCTTCATGGAAGGTAATTCACAGTCCTCAACGCCTAATGTTAAAATTCATGGTATTTAGAGAACTATGTATGGATATATTCTCATCCCATTTGAGATATGTAGTGAAAACTAGGCCTCAAATCCAATTCCTAGATGAAGGATAAATGAAAAGTACCCCTCTTTTTCATATGATCAAAATCTATATAATATCTTTTATTTTAGGCCCTCTCCTCAGAGAACCCATCAATGAAACAATATGTGTCCCTTTTATATATATGAGTCATATCTATGTAAGGGACTCCAAATTCATGGCCAGTATTGGTCCAAAAACTTCCTTTATGCATTGGGAAATGCCCCTTTCACATGTCATATTCCAAATCTTGAAAATTTTTATATCTTCATAATCTTTCTTCGGTTATTGGTGATAAAATGTCTCATACCCAAGAACTCTTTTTGTCTGACTCTAAAGTACGTGCCCTAGTTGTCCTTGCATAAAATTTGCTTACATAATGGGCCTCTTAGCCTAAGGAAACCACTGTTTGGATATGATGTACATGCCCTAGTTGTCCATACATAATACATCCCACATAAGAGGTTTTTCATATATCAGTAACATCATTATTGGGATAATCATATTTTATCCCTTTAATCTTTAATGATGATATGCAGGAACCTGCAATTTAAAGTGTTCATCCTTTGTGTATTTGTATAATATCCTTTATCCCAACCTGAAAGTCTCCAAGACCATGGTTTACTTTTTCCTTCTCCATATGTTCAAAAAATATTGGAATGACCTTGGGACATTTGACCACATATCATCCATTGTTTCCAAACTATTATGGTATTGGTCATATGACCTAAAAATACAGGCACCATACTTCCTACGTTTGTGTAAGGCCTTCTTATAGAGACTATTTCTCTGATTATTTGGAAACCACTACTAGAAATACCCCTATTTTATTCAAGTACATTTCTCCATAAACTAGACTCTTTATTTAAGAAGATTTGAATCTCCATAAACAATCATCATCTTTTTGAAAATAGTATGTCAACATTTTTGAGAGTTCCTTTACTTTACTATGAAGTGTGTTCCCTAGTAGGCCTTGTATAAAAGTTTCCTACATAATGGGACTATAATCATGAGGATTAAATTGATTGGATATGCAGGACATGCCCTAGTTGGCCCTATATAATACAGCCCCCATAACGGGTTTGTATAATAGCGGTAACTTCATTCTTGGAAGAGACCACCTCTAAATACCATTATCCCTTTTCCTATGTCATTATTTAGATTTGGAAATCCCCAAATCACATCTTACAATTATTACTTTTCATACCTGAATATTGTATAACATTTCTAGATGAATTTCCAAGAATTGGAAAACCATTAAATTTTTTTTCAGAGCTAAAGACCTTAACTTAAATCCACATAATGTCCTTACTGCATGAATTTAAACTACACAACCCCCAATGTCCTTACATCATGACTTTAAACTAAATAGAATATTATAAAAATCCCTTAATGTCCTTATTGCATGACTTGAAACAACATGACATAATGTCCTTGATATATGACTTTAAATTACAATGAAAAATATTAGAAATATCATTTTTGAAAAATATAACCTCCTTCATACACTAAATTTGTGTCGGAGTGGTACCTCATTCCTAGCCTATATTGACACAGATGGCCTGCTTTATTTTCAAACACCTTTACATAGACAATCCAACCACTATGGTCTCGAGACATCCAAATATTAAACCCCTTTATCTATCAATAATAGAATTTGAAAATTTCTAGGAACTCCTTTACCTAACTATGCAGTACGCACCCCCCCAGTTGGCCTTGTATAATGTTTCCCACATAAAAAGCCTGCCAACCTAAGGATGCCACTATTTTTCTATGTAACACATTCCCTAGTTAGCCTTATATAATATAGCCCCCATAATGGTTTTATCAAATTACATTAAATTAATTCTTGGAAAAGACATCCTATATTATTATACTTCAAATTTTAGATTTAGTGACCATAAAAAACCACAACTCAAGATTCCCCTTGTAAATATCTGAGGAATATCGAGACCATCCAAGCCATCAAGCCTTGTTTGGGTTATAATATTGAGATTCATGGTCAAATATATTCAACCTAAAATACTATATTTATTAGTCTGACATGCATGTATTTAAACTTCCCATAAAAAAGAGACATAGTACTCACATGGCTAAAAAAACACCAAGGGAAATCTAGAAAAAATTCGAGTTTCAGCTTGTTAAACTTACACTCTGTACAGTTTTGTAAATATATAGCGATAAAAAGTTAAAAGGAAAAACTATTTCGGCTAAAAACCTAAAAAGGGATGCTTAATAAAAGGAAAGTTATCACCCGCTAAGTCCCCACTATATTGGGCTTATGCAAAAACTAGGGTAATAACACAAAAGAAACAAATTTTGTAGGGTTTTCCATATGACCCTAGAAATAGTCAAGATACGCTCACCAGGCCCATTGGCTTAGATAAAAATACGATCACATTCCATCATTATCATTTAATTATGATTATCCAGTATGAAAATGTCATGTTATGGAAATCGGCTTCAACATTAAAATTTAAAACAAAGGGGGATGAAAACATAGATTATTAGAAACAAAATTCTTTTCATTTATGAGAAAAAAAGACCCATGAGGAACATCCAAAAATTGGAGTCTCTCTGTTATAAATCATAAGAGTCCATCAATATAGATTTTAATGTGTTCAATGGCCTCTTGATACCCATCAATCACCTATTAATGTTTCATAAGTCGACTAGACTTAGTCTCCTTGGCCCAATAAAGTGTTTTAGTACAATCCACAATGGATCTTTCCCCTTATTTTTTGGATTCTTCTATCGATTAATGAAGTTGTTCAAGTTTCGTTGTAACAATGTCCAACTCTTGCTATATACGTGACATTTGAATAGTCTTATCTTTAGCTTTCTTCCTAAATTTTTCCATCTTTGTAGTATGACTAGCCTCATATTGAGATAATTATATTTGGAAATAATCAATATTAACTATAATCCTTAATTTTATTAGGTCCTGTTAAAGTTTTTGCTCTTTCTCCTACCTATGAATGGTCCCTTTCACTGTAGTATTGATTACATGATAATCAAAACCTCGGAATCCAAACATATTAAACACCATTGAGACCCGTGGAATCCATGTAGGTAGCTCCTAGAAGGATTTATCAGAGATATTCTTCCATATATCTCATCAATATTTATGACGTTCAAGGAGAAGAGCTTTCTAAAACTCTAGATCTGATTCAGAATCACTATCATAAGGTGGGATGTATTTCGGGATTAATGAACTTAATGAAGTTCCATGTTCGACTCCCTCCTGAGTGGTGTCTTCCTAGCCTCCCAATACTAGTTGGGCTGATGCAGAAGATTCTCCTTCAGACCTAGCAATAGAAGCTGATAATTCTACATGGTAAATCAAGTTCATGGTTATCTTCAAAATAATGGAAAGGGCTGGCATAATCTCAATGGCTGGTAACACTCACCTAGAAACAAGTCAGTATCCTAAGAAGACTCCTCCCCAATATTCCCAGCCTCATTAGTTTTTGTTAAAACCTCTTTTTGGGAGATAATTTCTTGAAACTTCTCAAGATTATCTGAATGAACCTCCAAAAGATTTTATATTTCAAGGTTCACCTGAGTCGACTCCTCCTCAATAGTGGGATTGACAGTAATATCAATGTCTCTTCTAGGAACCATCACTGTAGAAAATTATATAGTTGGAGTTTCACATTCCAACCAATTATGGTTAGAAAATCAATCATAAGAAGATTAATTGGACGGACAATAAAAACTCACATTCATTTGGTTCTATATAAGGTACTTCAAATTCTTCTAGAGTTGTAGGCATGTTAATAAGTTCTAATACTTATTCAAAAGACATGATATGATTAATCATAGATTCCAATGACATACCGAGACCTATGATATTCTCACTAATGGGAGCACTTGGAGAAGTTGGTTCATGACCCTCCTTTGATGACTTTAGACCCCGAATAGCGTCCTCAGTGACAGTCGTTGGGACAACATCAATCGTCGCAGGATTTCCCAGTGCATGTGACGAACCTAAAATATTAGAGAAATGGAAGTTATTTTTTGTTAAATATATATTATCATGAATGAATTCTGACATACCAGATGCCTCCTATCTCATATCAGTAAGGATAGAAGTAATGCTAAGAGTAGATGCCATTTTCTCTAGCCTAGATGCACTTTTAGTCCAAGGAGCTGCTTCATTTGTAGGAATCTGCACTAGATCGGAGGTACCCTTTACAATTCCTATAGGGTCAATCATAATTTACCTAAGGGAATAAATTTAATAATTTCCTATAATTCCAAGAAGTTTAAACAATTTCTATGGATGAAGCTAAAATTAATACTAACAGGAAGACTTACCGCGGCTGATAAAGAGTTCATCCACAACTTTATTTCTTCGGTGTCTTTTCTTATTTTCCTTCTTGGAGGGACTAACATCATCATCTCAAAAAATAGATATTTGATACCACAATACTCCTTCAATCTCATCCTCTATGGCCAGTCGGCCTGAATATATCTTTCCTAATTCATGGGGTGACTCAGAAACCCCAATCATTGTACCACCAGGGCTATACTATGGCGATGAAGCTTCAGTCAATTTTCCCTTGACCAACTGAAATTTAAGAAAGTATTTCCCCTAATTAATAATTATTTGAATAAATTATAATGGAATATCATAAAAGAATATGAGAATAAGAAAATTTACATCATTGGGATTGAAAAAATCATGTCATTTCTCAAGAGAGGTAGGTTTAATCCCTTCAATAGCACCACAATCTATCATTTAATTCACTCTTTTTTTTTGGTGGGGATTGAATTAATGATTGAATATATAATTTTATCTATCTCCCAAATATGAATTATAAATTCATCAATATTATTCTCCAAATGAATATTATATGGGGCTCGAAGACCTCCTATTCCTAGAATATGCACCCCCTCACATAAAAGCACCCACATGGTTTTAACATCATAATAGAAATTCTTCCATGCTTGAACTGATTTTGGTTGTACATAATCAGAGTATATTTTATCCTGCTATGAAGATGATCCCATAGACTGAGATTTTATAGGCTTCCCAATTCCTTCTGTCACTGATAGTGGATAAGAAAAAGGAACCTGACTCTCTTTTGGGAAATGAATAATGGACCGCCTAGGTGAAACTTCATTTGGTGATGCTGGTGTAGCCCTATTAATTTTGGAAGATAGATTTTATCTTGCATGATTTATCTTTGGTGATCTTGGAGCCTTGTCATCCTCACGCTCCGACTCTGTGGAATTAGTCTTTGATGGTGAAGAAGCACCTTCCAAATGAGAATATTTTTTCCTACTCCCTCCCTTTACTCCGACCTGAGGGACAACATTGTTTATCACACCTTCAGGATATGATGAAATCCAGAATTCATCATATAAGATAGTCAATATACTCTCTACTTCAAATACAGAAATATTAAACATTTCCCCTATCTTCTCCATAATTGTTAACATCCATAGTTGTCGAGCCATCATCGGATGTTATTCTAGTCTAACATGAACCATAGGATATAAATTAATTTTTTGTATAAATTTGAATTGGAGTGAAACTATTTAAGGATAATAGACTTCACATATTATTTCACCATCAATCTTATTGGAAAATACACCATATCTTTAAGCTAGCATATACACCCTCAACTATAAGTTGGTTGTCCCATAATTAATAAATATTCCTGTACCCAGATTACCATAAGGAAATAAGTAGAATTCCTTGAACATTCCCAACCTTGTCTTAATGTAAAGAGGTATTATGGATAGGGGAGGAACACTAGAGAAATATTGAAAAAATGGTCAAAACAAACTCCCTACGACCTGGATCCCACAATGCACAACATAGGTTCTGAAGTGAGTCACGATCCATCCCCATAGAACTTGGAATGGCCTTGCTATTATGAATGGAGACATACCTCCATAGATATGCAAAAAGCTCCTATGAATCTTCAATAGAATAGGGGAATCCAACCCCACCACCATCCTCTCTTTCAGCTTGTCTGCTATAACAAATGTTCCAGGCCTTACACCACCCTTGGAATCTTAGAAAGGCAATGAATATACACTGAGATACATGGATAGAAAACCCGCAAGATCCGTCTTGGAAGGAATTTTGGAGTTGACTTCATGTCCCCACATTTCAAATTCTCATTTATCTATTTTTGGGCAGAAGGTACCAAGCACACCTCTATTTTCCCCCTTTTTAAATCTAGTTGGATGTGTGTTGGGGGGGGACCTTTCTACTTCTTTTTCATTAGAAATATTTCCATCCACTATTTTGGATGAATATTCCCTCTTGCGTGGGTCATTGCAGTCTTGATCTTGTGAGATATCTTAAGTAGCTCACGTGCTAAGGCTGGTGTCTTTTCTACATCATTCTATGTAACCTTTAAAGGAATGAATTCATCATACATATCTCTGAGGATCAAAGCTCCCAAGATCTTATAAACATCCCATAAGTTGATCCCCACTTCTCCATAAGTCATATGGAAAGAATTCATCTCTGGACTCCATCGGCTCAAAAGTTCTGGCACAAAATCATCATTCCTATATATTTAGGTTTTTCTTACCCACACGAATTCATAAAATCTAGAGACTTTAAAATCATCTTTAAACACTGCACATGTATTGCGTACCCAGTACACCCACATCCATGCGGGATTTAATTCCCCTCTTGGGTGAAAGTCCAAAATTTTCTTCCAACCCTTTAACTGATCTATCTAAGAATCCAAAAATATGGATTAATAATAGTGTGGCTTTAGTTTGACTATGTTTGTTTTCAAATATGGAAAAAATGGGCTATGATGCATAACATAGGCCTTGGCTTCCATTCCATCATTGATACAAGTGCCCACAAAATAAATTTTGGTAGATGAAAAGTTCTTGTAGTCCTGAAACCAAGAGTTCGGGACATAGTTCTTTAGATCCTTTATTTTAACTTCACACAGATGACCATTACCATATAGTGGTGGATAATTACTCTTCTAAATGTTACAGTGATAATTATTCAAATACTTTTCCAGATTAGGTAGATTAGTGTCACAAAAAATTATAGTAATCATGCCTTATGATATTCATCATGTCTTTAATCCTTTTATTGTCTAATTAATCAATGGTTATAATTCCTTTAGGATCCATTTGAACCTTAAAATAAATATGAAATTCATTTTAGAGTAGGTTTGTTTTGAAAAAAATTAGAAATCAATAAAATTTGACAAAGGAATTAAGACGCTCATGTGAAACTGAGGTGTTCAAGTATGTCGCTCAAGTTTGGGTTTGCAAGTATCATGCCTAATGTACTTGTGTGAAGAGGAAAATATTTAGCAAAAGAAAATTTTGTTGCATTAGACTTGTGCATAGAGAGACAAGTTTTCTGAATCCTTTCAGATTTTTTATAAAGTGAATCCCCTATATATAATAAGAGGAATCTTACTTTTGTTACACCATCTTGCATGAAAACCCAGAACTTACGTGACCTAATTCCTTTTTCATCCCATTTTACCTCAGCATTAGACACACTTTTTATTCAAATACAATCTTGAGGGGGGGGGGGGGGTTAACACTTTGTTATATTATATGGATAAAAAAGTGACAAAGGGAAATTACTTATATGAAAGTGGTGAAAATGTAAGAAAAATACCAAGATTTCCCAAGGATTAATATTTAGTTCTCCCATGGTAGACCGAATCATTGGCGGCGTGCAAGTACTTGGATCCCCTAACTTGCACAACCCTTGATCACTTGTGTGCCAAATCATCATCACTCAGGGTACCATATTTTCCTATAAAAAGACACTTTGTGTCTTTATTTGTACAGATGAATTTACCTGAAGCTCGATTGTTGCTCGAATCTCCATAGTGCTTCACCCAAGTCCTCTGAAACCTCCATGGTAGTTTCATAACACCTAAAGTGGTGAAATTAAAGGGGGATAGAGAGAATTAAGTTCCAAAAGTGATAAAAATTAACAACACTTGCACAAATCATTCTACAAACCCCCTAATTTAATAACACTTGTGTGATTTTTATTCCTCAAGAAGGAAGTTGCACGCCCCACTTCAGGGAATACTTATGAAGACTCTTGAAGGATTGAGCCAAGTTACTCCCAAGTCTATTAATCCATGTTGTTTGTTGAATTCATTTTCATGACATGTCAAATTGATTATGATTTTAAAGATTATTTATAGTATAGGTCAGAACCTATGAGATCTCTCAATGAGTATTGATAGGTTTAGAGTATGCGTTTTTAATAAAAAGGACTAAAAGAGGGGGTGGTTTTGAAAATAGTTTTAAAAACAAAATGAGTTAATTTATAGAGTTTAATAGTTGAAAAAGTGTGTTTTTAAAAATATGAGGCAAATGGGTTTTTGTGATTTCACTACACACATTTCAAGTTCATTGTTCTAGGATATTCATTCAGGTTTGAAGTAATTATTTAATAGAAATTAGTTAGAATCCTGATTAATTACAAAGATTTTATTTCCATGCTTGAAGAACCAAACCTTGATATAATAATCTTTCTTCCAATTTCCAACACTTATTCATGGAATAAGATATTCCCAGTTATATTGAAATCTCAATAATGTGGGTAATAAATAGTTTATTGTGTTGTCTAATCAAAATAACACAAGTAACACACTCAAACCCTCGCACCGATCAGTTAGAAATTAAGATCACATTAATAACATGCATCAAAAAAAGAGTTCAAATATAAAATAATGTAATATAAATGAAATGAAATGTTTAAACACCCAAATTAATACAAACCAGTAGCTAATAAATGTGTTGTAACTCTCTTGACATGTGTGCATCTCCCTCACAATGAACGACCACTGTTTATCCCAACATTGAGAGGATGAGGAAGCTCAGGTGAATCTTCTTCTTAAATTCATCACTCCCTATGAGGATAGGGGGATCCAAAACCTCAAATGGGATGAAATGAATCCTATGGAACATAAATTTTTCACAAATTTACTCTCTTGGTCAAACTTTCAAATGAGGTGCCCATGGTTCCATTTTATAGCCCAAATGGGAAGTGGTTTCGTGTACCCAATTTTGGTCATACCATTTGTATCTTAGTTTTTGGTTGGTAAATGGAATTATCTTGACTTGGAAAAAACTAAAAACATATTTCCACACCTCTTGAATATCTCCACATAAAGTTTGGTATAATTTGGATTCCTACATCTCGAGATATGGATGAAACATAGCACACCACTTTTGACTTCATGTTGATTCGGTTTCTTGGACAGATCAGTCTGGATGGGCAACCAGATATCCAAATTGTGATTGTGTTCCTTCCTAAAAGTTGTATTCCATGATGTTTTGGATCCTTCAAAAAATTTCATCCCAATTTGATGCAGGTGTTTTGTGGAATGTGAAAAACAGTGGATAGGTTTCCTTGGGCTTCAATGCAGTTTGGCCCATTTTTATTATGGTTCATATTTGACCCTCAAAATCACCTCCTCCTACAATAAAATCACCAAAAAATATAATTTACCTTTTTAAAATGATAAAAATTAAATTATTGAATTGTATGTGATGTTCTATTTGTTATTAAATTTGTAATTTTAAATATAGAACCTGTTTAAAACATTGGTGTAAGAGTGAAATAAAGCAATGAATCATGGTGTGATCACACCCCCACACCTAAAAAATTTCACTCCTATGAAAAGTCATATTTCTATGATTTATGCATGTATATATTTAAAACTTTATGAATATTTAACATTCAATGAAAATTTAATTCCTGATAGAAATGTGATCAAATAAAAAATCAGACTGAGGAGTTATTCTCAGTGATCATAGAAAAAGATGTCTCAAAAATTATATCAAAATGAAATTACAAGAGGTTAATGATACCAATCGAAGAAAATAATTCAAAAGTTAATCATTTCACTAATTTTAAAAGTGTGTGTGTCAACCATTTCATGCAATTATTCTTACTTTTAATCATGTAAATATAAGTTATTTTAAAAATTGTCTACTTACATGATCCTTTCCACCAAACCTTCCCTACATACTTTGTAATAAAATTTCAAAATCCACTCACTTAATCATTCCAAAAAGACAAAACATAATACCTTGACCTAGATATCCCCATAATTTGTACATTTCATCACTCCCCTCAATGTTTATTTTTTTTTGTTTTCTGTTTTTTAGCACGTACAACAGTCAAATAATATGTACACACACCTAGGTAAATCTGGTAAAGTAATGAAATAGATCGAATAAGGAACACATTTATTGAAATATCATTTTTTAAGGTAGATAAATATTATCCTAACTTATATTTACCTTCTATTAAGTAATAAATTTTCACACTTCATGGTTGTGTGCAAAGATGTGTGGAGAGATTAAGTGAAACAATTTTCCTTTAAACTATTCACATAAAGTGTACCATTATTCTCAAAGGATTCAAAATGATACAACCATTTATATCAACAAAAGATATCCAAATTTCAAGAGAAATTCACAACAACCTATTGAATTCTTGTTAAATACAAATTTCATTAGAATTTGTTTTTGAAAGTTAAAACAACATGAAATAGAGAAATTCCACATGAATTTTAAATAACATCCATGATTAAGAGAGAATAAATTTCCATGATAAAGTGGGAATCAAAAATTAAAATTTTTGGAACAAAAGTGAGGGTGGGGGGAGGGGTAGCAAGTGAAAATACAATCCAGCAAGCCAAAAAAAGAAAAGCAAGAAAGATGATGAAAATTCCTAACTAACCCAATAATATTCCCATCCCCCACACCTAGAATGTGCATTGTCCCTATTGTAAAAAAATAGAATGTGGGGATGGATGAATTAAACCTAGTGGGTGTCATTGGTAGGTTGTTTCTTGAACTTGGAGTTCCTCAATCAGGAACTCTAGAAGGGCTTCATGGAAGTGCTTAAGTTTCTTCCCAATGATAGTGAAGGTTTTCTTTGTTTATTAATTTTGTAATTAAACAACACCAAATGAATAGAAATTAGTAAAAGTTTATGGGTCAAACAAGTGGGAATGAAGATTACCTTGATGTAACTTCATCCTTGAATTGTAAATTAGGACCTTCTACCCAATGTTTAACAGACGATGAAGGATGAGGCGGTCTTGGGAAGCCTTGATTCAGTCACCATAATTCTGAGAGTTCTCATATGAATATCTTCTCATTTCCTCTAGATTTTGAATCTACAACTTCCTTTGATCACCTACACCAAAAATATTAGAATTTCATTGTTTTATGGCCCAATAGGCTCAATTTTCAATCTCAATAGGGATGTGAAAACTCTTTCCAAAAAATAATCTGATATGGTGACATTTCAATGGGAGTTTTAAAAGAATTATGGTAAGTCCATAATGAATCATCAAGTTTAAGACTCCAATATTTTCTGTTGGGTTGAACCATTTTTTAAAGAATTTGTTTAACCTTCCTATTAGAGACCTTGTCTTGACCATTGGTCTATGGGTGATAAGTAGTAGACACTTGATTCCCAACTCCATACTGATGCAAAAGAGATTTCATTGTATGGTTATAGAAATGAGAACCCTGGCCACTAATGATAACCCTAGATAATCCAAATCTACATAAAATCTAGGTTCTCAAAAATAACACAACTATCTTGGAATCATTTATCCTTATGGCACATTATTCTACCCATTTTGACACATAATACACTTCTAGAAGAATGTAAAGGTTCCCAAATGAATTCGGGAATGGTCCCATAAATTCAATGCCCCAACCAAAAAAAATGTCATCGAAGAGAAAGGGTTTTTGTAGAATTTAATTTCATTTATATAAATTTCCCATTCTTTGATAGTGAAGAAAATATTTATAGAAATCATGGGCATCCCAAAAAAATGCTGTCCAAAAGAGACCAGAATCAATGACCCTGTGAGTAGGCCATTTGGGACCAAAGTGGCCCTCACAAGCAAGAGTGTGTTTGAAAATAAGGACATATTTAAACTCGATATCAGGAACAAAACACCTAAGGAATAGATCACTAAATGTGTACCAAAGGAAGGTTTCATCCCAAATGTACCAATGGGACTCATGTTTTAGACATTAATCCTTGGTTTTATTAAAATCAGCAGGAATGCAAGATACTAAAAAATAATTTATAATTTCAACATACCAAAGAATATCATCTTTTACTCAGTACAATTACTCATTTGGAAACATGTCATTTATAGTAATATAGGTGGATGAGTCAATGTTTGAGGATGGGGGTATCCTACTGATATTGTTTCCACCACATTATTTTCTTCTTTTTATATCTAATTTCTATATTGAATTCCTAAAGGAGGGGAATCTAGTGAATGAGAAGTGGTTTGGCTTCCAATTTCTTAACAAGATACTGAAGCATTGCGTGGTCTTAGAAAACAATGACTTTGGACCCTTAAAGGTATGACCCGACTAACTGCAAATCATTTTTTTTTCATTTTCAAAAGTCGGTTTATGGGTTCCTAGTACCCAAACCAGTTTAAGGGTTACCAGTAACCGTACAGACCATTACCCAAAATTCAAACAGGATTCATCCAAATTTAAAATTTCAAAATTCAAATCCAAACCATGGCCCACC
This sequence comes from Viscum album, assembly GCA_963277665.1. Classification (NCBI taxonomy): domain Eukaryota; kingdom Viridiplantae; phylum Streptophyta; class Magnoliopsida; order Santalales; family Viscaceae; genus Viscum; species Viscum album. The sequence continues at coordinate 91,074,247 of OY728154.1, forward strand.
ATATGCCACACACCACACCTCGAGCCGTGAGCCCATCATCACGTGTCACCATCATTCCAGGTCACTAGCGAGACCATCAGATCGTTGTCGTCAGAGCAATCTCATCGCCTCAGCATCAAACAACACCGACGACAACCATCCGCCACCGATCATCATTATCCAAGGATAGAAACATCACTGAAGACATCGAAACAAGACATCGATTCCACAGACAACGTCGCCAAATACATAAGCAAGCATTCAACACCACAATAACCCCAACATTGAACATCCACTATCCAGCAACCAAACCAGCTTTTATATTTACCTACGCTTTCACAGGACTCGCCGTCAGAATACCTTCATTCCCATCCTGAGCAGAAACCTCTGAACACCCAAATCACTAAATATCACCACAAAACATGAAGACACATAGAAATCACCACAAAAAAACCACAAAATCATGAGCGGGAACATCCTGTAGCCTAATCCAAGCTGTCGGCGCAACCTGACGGCGACGCTGAACAACCATGCCGGAGCAGAAAACCAAGTCGCACACCCAAAAATGGCCTGAAGAAAATCAAGATCACTTGAACTGCAAGTCCAACACCACCTTCAAGCCCTCAAACAGTGACCAGATCCACCACATGCACCCACAGAAGATGCAGGAACGTGATGAAACCCTCACCTCAGTAGCCAAAAACTCGAGGAAGGACCCTAACGACACTTCCAATTGAGCACCGAGAAGATCGATCCCACGGAGTCGATGACACCGCTAGAGGAAGACCGCACACCATAAACTCACCGGCCAAGGTGACGAGGAGGGGAGAGCCGAACCACAGATTCAATCAACTCTTTTTGATAAGACTACCCCAATGACATAGTTAGAGGCGTCACACATGAGATCAAATGGTAAATCCCACCGAGGTGGTTGGATTATCGGGGTGATGTGAGAGTCTTTTTCAATTAATAAAAATCTTCCTCACATTCTTTATAAAAAACAAATTCCTTTAATTTTTTTGAGCAGTCAAGAGAGGGTAGTGAAATCTTACTAAAGTCACGGATGAAATGATTGTAAAATCCAGCATGACCAAACAAATACCGCACATTCCTCACATTTTTGGGAAATGTTAGGGAAGAAATGGAATCCACTTTTTATTTATCGACTTGGATACCATCCCAATAAAGGACATGCCCCAATAATATACCTTGTCACTCCGTGAAATGGAATTTCACATAATTTAATACGAGATTATTATCAATACAACGATGTAGGACTGAACATAAACTACTCAAACATTCATCAAAGGAGGATTGATAAATAGTGAAATCATCTATGAAAACTTCCATGAAATGTTCCAGGTAATCCAAATAAACACTAATAATGCATCTCTATAAATTACCTAGAGCATTGCATAAACCAAATGGCATCCTCCTATATGAAAATGTAAGGGGAAAGTAAAGGTTGTATTTTCTTGATCCTTAGGAGAAATATGGATGTAAAATTATTCATAATACCCATAAAAAAACAGTAATGGGACTTCCCTGTTAGCTCATATTGCATTTGTTCAATGAATATTAATGGTAAATGGTCATTCCTTGTGTATTGGTTTATTCAGTGATAGTTTATACAGGCACAACAACTATTCTGCACATGAGTTGGAACCAATACATTATTTCTATTTTTAATTACCATTAGACCAGTTTTTTTAGAAACCACTTGAACTTGACTGAAACATCGGCTGTTAGAGATGAGATAAATGGTTCCCGCATCTAATAATTTTATTACCTATTTTTTAACAAAATATAGTAGGTTTTGGTTCAGTCAACATTATGACTAACTCACTTGTTTATCCTCATAATTTTACTATATATGATGTATAAGAATTAATGGTCTAATTCCAGGAATGTCAACAAGTGTCAATCTAAAATCTTGTTTATACTCCCTCAAAAGTTCAAGTAGTTGAAATTCATGCTCAGGTGGGAGTGAACTGGAAATGATGATAGACAACATTTTTCCATTCTCAAGATATGGATATTTTAAATCTTGAGGTAGTTGTTTTAGTTCCAATTCAAGGGGATTTTGGATTAATAGGAGTGTGTGTGAAAGTGATAGGTCACTAATCTCATCTAATTTCTCAATGGTATCATCCTCAGATGAGGAAAAATCTTTTTAAAATCTTAGAAGTATCATCTATGGTCATGTGTTTATCTATGTTAAAGAAATTATCAATTAACCACCACACATGAAATTTTTCTAGATAGATACAACATTCTATAAATGATTCACTTCCTAGAATATCAATCAATAAAGGAAACTCAAAAAGGGTATTTGGGGGATGAATAGATGTTTCTTCATGGGAAGGGAGTACATCAATTGAATTAACAGAGAGAGGGGAATGTTGCTCTAAGGGGTGCTTCCTGGAATCAAGGATATTGAAGTGGAAAATGTAACCACAAATATTTATATATAATTCACCATTGTTGAAATTAATTATGGTTTTAGTGGTTTTCAATATGGGTATTCCCAATATAATAGGAGCATGTTTATTCATCCAATCATCTTCCATTTTTAGCACATAAAAATAGTAAGAAAAATTAAAATTTTCACCCTCACAAGAACATCCTCTAACACACATGAAGGGTGTGATGTAGTCTGATTTTCTAATTGAACAATAATTTCAGTGGGCTTTAGTTCCTCAACCTTCAATAAAGAGTAAATAGAGTGAGGCATCACATTTATTGATGCACCCAAATCAATCATAGCATTAAAAATTGAATAATCCCCTATGGTGTATAGAATTGAGAATTTTCCCATATCATTTCATTTGGTGGGAAGTGATGGATATATAAATTATGATATTTTCCTCCCTAAGATCAGCCTCTCATCACCTTGGAGTCTTCTTCTCTGTGTACAAAACCCCTTAAAAAACTTTTCATATCGTGGAATTTTCTTCACATCATTGATAAAGGGGATGTTAACATGTAATGTTTTTAATGTTTCCAATATTTATTTATAGGGTTCACTTTATTTTTGTTTTCTTATTTGAGTAGACCTTTGGGAAAATGGAAGATGAATGTTTAGGCTAAGTGACTCATCAATAGACACACTCTTTCATTTTGATGGGTTTCTCTCAGGATATGGTTTTTCAACATTTGGACCAATATAAACGGTTGGGATGGTGTTTTACATAGGAGGGTATGAATCTAAATAAGGGTAAATATTGAATTTAAGTTGATTTCCACTCCTAAGGATGATGGTGCTGACAATTCCCTTATCCCTAGGATTAACTAGTTGTTGAGAGGGTAGTTTACCCGACCCATGACTTTGTATTTCCCCAACCAAGTTGGATAGTTTTCCAAACTAGGTTTTTAGGTCTTGTATGGAAGCATGGGTGGTTTTTTGGAATTGGATATTGTTTTTATACAGTTGATTCATCATGTATTCTACGATAGGCTGAGGTTTTGGAGGGTGTTTTTGGAAAGGCCTTTGTTGTGGTTGAGGATTTTTGGGTGGGGGTGGATTACTAATCTACCCTGATTGATTACATGGATATTGAGGTTCATTTGAATACCTTATTTCCTATAATATTGGTTTTCTTTCCACTTAGGGTTGGATGGATTGTAAGGTTCTTTCCTAAAGGGTTGGTTATAGGGGTGGTTTGGAAATATTTCCTCACAACTGTTTGAAGTTTCTCTCAATTAAAGATATTGGTTAGAGTAATGGGTTTCATGAGAACATATATCATAATGTATGGGAGGAGGATATTGAATTTCCCTTGGGAAAGATAAATTTTTCGTAGTGGTTTACTTACCTCTTCAAACTTTGTGTCCATCTTCTTCTCAAATTTTTTAGGTTGTACCTCATGGACACCTCGAATCGGTACATTATTTCATGAACTGAATTGCTTAGTGTTTTATGCCATGTTATTAATTAGGGTTATTTCATAAATTGGGGTCTTATACTCTAGAACACCACCTACAACATCATCAACCATATTTGTATCAATAGAAATTAAACCTTTATAAAAATACTGAATTAAAAGTTGATCACTTATTTGGTGATGTGGAAAACATGAAAAAATACTTTTAAATATTTCCCAGTATTAATGAAGTGTTTAACCTTGAGATCTTTTTATACCACATATTTCTTTTCTTATTATTGCAATTCTAGAGGCTGGGAAGTATTTTTCAAGAAAAAAACATTTCATGTCTGCCCAACCTCTAATTGGGGAATTATGATAATATAACCAATATTTTTCAATATCATCTAATGAAAAAGATAATTCCCTACGAATTACCTATTATTAATACACATTATATGGTTTTAAAATCTAATACATGATATTAAATTATTTTAAATTCTTGTGTGGGTCTTCACAAACCAGTCCATGGAATCTTGCTAATAAATGAATTAAACCGGATTTAAGTTCAAAATTGGGTTCCTCACCTTGGATTTGAATATATGTGGGTTGGATATCAACATAAGCCGAGATTAGTTCTCTAAGTGTTTTATTGTATTTATCCATGTTATACATATTAATTTCAGGTTCTAATTTGGTTCCAAAAGGAGAGGGGTTTAGAAAAGTCTCAAGTGGTGGTTTGTCCTCCTTCAAAATGTTGTCTTGTGCATCTCAGTTTCACTAACATAGGATCCTCTCCAGTTCGGGTTCAAAAGGGGGTAAATTTCTTAGATTAGAATGCTTCATTCATATAACCTACACAAGAAATAAATCATAACACAAAAATATATGTAGAGGTATAATATAAAATAAATAAATATTCACAAAATTTAAAAAAATCCTATAAAAAACACACACTATAAACCAAAGTGCTCCCCAGTAATGGTTCCAAAATTTGAGAGTGTTTTCATGACACATCAAATTAATTATTATTTTAAGTTTGATTTATAATATAAGTAAGACCCTAGGTTGTCTCTTAAGGAGATTTTATAGTTTTAGAGTATGCGTTTTTAATAAAAAGGACTAAAAGAGGTGTGGTTTTGAAAATAGTTTTAAAAACAAAATGACTAAATTTAAACAGTTTAATAGTTGAAAAAAGTGTATTTTGAAAAATATGAGACAAAGAGTTTGTTTTGATTTCACTATAAACATTTCAGGTTCATTGTTATTAGATATTCATTAAGGTTTGAATTAATTCTTTGGTTGAAATTAATTGGAATCCCAATTAATTCCAAAGCTTTTATTTTAATGCTTGAAGAACCAAACCTTGACATAACAATCATATTTTAAGGGTAAAATATTTATTTATAGAATAAGATATTTCAAATAAGATTTAATTATAATGAATATGGGTAATAAAATTATTCTTGTGTTTTCTAATTGGAACAACACAAGTCACACACTCAAAACCTCACACCAATGAATTAGAAATTAAGAGCAAATCAATCACATGCATAAAAAAAGATTTCAAATATAAAATAATGTAAGATACATGGAATGAAATGTTTTAACACCCAAATTACTCAAAAACCGTGGCTAATAAATGTGTTTTAACTCATGTGTGTAGCTCCCTCATAATTAACATCCACCATTTAGCCCAACATTGAGAGGAGGATGAAGGTCGGGTGGATCTCTTTCTTTATTTCAGATCTCCCTATGAGGATAGGGAGGTCCATAACCTACAAGGGGGTGAAAGGAATCATATGTAACTTCAATTTAGAATAACATAACTTTCTTGGTTGAATATAAAAATGAGGTTTCTAGGGTGCCATTTTATAGCCAAAATGGGAAGGGGTTTTGGGAACCCAACATTGTTTATACCACATGTATCTTAGTTTTCGGTTGGTAAATGGAATTATCTAGATTTGGAAAAAACTAAAAACATATTTACCCACCTCTAAAATATATACACTAAAAGTTTGTCATCGTTTTGAGGCCTACATATAGAGATATGGAAGAAACACAACCCACCACTTTTGACTTTGTGCATATTTGGTGTTTTGGACAGATTAGTCTATATGTGATAATATATGAAAAAACTTGGACCGGGTCCCTTAATAAAAGTTGTATCCCATGAGGTTTTTCATACTTCCACAAAATTTCATCCCAATTTGAGGCATGGATTTTTCATAATGTGAAAAAACGTGGATCGGTGTCCTTGGGCTTCAATGTAGTTTTGTCCATTTTTCTTCTAGATCATATTCAGCCCTCTAAATCACCTCCTCCTACAATTAATTCACCCCAAAAAATAGAAATTCCCTTTTTTACAGTGATAAAATTTAAATTATTGAGTCATGTGGTAAGTTTGACTTTTTTATTAAATTTTGAATTTCAAATACAAAACCAGTTTAAAAGAATGGCAGAAGAGTGAAATAAACTAGTGAATCACGGTGTGATCATTCGTCACTTATGGTGACATCAATTTTCCCAATCCTTCTTGCATGACATTGACTTGATATCCCCTTATTTGTTCACCTCACCACTTTAGCCTGCTCTAGTCTTTCATGAAGCCTCCTTCAAATCCATTCATGGTAGGGCCTCTCCTTCATTTGCTCCCTTGACTGAAAGGGATTATGTTGAAACCTCCACCAAGACCTCCCGATTTACCAAATCATAGATAAATACACATCTGCGTGTCTCCTATTTGGATTTGGATATCTATGGTTAGCGGTTTCCTAGACGTTTCCTACTAAAGGGTAAGGGTCTTCAGGGGTGTCCATGGATTTGGATATCAATGGTCACGTAGACCCTTGTCCCTGGGATAATGTTGAGGAGTTCCTAGTCTTGGATTCTAAGGAATAGACTTTATCCTCCCCTTATCATCTCTAAGACCTAGAGCCTACATTCCCTAGTATGTAGGGTAAGGATCACACTTCATTTTCTTTTTTCTAAATAAGAATTCTCCCTCCCCACTACGCAGCTCATTTTAGGGAAGCCATCCTGGTGTAAGCCTCTAACCATTCAAGTAGGAGGTTGCAATCTCACTCCTCTCTACACCCTTCACCTTCACCACTTTCTTACATTTGACCCTCATCCAATGTAATAAGGGGAAATGTTATAGGAATGACCTCTAATATCATAGGTTTGACCTCTTTCATCAGCATAGGAGAAATTGTGTGGTTTATTGAATCTTTTTCATCCTCTTATTTCTCACACTAATCATGGATTACATGTGATTAAAGGTTTTTAATGATCACAACATCCAAAAAAATATACTTGAAGGAATGAACTATGAGAACTATGATTCCCACTATAACTGGGATACTTAGGAATCCTTCTCAATGCCCGATCTCCACATCATCTCATCCATGAAATGATAAATCATTCCCCCATCAAATGGGATTCTTCCTAGGTGTAATCCTCAAATTCAATGAACTATGAGAAATCTAATTCCCATAATAATTGGGATAGGTATGAAGCCTTCATCTAGAGCTTGAGCTCAATGGACATCCTCCTTAGGAGTCCAACCCTAATTCCCTTAATCTGGGAATCCTATTTAGGAGTAAGCCCTGAATTAAGACCCCCTAAATCTCTATGAGTTAATAAATATATCATGGACCCTATTACAAGGGCATCCCCTTTAGGATTAATCCCCAACCTATTTCTCTCAATGGGCCAGACTCCCCTACAAGACTTACCAAACTACATGGACTTTGAATCCCATTCAAATGGGATATGTAGGAAACCTCCCTAAGGTTCAAACCCAATATTACAAGTCAACCCGATTCTCTTTGGGTCCTATCCATAGTAAGGTCTAATTAAACATGGGAGATCATATTCATTCCAAGTTCCTTGGGCTTCTTAGGTATAAGTCCCACACCATGATTTGATTAGGAACCTTCCGTCTAGATGTCCATACCACACGACATTAAATTGTGTATATGGGTCCTTATCACATGACCATAAAAGTTATGATTTGTCCCATTAAGCGGAACCAAACTATGTTGGTTTTGATTCCTTTCATGAGGATATATAGGTAGCCCATCTATGGGTTTGATCCCAACATCAAAACAACTTCCACCCCCCGGGATGGCGATAAAATCCAAAGTGACCACTATCTATGGGGATGATAATAAACTCTAGAGTAATGTTATGTCTCCCTGGATGACAATAAACTCGAGAGACACTTTCTTCTACCTGGATGAACATAAATTTTAGAGTTCCCCACTGAGTGGATTAAAAACCAGCATTGTCATAATAACTACCAAAGAATATCTAAGTATTATATGTGAGGATACCATTAATAGAGAACCTCAAATACATACAAATATCTACATTGACGAAGACCTAAAATAAATACAGATGATTATGAATTCAACATATACTAATAATTGATTGAAAATTTCATTGGAAACATACATTATGCTTAGAAAATTAACAAGGATTCCTAAACATATATTAAATCTATAATAGTGTCCTGGAGTAGGCAATAATTCCCCCAAAAAGGGTGGGATGATCCTGACCTCCCATCCTCTCAACCAATGTGAGTTCTTAAGTATCATAGGTCAATAAACATAATGAATTCCTACCTCTGGAAAGAATTTCCATTTGTATATAGAACCATTGGGTGTTTCTAGTTCCATAAAAAAATTTATTAGAAACCATTTAGAAATAGTGATTCCTAACTAGAACACATGTTCTGAATGAAACAATGACTATATGATGCATTTCATTTTTTGTATCATTCCTTTGTTTCAGTTCATTTATTATGCATACTCTGATATTTATCTATATGTATGTTCTGGTTATTTCTGTTGTTATTTCACTCTAACTAGAGGTTATAGTCTCCATACTATATCTTTTAACCCTATCCACTAGTCAGTAGCCCAAAACATTTAGGGATTCACTCTTGAGGTCTTCTGGAAAATCAGATCGGGTGATGTGTCAAGTCAACCCAGGCTAGTTTGTTACAGATGTAAAGGGGTTATTAGTTAGGTAATGTGAATTATTGAGGTTGTGTGTTAATTATCCCTTGGTAGGTTTGTTTGGAGCCATAATTTCTCATGTCCTAGGTTCTCTCACTCCTTAAAATCATTCCTATGTGGTCATGATGGTATGGGTAAGCACCCCCTTCACTGATATCCATTCTTGGTTAAGGAGCAAGTTTTTTTATGGGTTCCTAGAGTGATGATGTGGTATTAGTTGTTATAGATAATGATGTTTGGAACCTCCTTTAATAATATATATACTTTAGTAATGAACAGTTCCTCCTTTATAGTTTATTGTAATGATGTGGAAGTTAGAGTAGTTGAGCATATCAGATACTTCTGATCTAGTGATCCCTAAGTCACCCCTTGGTTACATTTGGGAGTCAACATAGAGTTGGGTTATCATCTTAAGAGTTCATGGAAATTTTTGTACTCTAAGAATCGTTAGATTCTTGAGATATTCAGACCTTCATGGGTTGGATCTATGATGGTTGTTACAACTCCATGATTCTAAGAATTCTAGTCATGGAGCATGTCTGGATTATATTATCTTTGATTTCCTCTTGGTTACCATCTTGTACCAAAATCTTTGATCTGAATTGTCTATTAGTCATTCCTTTATCATTTTAGTACATCCTTCTAAGTATATTTATATTAACCCTTTCATGGTATTTGTTCCCTCGTGTGTTATTTATATGTAGAATATAAAGGATTCAAATATGCTCTTCATAGATGGGGAGCTGGTGTAGCTTGTTCAGAGCTAACATCTAGTGATGGACATGGTGGATACAGTATTGGAAGAGCTTAGTGGAACCATGAGATGATATTAGTAGGTGAAATTCATGTTTATAGTAACCTTTCAATGAGGTCATATTCATCTTATTTTCTCATGTTTCTTTTACGTTTTAGTTGTGGGGAATATATCTTATCCCTTTTTCATTATATATTATGTACTAGTTATATTTATTGTTCTTAGAGATTGTATTACACATGTTATTCATATGGTTTAGTTATTTATATATATCATGTTAGTGTTTTTAGTTTTTATTAAACATTAGATTTATGTATCTCTTATAGGTTTATTTAGGATAAATCCTCTCATATTTTGAGATTTTCCTACTCTATGAAAGTCAACATCCCTTGGCCTATTAAGGTGGGCTTAGGGCGGTATTCTCAGCTTACTACAGGCCCAAGTAGGGACCCAATGGGTTGGGTTGTGTCGTTTTGATAATATTACATATATTATACAATATATTAAATACATTACATATCTCAGTATGTGATCCCATGGACTTTATCAATTTTATACTTCAGTTCAGAGATAATTCGGATGTAACTTTGAATGATTTTGGACTTTATTAATTTCTTCAACTTAAGGGAATATATTACACATTTTAGGGTTGTTATTTACTTTGATGAACTTATTAAACTAGTAAATATATTGAATATCAATAACTTTGTCAACTTTTCATAGTATATGGCCCATAATTTCATAACTCAACTCAATGCTTCGAAAATTCATTATAATAACTTTTTAGATGGATTTTCATCTTCTTCACTTAGATATAAAATTCATCAATGACTAAACATCATGGAACCCAAATTATTTAACTCCTTAAAATCTTCTTAAATTGGTTCATCACATAAAATATTTTGTATTAACTCATAACAATAACATTTCCATGTGAATGAATCTATAATACAAACCTTAATGGAAACATATCGCTTTTATTTATTTAAATCTACTTGACATATAATATACACATAAAACCTAGGAATCATTCTAATTATTTACCATATAAATATAAGCAATAACATACATCAATGATAGAAGGTGAGCCTTTAATCCCCATGCAGTTTCAATAACTTAGAACACAATAAAAAATTTCCCTTTGGAACTTAAACCTTATTCTCATATTCATGCTTGGTCACTCTAATATACTTCCAATCCATTCTCTTTTTTCACTCATTTATATAATCAAAATTTCATTCATTCCAATTGAAACGTCCAAACAAAAAATACATCACAATACAAAGTGGATTCAGAAAACATCCCCATTTTTTATCAATACCAATGATAGAAAATAAATATCAATATGTTATTTCATTTTATAATCTTTTCACTTTTTAATTATATTCTCTCACCCCATTAATGATAATAAATACAAAGAAAACATAGATAGGGTGGTATTAATTCACATATATCAATGTGTCATCAATAATTAAACACTAATTCTACTTGATTTGTGGTTGGTATAAAAACAAGATGGTCTAATATAGATAAAAATAGTTATCCATAGTTTAATAGAATATGATACCAAATGAAAACAATTAGGGGGTTTAAAATATTTTCAAGAAAATACCAAATTATTGAAAAAATTCACATGATACCAATTGTTAAATAAATTATCATTTGATTTTTTCAACCATAAATTAATTCACTCAACTTAACACATAGATTAAAAACATTTAATAACAAGTAGCAATATTTTTCTTTATAAATTTTCCCCATATTTTTTTAAAACATATAATTTCTCAGTTCATTGATAGATTTTTATTATCCTCTATAACACTATAATTTATTACTGAAAAAATTATAATAGAATACTAAAACATACCTTTTTAATGAATCATTTTCAATAACATTACCAAACTCTAGATTAGTATGAAATTATAGCTCCTGGAGCTTCTTAAACTACTCCACTGTAATGCCCCGACCCCAATTACCCAAAGTCAGTGCATTATTACATAACATTGTCATGATCACAAAGGATCAATTCTTGAAAGAACGATTTGTGTAGTAGTCTCGGAAACACTTGATATATTCATAAGTCTTACATTACATCATAAGGTAGAAAAAACTACAACAACATCTTGTCTTCTTATCCCCTCATACTATCCCTACAGGTTATTCATAAATTACTTCTTCACGTCCTGGAAAAAATAAAACATTGAAAGGGGTGAGCTCAAATGCTCAGTAAGGATAACAATATAGCAGAAGCTTTCATAGATAAGCATAAACACCTAAGGCAATGTATAACTTAAACAAAAGCCTTTTAAACTTGAACTTCAACATAATATGGCAAAGATAAACTGAAATAATGCCATTTACTTATTCACATGAATATTCCACTAGTCGAATAATCACATGAAATATCAATAACCACTTTCATAATGATAGAATGCATAATGCCAGACTATCATAACCACGTAGCCAAGGCCTCATGCCGAGACTACAAATAAGATTTTGTCAAGGCCTCGTGCCAAGATACTAGTTTGTCTCATGAGACCTACCGATGCATCAAGGAGCTATAGTGGGCTCCACCCATCACTTACTAAGTCCAATTTATTCCTCATATGAACAGGTTTAAACATAACATAAACATTCATATTAAAACTAGCATACGAAATGTCAATACTTTCTCCATAAACCATGAATGGTATAAAAATAACACATCCACAGTTAAACATATCACAAAACCTTCAATACAATATGGAGGTTTTGTATTATAATAAATCAACTTCAAATAAGCTTAAAATCCATAAAAGGTTGTTAACATAGATGAAATCAAAACTATTTGAGATAAATATCTCTTTTTTTTTGTGAAATCATTTAAAAGTCACACTATGTGTGAAGAAGCCATTTAAAAATATATTTTAGAATCAAAGTGTCCCATACCACTTTGAAACTTTTAAAATTAATTTGAATTTTAAAACCTTAATGTCCATATAAATAAATCCTTAAAACAATTTTTAAAAGATGGACATTAATGAGAATGATTTAAAAGAATAAGTCTTTAAAACATTTAAAAATGATATTTTAGTTAGAGTTTCTAACCAAAAGAGAGACACTTGAATACAAATAATTGAGGTAATTAAAACTTTGTAATATCATGAGAATAAAGGGATTCATGATATACTATGTCAAAGTAAATTATATACACCACATAAAAGTGATTTGGTGTATAACAACAAAGAAGTCTCAATGGGATGTAAATTGAGATTAATTCTCTTATAAAGACCGTATCCTTAGGTTAAGGATAAATCAATGACATAATTATGTGTGAAAAATATAAATACACTCAATATGATTGGATATTCAGTGTAAATCAATCAGAGTACATTCACGCATATTCTTGTAAAAACATCACCAATGAATTGGATGATTAACTCAATAAATGGAGATTGAGTTAACATTACTCTTATCAAGTTCATATCGACGACTTAAAAATTTATCAATGGAGTGATTATGTATATAAAAATTATATCCATAGAAAGGGGAGTGGAAATTATGACATAAGAAAATGAATAGTGATTCCACACAAAATCATGGAGTAAAATAATCAATGAAGTGTGCGTAAAGTTGAATGAGTGGAAATTGAAATTTCAAATTCCCTTATCGATTTGGTAACTTACAAAACATACACCCATGAAATAAGGATCATAAAATGATGATGTAAATATCCATAAATTAAAGTATTTTAGACAATGAATATAATCATGGGCAGTGCACACACCACATGTAATAAATAAGTGGTGAACAATGGAAATCTCATTGAATTAAAAGTGAGATAAGAAACTCATTACTTTGTACTTTTTCCTTAGTCGACGATAGGTTAACCTCCTGTATAATGGTTAAATAATTGTTTTTTAATTATAAAAAAATCATTTACATTAATATGATATCATATATGATCTTTTAACAATGATTTGTTAATAATATCTTAGTATTATCGTCATTTCGGGTGTTAACGGATTCGTTTTCCTTTATATTTTTTTTATGTGAGCCATATTTTTTATGGATGGCATGTATATTATTCATATCCATAATGATATCATGTTACTAAAAATTATTTTTATTCATCAAATGAAATTTAGTCTTGAATGGATATGATGGGGAATGAATCTCATCGCGTTCGTGGAGAGGGTAATCCGTACGTACGCACGAGTGACAATATCATTATTTTGATATTAAAATAATATATAATTGGATGGTATATCATATATACAGAATCATTATAATTTTATATTTATTATTTACATGAATTAAACATCATTATTATACCCATCCAATTAATAATATATTGAATAACAATTACACCACGACGTGGTGACGGTAGGCCGTACGTACGCACGTATGGCGACATGTCATTCAAAGGATGGATAGAATACTGAATGTGGTTGTACCATATTTATAATAACATAAAATTATATAGAATATACTGGATTTATTATTTTAGAATGGAAATAACAAATAAAAAGAAGTGGAAGAAAAAAGGAACTTGAAAGAGGGTGGTGAAATCGTTACCTCTTCTTCGGGTTCTTCCTTTTGATTTGATCAAAAGGGCTCCTTAGGATGGATATATGATCAAACTATGGCCTCTAGTTTGAATTGAGGGAAGTTGAGAGAATATTTGGGTAGGGGTTGGGTGATCCAAAAGGCTTTGAAGGTGTGAATAATTGGTTATAAGTGGTGTCCTTTTATAAGGGGGGAAGGGGCTCTTTAAGAAAAACTTAAAGTATTATTTTATAATAAATTCATATTTGGTTTCTAATGGATCCAAATTGGATTATTCAAAGTCTAAGGTGGTTATGGGACAAAATCCTTTCATCCAATAGATTTTAGACAGGTTTGGGTCATTATATTAACCATGTCTTTTCGTTTTAACTCTTAGTTAATTAGTTTGACATTTACCATGTCACTTTGTATTTTATATTATATAGTTAATAAACTAACTATATACATCCAAGAGACCCCCAAGTGGTCCATTAATTATACACCTATCGTGATATAAGAAATGTTTCCGATCCTTATATTTTTAGAAATAGAATATCAACTAATAATATAATAATTGTTTTAAAAACTCATTTATGTCAATTTTGATACTATTCAATAATTGATTTTTTTAAGTCATAAAAACTTTATTAATTCTAAAAAAATTCATTTAAGAAATAATAACATGTCATATTAACCAATAAAATTCGTGGATGGCATCAAAACTTTCAAATTATATTTATTTTAACATTTATAATACCAATTATTTGATTCATTCATTAATAAGGAAAATATTACATCATGATTGTGTCATAAATAAATTTAATTATTCAATGTCTAAAACTTATAAATAAAATACCATAATGTAGGAAATATTTTTATATTTTTAATTAATATTTATAGTCTAAAATATAACATATATAACCCATTTTAAAAATTGTTTTTCTAAAAGATATATGCTTATGTCATTTTTGTATTTACTTTAACTTAATTAATATAAAGTGTCATTATCACTTACAAGTGGATCCATGGGGTCCCAAAATCGACCCAAAGATGCCCATGGTCTGACATGTATCAACCAATAGGGTTAGGACATGTTTTAGGGTAAATTAATATTACTATAATATTTTTTTACCCTTATTTACCGGATTTACCCTTTAACCATGGTAAATAAAATATTTACCGAAGTAATTATTCAAAATATATAAAAATAAGAGTTACCTATTTACATAATTTGGACATCCTGATTCAAATATGGAATCCATTTTTCCAAATTCAAAACACATAAGTGGTGGAAATTAATTTAAAATTAATTCTCGGTGTCAAAACAAAAAGCATGTTTTTAAGAAATAATAAGTATCAAAAGATTGACACTTCTTTATGTCTGGTTTAAATGTGAAATTATTTCCAATGATCAACATTGTATTAAATGGTAAAAATATATTCTAAATATACTTTAAAACCACTCAAATTCATAATTTATCACTATTAATTATTTCGATTAGAAAAGTTGTTTTTAATTAAAATTTAGTAATTTTCACTATTCATCAAAATATGAAAGTTATCCAAAAAGTACCAACATTTCACCCTAGGATAATTTTAATATTCCGAATCCAAAAATGAGGTCCATTTTGAAAGATAAAATGTATAAAATTTCAAAAAGTTGGTATTACTATTCATAACGTCTAGTTGTATTAGTTGTGTTGTGTGTTAGAACTTGAAGTTGCGTACAACACACACTACTGTATTATTCAGTGAGAAGCGTACCGTGGAAGCTTGTGGTGTTACATTCTCCCCTATTTCAATAAATTGCGTCCTCGCAATTTTTAAAATTGGGCTTGGGAATATAATAGAAAGTCCCACATCGGAAAAAGTGTCAATAAAACTATCACTTTAAAAGAAAGAAAGAGAAGTACAAAGGTCACCCAAGATAACCTATACTAGGATTCCATGTAAAAAACATGGATATAGATGATAAACTAAGTGTCAATTTCTGATGGAGAGGGATATAAAACATGATCTGGATAAAGTTAACAACAAGAAAACCACAAACTTGTGATGGGACAAACGGTCATTAGTTTCCCAGTAGGAAAAGTAAACGGACAACATTTTTATTATTATTATTTTTTAAAGTTACATTACATAAAGATGAGGAATTAATTTCTGATATTGAATAAGAACATAAAGAGATATACTTAATTTTTAATTAAAGTTTCATTCTTTAATAAATTTCTACTACTAACTCATTTTTAAACGATGAGTATTCCAGAAGACTTGGTCACACTAGAAGAGCTACAATAAAATTCTTATAGAATCATATGATCCATGAAGAATAAACTATATATTTACCTTGTATTTAGATATTACTCAAAACCAAAACGGTTAGCATAAGATATGATGATCCCCCAAAAGGTTATTTCATTAGATAAATAAACACTAATCTTAATTTCTAAAATTAAACCAACAATACCCCAAAGTTAAATAAATAGCATTCAATAAAGAATTGTCCTTAAAATACTTTAATAAAATCCAAAATAATATTGAAACTCAAAACTTAGAAGAATTTGGTTATGTAGTCTTCCATGTTAAATGGTATCTTCAAATGACATCAATTACTCTTAAAGTCACATACTTAATTAACCTAATCACATATTCTCTATTATAGGTTAATCATTTCCATAAGTAACCCAAATCACTATAAATCCACAATAAAAACATAGATAAAAATCCACCATTAATTCTCAAATTAAATCCCATACTATTCTATTTTCCTTGGGCATATAGTGTTCCCAACAAAGCGAACATCTTCCAAAATAACATTTATCACTTAATCACCAAATCATTTTCCTATACTAAGGGTATTCATTTGATAAGACATAAGATCCAAAATTGAATTATTATTGATCAATATAATCATTTAACTAAAAATAATAGTCACACTAACCGGGGACTTCACATAGTCCAGTGGTAGGCGATAAATCCCAATCACACTTTGGTTGTGGGTTCGATTCCCATAGCTTTGTCCGACGCGACGGGTTGTCACACGGTCTGTGTGTTGTCCTTTTTCAACAACTATATTTTATAACATTACCACAATGAGATAAATTCTTCAAAATAACCATAACATAATTTAACCACAAATGTTATCTCATAGATTTCATTTTCATCCCAAATTATAATAACTTGTAATTTCCTCAAACCCAATGATCATATAAAACCAAATGGTTATTTATAACTATATCCAGAAGAGAAAATATAATTATTCCTCAAATATCATTCTCACATGGCAAACTACAAGGTTACAAATACAATATAAAATTATTCCAAAGTAAACCCATCAACAAGGAGCACTAATAATTTTTAAAGATTTCTCCAACCATTTATTTCCACATAGCTTCTTCTTTGACCAAGAAAATATCCTATAGAATAGGGAATTCACTCGGGTAATGACCAGGTCCCCTACATTTACAGAAAATGACTGTAAATAGATTCTTGGGACCATTTTTATCTTCCTTCATAGTAATCTTCATTTTTCTTTGGCAATTATTCACTTTATATCCTTAATTACCACACGTAAATCATTTCTTTGTCCCAATGAGACACTTTCCTAGGTGTCTCCTTCCACAATTCCTATATGATAGAAATGGAGGATTCCTTTCTCCATGGTTTCCACTGCTGGAGCTCTAATCATTCATCACCTTTCTATTCTTTATTGAGTTCGGGAATTGGTTAATATATATTGTTGATCATATTTTTGGATAATTGATTTGGCATGAAGATGATATCTTTTACACCTATCAACATTCCATTTTGTTTCTCATTTCCACCACCGTTCCCACCTTGTACATCATTCTCAAAGTCACTATGACGTCCTTGGAATCCAGCCATTGACTAAAACTAGAAAGCATTGTGTGAGTAACAATAGTCATAAAATCATTTAGAGAATATCATGTCACTATATTCTCAATTTGAAACAAATTAGGATTAACCAAGGTCATTTACTCTCATCTTATATATAATAATTCAAATCGGTTTGTAAAGAAAATGTAAATTATCCTAAGCATATCCCCCAGGAGTGTCGTAACCAAGAGTGCAGCAAGGCCCATTGTCATGCACCAGTTCCCGTTTGAGTCTAGCTCAAAGCGGTGTTTTTGGGTTTTACCCCTAGGTACATTTGTGCCAGATCCACCTCTATCTGTTCGTATCCAGACAGGGATGTATTTCTTAGAAAACTCACAAAATCTCTACAATACCAAAATTCTAGGAAGTTCTTCTATACTAATTCTCAAAGTCTATCTTAGGGATATGTGCTCTAATCGGAGTTTATCTAAATCTATCTCCCAAGGTTTGTACTAAACTTCCTCAGATACCAACTGTAATGCCCCGACCCTAGTTACATAGAGTCAGTGCATTATTACAAACATTGGCATGATCAAAAAGGATCAAGTCTCGAAAGACCGATTAGTTTATTAGTCTTGGAAACACTAGATATATTCATAAGTCTTACATTACATCATAAGGTAGAAAAAAACTACAACAAAATCTTGTCTTAATATCCACTCATACTATCCCTACAGGTCATTCATAAATTACTTCTTCACATCCAGGGAAAAATAAAACATTGAAAGGGGTGAGCTCAGATGCTTAGTAAGGATAACAATATAGCAGAATCTTTCATAGATAAGCATAAACACTTATGGCAATGTATAACTTAAACAAAAGCCTTTTAAACTTGAACTTAAGCATAATATGGAAAAGATAAAATGAAATAATTCCATTTACTTATTCACATGGATATTCCACTAGTCGAATAATCACATGCAATATCAATAACTACTTTCATAATGATGGAATGCATAATGTTGGACTATCATGACCACGTAGCCAAGGCCTCGTGCCGAGACTACAAATAAGATTTTGTCAAGGCCTCATTCCAAGACACTAGTTTGTCTCATGAGACCTACCAATGCAACGAGGAGCTATAGCAAGCTCCACCCGTCACTTACTAAGTTCAATGCATTCCTCATATGAACAAGTTTAAACATAACATAAACATTCGTATTAAAACTAGCATACAAAATGTCAATACTTTCTCTATAAACCATGAATGGTATAAAAATAACACATCCATAGTTAAACATATCACAAAACCTTCAATACAATATGGAAGTTTTGTATCATAATGAATCAACTTCAACTAAGCTTAAAATCCATCAAAGGATGTTGACATAGATGAAATCAAAACTATTTGAGATAAATATCTCTTTTTTGTGAAATCATTTAAAAGTCACACTATTTGTCAAGAAGCCATTTAAAAATATACTTTTGAATCAAAGTGTCCCATACCAATTTGAAACTTTTAAAAGTAATTTTAATTTTAAAACCTTAATTTCCATATAAATAAATCCTTAAACCCATTTTTAAAACACGGACATTAATGAGAATGATTTAGAATAATAAGTCTTTAAAACATTTAAAAATGATATTTTAGTTAGAGTTTATAACCAAAAGAGAGACACTTGAATACAAATAATTGAGGTAATAAAAACTTTATAATATCATGAGAATAAAGGTATTCATGATATACTATATCAAAGTACATTATATACACCACATAAAAGTGATTTGGTGTATAACAACAAAGAAGTCTCAATGGGATGTAAATTGAGATTAAGTCTCTTATAAAGACCGTATCCTTAGGTTAAGGATAAATCAACGACATAATTATTTATGACAAATATAAATACACTCAATATGATTGTATATGCAGTGTAAATCAATCAGAGTACATTCACATATATTCTTGTAAAAACAACACCAATGAATTGGATGTTTATCTCAATAAATGGATATTGTGTTAAAATTAGTATTATCAAGTTCATATCGATGTCTTGAGAATTTATCAATGGAGTTATTATGTGTATAAAAATTATATCCACAGAAAGGGGAATGGATTTATAACATAAGAAAATGAATAGTGATTCCACACATAATCATGGAGTAAAATAATCAATGAAGTATGCATAAAGTCGAATGAGTGGAAATTGAAATTTCAAATTCCCTTATCGATTTGGTAACTTAAAAAACATACAACCATGAAATAAGGATCATACAATGATGATTTAAATATCTATAAATTAAAGTATATTGCACAATGAATACAATCATGGGTAGTGCACACACCACATGCAATAAATAAGTGGTGAACAATGGAAATCTCACGGAATTAAATGTGAGATAAGAAACCCCTTACTTTGTACTTTTTATTTGGTCAATATTAAGTTAAAATCTTGTATAATGGTTAAATAATTGTTATTGAATTTTACAAAAATCATTTACATTAATATGATATCATATATGATCTTTTAACATTGATTTGTTAATAATATCTTAGTATTATCGTCGTTTCGGGTGTTAACGGATTCGTTTTCCTTTATATTATTTTTTTGTGAGCCGTATTTGTTATGGATGGGATGTATCTTATTAATATCTAGAATGATATCATGTCTCTAAGAATTATTTTTATTCATCAAATGAAATTTATTCTTGAATGGATATGAAGGGGAATGAATCTCATCATGTTCGTGGAGACGGTAATCCGTACGTACGCACAAGCGACAATATCATTATTTTGATATTAAAATAATATATAATTGGATGGTATATCATATATACAGAATCATTATCATGTTATATTTATTATTTACATGAATTAAACATCATTATTATACCCATCCAAGTGATAATATATTGAATAACAATTACACCACGGCGTGGAGACGGTAGGCCGTACGTACACACATATGGTGACATGTCATTCAAAGGATGGATAGAATACTGAATATGGTTGTACCATATTTATAATAACATCAAATTATATAGAAGATACTGGAGTTATTATTTTATAATTGAAATAACAAAGAAAGAATAAGTGGAATAAGAAAGGAACTTGAAAGAGGGCGGTGAAATCATTACCTATTCTTCAGGTTCTTCCTTTTGATTTGATCAAAAGGGCTCCTTAGGTTGGATTTCTGATCAAACTAAGGCCTCTAGTTTGAAGTGAGAGAAGTTGAGAGAATATTTTGGCAGGGTTTGGATGATCCAAAATGATTTTAAGGTGTGAATAATTGGTTAGAAGTGATGTCCTTTTATAAGGGGGAGGGGCTCTTTAGAAAAAACTTAAAGTATTATTTTATAATAAATTAATATTCGGTTTCTAATCGCTCCAAAGTGGATTATTCAAATTCTAAGGTGGGTATGGGTCTAAATACTTTCAAAAAATATATTTTAGACATGTTTGGGTCATTATATTAACCTTATCCTTTAGTTTTAACTCTTAGTTAATTAGTTTGACATTTACCATGTCACTTTGTATTTTATATTATATAGTTAATAAACTTACTATATACATCCAAAAGACCTCCAAGTGTTCCATTAATGATACAACTACCATGATATAAGTCCTTTGGCCCAAACTTATATTTTTAAGAATAGAATATCAATTAATAATATAATATTTGTTTTAAAAACTCATTTATGTCAATTTTGACACTATTCAATAATTGATTTTTTAAAGTCATAACAACTTTATTAATTAGAAATAAATTAATTTAATAAATCCCCACATGTCATATTAACCAATAAAATTCTTTTATGGAATCAAAAATTTCAAATTATATATTTTTTAACATTTATAATACCAATTATTTGATTCATTCATTAATAAGGAAAATACTCCATCATTATTGTGTCATAAATAAATTTAATTATTCAATGTCTAAAACTTATAAATAAAATACCATTATGTAGGAAATATTTTTAGCTTTCTAATTCATATTTATAGTCTAAAATATAACATATATAACCCATTGTAAAAATTGTTGTTTTAAAAGATATATGCTTTTGTCATTTTTGTATTTACTTTAACTTAATTAATATAAAGTGTCATTATCACTTACAAGAGGATCCATGGGGTCCCAAAATCGACCCAAAGATGCCCATGGTCATAAATGTATCAAAAAATAGGGTTATGACACTTTTTAGGGTAAATTAATATTATTATAATATTATTTTTGTTACCCTTATTTACCAGATTTACCTTTTAACCATGGTGAATAAAATATTTACCGAAGTAATTATTCAAAATGTATAAAAATAAGAGTTTTCTATTTACATAATTTGGAAATTCTGATTCAAAATATGGAATCCATTTTTACAAATTAAAAACACCTAAGTGGCAGAAATTAATTTAAAATTAATTCTCGCTGTCAAAACAAAAAGCGTGTTTTTAAGAAATAATAACTATCAAAAGATTGACACTTTTTTATGTCTGTTTTAAATGTGGAATTATGTCCAATGACCAACATTGTATTAAATGGTAAAAATATATTATAAATATACTTTAAAACCACTCAAATTCATAATTTATCACTATTAATTATTTCGATTAAAAAAGTTGTTTTTAATTAAAATTTAGTAATTTTCACTATTCATCAAAATATGAAAGTTATCTGAAAAGTTCCAAAATTTCACCCTAGGCTAATTTCGATATTACAAATCCAAAAATGAAGTCAATTTTGAATGAAAAAATGTATAAAATTTCAAAAAGTGGGTATTACTATTCATAATGGCTAGTTTTATTAGTTGTTGTGTGTGTTAGAACTTGAAGTTGCGTACAACACACGCTTTTATATTATTCAGCTAGAAGCGTACCGTGGAAGCTTGGGGTGTTACATCCACCATTAGTTATAAACTCTATATTAAATTTATTAAGGTAGATCCATTTCTTAAAATATCATCTTGGGTGTTAAATTTCAAATCACTTCCCAAATGTAAACTATCATAAGGTTTGGTATAGTGACCCTCACTTAACATACATTAAATTACATCATTTTTCATGAATACTTAATACATTACACAAAAAATTCCCAAAAACGATATTAGTTTAGAGTATTTGGAAACATAGAAATATAAACACTATTACATAAGTGAGAAATAATATCCCCCAGTAGTTTCTTCATGAATACCACCATTCTTAGACATATTATACATAATATATATCTTCATAACCTAGGGAAAGGAAATTTAAAAAAGGGTGAGATCATGTGATCGGTAAAGGTAAAAAAGGGAGATATACAAGCATAAAATTGATCATAATAGTATTATAACTTGATCATAACATTATAATATCATAACCTATATATTAAAGATCATAAAAATGAATGATGGTATAAATATTGGCAGTTTATAAGAAATGAATCATAAAGGAATAAAGAGCATAAGCTATGAAATCATAAAATAGAAATAACAAAAGGAATTATGGAAGGTGCATAAGCATATAAAATTATTTCCATAAAAGGAAAGTATTATTTACAGGTCCATATTAATAGTATGAGTTTACTTACCATATCATCTTGGTAGTCATTTTTCACTCCCATTACAATTTTAATAGTCAAGGTTCACTGCCAAGATCATCTTAGTGGATAGAGTCATTTACTAAACTAATTTCACTCCCCATTCTAGCCATTTCTATCTGATGAGATATAAATATTTACCCAATTAATTGGAGGTAGATATTGGTCCCACCCATATAATAATTTAATTATACATATGTGAGTTATGAGATCATAAATATTCATCATATCATAACCCATGAAATGAAATGGGTATAATAAGCATGTAATCATATCATAACATGTGGAAAAGATATAGGTTTCATAATTATTTTATCAAATCATAACCCATGATATAATTTTGTTTAATAAGCATATAACCTGTGAAAGAGAAATTAGTTTCATAAATATCATGCTATAAAAATGTATACCATTCTGAGAAAGAATATAAATCAAACATTTGCATCATTTCACAAAACATTCATGATTATTTCCAATGGATTTCATCTTAGATGGGAAATAATTTGTAAATATATTTTAAAAACATTTCTTGAGGAAAATACCCTTTCTTATTTCAAAAATGTTTTTTAAAACAAAAAAAATTGAAAAACTTTTTCTTTGAAAATAGCTTTGAAAATATATAAAGGAAGATTTGAAAACCATAAAATATTTTTAAAATCTATTTTCATTAAAATTTATCTTAATATATCATTTTAAATTTTTTTTCTAAAACATGATTTTTGAATATAAATTTTTCCAAACAAAGAGAGAAATAATGTTATATTTTCTTAAAAACAATTTCTTAATTAGCATAAGTAGAAAAGTGTAAAAAAGTCATACTAATATATTATTATATAATGAATATATAGAGGATTATAAAATTCATTAGTGTTCTTGAAATATGGATCATAATATTTCATCAATTAAATCATAATCATAAATAATCTTGATAAATAATGAGATTGTTGTAATAAACTCTTACCACTTGGTAACTTTGAATCATACTATCCATGTAAGAAAATTAAATTACATGTATATTAAAATATAACTAAAATAATTATATTCATGAAATGTCTTTTCAAAGGAAATTATATACACCACTTAGAGGAATATAAGTTCATAACATGACATCTGTCTCAAATTAGGAAAATTGAGACAAATTTACTTTACCGATTTAGTAAATTTTGAAACATAAACACCATGAAATATAGATCATAAAATGGATCGGTAAATACCCATAAATTTAAGTATAATAATCATATAATAAATTCATGGTCATTATATACAACACATAAAATAAATGAGTGTTTAATAATGCATAAATCTCACAGAAATAAAAGTGAGATGAGAAAACTATTACCTTATGTGTTTACTCTCATTGTACTCATTCAAACCTCATGAATAATATATATGAACTTAATATAAATCTATTTAAGAAAAATATTATTATATTTAATAACATATATTATTTTATTATGACTTTATATTTCCCATTTATTAACAATTCCATGTTAATGTTACATTTCAAGTAATATCTTCTTTGTTTTCTTATATGTTTTGACTTATTAATCTTGATCCTATTACTTAGGTCATGATTTACTTATTTCCAGAATGTAAAAAAAAAATATAAATATCTTATATATTTATTTTATAAATATTTATTATAATATATAAAATATATAAAAATAAAAATAAATACTTAGTTAATGAAGACGGTAGGTCGTACGTATGCATGAACATTGTTTCCATTTTATTTTCATTTTGAAAGCAAGTATGTAAATAAAATATATGAATATATATATATTATAATTATCATATAATTATTATGTCATATTTATCATATCATTTTTATAAACCCATCCTTAATACATTTTATGTAAATTGTGAACAAATCACATCACTTTGAGGAGGCAGTAGTCAACACATCCACAAACAAAGTTATCGTATTTACACAAAATGGAAAGGATTAATTTTTGTGTTATATAATAATTATAAATAATAAATAATTCATAAATATCATATATAACATTTAAAAATCGTATATTAATCCTAATTGCCAACCATTATTGGGGGTAAAGTAAAAATGAACAACACCATTTCACGAAGCAATAGTCTACCACACACAAAAACGGTAAGTTTGTTACCCCTTTGATGGAAGTGTGTATACGTGTTGTTAGAAAAATTAGAATACAATAATCATATAATATTTAGTATTCTTATTTTTTTTTATAATCATGGTATAAGAATATTCTAGTAGGTGGATAATGAAAATAAAACAAATGAGCTTGTGGAAGGATGTTACCTCTTCTTTGGGAAACTCCTATTTGTTTGCATCAAAAGGATTCATTTGTTGAATTTATTAGAAAAGGGAGGATTCCAAGATTAATTTAAGGAATTTTTTAGGATATTTGGCTAATTTTTTATGATAAAAAGGTCTATATGGGAGTGAAGAAGTGATGGGGTTGAGTGCCCTTTTATAGTGGAGGAGGAGTGACATTCTTATAAATATAAAAAGGTAAACACTATTGTGTGGTATCCCTTACATCATGTGCCTCCAATAATTTTCCATTTTTGGTAAAAGAGGGTAATTTATTAGAATATATCTAAAAAATGGTTTTTTACATCTTTCTAGGTAATTTTTCCACTTAAGTTAATGTTTAACCACTAAGTAATCATGTTTTTACCTCAATCACTGTAATTAATTTTAAATACTTTCACTAATATTTTTTGTAAAAAACAAAGTTGACCTTATTATAAAATATAAATTATTCTGATTCCAAATATGGAATCCATTTTTTGGAATTATAATCACATAAGTGGCATACATTAATTTAAATTTAATCCCGTAGATGTTTCACGATAATAGGTTTTGAAGCGATAATGTTTAAAAGATTGAAATGTTTTTATACCCAATTTCAATGTGGAATTTGTTAAAATAACATGAATTGGATTAATTTATGTATAATTTGTGTAGTTAAACTTTAAAACCAAATTAAAATATAATTTAACAATATAAAATAATTAGATGAAAAGGCAGTTTTAAATTGAAATTCAGTATTTTTCACTATTCATCCAAAAATGATGTTTTTCAGAAAAAATCCATAAAATTCAGAGTAATATAAATTTGAAATTATGAATTAAAAAATAAAATTTATTTTATAAAATTAAATTTTAAAAAGTATGAAAAATTAATTTCATTGTTGTTCAGATAAGGACATAAAAAGTAGTTCACTTGAGAAAATCATATTTTATAACATATAAAGACTTTACTAGAAATTATATATTTTATTATCAATATGTTTTATTTTTATAAGAAAATTATAAATTATATCTATAAAAGGTTATTATTATTCATATTACTAAGTATAATGTCTATTTTATAACTATCTCATTTAAATAATTATAATAATAAAATGTTATTTTGTTGAAACTTAGTATTGCGTATAATGCAAGCTAATCCAATATCGCATGTAAAATAGGATTATATTAGTGTAGAGTATAAATAAATATTAACTTACTGTATCATGAAATGCAATAAACCAAATAAAATTTATTTATTTGAAAAAAAAGGTTCATAAAATGTTAGGGTGTTACATTCTACCCTTTGAAAATGAATTTCGCCCTCAAAATTCTTCATTATGATACAAAAAAATGAGGATAATTCTTCATAATCATATCTTAAATTTCCCACATATCTTCATATAAGTAGTGATGTCTCCACAAAACTTATACTAGGTGAGTGTTCTTGTTTCATAGAACTTTCTCTATACAATCCAGAGTTTTAACTGGTTGTTCCTCATAAAAAAGGTCTTTCTCTAGAAGTATGACCTCTGAGTTCAGTACATGTGAAGGGTTAGGTATGTACTTACTCAAGAGAGATACATTGAACACATCATGGACCTGATTAGTATTTGGAGGATGTTCCAAGGGATAAGAAACTGTATCGATATGATCATAAATTTCAAAGGGACCGATATATATTGGTCTTACTTTCCCTTTATTCTCGAAATATCATAACCTTATTCTAGAGAAATATTTGTAGAAACCCCTTCTCAAAAATTTCAAATTATAGATCACATAAAAAATTATTAGCATAAATTTAATTCCAACTCTAATATGCCTTGATATGCTACTGAATGGTTCAAAACATCATGACCATTTCTTCAATAATCCAGGTCCTAATAGCTTTATTTCTCCAATTTCGTCCTATCACATTTGAGTTCTACTTTTTATCCCATATAAGTCTTCATCAGGTGTCATATAAATTCTTGAGTGAATGATATTATTGTAAGGAAACTAAACTAGAGGAATGTGTTGATCAAAACCACATTTCAAATCGAAATAGAAAGATCTCAACATATCTTATAGGGTTATAATTGTTCTTTTAGACTTTTCATCCATCTAAGGATGAGAAGTAGTGATAAAACTCAATTCTATATCAAGGGAATGCTGAAGACTTCACCAGAACTTTGAGGTAAACATATGACCCTAATAAGATACTATAGAATGTGGTACTCCATGAAACCTTACCACTTCTTTAATATATATCCTGGTAAGATGATCCATAGATAAGTATTCTCTGATAGTAATTAAGTTTACAGACTTAGTAGGCTAATCGACTACCACCCATATATCATTAAACCCTTTAGAGGTTTTTGGGAGTCTAATAACAAAATTAAAAGTGATGTTCTCCCATTTCCATTCTGATATGGGTAATGGATGCAACATCCCATTATAATTTTTTCTTTCATCCTAAACTTTTTGAAATAGCAAGCATTAAGATACAAACTTTGTGATATCCCACTTTATAAAATCCCACCAGAAGTATTCTTTCAAGTATCTATACATGTTCATACTTCCAAGATGAATAAATAATTATGAAATATTATATTCTATTAA
The DNA here is from genome assembly GCA_963277665.1 of Viscum album. Classification (NCBI taxonomy): domain Eukaryota; kingdom Viridiplantae; phylum Streptophyta; class Magnoliopsida; order Santalales; family Viscaceae; genus Viscum; species Viscum album. The sequence continues at coordinate 91,102,682 of OY728154.1, forward strand.
TATATCCTTATTTAAATATGTTATGTATGTAACACATACATGATTAATAAAAATTATTATTTCATCCTTATCAAAGATAAACTCTGAAAAAAATTAACCTTCTTCTGAGGCTCTACATATTGCTTCTCTGCCCCTTTAACCTTCACTTGGATAGAGGGTTTAAACATTAAATTGAGTAAGATAAGATTTTCCCCCTTCCTTAAATATTTCCATATCCATCCTTTTAAAATATAAAAATATTGGATCTTTTGTGATCCTCAACATGGATAAGATAGAATGATCCTTTCTACTCCAACCATCGGTCACCTTGTTTGTTTTCCCAGCATGGTAATGTATTGAGCAATCATAATCTTTTATCATCTCTAACCATATTCTCTGGTGAATTTTAAACTTCTTGTAAATGAATATATATTTCATACTTTTATTATAAGTATATATATCACAATTTTCTTGATAAATGTAATGCCTCTATATCATTAATACAAATATTACCGCTGCTAACTCAAAATCCGGAGTTGGATAATTTTTCTCATGAATATTCAATTGTCATGATTCATAGGCTATAACCATATTATCCAACATAAAAACACACCACAATCCCTTCTTGTATAAATATATATAGATTAAAAACCCTTCTCTACTATAGGGTAATGTAATTATAGGTGCGTTGACTAACCTTATATTTATTTCCTTGAAATTTTCCAAACATTCATCTTTCCCGAGTAACTTGGAACCCTTATAAGTTAACTTGGTCAGAGGATTATATATTCATGAGAAATTATCAATAAACCATTCATAATATATAGATAAAATAAGAAAAATACAGATCTCAATCACCATGGTTGGTCTAGGCCAACATTCAATAGGTTCTGTCTTTGATGGATCTACTGATATACCCTCTCTTGAGATTATATAACCCAAAAATGAAACCTTTTGAAGCCAAAATTCACACTTTGTAAAATTTTCATACAGTTTCTCCTTACTTATGGTCTTTAGTACAATTATCATGTATCCTTCATGCTCTTCATTTAACATTGAATATATAAGAATATCATATATAAATACTACCACAAACTGATCGAGAAAAACTATAAACACTATATTCATCAAATCCACAAAGATGGAAATGGAATTAGTAACACCAAAAGGAATCACTATATAATCATAGTTTCCATACCTTGTATAGAATGTCGTCCTGAGTATATCATCCTTATTGACCCTTAATTGATGATATCCAGAACAAAGGTCAATCTTGGAATAGTATTGAGCTCTATGTAGTTGATCAAACAAGTCATAAATATGGGTAAGAAGATAATTTTTCTGGGTTTTAATCTTATTCAACTCCTAATAATTAATATATATTCTCATTTTTCCATATTTCTTTTTCAAAAAAATAATAGGTTCACCCCAAAGTGACACACTTGGCTGAATGAATCCCTTATCATCGTTTTCTTATATTTCCTTCTTCAATTCCTACAATTAAATTGGGTCATTATATATGGAGTCTTTGAAATTTGTTTGGAACAAGATATGAGTTTTATTGAGAAAAAACATCACGTTTTTTGTATAAGTATGGGAAAATATTCTCAAAATACATTTGAAAATTCACAAACAATAGGAATATCATCGATGTCGATTTTATCCCCAACCATTTGAGATAAAAACACCTTATTAATGGGAATTAAGACTCGTACATAGGATGTAATCTTCATAGAAATCTCATACTTATCATCACATTTGTATATGATCATAGTATAGTTTGAAATATCAAAAATTACTTCCATTCCTTAAAAATTGATGTTGTATTTATACAGAGAGATCCAATCCATGACTAATATGACATCAAATTAAACCATAGGAATAATGAAATGAATTTTAGGAAGTACATACCCACAAATTTCAACCGTAGAGGAGCCATATACTTGAGATTCAATCATTGTAGCATTAGGATTTTTCAAAACTAATTCCAAATCTATTTTTTTTGTGGGATCATAATATCCTTAAAAAATATTTATATATAAAATATTTGGTAGATCCATAATCAAGTAAGACATTAGAAATTCTATATTGGAAGGTAAGTGTACCTTTACCCATGTTGTTATCGTACCCCTCACCAAAAACAACAATCATATGAGATTTATCTTTTTCCCTCATATTAAGAGGTTGCTGTCATCGATTTTCATCATTTAACTTATGGTTTGGGAACTAGTTAATATAATTATCATTCTCTTTACACTTGTAGCATTGAATTATTGGAGGGGAATTTTGTGCATCTTTTCTCCATTCATATTATTGTCTAACATTTTCCTATCACTTTGGAAATAAAATGTATGATGACCTTCCCTTCCTCACTTAAATAATTTATTAGAATTATTAAGACAATTTATTCCTTAATTATCCCCATAGTTTTAGAATAAAGAAAATCTCATATTCTTCTCTCCATGGGTTTTAGATTTTCCTTTGAACTCCACCTACCTTTTCTTCTCAAAACCATGAGAATGATTCATAACTACAACTTCCATTTCAACCTTTATTGCACAACGTACAATCTCTTTATATCTACTAAATTATCTTATGGATAATTCCCTTATAATAAATGGAATTAAGACATTGAATAACCAAATAGATTTACTTTTGGGTTGGATGATAATACAATAAGCGTAACTCAGAAGTATTGGGAAATCAGCCTTGTAGGTACCAACAAATTCATAATACCTTTTTAGTAACTCAATGAACTTTTTATACATCTTTTTATAATGAATGTGAGGAAATTACATACTAAAAATTAAGTTCTTGAACTCATCCAATCCATGAATTAAATTTCATCTTGTGTCCTCGTATACTTGATTAGAGTCTACCACTAGCCTGCTTCACCTTCTAACTAATAAATGGTAAAAATGACTTTCTCATGTTCTAAACACTAGATAATATAAAATATATTTTTAGTGGTACTGATCCATTGTTCAGAAAAAAGTGGATCAGAAGACCTGCTGAAATAAGGTGTATGTTGCCTCCTCAAGGACACAATAGAACATTGTTCCATCCTTCGCTCATTTATAATTTCAGCATGATTCATATCTTGAGAAAGTTAGGTGAGAATAGAAATAATATTTTTCATTCCAGATCCCTTTGCATTCAGTTTCTTAATAAGAAAACTATTTCATTGTCCATCACAATCACCGTTAACAATGTTCCTTCAGGTTCAATCCATTCACTAAAACCAAAAATAATAGAGTAAGAAATAATAAACATATAGGGGAATCACATGACCATGAAAAACCACTTATATTATCACTAAATTATTAATCCTTCTTTAATGTATGACACATTAGATTTATCCTAGGTTATTCATAGATATCATTCATTTAAATCCTTCATAACTGTTTGTAAAGAGTTTGTGAATTTCCAAATCATATCTATAGGGAGTGTTAAACCATGTGTGCAGTAAGACCCATTTTTATGCAATAGTTCTTGATCATGTCTATCTCAAAATGGTGTTTGGGGGGTTATTACCCCAATGTACATATGTGCCAAAGTGGAATCCACATGTAGTATCCTGAAAAGGATTTATTTCTATAAACCACCCACTCTATCCTTTACCAAAATTCTAGAAACATTTCCAATACTTTTCCGCATCCTTAAAATTATCCTTAAAAATTTGCATAGGGTTCTCATTAAGGTTTTCTTATCCTATTTTCTAAAGGTTAACCAAAACTTTTCTCTCATAACAAATATAGTGACCCTCACTTAACATACATTAACATTACATCATATTTGAAAAATACTTAATACATTACTCAAACAGAGACCCAAATATCATATTAGTTTAGTGCCTTTAGAAACATGGAAACATAAACACTAGTAAATAAGTGAGATACACTATCTCCCAATACGTTCTTCATGACTACCACCCTTCTTATCCCCATCATACATAATACATATCTTCATAACCTGGGTAAAGGAAACATAAAAATGGGTGGGCTCAAATTCTCAATAAGGACAAACAAGGGATATGTGTAATTATAAACAAGAGAATAAGGGTATGATAACATGATCCTAACATTAGAACATCATACCATTCTTATAAAATATCATAAACATGAATCAAGAAATAAATATTGGCTGCTCAAAATAAAGGAATCATAAGGGAACCAATATGATAACCCATAAAAAAATAACTTCAGAATAATACATGAAATTGTGGTAGACACATAAGTATATAAAGTGATTTCCATAGTAGTCAAGACTTATTTCCAAGGCCATCTTAGTAGTATGGGTTCACTTCTCATACCATCTTGGTAGTCATGTTTTACTATCATTGCCATCTAAGTAGTCAATGTTTAATCTCAATATCATCTTCGTGGAAAAGTTCCTTTACTAAACTAATTTCACTCCCAATTTTGACCATTTCTATCTCATGATATATTAATCTTTACCCATTGCATTGGAGTAAATATTGGTCCCACCCATCTCATAATAAAATCATACATATGTGTGTCACTAGATCATAAAAAATAATCATATCATAATCAATGAAATGAAATGGGTATCATAAACAAGTAATAATATCACACCCTATGGAAAAGAGATAGGTTTCATAATCATTTCATTAAATCATATACCATGAAAGAATCAGGTTTTATAAACATATAACCCATGAAAGGGAAATAAATTTCATAAAAATCATGCCAAAAAACGTAAATTAGTTAGGGAAAGAATATGAATGGAACCCTTGAATCATTTCCCCAAAAAGTAATGAGTTATACCAATGTATGTCATCTTATAAGGAAAATAATTTGGAAATATCTTTTAAAAACATTTATTGCATAAAATATCTTTTCTTCTTTGAAAAATTATTCTCAAAACATAAAAAATTTATGAAAAACTTTTTCTTTGAAAATCACTATGAAAACTTATACTGGAATATTTAAAAACCATAAAAAAATACAAAATCAATTTTCCCTAAAAATTTTCTTAATATATAATTTAAAAAAAAATTGAAACTATTTTTTAAAATATGATTTTTTGAATAAAATATATTTCTGACTGAAGAGAGAAATGCGGTAAAATTTTCTTAAAAATATTTTCTTAATTATCTTCAGTAAAAAGTGTGTAAAAAGATACTATTACATTAAGATATAATAAATAACCATATTATGAAAACATTCATGAGGGTTCTTGAAATATGTATCACAATATTTCATCAATGGAAGCATAATCATAAACATTCTTGATAAACGATGATATTGTTGGAAAAAACCTTACCACTTGGTAACTTTGAATCATACTCCCTATATAATAAAATGAAATTTAATGAAGCTTAAAATTTAATTAACATAATAATATTCATGATATAACATTTTAAATAGTAGTTTATACTCCTTATAGAAGAATATAATTGCATAACATGGCTTGTGTATCAAAGAAGGAAAATTGAGACAAAATTACTTTACCGATTTGGTAACTTTTGAAACACAAAACCCTTGAAAGAGTGATCATAAAATGAATATTTAAATACCCATAAACATAAGTATAATAATCTTAGTATATATTACTGGCCATTATATACACCACACAAAATAAACGATGGTGAATAAGGTATAAATCTCATAGAAATAAAAGTAAGATGAGAAAACCCTTGCCTTTTGTCTTGACTCTCAGCGTACATCTTCAAAACTCCTATATAATAAATATAATTTTATTATAAATATATTATATAACCATATTATTATATCTAAAAACATATATTATTTTATTATTATTTTTATATTACCTATGTATCAATAATTCCACATTAATGTTATGTTTCAGGTAATATCTACTTTGTTTTTCATATATATTTTGACTTATTATTCTTGATCATCTTTACTAGGTCATGATTTATTTATTTCAATAATTTAATAAATTATATAAATATAATATATATTAAGTATATAAATATTTTTAATAATATATAGAATTTATAAATAGAAAATAAATACATCGTTCATGGAGACGGTAGGTCGTGTGTATGCATGAATGTTGTTTCTGTTTAATTTTCATTTTGAAAGAAAGATAGTAAATGAAATATATATCTATATATATACACACACACTATAATTATTGTATAATTATGTTTTAATATTTTTCATATAATTTTACTAAACCCATCCTCAATACATTCCATATAAAGCGTGAATGAATCTCATCGCTTTGAGGAGGTTCTAGTACAAAAATCTACAAATGAAGTTATCATATTTAAAAAAATGTAAATCATGATGGTATGTGATATATAATAATGAAATAATCATAAATAAATCATAAATATTGTATATAACATATAAAAATACTATTTCCATCATAATTTCTAACCATGAGTGGTGGTAAAGGAAAAATGAACATTGTTTTGAGTGGTGGTAGTCCGCCATACACACAAATGATAAGTTAGTTACCAATTTGATGGAAGTGTGTGCAGTTGTAGGTCAAAACCATAGAATAAAAAATTTTCATAATATTTAGGATAATGAGGTAATTATATAATCAAGGAATATTTTATGGGGTGGACAATGAAAATAAAACTAAAGAGCTTGTGGAAATATTTTACCTATTCTTTGGGTACTCCTCTTGGTTTGAACCAAAGGGCTTCCTTGGTTGGATTTACTCCCAAAAAGAGGATTATAGGATGAAGTGAGTGAATTTTAGAGGATATTTTGGAAGGTTTTTTACTATACAGATGTATTTATAGGTTTGAATAAGTGATGGGGGAGAGTTCCCTTTTATAGTTGAGCAGTAGTGTAATTCTTGTAAATATAAAAAGGTAAACCCTATTGAGAGGTCTCCCTTACAACTTGTGCCTCAAATAGTTGTAAATTTTTTATAAAATAGGGGAATTGGTCAAAATTTGTCCACATAATGTATTTTGGGCATGTGTTTACGTTATTTTTTCACTTAAGTGAAATATTAACCACTAAGTAATCATGTTTTTACCTTAATCACTATAATTAATTTTAATTACTTTCACTAACATTTTTTTTAAAAACTAAGTTAACCTTATTAGATATTATAAATTATGATGATTTCAAATATGGAATTAATTTTTCTAAATTATAATCATATAAGTGGTAGATATTAATATAAAATTAATCCTGCATATGTGTCACTACAACAAGTTGTTAAGAGAAAATGTTTAAAAGTTTGAGATGTTATTCTATCCAATTTCAATGTGAAATTGGATACAATGAAATAAATTAGATTATTTTTTTTAAAATTAATATAATTACACTTTAAAACCAAATTAAAATGTAATTTTATAATAAAAATTAATTCTAATAAAAACTAATTTTAAATTAAAATTCAGTATTTTTTATTATTCATCCAAAAATGATGTTTTTTAGAAAAACTCCAAACCATTACCTAATGATAATTATGAAATTAATAATAAAAAATAAATTTTATTTTATAAAATTAAAATTTTAAAAGTGTCTAAAATTTATTTTATTATTGTTCCCATAAGTACATAAAAATTAGTTCATTTGAGAAAATTGTATTTAAAAATATACAAATACATTACCATAAATTATTTGTTTTATTATCAATATGTTTTATTTTTATAAAAAAATTATAAATAATATTTAATAATTATTTATTATTTCTCAAATTTCTATGTTTAACGTCTATATTATAACTACCTCTTTTAAATAATTATAATAGTAAAATGTTGTTTTTTAGAAACTCGTTGTTACATGTAACACAAGCTAAGTCGATGTTACATGTAGCATAGGCTTATCTTTGTGTAGCATATAATAAAAGCTTAACATAGTGCAACATGAAACATAATAAATCAAAGAAAATTAATTTATTTTAAAATAAATGTTTAATAAAGACTTAGGGAGTTGCATTTGGAATGGTTATTTCAGCTTTTTTAATATGAATCCCATATAAGACAACATGATCTTCTTCTCAGTTCTCCCCCTAAACATACACATCTTCTTTAATTTCATATAAATATAATAAAAATTCAACCTAATGGACATGGGAGTAATATCGAACAAATTTTCTATTTAATTATAGAAAAAAGGTTGATATTTTCTTCTCAATTATGATACTCCTTTCTTTTCGGATCCATGTTTGGGTGAATGATTCATGTTATCACTTCTACTTTTCCATTTATTCTCCATTGTAAAAAAGGTATCATTAACATTATCAATAAGTTATTTTTGTGTAAAATTATTATTTATGTCATCCATTAAGGAATATATATCTCATTATGTTTTAATCATCTTCTTAATAATTTGTTCTCAAGCTAGAGATATAAACAATAAATCCCTGGAATTATGACCAACCTTATTAAACATTCCACATAGATCTTTTGATATTTTTTTTGTCATAATTTTTTGAAAACCTCTCATTAAATTCAGTTCATTCAAAATATCTTGAATTTTCCAATTGAGCTAGCCAAATGATCATACATTCTTTATAAGCAAGGTTACCTTTCATGGAATTTCAACTTGGAATATTTAGAATGACCTCTATGAAACCAATACTCTTGTTTTTTCATAGATTTATGCCTCCTTTTTCTTCAATATTATTTCATCAATACCTATACACACGGTTTTTTTACAAAAATACAAGGTTTTTTCACTTCCTACACAAAAGAAGAGTGTCTTTCTTATTCTTAGTGGAGATTCTTCTTATACATTTTCAGAAAATTCTGTTCAATGGTTTTCTTTTTATTTTTTACTAAGGTATAATTATATATAATCTTTTATGACTTCTTATTCTATATTATCCTTACTTTGAGTGATTTAGTCACATGATTGGTTGATTTATATAATCATACATCTTCAAAATCACCACTTGTATTGCATCTTCTTTAAATATTTTCTAGGAATTAAAATTCATTATAACTTTTATTCAATGGGGTTTCATATTTTAATAATTTCTACCCTTCAATATAGTCTTTTTTTTACTTTATATATTGACATATTGTTCCAAAAACATAGATCATTGTGCCTGAATCTGACATAACACCGATAATTTCAAAAAAATCTAGATTTAATTATTTGAATAATATTCTATACATATTTTATTGATTACTATTTTTAATCATTTTTCTCTATTAGGTAGGCTTCCTTATGGGAATTAAATCTTTTATAATTACTCATATACCACAAATTTATGATGGGTTCAAAAAAAAAATTTCATCATTCACTTTTCTATAGATTATGAATTGAAATATGTACTATATATAAAACCATAAATAGTAAAAATATAACTTTTAATATGGATAGTACATTTTGTTTTGATCTTAATAGTGTTTAATAATTAGATGATCTTAGATATTTTTTGATTATATAGAGTTATTTTATCACAATGATTCCCCTTTGAAGTATGTGTGGTGGAAGCTCTTCTCTCATCTTCCTATAGAGACTCAGATTAAGTAACTTCTAAATTTGAATATTTTATTTTTAATTGAAGACACTTCATATTGAAGATATTTTTCTCATTCTCTACTGACTTGAATTTGCCTTTATATCTGTTTCTAATCTTCTCAACATGATCATTATATAATTTTTTATTTTCTTACAAGAAAATATCAAGATCCTTAATCTTATTGGTTTTGATCCAAATATGATCATTCTTAATAGTAATTACTTTTTCCAATTCATGGGTATCTTCATCAATAATTTTTATTATCTTATTCTCTCTATTGGATTGTACAAATCCATTCATTCTCAAATATAGACCACCTTTACACAATATCGACATTCATGGAATTTAAGGATAATAATTATTTGGAAATATTTACACTCGTTATAACCCTTTGTTTCAAAGGTTTCTCCAAACTTTCTCAATCTTCATTAAGTAGAGTAATCTCCAACCACATGCCTCCAAAAAGTTCCATAAATAAAAATTGATATTTCTTTGGGATATTTATATAGGATGTCATTTAAAGCACCAATCAAATCATCTTGTGTATCCTTATAATTTTTATCCTCCCCACTTTATCTTGGTTCATCTAGGTGGTAGATTTTAAAACATATTTCATTTACCAATTAATCATACGTGTTCTTTAAAACATCTAAGGTGGAAGTTCTTTTTGTCTCAATTTTAGTGAATTAAGCCACAAAATTTTATCCTTCTAAGTTATATCTATTGGCATCATATATAAAATATAAGGAAACTAAATTTTATTCTTATTTACATATGAGGGATTATGTTTTATCACTAAATCAATAAAGAGATAGATTATCAATTGATATAATAGAATGAACACTTATTTGATTACTTTCAACTATTAAAGAGTAATTTTTATCTTCTTTATTTTATAAGGATTTTTTTAATGTCTTTATGTATATTTTATTTATATTCTATAAATTTATGAAAGATATATCTTCCATTGTTTCTTTTATAGGGAAATTACAAGCTTATTAAAATATTCACTTCATAAATCCTTTGAAAAAGAAACTAAAAACATTAAAATATAGAAATCATGAGACTATTGAGAACATAATCATAGGTGAAACCTATGATATAATACTTTTGGATCACTTGGGATATATCCAACACTGCTAAGGGGTGAATTAGTGTTAGTGTATTTTATCTAATTAAAAAGTTATCCATTTTTAGCTATGCACTTATTAAGTGAATGAATATCCCACTCTTATCTTACTTTTGGTTTACATACAAGTACTTAATTAGGAATGTAATGTAACAAAGAAAACCTATATCTTTTTATAAGGTTCACCTCTAATATGGATGAATATTTCCATAGTGTATTGTGGTTGATTTCCCACATATAACTTGTAGGGTAGGCTCTAGAATTAACTAGGCTTAGGCACTAACTATCCCTTCCTTTATAGAATAAATTTAATCAAACTACACCTCTTGAAGTAAAATAAATTGTATCATCTCATTTACCTCATTCATAATGTGGAAATTATACTCTTCCCCAAACGTAAGAAATCATAATGTACTCCTTGAACTTATTAAAACCTTATGATATAGGTATATTATAGGATAGAACTTCTAAATTGAATATTATTATATTGAGATATTATAATCTTATCTCCACTCTTCCTCTTCTTTGGACTAAATGGTAATCAAAACGTACAATACCACACTCACTATTCTTCTTATTCTTTAACACAAAATGATAAACTCATAAAATAGTATTGGAACTTTCCTATTATTTGACACAAAATATATCTTGGGATTATAGTCAGTTATCTCTTTATTCAACACATAGATTTCTCTATGGTATATGGTTTTAGGTGTTTTCTCTTAATTATTATATTATATTTCGTAACATCAATTATTTTCATAGTATTACATGAATATTATCTTCATAATTATTAATACTTTAATATTTTTAAAATCAAGTAATATTTAATTAACATAATAATTAGAATTATTGTGTCTTTCTCTCTCTTCTTCAAACCCCCATAAAATCCACATGAATTTAATATTTTATAACCAAATGAATACATATAGAGATTTTATTATGTTTAGGGCTCTATATTTTGTTGAAAAAATATCTCTTGTGAAACTTATTATTCATTCCACACTATAGATTGGAAATATCTCCTCATGGAATGAATAGATCACAAACCCCAGAACTAGCTTCAACTAGTTTAACTTCCTAGGAATATTTGTGGATTGATCATATTCTGCATGGAATGGAACCATATCTAATTGATTCTTTATATCTATTTTTTCTATAATCATGGATTTATTTGAAGCATTTTGATACTTAAACATTAAATAATAACATAACATCACCTGGATAACTTTTGGAAATATCTTATAGAAAATATCCATCTTCTAATATTTATTATAATTGAAATACATACATAATATAAAAAATTTATTAAAAATCATATTTTAAAACTTATATTTTCCTAATTTCTATAATATTATGGTTCTTGTGTAATTGTTTTTTTAAATATTACATATTCCATAAGATTCTCCACCTTTTCATATTTCTTCTCAAGTTATAAATAAATACTTACATTTTATAAAAAAAATATATCACCCTATACCCATGGATTTTTAAAATTTACCTTGGAGAGAATATATTATGTAACATGATAAATATATTGCGGATTACAATAAATATCAAGCATGCTCCAAAAAACATATTCCTGCCTTGGCTCTATTTATTTTCACTTCTCTGCAGTAAGAATATCATACATAATATATTAAATATATTACATATCTCAAGATGACTCTTACCTTTTTTTATTTTAGTTATTCAATAAATATTATGTATCAGACACTATATGTTATTTATATTAGTGTGTGATACCTGGGACTTTAAAACTTTTCTTCCTAAATTCATAGATACTTCTTATGTATCTCATTATGATTCTGGACTTTGTTAATTTATTTAACCAGAGAGAATATATTGTGCGCATCAGGGTGGTTTTTTCCTTTTAAATATTTCTGAAACTATCAAATATTTTACCGATCAGTAAGTTTGGTAAATTTTCATAGCATGTAACCTAAAATTTCAAAAACTCAAGTTAAGGCATTAAAATCACTTTATAATAACTTGTCATATGGATTTTCATCTTCTTTTCAAAAATATAAAATTCAAAAATAACCAAAATCTAGGGAAATTAAATTCTTCAACTCCATTAAATATATTTAAATGGTTTCACTACATAAAATGTTAAGTATTAATTCAAACTAATGGCTTTTACATGTGAATAGATCTCCAATAAAAACCCCAATGGAAGAATCTCACTTCCATTTATTCAAATATTCTTGAGATAGTATATGCACATAATCTCTAAGCATTTTTTTCTTTATTTTCCACATAAATAGTAGTAACAACTTACTTCCAAGATACATGGTAAGTATTTAATCCTCGTTTAATATTCACATCATAGCACACAATAATACCTTTTTTGTGGGAACTAAAACATTCTTCTAATCAACATTTTTATACACTCCAATATGCTAAAAGGTTGTTCTTATTATTCACATATTGTCATCACCCTTATTTCATTCATGTTTATTGAAACTTATGGAAAATATATAAAAACAACATAAAATGGGTTCAATAATGTTTAATATAACATTTTTCAATAACAATTTTTGATCCCACAGTATATTCATGTGAAAAATTTTTAAGAAAATTTTGTACAATACACTTCTATAAGCTCACTATTTTATAACCATTCCTTTTTATGAATTATGTCTTTTTGAGTGAAAAGGATGAAAATTTTAATAGTGTTTTATCATTTAAATTCAAAGAGAATAATAGAAAAAAACTAGTTATAGAATATTCTCTCTTTATTTTTATTTTATTGAGATCATTCATTTAATTTTTCACTTCATCATTTGTGACTCTTTTTTTGTCACAAAGAAGGATTCTGTAATATTTTTTTCACTTCTTATTCCTATTTTATTTCCAATAATGTATAATTTTTCAAACTTATATGGGTTATAAAACTCAAAATTATAATCTAGTGTATACTATAAAAACTCATTATGGGTTATGTAATAACCTACTAGGTGTAAAAAATAAAATTTTCATATAGTCTTATTGGTTGTGGTTTCAATAATGTGATTTGTATTAATATTAGAATTATATTTAGACAACTCGTTTAAGTCTACAATTATTAATAATGTTATTTATTTAATTTAACTTCTTATTGGTTGAGATATGCCCAAAATCAAATAAAGATATTTTGTTTTGGAGGATATCATAGTATATAATATGTATGCATTATATAGTATGACATATGTGATATCAAGACATATCATGTGCCTTAATATGTGGATATCTCAAGGTTGCGTATAGTGATACCGCACTACTTCCAACCTATCATATTATATGATATAGGTATATCATAAGTGTTACAATATATATATATAAATCATACAGTAAAATTTATGTGGTATCCAAATGATAAGTGTTTTCATTCGGGTATTTTTGGACATAAGCTATCATTGTATAGAAAATGTTTCATATGATGAAACATATGGTAGATTTGGTTGAATTAATTTATATAATAAATGAATTCATACAACTAGATGGGTTATAAATGGTTTATAATTTCATTAAATAATAAGAATTTATGTAAAATTTAAGTAAATGTATAAAAGGATCATAGATTTCCCTAAGACCTTTATAAAGAGGTCCAAGTGAATGAAAATGGTATCCAAGCCTTATCATGATTCCTTCAAATATCTCTTCCACTTCTTCCTTTTCCACCTAGAGGAAATATCATACCATGTTCATAAAGAGAGTCCCAACCAAACTTTTGGTGATTATTTAAACCATGGATACAACTCATTTGAATAATAACTTTAGCAATTTCATAGATATATTCCTCAAAATAACCATTGAGGACTGGAGGATTTCCATATTCAGTGAAAGGTATAAACACGTTATTCATTTTATAGTGTATATGGTTTTGGTTTCAATTCATGTTTATCTTGGTTTTTTGTTTATTTAAGTATCTCACAATGATAATAAGTGTTATTTGATCCTAAGTAACAAGATGGTGGTATCAAAGAAGTGTCATGTTTTTTGATTTCTGAAATCATGCAAAACATAAAGGAGAAATGGATATTGTTTTTGTATCATATTCAGAATCATAAAATATGTAATATATTTTTAATTGTAGAATGTCTTATGATATAAGATATTTTAATCATTGATAATATCACCTTATACAATATGTGATATCGTAATAGAAGATACAATTTAAACCGCTTGGTTTTTTACATATCATAACGTACAATATGGGCATCATAGATTACAATGATGTCGATCTATATTGTTTTCATTAAAAAAAAATATTCATATTGATAATATAATATGGGTTATGTCATAAAATATGACTTTCTAGGCACTGAGGTTTACATCACAAGACACTTTAACCACCTATTATAAATTACAACATGATTTTTGAATTATATTGCTTATTATAATATGGAATATGTCATAAAATACTATTGATATTTTTGGTTATCTATTATAAGACACAATGAGAAAAACATAGCACATAGTGTAGATTTTGAAATGAATCATGGTTTATGATATAACATATGGTATAGAATACGGTATTAAGAAAAATATTAGATTTTTGGTTTTTTAATTGTGAATTGAATTATATAATTTATAAATAGATTATAAATTATAAAAGGTTTAATTTGGTATACTAATTTATGTTTTTATAAATTAATTAATTATAAAATGTTTATAAAAAATTTAATATTTAAATATCCATACTATTAGTTGTTAATTTTAAAGTAACTTTTATTTATATGACATGACTCAAAATTCTACATAAAGTGTTTCTATAAAAATTATTAGATAATTTATAATGCATTTATAAATTATAAAATTAGAAAAAATATAAAGATTTTATATTTAATTAAGAATTATTATTAATTTCTAATTTGAAATGTTCAAATTAAAAAGCCTTATTTGAGAAATTATTTTATTCTTATAAAAATGATTTTTTATAATTTATATGATCACTATTTAAATAATTTAAAATATGTTATATATTTGTTATATAAAATGTTTACCTAATTAATAAATTATTCATATGAAATATAATCTGTTAAAATATCATATATAGAAAAATTTCATATAGTAGATAATATAAATGAGTTCATGTTAGAAATAAATGTTGTTTTCCTATTTATTTTATCATGGACGTTTCATAAAATATAATCAAATTATAAAATGTTTATAATTTATCTATTTATGAATTTTTCATAAATGTATATCCCATGTATAAATTTATTAAATGTTTATTTATTTAGTATTATTCCCAATGTTATTAGTGAATATAAATGTTATACTTTGAATGATGTATGATTTAGTTTAAAATTTTCTATATGTTATCATACCCTAAAGATTAGTCAGAGGCAAAGCCCCTAACCATTTATTAAAATAAAGGAAAAGTTCAAAAAACAAGATCCACATGACCGAAAGAGAAACAACATACCATCAAAGTCAAACCCATCACCACCTCCACGAATAAATTCTTCATCCAAAGTTGTTGATTCCCATTCTGAGCTCTCTCATTGCTTGAGAACTTTAACATACTTCCTCCTAATTTTTATCCATTCCAAATAGAGGAGTTCATTCGTATATTTCATACCTTTATTAAAATATTTGGTGGTCATTGGCCTTGGTAGGTAAGAGTAGTCATTCCCCAACTGTCTTTGCGGCGATGCAAGAATACCCTCCTGACTCCAAATCGACACCTTCTTCCCTCTATGAACAACATCACTATATGAGGGTCTGACCATGCTGCTCCCATTTTCTTTGTCACTATCGAATAAATCCACCCATTTACTAGGGATCTGCATATCCTGATAAAGTTCCATTCAGGTCTGATGCATCTGAAAATTGGTGTCAATCATAGCTAAGCATTGTGGATTTTCCATCACTTTAGTTCCTTCACAAATCCCTCTTTCACTGCTCTCATACACTGCAACATCCTCCTGAAAAATTCTTTGGGCCTGCATATTGGCATACTGCAAGACCTCCCCCATATCCTCCTTCTCTAGTCCCTAAAACCGATTCCACATGGGAACAAAGCCTAGAACACCAGCCTTTCCATTGGCCTTACCCTGAAGCCCAACAACACAGATCTCCGCAGTTCCGACTGAGGCCCGATCCTCACATCCAGCACACTTCAAAATTTCCACTGCCCTAAAACTCCGCTCCTCAGCCCACTCGACACACTTGTTGTTGCCAACCATCTTCCCATCAGAACCGGGTACACCCTTACCTGCACCCCTATCAACTGCCTACTTCGTACCATCCTCCACCCTCAGATCAACTTTGAGCCGCTCAAAGACTATATTGACCAGTGGATTAGAAGAGACCACTACCTTTTCTCCCATTGCTACTACACTTTGCTTCTCAAAATCAGACACCCTACCACCACCGGGCACCTGACTCTGCCCCTCAACCATCCTAACTATTGAAACAAACATCCTTATCCTCCCTTTACCATTTCACTGCGACACCAGATGCCCCGAATGATGACATTTCGAACAATAGATGACCCAGGACTCAAACACCACGGCCTACCTCCATCAAACTCCATTCTAATAGTAATCCAAATCCAATCTACCGGGGGCTTTGACATGTCCACCTCAACACAGATGCGCGGATTCATGGGGTGACATACAACAGAGGTGCGGACATCATAGCATAATAAATGGCTAACCAAATTTCCAATCATGAAGATTATTGGAGGGTTTTGGAATGGTAAGGGGAGGTGAGACCGACTTACCTAGTGAAATATGTAATTTTTCTAACTAATTGATATGATGTAAAAATAAAAGGGTTCATAATTTATTGAGAGAAAATTTAATAAAAAACCTCATTAAAGAAATTAAATAAATTATACTCACATGAAAAGTTATTTTATTATAGATATAATGAAATTATCTTCATTAAACATGAATTTGAGATAATTTTTTTAGAATGATAATATTAATAGAATGAACTTCATATACTGGTGTATAAACATTAGAATTGTTACTAAGATAGAAGGAAAATTTTATGTTTTAGTTTAACTACTTTTAGAGAAGTTATAATGTGAATTCATTAAATAATTGGATCTATATGCCTATAAAAAGAGTTTGAAGGATTATTTACATGTATCTACTCTTATTATAGTGCTCATATAGTCAATATTATAAAAGAAACATGAAAACACAGATGTGATCATGATGATTGATAATCCTAAAAAGATCTATTAGGAACATTAAATTCATGTGAGGTCCAAGGTTTGAAAATTATTATTTTAAATATAATATTCCTAAAGGAACTCTAGTCTCCACTAATGTGTACAATATGATTTGTGTATGTTAATGACTTGGAGAGGTTGGGTTCACCTTTTAGACTTGATCTGACTATAGAATTTATTCTATAATCACTACTAGAAATGTTCTAACATGTTATTATATAATATAATAATAATAATTATTTCAATTAAATATTTCTTAGTATCAAAAATTTGTATAGGATAGTTGAGTAAGACATGGGAAGTCTAGGATTAAGTGTTTTTTTACAATAAAAGAGGTCAAAAAGTTCAAACTAAATGAAGAAATGCTTTATTAGAATGTCAAATAATGTCTCTTATAATAGCTAATAAATGTATTTCAAATATAATGAAGTAGTTATGATGAAGGGTAATTACTTCCATTATAATGATCCAAGTCATTAGAGGTGGAAAGACATAGAATACTAGAAGGGTTGAAAGTAACCTAGGGGAGTGTAAGGACCTAAACTTAAACATAACTTATTCTAGTGTTTTGGAACTAGAATTCACATTTGAGTATATTTTCAGTTTATAGTTTTATAGAATTAAGAAAAACTCTTACAAAGTACACTCAAACATTACATAGGGACAGTTATACTAAGTAACCATTTTTTCTACCAAAGGAACCCCTGTTAAAATAAAACATGATCTCTTCTCATGAAACATCTTTAATAATTTTATCTTGGCATATTATTTATCCTTAATAATATTATTACCTATGAAAAACAACTTAAAAACATGGTATTATCACAGAAATATTAGTAACTCACATAAAATAAGGAAATACACCATTATTCCCAGAACATTTTAAACTCGTTAAAACATTTACACAAAATCACACTTTTCACCAATAAAACATAAACCCTTTACATTACCTCATGAAATCATAGGATTCCTATAAAACTCTATATAAATAATAAATAAAAAAGGTAACTTGTGGGATCTATATCATTCTTACATTGTAGCTTTCATGGCTACATTGGGAGTATCCTTTATGGTTACATATGGAATAACCATCATGGTATATTCCATAAATCTCTTAGGAGAACCCACCCAGTTAAATCTGTCTCATTACCCAATGTTTTTGATAGATATCACGAGCTCACCCACCCTTGTTTTATCATGGAACCACACATATACATAAACAATTCCCAAGAACCATAACATAATCAAAACACATAAATCATGCATAAATAAGTAATAACTTTACCACTTTGAAATCACTTTTCATTTTTAAAATGTTGCGCAGTAAAAAATGAAAAAACATTATCTGAAAATAAAAGTGTAAACTTGTAAAGGACTCATCAAAAAAATAAAGTGACATAAAAGTGATAATATATGTACGTTAATTATATATTAAATAAAATATTCCTTTTGAATTTTGTAAAGGTAGTTGAAAGAGTGACTTTAAAAGAGGTTCTCAATAGAAAGTCAAATAAACATATTCCTTTATGAAAAAATTTGAGATAAATTAAAGTTTTCCTATTTTCAAACATTCATTTCCATATAAATACATTCAAAGAAACCATTTTTAAAATATGGATAGAAAATAGAAATATTGATAAGAATAAATCCTTAAAACATTTAAAATGTTGTTTATAGAAAAAAAGTCCCTTACCTTGAGTTTGACATGTCACATATATTATTTTTATTCCTGGATAATAAACTTAGGTTAATTTATAATTGTTTGAGAACATTTTTCATGCTTATTTTTTGTTTTACATCATTTTTTATAATTTTATAACAATTTATTAATTATTTAAGTTCACATAGGATGTTTTTACAATATTCGGTACTTGAGTCCAAAATGACTTTATTATGATATCAATAGACTAAGTGTTCATTATTACATAATATCTAAAATAATATTCATTACATATTAATCACTTTCATACATAAAATATAATTTTAAATCAAACCATTTATTATGGTTATGAAAAATGAGCTATGTTACAATTATCGAGATGGTAAGTCGTACGTACGAGTGTGTAACATTTCCATTTACCAATGATCACTTTGGAAAGAAGGTAAGTATTATTTTATATTTTAATAATGATAATAATATAATTAATTTTATATTAATAATTAAACATACTTATATATATTATCTAAGTAATGTGGTGATTAAAATCTAATCACATCACTTTGCGGAGGTGATAGTTCACATGTACGCACAAACAACATTATCAATTTTATGTGCATAGAAATTAAGAATTTAATTGATAATTTATTCTCTTATAATGATAAATATGTCATTAATATCACATATAAACATTAATTTCATCATTATAACCAATCTTGAGACACGGTTATGGAAAACAAATTATATCTGTTTGTGGAGGTGATAATTCACACGTATGCCCGAACAATTAATTAATTTCTCATTTGATAAATCTGGAGATATATTTTAGTGATTATATTAACATAAAAACATCTTAGTATATTTATGATAATTTAGTTAATATTTCATCATGGTTGAAGGATATTTCAAGGAATATGAAGAAGAAATAAAACAGAAAAACTTAATTAAAGATCGCATTTGATTAACTCCTTAACACCTCTAAGGATGGTGTTCTTCCTAAAATAAGGCCTCAAGAATGTGGGTAGTTATTCTAGTAAGGAGTTTGGTAATATCATTTCCATGAAAAAAAATTTTAAGTCCAAGGAAAAGATATGAATGGATACCCTTTTAAAGGAGAGGGGAGAGGAACTCTTGGAATTCTAAAAAGTATTAAATTAATATAAATTTATTTTCTATTCCAAATGGATAAAAAAATTATTTAGAATATAGGATTACTTTGGGTTGAAATAAATTCATCGAATTAAAATTATACAATTTTTTTATTTTTTAATCCTTATCTTTTTGTTTTAATCCATTTGACTCTTCCCATTTAATCAAGTAATTTAGACTTTGAGGGTTAATATAATTAACAAAACATACCAAAAGACCAATTAATGAGTCATTAATGACATTTATAGACATATATAAACATTTTTAGAATATTATATTTTTATAAATATGTTATCATTTAATTTAATATGTTATATTATAAGATATGAATTATGTCAATTTTGACACTATTCATCACTAGACTTTTCAAAAAAATAAAAAAAACTTGATTACATTGAAAAAAACAACTTCAAATAATTACTAACATATCATAGGAATCTAGAAAATTCATGTTGGCATCAAATATTACAAAATAATTTTTTTAATATTATTAATATCATTTATTTGATTCTTCCTTTAATAAATCAATTACTAAATCCTCAATCTATCATAAATAAATAAATTTATTTATTTTATAAAAATTTTAAATAAATTATGATTATTCATATAAGAATTTTAGATATAAAATGACTATTTATATACGAATTTATTTTACATATAACCATATATTAAAAATAATTTACTTATTAAAAATATGAGTATAAAATTTTTAACTAATCTTTAAATAAAATATAATAAATGTCATATTCTTATCCAAGTGGCCTAAAAATGATATAATTTTTTATTAAGGATTATTTCAGTTGAAAAAAACTCATAAAATAAAATTAGGTCAAGTGTTATGGTAATTTTATAATATTATAATATTATTTTTACCCTTAATTACCTGATTTACCCTTACCAGTTGTAAACAAAATACTAAAGTTATTAATAACCAAAAAATAATTTTACCATATTAGATAAAAATTTTCATACTTATTTCTAACATGGATTTTTTTTTCAAAATTCAATTCAAAGAAGTGGCTAAATTAAGTTTAACACTAATCCCGCAAATGTGGCGAAAAGATAGGTAAAAGAGACTTTCAAAATTGCAATAAGTTTTTCTGTCAAATTTCAAGGTAAAATTTATTCTAAGGACCTAAATTTTATTATTGATCTATTGTGACTTTAAAAATCAGATTAGAATATAATAATTATGCAAATGAAAAATCAGTTTTTAACTACAATGTCGTATTTTTCACTATTTATAAAAAATAAAACTTTTCAAAAAAATACCAAACACTCACCCTAAAATAGTTTTGATATTCAAAATTGAAAAACGAAGTTTCTTTTTTTCAAATAAAATATATAAAACTTTCAAAAACTATATATAAAATGGATTCTCCATCAAAAGGTGGTAAAACTGTATTTTTTGAAAAATACTCATTTTTATGCATAATATTGAAATTGTTATTATATCATACCTATAAAACATATAAGAATACTTTTAAACATTATATTGAATTTATATTTCATTAATATAATACTACAAGTTTGATTTGATTATTTTATAAATACAATTATTTGCATTTAAATAGTTCTTCATAAAAACACATCCTTTATATTCGATTTGATTTTATTTTCATTTCTAATTAATTTGGTAACCAATGAATCCTTATGTAAATATTTGTAAATTTTGTTTTCATAATTTATTTAATAGTATTCATTCCCTCTATTCTAACAGCTTGGTTATAACAGTAACATTAAAAAAATAATATTTAGTTGTTCATTTTAGCTCGATGTGACTTTTCATGTACGCTACTAAGAATAATGTTTCCTTTTAAAACTATATATGTTACATTATCCCCCCACCTTATAATTTTTTCCCTCTAAATTTGAAATCTGGATAAAAATCTAGGGTTTTTTTCAAAATACCTTTGTTGAAATCCCACATTGGAAAAAGAATTAATAAAAAATCCACTTTGAACAAAAGAAATGGAAATATGATGGTCACATGAGATAACACATACTAGGATTCCTTGTAGGAAACTATGGAAATATGATAAAACTAATCCTCATATTCTAAGGTAGAGTGATATAAAACATGGTCAAGAAAACTTTAGCAATAAAAACTGTAAATTTTTTATTAGTTAAATGGTCATTTAATTCTTAGTAAGAAAAGTAAAATTGA
The DNA here is from genome assembly GCA_963277665.1 of Viscum album. Taxonomy (NCBI): domain Eukaryota; kingdom Viridiplantae; phylum Streptophyta; class Magnoliopsida; order Santalales; family Viscaceae; genus Viscum; species Viscum album. Next base: position 91,125,369 of record OY728154.1, read on the forward strand.
TAGTATTTTCGTTTTAATATCCTTTTTATTGAGTTGTGGAATTAATTTACTTCATAGAATAATAAAATAAAGAAACATACTTAATTGAAAATTATAGTTACATCCTTACATAAATTTCCACCATAAACTTATCTTTTTCTCTTAATGATGAGTATTTAGGATTAATTTTTCACACCTGAAGCACTAGAATAAACTTATAGAGAATCATATAATCCACAGAATATTAACTATATATTTATCCTATCTTGAAACAAAAACCAAAACCAAAATGGTTAGGTTAAGATATGATAATTCCCCAAAAATAATAAACCTTTATATAATGAAAAACTACTTTAATCTCCAAAATGAAATTGTGTTTCCCAAATTTCAACATAAACCATCCAAAAAATAATTTCCCTTAAAATTGCTCAAAAATATTCTAGAATTATATTGAAATACAAAAATTATAAGTATTTGACAACATAATCATCCAAGATAAGTTCTAACATTTATCTCTAAATAACATCAGTTACTCTTGAAGTCTCATACCAAAAAGCAATTTTCCTAATCAAATATTATCCTAGATAGGTTAATCATTTCCATAAATAACCCAAATCACCATATGTCCACAATTAAATAATATATTCTTCTGAAATATAATTCAACCTTTACTCCTCAATTAAAATCCCATAGTATTCTATTCAGCTTAATCATATAATGTTCTAAAAATAGTGAAAGTATTCTAAAATAACATTTATCACTTTATCCCCAAATCATTTCCTAGTACCAAGGATATCCATTTTATAAAACATAAGTTTCAAAAAAAAACTTATTCTTATTCCATAAACTAATTTAACTAAAAATAAAAAGCTATAAAAACCTGAGACTTCACATAGGCTAGTGGTAGGTGATGCACCCTTGTTACCCTTCGGTTGTGGGTTTGATTCTCGCGGTCTTTCCAGATGTGATGGTTTGTCACCCATCCTATATGTTTTACTTTTTATAAAACTATATAATTAATATAACACTCCCCAAATATGATAATGTCTTAAAAATAACCATAACATTTTTAACCTCAAATTTTATCTCATACATTTTATTTTTCATCCCAAAATTTAATAACCCATAATTACCCCAAAAAGAATGTCACCAAAAATACCATTAATCACCTTAAATTTAAATAAATTAAAGCTTAAAAATGAGTTTATATGACACTAAAATTAAAATCAACCAGAAAATTATAAACTCATGATGATATCCATAACTCTTGAGAAAACATCATGATCTCCAAAGTTGTCTAAAACTTTCCTCTTATACCAACTATAAGGACCCAACTTTAACATAACATATTCTAGTGTTTTTGAACTCAAATTCACATTCAATGATATTTTTAGTTTATATTTTCATATAATTAGGAAAAACTCTTACAAATTATACCCATACATTACATGTGGACACTTATACTCAGTATTCATTTTTTCCACCAATGGAAACCCTGTTAAAAAATCACAATTTATTCTTATAAAATGTCTTCAATACTTTCATGTTGAAATATTATTTATCCTTGATAATATTAAGACCTCTGAAAAACATTTTAAAAACATTATATGATCACAGAAAACCTTAATAAGGGATATAAAATAAGGAAAGAAATCATTAGTCCATGAATATTTTAAACTCATTAAAACATTTTCACAAAATCTTACTCTTCACCCATAAAACATAAACCATTTATCTTACCTAGTGAAATCATAAGATTCCTATAAAACTAAATAGAAATAATAAATTATAAAGGTAACTTATAGAATCAATTTCATTCATACATTTTAGCTTTCACGACTACATTGGGAGTAACCTTAATGTTTACATTTAGAATATGCATCATGGTATATTCCCTAAATATCTTACGGGAAACCTAACCAGTTAACTCTATCTCATTTCCAAATTCATTGGAGAGTTATCACGGGATCACCCACCCTCAATTTATCATGGAACCACCCATATAAATAAACAATTTCCAAGAACCAAAACATAACCACAACATATAAATCATGTAAAAATGAATAATAACTTTACCACTTTGAAAACATTTTTCATTTTTACAAATACTCACACTCAAAAATGAAAACATTTTATTTGAGAATAAAACTGTAAAGTTATAAGGGAATCATAAAAACATTAAAGTGAAATATAATCAATAATATCCATTCATGACGTATATGTTAAATAAAACGTTTCTTTTTCATTTTTTAAAGATTGTTGAAAGTGTAACTTTTAAATAGGTTCTTAAAATAAAGCACCTTAAAAATATTTCTTTATAAAAAAAATTAGAGAAATTAAAAATTTAATACCTTACCAAATTATTTTACATATAAATATATTCATAGAAACCATTTTTAAAATATGGAAAACCAATAGAAATATTAATAAGAATAAATCCTTAAAGCATTAAAAATGATATTTTTTGTTAAAAAGTCCCCTACCTTAGTTTGACTCATCACGTAAAATATTTATATTCCTAAATAAAAAATAAAAAATTAATTTATAATTTCTTTAGAACCTTATTCATGTTTATTATTCCTTTTATATCATTTGTTACCATGTTATAACAATTACTTAATTATTTAAGTTCACGTTGGATGTTTTGATGATATTAGGTACTCGAGTCCAAAATAACTTTGGTATGATGTCAATAGTTGAAGTGGTCATTATTACATCATATCACTAATAATATATGAAATAATAATCACTTTTATACATAAATTATACTTTTAAATCAAACTATTTATTATGGTTATGAAAATGATCTACGTTACAATCGTGGACAGGTAAGTTGTACGAATGAATGAGTAACGTTTCTATTTTTCAATGATCACTATGTAAATAAGGTAATTATTATTTTATCTTTTAATAATAATAATAATACCATTAATATCATATAAATCATTTAAATATACTTATATATATTATCTCAGTGATGTGGTGGTTAAAAATGAATCACATCGCTTCGTGGAGGTGATAGTTCACATATATGCACGAATGACGTTATCATTTTTATGTACTTGGAAAGTAAGAATATAGTTGATATATTATTTTATTATAATGATAAATATATATTTATTATCACATATTAACATTAATTCCATAATTATAACTAGTCTTTAGAGAGTGTTGTGGAAAACAAATTATATCAGTTCGTAGAGGTGCTAATTCACACGTATGCACAAACGATTAAATGATTTATCATTTTATGGAAGAAGATATGGATTTTGGTGATTATATTAAAATAATAACATATAATCATATTTAGGATACTATAGTTATTATTTCATCATGTTGTAAGGATATTTTAAGGAAGATGTAGAAGAAATAAAATAGATACACTTAATTAAAAACGTTACCTTTCCTTCGGACGATTGACTTTGATTAAAACCTCAATGCCTCTAATGTGGGTGTTATGCCAACAATAAGGAATCTATAATGTGGGGAGGTATTATATTATGGGATTTGGGATGGTATTATTATATCCACAATGTATTTTAAGTGTAAGGAATATATATGAATGAGTTCCCTTTTATAGGAGAGGGGAGGAGCACTCTTGGAATTATTAAAAGTATTAATTTAATATAAATTCATTTTCTCTCCCAAATGGATAAAAAATAGATTTTTCATAATTTATGATGATTTTGGGTTGAAATAAATTCATAAAACTAAAATTATACAAGTTGTGTTTGTCATTTTAATCCTCAACCTTTTGTTTTAACCCTTTTAACTCTTAAAGTTTAATCAAGTAATGTACACTTTGATGGTTAATATAATTGAAATAACAAACAAAAAGACCAATTAATGAGTAATTAATAACATTTATAGACTTATATAAACTTTTTTTATTGAATCTTAGATTTTTATAAATATTATATCATTTATTTAAATATTTTATATTTTAAGAAATGAATTATGTCAATTTAGACATTACTTATTACTTGAGGTTTTAAAAAAATAATAGAAACTTGATTACTTTAAAAAAGCTACTTTAGATCATTAATAAAATGTCATAGTTTTCCATAATATTCATTCTTGGCATCAAATATTTTAAATCTTTTTTATTTTATTATTATTAATATCATTTATTTGATTATTCCTTTAATAAAAATCAATTACCGCATCAGCATTGTGTCACAATTAAATTTAATTATTTGGGGTCTAAAAATTTTAAATAAAATATAATAATTTATTTAAATATTTTTTCTTTAAAATTAATATTTATAGTCGAATTTATCTTCTATATAACTCTATATTAAAAATAATTTACTTATAAAAATTTGAGTGTGACATTTTTAACTTATCTTTAAATAAAATATAAAAAATGTAATATTCTTACACAAGTTGCTTAGAAATATTTTAATTTCATCCTAATTGTGAATTTGTTCTTAAATAAATCATCTAATGTAATTATTACAAGTGTTAGGGTAATTTTATTATATTATAATTTTATTTTTACACTTAATTACCTTATTTACCCTTAACTATGGTAAATAAAATACTAAAGTTACCATTCAAAATAAAATTAATTTAATCTCATTAGGTAAAAAAATCATAATTTTTTCATCCATGTTTTTTTTGTTTTTTGAAATTCAATTCAAATAAGTGGCTAAATTAAGTTTAACACTAATCCCTCGGATGTGGCGAGAATGGAGGTAAAAGAGACATTCAAAATTTTAATATGTTTTTATATCTAAATTAAATATAAAAATTATCCAAATGACTTATATTGAATTATTGATATATTGAGACTTTAAAAATCAGTTTGAAGTATAATAATTATTTAAATTAAAATTCATTTTTTAACCACAATGCTGTATTTTCAACTATTCATCAAAAAATGAAAATTTTTCAGAAAAATACCATAAAATCACCCAAAGATAATTTTGATATTAAAAATTAAAAAAATAAAGTTTATTTTGAAAAATAAAATATATAAAATTTTCAAAAATTATATTTAAAATTGTTTCTCTATCAAAAGGAGGTAAAACTCTGTTTTTTTTGAAAAACACCCTTTTTATGCATAAAATTGAATTTGGTTTTATATCATGTCTTGAAAACATATAAGATGAATTTTAAACATTATATTGAATTTATATTTTATTAATATAATAAAAAAATAGTTATTTCTATTATTTAATAAATATAATTATTCACATTAAATAGTTTTTCATAAAAACACATCCTTTATATTCAATTGGTTTTTATTGGTATTTTTGATTAATTTGGTAACCAATGAATCATTATATAAACTTATATAAACCCTATTTTCATAATTTAGTTAATATTATTCATTCCCTCTATTATAACAGTTTGATTATAATGGTAACATTAAAATAATAATATTTAATTTTTCTCTTAAACTCTATGTGGCATATCATGTATGCTACTGAGAATAGTGTTTCCTTTTACAAACCTGTGATGTTACGTGGAGAGTGCACATCGAGTATAATGTAATAAAAATATAATATTATATTTTTAAGTGTATATGATACCGATTGTATCATTTAGAAGTATTATAAATATAAATGAGTTTAAAATTGATAAAGATTTATTTATTAGAATTTAAAGTATACATTTATTATGATAGTGAAAGGGTTTCTACATCAAAGATTTATATTTAGTTGATTACATTATATATAATAATGATTAAAAATAAATTTTTATTTATTTTTCATATTTTATTCCTCTTATATTATAAGAATTTTTTGTAAATAGTGGTTGTTATCTATAAAGAATATGGTGTTTTTTATATACATGGATGTGTTTTGTTCCAATTATATGACATGGTTAGAAAATGGTACATGGATAAAAATGTCTTATCTGGGATAAAATAGTTCATCCAACATATATTTTTTAAAAATATGGGAAATATTTCCCACCACCCATCAGTGACATGTTTTGAATAAAAAATTATCCCTTCTATAATAATGCTTCAAAGACATAAAATATGATATTGTAGAGACCCGAAGCTTAACGTACATGGACATTACATTACTTTTGCGGAATACTTATTACATAACAAAAACACACACACAAGGACTGTAATAGTTTAGTGTCTTTGGAAACTCGGAACGTAATATTCTAATCATGGTAAAAGATCTTCAACATCTCCCATAAAGATCTTCCCTTTTTTTTCTTACCTAAAACCTTTCTTTATATCCTGGGGAAAATAAAACATAAAAGGGTGATCACAAATGCTTAGTAAGGGTAAACAAAAGAAAAATCAATCACATCATCTTCATAAGAACATAACATTTTGGAAATATTAACCTGCAAAAGAGATCATAATATCATAACATGGGATAAATCATAGTAGTGAAATGTAATCCCAATAATCATAACATAAAACATAAAACTTTGTGGCATACACACATAATCATAAAGAATCATTTCTTATTAGTCAAGACTCATTGTCAAGACTTTCTTAGTGGACAAAGTCCATTTCTGAACCGAGTTCACTCCTCGTTTCAGTCCTGTTTCACTAAACCGGTTTAACCTGCCATTCTAGCCATGTCTATCTCATGAGATATAAAATCTTTACCCAATGCATTGGAGGGAGATATAGGTCCCACCCATCTCATAATGATACCATTCTTATGTGTGCCACAAAATCATAAATCATACATCATTGCATAACCCATGTAATAAAAATGGGAATCTTAAACATCGTGACATCATCAAACAATTCATATAAGATAAAGGAATTCATAAAAATAATTCCAACACAACATAATCAATTCAATGTAATAATAGGGATATAAACAGAACCCTGTATTATCTTAGATAGAAAATAATTTTTATAAAACACTTGAACTCCATTCTTGAGGAAAATATCCTTTCAAATTCAAAAACATTTTCCTTTCTTAACATGTCATACAATTTTAAACTAAAAGAATTTGATTAAAAATAAACTTGAAAACTTGTAAAGGAAGCTTCTTGGAAATAATTTTTAAAAAATCCATTCATGCCGTATAATTTAACAAAAACATTCTTCTCGTACTTTTGTCGAAAAAGTCAAAAAGTACCTCGTACGAAAAACGACAAAAGATTCCTTTCATATATTTTACTAAAAACTCACCGAAGGGTAAAATTCGATTTAATCTATTGTATAAGGATGTAAATATTACATATTGAGGAAACATGGATGTGGATGATAAAATACACCCCAGTAAATACCAAAGTATAAACAATCTCGGATAAAAATTGAGATTGCGAGATTTTTCCTTACCTTAGGTCCGATTTGCTTCGTAAGTGTCTGAACCTCCTGTATAATGGTTTAAATAATGTCATTGACTTATTCCAGAATCATACTCATTGTTATGATATCATATATGGTTCACTTATGACTTTATATTACCCTTTCTTTTGTAAATTCCATGTTAAAGAGCGTTTTGGGTAAAATTGTTTCATTTGTCGTCTGTGTTTTGACTTGTAATTATTCATATGATTACTTAGGGCATGATTACTTAATTACAGAATATAAAACATGATTTATATATAATATATATTCAAAATATACGTATATATAATAAATCAGTAAATGGAAAGAAATACACCGTTCATGGAGACGGTAGGCCGCACGTACGCATGAACACTGTTTTTGTTTCCTTATTGAGTTGAATGGAATTAAGTAGATGACATACATATATATACACATAAATCCAGTATCATTATTATGTCATATATTTCATGATTACTTATTATATGTACTTTATAAACATTCATGAATGGTTAAAGTGGAGAATGAATCTCATCGCGTCGTGGAGACGGTAGTCCGTACGTACGCACGAGCGATGATATCGTTCTTATGATCGTGGGACTATATTGGAGTGTATTTATACTATTTCAGAATCAATATCACTTTAAAATAATCATATATAGTTATTATTTACACCATTATACCCATCCAAGTAAGGTGGTGGTGGAAAATAGATTTCACCACGGCGTGGAGACGATATTCCGTACGTACGCACGCGCGGTGATTTCGTTTTCCATAGGATGGATAGATGGTGAAATAGGGTTGTTTCATACTTATAATAACATATCATTATATGAGTGATACTGATGTTATTACTTCATAATGAAACAACCTAAGAAGAAGAAGTGGAATAAGAAATAAAGGTGAAAGAATCGGTAACGGAAATTACCTCTTCTTTGAAGCGCCTCTTTGAGACCTCCTCTTAGGGCACTAAAATTGGTCTTTGAAGAATACCAGAACCTATAGGATGTTTCTAGGGAAGTTTAGAAGATAATTTGGCATGGGTTGTCCGATCTTGAAGGCTCAAAGTGGTGTGTGGAAGAGAGGGAGGAGGTGCCCTTTTATAAGGGAGGAGAGGGGCTCCTTTGGAAAACTAAAAATATTATTTTATTATAAAGTCATATTCGGCTTTAAATAGCTCCAAATTGATTTAATTTGAAGATAAGGTGGGGATGGATCGAAATAATCTCATCCAATAGAATTTAGACAAGTTTAGGTTCCTATTTTAACCTTATCATTTAGATTTAACATTAAGTTAAATAATTTTACTTTTACCATGTCTTCTTGTGTTCTTACACTATAAGGTTAATAAACTTACTATAACAAGCCAAACGAACCCTAAGTTTTTTATTAATAATATATATAACCTTATATAAGTCATTTGGCCGAACCTTAGATTTTTTGGAATAAAATAACAATTAATAATATAATATTTGTTTTAAAAACTATTTTATGTCAAATTTGACACTATTTAGTAATTGATTTTTGTGAAAATCATAACAGAATGATTAGTTAGAAAAAAGTTAATTAAATCAATAATAACATGTCATATTAACCTATAAAATTAGTGTAATTCATAAAAAGTCTCAAATTATATTTATTTGGGTATTTATAATATTAATTATTATAATTTTTCACTATTATGGTAATTACAACATCATCATTGTGTCATAAATAAATTAATTTATTTAATGTCTAAAAATTATAAATAAAATATCATTATGTAGGGAATATTATTAGATTTCTAATGAATATTTACAATCGAATATATCTTATGTATAACCCTATATTAGAAATGATTTACTTATTAAACTTTGATTTTAACTATTTAACCCTTCTTTAAATAAATTAATAATAAGTGTCCTAATCTAATCCAAGTGGGCCTAAATGATCATATTTTATTTTCTAAGGTTGTTTTTGGTCGAATTACACTTATCTAATAGAATTAGGACATGTGTTAGGGTAATAATAATAACATTTTTACTCTTAATTACCCTATTTACTTTTAATCGTGGTAAAAAAAGTAAAAAGTTACTATTCACCAAAAATTATATTCATCTCATTGAACCACATTTTACTTACTGACATCAATCGTGTCCCTCAGATTTTTAAAATTCCACTCACAGAAGCGGTAAAATTAATTTTTATGAAAAATTCATTTTTTTTACTACCACTTAGTGGTTTCACTATTCATCAAAAAATGAAAGTTTCCAGAAAAATACCAAAAATTAGGCCTAAGCTATATTTGATATTATGAACTCAAAAATTATGTCTATTTTACCAAATTTAAAACATATCAGTTACATTAACTAATTTAAAAATTAATTCCCTTCGTCAAAACAAATGGCGTGTTCTTAAGAGATAATAACTATCAAAAGATTGACACTTGTTTATAACTGGTTTAAATGTGAAATTACATCCAATGACCAACATTGTATTAAATTGTAAAAATATATTCTAAATATACTTTAAAACCACTCAAATTAATAATTTATCACTATTAATTATTTTTATTAAAAAAGTTGTTTTTAATTAAAATTCAGTAATTTTCGCTATTCATCAGAATATGAAAGTTATCCGAAAAGTACCAAAATTTCACCTTAGGCTAAATTTGATACTCAGAATCCAAAAATGAAGTCCATTTTGAGAGATAAAATTTCTAAAATTTTAAAAGGTGGTTATTACTATTCGTAACAGCTAGTTTTAATAATATTTTAATAGCATATCGTTGTTTAGTGAAACTCGGTATTGCGTACTACACACGCTATCGAGGAAGGTTGTGATTGCGTGTAATGAAAGGCAAGTCAAGGATGCGTGTTGTGCAAGCTCCTTTTGGTGTAGCGTACAACACAAGACATTAATGAAATTAAATAGAATATTTTTCATAAAATCTCAGGGTGTTACATTCTACCCCCCTTAAAATGAATTTCGCCCTTGAAATTCATCGGGGTTATAAATAGTTTACTATTAAAAAGTTTATTTAATAGAAACCCACATCGTAAAAAGGAATACCAAAACCAATCTTTAAAAACAAAAGTATGAAACGTAACGGTTACCCAAATAAACTAATCACTGGGTTTCCACATAGGTGAAAATATGGATATGGAAGAGAAATCTAACCATCATGTTCTGATAGAGAGTGGTAGAGAACATGGCTATGGAAAAGCCAGCAATCACAAAGCCATAAATTTGTGACGATCTAAGGTACCATCTGATTCATCAGATATAAGAGCACTAGGACAACATTTTTGGATTTCAAGATCGTTTCCCTAAAGTTGATGAATTAAAAGAAATACTTGCATGATTTTGGTACAATCTCACTGTTGTTCGTGAATTGAACAATTTCCACTTCATCCCTTAAAGAAATGAAGTTGAATTTGTTATTCGTGATGTGTTAGCAGATCATGTGATAGAATGATGGGTCATTCCATCTCTTTCAATCAAAAAGTTAGCAAAAGTTATAAGTCCATCTTATGGTTAGATTAATCATATATGGTTCCAAAAATGAACTTATACATCATATATCATACCGCTTAATAAAATAAAACTAGTTTCTACTAACCAGTGACTTTATGTAGGCCAGTGCTAGGCAATAAAGGCCAGTCGTACTTCGATTGTGGGTTCGATTCCCATAGCCTTGTCCGACGCGATGGGCTGTCACCCGTCCTGTAGGTTGTCCTTTTTCTAAAACTATATTACTATAACATCCCATCAATAATATCAAAAAAACTTATATCCTTAAGAAATACTAACTTATGTCCAACATAATCCATTCCAATCTTTAGGCTTATCCATAATACTACAGTCCACTCTCATAATATAGTGAAAACGATTACCAGAGATTTAATACCATCATCGATCCCCATATATCATAAGATATGTATTGTTGGTCACATTCCAAACATTCAAAGGCCTTAATCATGTATTCTATTGAATACCCATTGAACCTAAGTGAAAACATGAATGGAGTTAAAAGTTAACACTTTCCACATACCAAAATCCAAAAATTCTATATTCTCAATCCATTATATAACCTTCTCCTTATATCAGTCATGAGCTCATGAATACTATCAAACATTTAATTTTCTCCTTATCCCTTCATTATGCGCATATCATCTATATTCCAAAAATATCTGAATATCCTTTAATGGATACTGGTACCATTAATCATACACTTTCAAAACTCAAGGAAAGACAACAGTGTAACAATCCTTAGATGTCTCTTTATTCCATAGTACCATGAGATTACTTATACAACATTACACTTGATAAACATGTAACAATTCTTTCAACTCACATATCATTTGTAGTCTCTTCATCATCAACAACATAAATACTACTCATACGGCCGTACTGATTCTCTTCATGAGACTTTCCCTTAGGGCATTGGTTTGCATAATGCCCGTACATTCCACATTTAAAACATTTAACCATTGTTGATGTCGTAGCAATACCATTATCCTCATCCATAGTGTTAACTGAACCTTTTCCTTTGCACTTACTGGATTTGTGTCCTTCTTTTCCACACCCAAAGCATCTTCCAGTTCCCTTGAAACAATCTCCCCAATGCCTCTTCCCACATGATTTACATGAGGGAAATTGAACTTTCTTTCCTCTATGATCATCATGAAACTCCATCTTTCTCTTATTATCTGAGTCGAGAATCTTACAAAAGTTGAGATTATTGATCATATTATGAGATTTCTGATTAGGCATAATAACGATGTTTGGACTTCCAAATCCCGTTTCATTTGGTTTCTCATGAAGAATATCACTCCATTGTCCGTCATATCCTACATTATCATGAATCTTCCTCTTTCCATCCATTTTCTAAAACCCAAAAAGAATAGTGTGAGAGTCAAAAATCACAATAAAGCGAGATTAACTTCAATATCTAACATCTTAGGTTAAATTCTAAGATCGTTACTGTATTTCTAGGACTATATCCTATACGTATACTTATCCTTAGGGGCATCCCTAGACATACCTTAGAAATATCTATAGGGATCTCACTAACGTTTTCGAATCCTAGTTTCCAAAGGTTGACTAAACCTTTCCTCTGATACCAACTGTAGAGACCTGAAGCTTAACGTACATGGACATTACATTACTTTTGCAGAATACTTATTACATAACAAAAAACACACACACAAGGACCGTAATAGTTTAGTGTCTTTGGAAACTTGGAACGTAATATTCTAATCATGGTGAAAGATCTTCAACATCTCCCATAAAGATCTTCCCTTTTTTTTCTTACCTAAAACCTTTCTTTATATCCTGGGGAAAAGAAAACATAAAATGGTGAGCTCAAAATCTCATTAAGGGTAAACAAAAGAAAAATCAATCACATCATGTTCATAAGAACATAACATTTTGGAAATCTTAACCTGCAAAAGAGATCATAATATCATAACATGGGATAAATCATAGTAGTGAAATGTAATCCCAATAATCATAATATAAAACATGAAACTTTGTGGCATACACACATAATCATAGAGAATCATTTCTTATTAGTCAAGACTCATTGCCAAGACTATCTTAGTGGACAAAGTCCATTTCTGAACTGAGTTCAATCCTCGTTTCAGTCCTGTTTCACTGAACCGGTTTAACCTGCCGTTATAGACATGTCTATCTCATGAGATATAAAATCTTTACCCAATGCATTGGAGGGAGATATAGGTCCCACTCATCTCATAATGATACCATTCTTATGTGTTCCACAAAATCATAAATCATACATCATTGCATAACCCATGTAATAAAAATGGGATTCTTAAACATTGTGACATCATCAAACAATTCATCTAAGATAAAGTAATTCATAAAAATAATTCCATCACAACATAATCAATTAAATTTAATAATAGGGATATAAACAGAACCCTATATTATCTTAGATGGAAAATAATTTTGACAAAACACTTGAACTCCATTTTTGAGGAAAATATCCTTTCAAATTCAAAAACATTTTCCTTTCTTAACATGTCATACAATTTTAAACTAAAAGAAGTTGATTAAAAATAAACTTGAAAACTTGTAAAGGAAGCTTCTTGGAAATAGTGTTTTAAAAATCCATTCATGCCGTATAAGTTAAAAAAAACATTATTCTCGTACTTTTGTCGAAAAAGTCAAAAAGTACCTCATACGAAAAACGACAAAAGATTCCTTTCATATATTTTACTAAAAACTCACCAAAGGGTAAAATTGGATATAAACTATTGTAGAAGGATGTAAATATTACATATTGAGGAAACATGGATGTGGATGATAAAATACACCCCAGTAAATACCAAAGTATAAACAATCTCTGATAAAAATTGAGATTGCGAGATTTTCCCTTACCTTAGGTCCGATTTGCTTCGTAAGTGTCCGAACCTCCTGTATAATGGTTTAAATAATGTCATTGAATTATTCCAGAATCATACTCATTTTTATGATATCATATATGGTTCACTTATGACTTTATATTACCCGTTCTTTTGTAAATTCCATGTTAAAGAGCGTTTTGGGTAAAATTGTTTCATTTGTCGTCCATGTTTTGACTTGTAATTATTCATATGATTACTTAGATCATGATTACTTAATTACAGAATATAAAACATGATTTATATATAATATATATTCAGAATATACATATATATAATAAATCAGTAAATGGAAAGAAATACACTGTTTATGGAGACGGTAGGCCGTACGTACGCATGAACGCTGTTTTCGTTTCCTTATTGAGTTGAATGGAATTAAGTAGATGACACACATATATATACACATAAATCCAGTATCATTATTATGTCATATATTTCATGATTACTTATTATATGTACTTTATAATCATTCATGAATGGTTAAAGTGGAGAATGAATCTCATCGCGTCGTGGAGAGGGTAGTCCGTACGTACGCACGAGCGATGATATCATTCTTATGATTGTAGGACTGTATTGGAGTGTATTTATACTATTTCAGAATCAATATCACTTTAAAATAATCATATATAGTTATTATTTACACCATTATACCCATCCAAGTAAGGTGGTGGTGGAAAATAGATTTCACCACGGCGTGGAGAACGTATTCCGTACGTACGCACGCATGGTGATTTCGTTTTCCGTAGGATGGATAGATGGTGAAATAGGGTTGTTTAATACTTATAATAACATATCATTGTATGAGTGATACTGATGTTATTACTTCATAATGAAACAACTTAAGAAGAAGAAGTGGAAGAAGAAATAAAGGTGAAAGAATCGGTAACAGAAACTACCTCTTCTTTGAAGTGCCTCTTTGAGACCTCCTCTTAGGGCACTAAAATTGGTCTTTGAAGAAGACCAGGACCTCTAGGATGTTTCTAGGGAAGTGGAGAAGAGAATTGGTCAGGGGTTTTCCGATCTTGAAGGCTCAAAGTGGTGTGTGGAAGAGAGGGAGGAGGTGCCCTTTTATAAGGGAGGAGAGGGGCTCCTTTGGAAAACTAAAAATATTATTTTATTATAAAGTCATATTCGGGTTTAAATAGCTCAAAATTGATTTAATTCGAAGCTAAGGTGGGGATGGATCGAAATCCTCTCATCCAATATAATTTAGACAAGTTTAGGTTCCTATTTTAACCATATCATTTAGATTTAACATTAAGTTAAATAATTTTACTTTTACCGTGTCTTCTTGTGTTCTTACACTATAAGGTTAATAAACTTACTATAACAAGACAAACAAACACCAAGTTGTTTATTATTAATATATATAACCTTATCTAAGTCATTTGGCCGAACCTAAGATTTTTATAAATAAAATAACAATTAATAATATAATATTTGTTTTAAAAACTATTTTATGTCAATTTTGACACTATTTAGTAATTGATTTTTGTGAAACTCATAACAGAATGATTAGTTCAAAAAAAGTTAATTAAATCAATACTAACATGTCATATTAACCTATAAAATTAGTGGAATTCTTAAAAAGTCTCATATTATATTTATTTGGGTATTTATAATATCAATTATTATAATGTTTCACTATTATGGTAATTACTGCATCATCATTGTGTCATAAATAAATAAATTTATTTAATGTCTAAAAATTATAAATAAAATATCATTATGTAGGAAATCTTATTATCTTTCTAATTAATATTTACAATTGAATTTATCTTATGTATAATCCTATATTAAAAATGATTTACTTATTAAACTTTGATTTTAACTATTTTAACCCTTCTTTAAATAAATTAATAATAAATGTCCTAATCTAATCCAAGTGGGACTAAATGATCATATTTTATTCCAAAGGTTGTTTTTGGTCGAATTACACTTATCCAATATAATTAGGACATGTTTTAGGGTAATAATAATAACATTTTTACCCTTAATTTCCCTATTTACTTTTAACCGTGGTAAAAAAAAAGTAAAAAGTTACTATTCACCAAAAATTATTTTCATCTCATTGAACCACATTTTACTTACTGACATCAACTGTGTCTCTCGGATTTTTGAAATCCCACTCATAGAAGCGGTAAAATTAAGTTTTATGAAAAATTCATTTTTTTACTACCACTTAGTGGTTTCACTATTCATCAAATAATGAAAGTTTCCAGAAAAATACCAAAAATTAGGCCTAAGCTATATTTGATATTATGAACTCAAAAATGATGTCTATTTTACCAAATTCAAAACATATCAGTTACATTAACTAATTTAACAATTAATTCCCGTCGTCAAAACAAATGGCGTGTTCTTAAGAGATAATAACTATCAAAAGATTGACACTTGTTTATAACTGGTTTAAATGTGAAATTACATCCAATGACCAATATTGTATTAAATTATAAAAATATATTCTAAATATACTTTAAGACCACTCAAATTAATAATTTATCACTATTAATTATTTTGATTAAAAAATTTGTTTTTAATTAAAATTTAGTAATTTTCACTATTCATCAGAATATGAAAGTTATCTGAAAAGTACCAAAATTTCACCTTAGGCTAAATTTGATACTCCTAATCCAAAAATGAAGTCCATTTTGAGAGATAAAATTTCTAAAATTTTAAAAGTTGGTTATTACTATTCATAACGGCTAGTTTTAATAATATTTTAATAGCATATCGTTGTTTAGTGAAACTCGGTATTGCGTACTACACATGCTATCGAGGAAGTCCGTGATTGTGTGTAATGCAAGGCAAGTCAAGGATGCGTGTTGTGCAAGCTCCTTTTGGTGTAGCGTAAAACACAATACATTAATGAAATTAAAAAGAATATTTTTCATAAAATCTCGGGGTGTTACAAATATAATATATGTTTTTATTTTTTAACATTTTATATATTCCCACTAAGAAGAAATCATTTTTATTTTCTAAACATAAAGGATTTATTGTATCTTTATATGATATTTTGGATAAAATGTAGTTTTTAAGAGACTAGTGGAAGTATTTTTAGACCTAGATAAGTTCAAATGTAACAACAATTTTTTTAAGGTTATATACCCTAAATCCATTGTGTATATGATACACTATGAATTTCTTATGGAATGTTATAAGATAACATGTCACTACCTTCTTCAAATCGTATTTCATGACTGGGTAATATCAAATTATATGATATATTCTCAGTAGTCTAATGATACTTGTTTTTAATCAGGAATCATACTTATCTATCATTAATTATGAGTGTTAGATAAGATTAAATGTGTAGGTAATGTAGAATTTATATGATGGATGTATAACTTGTTGAATCAATTTACTCATGCATTGTAACATAAGAATATATCCATGAAATAGCTCAAGAGTTATCATGATCCCTTTATATAGTGATAGTACCCATAGGATGGGTGTCTTGGTTCATGTGAATCCTCAATTGATTTTTTCCCTACCCAAATCTCTCTTATACTCCTCAATTTGATATTAAAAGGCACTAGCATATCATGAGAGATAAGGAGAGTCTCATTTGAGAGATTAGAGCAATTCTGTGTTGATATTGAATAAACCACATAGAGGGGAATATGATATCTTCCATTTAGTATTCTTAATAAATCATTTTCTATGATAACAGTTGAAGAAACCACTTCTGATGATATATGGTGTATAGTTTATTCATTTTAAAACATTAATTTTTTTTAGTTTCATTTCAATTGTATTATTAGTTTATTGAGTTTTTATGCTTATTGTACTTAGATAAATCATTAATATATCCATAGAAACATAGCATTGGTATCAAATCCAGGACATTCCTTTTGAATCATGAAATAGTACATAGAATTTAGAGAAAACATGAATTGTTCACACTATTCTAGAGAATAGTGTAACAATCTAGGTAATGATATAATAAATCATTTTCCTGAATTAGATAGTTATATTCATTATAAAAATTTTAATTAATTTTTACACCAAAAATGAAATAATTTTAACTCTTATTGATGGTTCATCAGCCCCTCCTGGCTGCACGAATATCCTCCTATAGGGTTTATTCCATTTTCCTTCATGGTTGTCTATAATCTCCTCCATTCTCTCTCGTAATCTTCACCTTTGTGGGTCTATTTTAATTGAGGTAAATTTAGGGGTGTTTTCTTCAATAAGATCCTTGCTTCCAACTCACATTGGAGTCTTATGTGAGAGTTTCCTATTCATCTTTTTCCCTTCTATTGTTGTATTTATTTTTGAACCTATCCATGTTGTGAGGTTCTCACAGGAGTGGCCACTTGTCCTCTTCCTTACTTAGAGTTGGTAAGATCTTGGTTCTTCAGTGGGGTTTGAAGATCATGGAATGGATTGGTCTCAATTTGGGGCCTTGTGGGTAGAGGAGGCTTGGTGATTAAGGAATAGTCTGGCTGAGCTTCCTCACCATTAGATATGGCTTCAGATTTTCACACCATCAGAGTTTATCGGCTTGTGTGTTTGCGTCAGTGGTTCATTTGTTAGTTGGTAGTTAGTTTCATTGAGCAGCATCTTCGACGTTCCTCTATGCAGCAATTATAGGTTTTTGGGTGGAATTGGTCTTCTTAGAGTGGTGAAATCTGGAATAAAGGAGTTGGTGTGTGGTTTTCAGATGACATCTGGACATCTTTTATTTATATTTGCTATCGATGGTTCCTCGGATTCTTCTAGCTTGGGAATGTTTGGCTGGTACTGCTCGGTCGGTGACATTTTTATTCCTTGCGATGGGTGTGGTTTGGTTGATGGATGATAGAGAATATTAGAGGTGATTCAGGTTTATGTGTCTTGTTTTGAGTCTTTTTCAATTGCATTTGTGTTTTTTCAAATGAAGGCATGGTTCAATTGAAATATGCATTATTTGGTGGGACTGATTTTTTTATTGGATTACTGACATCTTTGCAGGCACTAGTTTTTTTCTTTGTATTTGGTTTGAGGTGTAGATTTAGTTGATGTTGTAGGGTGGGTGACCTAGAAAGATGGTTGGGTGTGTTGGAATCCAACATCATCTATCGATCATCTATTTGATAGATGGATTGGTACTCTTCCACTAACATCTTTCATAGATTTTTTCAGTCTAGTTTTTGTGTTGCATTAGGTTGATAGTGCAGTTATTTCCTTGTTACATTGTCGAGTGGGCAGCTTGGAAGAGGGATAAGTGTGCTTAATCTATCATCCAGCCCTCCCACACTTATCAGTGTGGAGTTGAGGGGTGATATTCCACATTTTGTTGACCATCATGACACAACTTCTTTTCATATTGGAATCACATCTTCTTTGACTATTTTCTTTGTTGCATTGTCTGACAGGGGGGATGAGACTTCTTTTATTGCTTGTTTTAATGTTCACTTTTCTTTTTTCATTCTACAAAATTATTAACCTTTATATCATGTTTATTTAATTCACATCTTGAATTTTTCTTTTATGGGTTCCCTTTTCTCCCATCTCTTAAATTGTTTTCTTTCTTTTGTGTTTA
Source organism: Viscum album (assembly GCA_963277665.1). Classification (NCBI taxonomy): domain Eukaryota; kingdom Viridiplantae; phylum Streptophyta; class Magnoliopsida; order Santalales; family Viscaceae; genus Viscum; species Viscum album. The sequence continues at coordinate 91,144,549 of OY728154.1, forward strand.
ATAAAGGGGGATTGACCCACAACCTTTTCAAAAAAAAAAATAGTTTTTAATAAACTCTTTTCTTGTAAGTTTTTTTTAAAAGATTAATTTCTAAATTTTAGAATTTTAATTAGTAAAAATTAATTTCTTTTTTAATTTCTCATTTCAAAATTTACTTAGGATGAAATTTTTGGTATTTTTCAGGAAGATATTGATTTTTTGGTGAATAGTGAAAATACCTATTTTAGTAAAAATATCATTTACTTTCAATAAATTAAAAAAATTTAAAGTCACATTATGTTTTTAATAAAATTTAAAGTAAATTAAGTATTATTTAGATATATTTAATTCAATTAATTACTTTTTAATTAATTTATATTTTATTTTAGTATAAGTTTATTTTAGGGTTTAAAAATAGGTTTTTTCATAAAACTGTTTTAAAGTGAATAATGTTTATCCATTTTAATTAATTAATATAATACCTAATTATGAAATTTTTAAATGAAATTTATAGACTATATTTCAATAAATATTAATTTTTATTCATATAATGATTATTATTAGTCATAGAGTTAAAAAATTTCAAATTGTTTTTGAAAAATAAGCTTCTTAAAAAACCAATTTTTCATCACCTCTACGGAGTTAATTTTAAATTAAAATTTTCCACCTATATGAAATTATTTTGTTAGGATTTATTCCATATTTTGAATCCATAAAATTTATACTATCTAATAAGTTTAACATAATTTTTGACCATAATGAATAGTGAAAATAGTAAAAATTAATTACTACAGTTAAGGTGAAAAGGGGTTTATTGGAGGTTAAACTAAAAGGATATGGTTTAAAATGATCTAAAAACTTACATAAAATATATTGGATGGATATATTTAGACCTTAAAATGTATAATAATTGAGAATGGTCCATTTTTAATCCATTTATAATCTAAAAAATGTGGGTACACCTTTTTCTTTTCAAAAATCGCAAGTATGTCAATCACCTCACTTATAAAAGGCCACCACCTATATTTTACACTTTTCACCTTAAAATCCATTAGTATCATAAAATAACTACCCAAATTTATTCATTATTTCCCTCCCCATGATCTATATCCCATATTTTGATCAAAAAATCCATTCTAAGAAGTCTTTTGGTGCTTACCCGAGGAGGTTGTATGAAGAAGAGGTATTGTGTTTAACTATGTGTTTTAATTGTATTTCATCTTAAACATCCTTAAAATATAATTAAATTGTGATTATATAATAAACATATTACCTAAAATAAATTAATATGTTATTAATTTAATAGAATAACCTAAATCTATCTCCTCTTCCATTAAATGCGATACGAAATCATCATTCGTCCATACGGAGAACTACCGCCTCGTAAACCGATTTCATTATTTTTTCCATCACCACACCTCACAGATTTTTATAAGGATAGATTTAAAGTATATATATTATATTATTAACATATTTATACTTATTTAGTTATGATGTTACATATACCTTCTTACTTTATTATTTCATGGGGGATACAATAACGTTTCTCATGTGTACGGCTGACTACGGCCTCGCGAAGCGATGTGATTTGTTTTTCACTAACGCTTTACATGTAATTTAATAGCGATTGATTTAATGGATATGTGTGATATAAATAAAATATTTATTACATTATTTATTTATTTTTTATTCTAAAGAATCAATATATTGTTTGTTTCTTACATTGAAAAATGATAACATCACTCGTGCGTACGTATGGACTACCACCTCCATGAAGCGATGCGACTCTTTTTTTATCCCTAAATTACAGGAATTATATATATATATATATATTTAGAGAAATAATATTTTCTTTATTATATTATGATCATTTTGTAAAGATAGAATAATACATACCATCTTTCTAAAATGATAATAGAAAACTGGAAACATTACTCATGTGTATGTACGTTCTGTCGTCTCCATGATCGTAACATAATTGATTTTTTCATAACCAAATTTTGTGATTAGAATTAGAAAATATAATTTATGTTTAAATATGATAATTATTTCATTATTATTATTCTATAGATGTAAAAAAATTGCCTCTTTGACCCTAGTCAGCCTACCAAAGTCATTTTTGGACATATATGCCAAATATCATCAAAACATATGATGTAAAAATAGTTGATTAAGTAATTTTATTTAAAATAGTAATACGTGAAATAAATGGAATGATAAATTTTAAAAAGGTTCTCAATAAATTAAATAATTAACATAATTTTATTATTTGGGAAGATAATGAACAAGTGTGATGAATTGAACTTGCGGTAAGGGACTTCGTCTCAATTTCCTTTTGTTGAGGAATATTTCCATTTTATATGCCTATATTATTTTATAAGGTGTATATAATTATCCAATAAAGTTTTATATCATTAATATCTCAATTATAATGATTTTTAAGGTTTTTTTTAATTTTATTATTTCATGGGGATTACAATAAAAATGCTTCCAAAGTAGTAAGGTACTTTTCTTTAAAAAATCAAATTTTTAAATTTTTATTTAAAACATTATTTATATTTTAGGTACATGATTTTTAAAATTATATCATTAATTTAAATATATATACATAAGAGTTTTATAAATAAATTTTTTTTTTCATTTCAATGTTTTTCAATAAAAGGAATGTTTGACTTTCTTTACAAATCGTAAAAGGAATGTTCTATTTTAACATGTATGGTGAAATCAAATTATCCCACAACCATAAAAATTATTTAAATTTTGGATTCCTTTATATTATTTCATGTGATATTCAAAGAAAATCCATCTTCCCTTTTTTATGAGAAATTTTGTTTTATTGAAAATACATTTTAAAAGAAAATGGTACTTTGGTGTTGAAAATTAGTTTTTAAAATAAATGAGTATTTTGATATCTGAATGTGTTTTTAAAAATAAATTAAAATATTTTTAAAGGGTTTTATGATGAAAATGAAATATTTCATGATTTATTATTATTTTATAGTTCTTGGGAATTCTTTATGATAATAGATGGTTCTATTATAAACTAAATATGTGTGATTACATTATTAACCAAGGATGAGTGGTTCTATGATAAACGAAGGATAGGTGGTTCCATGATAAAATAAGGAATGGTGGGTCTGTGATAGACCTCTAATTAATTGGGTACTCTAGATATGGAAGTTAGTCATATTAGTAATTCCATATGTAATAGTGATATAAATAATAATTTTCTGCATTACTTATATGATTTATATATTCGTAGAACATGTTTTAAATGATTTATTCGATAAAAAAGTGTGTATGATTTTATATTAAAATAATTTATTTAATTTCTCTCAAAGAAATTTGAGATGATGGTAATCATTTCATGGGTTTTCATTTTTTTCACTAGACTATTGAACTACTTATTTTTATATCCCTTATTGAGATATTTGTATTCACCCCATGTTTGAAAATGTTTTTTACAGAGTTTTTGGATTGGTAAGGGAAAGTAAGATTTCAAGTTGAAATTCCTAATTATTTTTCATGAAAATAAGAAAATCAATTCGTAAATTTTATATTATGGTAAAAATGGATACTGTTTGGAAGTTTCCACTTTGTATATATACAGTTTTTTAATGTATGAGTTATGACCTAATTCTCTATAAATATAAACATGAAAAGATCCTCAAATGTAAGATAATGAATTATTTACTTAAAACTCAAGATTATATAATTTTTAAGGTTTGGTATTAATAATAAGACCATTGTATCATCATATACGATGTAGTGTGTTTCTTCAAAAACAATTGGGAAATTAAAGTTAAGATGAAATTAGATTATATAATAACATAAACTATGGGTGGGATCAAAGAATATTTTATGTGATAACACACTATTTTGATGGGGTCATAATATATGGTATCTAATATCATAGATCATGATTGAATTCACACTACATAAAGTTAATCTTGAGTAGCCCCACTGAATGTATGTCACATAGCACCAGAATATTGTTATGTGGGTTAATATCACAATAACTTAATCCCTTGTGGCATCGATTTATTTCAAATAAGACCCATGTCATGTACGATTAATTTAGTTTAATATTATGTCTGATATTTTCTTTATAATATACCATGTGATTTAATCTTGTATAGGCTAATTGGTTTGTGGTATCATTCTTACATAAGTTATAGGTGAACTGATTTATTCTTACATAGTTGCTAATATCATAAGTCTTTGATGCATGTGTAAGGAAGAGTTCATTATCGCTAACTTAATCTCACATAGGCTCATCCTAAAAATTTATTATTATACATCTCGCGGTTTATTACTATGTTAGGCCAATGTATATTATCAAAAAGATATATCTAATAAAAAAATTCATAAAAATTTAATTATAAATGTAATTAATTAATTTATAAATTATATAAATAGTTATTGTGGGAAATTTATTAGTTTATAAATGTGTTTATAAAATAATTAATTATAAAATGATTATAATTAATCAATCACATATTTATGAAACATTAAATAAATTAATATTCAAAATATTAAATGTTAATATTAAAAAATTACAAATTTATATGGCATGGATTTTAATTTAGAAATAAAATTTTTATTTTCAAATTATAAGGGTAATGTATATAGTGTTTATAAATTATAAAATAGGGATGAAATATAAAATGATATATATTTAATATTTTGAATTGTTCATAATTAATTAATTTAAAATATTCAAATTAAAGGCCTTATTTAGAAATTATTTAAACCATGTCAAATTGATTTTTCAAAAAATCAATTTGATCAAGATTTAAATAAATAGATGATATTTAGATTATTTAAAATTTTATATAATATAAATATGAATATAAAATGTTTATATTTCATAAAATATCATATATTTAAAGTAAATTACATATAATCAATAATATGGAAGAGTTCATATAAAAATTAATATAAATCATTTATATTCAATATTATGGAATGTCCATAATGATTAGACAAATTATAAAGTGCTTATTTTTATCTTTATTAATGACTTGTTCATAAATGCATATATCATGTTAAAATTAATGAATTGTAGAATAATTTATTTATTCCACAATTTATTCATATATATAATTGTTATATTATTAATTGTGGTGTATTCATTAGTATAAAGTTGTTTAAACTTTTTCTAGAGATTATAATTCATGTATATAAGTAGTTACACGCTTGGTATAATAGTGAATTTAGTTTTCTTATATCTTGAATTTGGCTTGTATTGATTTGTGATATTTAATTAAGTATTTAATTATTTTCCTTATATATTAGGTGATATAATTTTCATGGAATTGAGAACTCTCATAAGTAAATTATCCTTGGGTAGTGGGAATTTGGGTCAAACTACTCACAGCTCTTGAGGGATATTCCTTATCTTTAAAAGTGAGGGTTGATTATATTTGGATCTAGGATTACTCATGCATAATTGTTTACTTCATATAATTCTAATCATTTACAAGAAATGATTTCATATACCTTATCCATGTGATTCATTTCAATATGTATGAATATAGTTAGATTTTAATTGGTTTAGTAAGAAAATTTATTGGTTGTATAAGGAGTTACAAATGAATATGGTTTGAGTATATTGATTTTTTGGAAGGAATAAGATTAGAAACCAAATCAATAAAATCATGAATATATGTAACGTGAATAATATGAGATAATAAAGTGAGATTAAATCCCATTTAAAATAATATGTGTCAGATTCCTTCCAAATCATCACTTGTCAAGACCTTGATTATCCAACCAGGTAGGTCATTCTAAATTTGGGTTCCCCTAGATTATCTTTTGAAATTAAATAAAGTAATTGGTTACCCTAATAGGTTTAGATACTCATTATTTTAATTTTATATTTTTACACTTATCTATGAGACACTAATAATATTAGGTTACCAAAGGATTAGAGTTGAGTTTTTCCTCATGATGGGTTGGATAAAGAGTTTTACACTCAACTATCTAATAATAATATATGATATGATTGGAATGATGACTGAACAAAATAACTATGTGGTGAGTCAAATGAAAAATAAGGCTCATTAATTACTGAAATATGGATCACAGACCACCAATGGGTATGAACAGTTTAAAAGAGGCCATCATTTTATTGGTTCCACAATTTATAAAATTCATTATTAGAGATACACCTTCATGAATAAAGGATTTGTTAAAGTAGGTAAATAGTTGAATCTAGATTCTTATGAGAAATATTAAATTATTTATTTGAGGTTTCAAAGGTATTATATGAAATATGATCAAATTAATTATTGTCTCTGATAATATGATCAATATGATTGAGTGTATTGATAACTCGGTGGGAATAGAGGTTTAGTTAAGGATCGTTATGGTTGTGTAATTAATTATATTTTTATTGATGGAAATGTTCAAAAAATATGAATTATTTTAAGAGGTTTCTCATTATTCTATCAATGTTATGGGGAAGATGAATTATGCATGTTATGTCTATGTTTTGATGTTGTGTTTGTACTACAAGTGGGTAATTCTATAAAATGTAAAATACCATATATGATATGGAAACAATGGTTTATTTATAAAATATTTCTACTAAAGGTAATTAAATATTATTTACAAAATATAAATTATTTTGTTTATCTTGGAATGATATTATCAAGAGAATATAGTGCCTAAGCGGTTGTTATGAGCGTGTTTAGACTTTTAGAAGTTAAAATTTAATGAATAAAATATCATGCTAGTATAAATATAAAGTAAATTTCACTATATCCTAAAAGAGTTTATGATGGTATTGGGTGCACAACAAAAGTATAAAATGGTAAAATTTTAAAAATTTATCTCCAAAATAATGTTATAACGTTTTATCAGGTGAGGAAACACTCAGTTTCAACCTGAGGATATTGTGTGGATGGAATTATGAAAAATAAAAAAATTAAATCGTTACATAATTTGATTTTTGATATAACTGGAATGTTTCACTCATCACCATAAACTGTTTCTTGAAGGAACCAATGTTAAAAACCTACAGATATTATACATAAACTTAGATATTCTATTGGTGCATCGTTTTTTTATGTTTGGGTGTTGAAACTTCTAATGTCCTAATGGTTGATGTAACACTAATTCATTGATTCATGAAGAATAAATTTGATCAAGGTGATTGTAAGGACTCCTTATCTCCATAATATTTGGGATGTGTGAAAGAGGAGATCACATATTTGAGTGGATTAATAGTCCCATGTATTTTAGATTCTCTCTAATTATATTATTAAGTTTAAATTATAACCTCCAATGGCCCGAAGGCCTTAATTTTTATTGATTTTGATAATCCACCTTTCAAGGGGTTAGGTTAAACCCTTACAAGGCCCGTAGGTGTAAGTATTACATAGCCCATAGATCTTAGAGAAATTCATTGCCCGTAGGCTTCAAACATTACATACAACCCAGAATAACTACTTGGAACTAATCCTCCCTAGCATCTTCATCATGAAATCCACTCTCCAACTTTGCATGGTTGTTCGGCTAGTATTTCCCATGCATGCACAAGCTTGTCCCAATGGCAGGTGTCATATCCTCTCATTCTTGCAATCCGTTTAGCTTATGCATTGGTGAAAGCTCCTTGCCCATCCTCCTTTTGAAGCTTGTTCCTTTGTAGTTTTTCTAGTTTTTATCTGCACTTATGGTGGCCCGAAGCCCTCGAGGTGGCCCTAAGGCCTTACTGACCCGAAGACCTGGGTGGCTCGTAGGCCTTAAAGGACTCGGGGACCAAATCGGTGGCCCGAAGGCCCAAACGGGGGAATATTCCCGGCTTCTACAATGTCAAGAAGTTCCTGCTATAACCCTGCTATAGTACTGTATAATACCTGCTACAGTACCCCAGAAATTAGCCTCTACCTGGATTTGTTCCCAGGTTGTCTGGATGCACTTAAGGATTCCTCACCAACTGGGCTGAGGCTCATGTGCTAAGTTAATCTTATAGAAATTATATGTTGGACCCTAAATTCGAATAAAATTATAAAAAATCCTAATAACACAATTTATAACCCATTAATCATGTCAAGAATGTCATAAGTAGTCTATCTCATACTTGTATCATATACAATATTTCACATAATAAATTACAATTCATTAACTAAACTCTTTTTTCCCACAAGTATTAAACAAACCTTGAATATTATAATAATATTCAATCATAAAATATGTTTTCCTTATGTTAACCTAATAAAATATGAATACGTGGAGAAAATAAATTAAAATATTATTATTATAAACTTTAATAATAGTGAATATAGTTAGTTCTTATGGTCAATCAAACTTAGACATATCTTAAACTTTATGGTGGTCCATGCCCTAAACTCATATTCAATATAATAGGAAAGACTTAAATATGCTTTGTGTGTGACACTATAATACATTATTTCAATATAAGTGAGTGTGTATCATAGGCTAGTATTAGTGTTTAGAAACATATACATTCCTTTAATGAGACAATATTAAGTTATAGTAACGATAACCCCTCCTACGAACACACAATTCATAATATAATATCTTTTTCAAGTAATATCTCATAAATAATGATGTGTAAATTATGTCACTATCCTTACTTGATTTATTTATTCTTTCGTTGACCTTACTAAAAAGACTTACCCTTTTCTACTATGTACACATATTTAGTAAATGTACTACCATCCTCTTCAACTATGTTCAATATATCTCTTCTTTTTGGAAGTAATAAATCATATCTTTATTATTGAATAAATGTAATACCACCAATGACAACCCAACACAATCTTACTCAACATGAAATAAATTTTATGATTTTATTCTTGCATCAAATTTCATGATCCAGTGATACTCAATAATACTTATCTCATGTTAATATACCAATTCACATGCTTGTAGATATGAACAACCAATGAACCCCAAAATATGTGGTTTCCTAATTATCGATTCAGTCTTCATGATGTATTCTACTCTAAATATTGAATTTTTAACTTCACAAGAAGAAGTCTCAATGCTTATGATCCCTCAAATCCTGATATTCATATATTATCTATGCCTCATAAGTATGATGTATGAATAACAAATTACATATGTTTAAGATTATCATCATGGTATCTGGAGGTTCTCATCATAGTTGGGAACTATTATAACCTATTAATATGTTAAATAATCTAAGTAAATTACCATGTAAATAGGGGGTGTGGAAGTATCATCACTGTTATAGTAATAATACATCATGTATAACTCATTGTATACATAATACAACGATCTAAAAGTACTAAATTAGTTGGGTATAGGTAACCCACTTTCACAATACTATCACTTGAACTGGATCCAATTTTATAACTGTCAACTTGTTAGATTTCGTGTGATAATTTCATGATTCTACAGAGTAATTCCTTTGGACTTATATATTTTTATACATGGACACTTTATTATCTATGACTTCACCTCCATGAATAAAAACCCTCAAAATATGATAAACCCAAGTATATCCCTATTATCATTTTTCATAATCTTGACATCATGTCTAGAACCTTTGGTATAATTCAAATAATTAGAAAAAAACATTGTATGTTTTATATTGGTTATTTAGCTACATCATAAGTCGAAACATAATCAGTATTTATAGATATCGAAAACCATAACTTTAATGAGATACTATTGTTCATTATCTTATGTATCATATTTTTCTTTTTGGATAGATTTATGCCATTTGGGATTGGCAATAATTCTCTCTTGAATTATTTCAACTAGTATTTTTAAATACGTTGTCAATATACATACTTTAACTTTGTCTAAGAAACCCATGTATCTACTTCAGTAGATACTGTTCCTTAAATCATGGGTTACTAATTTAAGTTAATCTTTATAGAGTTACTTTCAATCTAGTCTTAACTAATTATTAGATTTATTATTGTTTTCTATATATAACCAAAAAATTTTATTTGGAAAACTATGGTTCTCCAACTGACCTCTTATAGAAATAAGTAAAAATATCATTCCAAAAAAAAATATTCTGTGATGGCTTATTGGTTATAAGATTTCATTTAATAAATGTAGTATTTACATCCTATACCAAATATAATGACCATAAAAAGTTTTTATGAAAATTATAATTCTAATCGATTTAAGTATGATGGCTTGGTATAACCAATCAAGCTTTATTGGTACCACACTCTCACCACCCATATATAGTTTCTCTTTAATACCCACCAACAACTATATATCAATTTGAGAAACTACCAAAATGTATAATTGATTTTGGTACATGGAATAAATTTTATAATTAATATAAACTTTTAAATCATATCATATTTCCTTATATTACTTCATTATAGTATTAATTATTCTAATCAGGGTTTAGTTAATTTGGGAATTAGGATTAGAGATATTTAGTGAAAACTATAAGTATAAGTCTATGTAGAAGTGAACATCCTAGAAGAATGATCTTATAAAAATTATAAACATATGGATATCATAAGACATGCATTTAGAGTAAATTTGTTTATATGAGTAAATTATTTATTCATTATTCATTTACTTATGATTTTTTCAAACATTTTCAATTTTAGAAAATGGTGGGAACTTGGTAAAACTCAACCAAAAACATTTGTGATGGACTATGAAATGATTGTCCAAACAACATTCCCAATGCGATGGTATATGGATTTAAAAACTCCATGATGATGATAACCCAACTGTATCAAAATATGAACAATAACCTAAACCATGTGGAACTTATACCTCCACCGAAGAAGTGGAAATTGTCTATCAAGTCTTTTATATTGAAATTTCCACCAACAATGGGTCTTCTGATCCACTTATCGCTAAAAAGTGGATTAACTCAATAAAGAGTATCTTTTCTGTTATTATCTACTCTAATAAGGATAATATCACCCTAGCCATCTATCATTTCGATAGAGAGGTCTACCAATGGTGGGGATTGATAAATAATATCAATATGGAGGATGAAGTGGAAGATATTTAGTGGGAAGACTTTAAAAAAATTATTAACAAGTATTCCCCTCGAACTGTATGAACAAATATGGAGAGAAAATTATTTGAATTAATGAAAAAGAAAGAAGAATATGTCATGAATTATGAGGAAAACTTATCAAGTATTGAAAGATATGCCTTGGAATTTGTTATTAAAAATTATAGAAAAAATGATAGATTCATTAGTGGTTTAAAACAACACCTTCAAAAGGTTCTAGATATCCGAGACTTTGGGAGTTACAATGAAGTAGTTAGATGTGATCTCAAAGTAGATATTGTGTTTGGTGAATGGTCCCATAGTTATGTATAAATGAAGAGAAGAATGCAGTTTCAACTTGGTGAGTCAAATGGAAAAAGCAGAAAGAGGATCCAACAACCCACATGTCAAAATGTGGGAAAAATCATCATGGGAATTGACTCAAAGGTATGGGGAAATGCTTCATGTGTGAGAGAAAAGGCCACCAAGCTCATGAATATCAAAGAGGCATGAAGAAGACATCAAACATGATGGAGGAAAGGAAGGAAACTCTTAATGTATCACCCATGGTTCAATGCTTTAACTGTCAGGAGAAAAGGCATTATGCAAGTCAGTTCACTAAACCACTGGTCATTGATGGTAATCTGTGTCAGTAACCACCAAAACTAAAGGAGTAAGATAAATCCTATTATATCATCATAGTTGATGTGGAATATGAAAATTAATTCATATAATGTATACTTCCAATTTATAGAATAATGGTAAAATTTATCTATTATTTTGGTTATACCCATTCCTTTATATCATGCAATTTTTTCTAGAACTATTGAATCACATCCCTGATACCTTGAGGAATATATATTCATAAAAACATCTAGTTGTTTGATTAATTAAACCCAGGTGTTGGACTCTTCTCCTATTATAATCCATGGGAGGATTCTTCTAGTGATTCTCTTTTTTAACAAGTCAGGGAAGAAAACTTTTTATTAAAAGGAAAAATAAAATACAAGAGGAATATAGAAATGGTCATACAATGATTCATTCCCTCATTCTAGTAAAATACAAGAAAAATAATTATTAAAGATCATAATAAGAATTATAATAAGCATCACAGTCATCATACTAGACTGATTTAGAGTCTATGGTTCCATGAGTTCGGGTAACCATGTTTGGTTCATATATGAGTAGTATTTCCAAAGTCTTGATTTCATATGATGATATTTTTTAAAACATTCATCAATTACATGAATATTTTTACCTTTATACAATGTTTAAATAAAGTAGGGCTTCATTGGAGATTCATCTTCTATATCATCCCTTTTTCCATGGATGCCTTGTGTTTCCCTTAATTTCTTGATCACCTCTTAGATCTTTGAGATCTTCTCACCATAACATTGATTTTATTTCCCCTCAGTTTTATGAGAATAAACCTTTAGAAAATGATCCACTTCCAAGGACTTAGTTGTATTAAAACTTCCATCATCTACCTAAACATTCTCTCCTTTCCCTAGCACCAAATCTTGGTCCATACCTAACCCAGATCCGATCAAAACAGTTTTAAATTCTTCAGTGTTATGTAATTATAACCCATTTTCACCAGGCTAAACCACCTGAGTCATTTTTTCCACCTTATTGAAAGATTCCTTGGCCATTTTTGAAGAATCGACACTAACCTGAACATTTACCCTAGAAGAATATGATTTTATGTCTCTAGAAAGAGAAACATTATTGTACACTATCTGCCTCCTCATTTTCATCTTATAAGAGGACTTGGGATGTACCTTTAATGAGAAAAAAGAGAAAATAAAATTCTTATAGCAGTTTTCCTTGACATGACCAATGATTTGATATTCTAGATAGAAATAAGGAAGTCTTTTATGTTCCACTTTTAATGATAACTCATCATCCAATTCCAAAAAAAATCTATATTATTAATCAAGTAAGATCTTTAGTCTACCTTCACTATGACCCTAGCATAAAGACAAAATTTAGCTACCTCAATGATTCTATCTATTTTGATTAGGATTAACATAGCGAATGAAATATCAAATAATATCTTAGGATTCCAAAGGATCCATTTATCACAAAAAAAGTTTGATCCATACTTGAGACAGAGTATTTTTATATAAAATGGATTGAACCAGAATTACCATTCTTGAAATAAAATTCCAAGTAAATTTAATGTAAAAGATATGATCCTCTAATCTATATACTTAAAATTCTTTGATGGGAAGATGATATAAAATTATCCCTAACCCATGGGTATACATTAACAATTAGAGTAACCCTATAAAATGGTAATATCATGAACTATATCATCAATTTTCCAAATATTTCCTATAGTTTATAGAAAAATCATACCAATGATGGAATGGTCAAAAATCTTAAATCATTCAAGAATAGCATCTCTAGTAGCAATCACTGGAGAAATGACACCCTTCCTTACAATTATCTAAGAAGAAATATATCTAAAAGATGTGAAGTGACTTTCATTACAGCCTCTTTCATGTTCTATAATCCTATATTGGGTAAATTCAATATTGATACTATATTTAGCCACATTTTTAATATTTCTAGATCATTACACCTTAGTAGAAGAACCAGGTCAAGCTGCTGCCACCACTTTAGGTTCAGGATTATGAGGAATTCTATCTTTATCTACAAAATTTACTATTAATTGGGGACATTTCATCACCTCATTCACCTTAAATCTTTAGGCATTTGAATTTTCTGCTGCTATTAGAGTTCTACATGCTTCATTTATGCCAGCCTCTACTACTGCTTTCCAACTCAACTCACACATTTCTACCGCCATCGATGACCATCTCACTTCATTTTCATTGGTCTCCATAGCTATATTCTCATATAAATCAACCATATCCACCACTATTGTCTTCCTTCACACTTTATTCTGACCGGTCTTCATCGCATCCTTTTAACAAAAATCGGTCATAGCTTCCACTATCAAATATCAATGATCATCATTCTCCATAACTACAACTATCATGTTCAAATGAGGTCCGTTCACCTATGTCGGTTCCCCCATTGAAGATTGGTGAGACTTATTCATATCACCCACAGCATCCACCATTAAAATCATAAATAGTTTTTTTATTACCTCTTTCTCCAATAGATCAAAGAGAACCTACAGTGTCCTTTCATTCAGTGAGAAGGATGGGAATGTAGAAGTGAGAAATCCCCATTTTTGAACTTGCATGCCACTTTAATCACTAGGGTGAGGGAGATCCCAAACCCTCTTCATCCTCCCATTATTCCATTTATTCTCTTAATACTTACCTTGGTGGAATTTAACACTATACTAGGCATATATTGGATCTCATTATATAGAGAACAGATCAAATATCAGGAGAAGGAAACCTTTTTTAATATTCCAAACAATTCCATGCTCTTATACAAATGCAAGTAATATCATGAATCTCATTTGGTGAATCTAATGGTGTGAGTGTTAACACCCTATGAAAAATTATACCTTTCCAAAATGGTTGATTCAAATGAAAGTATCAACCTTGGTGAAATTTCCATTTTAGGGAATACACTGGTGTATTTCCCAAAGAGTTACCCAAATTTCCACCATATCTTGAGGTAGAGTTCTTAATAGATCTCAAACACAGAGAAACTCTTATCTCTAAATTCCCCCATAGGTCAAACCTGGTAGAATTGGAGGAGTTAAAAAAGCAGGTGCAAGAGAATTTAGAAAAAGGTTTTATACACCCTAGTTTATCACTTTGGGGTGTGCCAATGCTCTTTATAAAGAAAAATAATGGATCAATGTGGTTTCGTACAAATTAAAAATATCTTAATAATATAACAATAAATAATAAGTATCCCTTACCAATGATTGATGACATTTTTGATCAACTATAATCTGATTAATACTCCTCAAATATGGATCTTCATTCTAGATATCATCACTAAAGTTTAAGAAGTAAGATATCCAGAATACAATCTTTCATACACAGTATGGGGACTATAAGTTCATAGTGATTCCATGTTGACTTACTGATTCCCATAAAATTTTCATGGATTTGAAGAATATATTCATTAGATACTACCTTGAATTTTATTTGGTAATCATTATCAATGATATTCTCATTTACTCCAAGTGAAAGAAGTGGACATAATGAGAGTCTAAGGATAGTGCTGGAAACATTAAGAAGGGATAAAATGTATGTAAATTCAACAAGTGTAACTTTTGGAGTAATCAAGTCAAATTATTAGGGAATGTGATCATAAGTGAGGGATTTTCTATGGACCCTTCAAAGATACAGGCAATCAAGGAATGAACCAGACCCTCTAGTGTCATAGAAATCAATAGTTTGTTTGGCTTAGTTGGGTAGTAATGATGTTTTGTGAGAAATTTATTAGTATAATCTATCCTTCTAACTAAGTTAACATTGAAAGGGATAAAGTAAATATAGAAGAAATAATTTTTAGATAGCTTTATGGAGTTCAATAATAGGATAATCATTGTGCATTTACTTACACTTCCATCAAGTAGAGATGGTTTTTTGATATACGATGATGCTTTAAAAAAGTATTGATTTGTATAATAATGTATAATTACAAAGTGACAGCATGAACCTCATGAAAAATAAATATACATGAAAAAACATACCTAGAACATGATCTGGAGTTAGTTATTATGATGTTTTCCTTGAAGATTTGATGACACTACCTATATGGAAGGAATTGTGACATATATACTGATAAAAAATGATTAAATTAAATATTCACATAGAAGGAGAACAATATGTGATAATAAATATGGTTAAATTTTATCATATACTATGATTTCTCTATTCACTACCATCTAGTAAAGGTGAACAAGGTAGCTAATTCTCTTAGAAGAAAATAATATGCTACTCTATCCATGATGCATCTTGATAAAGAACCTATCTTCATGGGTATGAAAAGAATGGATCGGGAAATCATAATAGTAGGGAATATATCTAACCTTTACCAAATGATTTCCTAACCATCTATCTAAGGAAAAAATCAAGGAGGAATAAAGTAATTATTTGGAGCTTCAGAAAAAGCATGAATGTAGTAAAATAATGGAAGCTTCATGAATTCCAGATCGATGATGATGGTGTGATTCAGTTGGGAAATAGACTTTTTGTGACTTAATCACTAGTGATAAAGGAGATATTGGTTAACACACATAGATTATCTTTATCCATCCATCCTGGAAGTTCCAATATATACCATGATCTTTTAGAACACTTATGGAGGGACAACATGAAGAAAGAGATTGTTGATTATATCTTAATGTGCTTGGTATATCAGTAAGTTAAATCATAATGATAAAATTACAAGGGGATGATGAAACCATTTCCCATACCCACATGGAAATTGGATAACATCTCCATCTAAATTTTCATTGGTATCTCAAAAGCATCTAAAGGAAACAATATGATAAAGTTTTTAGTTGATAGACTCACCATGAATTTCCACTTCACTTCTATTTGGGAATATTTCTCTCTTAAATAAATTTCTAATATATTTGTAAATGAACTGGTGAGGCTATATGGGGTACCACTTTAGATTATCCCTCATCATGATCCAAGGCTCAATTCTAAATTCTAGAGAAATATTTAATATTCTCTGAATATTTATTTGAATTTTAGTATGACCTATCACCCCCAAATTAGTGGAAAAACTAAAATGACTATTCATATTATTTAAGAAATGTTGATATCCTTCTCAATGGAATTTAAAGTTGGATGAGATCAAAATCTCCCATTAGTTGATTTCTCATATAAAAACAACTTCCACTCAAGTATTCGAATAGCTCCATAAGAAGATTTTTATGGAAAGTGATATAGAAATTTTACTTGTTGGGATGAAGTTTGTAAACATAAGCTACATGAAGCAGATATTGTACAAGATATGATATAGAAGTTTCATGTTATACAACAAAAATAAAAACCAGCTTAGAGACAGTAGAAAAACTATACTAAAAATCGTCAATGGGAATTTTATTTTTAAGTTTGAGAAAAAAAATTCATTTTAATATCACCATATAAGAGTGCAATTCATTTTGAAAAGAAAGGTATGGTTATCCCTAGGTACATTTTCCCCTTTGATATCCTTGATCGCATAGGACCAGTGGCCTATTAGCTTTAACTTCCACTAGATATGTCTTACAATCAGGATGTGTTCCACGTATCTCTCCTAAGGAAGAACATACCCAATCCCTCACATGTACTGAATCTGGAGGTCATACAATTGGAGAATGACCCCTCGTATAAGGAGAAACCAGTGATGATCTTGGACTATAGATACAAATCTCTATGAAACAAGACAACTCATCTGGTCAAAGTGTTGCAGAGGAATCATAAGTCTGAAGATGCAATATGGGAACTGGTGGAAATAATGAAATATAATTACTCTCGCCTATTCTCAACTAAGAATATGAGTTGAAACTTTTTGTTCATATTTTATAAATAGGGGAAGAATATAACCTCTCTGATTTTATAAATGATATATTTTTCTTAAAATAAATGTGTGTTATATTTTATTATATAGTATAATATACCTACAACACATAAAGAAACCAATATCAATTTATCTCATTAATAAGGATCATTACATTAATCTGAAACTAAACCAATGATAATTCCAAACATTTCAATGGGATAGAAAATATAAAATAAGAAAAGTAGAATAGTAAAATCCAAATCCTTCTACTCTGCTAGAATTATCACCCCCATGACCAACACTATAGAAATGAATCAAAATATTAGTAAACCAATTGAAATTTTAGAAAATGGAAATATAGAACCTTGAAATAAATTGTATTGAATATTTAATTAAATAATTAATAGGTATTTATATGAGGTAATATTACTATTGGAATTGTAATGTAACCATTGATAATAGTAACGAGACTGTTGGGAATAGTAACCTGTACATTGTGGATAGTAACCTGACCATTGGAATAGTAATTTGATCTCGAAATAATAAAATTTACTGTTAAGAATATTTATCTATGAATAATTTAACTAAATATAAATATTATAATACCATAAAATAAAAATCATGATTAACAACACAAAGAATATGTAAGTAAATTTTTAATAAACTGTATTTTAAGGTATTTTGTAAAATTGTAATTTTTATATTGAAAATTAAAATTAACTATACTGGAAAATTATCTTGATAAAAGGAAAATTATTTTTGAAATCATCATATCAAAATTATCCAAGAGTTGTTTTTTTTATAATTTTGTCAAATACTTCAATTTTTAGGTGAATAGTAAAAATATTGTTTTTTCGTAACTAGTGTATTTTAAATCACATCATTCATTATGTAACAAGTTGTAGAAATTTTGGATCGACCAAAACATTTTATATTTTTTAAATTAGTCATTAATATTCAATATTCATGTTTTCCAAACCTAAAAATTACTTTCCAAATTCTAAAGTCAAAAGTATTCCTTTAAAAAACTATTCTTTTTTCATTTTCCTTTTTAATAAACTAGTAAATTAGAATTACAAAAGGGTTTAAAGTCCTAAATACATTATATCATGTATATATATATATTATTAAGTATGTAAAAAATATAACTATTAAAATTTTTACCTTGGATATAGTATTTTATTCAATATTTTATTCTAAAAATACTCCTCTCTTCAAATATAAATAACCCCTCTCCCTCTCCTTATAAAACCACTAATCCTTCACTTACTGAGTCCAAAACTCTACAAAAATTCACTCCCTAAAGCCCTTATAATCATTATGAATTTTATGGAGTAACTAACTCTAATCATGAAGGGAGTTTAATGTCATAGAAGAGAAGCAACATCAAGAAGAGGATATATTTTTATCAACTCTTCATTGTGTTTTCCGCTTCCCTTCCTATTTTTATTTATCCCTTACAAACTAAAATTTTCTTAGATTAATTAAGTAGAATGTTGAAATTATATTAATGATTTTATCTGACTCATATAATCATATCTACTAAGTAATTATATTTCATAATTCTCGTACATCCTCCATGGATAATGTCCTGTTAATGGTCAGTTAACCGCCAATGAGGACATTTATAATTCTTTTCTTATCACCAGACTTATGGATGGTTATAATAAATTATTTATGATATATAAATATATAAATATATTTATTTTAATCATATGGAATTAATTTTACTAATTTATAAATTATCTTGAATAAAAATAGTAAAATTGAAGCAAAATGGGGATTTTTTTAGGAAAACGTGTTTAAAAAAAATCCCTTTAACCAATGGAATTAAGAAATGTAATAAAAATGTTAAAATTTATTAATAGTGAAAAAATGAAAATAATTCACTTTTTTTAGTGTTTTTATAAACCTGTTGTTTCGGTGCGGATGTGCGTCGGGTTACGCTGTTCCGCCAGGACGCGTTCGCGCGTGCACCCGTCAACCCGAGGGGATGGGCGCGCGGCTTGTGGTCCCGCAGTCCCGCTTTCCAAGGGCGGGCGGCATCCATCCCTTATTCAGGGGCGTCTGCTCCTTGATCGAAACCGGGATGATGGGATGTCGGCTTCTCCTTCCTTGGACGTCTCCTCGGAACTTGTCGCCTAATCCGGGTCTCCCTCATAGACTTAAGAATGTTCGTGAATCTCGTTCCCGGCGCCATATCTTCATGGACACCGGTTAATTACGCTGCTTCCGCCCGGACGTTCCAAGGAGTCTGGGCGGGGCAGCAACCTGCGGTGAGAAGGCCGGGTGGCTCTGGGTGCTGGGGGCGTGTCGTAACACTGCGGCTCTGCACGTCTGTCTTCCGTCCCTAATAGGGCTTCTCGAAGGCACGATGGCCTGAGGCATCCCGTACTAGGTGCGGGGAACTGTGTCACCTGAGGTTTTCCTCAGCTTCCCGTGTTTAACACGGGGTATGCCGCGAGTTTAACGTCCAGCGGGGACGGCATCGGACCGATCAACACGAAAAGTGGATCAGATGACAGAACCCCTTGCGGGGAACCTCCGACGCTGGGGCCAGCACATGGGCGGCTTCCCAAGTAACGTGGAGTGAAGTGAAGTGGCATGACCCCACCGGGATGTGGCGGCCCGGGTAAGGATCAGGGTGGATGATGGAGTAAAGAGCTTGGACCCCAGAGGGGCTTCCTACGTACCGCGCGTTAACACGGATCAAAGTCAACGTAGTTCGGGCATACAGTTTAACGTCATGCTGGACGTCGGCAAGCCGACTCACGAAGAGGTCGAGGCCGCCGGGCGGAGGATTGAACCGAACCACCTCGCACGGAGGGGGGATGGAACGGCCGGGTGGATCACAGTTTCACGTCATGCTGGACGATAAAAGGGGAAATGGAAAAGGGGGGCTGTGGGGAGGCACCGTGGAGATACACACGGGCAGTCTTCCACAGGGGCGGATTCATAGGTGAATCAACGCAAGCGTGAACCCTGGAGGGGTCCACTGATGGACGAACGGACGTAAATACGACCGGAACGACCAGGTGGTGGGCTTGGGCCTCAGGGAGGCTTCCTACGTACCCTGTATAGAAGACATGGATCAAAGTCCACGTAGTTCATTCTGTCAGGACTTACGCACTTGGGGCAGCCCGGATACTGCAAAACTCAGTTGGAAGGGACTTGGACCGAAAGCAAAAGACACCTCGATCCCAGTCAGACCCTCTACTGGCTTCGGCAGTGGGGAGGTGCAATGGAGATACACATGTGCAGCCTCCCACGAGAAACTAGGGGTTTGTAATACCCTGCCCCCGTAGGGAAAAGCCACTCCCATTAAATCGTCCCAAAAGGGGGACAATCCCGACATCCCTGCAGAGACGAGCGGGTGGGGGCCACGTCCAAACCGGGGGAGACCCTGCGTGCGGAGCACGGGATCAGGTTGCGGACGGTTTAGCGTCTTGCCAGACGAAGTACAGTTTAACGTCATGTGTTGAGGACGAAGCGGACGGTTTAACGTCTTGCCGGACGAAGTACAGTTTAACGTCATGTGTTGAGGACGAGGCACTTGGCAGTTTAACGTCTTGCAGCACGGACGATGGGGGCTAGGCAGTTTAATGTCGTGCAGCTTGGACGGGTGTGCAGTTTAACGTCATGCTGGGCATAGGTTGCCGGACGAAGCACTTGGCAGTTTAACGTCTTGCAGCGCGGACGATGTACAGTTTAACGTCGTGCAGGACGTATATGCAGTTTAACGTCATGCTGGACGAGTATGCAGTTTAACGTCATGCTGGACATAGGTGCGTGTCACTTCGCGCAAGCCTGGAGGGCCGCACGGGAAGACAACGCACGGTGCGGGCACCCGGGATGAGAATCATCGGGTGCCACACAGGCGGGTACCCTTAGGAGGTCAACGGGGACGACCCTGGCAGATTGCGCGCAAAAAGGAAGCTTTGCGCGCAATACTGCGGGCCGGCGCGCAATCGGGGCGGCTGGCGCGCAATTGGGCCAGCGCCTTGCGCGCGGATGCTTGAGATTGCTCACACCGGGCTTCGGATAGCGCGCGGGGGCAACAGCTCATTCTCTAATGAATGGCCACTTGAAAGAAGGGGGGGTGCGCGCAATCAGGCCGGATTGCGCGCACCCCGGGGGCAATTGCGCGCAAGCGGGTTCTTTTGCGCGCAAAGGCCTTAGGGTGAATGTTTAGTCAAATGAAAGGAGCCAGCGGGGATTGCGCGCGAAGGCGGACCCCGAGGCTTTCTTGCGCGAAAGAAAGGAGGTTACCTGAAGTTCGTCATTGCGCGCGGAAGGGGTTGAATTGCGCGCACGGGAGACATTTCGACTTCCAGCAACCTTTGAAACGTTGGGGGTCGCCTTGTATTTATAGGCAACCCCGGGCGCGGAATCCAGGGTGCGAGCGCGAAATTCCCCCCGCGGGCGCGGAATCGGGCGCGGCGCGCAAGGGAGTCGCGCGGACCCGCGGCGCGCAAAATTGCGCGCCGGACCGGCGCATTGCGCGCATCCCGGGGGGTTTGCGCGCGGAACATCACCTTTGCGCGCGGGCCTCTGAAATTCCGCGCAAGGCCTCCGGGCCCTCCGAAACATCCTTCCGACTCCAAATATGACCTCGCTTTCCGCATCCGGAGCTTCGTTTGGGAACAACGGACTTTTCCGGCGTCTACAAAAGCCCCCCCTCGGAATCTGATCGGCGAGAGGTCGCAACGATCGGGTTCCGAGGGAGACGCCGGAATGCCGAAGTCCTGGGCGGCGCGGGACTTAGGCGCGCAAAAAGGGGCGCCGGTCGTGAAATTCGCCGCTGCGGTCGCGCAAAGCGCTTTCCGCGCAGCGCGGGCCCGGCCTCGCCTATAAATAGGGGCGCTGGGTCCCGCGTTCCGTACTCTGGCCTTCCGCGCGATAAGCTCCAAAGCTCTCGTGCGCGAAATTGCCTCTTCCGGTCGCGAAATTCGCCCGATCGGCGCGCAAAACCGTCCGGATTTCGCCTGTTTTTGCGCGAAACCCCGGAACTTTGCGCGACAGTCTTCCCAATTGCGCGCCGTCCACTTGGATTGCGCGCCGCCTCTCAAACTTTTCCACCAGCCTCGTCCGATCCCGCACGCTTCATCCCTTAACCCGCACGACTCCCGAATCTTCCGAGATGGCCGCGCACAGAGGAAATGAAGGGGATGCCGCCACCCGCAGAGCCGAGATGGCGACGAACGAGGAGGTTTACGGAGCCAAGGAGATTGTTTCTAACAATCAATCCTTGTTCGACTTACTAACGCCGGCCCAGAAGACATATCCACTGTCGGACAACCTGCCGCTCTGGAACTTCGGCATCCTCGATGAGGTTCCGGTGCCAGGATTCGAGGTTGATGCGCCGCGAACCTGGGTGACTCGGGAGGACGAGCTTCACCGCTATAACATCACCAACAATGGGCATCCTGCCAGGGAAACCAGGCACTTGGATGTCTACGTCCTGAACCCGAGGACGCGAACCATTGATGGGGGTGAGCCTACAGCGGAGAATTCTCCAGCCCTCTACTCGAGCACATACCGTCAGAGTGTCACTGACGACACCAAGGGCTGGCTGAAGGACTGGGACTTGCGATCCGGGGGCAACTTTACCAGTGAATGGGCCTGGGCGTTCTGGGTACGCCACACTTGCGATCACTTCGCAGAGGAGCTGCGGTACATCGGCCTGTTCGAGGCGGTGTGGACGTCGCAGTTCCACTTCTACCAGCAGTCTGAGCTCGGGCCGGAGCTGTTCACTCGCTGGTCCCCGGATACCAACACCTTCCATCTTCACCATGGGGAGGTCGGCATCGGTCTCTGGGACATCCACTGCATCGGAGGTATCCCGCTGGAGGGCTACCAGTACGATGAGTTCCTGCCACCGAAGAACATCTGGGAGGACAGGTCACGGACTCCCATTCTGACCTGGCATCTTCTTGACCTGGCTACGCAGCGGCTCGGGATCCAAGACTTCCAGAAGGACATAGCCTACAAGGATTGGTTCGGCCAGTTCCTGGAGCATGACCCGGCGGTCAAGATGCCAGGCAGGGGGAAGCGGTGCCCGACCGCAGCTCAGAGGAGCCGGAACGGGTCGTACTGGCGGGTCCTGGAGACGGGCGATTACCGCTCATGGGGGTACCGCGTCATCGAGGCCCGGGACCCGAATGTCCGGTACGCGGCGTTCCTGGCCGCCTTTCTGAGCGGGTGGCTCCTGCCAGTGCGGGATGCGAGGATGGGCGTCCGCCCGGCGACGCTGGCGATGGCGGGCGCCATGGATGCCAATAAGAGGTACAACCTCGGGGTCCCAGTACTGGCGAGGCTGTATGCCATTCTGGGACGCATCTCACGAGGGGGGTCGCCACGAAGGATCTGTGGGCCCTTTCAGTTCTTCCACGGATGGGTGGCTGCTCACCTCGGTGGGTATACGTTCCCAAATGCCATCAGTCCTCCGGGCAACGGCCTGCAACCCTCCCTGCTGAACATTGCGGGGGTCGCTCCGATGACCCTCAGTGAGGAGGGCGTGAGGGTTCGGATTGGCAATCATGCCAATTTCAACTTCAGCCCGTTCCCCACTCCCGTCGGCCAGATGATCGACAACGGACAGGGCCCGCTGGAGCAGCATGAATACTTCCTGAACATGCGGGGCGGGGTGCTCGTGACTCGGATCGACGGGAAGGTGATCTGCGAGCCTTACGTGCCGACCCGGTTCGCCAGGCAGTTCGGGTGCCTTCAACGGATGCCGAAGAGGGTATTCACTGCTGTTCGGGAGGAGACGAACCCTTGCGTCCTTCGCCAGATGTGGCTGATGTTCGTCGCCTTCGGCTCTGGCGACGTCATCACCCTCCCTCCTACCGGAGTTAACGCAGGCTTGGCAACCGAGTACGCCGAACACTGGGCCATCGCGTACCCTGAGGGGCTCTTGCGGAAGCTAGTTCGGCGGCTCGAGGCTACCCGTGCGGAGACCGGGCGTCAAGGAAGGAGGCGAGGCGCCGCCACACGGGGGAGAACGGAGGCGCGCCAAGCAGCGGGGCCGGCGCGAGCAGGGACTTCGGCGGCGGGCGCATCGCAGGCTGCCGCTACGACCTCGGCGCCCAGAGAGGGGGCACATGCGGCGGTCGAGGAGCGGCCCGGGAAGCAGGTGAGACGTCTGCTCGAACCCTCCCACGATGCAGTCTTCCCGGCGCTGTGGTCGGCCTGGATGACCCTGCGGCAGTCACTGGGGACCGACGTCATCTGGCGAAAGATACTCAGAGAAGGAATCTATCTGCCAGAGGTCGGGCGCCTCCAGATCACCGACAGGGTGGACTTCAACCGGCAATATGCATATCTGACGGCCATGGACGAGTACGCGCGCCAACGTGGTCAGCGTGCGGAGCCATCCCTTCTGGTGAAGGTGATGCTCGGTCTCGAGCCCGCTCCGGAACAGATGCCGCCGGAAGAAGATGACAGTAACGACTCCGAGGAGGAGGAGGAGACGGGGGAGGATGAAGGCTCCGAGGGAAGGTCCCATCGGGGGAGCCCACGGGAGAGCGGCGAGGTGGCCGGCTCTGACAACGTTGATGTCACTGAGCTCCTCGAGGTCCGCTTCTATCCCTACTCAACTTGCTTCATCCATTCTCTTATGCAGCTTCTAACCCGTTTCTCCATCCTTCTCAGGAGCACACGGACGTCGGTCAGGCGTCCTCAACAGGAGTAGGAGAGGCGCCAGCAGGACAAGGCGGGGGCCAGGCACCCATTATCGATTTGACAAGCGCTAAGGGGTCCCCTGCTGCAACTGTTCCTGCGGCGACCGGGGTAGCGGAAGATGACGCTCCGAACTCCCGTAAGTCTCCCTACTTTACTGCTGGTGCTTGCCATTGACGATCCGTGACTAACCATGGCATGCCCTGCGCAGTGATCTCAACATCGGAGGCTCGTCGGGTTGCCGAACCCGGGCCATCTACGAGTGGACCAGTGGTGGACATGCCGCTTGCTCCGGAACAGGCTTCCCAAACCGAGCCGGCCCCACCAACTGCTGATCAAGGGGCTGCGGACATCGGCGGTACTGACATCGGAGAGAGGTTGGGGGCTGACGAGGGTGTCAGCGCCGCTGGGGAGAGAGAAGAAGGTTGCCCGGATGTTGGGGAACCTATCCCTCGTGAGGACCTCCCAGGGGCGGACCCTGCAGCAGACCTGCTGGCTGCCTTCCCTGCCTACCGGCCTGCCGACCCAGAGGAGATGGATGACTCGGACGCGGAGGCGGTCGAGGATAGCCGGGTAACGCGACGCAGGGGGTGGAAGTGCATCCAGCGCTTCCTCAAGCGAGACCCATCGGAATGGCTGGGGCGCATGGGATCACTTCAGACCTGGCTGCGCTTCCTGTGTGCCGGGGGAGCTGATGCTCAACGCCTCCATCTGACGGTCCGTGATTTCATGGCCGAGAAGATGCGCGAGAGCCGCCGGCGTGCCGACGTCGCACAAAGTCGGGACATGTCGGAGAGCACGCAGGCGCTCATCGTGGCAGAGCAGGAAGTCCGGCGCCTCGAAGGGCAGGCGGCAGAGAAGGAGGCCTTCGTCGCAGCATGTACCGAGCTTGTGGAGCAACTATCGGCACAACTGATCGACGCTCAGGTACAGCTGACGGAGGCGGGCCAACAGATGGTCACACTCCAAGTCGAGCGGGAGCGTGCACAGGCCAGGATTGACGAACTGCGTGCTGCGACCGCCGACGAGGAGAGGGCACGCAGAGAACGAGAAGCAGCCCTGGAGGCCGCCAGCCAAAGGGTAGCGGCATTAGAAAGACTCATTCAGCACGCTAATCCCTAAGGGCTGTTTTTTGCCATTCCCAGAACATTTGCTTCCGCTACTTAATATTTTGATCCACTTGTATGAATCGCCATATTTATCTGCGTCTTTTGGTTTAACATGCTCAACCACAATTCGTTGTCTTGCGGGAGTGTTAACCAAGCATCAGGCATCCATAATTGGGCCTGGGTTTCTGGAGAAAAGAGGGAGGTCATTCCTAGGAAAGGAGACCTCAGACCTAACCAATGTATCATCCCCCAACTTGTTCCAACACACGAGCGGGACAACGCTAGGGGCGTTGAGATTTTATCCGAACATAGGGAAATGAGAAAAGGTGAATCGCGTGTCCCGAATCCAGACATCCACAACGATCGGCCTTCCAGGAAATGCCCAAGACGGTAGGCGGACAGTGGATCGACCATAACAACTGCAATAGACGGACCGAAAAAGGCCATCATTCATATTGCAGGAGGCGGACCACATGTCATCATGAATACCGCTTTGGGGTTCCTTCAGACACAAGGGTGGAAAATCCAGATCAACAGGGCATGCGAAGCGTGGGGCGAAGTGACGATTTGTTCGGACAGAATCCAACGCTCTCAAAATTGCGCCACCGTGGGGAAAGCGTATTAGGCGGATGCACTAATCTGGCCGTGAGTCACCTCAATTCTCAGACAGCACCTCTCTGACGAGGAAACTGTCGCTTCCCATCATTGCGATGGGGCATCCCGAGCTGAATCGGGGAGAATATCACAACTGCACCACTCTACCCGAAGTCAGGCCAGACGGCCGGCGACGAGGAGGGGCGGGACTTATCGATCCCTGAGGCTGGACCCGAGTCGAAATGCCCGGGCGTTCCTACGTACTCCATCAGGCTGGAGATCAAGCCACACGTAGTTCTGTGAGTGCAGTTTAACGTCATGCAGGACGTAGGACCCCATTTGGGGTAGATCTTAGTTTAGGGTCTTAGAGCTCGGACCATAAGGGCTGGATCTTAGTTTAAGGTCTTAGAGCTCGGACCATAAAGGTGGAGGATCTTAGTTTAAGGTCTTAGAGCTCGGACCATAGGGCTAGAGGATCTTAGTTTAAGGTCTTAGAGCTCGGACCATAAGGGCTAGAGGATCTTAGTTTAAGGTCTTAGAGCTCGGACCAGAAGGGGAGATCTTAGTTTAAGGTCTTAGAGCTCGGACCATAAAGGGGGGATCTTAGTTTAAGGTCTTAGAGCTCGGACCATAAAGGGGGGATCTTAGTTTAAGGTCTTAGAGCTCGGACCATAAAGGGGGGATCTTAGTTTAAGGTCTTAGAGCTCAGACCATAAAGGGGGGATCTTAGTTTAAGGTCTTAGAGCTCGGACCATAAAGGGGGGATCTTAGTTTAAGGTCTTAGAGCTCGGACCATAAAGGCTCAAAGCACGCCACATCGTGGTCATATCCCCTGGATATGCGAAGATGCACTGAGGGATAGTGTCAAGAGTGTCGAGGTTTCGCCTGGTCAGAATGGGAGGTGGAAAATGTGAATCATGCGGCCATTCACTCGAGGACCGGGAGCACCGGCGTGACGATATGAGAATACTGCCGACCGTGGCGGAAAAGCAGCATCAACATCGCACCAACCGTTGGTGGAATGAGGCAGCAAACGAGCATCGACCGCTCAATCGCAGGATTTATATCGATTTGCTGCCCGAGGCCATTGGGGGTACCGGCCCGAGTCGGTGGGAGAGCACTGAGGCATTGTGTCCGAACCGTTCACGGGGGCTCCACCCAGGGCGTAGACGATGGGTCCGAATGAAAGGGAGCACGAAGCCTGAAAAGTGGAGGAAACCTGACCAAGCGGATCCTGACCCTCCTGGCAATAAACCAGAGTACTCTTGACACCGGTGGACCACGGCAAGGGGTCGGGGAACACGCCTTGAGGGTGACCTGAAGGCGGCGGATTCCCCAGAGAAGGGGGAATCTCTAAGAGGTGGGGGGCTGGACCCGAAGTTTCAAACATCCGGGCGTTCCTACGTATCCCATAAGGATGGGAATCAAGCCGCACGTAGTTCTTGAAGCGCGGTGCAACACAATCGGGCACCAGCGCGGGGAAGAGTGCGGGTCTGACCCTCGCACACAAAAGGAGCGGCATTTGATGTTTCTTGTTTGTCCTTAAAGATGAATGGTTTTTCTTTGTGCGGCGACATGCCCGTGATTGAGAAATCTCTGGCGTCGCCACAATAATCAAGCCATGGAAGGCATTGATGAATGGCGTGGTCATTAACCAGCGCCCAACATGAGTGTCCCCTGAGGAGGACATCACGATGCAGTGCCGTTTCTCGTCGGGCGGCCAAGACGATCACAGTTTACGGTCGTGTGGTAGGACCAGACAACACAGTTTAAGGTCGTGTGGTTCGGACCATGGAGGAACCCGCTTATCGCGGTACGGCGGACACGGCGGAGGTGGGAACATACCCAGCCCTGCGGTCACGCACGATTCCAGGAAAAGAGTCTTGGGATAGGGGTCTGCGTATGTCCATCACCCGAGGGGCAGAGATGCTAGCCTCCAGATATACTGGGCCCAGAACGCAATTGTTCGGGAGACTCCCTCCTCCTTATGGGGACGAGGGTCCAGCTACGCATGGCCCTTAGGGAGGATATCTGCATATATCCTTGGTGCTCAGATCATGGGAGCCTCGAACGACATCATTACCCTGGTTGGTCTGCCTAACGTGTAGAGGCGTACCGGAGGTCAGTATGAAGAGAGTGTCAAGATTCCACTACAACGCACAAAGGCGGAGTGTGATGAGGACTGCGCAACCAATGTTCAGAGCCTGAGAGAGCTGACATGGCGATCAAGGACGTTGCTGACGCATTCGCAACACAACATCCGATCGCGTTAGCCTAAGACGGGGCAAGCAAACGAGCATCAACCGCTCAATCGCAGGATTCATATCGATTTGCGGCCCAAGACCCACCGGTAAATCGACCCGGAGCGGTGGGAGAGCACTGAGGCATCGTACCCAAACCGCTAACGAGGATCCCTTTGAGTGAAGGCTCGAACAAGAGGAAGCGCGGGGCCTGACAAGCAACACAGGACTTGTCGGGATTGAATCTGACACTACGAGTCATAGACCAAAGCACCCAAAACATGTTAACAGATCTCCGGAAAGGGTCGGAGGACTCACCCTGAGAGCAACCGAAGGGGGGCAGGTCCCCGTGATCAACCAAGAGACGGGGCTGGACCTGAGACACAAGCGTCCAGGCGGTCCTACGTATCCCATAAGGATGGGAATCAAGCCATACGTAGTTCTGGAAAGGCAGTTTAACGTCATGCAGGACGATGAGGGGTGTGAGGTAGTCCCACACACGGGGGAGGCGTACGGCGCGGCCAGTAGACCGACGTGAATGAGGACATAATCCCCTGCTCACGCGATACGCCTCGCACAAAAAGGAGGGGAACTGGGGCCAGAGGCCCAACGCGGGATAGAGATTCCCGGGAAATGGGGCTGGGCCTGAAACATGAATGTCCAGGCGGTCCTACGTATCCCATAAGGATGGGAATCAAGCCATACGTAGTTCTTGAAGTGCAGTTTAACGTCATGCAGGACGATGAGGAAAAAAGAAGGGGGGAGCAGAAGGCATCCCCAAACGTGGGGGGGGGGGGGGGCGTACAGCGTGACGAGCAAACCGACGTGAATGAGGGCATAGCCCCGCACTCACACCATACGCCGCACACCCCGGGGCAACTGGGCCAAGGGCCCGAGATGGGATGGAAATTCCCGAAGGATGGGGCTGGGCCTGAAACACGAGGGTTCAGGCGGTCCTACGTATCCCATAAGGATGGGAATCAAGCCGCACGTAGTTCTCGAGTGGCAGTTTTACGTCATGCAGGACGAATGCTGAACAGTTTAACGTCTTGTAGCTCGGACGTAGTGCAGTTTAGCGTCATGCGGGACGAAGCACTTGGCAGTTTAACGTCTTGCAGCGCGGACGAATGCTGAACAGTTTAATGTCTTGTAGCCTGGACGAATGCAGTTTAACGTCGTGCAGGACGTGGTGACACTCAGGCAAAGTATTGCTTGAGGAACCTAGCGTTGGTGGGAGGAGTGACACGCTCACCATCCATAGTCGCTAGGGAGTACGCGCCATTGGGATAGACCTTGTGGACAACAAAAGGTCCCTCCCACTTGGGCTCCAACTTGGGCGGCTTCCTGCCGGGGATCATCGGTGCTCTTAGGGCTAGCACTAGATCACCCTGCAGGAAGGAGCGGAGGCGAACCTTCTTGTTGAAAGCTCGAGCCATCCTGCTTTGATGCCTCTCCAAGTTGTGCAAAGCGCGAAGTCTATTCTCATCCAGTGCTTCCAACTCGACTAGACGGGCTTCAGCAACTCTGCCCGGCGCTTGCTGGTCGTAGACCGCAGTGCGCAAGGACGGTAACTGGATCTCAATGGGCAGGACGGCCTCAGCTCCATACACCAGGGAATAAGGGGTCATCTGGGTGGAATTGCGAGTCGTCGTCCGATAAGCCCAGAGGGCGTTGGGGAGCTTGTCCGGCCAACTCTTCTTGTTCTGACCAACCATCTTTTGCAGAATGTTAGAGAGGGTTTTGTTAAACGCCTCGATCTGTCCATTCGCCTGCGCATGATAGCGAGATGTATGGTTCGAGCGGATGTTATACTTGGCGTACAACTTCTTCAACTCGGCTGCTCGGAAATTGGTTCCGTTATCCGTGAGGATAGCGTGAGGCACTCCAAATCGATAGATGATGTTGGAGGTCACGAAGTCAGCGATCGAACAGGATTTGACCTCTCTGAGCGGAATCGCTTCTGCCCATTTGGAGAAGAAGTCCGTGGCGGTCAGAATGAACCGGCACTGGCGAGCTGTCGCCGGCGGGTAAGGTCCCACAACGTCCAGTCCCCAGACTGCAAAGGGCCAGGAATACCTTGTGGTATGGAGAGGCTCCGGCGGCCGATGCACAAAGTTCGCATGAACCTGGCACGCATGGCACCTTCTGGCGTACTCGATGCAGTCATGGATCATAGAGGGCCAGAAGTATCCCAACCTCCGAATCTGGTGGGACAGCTTCGGCCCAGTTTGGTGGGCGCCGCATGAACCAGCATGAACCTCTTGCATGACTCGTGGGATCTCAACTCCCTGAAGGCAACGGAGGAGAACACCATCAAATCCGCGTTTGTAGAGGATCTGCTCCAGGCCGGGACTGCTCTGGAGGACGAACTGCGATGCGCGGCGTCGAACTCGCTCGCGCTCGGCCCGATCTGACGGAAGAATGCCATGTTGGAGGTACTCAACCAAAGGCGTCCTCCAATCAGGGGCTGATCCGACTGCTATATCTGGGGTACTCGGGGCTCCGGGCATAGGGGCAACCGTGGTGAGATTACTTACCAACGGGCCGCGATCTTCTTCCGGGATAACGGGAGCGATGAGCCTGCGGCGCGTCACGCGGACGATCAGGTTGTCCTGTTCAGGTTCCGCAAGTGACGCAGCCAGGCTGGCCAAAGCATCTGCTCGACCGTTCTGCGACCGGGGAATATGGACAATTTCTGGCCGAGAAGGGAACCGGGCCATCAGAAGGAGGGTGCACTCCAACAATGGCACAAGTTCCGGCTTCCTGACAACGTAGTCGCCATTGATCTGCTTAACGACCAGCTCGGAGTCCCCTTTCACGCACAGACGGGGCACGTCGATCTCGAGAGCCAACTCGAGGCCGGTGATGAGGGCATGGTATTCCGCCTCATTGTTGGTACAGCCCTCTGACAACAGGAAAGAGTATGGCAGCACGGCTCGCTCCGGGGTAATGAAGACGATGCCCAAGCCCACTCTATTGAGCTTAGGATTATCGAGTCTTCTACCGGTGGGGCTCCGGGAGGCACCGTCAAAGTGCATCTGCCAGCATGGATCGGCTCGATCAACCGAGAGAATGGTCTCATCAGGAAAGCCTAGATCCAGCGGCTGATCCGCGGAGGTCGGGTGAGCGGCCAGAAAGTCTGCCAACGCTTGCCCTTTGATGGCCTTCTGAGACACATACCTGATGTCGAACTGCTGGAGAATCACAGCCCACCGCGCTAGACGGCCAGTCAACATAGGTCGGCTTAGGATATATTTCAACGGGTCTACCCGAGAAACCAACTGTACCTCATGGTGCTGCAAGTAGTGCCGTAATTTCTGTACGGCAAATACGAGCGCCAGGAAGCTCTTCTCGATGGGGGAATACCTAACCTCCGCATCGAGGAGCATGCGACTGAGGTAATAGAGGCTATTCTCTGTTCCCTCGTTGTTCTTCTGGGCGAGAAGGGCACCCAGGGACCGTTCCAGGGCGGTCACATAAAGGACCAGCGGCTTTCCGGATACGGGCGGCATCAGGACCGGAGGTTGAAGCAGGTACTGCTTGATTTCCTCGAAAGCGGTCTGACACTCTTTATCCCATACATAGGTGGCACCCTTCTTCATAAGCCGAGAAAAGGGCTTACACTTGCCGGCCAGATTCGCGATGAATCGGCGTATATAGGCTAAGTGGCCTTGGAACCCTTGCAGTTCCCGGACGGTACCCGGGGGAGGCATCTGGCTAATCGCCCTGATTTTCTCTGGGTCAATCTCAATACCCCGGTATCTTACCACAAATCCAAGGAACTTTCCGGAGGTGACCCCAAAGGCACACTTCAACGGGTTCATCTTCAGGCAGCGAGACCGGAGGAAGCTGAACACTTTCTCAAGATCTTTGAGATGGTCCTGACGCTGGCGCGATTTGACAACCAAGTCGTCGACGTAGCATTCCACCAGTGTGCCGAGGATTGGCTTGAATATGCGGTGCATCGCCCGTTGATAGGTGGCACCTGCATTCTTCAGGCCGAAGGGCATGACCCGGTAGCAAAAGGTGCCTTGGGGGGCCCTGAAGGCAGTGAACTCCTCATCCTCAGGGGCCATCCGAATTTGGTTGTATCCGGAGTATCCATCCATGAAGGAGAGGGCTTGGAACCCTGCTGTGGCATCAATCAACAGCTCTGTCACTGGAAGGGGAAAATCATCCTTCGGACAGTGGCGGTTGAGATCGCGGAAGTCGATGCAGACTCTAATCTGCCCGTTCTTCTTCCTGACCGGCACAATGTTGGCCAGCCATTTGGGGTACTGAACTTCCCTCACGAAGTTGGCTTTGATAAGCTTGTCAACTTCGGCCTCAACCATGGCACCATGGGATGGGTGCATTTTCCTGGGAGGCTGCTTGAACCCGCGATGGTTTGCCGGGAGACCAAGACGGTGGACGGCTACCTGAGGATCTAGCCCCGGCATCTCGTCATAGCCCCAAGCGAACACATCACGGTGCTGCCTGAGAAAGTCCACGTACTGCTGCCGCTCCTCAGAGGGCATGGCGGCACTAACCAACGTGGGTCTTGGATCGGCCTCGGTTCCAAGGTTCACCTGTATTAACTCATCGACCGTGGCGGGGACGCCCTCCTCAAAGGCTGGGGGTGCGTCTTCCATACCCTCTCCACTCGGGGAGGGATCATCCACGGGAGAGACTGCGTTGGAAACTGCATTGGGGCTACCAGATCCTGCTGGGCCACTGGTGCTGGCGCGGGCGGTCGCGGCCGTCTCATCAGGAGACTCGCGGACCGTCAAGACCATGGCGACGTCCAACCGGTGAATCGGGAGGACGTAAGCGTCATCCAGACTTGCCCAGGGATCGCTTGCAACAGCGACAGGCTCAACCTCACCTGCCAGGATCTGCTTATCCTTGCTCTTGTAATAGTCCGCGTCCAGATAGCGGGCTTCACATGAGGCAAAAGGAGAGGCATCTCCTTGAAGCACGCCTACTCGACCATTAAGGGAGTATTTGAGGCATTGGTAGTATGACGAGGGAACCGCCGCATGAAGGTGAAGCCATGGCCTGCCCATCAATGCGTTATACGCAGTGTCCTGAGAGACTACCATGAATTCGGTGTTGGCAACCAAGTCACCGAACTGGGTCTTCAAACGTATCTTGCCGACCGGGGTTTGCTCGGTGCGGTCGTACCCCTGGATCCTGAGGTCGGAGGGAATCAAGTCATCCTCAGACAACCCCAATCTCCGGAGCGTCCGAGTTGGAATCAGATTAATCCCGGACCCCGTGTCGACAAGACAACGCCGGACTTCAAGGCCATTGAACTGGCCAGTGACATACAGCGGACGGATGTGTCCCTGTATAGGAGGGTCCTCATCCTTACCAGAGAACGAGATAACTGCCTGACATTCGGCGTCCTCGATCGTTTCGGCGTGGAAGGCCTCTGCAGCCGCAACCTCTGTCTCGAACTGGAGGGGGCTCTTCAGGGCTTCAGCGAGTGCCTCGCGCATCTCAGATGACATGCGCAGAGCCTCAAGGATGGAGAGCCTTGCTGGGATGTCGGCCAAGTGCTTCAGGACATCATACTTTTTGGCCAAGCGCGAGCTCCTGGTTGCAGGAGATTGCTCTGCGGTTGGTGGCATGACGGGCCTTACCGGTTGGATCGGCGGCCGACTGGTACTTGGCGCATCTCGCTGTTCACTGGTCGCAGTCCGGGAAATGGTCACCGTACTGGAGTCAGGAGGCCGGGATGGACTTGTGGCAGGGCGGAGCTGGTCGCGACGCGGCTGAGGCGGTTCTGCCCGGTCCCATACCACAAACAGTGGCGGAGGCGAATCCGTCATCCCCGGATGGGGAGCCTGCGCACGTTGAGCTCGATCTTGAGCCTGCCGCCTAGTCTCAGTGGCGTGCACGGCCTGGCCGGAGGTACCGACGGCTGTGCCCCGGCGACTCCTGCTGCTGCGGTTCTTCCGACGGTGGCGACGACCGGGGACACTAGGGAGGTCCACCTGGTGTTCTTCAACGTCGGGAACCGAAAAGGGATTTACCAGCTCGACGGTGTTAACCGAAGCGTACCCAATACCGTCATCGGACGAATCATCCATCACCGGGCGGATCCGGGGAGGGACCCCCATCTCTGGGGGCATGAAATCGCCGAGAGTACGGGATAGTGGCGGAACTGGCGGGGCGCGCTCTTCCTTCTTGCGCTGCCGCCGTTTGCTCCTCTTGGAGGAGGCAGACTGGGACGACGATGCCGAAGCAGCACCCGCAGGTTCTGGGGGCTCAGGCTGATTCAAGCGCGCACGGATGATTCCCTGGGCGCGAATGGTCGTCTTGCGGGCCATCCAGTTATTATACTTCTGGGACCCGCGGTCGGAGACCAGCTGCCATTCGTCCTCGTTGCCACTATCGTCATCTGATCCCACGAACACGCCCGCTACCTGTGCTGGAGCTGGGCCCAACCTGATTACATTGTTGTTAATCTGGTCTTGGAGCCAGTCCTTAAACACATAGCACCGCTGGATGGTGTGCCCCAGGGCCCGATGGTAGGGGCAGTAGCGGGGGTTATCCATGAGATGTGCCTCCTCTGGCCTCCAGCACTCAGGCAATCGCACAATCCTCTGCTCCAGGGCGCTCCGGAAATAACCGGGGACCTGATCCTCATGGAATGAGTACGTCAGGTGTCGCGGGCCCCTGGGAGCGCGGTCTTGACGAGGGGCTGGAGGGGCCTGCCGAGGAGGTGGACCCTGATTATCTCGCCTGGGTTGCGGCGGTACATTACGCGGAGGGGCCGGCCGGTTCTGAGGCTGCCGTTGCTGGGCCGGGAACTGAGCCCGTGGAGGCGGATTCCTGTGAGGCTGCGGAGCTGGCCTCACCGGCAGCAGCTCCAACGGCCTGGGAGCCTCTATCTGGGCCACAGCAGCGGGCTCAGCCCTGCTGGCTCTCCTTGCAGGAATCATAGGAGGGAGCGGGTGTGCCTGGCTGGCCTGTTGCAGGGCTTCCTCAAGACGTTGAGCTTTGTCTGAGAAGTCCCTGAACCCTCCGGGGTAATTCTGAGTAATCAGGGAAGGGACCAGCTCGGTCTTGACGTTCCCGACGCACATTGTCAGCAACTGCTCCTGAGTCAATGGCATGTCAAGGGAATACGTGAGACCCTTCCATCGGGCGACGAAGTCCGCGACTCGCTCATCAGGCCTCTGCTTGCACTTGAAGAGGTCTGCGATACTCGTCTTCCGGGTCGTGGAACTGAACTGGTAGAGGAACTGTCTACGGAGGTCCTCCCAGCTGGTTACCGACCTGACGGGGAGCTGGCTGTACCAGACAAATGCTGGCCCTTCCAGTGTCTGGACAAAGCAGCGAAGCTTAGCGGCCTCTTGCTGCGCCGGAGTCCCCAACATAGGCCCGCACCTCGAGTTGAAATGGGCCAAATGTTGTGGCGGATCTCCGGTCCCGTTGAAGGGGGCGAAAGTGGGATTCCCGAATCCCGGAGGCGCCGGCATGTCATCCACCCATGCTGGGTATGGCTTGCCGTCCGGTGGGATCGCCACCTGCCGAGTCTCCAAGGCTTCCAAGCGGGCAATGAGTGCCGCCATCGGATCGTCCGGACATGGGTTCCAGTCCTGGCGAGGATCTCTAACCACGAGCGCATTGCATGGCCCTTCAATCGGGTCGTCGACCGGATCGTCGAACTCGGCAGCTCGTGGGATGGCTGGCGGAGCGGCCCTTGGGGCAGCGGGAGGAATCCGAGCGGGATCTCTCGGGTAGTCGCGCCGCTCGGGAGGGTGTGGCGAAACATACCGCGCCCTCTTGCCGTAGGCAATGGCCTCTCTCCTGTCGGCGAACACGGCGTAATCACGGTTGCCCGGGAGAGTCTCTTCGAGGGGTGGTTGTTCCGGTCCCTGCTGCCCTGGCCTGGGATCACCGTAGTCAGGCCGCCGTTCTGCAGCGCGCTCGGCGAGGAGCTGGTCAACCAGCCTCTTCTGTTCGGCGAGCTGCTGACGTAGCGTAGCCTTC
The DNA here is from genome assembly GCA_963277665.1 of Viscum album. Classification (NCBI taxonomy): domain Eukaryota; kingdom Viridiplantae; phylum Streptophyta; class Magnoliopsida; order Santalales; family Viscaceae; genus Viscum; species Viscum album. Next base: position 91,181,553 of record OY728154.1, read on the forward strand.
TCGGGATCCTCCTCTGCCTTCCGCATGGAGGCAGATGGGTCGGCGGGCCTTATAGCCTCGCTGTGCTCTTTTCCTTTGCTGACGTTTCGGCTCAACGTCAGTGCTTCAGTGGGTGCGGGGAGCCCCAGGAGGTTCCTCTGATGACGAGTAACTCTCACTGATGGGTCTGACGACGGCTTGTCTTCGGGGGGGGGAAGCCCCCGTCGAGAAGTTCCAAGTCGTTCCCCTCTCCCGACAGGTCAGCCATATTGACTGTTCCTGTCCCTGGGGATATACCCTCAGGGCCACCCAACGAATCGGGCTGTCGGCGAATCACACTGAAGCGTAGGGCAGCGTACTGCCCCCATCCACGGATATACACGTGGGGAGTGGCTTCCTCGATAACTTTGCGGAGTACTTGAAAGCACTCAACGCATCGTTGTTGGAGGGCCTCGTGGTGCCCAAATGACCCGGGGTGCCGAACCGCGGGGAGCATGGCCAGGTCAATTTGACGGCACTGCTCACCAATATCCTCCAGGTGTAGTTGACTCCCGGGGTATGGCATTTGTAGGCAGTGAAGACGGGAGTGAGTCTCCCGGAGAGTTCGGCGGAAGCACTCGAACTCATCCGGGGTGAGCGATTCGGGTGCATCAAAGCCCGGTCCTGCGACTGGCCAAAACTTCTCAGGGAAGTGGCCCTCTGCAAGGACGGTCCAGAAGCTCCACGACTCAAACTCGGGACCCAGATCTCCTCGGTCCTCTTCCATGGCTGGGAACGGACGGGGAACTGGTAGTGGTACCGAGGCGGGCCGTCGGGCCGACGGGCTGGCCGGCGGTGAATACGGCGAGCAGGCCGATTGGCCTCCATATCCCGGGCCTCCCCCTGAGGGTGGCGGTGCCCCAGCTACCACATCACGATAGGACGGGCCGGCGAGCGAACATCCTGCCGTAGCATCGGTGCTCGCCGAGGGCGCACCAGATCGTGGTTCGACCGTCGGTCCCCAGAAAAAGTCTCCGGCTTCTCTGATCGAGACGGAAGGCACTTCCGGAGGGGCCGGTACCAACCGCAAGTTTGATCCTTGGGGGTCTACCAGGCCCTCGTTACTCCGGATATACCTTCGGAGAGACGCGGGGATCACATCGATCTCGCTCTCGGGGAGCACGAGGCTGACGTGCCGCATTCCTACCCCTGCCCTTGACTGGCGGGATTGGGGAAGGGGCTCTGTCGCCGAATCGTACTCCGCCTCTGAGTCAGAGAAGAAAACCGGTCGGATCTCTGTCCGGAACTCCGCAACATTCTTCCCTCGGCGTCGACGCCTTGCCTTCCTGCCCCTGGGTGGTTCTTCGGGGCAGGGCTGATCTCTGTCCTGGCGTCCTCCGGCCGCACTGGTGCTGGGGCCGAGAGGACTGGGAACCAAGGTGCGAGGGGCACCGGGACAGATATCAAAGGGGACGCGGGGAGAGATGATTCCGGGCAGGCCTCCGGGTCGGGATCGGAAGGTGGGATGACCCACGCCTCCTGGATCGGCCACACAGAGTAGATCCTGCCGGTGAATAGCGCTACCGCGAGGTGGTCCGCGGTGGCTACTGCCAGTGCCAGCAACCGGGAGAGTCAACCCAACCTGCCTTTGGGGCGGTCGGGGCCTCGATCCGGGTCGGGCATAGGAGTTCCCCCGCTCAGGATGCACAGAGGCCTGGCGACTGGAGCCAGCAGTGGCTTGGGCCAATGCGGCCGCTGTTGCTAGAGCCCCAAGGTGGGCATCCTCTTCCGCTCGTGCCCGACGTTGGCGTCGAGACAGACGAGCCGGGATGAGCGGCGCGGGCAGGTGGAGAGCCTGTTCCTCGACTTGAGGGGCCTGGCGGCGATGTCGCCGTGGCCTGGCGGGAGCCCTTATCGTGGATCCCTGGAGCGGACCTCGGATAGGGTGATCCTGGGCATCTCCCACCTCATCCGCATAAGGAAGGGAACTGTCAGAGCGCTCCGGGGATAAACTCCCGAAGCGATTGGACGTTGAGGTAGGCAGCGGTGCCTCCCTGCGCGGCCCTCGGGGGCGGCGGTGGTGGCGAGGCGCAGCCTCCTCAAGGTCCAGGCGAGCCATTTCCCTAGTGGGGATGACTCCCTCTTCCTCGTATCTCCGCACCAGGGTGTTGATCACCCTTCTCTGGATGACCTCCGAGGGGGAGAGAGGGCGTGGTCATCCCGCAATTGCGGCTGCTGGGACGGCTGCGGAACGGGCGGGACCGCGCGGAGCAGCCGCGTCGGTGTTTCCCCTGTCCCTGCGCCAGTGGGCGGGTGGAGTTCGGGCACTAGATCGGGCGACCTGATTTCTGCAAGCAGGGAGAATGACCCATTAATACTGACAGGAAAAAGGAATCGACAACCAACCATTAGCGCCACGACGCCTTCCGTGGGGGGAACCCAGGCCCTCGACGTTGCGAGACGGAGTGCCCGATGTCCCTTCCCCAGCCCCTGGCGGGTAAGACTGAATGCTTGGCCGGGCAACACGCCGGTCTTCCAACACCTCTGAAAGCCATCGGTCTTCGTATCGAGGAGAAGAGATTCACGTCGGGTTCACCATTTTTCTGTTTCGGTGCGGATGTGCGTCGGGTTACGCTGTTCCGCCAGGACGCGTTCGCGCGTGCACCCGTCAACCCGAGGGGATGGGCGCGCGGCTTGTGGTCCCGCAGTCCCGCTTTCCAAGGGCGGGCGGCATCCGTCCCTTATTCAGGGGCGTCTGCTCCTTGATCGAAATCGGGATGATGGGATGTCGGCTTCTCCTTCCTTGGACGTCTCCTCGGAACTTGTCGCCTAATCCGGGTCTCCCTCATAGACTTAAGAATGTTCGTGAATCTCGTTCCCGGCGCCATATCTTCATGGACACCGGTTAATTACGCTGCTTCCGCCCGGACGTTCCAAGGAGTCTGGGCGGGGCAGCAACCTGCGGTGAGAAGGCCGGGTGGCTCTGGGTGCTGGGGGCGTGTCGTAACACTGCGGCTCTGCACGTCTGTCTTCCGTCCCTAATAGGGCTTCTCGAAGGCACGATGGCCTGAGGCATCCCGTACTAGGTGCGGGGAACTGTGTCACCTGAGGTTTTCCTCAGCTTCCCGTGTTTAACACGGGGTATGCCGCGAGTTTAACGTCCAGCGGGGACGGCATCGGACCGATCAACACGAAAAGTGGATCAGATGACAGAACCCCTTGCGGGGAACCTCCGACGCTGGGGCCAGCACATGGGCGGCTTCCCAAGTAACGTGGAGTGAAGTGAAGTGGCATGACCCCACCGGGATGTGGCGGCCCGGGTAAGGATCAGGGTGGATGATGGAGTAAAGAGCTTGGACCCCAGAGGGGCTTCCTACGTACCGCGCGTTAACACGGATCAAAGTCAACGTAGTTCGGGCATACAGTTTAACGTCATGCTGGACGTCGGCAAGCCGACTCACGAAGAGGTCGAGGCCGCCGGGCGGAGGATTGAACCGAACCACCTCGCACGGAGGGGGGATGGAACGGCCGGGTGGATCACAGTTTCACGTCATGCTGGACGATAAAAGGGGAAATGGAAAAGGGGGGCTGTGGGGAGGCACCGTGGAGATACACACGGGCAGTCTTCCACAGGGGCGGATTCATAGGTGAATCAACGCAAGCGTGAACCCTGGAGGGGTCCACTGATGGACGAACGGACGTAAATACGACCGGAACGACCAGGTGGTGGGCTTGGGCCTCAGGGAGGCTTCCTACGTACCCTGTATAGAAGACAGGGATCAAAGTCCACGTAGTTCATTCTGTCAGGACTTACGCACTTGGGGCAGCCCGGATACTGCAAAACTCAGTTGGAAGGGACTTGGACCGAAAGCAAAAGACACCTCGATCCCAGTCAGACCCTCTACTGGCTTCGGCAGTGGGGAGGTGCAATGGAGATACACATGTGCAGCCTCCCACGAGAAACTAGGGGTTTGTAATACCCTGCCCCCGTAGGGAAAAGCCACTCCCATTAAATCGTCCCAAAAGGGGGACAATCCCGACATCCCTGCAGAGATGAGCGGGTGGGGGCCACGTCCAAACCGGGGGAGACCCTGCGTGCGGAGCACGGGATCAGGTTGCGGACGGTTTAGCGTCTTGCCAGACGAAGTACAGTTTAACGTCATGTGTTGAGGACGAAGCGGACGGTTTAACGTCTTGCCGGACGAAGTACAGTTTAACGTCATGTGTTGAGGACGAGGCACTTGGCAGTTTAACGTCTTGCAGCACGGACGATGGGGGCTAGGCAGTTTAATGTCGTGCAGCTTGGACGAGTGTGCAGTTTAACGTCATGCTGGGCATAGGTTGCCGGACGAAGCACTTGGCAGTTTAACGTCTTGCAGCGCGGACGATGTACAGTTTAACGTCGTGCAGGACGTATATGCAGTTTAACGTCATGCTGGACGAGTATGCAGTTTAACGTCATGCTGGACATAGGTGCGTGTCACTTCGCGCAAGCCTGGAGGGCCGCACGGGAAGACAACGCACGGTGCGGGCACCCGGGATGAGAATCATCGGGTGCCACACAGGCGGGTACCCTTAGGAGGTCAACGGGGACGACCCTGGCAGATTGCGCGCAAAAAGGAAGCTTTGCGCGCAATACTGCGGGCCGGCGCGCAATCGGGGCGGCTGGCGCGCAATTGGGCCAGCGCCTTGCGCGCGGATGCTTGAGATTGCTCACACCGGGCTTCGGATAGCGCGCGGGGGCAACGGCTCATTCTCTAATGAATGGCCACTTGAAAGAAGGGGGGGTGCGCGCAATCAGGCCGGATTGCGCGCACCCCGGGGGCAATTGCGCGCAAGCGGGTTCTTTTGCGCGCAAAGGCCTTAGGGTGAATGTTTAGTCAAATGAAAGGAGCCAGCGGGGATTGCGCGCGAAGGCGGACCCCGAGGCTTTCTTGCGCGAAAGAAAGGAGGTTACCTGAAGTTCGTCATTGCGCGCGGAAGGGGTTGAATTGCGCGCACGGGAGACGTTTCGACTTCCAGCAACCTTTGAAACGTTGGGGGTCGCCTTGTATTTATAGGCAACCCCGGGCGCGGAATCCAGGGTGCGAGCGCGAAATTCCCCCCCGCGGGCGCGGAATCGGGCGCGGCGCGCAAGGGAGTCGCGCGGACCCGCGGCGCGCAAAATTGCGCGCCGGACCGGCGCATTGCGCGCATCCCGGGGGGTTTGCGCGCGGAACATCACCTTTGCGCGCGGGCCTCTGAAATTCCGCGCAAGGCCTCCGGGCCCTCCGAAACATCCTTCCGACTCCAAATATGACCTCGCTTTCCGCATCCGGAGCTTCGTTTGGGAACAACGGACTTTTCCGGCGTCTACACCTGTGTTTATTATTATGGAGGTGGAAAAGAGATTAAATATGGAGGGATTTAATGTAAGAGGATTCTCAAACCCAAACTATTTCTTTATGGTTATCTTATTTTCACATTAATTGCAGTACAAATGGTACTCTAATAAAAAAAATTACTTTCAATGTTTTTTATATTTTCTATCAGGGATATACATGTTTTTACCCTTATAAAATGTTTTCAAACCATTAATAAGGCTTTTCTAAAAAGGCTTCATTTTCCAAAACATCTCTAGAATCCAATTGAGTTATTTCTCCTTTTAGAGGCTAAAATGATATATTGTCCCAAATTATTATCTCCCTTATTTATTTTTGAATCCAAAATTTCATTTCATGTAGTTTGATTATGGAAATAATTTTCAAAACCCATTTCTTTATATAGGTTATTTCATGACTATGATTGTTATCCTTCCATGTGGAATGCATGACTATGAGCATTTTATGATATGACAGGTGGACCTGAAATTATATAGACATCTAATGTGTTGGATAATGGGATATATCTGAAGATATAAGATGTTATGATTTATGCACATATGTTATGTGTGAACTTGATATTAGTTATGTTCATAACTATGTGTGGTATTTGAATACTATGTTACGATGTTTCATCATTAATCATATGAAACATTAAATTTCAGTTTAAAATGTTTCCCTCATGATTTTTATGATGATACTTTGCTTACGATATGATGATGTCGATTATGCTCACCCATGTACTATTGATTCATGCCCCGTATTCCTCGCCTTACTAGGATTTTAGCTCACCTATTTCTTTGATTTATATCATCATGTGACTATATGTACTAAATAGATTATGTGACATTCATAAGGATAAAAAATAATGATTTAAAAAATGTTTAATTTTTATTATGTACAATTGATGTATGAGCCTAATTTTCCAAAGATAGTAAATATTTTGAACTAGGATTATAACACTATTATGCTGTTTATCTTGAAAGTGATGTAATAATCATGTGAGGAAAATTAGTTTTTCTATAAGTTCAACCTTGTGTCGGTTGTTCATGATCACTTTTTTTAAACCTCAGATAACATCTCTCATTTTTAAGAGAGGTGGGAAGAGGATTCGAGAGAGAAATTATTTTAACTCAACAATTCTCAATTCATCAGGCATGTAGTTCGGTGCATGGAACAATAGATGTACATGTTTATTTATTGACATGGGGATTCATTTACAATATTTAATTGCATAACATAAATTAAATACATTCATAACCTTAGAGAAAACTCATGAAATTAATAATAATACATCATCATTATTTGTTGTATGCCAACTTGTGCAACACAGAATTATAAATAAAATTCTACATCATAAAATAATAGCAGCATTACTATTATTTTAATTTATGCCAATCTGTTAAATAATTATTTACCATCCTAGAAATAATTATTTTACTACCGGACTATCCTTGGTCCGCTCGAACTCCACTTCCATTTATTGAACACCCGAATAAATAAATAAATAAATAATTCTCTTAAATAAATGTTTTATTTACAAAATAGTAAATAAATATTTATTAAATGTTCAATAAAATAAATAAATAAATTTTTCCCATAATCCAGTGAATAAATATTTATTTAATTTATACAATCATTATAAATTGGATAAAATTATTCCACTGTATTGAGAATAATATTTATTCCACTAATTAAATTAAAATATAATCGAGACCATAAAAACACTTAGTGTGTGACCCTCTTGGATTATTTCTCGTTGGCATTAGGTGGGTTTGCATAAAGTCCAAGATTACTTTCTAAAACGGTTCAAGTCACCCAAGAGAAAAAACATAAACTTGCAACAATGACATCCACATAAGAATGCTCACTGTTTAATATAATCCCTTTTTATCAATATCTCATTACGCAGGTTTCATGATAGTGTCATCAACCATTGTGCTTGATATTTCATTCTTTGACAAGATAAAATAAACTCTCCATTACACCATGTCCATGTAATTTCACGTGATGGTTATATTTCAATCAAAGGTCCATGATATCAACTTCCATAAATGGAAGGGAAAAATCCTTCCTCAACTTATCCATTAATAACATTCCACTCATGATGCACCCAATGTACCCTACTTCCTGCCAACTGTCTGCATGACAGTTTTCTTTAGTAAATCAAAGTACATGAGTTGTGACATGTATTAATGATAATATTAAAGTCTAAGGATCATTAAAAATTCTCACATATAGGAATATATGATGACACCAAAACATGTGGAATTCGTACTGGTGGGTCTGTTCTCATAATCTCTTATCTTGGAGACTACCAAGTACAAACTTCATGAGAGGATGTCTCATCTGCTTAGGAGTACTCATACCTAATGGTCTATGTACTATGTGTCCCATTGTAGTATGTCATCCAACCTGCAAAACTATATTTAAGAATTTTATCATTGCAATTCAACGTTCTCACCATAGCGGAGAACTTCTATGACCTTATAAATGTGAAAAATAATCCAGGACATTATTACACTCACTACTACAAATATGGAATTTATGAGCGCTAGAAAAGTCCATTTACAGTGATAAAAAAGAACTGTTAATATCAATGAAGATAGAGGGGGGTCCCTTTTATCAATGCTAAAAAAAGCGCTGATAAAGACCCATTTTATCAGTGGTAAAAAATCACTAATAAATAGGTCTATTATTAGCACTTTTTTTAGCATTGATAAAAGTTAAAAAACATTAAAAAAAATATTTCTGCAATTTGGGGAGAGGCTTCAACAGCGCTCGAAGCCCCCTTCAACAGTGCCCCAACCCCACCCCATACTGCAGGACCTAGCCACTACATCCCATCCTTTAACAGTGCCCCCACCACCCCTTAACAGCACTAACACTTATTCCCACCCGTGCAATCTGCCTCCCCCTAGATTTGAACTCGGGACCTATTGCCTGCGCACCTAAGCCTTTACCACTGCACCATATTGGGTTTCTATTCATTTATTAATATATCTATTTATTTATATATATATAGTTATATTTACTTGCATATTAATATATATTTATATTAACATATATATATTTATATTAGTATATATATATTTAGTTATATTAATATATATATATAGTTATATTAATATATATATAGTTATATTAATATATATATTTAGTTATATTAAAATATATATATATATATAGTTATATTAATATATAAATAGTTATATTTATATATTAATATATTTATTCATATATTAATATATATTTACCAGATCAGTTTTAAATACATTTATAAAATATTCTTTTTGTGTGTGATTATAAATAAATACATACATATATACAACACACACAAAGATTATATGTGTATTTGTATATATAATTATACATATTTATACATATTTAAAAATATTATATATTAATATGTATATACATATGTTTAGAATATATAGATAATATATATCAGTTTGTCAACACAGACGTACATAAATACACAAACACACACACATCATATAGGTATACAAATATTAATATATTTGTATTTTAAAGAAAATGGATATTAGTTTCTTATTTAGATAAGCCTTATATATTTGGAAATATACTTTATATGTAAATTTGTTTAATTATTTATTTATAAAATTAAAATTTTAAGGGTGAATATATAAAAAAATGTATATATAGCTATATAATTGATTATACATAATATTACATTTTGAAAAACCATAAAATTTCAAATCTATAATATCAATATAAATGTAACCCCTCTGAATAAATTCAGTCCCCAGTGAAAAAGTTAAAAAAAACCCTCTAAAACGAGTCTGAAATTCTATCGAATGCTAAAAGATTTGGGTATTCAGACAATATCTCAGTTTTTGAGGCCTTCTAGACCTTTTTTGTCCTTGAAAGATGTTACAGATGGTTCCCTTGGGTCACTAGCGCATAGATCTCGTCGCAAGCTTTGATTTGATATTTTGTAGAGCTCAACGGACACCCAGATCAAAAGTTATAGTCGTTTGATGTAAGAGTTGCATTTTAAAATTATTTTAGATATTTTGTTTTTGTCTTAAAATTTTTATTAAATTATTATTAGTTGATGATAATTAAAATATTATTAATTAATAAATTTTTAAAATATTTTATAAGTCATTTTTACAACATATCATATATATTAAGTGAAATTTTTTATTTATAATTATATAAAACATATTTAAAAAATATATATTATATTTATATCAACATAAATATACTTATATATTTATATATCAATATATTATTTTTTATGAAATATTTTTTTTGGAAATATACAATTTATTAGCGCTAGGAAAAAAGAACTAATAAAGTCACCCCTTTATCAGCGCTACTAAAAAAACGATGTTAAAGGGTGGCGCTGTGGAAACCAGATTTTTTGGTAGTGACTATAGTCATGCAGAACAATGAACAATATGTAATAAGATGGTTAATATTTAAATATCTTAAATATTCATGTAACCAATGTATAACTAGTTGGTTCTAGGACACCAACTGTTACACCACCCATCCAGACCAGCCTTCCCAGCCTGCTTACTCAGATCCACCACCTCCTTGCTTAGACCCAACCTTATACTGTGAGTTATATGATGGAGATCCACATGTACATATTGTAACATTCAGAGTCATGCATTTTTTGGGGGAATCAATACATCAACAACCTATGAAAATGGGTTAGGTTAGAGTATCAATATGTGATATTATTGATCCTACTACTCTACTACAATTTACTACGAAGGAGGTTAGAAGAGTTGGGGATTGTATGGGTCATTTTTTACTTTGGCCATCTGGCCTTCTTCTTTATCATTTATACGAGGTATGCATTTCTTTAATATTAATTAAATCTGATTGAAAATTACTTTTAATGTTTTATGAAATTTAATTTATATAGGAGTATCTAAAATTAAAATAAATGGCACAAATGAAACAAAAGGTTCCAGAAAAAACCATGGTATATACTTTTGATATTTATGATAGGATACAAATATTATCTTAGGCTACTTCTTCCTAGGATAATATCTATGATTTTTAGATGAAATCAAATATTTGTGGAAGAGACTATCCATTGATAATATTAATAAAAGATATCATGTATCTAATTGATTTTAAAGATATCTACATGCCTGTGTTGTAGTTGTTTTCCATGTAAGTAAATTGATGTTTTAATTTTTATTTCTTTAATTAAATATGGTTTAAATTGACTAACTATATTAATTTTTTAATTAGGTATCTACACATGATTCTTATTCAAAATGAGGCCACATAAATTTATGGTTTTATATATCAAAAATTTATTTCATTGTTTGTGTAATATTTGAAGACTACAGATAGTGATACATATATATGTGAGAGATTATCAGAGACATAAATTGCATGTTGGGTTTTTTTCATTTCTTGATGGGTAATAACAAAAACATAATTATGAACTAATGTTCATTATAATGTCATTAATTGTGATTTTTTTATTATAGGGGTATTGGATGTTAGGCGTATTCTGCCTGAGTGAAAGCACATTATATTGGTTTTTCTCTTTATTAGTTGAGGTTCTTAAAAAATTTACCACCTTGTTAGACAGGCAAGATTTATTCTTTTTTATAAGTTCATTATATTTAATTCTTATTTCATATAAATGTATTATTATATTATGTATATAAAAATGTAGGTTATGGAAAAATTTTAACAAATATCACTTGTCGATAAAGAACCCAAATGAAATTCAATATGTAAAAGTAATGGTAATTACTTTTTATATAATATATTATTTGTATTTTCGATATATATATATATATATATATATATTTGTTTTTATTATCAAGTTAATTTTTTATAACTATAGTGTCATCGCCAACAAGGATATTTTGAATGTGGTTATTGTGTTCTATAATTCATGTATGAGATAATAAAAAATTGAGGTAACTAATGAATTTGATAAGGTTATTTATATTAATTATTTTATATTTTCTTTCATAGTATTATATTTTTTAATCTTATATCATTAAATGTTATTATAGACATTCATTGATGTTGAGTCTTATATAGAATATGAACATACCCATCATCGATTTTTTTGTCAACTATTTGTTAAGTATGATTACGATTTAAGGTATGTATATTATAATTTTTATGATTAGTATTAAATTTTTCTAATAACAAGTGTTCAAAATCTAATTATTTCGTTACAATAGGTGTTTGAACATAATGATCTCAAAATAATGCTTCAATATCAATCGAAAGTGATCAAATTGTAAATTTTAAGTAAGTGTTTTTTAATTATACTTTATAATACAAATGCCTAGATAATATTTTGATTAACTCATTAAAAGTATATTTGTTTTATAGATTTATTTTCAATGATATATTCTATTTGACTTTTGTATACTATTATTTATATTACAGGGATTCTGATTTTTGGGGGGTGTAATATTCAAAAATTTCTAGTTTCTTTAAACTTTGAGCATTGGTTATCATAAAAACAGACGTTGAAACATTTAAAAAAATTGTTGGGTTTTCAGCGTCCATTTTCATGAAAACTAACGCCGAATATGAGCCGATTATGGATTTCATCATCAATTTTCTAATAACTAATGTTGAAAATGAATTCGGTTCACATTTTTGTGTCTATTTTCTAAGAAACAACACCAATAAACCTATTTTTAATATAGCCTTTATAGACATCGGTTAAAATCTATGTTAAAATTGAAAAAAAATATGTTAAATCTTCTTTTTTGCTCTAGTGTACTTTGGGAGATTATCCCTAGAGCATGAAAACTGCCTCCTTCAGTCTCTAATAATGGTGGATTAGGAATCCAAATATGGATCCCTTTCGGTTCACGTGTCATTAAGGATGGCACTTGTCAACCGTCATCGCCAAGACCATCCCACTGGCACCCTCCAGTTTCCTGCTGAGGGTACCACCCAACATGCTTCCACCTTTGATACCCATGCTTGGGCACCAAGGAAGACACGTTAGGTGAGGAAGGTTCTGGATACCCAAGAGTGGGATCATATGCCCAATCCCATTGATGAAGTATGCCGTCTTATTCTAGAGGTAACTAGTAGTCCAGATCATATTTCTTCTCACTCAAAATAGGTCTGTGGTCATATTCCCATAATAAGAAAGGGGTAGATTTGTATACCTACCCCCATGCATGAATCCCATCAATATACTATGGTGGAACAAGGAGGAAAGAAGTGGGTGCATATTCCCACTTCAAACAAAGATATCTTCTAGAGTGTAATAGAGATGTATAATGTGAAAGTTTATATCCCTACACACACTTTTCTAAAATACCAATATATTTTAGAAACAATTGAAGAAATCCACTAGTATATTCTGGAACTCTTAAAGATAAAGGGATAGATGCATACTTTTATCGCTACAACCAAGGAAACTCAACACTCAGATTATTATGAAAAAGAGGTTGTGTTAGTGAAATCACACATTCTTGCTCCCATCTAGGAGGATTATCATAATATTCTGATAAAGAATGAGGAATCATATTGGGATGATACTCCCATTCCAACTGGAGGTCACTAGGTGAGAGTGGCACATGCCTCGGGATAGGGCACATGCCTATCGAAAAAGTCTGGCAGCATATACCAAAGTCCTAGGATTGGGATCATATCCTCATTCTAGCTGGGGCTCACCAAGTGACAGGGGAACAAACCTCAGGATAGGCTCATAATCCTATCTAATAAGTCCATCAGAACACTAAAAAGGCAAAGGATCTAGAATATATCCCTGTTCTGGTCAGGTTTGACCAAGTGAGAATAACACAAGCCTTAGGATAGGCTCATATTCTTTTCAGTGAATCTGCCTGGAATATTCTAGCAGATCATGGAATTCATAAGAATATTCCTACCTTTTCAAATTAATTAATTCACGAACATCATTATGAGACAATATATGAGGATTTTCATATCCCTTATCCCATTCTGGAGGTCGATCAACATATTTTGGTGGGGAATGTATATTCAGATCGGGCTTATATTCTTGTTCCAACCATGGCTCACAAAGTGAAAGAGGAACATGCCTCGGGGTAGGCTCATATTCCTTCCAAGAAGACCTGTGGAATATCCCAAATGCTTAAGATCAGGCTCAAACTGCCATCTTTACTGAGGCTCACCAAGTGAGAATTGAACATGCCTTAGGACAAGCTCATATTCCTGTTAATAGTGAGACCACTTTTTGAATATTCCAAAAGCTTCTCAGTAGTGGGAGAATATTCCCATAGCACCATACAGTTATAATAAAGTTCTGGAAACCCTTATGTAGCAGGCTCATATGCCTATACAATTCCAAAAGGTAAGTTGATATATTTTGACCATGATGAAAATAGAGGCCCATATGCCCAACCTACTCAATGAAAGATTCCTTGAGGTCATTTGGGACACATTCTTAACACCCTAAGGGTATATTAACTCTTCCAATAATGAAAAGTACCCTCATTACCATGATAGTCTTACTTTCAGTACTGTGAAGATGGATCACGTGGAATCTACTCCTAACACCCACCATGGTCAACCTCCCTATAGTGATATCTCCCATGGAAAAGGAAATCCTCTTCTTTCCTATAAAACTTTTTATATAGGGGTTTCCTAAACATTGACAACATTATATAGAGAGGTGATAAAAACATCAGGTTCAATTGCATTTGGTTCCCCCATCAACTTCCAGCAGTTGTCCACTCCAGTCAGTAGGTGACCCTCAAGAACATCTTCTTTGGTCTGACCGAATGGAGGTTTTTAAGTCTGATGAAGAGGAGGCCTATATTGACATATGGAGAGTTTTATCTGAAAACAACCTCCCCATCATGTTCTAGACCCTCTCCACTTCTGACTATTAGATCCTAGATGAGCTATAAAATGAGTTCATGCCTTATATTTGAAAAAATATGTGGGCTAATCATCAGTGACTGAAGGCTCAACATCCCCGTTATCCAGGATATGAGTGTCACCTCCATAAAATCAATATATTCTATTATCATCTAGACGTGACCTTTATCTCCATGACCTGATATCTAAAACCAGAAAAGAACAACTCAAACCTGCAATGCACTAGGCACCATTGCATCATGATCCTTTGGAAACTAATCTCTGAAGCCACATCATGCGTCTATATTCAAGGATGTGGACAGTATGGAGAGTTACACTTTTTGGAACCCTTGGAACAACATAACCCCTTAGATACGGTGTCATGTAATTTCATAGTCTCTTATAAAATCAAGGGATTGGGAAACACTTGTGCTGGTTGGTCACTATAATAGAATAATCCTACTTCAATGATTCCCATACATTATGTACGGGGGGAGAGGATAGCCAATAGGACATCAAACTACACACCTCAATGTAATGAGAATGCATTTTAAAAATGGAGACTGAATTTGTGATTACCAAGACAACATCATGTAAGGAATGGTTCTCATCATGGGAATCCATCTAACCCAACTCCTATGTGAACATAGTTGTGCACATCAAAAGGGTCATAGTAGTGGATATTATAGAAATTATATAAGAGTGAACCCAGCCCCTTGGGATGGAGGAATATCTTCCACTTCCTCCACCCCTCAGATCGCCAATTCCTGAGAGGATTTTGGACATATCCTCAGCAGCTACAAGAAAAACCCATCCAACTGGGCTAGGGGAATTTATATCTCAATCACCATATTCAAGTTTATCATCCTCTGAGAGGATCCTGGGGAAATCAGTAGTGATTCCAGATTACCCCCATCCACTGGGCTAGGTGAATTTATATCTCAATTTCCATCCTGAGAATCATCAAATCCCTGATTGCAATCATTAGATCATCAACAATAGGATTAGTCAAATGCCAATTTCGGCCCTAAATAACCCCAATCCTCAAGGTTGGAGACATTTTAATCATCATCACCACCACATATAGAATCATTCTTCTATAGGTTAGGAGGGAAAAATCAATAGTTGACATCCCACCTATTCCTCCCACCATAAGAAAAACCTCTTCTATTCAAGGCCTATTTAGAAATCATGATTGTAAACTCCCTCAAGGTCACTTCTTATAGGCCATGAAAGGGGGAACATATTACAAATGTGACCAGACCCCACTAGGGTCATGAGCCAAAATGGACCTATATGGACAAGGGCTTGAATAACGACCCTGATAAAGGTGGTACAGAATCATCATGTTGCATCAAAAGTAATTGAAAAAATACAATTTCCCGATATACCTCTGTAAATATTTTCACTATCAATATGGAAGACTTTTTGGATCAAGATGCAAATACAGAGGGTAGAAAAATGGAAAATTTACCCTGAGAGGAGGGTGATCTGGATGCACCAACTGAGACTACACACATCTGAAACCAGAGAAGGATCCAAAATCTTGCACCTTTGAGTATTGAGTTTCCACCTCTCCATAAAAACACTTCCAAAGAAAAAGGGAAAGGTGTGACCACATCCCAATCACCACCCAGAAGAGTTGATGTTCCTCCCATGGAAGAATAGTTATCACAATATGAGACTGAAATAAAAAATCTCTATCAACTCAATGAGGAGATAATCCAGGTCAATATCTATACTGGGTATCATATTTAGGCTAAGTAAAATATCCCTATTCCTATAAGAGATGATTCTCAAGAAAAAATTTCATATTAGAATCAGATTGGACCTAGATCTAGGCAGCCAGTATACATAGATAAGTAAGTCAAAAATGATAAAAAATTCCTTCCATTGTGGTGACAACCTCTCCCTCACTAGGGCAGCCATTCATTCCTAGGATGAATCTAAAGATTTTGGGAGATGAATGCAGGTCCAACTGATCGAACCCATCCCACTCTATTTGGATGGGATGTAGCTCAGATAGAGTGCCCCTAGAGCTACATAACATCATTGATTCCCTAAATACTCAAATGGAATCAATGGAAGGGTGATACATTCCTGTTCAGCCTGAGAAGAAGTCATATCCCAAATGGGTGTAAGATACTCCACCCCCACACAAATTCAGAAATCCTACCTTACCTACCTTTGAGGATGTAGGAGACACCGAAAAACATCTCACACACTTCTTATCCCAATGTAGGCCAATGATGGGAACTCAAGATCAATAGGAGGAAACAAAGCTAAGGTTTTTTGTATAGACTTTGATAGTTACAACCTTTGTTTGGTACAAAATTATACCAAAGGTATCCATTTTAGGGTGGGAAGACCTTCTTCAGCAATTACTTTATCATTTCAGCTTCATGCTAAAAAAACAACAATTTTTGACATAATAAACTGGAAGAAATGTGAAAATGATATGGTGTATAACTTCATAGCGAGGTGGAAAGGTTTAAACTAATTACTCAGTATCCCTCTCTCCCAAGAGGAACTATTGGAACTCTGTGCTAAAAAAATTAGGGATGAGTTGCAGACACCTCTGATTCTGATAAAGTATCCAGGTGGATTCTGCAAGTTCACATAAATGACCCAAAATTTGAAAGAATATATTCATCCAAATAGATCAAAATCTTGATTCATGTCTTCAGCATAGGGGAAAAGGATAGAAAAAGTATAATCTACAGTTTTCACTCTCAATCTAGAAGTAGTACCCATCTAGGCACCTAGGTAGGCCCCAAAATGCCCAGAACCTCCTTTTGAACGGTGAAAACCAAATAATTTCCCTCATCCATAAGAATAGGGAAATCAGGGTCACCTGGTATTTGAGGAATGGATGAATAAGGTATACTACTTCTGGAATTAATAAGTACCTTTTTATTTCTTGGAAGCCACAGAAAATAACCTTCTCAATCTTTCACATCCTAGGAAGCCTGATGAGGTCAACCTCACTGACCGCCTCGACTACTTCCCTTACCATAGAAGGTTGCATCATAATATCCAGGACTGCTTCATTTTAAAATATTCCATGCAAATCATAGTTGATTATAGGCATGGGGTGTTAGAAAAATCCTCAGATCAGGTGGACTGCATAAACACTATCTGGTCAGAAGAAGAATATGGATAACAGAAAGTTCCCACTAGGCATCTGCAAAAGTTTTAAAACTAGATGACTCGAAAAATGGTTGATCGTGATCAGGACACCCTAAGATAATAGCTACATAGACCCACAATATCTTCACCAACTAAAGAGGTAGAAACAAATATGCCACCCAAATGTGGGTGTGACCACCAAAACATGGGAGAAATATAAGAGGAAGAATCATGTTTTGCTCCAATGAAAGCTATTTCCATTGCATAATTCATCCCTATAACATTTGAAGCATATACATAGCCTCACCAAACAAGATTATCATTGGATGAAGATATCATATTTGCCTCTTTCAATGTGATACACTTGGATGAACCCTTGTTCGATGATGAACATGCCTCATAATATGATTTCCCTATATATAATCGAGGAACATGAGGCCACGTGCATAGTAATTGAGGATGCAGGGGACAACATGGGCATGGTCAGACCCAATATTTTGATCAATTCCCCACATAGGACATATATGCAGCTAAGACCCATGGAAAGACACTCTAGCAAACCCAGAAAAGGCACATAGGTGTCTCAGAACCCTCTAAGAGTCGTCCTAACCCAATTGTATTGTATGAATACTAGTGGGGGATAGTTTATATAATTATCCTAGATAACGGGGAAGGTTGGTAAGACCTACACCGCTTCCAGAAGATACTCCCACAACCTCTGCACAAGCACCAGGTCCTTCCACCTCAAATTCCTCCATTTCTAAGCTGAATTTCATGGAGTAACCCAACATTAGGAATAAATGACCACTATATGAAAATTAAGACATTATGAAAAAGTTGGAAACATCCCCATCCATTCTCTTAATCCTGGATGCACTCCATCTTTCAATAGAACTCAGGGAGGCACTTTTTAAATCCCTCTGGAGCCTTCAGGAGTTCAAGATAGTAGTTTGTGCATCTAAGGTTTATCAAGTGGAGACAATTCCATTAGAATGCCATGTCCCCATCTCATTCATTGACCAGGATTATGAAGTGGTCATCCAAGGGAACATCAGGCCCATGTATGTTTCTGGTAGACTCAATAACATCAAAATACAAAGGGCTCTAATTGATAGTAGTTCTCAAGTCAATCTCATTCCTATTTGAACCCTCTAATGTTTGGGATATGGTGAAGGGGACCTATCTCCCAAAAATTTGGTCATTAAAGGGTATGATAATAATGAGAAAAGACCTCTCGAGAAGAATAAAATCAAATCCTGGTTTAAGGATTACACTTCTGACACTGATTTTATGGTTATCCGTCAAGACACTGCATGCAATTTCATATTTGGATGGCCCTATCTCCATATCCACTTAGAGATACCTTCAACATTTCATCAGTGTTTGAAGTACCCCATTGATAGAAATGTCATCGTACTATATGGTGGAAATTTCCCCTTTGTGACTTTCAAAGCCACATATGTTGATGTAGATTTCTATAATAAGGGAGTAAAGAAACCAATGGTTGATGATGATATACATGTTTTAGACCCTAATGGCTTGGGGACCACCCCTACAAATCCTTTGAGTATTCTCGATAACAACTATTTGTTCCCCATAAATCTGGTTGATATAATAGATCTTGTCCAAGAGGTCAAAGACACTCATATCCTCAGTAATATTATAAGATACAATTAGTTCCAACATCTATTTACAATGAATCAAGAAGAAGGGCATGATAATGTCTCTTCACATGGCCTTCCTCACCCCGATAGTGACAGAGAAGTCACAAGATTTTTATATTCACTTGAAAATTTCTCCAAATACTCAGAAATGGAAGAGGATGAGGATGACCATAGGAACACCCCTCCTACATTTGAGGAAGAAATATCCACCACCATCAATGATATTAGGAAGATATTTATTGAAACATAAGAAGACCATTCGCTTATATAAATTTGTTCCACCAATCCCCTTTAAGAGAAAGAGATTTACATTGTGTTTCTAAAGCAACATTGATATGTGTTTTTTTGGAACTATACAAAAATTTCAGGATAGAATCCAGACATGTCTATGCACCATATCGACCTACCCGGTGAGAATCAAGGCTTCAAACACTCAACTGGGAGGATGCACCCCTCTCATTCCAACAATGTAGAGGTATAAGTTAAAAACTGATCAATTTCAACTTTTTTTTTGAGTAGTGCAATACCCAAACTGGATCACCAATCAAATAAATATGTCCCCTGAATATGAGGAACCCAATAACTTCAGGGTGCCTCAGGGGATCTTTTTCTATTAGGTCGTGCCTTTTGGATTAAATAATACTGGTTCTACATACCAATATTCCATGTATCACATCCTTAATCCATTCCTTGGAAGTATAACTAAATGTTATGTCAATGACCTGGTTATTAAATCCTAAAAGTGATGTGATCACTCCACGGATCTCAAAAAAATCTTTTAAAAGATGTGATGGCACAATCAGAAGATGAATCCTGTAAAATTCACTTTCTAGGTAACATTAGGAATGTTCCATGGATTTTTGGTATGCCACCATGGCATAGATGCTTAACTAGAAAAGACTAGTGCTATTTTTAGTAATTTCACCACCAGAAATATCAAATAACTAAGGTTACTCCGAGGGAACCTCATCTATATTCAATAATTCATAGAAAACCTGGCTGTAAAATCCCTCCCCTTCAATAGCCCAATGAAGAAGGGAATTACCTGTCGATGGGATGATGACTACTAAGAATCCTTCAAAAGTCTCATAAAGTAATTACTACACCCACCAATTTTGATGCCTCTAGGGGAAGGGAGGCCACTCATCTTATATGTGACCACTATGTAATACTCATTGGGAACCCTCATCACACATAAAAATGAAGCGGGGAGTGAGAATAGTCTCCACTACCTTAGTCGGACTATGCTAGGTACTAAGAATAGATATTTTGATGTTAAGAATAATTGTCTTGCATTCATTTTTATAGTGAAAAACTGATGAATTACTTGTAGAATCACGAACTCCATCTGGTCTCTCATATTGATCCACTCATGTAAATCCTTGGACGCCCTATATTGACTAGGTGCTTGGCCTGGTGGGAGGTCATTCCACAATAATGATACATTCAGTTCATATAATTGAAGTCAATGAAAGGGAAACCCCAGACTGATTTCTTTGCAGCACATCCTATCAGAGAAAATACACCATAAGATATCAAGATTCTAGATGAGGAGGTCTTATATGCCCATGTCACTCCCTGAACATGGGATATGTATTTTTATGGTGCCTCCCATTTTCCTATCATCACATGTATGGAAATACCAAAGCATAATTTGGTTAGTTTAGGTATTTTATGTTTCTATCTAGATAATACAGTTTTCCCTACACTTTCTCACTATTCGTAGGCTGCACAAACAATGAGTCCAAACATCAACCCCTCATCACTGGGTTGGAACTAGCCCTATAGAATCACATTTCCTACCTAAATATTAAATGTGATTCAGAATTGGTGATAAATAATATCAATGATGAATATGACATTAAAAAGGAATAATTAGCCCCCTTCACTAGCTATGATAGGGGATTGATGGCAGAGTTCTTTTTGAGCCCACACCGCATCATGTTCCTTGATCACATAATGGTTGTGCTGAATCAGTGGCTAATGAGGTCACTATCCTGGCTGACCCTAATCTGGAGGAATAAATATCCCATATCACACATTGAAGAATGGTCTCATCGATCGTTGTATGCGATATGGAATAAATCAATAAGGTCAACACCTCCCTAGAGTGTGATGAACCAATGACCACCCCCTGGATGGATAGACCCCTAATCAATTATCTCCAAAATGGGATATGCCAAATAGACCAAGCCAAAATGGAATATATTCGACACCATGTAGAAAACACCACTATGCATGATGGACCAAATGAGAAAAAAAGTTATATATAAATGAGGATTTGACATAATCCTCCTCAAGTGAATAGAAGAAGAGATTTTCTCCATCATTGAAGAAGTCCATGCAAGATCTTTTGGTGCCCATCAATTCTGGACTAGGATTTCCCACCAAATTAGGACATTGGGATATTACTAGAAAACCATGATACAGGACTGCGTGGAATTCACCAAGAAATTTCATGCATTCTAGATCCATGAAAACTTCATCCATCAGCCCTCGGAATTAATACATACATCTAAATATTCCTAGTCATTTTATGTTTGGGGAATGAATGTTGTGGGCCCATATCCCTCATCCACATTTAAGAAGGTCAAGTATATCCTTACTACTATTGAATTATTTTACAAATTGAATGAGGCAGTACCCCTCAAGGAATTCGAGATGAATAATATCATCAACTTCATGAACTCACATATCATCACCAGGATCGGGGTCCCTCACAAAATATTGACGGACAACAGTACCAAATTCTATTCTACAGATTTGAAGATATTGTACCATGAGTACAATATCGAGTCTAATCACTCATCTATATATCATGTATCAGAAAATGGAAAGATATAGGCCTTCAATAATACTCTTTAAAATGTACTCCATAATATGGTGAACAAAAATAAGAAGTCTCATAAATACAAGATTCTCTATGATTTATGGGATTATCATACTACCATGTGTACTTCCAAATAGGAAACGCCATACTCATTGGTGTAAGGGACTAAGGTGGTGTTACCCATATAATTAAATCTACCATCACTTCAAATACCTATTTTCAGATAGCTATCTGATGATGAAAAATAACAAAAGTGGCTGGAAGAATTGGAGTGGATTGATGAGAGAAGGTTGTGCATGTTGCACAGCCTGGGGGTCCATCAGAATCGGATCACACAAGACTTTAATAAGAAATTTCTCCTCTTTTCATTCCTCCAAGTAGAACTGGTGCTGGATCTTAGAACCCCAATGATACCAAGGAAGAAGCCTCTGAAACTAGAACCCAAGTGGGAAGGGCCTTATGTCAAACATAAGGTCTACCATACTTGAGCCTACTCATTGGCTATAGTGGATGGTGAGCATGTTACACTCCCCCCACACACCAATGTGATATTTATCCATAAATAATTTTCATAGTTATCATTATATGGACATCCACATCAGTTTAAGTCTCGTTATTCATCCTAGAATTGAGATTATAAACTGCATGACATCTGATGTCCTCACAGCAAGACTTTAAATTTCATGGTATCATTCATCCTCAATGCATGATTTTAAACTACACTGGTTTTCTAGAAATACATGTGGCTTGATTCCTTCCGTCATAGGATACGTAGTGACACCCAAACCTCTATGTTTTGGACCCAATTAGAGCATGAATTTTCCTTCACACCAGGTCATCCAAGTCCATACCAAAAAAATATTAAATTTCACGGATAACATCCTCACT
This sequence comes from Viscum album, assembly GCA_963277665.1. NCBI lineage: Eukaryota > Viridiplantae > Streptophyta > Magnoliopsida > Santalales > Viscaceae > Viscum > Viscum album. The sequence continues at coordinate 91,204,208 of OY728154.1, forward strand.
ACACGATATTAAATTGCACAAACCATCTATAAATACATATAGATTGATTCTTATTTTTCATTGGGATACATAGATATGACTCAATCCTATATCTTGGTCCATCCACTACAAGATACAAAATTCCCTTGTCTTGTCTTGATTACCTCTTCATAGTGAGAGGAACCCTTGCTATTCCTTCTTCCTATTTGTGTATGGGTTAGACCCACTTGGTGAACTCCCTTCATAACTACATATGGAATGATTCCCACCACCATAGGATACATAGTGACACCCATAATTCCATTCATGGGATCAGCCGCAATATTGCCAGTTTAGGTCTGTGGACCTACATCCTCACCGTAAGAAGTTAAAATGCATGACCCTTCAAAACTTTGTATGGTTTGATTCTCATATTCATGAAATACATAGTAATTCCTAGAATTCCACCCTTGGGACTAACCACAACAATTTTGTTCTTTCATGAGGGTTCTTCTTCATCCTCACCGCATGATGATAAACTGAACAATATTTCATGCACTACATTTGGATTGATTCCAATAATCACAGGATACATAGTGACATCTGAATCTCTAATATTGGACCCAGCTTCAAAAGCCAATAATAAATGAAGTCCAACTGCATAGAAACCAAGTCACACAATCTCATTTTTCCTACAAAAGAGATATATCTGCGTATGAATTTATTGTGTATATGATATATCATGCATAAATTTTTCACATCAATTTCCATATCCTTATCGCATGACATTAAACATCACAAGATTACATCCTTACCAAAATATGATAAACTGCACATAAGTACATCCTTACAGCATGATGTTAAACTGAAAGGAAAATTTCCTTACAGCATGATGTTAAACTACACGAAAAACATACCCACAACATGATGATAAACTATATAGGCCATCACCCATTTCTCATTCCTTATCAAAATACCACAAGAGCCTTAACTCGGTCAACTAGAATATAGGATGCTTCTTCCATATTTTTAAATCACCTCAATCCATGTACCACTCTTCATGTCTTGAGTACCACAAGTTTCCGAAGCCTTTAATATCCCTTAGAAAATAAAATAGGTCTCTTGGTTCATCCATGATATTGATTCATAAGGACTTAAGAACTACCAACTGGAAATATCTTGGTCCAATATAAAATTATTTCTAATCCCTATGTACATGGTGTCTCCATGGCAGAGCCCAACACCTCAGTCTCTTTTAGGTCATCACCAGTCTGGCTATCCGATATCATTACTCATGGCCTGAGAACCTAGATCTGTGATTTAAAACATTAAAATCTCCCACTCAAAAGGATATTGGAGTGTTTCTCAGCCAGGGTATCCAAATTAGGCACTTGTGTAACATCCCTATATAAGGTTCATGTGTGTAACAACTTTAAACTACCCATACTTTGGTCAAATCCATACAATCTTAAGATCTATCCTATGATTGTCCAAATTGAATGAACTTAAACTACTAGAAAAAGAGACACAAAAATGTATCCAGTTGAAAACCCACAAAGGGAGGCCTGGGAAAAAGTCATGTCTTCACTCACTAAATTCTTCACCTTAAGAGTTTAGGAAAAAATTTGGGCAAAAATAAATAAGGCATAAAACTCATAGGGTATACTCTATAACCCTAGTAAAAGTCAATCTATTCTCACTAAACACCCCGGTGTAGGAAAAATTTAGAGTAATGATTTTTCATGTCTCCTCACCGTGAGAATATGTTTGATGGGTGGTGAAACAACCTTTAGGAAGTTATAATCCTTCTTGTATGTTACACTTTCCACAAATAACACTTCATGATTTGGGTACCTCAGATCATCATAAACCTTCCATGTCCCTTGGAAAAGATATTCGACTTCAAGGTGCCATTTGATTAACTATGCATGTATGCCTATACCTTCTGCATATGCACCTATGGTCTTCAACCAAATGTATCACTCTGAAAAAAGGATATTCTGATCCTTGTGAGCCCTAACATCACTACAATGGAACTAAAGACCTCAATGTGGCTAAACTACTCTTGTTATCATTGTCCCATACTATCCTCCTAATCTGAGAACTTTATACCATGAATTACAATCTACACACCAAACTATCCAAGATAATTCGACATATTCAACATTACATCACTGTGTTTTGTACCCTTTCTCAAGATAGGAATGTGAAAATCCATTCCCAAACCTTTGGTGTCCCATATATCATGATTCAAAACCATAGGATTTCAGGATAAAGCTTCATAATTCAATAGATGAAATGACCTAGGGTGATAGAACCCTTCTTGGATAGCTTTCCTCTATACCAAACTTCATTATATATATTTTTGAGTCTTCATGAATCTTTCATGGACCTAGGAAAGGAGTGGGATCATCTTTTTCTTGACTATGCTACTGACACGTAAGGACCTTGAACTACCAACTAAAGGTATACCCTCCTTTCTAGAAATGAGCTTAAATCCTTGTGATATCTAGAAACACCACTGTAGAACCTTTCATCTCAGGATGTCAGGAGACATACCTGGAATGTCTGCCCCATCTCATATTCATGACTCAAACTTTTTTCTTATAACTTACATCACCCATATTCCAACTATCTAGAAAGACCTAGCATCCCCATTATTTCACCCTCAACCTGATATTACCTCTATAAATCTTTTATAGCCCCTGGAAAAGATACCTATCTTCAAGAGACCCTTTTATTGACTATGCATGTATGGCTAAAGATCCTACATATGCACCTACAGTTGTTAACCAAATGTGTCACTCTAAAGAAAAGGATTTCTGATCCTTGTGATCTTCAATAACTCCACGATATATCCCAACACCCCAGAGTATTTTGGATCACTCCTGGCATTTTTGAACTATATTCCTTTATCAAAAATATTGGGTCTGAGCTAAAAGACCCTAAACTAGAGAAATTTCATATCCAAGTTAAAAGAAACTAAACTAAAGGAATATCAGGTTCGTGGTAAAAGACCCTAAACTAAAGTAATACCAGGTCTGAGCTAAAAGACCCTAAACTAAATAAATATCTGGTCCAAGATAAAATACCCTATTAGGTTCGAGCTAAAAGACCCTAAAATAAATCAATATTTGGTTTGAGCTAAAAGACTATAAACAAAAGCAATATTAGGTCTAAGATAAAAGACAGTAAACTAAAACAATATCAGATCCAAGTTAAAAGAACTCAAACTTAATAAATATTAGGTCTGATCTAAAATAGCTTAAACTAAATAAATATCAAGTCCATTCAAAAAGACACTAAACAAAAGAAATAGAAGGTTTGATCTAAAAGACCATAAATGAAAGCAGTATCAGGTCTGAGTTAAAAGACCCTAAACAAAAAATATATAAGGTCTAAGATAAAATAACTTAAACTAATTCAATATAAGTTCCAATATAAATGACCCTAAACTAAAGAAATAAAAGGTCAGAGCTAAAATAATGTAAACTAAATTAGTATCAGGTTTGAGCTAAAAGACCCAAAACTAAATTAATAGATGATCTGAACTAAAAGATCCTAAACTACATCTTGTCTATTTTTTAGTTTAAAAAAGCTTGTAAGGACCACTATATGACCTCAGAAAACATCATGTTATACTCCTAGAATGCCTATCAACTTTAGAAAAAGATAGATCACTCTCCCTCTAAGACATTCATCTTACCTAACTATCCTTCTACAAGTCCGGTGAACTCAATTTAGATGGAATAGTTTATCAATAAATAATCTTTTGTTGCTGGGAATTCATGAGCATCTCTCAAGGGTAATCTATTAGAATTTCAAAATTCAATTCCATACATTCGTCTTTATTTGATATTACCCAAGGGATGGGTATCTTTGGTGTGAAATATCATATCAACAAAATTTCATACACATCGTGAATAAATGAAAACTAGACAACAACATATAAAGTTTATAAGATCCATTTGCTGATTACATACTAAAGGATGAATCCATAATTATTCAGATATGTGTCAATGTGATCTTAATTTACCTTAGAATTAGATTCTTTTCATACCAAACAAATATCATTATAGTGAGGGAAATTTTTTAATGCTCATATTTGTGCATTGTACACTTTTTGTGGAAGGACACATGCCGTGAATATTAGGAGATAGATAAACGACATCGAACATCGTCTTCTTCAACCTCATAGTACCAGAGCTTCATCTCACCTGTTGTACATGGGATTAATATAACGCATCAGAATAACCTTGAGCCCAAGAGCTTTCTCACACTGCAAATCCCTAAATCCTTCATGCATATCATAAAATGTGATGCAGCAAGAGCGGTTCAGAGATAAAATCATGGTGCAACGCACTTACTTACAATGATCAGTCTTGGAAGCTGGTCTGTGTGTAAAAAATTTCTTACAGAAAAAAAATATTCATGATCAGATAAATATGAAGAATGTATTGATATATAGAGATAGATCTATATACAAGATCATATACACTAGAATAATCAATCTTGAAGGGGCTCGTGAATTACTTCTATACCATTTGCATAGTACATGAATATGCATAATAGGGGAATATTTCATGGTGGATAAATGACATCATACACCATCTTTTTCATCTTGAATATGCTAGGATTTTAGTGGATCATTTATGGAACTGATATCACAGGCCAGCCGCATGAGCCTCCTCTCACAACAAATGTCGGGTTCATATGAAGAACTTATAGTATATTTCTTATGATGTTGTGTGACACATGTGGTCTTCAACATAAATAATGAAAGGCTATCTCACATATGTGTCTGTAGTAGGAGAATTAGTTGATTCTCATGCCCACATGAACAAGTGCAAAAATAAACATCCGAAGAAAATATGAATCCAATTCCAAAAACAGATCATGGTTTGATGATATTACACAAGGTTTCTACCATACACAAATAATGTGCATGAACAAAATCCACTTTGAAAATAGTGAGCATCAAAAATAGTCTATGCATGAAGTAACTCTGTAGCATATACATGGAAGCCCCCAGAGAAGGTTACACGATGATGTGAAGCCTCTATAATGATACAAGATCATGCATAAATGATAACAAAATTTCCAAAATTATAAAGATATACATTGATGAAGCATTATTTTCAGATCTCAGGATGGGAAAGTTGATGCGATAAGTGGTGGAACGTATTTATCAAATGTGACACCATTATAGGATGCACAAAGGGAGTGAAATAATTCCTCTATAAATACTCAAGATAGATCTCGATTCTGAGGTCGCTGCTATTCTAAAGTAAGAGATCCTCTTATATGAAAATAAGTGCATCGTGAGATCACATAAGGGTTATATGAAGGAGGTCAAGTGAGAATTCATCCTTGTATTCACATGAAGAAGCCAATCCACCACCTAATACATTACATAGAGAAATTTTCTCCATGTAACCTATCATATGAATTGATTTCCACTCCCTAAGGGAGAGCTCTCATTTTTCTTCTAAAGCAGAGCATTGTAAGATCCCATGGCCGATGTTCTGGATGTTTTGCATGACAAAACAGAGGCATTTCCAATACTGGTTTGAAGATATTCACACTGGAGGAATAGAATGGTTTACTTGAAGTCTCATCACAATGATATTTGGCACCACATAACCCCTTATGTAAATGATTGTGGAATCGCATAACCCATCACATGAATGGATGGAACTGCATAATTTATCTTGCAAATGGGTGTGGCACTACGTACCCCATCATGCGGAAAGATTATGAACTATCTATGTATATACTCTATTATGAGAGCATGAAATTTAACACATATCATGGTTCTTCCTCTATCCAGAAGGATATTGAATTAATACATACCTGGTTATGTGAATAATTGTGGAAAATGACTCAGTGTATGGCTATGATCATGTCCTAAAGAATTTATTTGAGGTGCTGTGAAATCTGAACAAGAATAACATTCAAGACATGATTCACCATGTTGATCCAATTGAATTCCACATTACACACATGAAATATTCATTCATGCATAAGAATATTTATGTCTCTCTTTATATCATCATATGAATAGGATAAATATTCCATGTACATGGTTTGTGGTGTTTGGTTATGAGACATTTATGTGACAGCTTGTAACACTATCCATGCACCCTTTTTCATGCAATATTGACATGTAAACACCCTTGGACATGCTATGGAGTCATACAACCATGAAAAAATGGCATGTCAATGGAGAACAAAGAAATTTTACTTGATAATGTCTACAGGACATCATGAGATCCATCAAGTAACATTTGGTGCATCAAATTCAAGTAGAGAAATTGTCCCTGATAATGTCTGTATGCTGTCATGAGATCAATCACTATTCATGCGATGCGCCATGGGAAACATGATGAATACCCAAGATAAGTCATCTTTTCAATCAAAAGATCCAATATTGATCATGTGGATCACTCATAGAAAATCAGTCGGTGAATGCCTAAAAAATCCTAGGAAATTAGGGAGGAAAACTATCCAAAAGGTGGAGCCCTCTTAAGATTGAAAAACTCAAACGATGGATACCTGATGGAGAGAATGATTTTCCTTAACCATGTTCAAAAAGAACCACAAAATCCCTTTGACTTTGTAAAATAAAACAAATTAAATAAAATAGTAGGAATAATAAACCACTCATGGTCGTAAAAGACACAAGATGCACCCCTAGCGGTCCGTAAGAAACTGAGAGACTCTGATGACATGCCTACCTTTTCTCATAAAATCCCTTTGTCCTATTATCCTTATCACACCAAGAGCCTCATGTATTTCTAGGTGAACTTGCACTCCCCATTTGGCTCCCTAAGTAAAAATAGATGTGTTTTTTTAGGAAATGATCATACATCCCCATAGAACTTTTGTTGGTCACTTGACGCATCACCAAAAAATAGAGTAATTTTCGTCAACAATATTCGTGCAACCTCCCATGATCCCTTACCTTTGTAAAATAAAACAAATGAAATAAAATTAAATGAGGCTAGAGAATATCATAGTCATAAAACTCATGTGACATGCTAAGGATGTCTGTGACACGGTCTCACAAGACTCCTGGACAAGTCGGCTTGATCTCGCGAAGACCCCTAGACAAGACATCCCAGCCTTATGAAATTTCCCAAGCAAGGCATCGAGAATCTCATGAATCCAATTGAATGGGAACTTTGATCTCATGAAAGCCCTTGGATATTCCATATGACAATATGGAAGTACTTTTTCATTCATGTATAATTTAACAAAGTCCTCAGATGCAGTACATGATAGAGGCTTATGAAGACCCATGGCACCATAACCCATCACCAACACCAGTTTGGATTCGTGTAAGATATTTTGTGAAAATAGGAGAATAATCAGGGTGTTGAGTTCTATAAATCCCCCACCCCAGTAAGAAATAAAGCACTAAAAGATCCCAATAATGACCAAGAGGAAGAAATCTAGGAACTTCACATCGGAGCTAAGGAGGGTTTCTTGGAGTGGTTGATCTCATGACCAGAAAGTCTTTTGTCTAGTAATATATCATAAAACAGTCGGAGTGATCATGTTCCATGAATTAAGCACTTTGTGTGATCATTTATAGGTCAAACAAAGTACTTCTAATGGGACATGTGAATAAAATCTCTCCTGTCTTCTAGATCATGCAAGACTTAAAATAAACTGACATTGAATAAATATAAGGAATTCACAATATAAGGGATAGAAAAAATACAAAAGGTTGAAGAGTTAAACCAAAAAAAATTCTCTGACCCCCATGCCCTTTGTGTAAATAATACAAGACATGTGACAAGATCAGGTTATGTCACTCAGATCTTATGAATCTCCTTCATTATGCTGTTTGGGTCATGTGAAGTCCTATGTACATGTTATAGTAGACCACATGGTTCTTCTTGGGAATGCCCCTTTAGTATTGAAATGACCTATACGATCATCACCCAATCCATGCAAACTCCTCTAGACACATGGCCTAACTCATATAATTGTGCCCGCTCATGTCATCCAAGTCTCACAGTAGCATATGCTCATGTCAAATAGCTCTCACGACACCCACCGGTCAAGTCAGCTGAGACTTGCGCTGCCATCCATACATGTCAGTCAAGACATGTGATACCCTTTATACATGTCATCCAAGACCCATGCTCCCTTCCAGACATGTCATCCAAGATAAGTGATACCCTCTGGAAATGTCAATCAGGACATGCGATACCCTCCAGACAAGTCATCCAGGACATGCGACACCCTTTGAGACATGTCGCATTGACTCACGTGACACTCTCCATATGTGTTATCCAGCTCTTATGATGGCACCATAGAATGTTAGATGGGTTATGTGACACCTTCTAGACAATGCAGCTGGGTCTTTTGATGTACTTTGGATAAGTTATTTGGGTTATGTGATACCATCTAGACAAATAAGACAGGTTTCTAGGGCATCGCATGACTTAATGACAATGTATTTCCTCGGTGTGTAAGCCTTGATCAATAGGGAAACCTCAAAGTGTAAGACATGACCAGTGACATAATATGATATGTCCCAATTATAAGGGAAACCTATGTGTGTAAGTCGTGATCAATAGAACTACGGTGACTCTAATTCCTTCTATAAACATGATACATAGGACACCACCAGAGGATCAAGCTCTATATTAAATCTCCAAAGGGTTTTCCAAATACATAATTCCCTCATCCACCAAGAAATGACATTGATCATTTTCCATACCTTGTTTCTCACACTGAGAATAGCTCACGTGGGCTTAAGGAGATACAATAATCACACCATTTTTATCATAAGACTCTATAAAGGCAAGGGAAATGTCAGTGTGTACGCCACAATCAAGTGAACTATGAGGACTTTGATTCCTTCCATAACCAGGATACGTAGGATGCATTTTATAAAGGCCTGATCCAAGACGCAAATGAAAATACACCTCAAGTATAAGTCATATTATTTCAACTATCAGGACTCAATCATTCCCATGGGCTAACCACTCTACCTCATCCACCAGTGGATTGATAAATCAACTAAACAATGATGAATCTTCTAACTTCCATAAAAAGGAAATGCAGGACACTTCCCTGAGGCCCAATCTCTATAATAAGTCCTCTTAGGTTTTTCCTAGTGCATAATCCCCTCACCCATATGTATTGAGATAGATTACTGGTTATATTTTGTTTCTCACACTGATAAAAGGTCACATGAGCATAAGGAGTTTCAATAGTCATATCATTCAAATCATGAATCTCCACCAACAAGAGAAATGTTAGCATGTAAAACCTAAGGAGTGGAATGATATATTATCCTTAAAAAAAATATACCTTGGGTCCAGTCCCAAGGGTGTGAATGACTATGAAAACTACAATTATTGCTATAATCGAGATCAATAGAACATCTCACAGGGACTCGATCTTGAATACCCAGTGCCTCAGAGAACTCATAAATGTCCTTTATGTAAATAGTTAAACTTCATAGGTCTAAAAAACTATGTGGGTTTTGATTCCTGCAATAACTAGGATATTTTTGATGCCTCAGAATGGCATAATCCCATCCTTAGAGTATTAACTACCTTCTTGCCTGGAAATAAATTTCAAAGCTCTTGGTTACATGAATTTAGCACATGGAAGCCATCCATTATAGGAAACAAGACACGTTTTTTTAGTGGGGGTTTTACTTTGTAATTGGGAGTTTCCCCCGCCTCTTGTTGCTCTTCGTCACTCACCGATGATGCCCTAGGCATCGATGGCGGCGCTTTCGGGCCCCCTTCTTTTTGGAGGGGGGAGGCCCCTCGTCTCCTTCTTCCCCACCCTGTCGCCCTACTTTCTTTCCTTTCCCCAACCTTGGAACACTTCTAAATCTCCCAGAAATTCAGCTTGGACCAAAGCTCCCAGATCTATTTGAAGGCTTTCCTCATCATCCTCTCTCACTTTCGGAGTTTTCCAATGCCTCAAGTCTCTTTAACCTAACACTGGTAGCTCTTTTCCAACAATGACTTCCCTCAATTGATTATTTTGATCATTTCTTCTTCGACTCGTGGGGTTTAAAGCACCGAGCAGTGGTTGGGCTTCTCGACCGCAATCACATTTTTAATAGGCTTGCAACTATGGAAGATATTGCTAATGAGTGGTCCAACGCCCCCAAAGATGCGATAGTTGCTTCTTTTACATCTTCTACTAGTCATTCGATTTTCACATGAAGAGGGATTCACCAGCGACCATGATTTGGGTAAGAATCCTAGAAATTACCCTTCCATTTCACAACTCTTCTATCTTGAAGGTCATCAGAAACCTTGTTGGGTGGTTTTTGTGTTCAAATATTCGAACGGAAGCAGTCAGTAATCCTGTTTGTCCCTAAATCTGTGTTGAGGTTGATGTGTCAAAGGTTCGATTGGATTGGGTCTGGATTTCTATTGGTGATGAATTTAGGTGGAAATAATCAGTCATCTACAATGCCTGACATGATTTCTGTATTTCTTGTGGTTGGCTTGGACATCTCGCTGTTGATGCTCCTTTTCATCACAGAGTTTAAATAAATAAAAAGGGGAAATAACTTGACCCCAAAGTGATTTATCCTTTGAAGAAACATCAAAAATTTACAAAGGCATGAACAAAATTCATTTTCACTTGGGTCGCGCAAGTTCCACCAAGGTCGCACAAGTATACTTGCGCACCGACCAGTGGTCACCCAGGTGACTTGTGTGCCCTCTTTGATTCTGACCCAGGGTCTTCAGCAGCCTATAAATACCCCAGGTGGGCCCCCCATTTCAAAAGATGGAAAATTCCAGAAACTCATATTTGAGCTCCCAACACCCTAGTCTCTTCTCAAAGCTTCCAAACACTTATAAGGTAATTTCTTACCTAGAACGGAAGATCTAAAGAGGGGGAGTATGGCCTAAGTGTTGAAAGTCATCAACACTTGCGCGCCTAAGTGGCCAGGCCTTAAGGAAATGGCCACACTTGTGCGCCACCTTACCCCTTCAAAATAACTTGCACGCCACTCTTATAGAAGCCCCTAGGGATAATACTAAGGGCTTGATCCAAGTATTTCCCAAGTATTACCATAAGGTTTGACCATTGCACAAGTACCCCTGTGTCGCGCATGTATACTTGCATGACCAGAACTTGCGCGCCTACGCAAGACTTGTGTGCCTCTCTCTTTTTGGGTACCCCTCCTACATATTTACCTCTCTTATTCAAATTCACCTCTCCTCTTTAGTTATTTATCCTTCATAACCCTCTTCAAATCCATTTATGGAATGGTTCCTTCATTGTATTCCTTATCTGAAAGGAATTATGTGGAACATCTCTCAAAACCTAGTGATTTACATATCTTTATGTCACTAAGGTTATAGATTTCATTCATTCAACCTCATCCTTTAAGATGAGAGAATCCTTAATTTGGGCCTCCTTTTCAGGAGTAAGTCCCAGTCCAAGTTCTCTTAATTTGGGAATCCCCCTCAGGAGTAATCCCCAAGTCCCCTAACCTCAGCATCCTCTTCAAGAGTAAGCCCTAAGTCCCCTAACCTAGGCATCCTCTTTAGGAGTAAGTCTCTGTTATAATTTCCCAAATCCGAGTATCTTCCTCAGGAGTAAGACCTAAATATAATTTACTTAACCTGGGCCTCCTTTTCAGGAGTAAGCCCCAGTCTTAAAAGTTCCCAAATCTAGGCGTCCTCCTCAGGAGTATGCCCCAAGTTCCCAAATTCCTTTAACAATGGTCATCCTCCTTAGGAGTAAGCCCCAGTCATAATTTCTCAAATCCGGGCATCCTCCTCAGGTGTAAGCCCAAAATTCCAAATTCCATTAACCTGGGCCATCTTCTTAGGAATAATCCCCAGTCATAATTCCCCTTAACCAGTCTTAATTTACTTTAGATTTGGGCTTCCTTCTCAGGAATAAAATCTAATCATAAGTCTTCTCTAATTTGGGCATCCTTCTTAGGATTAAGTCCTATGTTAAGTATCTAAATCTCCATAAATCACATATAACTTTATGGACCTTGTTCATTGGTTTCTTCCCTGAAGTAAAACCCAATCTTCATCTATTTTGGGTAGTCATCCATACATAATCCCCACATCATTTCTTATGATTGCATATTTCGTGGAACAATTGTCTGATTTGACCAATACCTCTTGTTTCTCACACCGAGCATGACTCACGTGAGCTTAGAGTGTAAAAGTAATCATGACATCTTTCTTTGAGCCATCAATCATGCATAAGCATCGTACTCCCTTACTCGAACTACGTGGGTTCTGATTCCTTTTCTAAATAAGGATACATAGGTAACCCATCTACAGGTACGGTCCCAACTCTGAAATAATCCATGTCCTTATGAATGACAATAAACTTCAAGTGCCCCGCTGAGTGGCTTTAAAACTAGTATGGTTATTATAATAACCAAGAGATTTCTATATAATGTGTCGAAGGATACCATCGACCAAGAATATCTAACAAATACAGATGATTCTCTATCGATGAAGAATCTCGAATACATATAAAAGATTCACTAAATCTCAAACATAATAATCATTGATTGTCAGATATAAAGGAAAGCTCATTTTATTCTTGGAAATGTAATAAGGATTCACGAAAATAACTTAAATCTATAAAGAGAGTCCCGAAGTAGACAATAATTCCCCCCAAAAGGGTGTGATGAGTCCGACCTACCATACTCTCCACCAATGAAAATTCTTAAACCTCATCAGTTCATAACTAGTGAGCACATACCTTTGGAAAGTATGTCCAAATGGATATGGAATCCTTGGATGTTTCTGGTTCTACGAACAAACCCATTATAAACCGCTTGGAATGTTTGAACCTTAAATCAATGAGGCCATCCCCAATTCCAGAGGAAAAAAAATAGTGAACCCGACGTTAATCATTAACCAAGTTAAAATGATGTTAAACTTATTTGTTAGGCCCCTATTTAAAACTCAATGAGAGGGCCAACAAAACAATAAATAACATATGTGCTCATCCAAAAGATGTAGGGGCTGAACTTATCATGATTATGTCTGTTATATCAATCAGGCACTCTTTTCCAAGATCTTCTGCATTACAGAAATGACTTCTCTTAAGTTCACGCCTGTGAATACTTCTACTGTGAATACTTCTACTGCGAATGCCTCTGCTGCTACTCCTGTAGGATCATCATCTACTCTGAGAATGACATCACCTACTCAGCATCTTCAACACCGGGTATCAAATGCGCTGGTTAAGGAGTACTGTCAAAACGGTACTATTCTGACTCTGGAGGCCGCTAGACAAGCCCTCCAAGTCATTAATTCACCCTGGTCATCCGGACAGTGAAGACCAGTGATCAAGAAGCAGGTGGTTCCAACCACCGTTTCCAACCCTTTCAGGTCATTATCCCCAGAACACAATCATAAGTCCCTCCCATATTCTAGGGAGGTGAATGAGAAGGTCCCTCCAGGCCTTAATTAAAAGAAACAGGAGTCCTTCCCGAGGGATCCCATCATCAATCGCCGCCAGAATTGTGCAGCAGTGTGCCCTCAACATGATGAGGGTATCATCTCCAGGTGTTCGGCTCAGGTTCCTCAAACCTGAGCAGGCAAGACGAACCACCAGAGGTGAAATCCGGTCAATAGTGAGAAGGTTATAATCTCTGCCATCTCAGGAGAAGTCCACCAACCTAACTTGGTGGAAATCAACGAGCAGTCACACACACTCATCCGTTTTAATTCCGTTGTCCAGCAAACTCGTCTGGCAGCAGTACGCCAATCCCACCAGGAAATTCCGGTGGAGTACTATAGATAGGAACATACAACTGTTTATAAATCATCAGCTAGTCAGTAGGCTCGTCTAACTACATACGATGGATCCCGCCAACCCAATGTGTTGACAACAGGTAAACAGGCGCATACACCTGCTTACACTCCTCAATCCTTCAAGCAGCCTCATCTATCAGTATTGAAGGAAGATCATCAACCATGTTCGGAGGAGTGAAATCAGTAGGAACATAAACCTACTAGTATTGATCAAGCCTACCAATAGTCTCATTTGGTAGCACCTGGAGAAATCAACTGGAAAGCCCCAATGACAAACAGGAGGCAGACTCAACTCTCTGCCCACACACTTGAGTACTGTCAGAATTTACTGACAGGAAAAGGAGGACAGGAGTAGGAACACACACCTACACCAAGCATGGAATGGACGTATATCCCCGTTCTAGAAGTTGAAGTCACTAAGCATATTCTGTCGATGGTGAAAGAGCAAAAGCAAATCCCTGCTCATATTCTGGATGCCTGCCAAGATATTATAACAACTTCAGCATCATCACAGGGAAAGAAATGCAAATCTATCCATACTAGTGGAGTGAAACATCAATAGTTCACTCCAGAACAGACACACACCTCTTTTCCAGTCCAAGAGGGTTGTCGGGTGTACTCCCCCATATCATACGAACAACCAAGTAAGGCACATACACCTGATTTGAGCAGAGATAATCAGCCTAACCTGATCATGTCTCCGGAGCAGGCACATACACATGCCCATAATAACCACTTTCATCAACAAGTGGTTCCTAAAGTGAGTAAGAAGGCGTCTAAGAAGAAGACCCGCCTAGCACAGTCAGGAAATCAATAGCCAATCTTTAATAAGGCCTTGCTCGATGCTGGAGTTCTTGATGCACTCAGAAAATTATCTGTTGCAAATCAGGATTATACTCTTTCAGTTCTCAATAATGAGAAAATTAATTCTAAAGGTCTTCATCAGAAACTTCCTCATGAAGGCTTTCTTTATGACAATTCGGTCGATCTCGAAGTTTCATCTTCATATGAGAGCCACAGGAACCCTCTGTGTGGACCAAAAACCAAGGATCAAAATGTTTCATCTTTTGCTATAACTCACCATGGTGGTCCTTCCCATGATGATGAATTTAGCTACAAAAGTCCTCTCCACAGTAGTAATTCACATTGCCTGGAAAATGCTCCAATGGAAAATGTAGTGACGAGAAACCCCTCTTATCTTGAGGCACTTGTAGATGTGAAGCCAGACATGTCTGATGCTTTACCAAAAGCAGTTGAAATAATTTTCTCAATCAGAAGATAGCCCGGGGTGTAGGTCATTCCACAAACCACCCCTGAGTCGTTCATCTTCTAGTTTGATCTGTGAATTCTCTAACGATCTTGTTGAATCTGATGAAGCAACAAGGAAGCACCAACTTTGGTCTAATCAGGTAGAATAATCCTCATCAAATGATAAAGAGGAAGTGCTAAATATGAGAATACAACAAGCGAAAGGTGAAGTGCCAGTCATGTTTTAGCCTCTGACTGACTCTCAGTATGACATTCCAGAGATATTGACAGAAGATGGAATTCATGATATTCGTCTCAACATATGGAAAACTCTTTGTCAGTTGAAAAAGAACATATTATCTTATGATGAATATGAAAATCATTTCAAGATAATATAATGGTTACAACGCCAAATTTATTTGGCATATCTCTCAGTTTCTCGATATCCGAAGGCTGAAAAGCAGTAGAGAGCCCTTCAGCGTTCATGCCTTGGCGCACTAAGAAGATTGCACCAGTTAATTGCCAATTCCCCATCTGGTATTCATATCATGGGATGGGGTGTTCATGGAGAACTACATTTCACTGTGCTCTCTAGTCAACAAAGCTCGCTGAAAATGGTCTCATGCAATGTTATTTCCCATGGCCGGCCACAACCAATTGGATTTGTTTGTAATCAGAGGCTCGCTCAAGAACAAGCCTCAACTAGTTCCTCTCAAAATCAAGAATACAGAGAACAAGTTGTTGAATTACTCATACATCAGGCAAACGATAATATTGAATAGGCTTCTTGTTTTTAGCGTGCACATCATCAAGTGACAGAAGTGTTAGAAATCATCCAATGGTCTTTTGAGCTGGGTGATAATAGTGGATGTAGGTTGATACATCCAGCCAATTTCCAGACTAAAGTCTGCATGATCAGGAGAGATTTCAAGAAAGTCTCATATGTAGCAGCTCAAGAGCCACCCCATCTTTCTAGACTGGGGACTCTTTTAAACCAACCCTCAGAATCAACAAATATGATTCGAGGAGTTGAGCAGAAACAGTAGGAACAGCCCCAATCCACAGGACTGGGGACTTTTTCAAATCCTCAATCTCTTCCTCAGACAAAGTCAGTCTTCTCTCAATTAGGGAAGAAGTCACAAGAGGAATGAAGAGCCGAGTTATCATGAAATTCCCTCTAAATAACGGTTCTTCAAGAAGTTCTTGAGGGATCGAATCAACAAAAGGCAATGCCTCATCAAGGACATGGAATAAGACAATATCGTAGAAATGCTGATAGAAGGGATGCAATGTGTTATGCATAAATCAATGTCATCAATGACGTTGTTGCTGATCCCCCAGATGAGGGTCACTCAGAGGGATCAGAAGAGGAAATTCCTGCTCAAGAAGTTGTATGCACAGACACAAATCAAGAAGGTGTGTGTACACGAAATCAAAGGATTACCCAGAATCTAGGTAATCCATCAAGTAACCCACTTCCCCCTCTCCGAAAGGTGTCCAATAAGGGGAAACAAAATAATCAGGTTACATACCCTTCCTCTGGAGAAGGCCAATTGATCTCAATAGTGAAAAGATTCGCACAAAAAGAGGAAGAAATGATGGAATTGAGGAGGTTGAACGTAGAACTACTTCAAGGTAGTCTTCCTCCTAAATGTGCTGGAGTCAGTCAGCCAAGGGAATTTCCTGTAGTTACTGAGATGGATCAATAATATCCTCCTCTACTAGTACACCTTCACAGGTCTAATCCTATGGGTCATGTGCAACAACAATCGGTGGTGCTACCATCAGTTGTAGTACCAGCCACCACATCTGTCCAAGTTCCAGTTATTGCACCTTCTCAGGTCTAAGCTCAATCGGATGTTTCTCAAAAGTTAATGACTACTATTAAATCATTAACAGCTCGGTTGGAAGCTATGGAGGGAAAGCGTGCTTAAATTCAACCAGAAAAGAGAGCTTACCCAGAATGGGTTGATGCAATTCCTCCCCCATCAAATTTTGCAAGTACCACATTCCCAATCTTTAATGGTTCAGGAGACCCAGAGAAACACTTTACACATTTTGTTTCTCATTGTGATCCTATGATGGGAACCCCTCAGCAACAGGACGCAATTAAGCTCATGTGTCTTGTACAGTCATTACAAGGACCTGCTTTTGTTTGGTACACAACCTTGCAATCCCGATCAATTACTAGATGGGAGGATCTTCGCCAAAGATTCCTTCTTCAATTCAGCTCAACGTTGCCAAAGAAAACATTTTTTGATCATACAAACTATAATAAAAGGGAGAATGAAAGGGTTTCAGATTTCATTGCTCGCTGGAAGGGATTAACATATTCCCTTATCTTTTCACTCCCTCAAGAGGAATTATTGCCAATCTTTGTGGCAAATTTGCGTGATGAGTTGCGCACACCGTTGATCCCTGTGAAATACATAGGAGGGTTTCGAGACCTTACTTCGATCGCTCAACAGATTAAAGATTCTCTTAAGAAGACTAAGGATAAAACTCATGTAATTCCATTAGCTTTAGGAAGGAGAATTGGTAAAGCAGAGACTGCTACAGTTATGCTTAAACAAGCACTTGTACCTGCTTTAACCTCAAAACCTTTATCTTCCCGAAGGGCTCCACCTCCTGAGCGTCAACAACAATGGCCGTTTCGTCAAGATGATCAAAGAGATCAAAGATGAAAAAATTTGAGGATTTCAAGATTAAAATTTACTCTTTCCGAAATGAACAAGTTCCTGGCTACTTCATTTCAGCTCTGGAAAATAACTTGGTTCAATTTCCAAGGCCCAAGATGCCAAAAAAGGAAAGAGATAAAGACCGTGCCAAATATTTCCCATTTCATCAGATGTTGGGGCATCCCATTTAGGAGTGTTTTGTCTTCAAAGATCTCCTGCAAAAAATGGTGGACTCGGGACAAGTCATGTTGATAGGTTCTTCAGCTCAGGTAGCATGTGTTACTACTACAAATCCAGAGGAAGAAGGTGAGTGGAAAGAAATCAATAACAAAAATGTGCAAAAATATGATGATTGGATGGTCAGAAAAATGATCAATTGAACTCATGCCATTTTGCGAATGCAATTGACAAAACCAATTGTGTCTTCAGTCATGAATGCCACAACAAAACCCTCTTCATCAGAGGGAAAATCCTCAAAAATAGCATAATTCAAAGAAGGAAGAGAAATAAGAAGAAGATGAGATCGTGTCAAAACCCTAGTTGTCTTTGACTCTAGCAGATTTTTTTCCATCTACTTTGAAGCCACAGGCACCGCCCCACCAAACGGCACAGCCTAAATTGGATAATCAGGCAGAGTCTTCATCGGATGAAGAGTTGATCTTTGGTTTTGTTAATATGATTCATTTAACAGATCCTTATGCCAGTCGCAGTTTCGATTTTGATGAGCCTGAATTCCCTGTATCAAATAAAGGAATTAGAGGGAGTTCCAGAGGTCTGGGATATAGAGGAAGACGTGGATATCCCAGAAGCCACTATTCCAATTCCACCCTTTCTAGAACTATGTATGCAGTAGAAACTCATGGCAGAGCCCTTAAACGAGCTCAACAAGAACAAGAAAATTCTTCCACCAATAGTAGACTCAGTCCTGGCATAGTTATTCTATAGGATTGGTTATAGATTCCACCTTCTTCCTCTCAACAAGTAAATAGACCTAATAAGTTTAATTTTCCAAAGCCATGAGTATTACCAACTCCTACCCCAATACAAGATGCATCAACTTCCAAAACATCAACTTCTAAAGAACCTGTGAAACCACATGTTCCTGTCGGGAAACACAGACCTTTGGATAAAAAGTATGATGTATTGAGACATTTGGCCCAAGTACCGGCCAAGTTATCAATTCTTGATGCCTTGAATTTATCAAAGGATCTTCGGGAGGCACTCATTGAGGCTGTGTCAATTCCTTAGGAGTTTGAAACTAAAATTGTTGCAGCTGAAGTCTACCATAGAGAGAATAATCCTGCAAAATGTCATATAGTGATATCTTTCACAGATGAAGATGAAGATGATGTCATGCATGGAAATATTAGACTTTTATACTTATCAGGAAAGGTCAATGGTGTAGACGTCCGAAGAGATTTCATTGATAATGGTTCAGGAGTCAACCTCATCCCCATTTGTACACTTCGTCGATTGGGCCTCATAGAATCTAATTTATCTCCTTCTACTATGATCTTACAAGGATATGATAAAAATGAACAAGAACCACTGGGTGATATTACACTCCGAACTCAGTTTGGAGATCTTGTATCCAATTCAGATTTCATGGTTGTTGATCAAGACTTGGCCTTCAACATCTTTCTTGGAAGACCCTGGCTACATCAACATGCGGATATCCCTTCATCATGTCATCAATGTCTCAAATATTGTTTCGATGGTCAAATTGGGACATTGTATGGTTATAAGGCCCCGTTCAAAACATGTGAATCTCAATACATTGAGGTAGAATTCTGTCACATGAATGGAAAAGAGAAATCCATAGTAAGGAAGGTTGCCAAAGTCAATGCTCTATATGGTTTGGAAAAGATTCCTATAAACCCATTTACACATGTGAGTATAGATTATGTGTTGCCTATCAGTCAAATTGACAGGATAGACCCAAATCAAAATACTCTTATGGAAACTTCCATAATATCAATTACAACAATCAAGCCAGATAGCATAGAAGAAATTGGTGATTCACCAAGCAATGATGAAAGCTCAAATGAGGATGTCTTCATTTCATCTGCTGAAATCCAACAAGTCTATACTTCTTCAACCAGGCCAGAAGAAGTTATAGCAATGTCAGAGGTGAACGATGATGTCGATTCTCAATCCATCATCTCCTCTTTATTACCAAAGGAAGACCCTTCATCATCAATCGGGGCGGAAATGGAAGCTTCTTCTTCAAGATGTTCAAATTTTAACATCTCTTATGATCATGGAAATTCTACTTCATCATCTACTACGCAAGTAGAAACAGAATAAATAACACATGTTGAAAAAGAAGAGGAAGATCGCAGGGATTCCCCTCCAGCATTTGAAGAGGGTATCTCTACCACCGTGGATGAACTCAGAGAAATAAATCTGGGTACAAAAGAAGATCCACACCCCACTTTAATTAGTGCGGCCATGAATCTTGAAGTGTAAGAGATGTATGTTTTATTTTTAAAGCAAAATTGAGATATATTTGCTTGGAACTATACATAGATTCCATAGCTTGATCCTGATGTTTCTACTCATAGTTTGGGTTTTCCAGAATAACATCAAGGATTTAAGCAAGACACAAGAAGAACACACCCAACTTATGCTTCCAAAATTGATGCTGAAGTGAATAATCTTATCAAAGCTAACATCATCAGAGAAGTTCAATATCCCAAGTGGTTGGCTAATATTGTCCCTGTGAAGAAGAAGAATGGATGTTTCCCTCTGGAATTGGGGATGATCTCATTGATTTAAGATTCAAACATTCCAAGAAGTTTCTAACGGGTTTGTTCGTATAACTGGAAACATCCAATGATTCCATATCCATTTGAACCTACTTTCCAAAGGTAGGCGCTCATTAGTTGTGGAATGATGAGGCTTAGGAATTTCCATTGGTCAAGAGGATGGGAGGTCGGACTCATCACACCTTTTTGAGGGGAATTATTTTCTACTCCAGGACTCTCTTTATAGATTTAAGTTCTGTTCGTGAATCCTTATTACATTACCAAGTATAAAAGGAGTTTTCCTTTAGATCTGACAATCAATGATTGATATATAGGAAATTTAGAGAATCTTTTATATGTATTCGAGGTTCTTCATCGATAGAGAATCATCTGTATTTGTTTATAGATTCTTAGCCGATGGTATCCTTCAATACATGAAAGTCTATTGATCATTATGATGACCATATTGGTTTTAAAGCCACTCAGTGGGGCACTTGAATTTTATTGTCATTCAAAAGGATATTGATTATTTCAGAGTTGGGATCGTACCCGCAGATGGGCTACCTACGTATCCTTTGTTTTGGAAAAGGAATCAGAACCCACGTAGTTCGAGTAAGGGAGTATGATGTTTATGCATGATTGATGGATCAAAGAAAGATGTCATGATTACTTTTACACTCTAAGCTCACGTGAGTCATGCTCGGTGTGAGAAACAAGAGGTATTGGTGAAACCAGACAATTGTGACATGAAAGATGCAATGATGTGGGGATTATGTGTGTATGACTGCCCAAATAGATGAGTAGTAAGATTTACTTCAGGGAAGAAATCCAGGAACATGGTCCATAAAGGTATATGTGCTTCATGGAGATTTGGATACTCTAATCTTGGGGCTTAGTCCTAAAGAAGATGCCCAAGTTAGGAGGAGACTTATGATTGGGTTTTACTCCTGAGAAGGAAGCCCAGATCAAAAGCAAATTAAGGTTGGTTAAGAGAAATTAAGATGGGGGTCTTACTCCTGAAAAGGAGGCCCAGGTGAACAAGATTTGAAAAATTAAGGTACTTGGGGTTTACTCCTAAGGAGGATGCCCAAATTTTGAGGCTGGGGCTTACTTCTAGAAAGGAAGCCCAGGTTAAAGAGATTATGGTTTGGGCTTACTCTTGAGGTGGATGCCCAAATAATAGGATTTGAAACTTGAGCTTACTCCTAAAAATAAGGCCCATATTAATGAGGACTTGGGGTTTACTCTTAAGGAGGATGCCCAGAATTAATGGAAATTATGACTAGGGCTTACTTCTAAATAGGAGGCCTAGATTAATGGAAATTATGACTGGGGCTTACTCCTGAAAAGGAGGCCCATATAATGAGGACTTGGGGCTTACTCCTAAGGAGGATTCCCATTAATAGGGTTCTCTAATCTTAAAGGATGAGGTTGAACGAATGAAATCTCTAATTTTAGTGAAAAAAAAGAAGTTTAAATCACTTGGTTTTTGAGAGATGTTTCACAGAATTCCTTTCAGATAATGAATTCAATCAAGAAAACATGCCATAAATGGATTTAAAGAGTGTCTTGAAGACTGAATCTTGAATAGGATAGGGGGAATGTAATAAGATGGGTTAAATAGGAAAGAAGGGCACCCAAAAAGTTAGTGGCGTGCAAGTCCTGGCAGGCACGCAAGTACTGCGTGGGCGCGCAAGTCCCTGGTCGCGCAGGTATACCTACGCGGTACATGGGTACTTGCGCGATTGTTAACCAATAGGGTAATACTTGGGAAATCCTTGACCAAAGCCTTTAGAATTATCCATAGAGGCTTTCCAGAAGATGGCGCACAAGTTCTGGTGATGAAGTAGGGCGGCACGCAAGTGTGTCCATTTCCCTTAAGGGTAAAACACTTAGGCACGCAAGTGTTAGTGAATTCTAACACTTAGACCTTACTCCTCTTGATTAGACATTCCATTCTAGGTAAATAATTACCTTAGAAGTGTTTGGAAGACTTCAATAAGAGACTTGGGTGTTTAGAGCTTTGTATCTGAATTCTGGAAAAAAAATCCTCCCCTGAAAGTGGGGCCCACCAGGGGTATTTATAGGCTGGAGAAGACCTCGGGCGGTTATCACTTAGGGCGCACAAGTGACCTGCACAACCAAATTCGGTGCGCAAGTGTACTTGCACGACCATTGTAGAACTTGCGCGACCCTTGCGCAAAGTTCTTCTTATTCCTTGCATTGTCAATTTTTGATATTTGTGCAAAGGTTGAATCACTTTGATCTAAGATATTCCCCTTTTCAAATATTTAGACTCTGTGAGGAAATGGGAGTCAACAAAAGTCCCCCCTCGGAGTGGGATCCCAATGAAATGAGGATTTGACTCCGAGGAAATAGAGAATCAAAAGGAAATTGGGGTGCGCAGGGTATGGCGCGCAAATGATCTTTGGGCGCGCAGGGTCTGGCGCGCAGGGGTACGACCTTGTCTATAAATAGAGGGCCTCACTTCACGCAAAGCACCAGGCTCTTGCTTCTTCTTTGCTCTCGGCATGCAAGTTGACTCCCAGCTCTCGCTTGTCTGTGCATCTTGTTTCTTGCGTCGCGCTTCTATTTCTTGTGTCGCACTGCTGTTAAGGTATTTAGACTTGCGCGGCGAAACCTGCGCGCCCAATACTTGCGAGACCGAAGGATACTTTCGCGCCAACTATGGGACTTGCATGCCATAATGAATTATCCAATTTCTTCAAATCCTTCACAAATTTTTTGAAAAATTAACATACTTTAAGAGTTAATTTATTCAACTTTTGTGCAGATCAAATGGCTCCAAAGAGAATCGAAACGGCTGATGAACTGGCAAGCAAAATAATTGATGAGATGATGGACATCATTGGCCATGATTACTATTCCATCTGTGAAAGCACTCTTTCGGACTTGGCTAAGCATCTGAAGAAATATCATCATGATTTCCCACACAGCATCTATCTGCCTCTGTATGGCCATGGTCACTTGCAAGATGTCAATATTCCAGAGGAAAATAATTATCTCCCGCCTTCTTGGTTTCAGTCGTATACCAACTTTTCTTCAGCAAATGTCTCAATAACAAGAACATTTTCAAATGCTGGAACAGTAAAGAAAGCTTATATAATGCATCATAGCTCGTGCGCTCCAGATCTGAAACTTCACAAGCTTGATCTGCAACCACATTGTTATCCTTCAGTCTTTCGAAACTCTTAGATGGATCAATCCAAATGCTGGAAGGATAAATGGGAATTCCGTTCTGGAGGAGGGGTGAAGACAACTTGGATGTGGGATTATTGGGTGCGACAAAATTGTGAAGAGTTTTCGAGGATCTGAAGGGATCTGCAATTTATGAAGCCATCTAGGATGGGCAGACGTATGTTTATAGGAATGATAATTTTGCACCAGAATTGCATACCCGCTGGAGCCCAGAAACTAATTCTTTCCATCTGACCCATGGAGAAGTAGGAATTAGTTTGTGGTATGTCTACAAGATCTTAGGGGTTCCAATCCTGGGTGAAATGTATGATGAATTCGTCCCTCCAAAGGTAACCGTGAATGATCCAGAGAAGACTCCAAATTTGGTTCAAGAGTTATTGAAGATTTATCATAAGCTCAAAATCTCAAAGACTTTAATAAATTATTCTAGAAGGGATATTCATCCGGAGGAGTGGATGAATATATTTCTTATCGTGAATAAAGAGAATGATCCAAAGTATAAGGGATCCAAGAAAGAGAAATCCAAGGATAAGAGGCCCACCCGTCCTACCACCTGCCTAAAAACAGAGAAGAGGGGTGCTCCTGGCACATTCTGGACACCTTTAGAAGCAGGAGAGTTTGAGAAATGGGGGTATGAAGTGAATCATAAAATCCTAGAGAAGACCCATCTGGCAGGCTTTTTAGCCTTATGGCTAAGTGTCTATATTTTACCAGTCGAAGATTCGAAGGGGGGCATCAGGCCAGGGACCTTTGTTATTGCATCCAAGTTGGCTGAAAGGAATATGGTGGGGTTGGATACCCCAGTTTCTGCAAAGATTCACAGGATATTACTCCATGTATATATGGGTGAGTCTCCTTTGAGATTAGTGGGACCATTCCAAGTTTTATGGGGTTGGATCGCCACTCACTTCCGAAAATATGCTGTTCAAAACGGAATATGGATTCCTAGATGTTCTTTTAGGCCATCTGTTCAGGCCTTCTCTAGAGTTTGTCCTTTGGACCTCAATGATTATGATATTAGGCCAAGGCTAGGTATGCATAAGGAATTCCACTTCTTTCCCTATGGAAATCTACCGACAGGAAGATTTGTTGACGATGGATCAGCCAGCTTGGAACAGAGGTCTTATATGCTGGCCTGCAGAGATGGTGTACTGGCCACCAGAATTGATGGGGAAATTATATGTGAGGCCTATGATCCATATCGATTTTCATGCCAATTTAAGTGTTGGCAAACAACTGTTTTATCTCCTCCAGCGCACGTCAGATCAGAGCAGCATCCAATGGTTTCTCGGAAACTATGGTTGCTAATGGCTATGGAAAGGAATGGGATAGTCTTTAACTTACCAAATACTGAAGCGGTAAGAAATTTGACCATATGGTATGCTGAAAACTCAATAGCGTCATATCCTGAGGCCATATTGAATAAACCTGTTTATCGGGTTGGGAAGAAGAATAGAACCATTGAGAAAGAAACAATTCAGGTGGCAGGTGATTCTTCCACTCTTGAAGCTAGTTCACCGAGTTCTTCAACTGATGCTGATTCATCAGATTCTCAGGAGATTCAACATGTGTGAAAACGGCCACGTGCCATATATAATCCTCCTATAAGAATCAAGAGAGCCACTCTATCAACTCCTGGTGTGTTACTTTATTGAGGCAATTTTAATTGCATGTAACTTTATAGAGTAACAAGTTTTCATTCTCTTTTTATAGTTGCAGGAGCTAGAAAGAAATTAAAATCCAAAGTTGTAGGACCCTCTTCGCAGCCTTCTAGTACACCTGCATATCTACGACCAGAGGCCATCCAGACATGGTGGGATGTATACTGCAATACTGAAACTATCTGGATGAAGCTATGTGAAGGGTTACGTCTTCCTGAAATAGGGACTCTTTAGGCTCCTGAAAATATTCATTTCATGGATAACCCTAATGAGGTAAGAGCATATGTCAAAGAGTTTAAGGCCTACATATATTCCACCAAAGATTCTACCCCTATCACCAAGCGGGTGAAGGAAATGATGGATCACGGCGCCACTAATGAGGAGTGGCATGAGTATGTGGATCCTGAAGATGTAAGTTTCCTTTCCTTATTTTCTTTTCAACACGATTTCAGTCGAAGCTTTGTTATTCAAGGAAATTTTTTTCCTCATCTTGCAGCTTTCCAAAACTACTGAGGTTTCTTCGCCACAGTGTAGCCCCAGTGGTATTGCCATCGGGGCTGCTGATGAATCTCCTCGCGAATCGGGTGAGATATCTCCAGGCCAGCAGGCCATGAATGAGGAGTTGGACGTGGCCTTCCATTCTCCAATTAAAGTGCCAATAAGGGAGACTACAGACACTCCCAAAAATCCAAGGCAATGAAGGAGGAATTCCATCGCTAAACGCTTTATCAGTAGTGGTATGTCCTTCGGATAATCATGAATTTTAAACCATGAAAAAGATTGCTCACTTTCCTTGGGATTGCAGGGGATTCATCAATTTAACCTCTGAGGGAAAGGACTGATCCTCCTTTAAGGACCATGGTGGGTGCTGTGGAACAAATGAAAATTCAGGCTGACTTGGCTTCTTCTGAAAAAGAGCCAACATCTACTCCCAGTACTACTCCTGCTGCTGCTACAAGTAGAGAAGAACCTACACCAGAATCATTGGTGGCTGAAACAATTGAATCTGTAATCCTTCCTGAAGAAGCTGTCCAGGGTCAGGGGTCGCAGAATGAGGGTCACCAAGAGGACACATCAAATGCTCCCACTGGTGAGACTAACCAGGATTCTGAAATATCATTGGATGAAATGATGAATCTTGGAATGTCTTTCGAAGAATTTTATGATCATGCAAAATTATCATGTGATTTAGAAGACCTTGGACATGAGTGTTATCCTTCGTCCAGTAAATTTTCTTATAATTTACACTTCTAATCATGACTGAAAATAATATGCAGTTCCATCCATAGAAGCTGCTGAACTGTCAATGCCTGAAGAGGGTGTGGACATTGACGTCAACCCTACTATTGCAGAAACATTAGCTTAAGTGGAGTTAAACCCAGTAAACCCTCATGAGACCCATCTTAAAGATCCTGTTGAAACTGGGAAATATGGGGAGGAGTCTTCTCAAGCTGCTGATCTACTGTTAGGTAATAATTGTACTGAGTTTTCAAGATAGACAACCAAATTTCATTATTCTATGAAACTAACTATACTTTTAATTGATCAAACAGGGATATCAACTTCAATGGATACAAATAGAGGTGAAGTCTCAACCTCTGTCCAAACAGTAGTATAAGGTGAAGCAACCAAGGTCAGGGGGTAAGTAGCAGAATAGGTAACTTCCTTAAGTGCATTAATCCCAGATTACATGCCCCCCCTGTGATGATGATGTTGAATCATACCTAGAGGTGCTTAAGGCGCTCAGCTTTTCACGACGTAAGACATGTAACAACATATGGAAAATCATATCTGAGTTTCCTTTAGAAGATTTATCATAGAATATCCCTTGATTGTCGTCCTAGTTTATCATGCTAGGATTTGGCGGTTTTGGATACCAAGAGATCCATACCACGGTAAAACAAGTCATCTTTGGGAGGGAGTAGGAGAAAAAGTGTCAGGAATATTTGACCAGGGTGAAACTATCTGTCAACATTGGCAAATTTGAGGCTACGGTATCCTGAGCTGAGGCTGACTATGCTGCCAAGATGAAGGAGCTAAAGCATAAGATCAAAGAAAAAGTCGTCCAGTAGGTGCAGATCCAGCAACAGTTAGATTCCGTTACTAGGGAACTTGACCGGCTCAATAATTCATTGGAGGGAGCTCAAACGAATGGTATGAAAGCCATTACAGATGCCAAGAAGGCACTCCATCAAGCTGAGAAGAGTGAAGCTGGTTGAGTGGATGAGCTTCAAGTAGCTGCTGATGAAGCTCGGGATGTTGTACATCAAGTGAAGACTTATGTTGACAGTCTTTTGTAATTTCCTGAAAAATAGAAGAGGCTCCAATCTGTGGATGTCCCTCTAATTCTTGTGCTTCAATGGAGAGTACTTTTATCTTCAATCATTTATGCTTGTATTCTTTCACTACCTGCTTTAAATTTTACCTAAGCCAATGGGTCTAGTAAGCATAGTTTGATTTTTACTAGGATTAATATAAATACCCCTACAAACTTTGAATCTCTTAATTGCTCAATATTACCTAAATCATAAAAAATGTATGTTTAGTGAGCTGGAACTTGACTTTTATTCAGATTTCCTTTGTCTTTTGTGGGCAGTTTAAAGTCATGCACGTCGGACATAAATAGGCTAATGTTTAAGGTCAAAATAGCTTTGACTGAATGAATTAGAATTGACTCAATTCCTTGACAATTCATATGAAAACATATTACCATACTCAAGTATGAGGGAAAATATGTAAAATATGACTTAAGAATATTTGAATATGAGGAATGATATGAAAAAAAGCTAAAATGCGTTAGAAGAAGTAGTTCCCAATAATGATGTTACCATTATTTAACAAACCCGTTAGGGGGTTGAATTATGTAGGGCCACCTAAGGTCATTGTATGCATAGTCAAATAAATAGCATCTTTTGGATGATAGGTCCATTATGTAGACTACTTATGCAAGGCTACCTAAGGGCACGTGCTACATAGTTAGGCAAAAGAACTCTCAGAAATTTACTTTCCTAGTGCTAAAAAGCCAGTGAAAGTTTATGGAGATTCAAATTTTCCAAAGTATAGAGTTTTCTGTATGGAAAGAGGTACTTGAATATGGAGAATATATTTCCAAACAAGATTATCGAAGAACTGGATGGATATCACTCCTACGAAGGTCTGACCCAAACGTAGGGAAGGAGAATATAAACCATAGACTTGAATGCTTTCAGATCATGAAAAAGGATATGGGACAAATATGTCAAGGATGGATATTTTTGCAGATCCCTATATATTATCAAGAGAAATAAAGAAAAAAGAGGTTTTCCTCCCAAGAATGAAGTTACCACTATTTAAAAAACCCGTTAGGGGGTTGAATTATGCAGGGCCACCTAAGGGAATTGGATTCATAGTAAAATAATAGAATCTTTTGGCTGACAGGTCCATTATGTAGACTGTTTATACAAGGCCGCCTAAGGGCACGTACTACATGGTCAGGAAAAAGATCTCTCATAATTTCATGCCTTTGGTGATTAGAAGTTAAGAAAAGGGTTATGAAGATTTGAAAATATTTAAGGTTAGGATTATGACACATAAAGATGGTTATTTTCCAATGTATGCAGAGATACACATATCAATGCTAACCATAATCATGTTGTGGCTGGGTCCTGAATAGAAAGGTTGGACTTCACTACATATCCCATAAGGACGGGAATCAAGCCATACGTAGTTATTGAACTACAGTTTAACGTTTTGTGGGACAAAAGGGTTGGAGATCTTAGTTTAGGGTCCTAGATCTTGGACCATTATAAGAAATACACAATGTGTGTTTTCATGGGGACTTTTCAGCCAGGGGACTGAAAGAGGAATTTGGGGTTAGGACCAAAAGACTTGGGGCTAGATTCGAGGGACACTCGAACGTTCCTACGTATCCCATAAGGATGTGAATCAAGCCCACATAGTTCTAGAACTTCCCTCAGTACAAATTAGGTTCGTACATGTGAAGGGTGAAAGGGGACTTTAGTGCAATGATGGTTTAACCCAAGATAAAAGGATCAGATATTTCCATGTATGGACGTAGTCCTTGAAATGAATCATGATTGAAAATCATTGTAAATAATGATTCCCTCTCATGTGAAGGTATCAAAGAATATTGTAGTTTATTGTCATACTGGGCAAAAGTGTTTCATATTTTAACGTCGTATAACAAGGATGAAAGTGAACCAATGTAAAGATATTGATTCTAGGGGTGGTTTCACGAATCAACATCATATGAGATGGAGGTGAACCGATGTGAAGAGATTGATTTTGGGATTGAACCTTGGGAGGTTGCCTACGTACCTAGCCTGGAAGGCAAGGATCAAATTCCGCGTAGTTCAATTAAAGAACGAATTAGTGATCAAGTTGTCATTGGGGACAATGAAATAGAAAATAGTGTTGGGACTTACACATGGTTAGTAGCCCAGAGAGGGTGTTATGGTTGAAGTTTTCTCTATGCTCATGTGAGTCATACTCAGTGTGAGAAACAAGAGGTAGCAATAGCCCTAACAATGCACAGTTTAATTTCATATAGGACATATGATGGGACTATGCAGTTTTAAATTCTTTCAGTTAGGACTATTGGTGTTGCACAGTTTAATGTCATGTAGCAGTGACAATGTACAGTTTAATGTCATGTAGGACGTATTAAAGGACATTATGTATAGTTTAGCGTCATGTAGTTAGGACGATGGGGACAATACAGTTTAATGTCATGTTAGACAAAAAGAGGACTGTGCAGTTTAATGTCATGCAGTGAGGACAAAAGAGTACACCATTTAACGTCATGTTGGACATATTAGGAACTTTTTCATAGTTTAACATCATGTTGGATGAAAAAGGGAAGATACAATTTAGCATCATGTTGGACGTAAGTGCCAATATTTTAAGGTCGTATGCATGGACCGTTGGTTATGCATTTTAACGTGTTTCTGGATGTAAGGGACTTCTATATAGTTTAATGTCATATTGCAAGGACGATGAAGGGGGGCATAGTTTAACATCATGTTGGACAAAATTGAGAATATTTTAAGGTCGTATGCATTGACCCTAGATGGTGCAGTTTAATGTCATGATGGAAGTAAGGGACATGCAAATAGTTTAAGGTCGTATGCATGGACCATTGGTTATGCAGTTTAACGTCTTGCTGGACATAAGAGACTTCTGTACAGTTTAGCATCATGCAGTTAGGACGTCATAGTTTAACGTCGTGTGGGAAGAGAGTAATAAAAATAGTTTAAGGTTATATGTATGGACCGTGGATGATGTATTTTGTGTTTATATGAAATACTTCTTCAGAAATCTGGCATTGGTTGGAGTAGTGATGAGTTCTCCATCCATTGATATTAAAGAATAATCTCCATTGGAATAGACCTTATGTATTGAATAAGGTCCTTCCCATTTTGGCTCAAGCTTGGGAGGTTTATTTCCTGGTATCATTGGAGTTCTGAGAACTAATACCAATTCTCCCTGAGTAAATGAACGAAGATGATCCTTTTTGTTAAAAGCTCATGCTATTCGATTCTGATAGACTTCCAAGTGGTGCAAAGTGCACAATCTTTTCTCATCTAACTGTTCCAATTCATTCAATCACTTTTGGGATTGTTCATCTGTAGATGACTGATAACAAATAGCTACTCTGAGTGAGGTTAGTTGAACTTCAATGGGCAAGACAGCTTCCATTCCATATACCAGTGAATATGGAGTTGACCGCATTGCAGTGCGGGTGGTAGTCTGATAAGCCCATAAAGCATGAAAGAGTTTATCAGGCCATGATTTATTATCTATATCCACCATATTTTGCAGTATATTTGAAAGAGTCTTATTGAACGCTTCTATCTATCCATTGGCCACTGCATGATACCGAGATGAATGATTGGATTTGATGTTGTATTCTTGATACAACTTCTTCACCTCGGATGAACAGAAGTTGGTGCCATTGTCCGTCAATATGGTATGAGGGACACCAAATCTGGTAATGATGTTAGACTTGATAGACTAACAATGCATTTAGAACTGACTTCCTTAAGAGGTATTTCCTCTGCCCATTTGGAAAAGAAATCAGTAGTAGTAAGAATATACTTAAACTACTTGGCCGTAGCTGAAGGGTAAGGTCCCATCACATCCATTCCCCATGTGGAAAATGGCCATGAGTATTTATCTGTATGAAGAAACTCTGGAGGTTGATGAATGAAGTTGGCATGTACTTGGCATGAATGACACTTCTTTGTAAAATCAACACAATCTTGTATCATTGAAGGCCAAAAGTATCCAGGCCTTCGAATCTCATCAGACAGTCTATGTCCAGACTGGTGGGCACCACAAACTCCTGCATGCACTTATTTCATGACAGCCATTGTCTCTTCACCATCAATGCATCTGAAGATAACTCCATCAAAACCATGTTTGTAGAGAATTTTCTCTAAGTGATCTGGGCTATCATAAAGAGTAAAATTGACCACACATTGCCAGATTTATTCTTTCTCGACTCTATCAGGTGGAAGTGTTCCATTTTGAAGGTATTCCCTAATAGGTGACATCCATCCTGTAGTATGACCATACGGTTCAGGAATTGGAGTAATTTCATTAATTTCCTCTGTTCTGATTCAAACATAAGGTGAAATTGCACGAAGGTGGGAAATACTGATGGTTGTCTCGTCCCGATTTGGATCTGCCAGAGCTGTGGCTATATTAGCCAGTGCATCAGCTTGAGCATTTTTTGGTCTTGGGACGTAAGAAAATGTCGGTTCCGAAGGGAATTATGCCATTCAATCTCTGAAAAAATCATACAAAGGGATTATTTCTTCTTTTCTGATGGCATAATCTCCATTGACTTGTTTGATTACCAAGTCTGAATCACCTTTAAGTGATTCACTTGTGCTTGAAGCGCCAATTCCAAGCCTGCGATGAGAGCTTGGTATTCTGCTTCATTATTAGTACCACATTACCATAATAAGAAGGAATAAGGTAACACTGCCTTTTCTGGAGAAATGAGCAAAATTCCTAAGACAACTTTGTTGAATTTAGGATTTTCAATTTTCCTCCCTGTTGGACATCTGGAAGAACCATCAAAATACATTTCCGATGCCTGAGGAATTTCTTGAATAGATAAGACTTCCTCATCAGGGAGTTCAATATCTGAAGATGTGTCTTCCACTGAAGGGTGTTCAGCTAGGAAATCAGTAAGAGATTGGCCCTTTATTGCCTTTTGAGACACATACTGAATGTCGAATTGCTACAAAATAACTGCCCACCTTGCCAGACGTCCTGTAAGCATTGGACGACTAAGGATGAATTTGAGTGGGTTATTGCGAGATACAAATTGGACCTCGTGATGTTGCAGCTAGTGTCTCAACTTCTGAACTACAAAGATTAATGCCAGGCAGTAATTCTTAATACTTGAATACCGGGTTTCTGCTTTAAGGATAGTCTGACTGAGGTAGTAGAGGCTGTTTTCATTCCCAGCATCATTCTTCTGAGTAAGAAAGGCACCCAATGATCGCTATAAAGATGTCACGTAGAAGATAATTGGTATTCCTTCAACAGGTGGCTTGAGTACTGGTGGAATCAAGAGGTATTTCTTGATAATATCGAATGCTTCTTGACATTCTTCAGTCCACTGGTAAGTGACTCCCTTCTTCATCAATTTGGTGAAGGGTAAACTTTTTCCTACCAAATTGGCGATGAAACTCTGAATATAGGCTAAGTTTCCTTGAAGTCCTCTTAATTATTTCAAATTTTGAGGAGGTTACATACAAAGGATTGACTTTTTCTTCTCAGGATCGACTTCAATACCACAATGACATACAAAAAAGCTGAGAAATTTTCCTGAGGTTACCCCAAAAGTACATTTTAAGGGGTTCATCTTCAAATTATGTTGTCGAAGCTTGCAGAATATGACTTCCAAATCAGCCAATTGATTAGAAATTTGTTTGGATTTGACCAACAAATCATCCACATAACATTCAAGAAACTTCCCTAAAAAGGGTTTGAAGATACGATGCATGGCACGCTGATATGTTGCGCCTGCATTCTTTAAGCCGAAGGGCATTACCCGGTAGCAAAACACACCCTGAGGGGCTTTGAAAGCTGTAGATTCCTCATCTTCTGGATCCATTCGGATTTGATTATATCCAAAATATCCATCCATGAAGGAAAGTGCTTCATAGCCAGCTGTTGCATCAATTAAAAGTTCTCTAATTGGAACTGGAAAATCATCCTTAGGACAATGCCGATTAAGATCTCTGAAATCAATACAAACACTAATCTATCTGTTCTTCTTCTTCACAAGGACGATATTAGCCAACCACTTGGGATATTGAACTTCTCTGACAAAGTTAGCTTTGATAAGCTTATCCACTTTAGCTTCAATTTTGGAAGCATAAGTTGGGTGTGTTCTTCTTGCGGCTTGATTAAATCCTCAATGTTCTTCTGGTAAACCCAAATGATGAGTAGCAACATCAGGATAAAGCCCAGGAATCTCTGTATAGTTTCAAGCAAATATGTCTTGATTTTGATTTAAAAATGAAATATACATCTATTATTCTTTAAGAGTCATGGCCGCACTGATTAAAGTGGGGCGTGGATCTTCTTTTGTACCCAGATTTATTTCTCTAAGTTCATCCACGGTGGTAGAGATACCCTCTTCAAATACTAGATGAGAATCTTTGAGATCTTCCACTTCTTCTTCAACATGTGTTATTTCTTCCGTTTCTATTTTCATAGTAGATGATAAAGAAAAATTTCCATGATCAGAAGAGATGTTAAAATTTGAACATCTTGAAGAAGAAGCTTCCATTTCTGACCCGATTGATGATGAAGGGTCTTCCTTGGGAAATAAAGAGGAGATGATGGATTGAGAATCGAAATCATTGTTCACCTCCTATGTTACTATAACATCTTATGGCATGATTTGTGAAGTATAGACTTGTTGGATTTCAGCAGATGAAATGAAGACGTCACCATTTGGGCTTTCATCACTACTTGGTGGGTTACCAATTTCTCCCATGTTGTCTGGCTCGATTTCCGTAATTGACATTATGGATCTTTTCATAAGAGCATTTTGATTTGGGTTTATCTTGTCAATTTGACTGATATGCAACACATAATCTGTACTCACATGTGTAAATGGATTTACTGGAATCTTTTCCAAACCATATGGAGCATTAACTTTGGTAATCTCCCTAGTTGTGGATTTATCCTTTTCCTTCATGTGATAGAATTCTGCCTCAATGTATTGAGACTCACATGTCTTGAATGGGGCTCTATCACCATACAATGTCCCAACTTGACCATCAAAACAATACTCTAGACATTGATCGTATGATGAAGGGATAGCCACATGTTGATGTAGCCAGGGTATTCCAGCAAGATGTTGAAGGATGAGTCTTGATCAACAACCATGAAATTTTAATTGGATACAAGATCTCCAAACTGAGTTCTGAGTGTAACTTCATCCAGTGGTTCTTGTTCATTTTTATCATATCCTTGTAACATCATGGTAGAAGGAGATAAATCATATTCCGTGAGGCCCAACCGATGAAGTGTATGAATGGGCATGAGGTTCATTATCAATGAATGTTCTTAGGATGTCTACACCATTGACCATTCCAGATAAGTACAAAGGTCTAATATTTCCATGCACGACATCATATTCATCTTCATCTGTGAAAGATATCACTGCATGGCATTCCGCGGGATTATTCTCTACGTGATAGACTTCAGGTGCAGCAATTTTATTTTCAAACTCTTGAGGACTTGACAAAGCCTCAATGAGTGCTTCCCAAAGATCCTTTGACAGATTCAAAGCATCCAGAATTGATAACTTGGAAGGTACTTGGGCCAGGTGTTTCAATACATTATACTTTTGGTCCATAGATCTGCGTTTCCCAACATGAACATGTGGTTTAGCAGGTGTCTTGGAAGTTGATGCTTTGTAAGTTGATGCATCTTGTATCAGGATAGGAGTTGGAAATATTCCTGGATTTGGAATATTAGACTAATTAGATCCATTTACTTGCTGAGAGGAAAAAGATGGAACCTTCAACCGGTCTTCCAAAATAACTGTTTCAGGATTGAATTTGCTATTGGTGGAAGAACTTGCTTGTTCTTGTTGAGCTCGCTGAAGGGCTCTGCCACGAGTTTCTGCTACATACATAGTTCTAGCAGGGGTAGAATTGGAATAGTGGCTTCTAAAAGATCCACGTCTTCCCCTGTATCCTGAGCCTCTAGAACTTCCTCTGATTCCTCTATTTGATATAGGGAATTTGGGTTCATCAAAATCAAAACCGCAACTGGCATATGGATCTGTTAATTAAATCATATTAACAAAACCAAAAATCAACTCTTCATCCGATGAGGACTCTTCCTGATTAGCCTGTTTAGGCTGCGCCGTTTGGTGGGATGGTGCCCGTTGCTTCGAAGTAGATGGCATGAAATCTGCCAGAGTCAAAGACAGCTTAGGCTTTGACACATACTCATCTTCTTCTGATTGCTCTTCTTTCTTGGAATTATGCCATTTATTTGAGGATTTTCCCTCTGATGAAGAAGGTTTTCCGGCGGCATTCATGGAAGAACGCACAATCGGTTTCTTCAATTGTGTTCGAAAAATAGCATGAGTTTGGTTGATCGTCTTTATGATCATCCAATCATCATATTTTTGTGCATTTTGCTTTTAACTTCTTGACACTCGCCTTCCTCCTCTGGAACTGTAGCAGTAACACATGCTACCTGAGATGAAGAACCTTTCAGTTTAACTTGTCCCAAATCGACCATTTTTTGCAGGAGGTCCTTGAAAACAAAACATTCCTGAATGGGATGCCCCAACATTTGATGAAACGGGCAATATTTTGGATGGTATTCATCTCCTTCCTTATTTGGCCTCTTGGGAATTGGAAATTGAACCAAATTAATTTCCAAAGCCAAAATGAAATAACCAGGAACTTGTTCATTTTGGAAAGAGTAAACGTTGCTTTTCATATCATCAAATTGTTTTCGTATTTGATCACTTTGATTATATTGAAGAAATGGCCTCTGTTGTTGGCACCCAGGAGGTGGAGCCCATTGAGAAGATGAAGGTTTTGAAGTATAAGCAGGTATAGGTGCTTGTTTAAGAATAACTGTAGCAGTTTTTGCTTTTCCCATTCTCCTTCCTAGAGTTGATGGAATTACACGAGATTTATCCTTAGTCTGTATAAGAGAATCTTCAATCTGTTGAGCGATTGAAGTAAGGTCTTGAAACCCTCTTGTGTATTTCACAGGGATCAGCGGTGTGTGTAATTCATCACACAGATTTACCAAACAGATAGGCAACAGTTCCTCTTGAGGTAGTACTAAGCTCAGAGAATATTTTAATCCCTTCCAGCGAGAAATGAAATATGAGACCCTTTCATTCTCCCTTTTCTTACAATTTGTAAGATCGAAAATTGTTGTCTTTGGAAAAGTTGAGCTGAATTGAAGATGAAATCATTGACGGAGATCTTCCCATCTGGTAATTGAACCAGATTTCAAGCTTGTGTACCAGACAAAGGTTGGCCCTTGCAAGGTTCGCATGAAGCATTTCAGTTTCACTACTTCTTGCTGCTCTGGAGTTCCCATCATAGGATCGCAAAAAGACACATAATGTGTCAAATTCTGTTTAGGATCTCTTGATCCATTGAAAATAGGGAATACAGGGTTCCCAAAACTTGATGGGGGAGAGATTGAATCTACCCATTTAGGGTAGGCTTTCTTTTCTGGTTGAACCTGCACACGCTTCCCTTCCATAGTCTCTAACTGAGCTGTTAATGACTCAATGGTAGTTATTAACTTTTGAGAAACATCCGGTTGTACTGCAACTGATGGAAGCACTGCCAATTGTTGTTTCACTTGACCCATAGAATTAGACCTGTGAGGGTGTACTGATAAAGGAGGATATTCTTGATCCATCTCAGTAGCTGCAACAAAATCCCTTGGCTAACTGACTCCAGCACACTTAGGAGGAAGACTACCTTGAAGCAGTTATGCGTTCAACCTCCTCAATTATTTCATTTCTTCCTCTTGTTGCGCAAATCTTTTCTCTAGTGAGAGTGATTTACCTTATCCAGAAGAAGGATATGTAACCTGATTCTTTCCCTTCCCCTTATTTGATCCATTTCGGAGAGGGGGAAGTGGGTCATTTGAAGGAACACCCAGATTTTGGATAAACCTTTGATTTCATGTACGCGCACCTTCTTCATTTGTGTCTGTGTATACAAATTCTTGAACATGAACCTCTTCATTTGATCCATCTGAGTGAACCTCATCTGGTGGATCAGAAACAAAGGAATTG
Source organism: Viscum album (assembly GCA_963277665.1). Taxonomy (NCBI): domain Eukaryota; kingdom Viridiplantae; phylum Streptophyta; class Magnoliopsida; order Santalales; family Viscaceae; genus Viscum; species Viscum album. Next base: position 91,241,837 of record OY728154.1, read on the forward strand.
ATGACATTAATTGATGCATAGTGTATTGCATCCCTTCTATCAGAATTTATATGATATTGTCTTCTGCTATGCCCCTGTCGAGACATTGACTTTTGTTGGTTTGATCCCTCAGGAACTTCTTGGTGAACCGTAATTTGGAGAGAATCTCCTGATAATTTGGATCTTCGTTCCTCTTGAGGCTTCTTCACCAATCGAGAAAAGACCGACTTTCTCAGAGGAGGGGGTTGATGATTTGAAAAAGTCCCCAGTCCGGTGTACTGGGGATATTTCTGCTGTCTTTGCTCAACTCCTCAAATCCTATTTGTTGATTCCGAGGGTTAGTTTAAAAGATTCCTCAGTCTAGCAAGCTAGGGTGGCTCTTGACATGCTATGTCTGAGACTTTCTTAAAATCTCTCCTGATCTTGCGGACCTTAGTCCGGAAATTAGCTAGATGCATCAATCGACATCCACTTTTGTCACCCAGTTCGAAAGACCATTGGATGATTTCCGACACTTCTGTCACTTGATGATGTGCTTGCTCCATACGAGAGGCCTATTCAATATTCTTGTTTTCTTGATGCAGGAGTAATTCAATAACTTGTTCTCTGTATTCTTGATTTTGAGAGGAACTATCTAAAGCCTGTTCTTAGGCAAGCTTTTGATTACAAACAAAACCCATTGACTGTGGCCGGACATGGGCAATAACATTGAATGAGACAATTTTCAGCGGGCTTTGTTGACTGGAGGGCATAGTGAAATGTAGTGCTCCATGAACACCCCATCCTCTGACTTGAATACCATATGGGGAATTGGAAATTAACTAGAGAAATCTTCTTAGTGTGCCATGGAATAAATGCTGAAGGGATCTCTACTGCTTTTCAGCCTTCAGATATCGAGAGACTAATAGAGATGCCAAATCAATTTGACGTTGTAACCCTTCTATTATCTTAACATGATTTTCATATTCATCATAAGATAATAATTTCTTTTTCAACTGAAAAAGATTTTTCCATATGTTGAGATGAATATCATGAATTCCATCTTCCGTCAACATCTATGGAATGTCATACTGAGAGTCAACCAGAGGCCAAAACCTGACTGGCACTTCACCTTTCGCCAGTTTTTTTCTCATGTTCAGAATTTCTTCTTTATCATTTAATGAATATTCTTCTACCTGATTTGACCAGAGTTGATGCTTCCTTGTTGCTTCATCGGATTCAACAAGATTGGTAGAAAAATCACTGATCAAACTAGAAGATTCATGACTTAGGGGTGGATCAGAGAATGACCTACACCCTGGGATATCTTCAGATTGAGAAAGTATTTCACCTGCTAGTGATGAAGCATCAGACATGACTAGTTTCGCATTTGCAAGTACCTCTAGATAAGAGGGATTTCTCGACACTACATTTTCCACTAGAATATTTTCCGGGAAACGTGCATCACTACTGCGGAGAGGAATTTCGCAGTGAAATTTATCATCATGGGGAGGACCACCATGGTGGGTTACAGCAAAAGACGAGATCTCTTGCTCCTTGGTCTTTTGACCACATAAAGGGTTCCTGTGGTTCTCATCTGAAGATTGAACTTCGAGATCGACCAAATTGTCATGAAGTAAGAATTCATGAGGAAATGCCTATTGAAGACCTTCGGAATTAATGTTCCCACTATTGGGAAATGAGGGACTAGAATCTTGAATTCCAATAGATAACTGTCTGAGAGCTTCAAGAACTCCAGCATCGAGCAAGGACTTATTATAGATTGTATCTTGATCTATTGACTGTGCTGGGCGGGTCTTCTTTTTGGATGCCTTCTTACTCACCTTGGAAACCACATGTTAGCGAAAGTGGCTACTCTGAGCAGGTGTATGTGCCTGATCAGGAGATATGTCTAGGTTAGGCTGACGATCTCTACTCAAATCATGTGTATGTTCCTGACTTGGTTGTCATTATGATATGGGGGAGTATTCCCCACAACCCTCTTAGACTGAAACATATGTGTGTGTTTGTTCTGGAGTGAACTGTTGATGTGTCACTCCACTGGTAGAGATAGATTTATGTGTCTTTCTTTGAGATGTTGTTGAAGCTGTTATAATATTCTAGCAAGCATCCAGAATATGAGTAGGGATTTGCTTCTGATCTTTCACCATTGAGAGAATATGCTTGGTGACTTCAGATGCCAGAATGGTAATATACGTCCATTCCTTGCTTGGAGTAGGTGTATGTGCTTGCTTCTGTCCTCCTTTTCCTGTCAGTGAATCCGGACAGTACTCAAGTGTGGGGGCAGAAATTTGAGTCTGCCACCTGTTTGTCGTCAGAGCTTTCCGACTGAATTCTCCGTGTGCTACCAAATGAGACTGTTGGTAGGCTTGATCAATACTACCAGGTGTATGTGCCTGTTGATTGCACTTCGCCAAATGTGGTTGACGAGCTCTATCATATGTAGTCAGATGAGCCTGCTGACTAACTGATGATGTATAAACAGGTATATATCCCTGCCTATAGTACTCTGCCGGAAATGCCTGGCGGGATTGGTGTGATGCTGCCAGATGAGTCTGCTGGACAGCAGAATTAAAACGGACAAGTGTATGTGCTCACTCGTTGCTTGACACCAAGTTAGGTTGGTGGACTTCTTAGGAGATGGCAGAGATGAGAACCTGCTCACTGTTAACCGGATTTCACCTCTGGTGATTCGTCTTGCCTGCTTTGGTTCACGAAGCCTGAGTTGAATGCCTGGAGTCGGTACCCTCATCATGTTGAGGGTGCACTGCCACACGAGTCTGGTGGCGATTGTTGATAGGATCTCTTGGGAAGAACTCATGTCTGCTTGAATTAAGACACTGAGGGACCTGCTCATTCACCTCCCCCAAATAATAGAGCGAATGGTGATTGTGTTTCGGGGATAACGACCCGAAACGGTTGGAGACGGTGGTTAGCACCACCTGCTTCTTGATCACTAGTCGTCGCTGTCCGGACGACCAGGGTGAATTGTTCACTTAGAGGGCTCATCGAGTAGCCTACAGAGTTGGAATAGTACCGTTTTGACGGTACTTCTTAACCAGCACATTTGATACCCAGTGTTGAAGACGCGGAGTAGGTGATGTCATCCTCAGAACGGACGATGATCCAGCAGGAGTAGCAGCAGTGGCATTCACAGCAGCGGTATTCACAGGTGTGAAATTGAGAGCAGCCATTTCGTAGAATGCAGAAAATCTTGAAAAGAGTTCCTATTTGATATAATAGACGTAATCAAGATAAATTCATCCACTACATCTTTTGGATGATCACATATGTTAATGATTTTTTTTGTTGGCCCTCTCATTGAGTTTTAAATAGGGGCCTAACAAATAAGTAAAACATCATTTTAACTTGGTTAAGGATTCACATCAGCTTCACCATTTTTTGTTTCCCTCTAGAATTGTGGATGATCTCATTGATTTAAGATTCAAACATTCCAAGTGGCTTCTAATGGGTTTTTTCATAGATTAGGAAACATCCAATGATTCCATATCCATTTTAACCTACTTTCCAAAGGTAGGCACTCATTAGTTACAAACTGATGAGGCTTAGGAATTTGAATTGGTCGAGAGGATGGGAGGTCGGACTCATCAAACCTTTTTTGAGGGGAATTATTGTCTACTACGGGACTCTCTTTATATATTTAAGTTATGTTCGTGAATCCTTATTACATTAACAAGTATAAAAGGAGTTTTCCTTTAGATCTGACAATCAATGATTGATATGTAGGAAATTTAGAGAATCTTTTATATGTATTTGAGGTTCTTCATTGATGGAGAATCATATGTATTTTTTTAGAGATTCTTAGCCGATGGTATCCTTCAATACATGAAAGTCTCTTGATCATTACGATGACCATACTGGATTTAAATCCACTCAGTGGGGCACTTGAAGTTTATTGTCATTCAGAAGGATATTGATTATTTCATAGTTGGGATCGTACCCACAGATGGGCTACCTACGTATCCTTTGTTTCGGAAAATGAATCAGAACCCACGTAGTTCGAGTAATGGAGTATGATGTTTATGCATGATTGATGGCTCATATAAAGATGTCAGGATTACTTTTACACTCTAAGCTCACGTGAGTCATTCTTGGTGTGAGAAACAAGAGGTATTGGTGAAACCAGACAATTGTGCCATGAAAGATGCAGTGATGTGGGGATTATGTGTGTATGACTACCCAAATAGATGAGGATTAAGATTTACTTCAAGGAATAAATCTAGGAACATGGTCCATAAAGGTATATGTGCTTCATGGATATTTGGATACTCTAATCTTGGGGCTTACTCCTAAGGAAGATTCCCAAGTTAGGAGGAGATGTATGATTGGGTTTTACTCATGAGAAGGAAGCCCAGATCAAAAGAAAATTAAGGATGGTTAAGAGAAATTAAGACGGGGGGCTTACTCTTGAAAAGGAGGCCCAGGTGAATGGGATTTGAAAAATTAAGGGACTTGGGGTTTTATCCTAAGGAGGATGCCCAAATTTTGAGGCTGGGGCTTACTCCTGAAAAGGAAGCCCAGGTTAAAGGAATTATGGTTGGGGCTTACTCCTAAGGAGGATGCCCAAATAATTGGATTTGAAACTAGGGCTTACTCCTGAAAAGGAGGCCCAGATTAATGAGGACTTGGGGCTTACTCCTAAGGAGGATGCCCATAATTAATGGAAATTATGACTGGGGCTTACTCCTGAAAAGGAGGCCCAGATTAATGGAAATTATGACTGGGGCTTACTCTTGAAAATAATTCCCATATAATGAGGACTTGGGGATTACTCCTAAAGAGGATTACTAGTAATAGGGTTCTCTCATCTTAAAGGATGAGGTTGAATGAATAAAATCTATAATTTTAGTGAAATAAAGATGTGTAAATCACTAGGTTTTTGAGAGGTGTTTCACAGAATTCCTTTCGGATAAAGAAGTCAATCAAGAAAACATGCCACAAATGGATTTGAAGAGTGTCTTGAAGTATGAATCTTGAATAGAAGAGGTGTAATGGCATAATAGGGGTTAAATGGGAAATAAGGGCACCCAAAATGATAGGGGCGCGCAGGTCCTGGTAGGCACGCAGGTACTGCGTGGGCACGCAAGTCCCAGGTCGCGCAGGTATACCTGTGCGGTACATGGGTACTTGTGCGATTGTTAACTAGTAGGGTAATACTTGGGTGATCCTTGACCAAAGACTTTAGAATTATCCCTAGAGGATTTCAAGAAGATGGCGCACAAGTTCTGGTGGAGAAGTAGGGCGACGCTCAATTGTGTCCATTTTCCTTAAGGGTAAAACACTTAGGCGCGCTAGTGTTAGTGAATTCTAACACTTATACCTTACTCCTCTGGTTTAGACCTTCCATTCTGGGTAAAGAATTACCTTAGAAGTGTTTGGAAGTCTTGAGGAAGAGACTTGGGCATTCATAGATTTGTATCTGAATTCTGGAAAAAAATCCTCCCCTGAAAGTGGGGCCCACTGAGGGTATTTATAGGCTAGAGAAGACCCCGGGCGGTTATCACTTAGGGCGCGCAAGTGACTTGCATGACCAACTTCGGTGTGCAAGTTTACTTGCGCGACCATTGTAGAACTTGCGTGACCCTTGCACAATGTTCTTCTTATTCCTTACTTTGTCAATTTTTGATATTTGTCCAAAGGTTGAATCACTTTGAGCTAAGATATTCCTCTTTTTCCAATCTTTATACTCTATGACGAAAGGAGCGTCAACAATAGACAAATTAGAGTTTGCATTGATTTCAGAGATCTTAATCAGCATTGTCCTAAGGATGATTTTCTAGTTTCGATAACAGAACTCTTAATTGATGCAACAGCTAGCTATGAAGCACTTTCCTTCATGGATGGATATTCCGGATATAATCAAATCTGAATGGCTCCAGAAGATGAGTAATCTACAACCTTCAGAGCCCCTCAGGGTGTGTTTTTCTATCGGGTAATGCCCTTTGGCTTGAAGAATGTAGGTGCAACATATCAGCGTGCAATGCATCGTATCTTCAAACCCTTTTTAGGGAAGTTTGTTGAATGTTATGTGGAAGATTTTTTGGTTAAATCCAAGAGATGTTCTAATCACTTGGCTGATTTGGAAGTCATATTCCACAAACTTCGGCAACATAATTTGAATATGAACCCCTTAAAATGTGCTTTTGGGGTAACCTTAGGAAAATTTCTTAGCTTTGTTGTACACCATCGTGGTATTGAAGTCGATCCTGAGAAGACAAAGTCAATCCTTGGTATGTAACATCCTTTGAATTTGAAAGAATTGAGAGGACTTCAAGGACACTTAGCCTATATTCGGCGTTTCATCACCAATTTGGAAGGAAAAAGTTTACCCTTCACCAAATTGATGAAGAAGGGAGTCACTTACCAATGGACTGAAGAATGTCAAGAATCATTCGATATTCTCAAGAAATATCTCTTGAGTCCACCGGTGTTAATGCCACCTGTTGAAGGAAGACCACTTATCCTCTATATGACAGCTTTAGAGCGATCATTGGGTGCCTTTCTTTCTCAGAAGAATGATGTTGGGAATGAAAACAACATCTACTATCTCAGTCAGACTATGATTGAAGCAGGAACCTGATATTCAAATATTGAGAAACGCTTCCTAGAATTAATCTTTGCAGTTCAGATGTTTAGACACTACCTGAAACATCACGAGGTCCAATTGGTATCTCGCAATAACCCACTCAAATTCATCCTTAGTCATCCAATTCTTACAAGACGTCTGGCAAGGTGGACAATTATTTTGCAGCAATTTGATATTTAGTATGTGTCTCAAAAGGAAATAAAGGGCCAAGCTCTGGCTGATTTCCTTGCTGAACATCCTTTAGTAGAAGATACATCTTCAGATATTGAACTTCCTGATGAGGAAGTATTATTTATTCAAGATAGTCTTCAAACATGGGAATTGTATTTTGCTGGTGCTTCTAGTAGTCCAACAAAGAGGAAAATGGAAAATCCTAAATTCACAAATTTGGGTTAGGAATTGTGCTCATTTCTCTAAAAAAGGTAGTGTTACCCTATTCCTTCTCATTGTTGGGAGGCGGTACAAATAATGAAGTAGAATACCAAGCTCTTATCGCAGGATTGGAGTTGGCGCTTCAAGCACAAGTGAATCACTTAAAGGTGAAAGGTTATTCAGACCTGGTAATCAAAAAAGTCAATGGGGATTATGAAATCAAAAAATAAGAACTAATCCCTTTGTATGATTACATCAAAGATTTAATGGAAGAATTTCCTTCAGAACTGACATTTTCTTATGCCCCGAGATCACAAAATGCCCAAGCTGATGCACTGGCTAATATAGCCACAGCCCTGGCAGATCCAAATCAGGAAGAGACAGACATCAGTATTGCCCACCGTCATACAATTTCACCTTATGTTAAAATAAGAATAGAGGAAATCAATGGAACACTTCCACCTGATAGAGCCGGGAAAGAACAAGTCCAGAGACGTGTGATCAATTTTACTTTTTATAATAGCCCAGATCACCTATAGAAAATTATCTACAAAAGAGGTTTTGATGGAGTTCTCTTCAGATGCATTTATGGTGAAGAGACAATGGCAGTCAAGAAATAAGTGCATGCAGGAATCTATGGTGCCCATCAGTCTGGACACAGACTATCTGATCAAATCCGAAGGCTTGGATACTTTTGGCCTTCAATGATACAAGATTTTGTTGATTTTTCAATGAAGTGTAATTATTTCCAAGTACATTCCAACTTCATTCATCAACCCCCAGAGTTGCTTCATACAACTAAATACTCATGGCCATTTTCCACATGGGGAATGGATGTAGTGGGACCTTATCCTTTAGCTACAACCAAGTAGTTTAAGTATATTATTACTGCTACTGAATTCTTTTCCAAATGAGTAGAGGCAATACCTATCAAACAAGTTAGTTCTAAATGCATTTTTAGCTTCATAAAGTCTAACATCATTACCAAATTTGGTGTCCCTCATACCATATTAATGGACAATGGCACCAACTTCTGTTCATCCAATGTGAGGAAGTTGTATCAAGAATACAACATCAAATCCAATCATTCATCTCGGTATCATGCAGCGGCCAATGGCCAGATAGAATATTTCAACAAGACTCTTTCAAAGATACTGCAAAAGATGGTGGATAAAGATAAGAAATCATGGCCTGATAAACTCTTTCATGCTTTATGGGCTTATCGGATCACCACTCACACTGCAACTCGGTCAACTCCATATTCATTGGTATATGGAACGTAAGCAGTCTTTCCCATTGAGGTTCAATTACCCTCACTCAGAGTAGCCATTTATGATCAATCATTTCAAAATGAACAATCTCAAAAGTGATTGGATGAATTGGAATGGTTAGATGAGAAAAGATTGTGCACCCTGCACCATTTGGAAGTCTATCATAATCGAATAGCACGAGCTTTCAACAAAAAAAGTTCGTCTTTGTTCATTAATTTAGGGAGAATTGGTATAAGTTCTCAGAACTCCAATGATACCAGGAAAGAAACCTCCCAAGTTGGAGACAAAATGGGAAGGACCTTATTCAATACATAAGGTCTACTCCAATGGATCTTATTCTTTAATCTCAATGGATAGAGAACTCATCACTACTCCAACCAATGCTAGATTTTTGAAGAAGTATTTTGTGTAACAAAAATACTTTATCATCCAGCAAGACGTTAAACTGTATCATCCATGGTCTATGCATATGACCTTAAACTATTTGCACCCTTATCGTCCAATATGACGTTAAACATTGTTGTCCTTGCTGCAAGACTTTAAACTACACAGTCCCTTATGTCCAGCAAGACATTAAACTGATCCATCCTCGGTCCATGCATATGACCTTAAATTATTTGCACTATATGTCCAACATGACATTAAACTATGGAAAAGTCCCTAATATGTCCAACATGATGTTAAACTGTGTCCTCTTTTGTCCTTACTACATGACATTAAACTGCACAGTCCCCCTTTCGTCCAACATGACTTTAAATTGTATTGTCCCCATCGTCCTAAGCTACATGACGCTAAACTATACAGAAGTCCCTTAATATGTCCTACATGACGTTAAACTGTATTTTTTCCCTGCTACTTGACACTAAACTGTGCAACACCAACAGTCCTCACTGCAAGACTTTAAACTACATAGTCCCTTCATATGTCCTACATGACATTAAACTGTGCATCGTTAAGGTTGTTGCTACCTCTTGTTTCTCACACTGAGTATGACTCACATGAGATTGGGGTAAACTTCAACCATAACACCCTCTCTGGGCCGCTAACCATGCGTAAGTCCCAACACCATTTGTTAGGTCGTTGTTCTCAAAAACAACTTGATCACCAATTCATTATTCAATTGAACTACGCGGACTTTGATCCTTTCCTTCTAGGCTAGGTACGTAGGAAACCTCCAGAGGTTCAAGCCCAAAACCAATCTCTTCACATCGGTTCACCTCCGTCTCATATGATATTGATTTATGAAGAAACCCCCAGAACCAATATTTTTACATTGGTTCACCATGGTCCATGCATATGACCTTAAACTATTCATACTTTTGTCCTGTACAACAATAAACTACAACATTCTTTGACACCCTCACCCAAGAGGGAATCATTATTTAAATTGATCTCCAATTATGTTATATTCCAAAGACTACGTACATACATGGCAATGCCTGAACCTTTTATCTTGGGTCAAACCATCATTGCACTAAAGTCCCCTTTTCACCCTTCACTTGTACGAACCAAATATGTACAGAGGGTATTTATAGAACTATGTGGGCTTGATTACCATCCTTATGGGATACGTAGGAATGTTTGAGTATCCCTTGAATCTAGCCCCAAGTCTTTGATCCTAACCCCAAATTCCACTTTCAGTCCCTTGGCTGAAAAGTCCCTATGAAAACACACATAGTGTATTCATTATAATGGTCTGAGTTCTATGACACTAAACTAAGGTTTCCCATACTTTCATCCCCATGAAGTTAAAATATATTTCAAGAACTACGTATGGATTGATTCCCATACTTATAGGATACATAGTGAGGTCCAACATTCCAATTCAGGACCCAGCCACAACATGATTATGGTCAGTATTGGTCTATGTATCTCTTTTATGCATTGGACAATGCCCATTTTTATGTGTCATACTCCTAACCTTAAATATTTTCAGATCTTCATAACCCTTTCCTTGACTTCTAGTCACAAAATGTCCAATTTCTGAGAGTTCTTTTGCCTGCCTATGTAGCACGTGCCCTTAGGCGGCCTTGCATAAGTAGTCTACATGACAGACCTGTCAGCCAAAAGATGCTATTATTTGACTATGAAACCAATGCCCTTAGGTGGCCCTATATAATTCAACCCCCTAATGGATTTTTTAAATAATGGTTACTTCATTCTTGTGAAGAAAACTACTTTTTTCCTTATTGGTATTATTGAAAATATGTAAGGATCCACAGAAATAGCCATTCTTAACATATTTGTTCCATGCTCTTTTTCAGGATCTGAATGTATTCAAGTCTATGGTTTATATTTCCCTTCCCTATGTTTGGGTCAGACCTATATAGGAGTGACATTCATCTAGTTCTTAGACAATCTTGTTTGTAAATATCTTCCCCATATTCAAGTACCACTCTCAATATAGAAAACTCCATGCTTTGGAAATTTGAATATAAATAAACTGCCATTGGCTTTTTTAGCAGTAGAAAAGTAAATTTTTGAGAGTTCTTTTTCCAGACTATGCAGCACGTGCCCTTAGGTGTCCTTGCATAAACAGTCTACATAACAGACTTTTTAGCCAAAAGATACTATTATTTGACTATGCAGCCAAAGCCCTTAGGTGGCCCTGCATAATTCAACCCCCTAACGGGTTTGTTAAATAGTGGTAACTTCAATCTTGGGAACTTTTTTTTTTCTAATGCCTTTTAGCCATTTTTCATATCATTCCTCAGATTCAAAATTTCTTAAGTCATCATTTACTTATTTTCCCCCATACTTGAGTGTGGTATAATGTTTTCAGATAAATTGTCAAGGAATTGAGTCAATTTTAATACATTTGGTCAAAGATTTTTCGACCCTAAACATTAGCCTTTTTATATCCGACGTGCATGGATTTAAACTGCCCACAAAATACAAGGGAACTCTGAATAAAATTCAAGTCCCACCTCAATAAACATACATTTTGTATGATTTTTGGTAATATTGAGCAATATAAAAGATTCGAAGTTTGTAGGATTGTTTATAATAATCCTAGAAAAAATAAAATTATGCTTACTAGGCTCATTGGCTTAGGTAAAATCTAAAGCAGGTAGCAAAAGAAGGCATGCAAAAATGATTGAAGATGAAAGTGTTTCATTTGATGCACAAGATTTAGAAGGACATCCACAGAATGGAGTCTCTTCTCTTTTCAAAGAATTACAAAAGGCTGTCAACATAAGTCTTCGTTTAATTTACAGTATCCCGAGCTTCATCAGAAGCCACCTAGAATTCATTCATTCAACTGGATACAATAAGAGATGCAGTGATACCAGCTCTTCTTGGAACAATTGTAAAAGAATGTTCTTGAGTGCGGTTTGAGAAAATTTTCTGCTGATCAAACAATGACTCTATTTCTATCCAAGAGACTTAGAAGATGAATACATGGATTTGAGAATGAAGCATTGGAAGTAAAGAGCCATTTGGAGAGAGTACTCTTTTCAGATATTGTTCTAATACCATTTTTTTCTTCTCTCCACCAACCGGCAGTGGAAAACATTTCAGCCCATGGGTTTTCCATTTTCATATCTGCAAGGAAATGGTATGGAGAAAAAATTTTAAAGTTCACACCATTTTTGTTTCTCTTAATGCATAGAATAACCTAAATAGAGGAGTAGAAATGCAGCTGCATCTTAGGCATATAGTTCTTTGCATATGGAACATTGACTCCTTGCAGATGACCATGACCATACAGAGGTAGGTAGATGCTCTGTGGAAAATTAAGATGATATTTCTTCAAGTACTTAACCAAATATGGGAGAGTGTTGCTGCATATATCATAGTAATCATGGCCAACAATGTTCATAATGTCATCAATCTGCTTGCTAGACATCTCATCAGTCGTTCCAATTCTTCTAGGAACCATTGAATCCGCACAAAGGTTGAATAATTAACTCTTAAGTGAGGTGATTTTTTATAAAATTTCTGAAGAAAAGTAAAAAAATGGCTAAGGAATTAAGGTGCGCAAGTCTGATTTTGGCACACAGGTATAACTCGGTCATGCAGGTTTGTGGCGTGTGGGTATCACCGTACAGGTCAATATACCTCTGTAGTAGCGCGACATGGAAAAAAGCACTGAACCGCGGAAAACAGACACTTGCGCGACGAAAGTAACCTGCGTAGTGAGAGCTCGAACTGTTCAAAGCCAGGTGCTTTGCGCAAGAATGGCCGCAAATTTATAGGCCAGGCCTCACACCTGCGCGACTCGCACCTGCGTGACTCCATTTGCGCGCTCAACACTTGTGCACCACAATTTCTTGGTTTTATTCCATTTTTTCCTCAGAGTCACATCCTTATTTCTTTCGGATCCAACTCTAAGGGGGGGGGGGGATTTTGTTGACTCTCCTTTCCATCACAAAGTCTAAATGAATAAAAAGGGGAATACCTTGAAACCAAAGTGATTCATCCTTTTAAGAAACATCAAAAATTGACAAAGGCATGAACAAAGATTCATTTGAACTTGGGTCGCGCAAGTTCCACCAAGGTCGCCCAAGTATACTTGTGCGCCAACTAGTGGTCGCGTAGGTGACTTGCGTGCCTCTTTGATTCATTCCTAGGGTCTTCATCAGCCTATAAATACCCTAGGTGGGCCCCCCATATCAAAAGACGGAAAATTCCAGAAACTCAGATTTGAGCTCCTGTTGCCCTAGTCTCTTCTCGAAGCTTCCGAACACTTATAAGGTAATTTATTACCTAGAACGGAAGATCTGAAGTTGGGGAGTAAGGCCTACGTGTTGAAACTCATCAACACTTGCGCACCTAAGTGTCCAGCCCTTAAGGGAAATGGCCACACTTGCACGCCGCCTTACCCCTTCAACAGAACTTACGCGCCACTCTTCTGGAAGCCCCTAGGGATAATACTAAGGGCTTGATCCAAGTCTTTCCCAAGTATTACCATAAGGGTTGACCGTCACGCAAGTACCCTTGTGTCGCGCAAGTATACTTGCGCGACCAGAACTTGCGTGCCTATGCAGGACTTGCGTGCCTCTCTCTTTTTGGGTTCCCCTCCTACCTATTTACCTCTCTTATTAAAATTCACCTCTCATCTTCAATTCTTTAGCCTTCAGAACCCTCTTCAAATCCATTTATGGCATGGTTCCTTTGTTGGATTCCTTATCTGAAAGGAATTCTGTGGAACATCTATCAAAACCTAGTGATTTACATATCTTTATGTCACTAAGGTTAGAGATTTCATTCATTCAACCTCATCCTTTAAGATGAAGGAATACTTAATTTAGGTCTCCTTTTCATGAGTAAGTCCCAATCCAAGTTCTCTTTATTTGGGCATCCTCCTCAGGAGTAATCCCCAAGTCCCCTAACCTGGGCATCCTCCTCAAGAGTAAGCCCCAAGTCCCCTAACCTGGGCATCCTCCTTAGGAGTAAGTCTCAGTCATAATTTCCCAAATCTGGGCATCTTCCTCAGGAGTAAGCCCCAACCATAATTTCCTTAACCTGGGCCTCCTTTTTAGGAGTAAGACCTAGTCTTCAAAGTTCCCAAATCTGGGAATCCTCCTCAGGAGTAAGAAACAAGTTCCCAAATTCCCTTAATAATGGGCATCCTCCTTAGGAGTAAGCCCCAGTCATAATTTCTCAAATTCGGGCATCCTCCTCAGGAGTAAGCCCCAAATTCCAAATTCCTTTAACATGGGCCCTCTTCTCAGGAATAATACCTAGTAATAATTCATCTTAACCAGTCTTAATTTACTTTTTATTTGGGATTCCTTCTCATGAATAAAACCTAATCATAAGTCTTATCTAATTTGGGAATCCTTCTCAGGATTAAGTCCTAAGTTAAGTATCCAAATCTCCATAAAGCACATATACATTTATAGACCTTATTCTTGGGTTTCTTCCCTAAATTAAAACCCAATCTTCATCTATTTTGTCCAGTCATCCGTACATAAGCCCCACATCATTTCTTATGATTGCATCTTTCATGGCACAATTTTCTGGGTTCACCAATACCTCTTGTTTCTCACACCGAGCATGAATCACATGAGCTTAGAGTGTAAAAGTAATCATGACATATTTCTTTGATCCATCAATCATGCATAAACATCATACTCCCTTACTCAAACTATGTGGGTTCTGATTCATTTTATAAATAAGGATACATAGGTATCCCATTTGTGGGTACGATCCCATCTCTGAAATAATCCATGTCCTTCTGAATGACAATAAACTTCAAGTGCCCCACAGAGTGGCTTTAAATCCAGTTTGGTTATCATAATGACCAAGATATTTCTATATAATGTATCGAAGGATACCATTGACCAAGAATCTTTAACAAATACAGATGATTCTCTATCGATGAAGAACCTAAAATACATATAAAATATTCTCTAAATCTCATACATACTAATCATTGATTGTCAGATCTAAAGGAAACCTCATTTTATACTTGGTAATGTAATAAGGATTCACGAACATAACTTAAATCTATAAAGAGAGTCCCGGAGTAAACAATAATTCCCCCCAAAAGGGTGTGATAAGTCCGACCTCCCATCCTATTGACCAATGAAAATTCTTAAGACTCATCAGTTCATAACTAGTGAGCAGCTATCTTTGGAAAGTAGGTCCAAATGGACATGGAATCATTGGATGTTCAGGGTTCTATGAACAAACCCATTAGAAACCGCTTGGAATGTTTGAACCTTAAATCAATGAGTTCATCCCCAGTTCCAGAGGAAACACTCACCCATGTGATTCGTTCGGGGTCTTGAATTAGATGAATGCAGTTGGTGGGGAGAGAAGTAATAATGAGGAAAGCCATGGAGAAGTTTAGTTGGCTCATTCCGGATATGTTCTTCCTGAAATTTTCCCGTAGGAGGTCAGTATTGCTTATGTGTCCCCCTTTCAGCATGTTTCAGCTACGTTTTCTCTTCCTCAGTGTGAAATTACCATTGAGGGGGGTCATATGGGTACTGGTGGGATTGCTCATCATGTCCAATAAACCATGGGGAAGGAACAGGGCCTTTCCAATCCTAGTTATTTTGCTGAGGTTGTGAAATCAGTTGGTATTTCACTACATCGGAAGGAACCAGTCGACCAAGGGTTGGAGGCAGTTCTATAAGGTAAAGAGGGAAGTGGAACATTCAATACCATCGATAAACTGAGGGTCTCTGATGTTTTCAAGCACTTGAAGACTGATTTGGTATGTCCTTCTTTTAGTGTGAGTGCTGATATTTTTTTTGATACCATGCAACCTAGACAGGAACTAATTCCTATTTTTATTAGTGAGAATGAGGGGATGGAGACACTGAAGCCAAGGTCACCTTTCCCAATTAGGGAAATCTTAGATCAGAATGTATCAAACCAAAAGAAATTGGAATCTTACATCTAGGATGCATCAAGTCCTCTTAAGATTCATAACCAATTTTTATCCTTAGCTAGAAGTGAGCAAGGAGCTGAAGATCATGAAGGGTGGAAGAAAGTAATTCCAAAAAATAAAAAGAAATGGGGTGAATCATCGTGCATTGAAAACATAGAGACAAGTGATGGAGATAGTGTCTACTAACAAGAGACAGAGTATGGGCAAGACTCCTTCGAGGATATGAATGTTAGATCCAAATTGACAAAGGGAAAATATGGAAATCGTAAATCTGGGAATTTCACAATTCATAAGGGAGGGAAGAAATATAGACCCCGAAAATATTACTCAAAACTCCCCAAAACAATTATTACCAGAACTTAAGGTAAGAAAGGACAAGCAGAAATAGGAGAAACTGAATTAGAAACCACCAAACGAAAGCCGAAAAGTGGAGAACAAATAAAGGAAATAGTGAATGTGGAAGAAGATGAAGAAGGCCCTTTGGAGATCATACTTCACTCTCAGAAAGAGATGCTTGAAAGTGTTTTTCTGGTCAACACCTCAAAAGAGGAGGTTATAAAAATTTATGAAAGAAGGTTGCAAGTTGATACCAATGAGGTGCAAGAATATTGGATAAACAAGCAAGACCGAATACTGGTGTGGGGCTTCAATAAAGGTAAAATCAACATAGAGGAATTCATACAGATAATAGACAGAAAGGAAAATAATTTTGAAGAGCTTCTCAACGAGGATCTGTATCTTCAGGTTAGTCCACTTCATTGGGAGTTATACAAATTTTTGAATTCAAACAATTTTAGTCTTGTTTTTAATAAATTTTGAGCTCTTTCAGTATGTAGTTCTTCGGCTATGTTGACTGAGGTTTCCCACTTCTCATCAAAGTAGATTTTTTAATAAAAATTTATATTTTGTGGTGGTATTAATATGAGATTCATGAGCATATCTTAAATTTATAAGAGAGTTCCAGAGTAAGAAATAATTCCCCCCAAAAGGGTGCGATGAGTCTGACCTCACTTCCTCTCAACCAATGTGAGTCCCTATGTGCCATCAAGCCTAAAAACCCAAGTGAACGCTTTTATTTGGAAAACAGGTCTATACCTAGTTACAGATGGGCGAGCCATTGGGAGTTTCTAGGGATTACTAAACAAATGTAAAACTCGATGTGAGCAATTGAACAAGGCCTTAAACCCCTGCAGTCAATCAAAACCAGTAATTGGAACCTATCCATGTCACCGCATTTCCCAAACCAACATGCACAATAGTTTCATTTTATGGGAAATTGTAACATTTTTATGGTTTATTAGTATTTTCAACTTAATTTTAAAAAATGGACTATTTTTTAATTCTAACTATTTAAATTGTCTTCTATATTTCATCCATAATGTTTATAAGATGAAAAAAATTGTGAAATTTTTTTATAGGCTTTCATAAATCATGTGATTCATTTCATTAAACTGTTTCAAAAGATAAATCTATCATTTGAAGTCCAAAGACTAGCTCACAATTCGGGCCTAAAAAACTATTCACTTATCTAGATACTTTTAAATATGAGCTTATACATCAAATAGTGTCATCCAAATGGATCTAAAATTTCACATAGAGGTAGAAAAAATCCTGGGAAATAACTTAATTAACTATGTCTGTGACTGAATCTATGGAATCTCACCTTTCTAACACATAACTTGTCATTAAATTTTACAAACAGAGGATCTCTTAAGTCTGGTGTCTTGGAAATCAGGAACATAATACATGAAAACAACATAAAACATTCTTATAAACCACTTTTAAGGATTCATAATAGGTTCATTCTATTTACAATTACTGCATATCATATCATGGAGACATATATCAAAGGAAAGGGTGATCAGAAGGCACAGTAAGGGGTAAACATGGGAATCAGTTTACTTGTGATATCAATAAGAACTTGACAAAAAATATGAAGACATGATAAATGAAAAAATAGGTATATCATAATAACAAGAACATGAATCATAACTTGAATATGTGGCTACAACATTTCATTAAGACATTCATGAACATATCACCAAGGTTTATCCCTGAGGTTTCATAAAAATTACCAAGAAAATGAAACATGAAAGAAAAGAGAAGATGTGATTTCTTTTATGATAAATTCGACAGCCTAACGACATCACTTAAAAATTCAGAAGAAAAAAAATTGATGAGAGTAGAAAGGATATCTCAAAAATTAGACATGAAATGGATAGTAATGAGAAAATATAATAACATACCCTAAACATAAAGATATGGAAACTATAAGACCCATCATAAAGGAAGTCATGGATTAAAAGAGGAGGGTGAAAGATTCCCTTACCTTGAAGAGTAACTTCGCAATCTTGAAGGTCAAGACCTTGGGAGGCTTGAGAGAACCTTGTGAGGTCTCCTTGAGAGGTAAAGATACCATAACTTTATTGGGTAGGATTTGGAAATGAAATGAATGAGGGAATGTATTGGTATTTATAGGAGAAGTGAGTTAATAAATTATTAATTTCCAAGGGACACCTCATCGGTGGTATTGGAAAAACCACAGGCTTTCCCATGGTATTTTCCCATGTTATTGGCCACATGGGACATCTCATAGCATATCTTACTATTCATAAGTCGACTAGAATAATTACATACTTATTACATCATTAATGATGTCATTAAACACCCAAAACTCAAAACTGTATTTTTACTATTCACTGAAAATTCAACTGTTTCAGAAAAATCCCAAAAATTCACCTTAACCTAATATAGATGCTCTGAATTCAAAAATTAACTCCATTTTATGAAAATAATTTTCTAATTATGATATATTTAATTTTTAAGTAAAAACACTATTCACTGAAAATTCAACTGTTTTAGAAAAATCCCCAAAATTCACCTTAAAATAATATCGATGCTCTGAATTCAAAAATGATCTCTATTTTATGAAAATAGTTTTCTAAATATTTTTAATTTAATTTTTAAATATAAAAACTATTCACCAGAAAAAAATACTTATTTAATAATTTATGAAACAGTTATTTACTTATTTTATTGAATCAAATTACCCAATCCAGGTGCCTAAATTATATTAATACTTTATTAAGTGAGGTTACTAATAAATTTTGTCATATTACTATTCATAAGCGTTAAATTACTATTCATAATTTACTATTCATCAAAAATTATGTTGATCTTCAGAGACTCTAAATTTATTACTGAACATAATTGTAGAAGACCATTTTTTGAAAATCATTACACACTATTAATTATTTAAGGTATACATAAATATTTTAACTTATCCTTTTTTCCCAAAATTCATCATTAATATACATCCTATATTTATCCAGACATTTGAGATTCACAAACTTCACCATAAGAAGAAATAAATTTTTTTATTTATATCAAAGGATTACATAAAGCAGCTAATGTCTCATTACATAGCCCCTTATAACACCATCATATGATCTAAGTGTAAGGTGTGCTAAGGTGATAGAATCTTGGGGCGGCTTGGCCAACAATTACTGAGTGGTGATTTCTATTATCTTGAACTTCTCTCATAGGCGATTCTGTTAAATATTCACATGATGAAGTTCAGCTTGGGTTTGTTCCAGATCAAATCCCGGTGGTGCTACCTCCTTCCCAAGTTCCATCAGATGGGCTTCGAACAGCCCGAGACTATTGGATGATGCCATCAAATCCTCGTTTTGTAACCAATATCACTTGTATTTATAAACAATAATCACAACATTAATAGTTTAGTTTCCAACAGTTATATTGAACAATATTCATATTTACCAACGGTCATATAAAAGTTGAAACCTAACTGTATCATTTTAATTATACTCATTTCATTAAATAAATGAAATAGTTTTATTCAGTATAAAATAAAATAACACCCAAAATAGGAAACAAAAATTATTCAAAAGTTCAGGTCGTTACATTCTTCCTCCCTTAAGAAATTTTGTCCCTGAAATTTTAACTCATACCCTTAGAAGATAAAAGGTGTGGGTACTTCTGCCTCATAGATTCCTTAGGTTCCCACATGTCTTCTTCACATTTTTGGTTCCTCCACGACACCTTAACAAGGTGGGTAGTCTGGTTTTTAGAACCTTGTCTCTACGATCCAAGATCTCCACCGGTTGCTCCTCATAAGAGAGGTCATGTTCCAGTTGTACCACCTCTGGGATGAGTACATGTGAAGGGTCAGGTATGTACTTCCTCAAGAGGGATACATTGAAGAAATCATGAACTTTTTCTAGATTTGGAGGTAGTTCAAGCCTATATGCCACTGATCCAATGTGCTCAAGTGTTTCATAGGGGCCAATGTACCTGGGGTTGATCTTCCCTTTCTTCCCAAACCTCATGAATCTCTTCCAAGGTGAAATTAGAATAAAGACCTTCTCACCAACATCAAACTACGAGCCCTTTCGACGGTTGTCAACATAGCTCTTTTGTCGACTCTAAGCATCCTTAATGTGTTGCTGGATGACATGGAATTTTTCAGTCATCTCTTGGACAACATCAGGACCAAGAAGATTTCTATCACCAACTTCATCCCAACAAGTAGGAGTTCTACATCACTTCCCATATAGAGCTTCATGGTTCCATTTGAATGCTCGAGTGGAAGCTATTGTTGTAAGAGAACTCAACTAAATGGAGATGCTGATCACATCCACCTTTAAATTCCATTGAGCATGCTCTTAGCATGTCCTAGAGTGTTTGAATAATCCTTTCAGACTATCCATCAGTTTGGGGGTGATAGGTCGTACTGGAATTCAATTCATTTATCATAGCACGTTGAAGACTCCTCTAGAATTTTGATGTAAACATTGGATCACGATTAGATATGATAGAAAGTGCAACTCCATGCAGCCTTACCACTTTCTTCACATAAATCCTATAAATTTGATCAAGAGAGAAATATTCTCTAATGGAGAAAAAATGGGCAGTCTTATTGAGACGATCCACAATAACCCATATCGCATTGTTTCTTTTGGAAGTTCTTGGGAGACCAATGATGAAGTCCATAGTGATATTATACCACTTCCATACTAGTATGGGTAGCGGTTGCAACACCCCTTTAGGAAATTTTCGCTCTACCTTTACTTCCTGAAATACTAGGCACCTTTTAGTGTAGTCGGCAGTCTCCCTTTTCATATTATCCAACCAAAAATGATCACAAAGGTCCCTTTAAATTTTTTTTCTTCCAGGATGTATAGAGAAAGTATAGCTATGAGCTTCATCCATCAGCTCCTTATTTATTTCTAGAATATATGGAACACATAGTCTTGTACAAAATTTCAGTACACCTTCTTGATCAATATTAAACTCAGGAGACTTCCCATCCTTTATAGCCTCAAACTTCTTCTGTAAAAAAGGATCTTCTTTCTGAGCTTTATTGATCTTCTCTAGTAGTGATGGTTGAGAAATAATTTGGGTTAGGGTTGATGATGTCCCTTCCCTTATAATTTCTATGTCCAGCTTTACTAGGTCATTGATCAAAGGATATATTTGAATCCTCATCATAGAAGGAACAACTGGGTCTTTCCTATTTAATGCACTAGCAACATTGCTTTCTCTTCCAGAATGATAATGAATTAAAAAATCATATTCTTTGAGAAGTTTTAACCATATCCTTTATCTCATGTTCAATTTCTTTTGTGTGAAAATATACTTCAAACTTTTATGGTCTGTGTATATATCACATTTCTCCCCATAGAGATTGTGCCTCCATATATTCAGAGCAAAAACGACTACAGCCAGCTCCATATCATGTGTGGGATAGTTCTGCTCATGAGTCTTCAACTGTCGAGATGCATAAGCAATGGATTTTTCATTTTTCATGAGGATTTACCCAAGACCTTTGAGAGACACATCACTAAAAATAACTAATCCTTCTCCACTTGAGGGTAGAGTTAACACGGGTGCAGTAACCAATCTCTTCTTCAGCTCTTGGAAAATTTCCTCACACTCCTTTGTCAAGAGGAACTTGACCCCTTTTTGAGTTAACTTGGTTATTGTATTAGAAATTCATGAAAATATTTTCACAAACCTCCTATAATATCCCGCCAAGCCAAGGAAACATTGAATATCAGTTATTTTTGTAGGCTGAGGCCACTCTTCTATAACTTTTGTCTTTGCAGGGTCAACTGTGATTCTGTCATTGGTAACAATGTACCCTAAGAAAGCAACTTGTTGTAACCAGATTTCACATTTACTAAACTTTCCAAAAAATCTCTCCTTCCATAGAGTTTGAAAAATAACCCTTAGATGATCTTCATGCTCATCCATCCATCCAAATCATGCTCCTCACAACTTTTGGAATATATCAAAATATCATCAATAAAAACTACCTCAAAGTTATCAAGGTAGTCCTTAATGACTCTATTCATCAACTCCATAAAAATAGAAGGTTCATTAGTCAGTATGAAGGGAATAAAAACAAACTCATAATGCCCATATCTTGATTGGAAAGTAGTTTTGGAATATATTCTTTCTTCACCCTCAATTGATGATAACCAGATCGAAGATCAATCTTAGAGAAGAATTGAGCCCCACGAAGTTGGTCAAATAAGTAATCAATTCTTGGAAGAGGGTATTTTTTCTTTACTATAATCCCATTCAGTTCTCTATAATCAATGTATATCCACATCGATCCATCCTTCTTCATCACAAATAGAACTGGTGCTCCCCATGGAGACACAGTCGGTCAGATTAACCCCTTCTCCAAAATATCTTCGAGTTGTTTCTATAATTCCTCCAGCTCTACATTTTCCATCCTATATGGGGTCATTGATATTAGATGAGATCCAGGTATGAGTTCAAAGGATAACTCTACCTCTCTTTCAGGGGGAGGTCCAGGTAACTCATCAGGAAATACATCAACGTATTCCTGGATGATGGGGTAATTTTCTATCCTTAGACTCTCATATCCTTCTTATTTATCACAGATCAACTCCATAAAGAAATATATAGGGGGTTCTTTTAGATAATTATCAGTTTGAGATATCTCTCCTTGGAAGATAACTGTAGATTTTCCATTCAAGACTACTGATATTTCCTTGCTTCTGCAATTGATCTTAGCATTATACTTTGAGATCCAGTCCATCCCTAGTATAATGTTGAATTTCGGCATGGGAATGACTACTAGATTTGCGATAAGATTGTATTCACTAAAGTAAATACTAGAGTTTATAAACACTAAAAATGATTGGATAATCCCACTAGGAGTCTTGATTTATAACTCTACTTTTAGAAAATCAGGGGTTGAATCTAAATTCTTTGCAAACTTGGAGGAAATAAAGGAATACGTAGAACCAGAATCAAACAAAGTACATGCAAGCTTTGCAAACTCTTCCACACTTGTAGCATTTCCTGCTCCTGAGTAGGTATTTCCCCGAATGCTTCTTCCCACATTTATTACACGTGGGAAGTTGCACTTTCTTTCCCCTTCTTCCTTGATCGAAGGTCCTACCTAAGCTAGTCTCTATATATATCTTCTTGTCATTAGATTTATGAGACCAGTGCATCTCACCAAACTCCATCTCGACTTTCATCACACTCTGCATGATCTTCTCAAAGCTTTTATAGTCTCGGTTGGCTAGATTCTTCCACATATGAGGTCTCAACCCATCGAAGAATCTATCAACCTTACCATATAGATCCATGAAAAGGCTATAGGTATATCGTGAAAGCCATGTGAAGTTCATCTCGTAGCTTCCCACAGATTCACTCTCCTTCTGCTTCACCTCGAGAAAATCCTTCTTCATTCTTGTTCTCATATAATGAGGGAAATAATTACTAAAAAAGATCCCTATGAACTCTTTCCACTCCATAGCTTCAACTTCTACTCTTTTATTTATGTTTTTAATCAATACCCACCACTGATCATATTATCCTTTTAAGTGATAGACATCCAGGGTGACCTTCTCTTGCTCTGAACAGCGGAGCACAGAAATGATCTTCTCGTTGGCGCTGATCCACTGCTTAGTAATCAATGGGTCAGTCAATCCACTGAAGGTTGGTGGTCATTGACGCATAAAGTATTCAACAAAATGTTTTTAACTTCATGGTGAGATTGGTCTATCAGCTTGATTCATGTTATTTCCCATAACTTGAGTTAGTTGGTTCATCATTTGTATTAATCTTTCCATTCCAGCTTCCATCGGAGGGTCGTCAGTGCTTGGTCCATTGCGGTCACCATTTGAACAGTTCCTCCTATTTCCCTCCATTTTCTAAAAGAATAAACCTTAGTGAGAAACATATTTTATTTAAAAATCTTTTAACTATAAAGGCTTTTATTTGTTAAAACTTCATGCTTAGACAATTACATTTCTCTATAATTCCTTCATAAGGATTCATAAAAAAAATTGTGATTAACCAAACATATCCCTCGGGAGTGTTGTAACCAAGAGTGCAGCAAGGCCCGTTTTCATGTACCATTTCCCTTTTGAGTCTAGCTCAAAGTGGTGTTTTCGGGTTTTACCCCTATTTACATATGTGCCAGAGCCACCTCTACCTGCTCGTATCCAGACAGGGATGTATTTTCTTGATAAACCAGTTACTCAAAACTCACCAAAATATCATAAAGTTTTTCTATATTTAAACTTTTATATAGGGTTCTTCCAAATGTTTTCATATCCTAATTTCAAAAAATAACTAAAATATCCTTTGATAAAAACTATGGCATCCCGCCTTTTTATTACATAACTTTTCATTACATTTTAAAAATAGAGGATCTTTAAAGTCTAGTGTCTTGGAAATCAGGAACATAATAAATGAAAACAACATAAAACATTATTCTAAACCAATTATAAGTCTTAATAATAGGTTCATACTATGTAAAATTATTTCATCTCATATACTGGAGACATACATCAAAGGAAAGGGTGAGCAGAAGGCCCTGTATGGGGTAAAGAAGGGAATCAGTTTACTTGTGATATCAAAAAGAACTTGATGAAAAATATGAAGACATGAGAAATGGAAAAAGAGGAATATCATAATAAAAATAACATGAACAATAACTTGAATACGTGGCTACAACATTTCATGTAGACATTCATGAACATATCACCAAGGTTTATCCCCGAGGTGTCATAAAAATTAACAATGTTATTCACCAAGGTATCGTGAAACTTTTCATCTCTAGAGATTAATTCTTTACCCAATGAATTAGAGCGCTATCAGGGTGCACAGTTAACATGTATTTACCTTCATGTGATCCACATAGATCATAATAAAACATTTCATAAATATCCCATGGAGAATAAAATAAATGGGTTTCATTTCAAGATCATTACATTTTAAAAGTTCTTAAAAATAAGATCATTATGTCATTTATAACCCATGGAAAGGGAGTGAGGGTTATATGTATGTAAAATCCAGAATAAAATATATCATATTTATATATTTATAAACACCCATAGAAATTAAATAGGTCTGGGTATTAACATAAATAAAAAAAGAGAATTTCTGGAGAGAAAGAGATAGAATGTTTGAGGTGAAATTTCTGCAGCATAACGACTATATAACATGGTTTTAGAAAACATTGAAAAGAGAGGGGACAAGGGTCAAACACTCATAAATAATACATAATACAGTATGGGTACATAATAATATCATGTTATGGATATTTTAATTACATACCACATGAAAATGAAACATGAAAGAAAAGAGAATATGTGATTTATTTTATGAGAAATTCGGCAGCCTAACAATGTCACTTAAAAATTCAGAAATAAAATTGATGAGAGCAGAAAGGATATCTCAACAATTAGACATGAAATGGATAGTAATGAGAAAATATAAGAACATACCCTCAACATAAAGAGATGGAAACTATAAGACACAACATAAAGGAAGTCATGGCTTAAAAGAGGAGGGTGAAAGATTCCCTTACCTTGAAGAGTAACTTCGAAATCTTGAAGGTCAGGACCTTGGGAGGCTTGAGGGAACCTTGGGAGGCTTGAGGGAACCTTGTGAGGGCTCCTTGGGAGGGAAAGATACCATAACTTTATTGGGTAGGATTTGGAAATTAAATGAATGAGGGAATGTCTTGGTATTTATAGGAGAAGTGAGGGAATAAATTATTAATTTCAAAGGGACACCTCATCGGTGGTATTGGAAAAACCATGGGATTTCTCATGGTATTTGCACATTTTATTAGCCACTTGTAACACATCATAGAATATCTTACTATTCACAAGTCAAGCAGAATAATTACATACTTATTACATCATTAATGATGTCATTAAACACCCGAAACTCAAAACTGTATTTTTACAATTCACTGAAAATTCAACTATTTCAGAAAAATCCCAAAAATTCACCTTAACCTAATATTTATGCTTTGAATTCAAAAATTAATGCCATTTTATGAAAATAATTTTCTAATTATGATATATTTAATATTTGAGTAAAAACATTATTCACTAAAAATTCAACTGTTTCAAAAAAATCCCCAAAATTCATTTTAGCCTAATATCGATGCTCTGAATTCAAAAATGAACTCCATTTTATGAAAATAATTTTATAAATTTTTTTAATTTAATTTTTAAATAAAAACACTATTCACTCAAAAAAACTAATACTTATCTAATATTTTCTAAAACAGATATTTACTTGTTTTATTTAATCACATTACCTAATCAAGGTGCCTAAATTATATTAATACGTTCTTAAGTGAGGTTACTAATAAATTTAGTCATATTACTATTCATAAGCATAAAATTACTTTTCATAATTTACTATTCATCAAAATTTATGTTGATCTTGTTAGACTCTATATTTTTACTGAACATAACTGTAGAAGACCATTTTTTAAAATCATTACACATTATTAATTATTTAAGGTTTACATAAATATTTTAAAATATCCTTTTTACAAAATTCATCAATAATATACATCCTATATTTATCCTGACATTTGATATTCACAAACATCACCATAGAAAGAAATAAAAATTTTTATTTATATCAAAGGATTTCATAAAGCAGCTAAGGTCTCGTTACATAGCCCCTTATAACACAAGCATAGGATCAACGTGTAAGGTATGATAAGGTGATAGAATATTAGGGTGGTTCAGCCAACGTTGCCCAAGAGGTGATTTCTATTAGCTTGAAGTTCTCCCATAGGAGATTTTGTTCAAGATTCACACGATGAAGTTCGGCTTGGGTTTGGTCTAGAGCAACGCCCCGTGATGCTACCTCCTTCCCAAGTTCCATCAGATGCGCTTCGAACGGCCCGAGACTACTGGATGAGGCGATCAAATCTTCTTTCTATAACCAACATCACTTGTATTTAAAAACAATAATCGCAACATTAAGAGTTTAGTTTCCAACAGTTATATTGACCAACGGTCATATTTACCAACGGTCTTATAATAGTTGAAACCTAACCGTGTCATTTTAATTATACTCATTTCATTAAATAAATGAAATAGTTTTATTGAGTATAAAATAAAATAACACACAAAAATAGGAAACTAAAATTATTCAAAAGTTTTGGTCATTACAAAATCTACCTATTTCAAAGTCATAAATGCATGTGAAGTTGAATCTTTGGAATTCAAACAGTCACTTGGGCATAATAATATTTCAGATTAAAATAGTCAAAACTCCTTCAATTCATATAAAATAATTCATAAATTTAGTGGGTGTACACACAATACATAGTCAAATAACTAATATAAAGACCAAATTTCTCAATTCATTCTTGTAAGGTGTATAACACATGAAAATATTTAGATAAAAATTATGGAGTGAAAATGATCCCCCCCTCTCCCTATAAAATTGTATCTCCCTTTCATTTCAAGGGGTCTAAAACATGGGGTAACCTTAGTTTTACATTTATTAGTAGCATTTTAGGACATCATTTTCTATAATAGTGTTATACTTTTTAATATATTAACTCTCTTATTCATACCTTATTGCTTAAATTTTAATTTATATGTGTTCTCCCCCCATATTTCACTTCTCAACCCCATTAAAAATGGAAAACTAACCTCGAATTTTTTTGAAAGAGGGAATGGTGGATTTATTGAGTTTCATGTGATTCAGTTTCTTATCTTTATTCGACATTAGGAATTTTTGAGGTGGTGAATTGATTATGATGATTGGTTACCCCATTTTCACTATCATCGAAAATCTTCTTGTCGTTTATCATTTTCCTTCACTTCACTATTTGTGTCATGCATACAATAGAGCATGGAATGAGTATAGATATTCTATGAAGAGGTCTCCTAGATGACATTTAGAATATGATTTCCCCAAATATAGAGCTCTTAGTGTGGGTTAATCACATTTCAAATAAGAAGAGTGTGATAGGTCTTGATCACTACAATAAATTGAATATTTAGATTCATTTTGAACAATGATATCAATCACCATAAAATCCCAATGACATTTTAATTAATTCAATCTTCTAAATTTATTCTTTAATTCATTACATTTTTATATATATAGTATTTTATATTTCATTCATTTAAAAAAACCCTATTTATATTAGTTAATTTAGTTTTGTATTAGTTAGAATTCATAATTGTGATAATAGAAAATTAATTGTGTGTAAGATGCCTCCATGAGACCGAAACTAGGTTGTGAAACTATGGTAAACTATTTAGAAAATAAGAATTTAATTGACCAGGGATCCAAAAAAATCCCTGGATATTAATTTGATGTCGTTTCTCGAGAGTCTGAGTGCATTCACAAACTATTTTTCATAAAAATCCAAAAAAATAAAAAAATTCAAAAACTAAAAATATCTTCATTTCATATCATTATTTATTTAGGTTGAGATATATTATTTATTGATTTTTCATATTATTTTCCAATTGATGATTTTTTTAGTAGGGGTGAATTTTTTAAGTAACAAGGTGAAGAGAGCCATAAAAGAATGGAGGATATGAGAAATAAATTTAAGAGCATTTCTTCCTTCATTAGCAAATACAATGTCCAATTGTCAAGACAAAACAAAAAGAAAATTAAATCAGAAGAAATAAAGATTTTTCCACCTTAATTGTTTTTTGTATAAACCTATGGGATACCTTAATATTCAACTTTATTATCTAATCGTATCTCTTTTTTTACTTGAATAATTTTATAAAGCATACATTTTAATTGTACAATCATGGGATTATAACATGATTATAAATAAAATTGGTTAGATTTCATTGAAGATAAAAAATTAAGTGATTATCCCATATTTTAAAATGATAAATCAACTCCTATGTACCTCTCTCTTACTTTGGAATAAGATAAATAAGACCCTATTGAAATAGAATCCCAAGTGGCCTTGCCTGAAGAGATCATGTTTCATGCTAACCTACTTGAAGGGGAAGATTTATTTGTTGATTCTTCTTATTTTAATAATATTAAAGTGGAATTATTTTTTGAATTTCCCTTTGATAAATTATCTAAAATAGAACCACATGAGGAATCCATATGCATTGAAGATGAAGAGGCCACACAAGTAGTTCTTGTAAGCAAATATGACTCATTCTTTCTCTTTCCCCCATCTTCCAAGTTGTACCACATTACAATGTGGGAGGATCTTATGTACTCTATCCATGGGTTCTTCCCCAACTATTGAAAGGTAAAGATCATTAGAAGAATTATTTTTTGGTGGTTTAAGAGTAATAAACCCTATATATCTTCAAATTGGGGATAATCAACTAAAACTATTTGACTAGGGGAAATAAAAAACTTGAACCCATATGGGGGTCCAAACCATATTCTATTATCTTTTACCTTTATCTTCATTTTTCTTTGATTTTTATTATAGTTTTCTTAATTTCATGATTTATATATCTAAAGTGGCAGTATCTAGGAGCTTAAAACATGTATCCTACTAGAAAATAAATTCAAGTTGTATCTTTTCTTTCATTGTTTTTTTTCTACCCTTATATTTTTATTTTTATGACTTGAAATAAGGGGTAGTGAAATCTATGTGTGGGGGAGTTTCAACCTCCTCATTTGTTTTTGTGTACCTTTATTTTTTATCTTTTTATGAAAATTTAGCTGAAATTAATATAATTATAATTTTTCACACATGAAATGATTTTGATAAAGTTGAGATTATTTTTAAAAAATGGATTTTAAATTATTTTTTTGTGAGAACTTTTTCCTTGAAATGGAATTTTAAGAATTTTTGTAAGTTTGAATGATTTTTTAAATCCATACCTATGAAACACTGAATTGAAATATGTTTCCAATACTATGTGGAATCATAAAAAATTATCGCATATTATTCATAATACCCACACTTTCTTGATAGAAACTTAGATTTTTTGTGAGAAATATAACTTATAATATTTCTCTTTCGAATATTTAGAGTTCATAAAAAATTGACATGATTGATGCATTTTTATTGGCTAGAAAAAATTTATTATGAGACCTACCCTTTAAATATACCCCTCATTATCCCTTAGATTCCATGAATTTCTTTATTGTTTTAATCCACATTACAATATTATTTTTCATTACGTACCCTCACTCTTGGTATTTTTGAATGGATATTTCAAGTTTGGGAATGGGGAATGGTTCTTTAATGTGTTTTATTTGGGATCTGTTTCATTTTTGGGTGGTTTGAGGTGTGTGTAAATATTTTTGGTAATGAAGAACAATATAATTGGATATTATTCATCATATTTTTATTTTATTTTTTTCATCTAGTACTCTTTAAAAAAAATGAAAAACAAATAAAAGAAAAAAAAATAGAGATGATATTGAATTTATCATTGTAATTTATTTTTTGACTCATGTCCCTATATAAAATTAAGGGCATGAAATTTCATTCATTTATTTTATTCAATTTTCATCTCATCTTCCATGTAAAAAAATCAAAAAATTAAAAAAATTAAAAAAAAGTTGTTCCTTTTTAGAGCTTTAAAAAAATATATAAATGAAACAAAGGGGATAATTTGGATGAAATAATTCATTATAATAACTTATTGTCTCATGTAATATTTCATAAAAAAGTGGTTAGTGTAATTTTTTACATTTTTAAGGGGTATTGAGTGAGGATTTTTTTTGTGTTTTCACTTAATTATTCATGCATTGTACTTAAGAGTCCAACCTCCTCTTTTCGACCTTAACTTTTTTTGAAAACCTTTTCCACCAACCCTGAGACACAAAAAATTATCTAAAAAAAGAACTCATGATTTAAAATATTTTCATGTCTCCTAGTGTGGATAAATTATAATTTTCACAAGCCTATGGTGATATGTGTATTATCCAAGTATGATCATAACTCCATATTCATCTTATCTTTTGTGAAGAGTGACATAAAAATTTAATGTGAGGTAGGTTATGATTGGTACATGGATGGATTTTTTAGGTTGAAAAATTTAAATGTGGGGAATTAATATTAAATTGAATCATTTTTCATAGAGGATACATGATAGAATTCTATTTTTTGAAAAGATCATGGATGTTTTCGCATTTTTGATTCTCATGTGAATTTTGATTTGGATATTTGATGATTGCCTGAGAGTGTAATGTTTAAGTGTGGGGGATTTATGAAGCTAATATTTTTATCATTTTATACTATAATTAAAATTTTATAATCCCACCATATTTTCATTTTATGGGAAACTATCCCATTTTTAGATATTATTAGTATTTTAAGCTTAATTAAAAAATGGCCTACTTTTTATTTTTAACTATTTTTATTTTATTCTTTATTTAAGACAATAATTTTTATAAACTAAATGAAATTTTAAAATTCTTTTTTGAAGGATTCAATACATCATGGTATTAATTTTATTAAACTGGATTGAAATCTCAATCTATATTTTAAAGGTCCAAAACCAACTCACAATTTGGGTCTTGAAAACTGTGGACAGATCTGAAAAGTTTAAAGTTGATATTATATATTGAAGAGTGATAGCCCAATGGATCTAAACCATCAAATAGAGGTAGAAAAAATCTATTAGAATAACTTTATTAAATATTTCCATGACTGAATCTACCTTTTTCAATGTTATAAATTTATTGTAAGTTGATGCTTTGGAATTCAAACAATCACCTAAGTAGATTATGTTTTCAGAGTAAAAAAGCCATAAATACTTCAATTTTTTTCCAATAAAGATGAAATATCATTTGTTCACCACCAATACATAGACAAAAAACTTTTATGAAGAACAAAATTCCCAATTTGGTTATTTAAGTGGTCTAACAAGTGCAATCATTTGGATGAAAATTATAGATCGAAAATGAGCCCCCCTCTCCCTATAAAAATGTATCTCCCCTTCATTTCAAGGGGTTAGAAAGATAGGGGTAAATTTAGTTTTACATTTTTCACTAGCTTTTTAAGAATTTACTTTCAATAATATTATTATACTTTGAATATATTATTTATCTTATTCATACCTTCTTTCTTTCATTTTTATATTTATGTGTTCTCTCATTATATTTCCCTTGTGAACTCCACTAAAAATGGAAAACTAACCTCGATATTTGTTTGAGGGAGGTAATAGTGGTTTAATTGAGTATCATGTGATTAAATTTATTATCCTCATTCAATTATAGTAATTTTAGAGTTGGTTAAATTGATTATGGTGATCTATGTCCTCGTTTTCTCTATCATCTAAATTCTCCTTCTCGTTTATCATTTCCCTTCCCTTCACTATTAGTGATGTGAATATGGTGGAGCATGGGATGATTAGTGATGGAAGGTGAAGAGGTATCATAGATGAATTTCATAAGATTATTTCCTTGTATGAAAAGGTCTTGTTATGGGGTAATCACATTTCAAATGATAGGGCGTAGTTTTACAGTTCTTGATCACTACATTGAATTGAATATTGTGATTCATTTCAAATAATGATACCAATCATTGTAACCTCCCAAGAATAGTTTACACCATTAATTATTCTAAATTTAATCTATATTTAATTTCATTTATATATATATTGTATTTTATATTTCATGCATTTCAAAACCTGCTTTTATATTAGTGAAGTTAGTTTTCTATTTGTTAGACTTTATAATAGTGAAAATAGAAAATTCATTGTGTTT
Organism: Viscum album; assembly: GCA_963277665.1. Lineage (NCBI taxonomy): Eukaryota > Viridiplantae > Streptophyta > Magnoliopsida > Santalales > Viscaceae > Viscum > Viscum album. The sequence continues at coordinate 91,274,415 of OY728154.1, forward strand.
TAGTGTCCTCCACGAGATCGACCCCAGGTTGTGCCACTACAGTACACTCTTAGGAAAATTAGAATTTAATTTAAAATGGATAAGCAACAAAACCTCACATAAAAGAAATATTTATAGATATAAATGGTGAAAATATGTGTTTACATGGAAAATGTTGAAAAGATATTTTGTTCACACTTTGATTAAAATTAACCATATGAACAACGTTACAAATTTCATTTAAACTTTTTTATAAAAGTAAAATTATTATAAAATGAAATCTATCAATTATATATTCATATATAAGTACACTCAAAAAGTCATCCAATGAATATGGACATGGAAAAGGGAGGTTCATGGCTTAAAAGAATATATAGGGCTAGTTTCACTTATAAGAAACACTTCAGGTAAAATATGATTCACAAGGGAAATGAAATTTTAAAGGGACATGTAAAACCCCATGAATAAACTGAAAATGGTAAAATTAATTCATTAGGAATTAATCATTCCATATAAAATATATCATGGTGCATAATATGAAATATGACTCAAGAAATTAAATTTGAGATAAAAAACCCCTTACCATAATTCCTCACTTCCAAAAACTTGAATCTTCTATATATAAAAAATAAATATATCAATAAAATATTTAATAACAATATTAATTTCTATAACAATTTTATGAACTTTTTTATAATTGTTCTCAGTATATATATTAGTTAGTTATTATCTATTTTTAATATCGAGTGTTGGTAATCTTGATCATTTTGAACTAGTTTTTTAATAACAGTGTTGTTTATAATTCTTCTACCAAGGTTCATTATTACCAAGTCATACATGTTATAATAATTTATGATTTATAATCATTTATAATGTCATAATTTCATTATATGATATTGTTTTATGATCCTTAAAGATTAAATTGTTGATGATCATGTTTAGGTAATTTTAAACAAATGAATGTTGGTATCTTAATTAATGAGTTTAATATTGATGTTATTATTAATAAAAAAACAAAAAATTATTTAATTGTTTATATAATATATTATAATTTATTATATTATCATAATCATCCATGATATTATTTTATACCATTTTTCAATTAGGTGGTTAGACTTACACAAACAAGAACATACCATAATAAAAGAATGATTATAAAGTGATTTAGTTGTAATAAAATTTTTACCGATGAATAATGATATTTATTTTATGTTTTATTAAATTAATAAATCATAATTGTATAAATATATATTTATGTATAGAATAATATTTAAAGGATACAAAATTATTTCATAGAAAGAATTAATTGATTTTCTTCTTAGTACATCTGTTTTAGATGGTTGAATTTACAATGATCATTTTTTTTCTCATTTCAACATTAGGTTGACAATTTAGTATTAATAAAATCATACTAATTTCATAAACACAATTTTTATCCATTACATTACCCATTAGGACCATCCATGCAAGGTGGTGAAGGAAAAACATGATGGTTTGTAGAGGCGGTAGTATGCACGTATGCTTGAAGGTTATTTTTGTTTTCCTCAAGGGAAAAGGGGAAAGATGGATAATAATTATTACCATAATATAACAACATTAAGTATACTATAAATACTAAATTTATCATATAATAATGTTAACAATATATTTTAAAGGGAAAGATATAAAAGAAACAATGTTAGGGTAATGTTATTACTTACATTGACAACTTGAGATTTCTCTTAGTATTCTCCTTGGAAATAAAGACCTTAAGATAAATAATTGAGACCAGATTCATATGATAATGATATAGGATTATATGAGGATAAAAATTTCAAAGTTTCAGGTTTAAATTCTAAGGGATATGTGTAGGATTAAGTGGTGGAAGTGATCCCCTTTTATAATTGAAGAGAAGAGTAATTTTGAAAGCACTTGTAACATTTTGATAATGTTATGTCACTATTCAAGGGTAAAAGGATCCAAAAGTGTAAAATAGTGAAGTTAAGTAGTTTTTGAAAATATAAACCTCATAAACACACGTTTATTCATTTTTTTAAGTGTTTTATATCTTTCACATTTAATAAAACATTTTTAGCATTTTTTACTTTTACGTAGGAAACTTATTTTTTAACCATGGTAATTAATTACAATGTCCAAAATTAAAATTAAAATTATTAACTAATATTAAAATGTAACGCCCCGACCCCAGTTACCCAGAGTCGGTGCATTATTACATAAAATTGTCATGATCACAAAAGATCAAGTCTCGAAAGACCGATTAGTTTAGTAGCCTTGGAAACACTAGATACATTCATAAGTCTTACATTACATCATAAAGTAAAAAACTACAACAACACAGTCTCCATAGTCCACACTCATATCCCCTAAGACCATCCCTGCAGGTTAGTCATAAAATAATTCTTCACATCCTGGGATGAATAAAACATAGAAAGGGGTGAGCTCATATGCTCAGTAAGGATAACAATATAGCAGAAACTTTCATAAATAAGATTAAACATTTAAGGCAATGTATAACTAAAACAAAATCCTTTTAAACTAGAACTTTAGCATAATATGGAAGAAATAAAATGAAATAATTCCATTTACATATTCACATTGATATTCTACTAGTCGAATAATCACATGCAATATCAATAACCACTTTCATAATGATGGAATGCATAATGTCAGATTATCATAACCACAGAGTCAAGGCCTTGTGCCAAGACTCGAAATAAGATTTTTTCAAGGCCTTGTGACAAGACATTAGTTTGTCTCTTGAGTCCTACCGATGAATCGAGGATCTATAGCGGGCTCCACCAATCACTTAATAAGTCCAATGCATTCCTCATATGAACAGGTTTAAACGTAACATAAACATTCGTATTAAAACTAGTATACGAAATTTCAATACTTTCTCCATAAACCATGAATGGTATAAAAATAACACATCCACAGTCAAACATATCACAAAACCTTAAATACAATATGGATGTTTTGTATCATAATAAATCAACTTCAAATAAGCTTAAAATCCATCAAAGGATGTTGACATAGATGAAATAAAAACTATTTGAGAGAAATATCTCTTTTTTGAAATCATTTAAAAGTAACATAACTATAAAAGAAAACATTTACTTTAAAAATATTCTTATAATATTGTAAAGGAATAATCAACGATTTTATAACAATGGAAAATAGCCACACCCACCGTATAAGTTAAAAAAAGACATTCTTACCTTAATTCTGTCGAAAAGGTTAAAAAGGTCCTTGTTTGGAAAACAACAGAAAGATTACTTTATAAACATCTTATAAAAAGTCAAACAAGGGTATAAATGACTTTAACCCTTAGTCTATAAAATATTAAGATTGTTTTGAAATACATTTTTAAGAAACATGAATGTGGATGATAAAGAGGTCCCAGTGGATAATTATGTATAAACAACCTCGGATAATGAAGAGATTGTGAAATAAACACTTACCTTGTACTTTTCCTTGGTCGAGGGTATTTTAACCTCCTTTATAATAGATAAATCATTGTTATTAAATTATACAATAATCATATACATAAATATGATATCATATATGATATTTTAATATTGCTTTGTTAATAATATTTTAGTAGTATTGTCGTTTCAGGTGTTCACTTACTCGTTTTCTTTTATATGTTTTGCTACATAAACCATGTTTGTTATCCATAAGTCGTATCTTATTCATATCCAGAATTATATCAAGTCCTTAAACATTATTTTTAATCATCAAATGAAAATTAGTCTTGAATGGATACGATTTGGAATGAATCTCATCGCGTTCGTGGAGATGGTAGTTCGTACGTACACACAAGCGACAATATCATTCTTTTGATATAATACATAATTGAATGGTGTATCATATATATAGAATAATTGCCATGTTATATTTATTATTTACATGAATTACACATTATTATTATACCCATCCAAATAATAATGTATTGAATAACAATTACACCACGACGTGGAGACGGTAAGCCGTACGTACGTACATATGGTGACATGTCATTCAAGGGATGGATATAATAATGAATTTCATTGTTACATATTTATAGTAACATCAAATTATATAGAAGATACTGGATTTATTATTTTATAATGGAATCAACAAAGAAAAAGGAAGTGGAAGAAGAAAGGAACTTGAAAGAGGTGGTGAGATTTTTACCTCTTCTTCAGGTTCTTCCTTTTGATTTGATCAAAAGGGCTCCTTAAGTTGTCTTTATGACTAAAGTAAGGACTCTAGGACTAAATTAGGGAAGTTGAGAGGATATTTGGGTAGGGTTTGGCCAAACCAAAAGGCTTTGAAGGTATGAATTTTAGATAAGGGGGAGTGTCCTTTTATAAGGGGGGGTGAGGGGCACCTTAGGAAAAACTTAAAATATTATTTTATAATAAATTCATATTCGGTTTATAATGGCTCCAATGTGACTTATTTAGAGGCTAAGGTTGATATGGGTCTAAAAACTTTCAACCAATAGATTTTATATAGGTTTGGGTTACTATATTGAACTTATCATTTATATTTAACTCTTAGTTAAATAGTTTGACATTTACCATGTCTCTTTGTATTTTTCTATTATATGGTTAATAAACTTACTGTAACAAGCCAAGCCAACTCCAAGTGGTTAATTATTAATATATATAACCTTATCTAAGTCATTTTTCTGAACCTTATATTTTTAGTAATAGATTATCAATTAATAATATAATATTTGTTTTAAATACTCATTTATGTCAATTTAGACACTATTTAATAATTGATTTTTGTTAAAGTTTTAACAACTTTATTAATTGGAAATAAATTCTTTAATAAATCCTAAAATGTCATATTAACCTATAAAATTAGTGTAATTCATAAAAAGTCTCAAATTACCTTTATTTGGATATTTATAATATTAATTATTTTAATATTTCATTTATTAGGTAATTACTGCAACACCATTGTGTCATAAATAAATTAAATTATTTAATGAATAAAAATTATAAATAAAATACCATTATGTAGGAAATATTTTTATCTTTCTAATTAATATTTATAATTTAATTTATCTTCTGTATAACCCTATATTAAAAATGTTTTAGTTATTAAACTTTGATTTTAACCCTTTTAACTCTTCTTTGAATTAAATAATAATAAATGTCCTAATCTAATCCAAGTGGACGAAAGAGGTTCATATTTTATTCATAAGGTTATTTTTGGTCGAATTATACTTATCAAATAGAATTATGACATGCGTTAGGGTAATAATAATATCAGTTTTACCCTTAATTACTTTATTTACTTTTAACCGTGGTAAATAAAAGTCAAAAGTTACTATTCACCAAATATTATTTTTATCTTATTGAACCAAATTTAACTCCTTGATATTTACCGTGTCTCTTTTATTTTTGAAATTCCACTCACAGAAGCAGTAAATTTATGTTTAATGTGAATTTGTAAATTCTCCTAGGAGGTGGGTAAAAGACGGTGAAAAGTTCAATAAAATTTTTATATATCTAAAATTATTCTAAACTAACTCAAATGAATTAAATTGAACCTATATAGTTATTATATATCTATTTTGACCTTAAATAAATTTAAATAAAATAAACAAATTATTTAAATAAAAATTTGGTTTTAAACTATAACTCAGTCTTTTTTCACTATTCATCAAAAATTGAATGTTTTCAGAAAAATACCAAAAATTCATCGTACGCTAATTTCGATATTCCGAATCCAAAAACAAAATCCATTTTAAAAGATAATATTTATATAATTTCAAAAATTTGTCATTACTATTCATAACGGCTAGTTTGATTGGTTGTGGTGTGTTAGAACTCGAAGTTGTGTACAACACACGCTATTGTATTATTCAAAGATAAGTGTACCATGGAAGCATGGGGTGTTACATTTTCCCCTCCTTTAAATAATTTCATCCTCAAAATTTCTAGAATATTACTGCACAAAAAGACTCTGGTGTTTCTTCATCATAAGTTCCTCAGGTTCCCACGTTGTCTCTTCCATCTTATGGTTTTTCCATAGAACTTTTACCAAGCGAGTCGTCCGGTTTCTCAGAACTTGTTCTCTTGTATAAAGAATTCTGACGGGCTCTTCTCAATAAGAAAAATTAGGTTCCAGTTCTAATTCTTCATAGGTGAGTACCTGTGTTGGGTCAGGCATGTATTTTCTCAACAGTGATAGGTGGAACACATCGTGAACTTTGGAGAGATTTGGTGGCATTTCCAAATAGTAAGCTACAGCCCCAATTCATTCTAGAATTTCGAAAGGTCCTATGTACCTGGGACTCAATTTACCTTTCTTACCGAAACGTATAACTCCCTTCTATGGAGATACCTTCAAGAAAACATGATCTCCTACCTGAAATTTCAAATCCTTCCTTAGGTTATCGGCATAGCTCTTATGCCTACTTTGAGCTGCTTTGATGTGGTTTTGGATTACCTTCACCTTTTCCATCGTTTCCTCCACCAGTTCTGGGCCTACAAGTTTTCGTTCACCAAAATCATCCGAACAAGTTGGTGTGAGACATCTATTTTCATATAACGCTTCATATGGTGCCATCTGAATACTTGATTGGAAGCTATTGTTATAGGAAAATTATACCATAGGTAAATATTGATCCCACATACCTTGAAAACCAAGTGAAAAAGATCTCAACATGTCTTATAAGGTTTGAATAGTCTTTTCTGATTGTCCATCAGTTTGAGGGTGGTAGGTAGTGCTCAAATGAAGTTCAGTATCAAGGGCTTTCTAAAGACTTTTCTAGAATCTGGATGTAAAACAGGGAGCATGATCAGAAAAAATCTATACCTGTACACCATGAAGTCTTACAACTTTATTAATATACAGTCTTTCTAAACATTAAAGTGGTAAATCTTCTCTTATAGTAAGAAAATGTGCTGACTTGGTAAGACGATCAACAATGACCCATATTGCATCATTCCTTTTAGGAGTCTTTGGTAGCTCCATGACAAAGTCCATCGTAATATCATCCCATTTCTGCTCAGGTATGGGAAGAGGTTACATGACTCTTCCAGGCTGTTTCCTTACAGCTTTTACTTGTTGACAAACCATACATCTTGACACAAAATCAGCAATCTCCCTCTTCATGTTGTCCAACCAAAAATTTTCCTTCAAATATCTATACATCTTAGTGCTACCAGGGTGTATAGATAAATTAGAGCGATGATCATTATCCAATAATTCTTTTTTTAGATCAGGTATATCGGGAACACAAAGTCTCTTCCCAAATTTCAAAATTCCATCTTCATACACAAGGTCACTCAATCTCCCATCATTCACAGCTTTAATCTTCTTTTGAAATTCTTCACCATCGGTCTTAGAACTCTTTATCCTTTATAGTAAAGATGGTTTAGAAACCATTTGAAAAAGTATCAATGTTTCACCTTCCATGGTAATTACCATATCCATCATCACTAGATCAATGAAAATAGGACCCCTTTCAACTCTCATCTTGTTCAAAACTCCATGATCCTTTCTTCTCAAAGCATCTACCACCTTATTTGCCTTCCCCGGGTGGTAGTGTATCATGCAATCATAATCCTTGATTAGTTCAAGTCATCTCCTTTGCCTCATGTTGAGTTATTTCTATGAGAAAATATACTTCAAACTCTTGTGATCAGTATAAATCTCAAATTTTCACCATATTGATAGTGTCTCCATATCTTCACTGCAAAGATTACAGCTACTAACTCAAGATCTTGAGTAGGATAGTTTTGGTCTTGAATTTTTAGCTGTTGTGATGCATACACAATATAGAAGGATCAATATAGATTCTAAACCAATAAAACTGTGTACCTCAGTTATACTCGTCAGTGCTGGAAATTCTTGGATTGTCTTGGTCTTAGAAGGATCAATATAGATTCCATCCTTGGAGACAATATGGCCAAGAAAAGAAATCTCCTGAAGCCATAATTCACACTTGCTAAACTTCCCATATAATTCATGTCTTCATAGAGTCTTCAATATAATGCTCAGGTGATTTTTATGATAATTGTAGATTTTGGAGTATACAAAGATATCATCAATAAATACCACTACAAATTCATTAAGATATTCCTTGAAAACTCTGTTCATTAGGTCCATGAAAATAGAGGGTGCATTAGTCAGCCCAAAAGGCATTACTGTAAATTCATAATGCTCATACCTGGTTCGAAATGTTATCTTCAGAATGTATTCCTTCTTCACACACAACTGATGATATCCAGATCGAAGATCAATCTTTGAGAAGTATTGTTCTCCATGAAGTTGGTCAAATAAATCATCAATGTGTGGTAGGTGATCCTTGTTATTTATTGTTATAGCATTGATCTCCTTGTAGTCAATGCACAACCTCATAGATCCATCTTTCTTTTTAACAAAAAGAACAGGGGATCACCATGGAGAAACACTTGGGTGAATAAATCCCTTATTACTCAATTCCTCTAGTTGTTTCTTTAGTTCCACTAATTTCACAGTTTCCATTCTATAAGGGGTCTTCGATATGGGCCTTGATCCAGGAATTAAATCAATGGAAAACTCAATTTCTCATTCTGGAGGATGTCCTAGAAAATCCTCTGAAAAAACATCAACATATTCTTTCACAATAGGTACATAACCAATTTGAACATTAATTTCCTCACCCATAGTTATTTCATTCTCTTCCTCCCCAATAATTGAATTTAGTTGAGCTACTGGGGGTAGATCTAGATAAGAATTAGGTGGTGACGATTCTGCTCTAAAGATAAGGTGTTCCTTATCATCATCATCAAAAATGGTAACCTCCTTCTTCTTACAATAAATCTTCAAATCATAGTCCGAAATCCAATCCATACCGAGGATTATATCAAACTCAATCATAGGTATGACAATGAGATCAGCAGATAAAGAACATTTATATGCTCTAATGGGAACTGATTCATAGAACTTTGTAGCAACGATACTTCCCTTAGGAGTATTAACTAAAAACTACCTTGTTAAATAAAATTGGAAATATCTAATTTTCTTATGAAATTGGGAAGATATGAAACAATGCAATGATCCAAAATCAAATAATGAATTTTCTAAACTTGAGGAAACCATTAAATTACCTGCCACCACGTCTTTAGGAGCTTCTACCTCAGCAGTAGTGATAGAATAAGATTGGCCTTGATCCCTTGGCCTTTTCTGAGGTAAGTTCCCCTGACTCTTAGGACATTAATTTTCATAATGTCCCATCTCCTTGTAATTGTAGTATTGAACATCAGAATCTTCTTTATTCCCCTCGCAATCACAATCTTGGTGGCCTTTTTCACCACACTTGTAACAGACTCTCATTCCCTTCAGGAAAGTACCAGGGTGTTTCTTCCCACATTTACTATAGGATGGATGTTCAACTTTTACCATCTTCCCCTTATTTTCATTTCCATAGTGATCAGTAGGTCTATTCTTCTGTTGTTTTTATTTAAAGTCATAATACTTAGAGAATTCCTTTTCTGTCTTGATAGCACATGGTACAATATCTTCGTACAACGAGAAGGATTGTGAGACTAATGCTCGATGGAGAAATGTTTTTAACCCATCAACGAAATGATATATCTTAATTCTTGGGTTAAGTATATAATCTGCAGCATACCTCGCTAACCTTTTAATGTTAGCCTCATATATTGCGACATTCTCATCCTCCTTTTGTCTCAGACTCAGAAATTGCCTTTCCATATCTTCTCGATGGTTACGAGGAAATTATTTTTCTAATAAAAGATCTTTGAACTCTCTTCATACCATATTTGATACTTCATCATTTTCCTTTGTGTTTTGAATCAATGACCACTATTGGTCAGCATCTCCAGTGAGGCGGTAAACTAACATGATAACTTTTTCCCTTTCACTACTCCTCAAGGTGTGGAAAATTTTATCTAAGGAATTTATCCATTGCTCAGCTACTAATGGATTTGTACTCCCATTGAATTTTGGTGGTTGATTCCTCATGAAGCGATCTAACTTTGATCCTACACGCTATGGATCTGGGTGCTCCATATGGGTAAAGTTATTATTCATAACCTGAGTGAGTTGTCCCAGTATGGTGATAAGATGATCAGAACCAATTGTATCACAAGCTCCACTATAATTATCTTGAGTATTAGGGAAATCCCTACATGGAGTGCATGAATTGATATGGTTTCTATTTCTTCCAGTAGGCGCCATTTCTAAACAATGGCCTAAACTAGATTAGTTTATGAATTGAAATACATAATTCCAAACTTCTAAAACACTTAACATAAATTAAAAAATTTATAGATATAATCCATAATAATAAAAATGTTTTCTTTGAGGAATTATATACCCATAAACCCTTCATAATAGTTTATAAGTAAAATGATAATTATCCTAAGCATATCTCCCAGGAGTGTCGTAACCAAGAGTACAGTAAGGCTCGTTTTCATGCACCAGTTCCCGTTCAAGTCTAGCTCAAATCAGTATTTTCGGGTTTTACCCCTAGGTACATCTGTGCCAGAGCCGCCTCTACCTGCTCATATCCAGACATGGATGTATTTCTTGGAAAACTCACAAAATATCTACAATAACAAAATTCTAGGAAGTTCTTCTATAATAATCCTCAAAGTCTATCTTAGGTCTATATGCTCTAATCAGAGTTTATCTAAATCTAGATTGAAAGGTTTTTACTAAACTTCCTCTAATACCAACTGTAACTCCCCGGCCCCAATTACCCAGAGTCAGTGCATTATTACATAAATTTAGCATGATCACAAAAGATCAAGTCTCGAAAGACCGATTAGTTTAGTAGCCTTGGAAACACTAGATACATTAATAAGTCTTAAATTACATCGTAAAGTGAAAAACTACAACAATAGAGTCTCCATAGTCCACACTCATATCCCCTCAGACTATCCATGCATGTCATTCATAAAATACTTATTCACATCCTGGTAAAAATAAAACATAGAATGTGGTGACCTCAGATGCTCAGTAAGGAAAAAAATATAGCGGAAACTTTCATAAATAAGCTTAAACATTTAAGGCAATGTATAACTAAAACCAAAGCCTTTTAAACTTGAACTTCAGTATAATATGGAAGAAATAAAATGAAATAATTCCATTTATATATTCACATGGATATTTGACTAGTCGAATAATCACATGCAATATCAATAACAACTTTTATAATGATGGAATGCATAATTGTAGTGGTGTGGAATAACTTCTAGTGGACTATAATTGATACCTATCAGGGCACTCCATAGACAGCTACACCCCATAGGCAGGACACACCACCATCCCCAGTGGCAGCCATTTTCTCATGAAGCCCTTGGACGGAGAGCCATGCTTCGTCCAATGCTCACATGTGAGAGTTCCCAAGGATTGGATTCATTCCTACCTACTTCGCCTCTGATACCAAATATCGAGACCCAAAGCTTGACATACATGGACATTACATTACTTTTGAGGAATATCTAATACATAAAAAAAACATACACCAAAGGACCGTAATAGTTTAGTGTCTTTGGAAACTCGAAATATAATCTTCTAATCTTGGTGAAAGATCTTCAACATCTCCCATAAAGATCTTCCCTTTTTTTCTTACCTAAAACCTTTCTTTATATCCTGGGGAAAATAAAACATATAAAGGGTGAGTTCAAATGCTCATTAAGGGTAAGCATGGAGAAAATAAGACAAACCATATATATTTGAACTTCAAAACATGAACATATAGTTTACACATCCAAATCTTGAGTTGTGAAATAAATCTTGGCAGTACGTAAGGCATAGGTCATAAAGGAACATCAATGATAATAAAATATCATAGTAATAAAACATTTATTTTTGGAAAAACATTAAGCACATGATATGATTTCCATAGTAGCCAATTCATTGCTCCAAAGACCATCTTAGTGGACAAAGTCCCTTTTTGAATCGAGTTCACTCCTCGTTCCAGTCCTGTATCACTGAACCGGATTAACTTACCATTCCATCCATGTATATCTCATGAGATATAAATATTTACCCATTGTGTTTGAGGGATATATAGGTCCCACCCATCTCATAATTAAATCATTATTACGTGTTCCACAACATAAACATAAATCATTCATCATAAACCAAAGAATAAAATGGGTTTCATAAACATCTTCCCACCATAATATAAACAAATGGATATCATTTCATCATAAGAAAAGTGAAACCATGTAAATAATAGAGAAATTATACTTGAAACATACACATATGAAATAATTTCATCTTATATGGAAAATGGTTTTGGTAAAACACTTGAAATGTATTCTTGATGAAAATAACCTTTCTTATTCAAAATCATTTTCTTTTCACAAAATGCCATGCAATTTTAAAAGAAAATGATTTTGTTGATAACAGTCATGGAATCTTGTAGAGTAATCTTCATGAAAATAAGGCTTTATAAAACCATAAAAATCCATTCATGCCGTATAAGTTAAAAAACATTCTTCTCATACTTTTGCTGGAAAAGTCAAAAAGTACCACGTATGGTAAACAAAAGAAAGATTCCTTCCATAACACAAAGTAAAAGTCAAATAGGGGTAAACATGACGTTAAAAATATGTGTAAGAATATTAAGAATGTTATGAAAAATATTTTTATGGATGTGGATGAAAAACATAACCCCATTAAATACTTATGAATAAACAATCTCGGATAAGAACGAGATTGGAATAGTTATCCCTTACCTTAGGTCCAATATAATTCGTACGTATCCGAACCCCCTGTATAATGATTTAAATAATGTAATTGACTTATTACAGAATCATATTCATTGTTATTATTTCATATATGCTTAACTAATGACTTTATATTACCCGTTCTTTTGTAAATTCCATGTTAAAATAGCGTTTTAGGTAAAATCGTTTTATTTATCGTACGTGTTTGGACTTGTTGTTAATGATATTTTTATTACTTATATCATGATTTAATTACTTCCAGAATGTAAATCATGATTTATATATCATATATATTTAGTATATATATATATATAATAGATAGATAAATGAAATGAAATACACCGTTCATGGAGACGGTAGGCCGTACGTACGCATGAACATTGTTTTCCTTTTCTTATTGACTGGAATGGAAGTAAGTAAATGAAATATATATATACATAAATACAGCAGCTTTATCATGTCATATATTTCATTATTATTCATTATATATACTTTATAATCATTCTTGAATGGTTAACATGGAGAATGAATCTCATCACGTCGTGGAGACGGTAATCCGTACGTACGCACGAGTGATGATATCATTCCAATAATTATTGAATTGAATTGGAGTGGATGATATAATCTATTAGAATCAGTATGATGTTATAATAACTATATATAGTTATTGTTTACACCATTATACCCATCCAATTATGGTGGTGGTGGAAAAACATATTACAACACGGAATGGAGACGGTATTCTGTACGTACGCACGCGCGGTGATTTCGTTTTCCATAGGATGGATAGAAGGTGAAATGGGGTTGTTTAATATTTACAATAACATATTATTATATTATTGATACTGATGTTATTACTTTATAATGAAACAACTAAAGAAGAAGAAGTAGAAGAAGAAAGAAAACTTGAAAGAATCGGTAGAAGAGATTACCTCTTCTTCGACGCACCTCTTTTAAGATTCCTCTTAAGTCACTAGAGTTGGTATTTTGAGGAGACCATAACTTCTATAATGTTTATATGGAAGTTTATAAGGTAAATGGGAAGGGTTTTTCCGAGCTTGAAAGCTCAAAATTGTGTATAAAGAAGAGAGAGGAGGTGCCCTTTTATAAGGGAGGAGAGGGGCACCTTAGAAAAAACTTAAATTATTATTTTATAATAAAGTCATATTCTGTTTATAATAGCTCAAAATTTATTTATTTTGAATCTAAAGTGGGTATGGGTCGAAATATTCTCAACCAATAGGTTTTATATAAGTTTAGGCTACTATTTTAACCTTATCATTTAGATTTAACTCTAAGTTTAATAATTTAACTTTTACCGTGTCTTCTTGTTTTCTTACACTATATGGTTAATAAAATTACTATAACAAGCCAAAAAAACCCCAAGTGGTTCATTATTGATATATATAACCTTATCTAAGTCATTTGGCTGAACCTTATATTTTTAGAAATATAATAACAATTAATAATATAATATTTTTTTTAAAAACTATTCTATGTCAATTTTGACACTATTTGGTAATTGATTTTTGTGGAAATAATAACAGCATGATTAGTAAGAAAAAATTTAATTAAATCAATACTAACATGTCATATTAACCTAGAAAATTATTTTATTTCATAAAAAGTCTCAAATTACATTTATTTGGGTATTAATAACATCAGTTATGTTTATATTTAATTAATAATGTAATTTCTGCATCGTCATTGTGTCATAAATAAATTAACTTATTTAATGTATAAAAATTATCAATAAAATTCTATTATGTAAGAAATCTTCTTATCTTTCTAATTAATATTTATAGTTGAATTTATCCTATGTATAACCGTATATTAAAAATGTTTTAGTTATTAAACTTTCATTTTAACTCTTTTAACTATTCTTTAAATAAAATAATAATAAGTGTCCTAATATAATCCAAGTGGACCTAAAGGGTAATATTTTATTACTAAAGTTGTTTTTGGTCGAATTAAACTTATAAAATAGAATTAGGACATGTTTTAGGGTAATAATAATATCATTTTTTACCCTTAATTACCATATTTACTTTTAACCGTAGTAAATAAAAGTAAAAAGTTACAATTCACCAAAAATTATTTTTATCTTATTGAACCACATTTTAGTCTTTTATATTAACAATTTCTCTCAAATTTTCTAAATTTAACTCAGATAAGTGGTAAATTTAAGTTTTATGTACAATTGCAAATGCTCCTAGGATGTGGGTAAAAGACGGTAAAATGTTCAATAAAATTTTTATGTATCTATATTATTATAAAATTACTCAAATGGATTACATTAAAATTATATAGGTATTATGTATCTATTTTTACTGAAAATAAATTTAAATAAAATAAATTACTATTTAAATAAAAAGTCAGTTTTTAAATAGCAACCCAGTGTTTTCACTATTCATAAAAAATTGAATGTTTTCAGAAAAATACCAAAAATTTACCCTAGGATAATTTCGATATTATGAATCCAAAAATTAAGTCCATTTTGAAAGATAAAATTTATAAAATTTCAAAAATTTGGTATTACTATTCATAATGGCTAGTTCATAATAATATTATTATAATATCTTGTTTAGTGAAACTCGGTATTGCGTACAACACACGCTATCGAGGAAGGTTGCTCTGGTGTGAAACACAAGCCTAGAATAGTTTTCAAGTATATTGTAAGCTAATAATGTGTTTTGTATAGCACAATATAATCTTGGTGTAGAATACAACACAAGACAACAAAGTAATTAAAAATAGTATTTCCCATAAAATCTCGGGGTGTTACATTCTACCCCCCTTAAAATGAATTTCTCCCTCGAAATTTGTCGAGGTTATAAATGGTTTACTACTTGAATTTTTATTTCATAGAAACCCACATCGTAAAATGGAATACTAAAACTTCATTTTAAAAAGGAAAGTTAGAATCATAACGGTCACCCAAAGTAACTCAGTACTGGGTTTCCACATAGGACAACATAGGTGAAAATATGGATATGGAAGAGAAATCTAACCATCAAGTTCTGATGGAGAGTGGTAGAGAACATGGCTATGAAAAATCCATCAATCACAAAGCCATAAATTTGTGATGATTTAAGGTACCATCTAATTCATCGGGTATGAGGGTACTATGACAATGTTTTTAGTTCTCAAGATCATTTCCCTAATGTTGAAAAATTGTTGAATTAAAAGAAATACTTACTTGATTTTGGTACAATCTCACCGTTGTTCGTGACTTGAACAATTTCAACTTAATCTATTAAATAAATGAATTTGAATTTGTCATTCGTTAAGTGTTAGCAGATCAAGTGATAGAATGATAGTTCATTCCATCTGTTTCTATCGCAAAAAGTTTAGCACAATTTATTAAATATACATAAGTCCATCTATGCTGATATTAATCGTATATGGTTTTTTAAATGGACTTATACTTCATCTATCATAGCGCTTAATAAAATAAAACTAGTTTCTACTAATCAGGGACTTCTTGTAGGCAAGTGGTATGCGATAAAGGCATGTCGCACTTCAGTTGTGGGTTCGATTCCCACAGACTTGTCTGACGCGACGGGTTGTTGCTTGTCCAATGGGTTGTCATTTTTCTAAAACTATGCTTTTATAACATTCTAGAAATAATATCAAAAAACAAGTTCTATCCTTAAATAATACTATCTAATGTCCAACATAATCCATTCCAATATTTAGGCTTATCCAAAATACATATGTCCAATCTCATAGTATAAAGAAAAAGATTAATTGAAAGGTCGCATAACAAGCATGTGAATACCGTCATTTATCCCCCATATATCATAAGATATATCTTTTTGGTCACATTCCAAACATGTGAATACCATAATCATGTATTCTTTTGAAACATGAATTACCATAGAACCTTAGTGAAAACTTGAGTGCTGTCAAAAGTTAACTCTTTCCACATACCAAAATCCCAAAATTTCTATATACTCAAACCATGATATAACTTTGTTCTTATATCAGTCATGAGCTCATGAATACTATCAAACATTTGATTTTATCTCCATACCTTCATTATGCGCATATAATCTTCTTTACAAAATATTTGAATCACTTTTCATGGTTATCGGTACCATATAATTATTCAAAACCACAATAAACCAATACATAGATATTCCAATATTCCACTATACTATAAATGATATTCCAAAACATTATTTCGGAATCCCGTTACATAAACACATAATCATTCCACTACATCATTGTCATACTTAAAATCACCAACAGTGATCGAATGTGACTTCCCTTTGTCCTTTACCTTATGATGTTGTTGAGGTCGATCATCATTAAACCTTGGATTAGGGCATTGGTTAGCATAATGCCCCATTTACTTGCACTTGTAGCATTGAAGTGTTGGTGGAGCATTCTCTATAGTCTTTTCTCTATTCACGTCATTAGAAACATTTTTCCCATTACTTCAGCACTCAGCTGCTTGATGACCTCCTTTCACACACTTGAAACATTTTCTAGTGCCTTTTAGACAATCTCTACCATGATTGTTTCCACACATTGAGCATAAAGAAACATTAACCTTCTTTTCCCCATTATTCTGAAATTTTTCCTTGAACTCCCTCTTTTGTTTCTTGTCAAAACCATGAGATGGATATGTAACACAAACTTCTAGTTCTACCTTGATAGGTCAAAACACAATTTCTTCATAGGTACTAAAGTCTCTTATAGCTAATTCCCTTCGAAGAATTGTTTTTAAGCCACTAAATAATCAATCAACTTTAGTTTCATGTTGGATGATAAAGCCAAATGCAAACCTTGAAAGCCTTATAAAATTCGGTTTGTATATACCAACAGATTCATCATCCTTTTGCTTAAGCTCAAGGGACTCCTTTTACATCTTTGTTCAAATAATACGAGGGAAGTACTTATTGAAAAATAAGTTATTTAACTCATCCCATTCCATGGATTCAATTTCATCTTGGGGCCTTGTATTCTTAATTAGATTCCACCACTGGTGTGCTTCACCTTCTAACCGGTAAAAATCTAAAATGACTTTTTCATGTTATGAACAATGAAGTGTTGAAAATATATTTTCAATGGTACTAATCCATTGATCAGCAATAAGTGGATTAGAAGACCCACTGAAAGAAGGTGGACGTTGCCTCATGCAGGACTCAATAGAACATTGTTCCTTTCTCACCTCATTTGGAGGTCCATAATGATTCATAGCTTTTGTAAGTATAGAAATAAGATTTGGCACTCCATCTCCCATAACATTGGTTTGTTCAAGAATACAATCATTGCATTTTCTATTACATTGATCAACACGGTTCCTTCGGGTTCCAGCCATCATCTAAAACCCAAAAAGAACAGTGTGAGAGGCAAAAATCATGCTAGGAAAATCACATAATAAAGTGGGATTACTTTCAATATATAACATCTTAGGTTAAATTATAATATTGTTACCTTAATTCTAGGACTATAACATATACATATAATTATCCTTAGGGACATACCTAGACATATCTTAGAAATATCTCTAGGGATTTCACTAAAGTTTTCACGTCCTGGTTTCCAAAGGTGAACTAAACCTTTCCTCTAATACCAACTATAGCGGTCTGGAATTACTTCTAATGGACTATAATTGATACCTATCAGGGAAATCCATGGACGGCTACACCCCCTAGGCAGGACACACCACCATCCCCAGTTGCAGCCATTTCCTCATGAAGCCCTTGGGCGAAGAGCCTTGCTTCGTCCAATGCTCACATGTGAGAGTTCCCAAGGATCAGATTCATTCCTACTTCCTTCGCCTCTGATACCAACTGCAGAGACACAAATCTTGAAATACATGAACATTACATTACTTTTGTGGAATATCTAATACATAACAAAAACAGACACCAAAGGACCGTAATAGTTTAATGTCTTTGGAAACTCAGAATATAATCTTCTAATCTTGGTGAAAGATCTTCAACATCTCCCATAAAGATCTTCCCTATTTTTCTTACCTAAAACCTTTCTTTATATCCTGGGGAAAAGAAAAAATATAAAGGGTGATATCAAATTCTCAGTAAGGGTAATCATGGAGAAAATAAAACAAACCATATATATTTGAACTTCAAAACATGAACATAAAGTTTACACATCAGAATCTTGAGTTGTGAAATAAATCTTGGTAGTACGTAAGGCATTGGTCATAAAGGAACATCAATCATGATAAAATAGAATGGGAATAAAACATTTATTTTTTTGAAAACCATTAATCACATGATATTATTTACATATTATTTAAGGCATTGCATCCAAGACCATCTTAGTGGACAAAGTCCCTTTCTGAATCGAGTTCACTCCTCATTCCAGTCCTGTATCACTGAACCGGATTAACATACCGTTCCAGCCATGTCTATCTCATGAGATATAAATCTTTACCCAATTCATCAGAGTGAGATATAGTTCCCACCCATCTCATAATGAAATCATTCTTATGTGTTCCACAACATAAACATAAATCATTCATCATAACCCAAAGAATAAAATGGTTTTCATAAACATCATCCCACCATAATATAATCCATATAAAACAAATGGATATCATTTCATCATAAGAAAAGTGAAACCATGTAAATCATAGAGACATTATACTTGAAACATAAACATATGAAATAATTTCATCTTATATGGAAAATGGTTTTGATAAAACACTTGAAATGAATTCTTGATGAAAATATCATTTCTTCTTCAAAATCATTTTATTTTCACAAAATGTCATGAAATTTTAAAAGAAAATTATTTTGTTGAAAATAGTCATGGAATCTTGTAGAGTAATATTCATGAAAATAAGGCATTATAAAACCGTAAAAATTCATTCATTCCATGTAAGTTAAAAAAACATTCTCCTCATACTTTTGCTGGAAAAGTCAAAAAGTATCACGTATGGTAAACAAAAGAAAGATTCCTTCCATAACACAAAGTAAAATTAAAAGAGGGGTAAACATGACTTTAAAAATACATGGAATAATATTAAAAACTTTATGAAAAACATTTTTATGGATGTGGATGAAACTAATAACCCCAGTAAATACTTACGAATAAACAATCTCGGATAAGAACGAGATTGGAATATTTATCCCTTACCTTAGGACTGATATGCTTCATACATATCCAAACCTCCTATATAATTATTTAAATAATGTCATTGACTTATTATAGAATCATATTATTTGTTATGATATCATATATGGTTCACTTATGGATTTATATTACCCGTTCTTTTGTAAATTTCATGTTAAAGCAGCGTTTCAGGCAAAATCGTTTTTTTATCATACGTGTTTGGACTTGTTGTTCTTGATATTATTATTACTTATATCACGATTTAATTATTTCCAGAATTTAAATCATGATTTATATATCATATATATTCATTATATATATATATATAACAGATAGATAAATGAAATGAAATACACGGTTCATGGAGACGGTAGGTCGTACGTACGCATAAACGATGTTTTCCTTTCCTTATTGACTGGAATAGAAGTAAGTAGATGACATATATATATATATAAATCAAGTAGATTTATCATGTCATATATTTAATTATTATTCGTTATATATACTTTATAATCATTCTTGAATGGTTAACATGGAGAATGAATCGCATCGCATCATGGAGACGGTAATCCGTACGTACGTACGAGCGATCATATCGTTCCCATAATTATTGAATTTAATTGGAGTGGATGATATAATATATTAGAATAAATATTATGTTATAATAACTATATATTGTTATTCTTTACACCATTATACCCATCCAAGTAAGGTGGTGGTGGAAAAACAGATTACACCACGGCGTGGAGACGGTATTCCGTACGTACGCACGCACGATGATTTTGTTTTCTGTAGGTTGGATAGAAGGTGAAATGGGGTTGTTTAATATTTATAATAACATATCAGTATATTATTGATACTAATGTTATTACTTTATAATGAAACAACTAAAGAAAAATATGTTGAAGAAGAATGAAAATTTGAAATAATCAGTAGAAGAGATTACCTCTTCTTCGACGCACCTCATTTATGCTTCCTCTTAAGTCACTAGAGTTGGTCTTTTGAGGAGAAAATAACCTCTATAATGTTTCTATGGAAGTTTAGAAGGGAAATTTTCAGGGGTTGGCCGATCTTGAAAGCTCAAAACTGTGTAAAGAGAAGAGGGAGGAGGTGCCCTTTTATAAGGGACGAGAGGGGCACCTTAGGAAAAACTTAAAATATTATTTTATAATAAAGTCATATTCAGTTTATAATATCTTAACATTGATTTATTTCGAAGCTAAAGTGGGGATGGGTCTAAATCCTCTCAAACAATAGGTTTTAGACAAGTTTAGGCTACTATTTTAACCTTATAATATAGATTTAACTCTAAGTTAAATAATTTAACTTTTACCGTGTCTTCTTGTTTTCTTACACTATATGGTTAATAAAATTACTATAACAAGCCAAAGGAACCCCAAGTGGTTCATTATTAATATATATAACCTTATCTAATTAATTTTTCAGAACCTTATATTTTGAGGAGTAGATTAACAATTAATAATATAATATTAAAAAAAAACAATTTTATGTCAATTTTTACACTATTTGGTAATTGATTTTTTTGAAACTCATAACATCATGATTAGATGGAAAAAAATTAATTCAATCAATACTAACATGTCATATTAACCTATAAAATTATTTTAATTCATAAAAAGTCTCAAATTACATTTATTTGGGTATTTATAACATCAATTATGTTAATATTTCATTAATAATGTAATTACTGCATCATCATTGTGTCATAAATAAATTAAATTATTTAATTTTTAAAAATTATAAATAAAATACCATTATATAGGAAATAGTTTTATCTTTCTAATGAATATTTATAGTCAGATTTATCTTATGTATAACCCTATATTAAAAATGGTTTAGTTATTAAAATTTGATTTTAACTCTTTGAACTATTCTTTAAATAAAATAATAATAAGGGTCCTAATCTAATCCAAGTGGACCTAAAGGGTAATATTTTATTCCTAAGGTTGTTTTTGGTCAAATTGAACTTATACAATAGAATTAGGATATGTGTTAGGGTAATAATATTATCATTTTCTACCCTTAATTACCCTATTTACTTTTAACCGTGGTAAATAAAGTAAAAAGTTTCTATTCACAGAAAATTATTTTTATCCTATTCAACCACATTTTACTCTTTGATATTAACTGTGTCTCTTAGATTTTCGAAACTCAACTCACAGGAGAGGTAAAAAAAAGTTTTATGTACAATTGCAAATGCTCCTAGGAGGTGGGTAAAAGACAGTAAAAAGTTCAATAAAATTTTAATGTATCTATATTATTATAAAATTACTCAAATGGATTACATTGAACTTATATAATTATTATGTATCTATTTTTACCTAAAATAAATTTAAATAAAATAAATGATTATTTAAATAAAAAGTCGGTTTTTAAATATTAACCCAGTGTTTTCACTATTCAACAAAAAATGAAAGTTTTCAGAAAAATACCAAAAATTCACCCTAGGCTAATTTAGATATTCTGAATCCAAAAATGAAGTCCATTTTGAAAGATAAAATTTATAAAATTTCACAAATTTGTTATTACTATTTATAACGGCTAGTTCATAATAATATTATAATAATATCTTGTTTAGTGAAACTCGGTATTGCGTACAACACACGCTATCGAGGAAGGTTGATCTGGCATGCAACACTAGCCTAGAATAGTGTTTGTATATACTGTAAGCTAATACAGTGTTGCGTATAGTGTAAGATAATCTTGGTTTAGCGTACAACACAATACATCAAAGTAATTAAAAATAATATTTCTCATAAAATCTTGGGGTGTTACAATAATGCCAGATTATCATAACCACATAGTCAAGGCCTTGTGACAAGAGTACAAATAAGATTTTGTCAGGACCTTATGCCAAGACAATAGTTTGTCTCATGAGTCCTACCGATGCATCATGGAGCTATAGCGGGCTCCACCCGTCACTTACTAAGTCCAATGCATTCCTCATATGAACAGGTTTAAACATAACATAAATATTTGTATTAAAACTAGCATATGAAATGTCAATACTTTCTCCATAAACCATGAATGGTATAAAAATAACACATCCACAGTCAAACATATCACAAAACCTTCAATACAATATGGAAGTTTTGTATCATAATAATTTGACTTCAAATAAGCTTAAAATCCATCAAAGGATGTAGACATAGATGAAATCAAAACTATTTGAGAGAAATATCTCTTTTTTAAAATCATGTAAAAGTTGCATAATTATAAGTGAAAACATTTACTTTGAAAAAATTCTTATAAGATTGTAAGGGAATCTTAGACGATTTTATAACGGCGGAAAATTGCCACACCCGCCATATAAGTTAAAAAAAAGATATTCTTACCTTATTTCTGTCGAAAAGGTTAAAAAGGTCATTGTTTGGAAAACGACGGAAAGATTCCTTTATAAACATCTTATAAAAAGTCAAACAAGGGTATAAATGACATTAACCCATAGTCTATAAAATATTAAGAATGTTTTGAAATACATTTTTAAGAAACATGGATGTGGATGATAAAGAGGTCCTAGTAGATAATTACGTATAAACAACCTCAGATAATGAGGAGATTGTGAAATAAACACTTACCTCGTACTTTTCCTTGGTAGAGGGTAGTTTAACCTCCCGTATAATAGTTAAATCATTGTTATTAAATTATTCAATAATCATATACATAAATATGATATCATATATGATATTTTAATATTTCTTTGTTAATAATATTTTAGTATTATCGTTGTTTCAGGTGTTCACTTACTCGTTTTATTTTATATGTTTTGTCACATAAGCCATGTTTGTCATCCATATGTTGTATCTTATTCATATCCATAATGATATCAAGTACTTAAACATTATTTTTAATCATCAAATGAAAATTAGTCTTGAATGGATACGATGGGGATTGAATCTCATCTCATTCGTGGAGACGGTAGTTCGTACGTACGCACGAGCGACAATATCTTTATTTTGATATAATATCAAGTTGGATGTTGTATCATATATACAGAATAATTATCATGTTATATTTATTATTTAAATTATTTACACATAATTATTATTATCATCCAAATAATAATGTATTGAATAACAATTACACCACGACGTGGGGACGGTAAGCCGTACGTACGCACGTATGGTGACATGTCATTCAAGGGATGGAAGAATAATAAATTTAGTTGTACCATATTTATAATAAAATCACATTATATAGAAGACACTGGAGTTATTATTTTAGAATGGAAGCAACAAAGAAAAATGAAGTGGAAGAAGAAAGGAACTAGAAAGAGGTGGTGAGATATTTACCTCTTCTTCGGGTTCTTCCTTTTGATTTGATCAAAAGGGCTCCTTAAGTTGGATTTCTGACTAAAGGAAGGACTTTAGGATGAAGTGAGGGAAGTTGATAGGATATTTGGGTAGGGTTTGGCCGAACCAAAAGGCTTTTAATGTATGAATTTGAGAGAAGGGGGAGTGTCCTTTTATAAGGGGGGTGAGCGGCACCTTAGGAAAATCTTAACATATTATTTTATAATAAATTCATATTCAGTTTATAATGGCTCCAAAGTGACTTATTTCCAGGATAAGTTGGGAATGGGTCTAAATCCTTTCAACCAATAGATTTTATACAGGTTTGGGTCACTATATTAACTTTATCATTTATATTTAACTCTTAGTTAAATAGTTTGACATTTACCATGTCTCTTTTTATTTTTTGTATTATATGGTTAACAAACTAACTATAACAAGCCAAGAAAACCACAAGTGGTTCATTATTAATATATATAACCTTATCTAAGTCATTTGGACAAACCTTATATTTTTATGAATATATTATCAATTAATAATATAATATTTGTTTTAAATACTCCTTTATTTCAATTTTGACACTATTTAATAATTGATTTTTGTTAAAGTTCTAACAACTTTATTAATTCGAACTAAATTCATTTAATCAATCATAACAGGTCATATTAACCTAGAAAATTAGTGTAATTCATAAAAAGTCTCAAATTACATTTTTTGGATATTTATAATATTAATTATTTTAATATTTCATTAATTAGGTAATTACTGCATCACCATTGTGTCATAAATAAATTAAATTATTTAATGTATAAAAATTATAAATAAAATACCATTATGTAGGAAATATTTTTATATTTCTAATTAATATTTATAATCGAATTTATCTAATGTATAACCCTATATTAAAAATGTTTTAGTTATTAAACATTGATTTTAACTCTTTTAACTCTTCTTTGAATTAAATAATTATAAATGTCCTAATCTAATCCAAGTGGACCAAAGAGGTTCATATTTTATTCATAATGTTGTTTTTGGTCTAATTATACTTAGACAATAGAATTAGGACATGTGTTAGGGTAATAATAATATCAGTTTTACCCTTAATTACCCTATTTACTTTTAACCGTGGTAAATAAAAGTAAAAATTTACTATTCATCAAAAATTATTTTTATCTTATTAAACCACATTTTAATCCTTCATATTAACCTTGTCTCTTAGATTTTCATAATTCCACTCACAAAAGCGGTAAAATTATGTTTTATGAGAATTTGTAAATTCTCCTAGGTGATGGGTAAAAGACGGTGAAAAGTTCAATAAAATTCTTATATATCTAAAATTATTCTAAACTAACTCCAATAAATTACATTGAACTTATATAGGTATTATTTATCTATTTTTACCTTAATTAAATTTAAATAAAATAAATAATTATTTAAATAAAAAATCGGTTTTAAATTATAACTCAGTGTTTTTTCACTATTTATCAAAAATTGAATGTTTTCAGAAAAATACCAAAAATTCATCCTAGGATAATTTTGATATTCAAAATCCAAAAATGAAGTCCATTTTAAAAGATAATATTTATATAATTTCAAAAGGTGTGTATTACTATTCATAATGGCTAGTTTGATTGGTTGTGGTGTGCTATAACTCGAAGTTGCGTGCAACACACGCTGTTGTATTATTCAAGGAGAAGCATACCGTGGAAGCTTGGGGTGTTACATAAAATTATGATTTAAAATATAATAATATTTTTATAAAATAAAATTTATAAAGGATAAAAAATTTAATTTTAATATTAGTGCAGATAACGAATAAAAACCATTTTTCAAAAACTGTGTTTTTAAGATAAAAATTTTAAAGTAGTATAAAATTATCGATACCATTTACATTCATGATAGAAATAGGTTTATTATAAAGCAATAAAAATTTATTTGTATTATAAATCCAGTCAAAATATAATTTTATAAAAATAATATTTAATTGAAAGAAAAGACTGAAAATATTTTTTTATTCCAAAAATGTCAGTTAAGTCCATGAAATTTTTGTCATAGGTTTTATAAGTTTAACTAAGTGTTTTTAAAATAATTAATATTACTATTTAAATAAATTTTGGATCATGAAATGTTTTAATAAATTTTGTATTTATATTTTCCTCTTGATATAGTCATAAAGGCTACGGTTATAGTAAAAATTATATTTTCCATTATTCACCTAAAAGTCAACTGTTTTTTAAAATACCAAAATTCACCTTAGGGTAATTTCGAAAATTTGAATTCAAAAATGAAGTTAATTTTTTAAAATTCTAATTTTAAGATTTATAAATTTAGTTTTTAAATTAAAATAAAAAATATATATAAAAACATCCTTTATTGAAAAATGACTTTTTATAACATTAAATGTTCTTAGTACTATATCATGTCAATTACTAACTTAAAGAATTTATATATATTAGTTCATATATTTAAATATTATATATTATCAAAATAATCATTTAAAATTTGTTGATTGAATATATAACAATAAAACCCACTATATTTTTTGTAAACTGTTTTTTGAGAATGAATTATCTTTAATATTAAATAATATTAATTTTTTATCCCCTAAATCAAAGAATTTTTAGTTAATTAATATCCATTATTTACTGGAGTTTTTATTATTCTTGTAAGTTTCTTAATAATATTAATCTAATAATTTACATATTATGTTAGTTTGAGTTTGTGTTTGGAAAAAGATATCGAAAATAGATTTAATTTAGAGAGAAATATATATTCCAAAATCTAGGGGTGTCAGAACTATTGTAACACCCTAAGCTTCCAAGGTATGCTCCTCTTTGAATAATAGAGTAGCGTGTGTTGTACGCAATCTCGATTTCTAACACATCGCGACCAATAAAAGTAGCAATTATGAATAGTAATACCAACTTGTTGAAATTATATAAATTTTATATTTCAAAATGGACTTCATTTTTGGATTCAGAATATCAAAATTAGCCTATGTTGAATTTTTCGTATTTTTCTAAGAACTTCCAATTTTTGATGAATAGTGAAAAATACTTAAAAACAACATTTTTAATAAAAATAATTTATAGTGATAAATTATACAATTGAGTGGTTATAATGTGTAATTAGAATATATTTTTACCATTTTATCCAATGGAGGTCATTAGAATTAATTTCACTTTGAAATTGGACATAAACAATTGTCAATCTTTTGATATATATTGTTTCTTAAAAACACGCTATTTGTTATGACAGCATCAATTAATTATAAAATTAATTAATGAATATTATATGTTTGGAATTTTTTAAAATAGACATCATTTTTGAATTCGGAATATCAATTATAGCTTAGGGTAAAATTATGGCATTGTTCTGAAAAACTTCAATTTTTGATGAATAGTGAAACCACTAAGTGGTAGTTAAAAAACCGATTTTTCATTTAAATGAAACATTACCACTTCTGTGATTTGATTTTCAAAAATCCGACATACATGGTTGTCATTAGGAAGTAAAATGTGGCTCAATGGGATTAAATTAATTTTTTGGTGAATAGTAACTTTTAAGTTTAATTAATCGCGATTAAAGGTAATTAGTGAAATTTAAGGTAAAAATGATATTATAAAAATATGAAAATACCCTTACACTTGTTATACCCTTATTTTATGAGTCATGGCCGACCAAGAAAATCCATGGGTCAACTTGGGGACCCCATGGTGCCACTTGGGTAAGAAAATGACATTAATAACTTTTTATTTAAAGTAAAAATAAAATTGTCACAAACAAGTGTTGTTTTACTAAAACAATTATTACATGGGGTTATATAAGTTACAATTTCGACTATAAATATTCATTGGAAAGCTAAAATGATTTCCTACATCATTATATTTGTTTCATAATTTTTAGACCTTAAATAAATTAAATGTTTTATGACACCATGATGATGCAGCGATTACCTCATTAATTAACGATTTAAATAAAATGAAAATATAATGTAAAATCTAAGACTTAAACTTGTCAAAAACCTATTGGATGAGTCGATTTCAAACCCTTATCACCTTTGACTCAAAATATATAAGTGCGGGACCTTTAAAATCCGAAACTCATTATATAATAAAGTAACATTTCATGACATTCCAAGAGTGCCCCTCATCTCCTCTTATAAAAGTCCCCCACAACTACCACCTTATTCACACCTTCCAAGCCATTTGGCTCGGCCAACCTCTACCCAAATACTCTTTCAACTTCCCTATCTTACTCCTAGAAGCCTCACATCGGGCAGAATTCTTCCCAAGGAAGCCTTTGGCTCAAATCAAAAAGAGTTACCCGATTTTTAGGTAATGTCTTGTCTTATGTTATTTTGTTTTATTTTTCTTTTCCAATCCCTTAAACTCTTTTTATTCCTTTATTTTGTAACAAAAACAGTATCGTAAATATACTAGGATGTTTTTATGAGGAGAATTTGATTTAAACTTACACACACCTTCGTCTAATGGTTAAAGAACATACTGTTTCTGTTGTTGGCGAATTTCTGCCTCACAAAACGATGATTGTTCAATCTTCTTTTAACACCTCTCATGGTGGCCATTAAGATGAAACTATTTCTATATATGATATATATTATGTTTATGTTTTCCTTATGCTTCTTTATTTCTCATTTATGGCATACCATTATGATTTCCATTATGGGTAAACGCGATAATTTTATTTTAGGAAGTAAGGACTACTGCCCCCTCAAAGTGATTTGAATCGTTAATGCCATATGTGGGACATATAAAGGATGGAGTAAATGATATTATATCTTATATTATACTGGAATTATAATACATCTTTATATCATTATGATTTCATTCCATTAAATACGAAATAGAAATGAAAGTAGCATTCGTGTGTACATACGGCTTACCGTATCCATGAACGGTGCATTTCATTTCTTACCTCTAAATGTTACGTAATATTATGAATGAATGTATATACTGGATATATATGATATATATGATATCTACATCATGAATATTATTATGGAGATAATGGATATTCTACCACATAAACAACTTGTAATTATAAGAAGTTTATTTTTGACTCAAGTGCCAAAGATTGACAAAACGACCGTTATTAACTCAAATAATTACATAATGTTCATAACATGATAATAAGTGATATAAAAGGAATAATTAACATGAAAAAGGTTCTTACGTAAGTAGAAATTAACTCTAGTTTATTATTCAGGAGGTTAAAGAACGATCGAGTCAAGTCAGACACGAGGTAAGGGAACTTCTTAACCCAATTTCTATTCTTATGGTTAATATCCTACTTTCAAATTATGTCATGATATTATTATGTGTTATCTTGTATTTTTAATTTCTTTATGTGTACTTATATTGAATACACATAATAGATTTAGTTTATTTTAAAAATATGATCTTTTTAAGGGACTTCGTCTCAATCTCCTTTCATTGAGAAATATTTTGTTTTATATACAACTTTCTTTTATACGGTGTATAAACCCCTTTGACTTTTACTTTTATTCAAAAGGAATATTTTTTTATATGAAGATTTTTACTAAATGACAAAAGAGAATGTTTTTTTGTTATACGTATGCGGCGACAATGACTTCTCCACCGCCGTGACCATTATTTGAGTCTTGGCTTCCTCTACAAGCCATAGTTTTTTAAAATGAAAAATAAATACCATGTTTTACTATTCTTTTATTTTGGTATTGAAAATGGTTTTGAAAGTGTTTTTATTATATCAATGTGTTTTATTGATATATTGTGATTGAAAAGTGGAAATGTTATGTTTCCTATATGCATGTTTTATGTGATATGATTATATTATGGTTTATGATATGTTTGAACCTTTTAATATAAGGATTGCATTGGACTTAATAAGTGACGGGTGGAGCCCGCTATAGCTCCTCGATGCATCGGTAGGTCTCATGAGACAAACTAGTGTCTTGGCACGAGGCCTTGACAAAATCTTATTTGTAGTCTTGGTACGAGGCCTTGGCTACGTGGTTATGATAGTCTAGCATTATGCATTCCATCATTATGAAAGTGGTTATTGATATTGCATGTGATTATTCGACTAGTAGAATATCCATGTGAATAAGTAAATGGCATTATTTCATTTTATTTTTTCCATATTATGTTGAAGTTCAAGTTTAAACGGCTTTTGTTTTAGTTATACATTGCCTTAAATGTTAATGTTTATTTATGAAAGCTTCTGCTATATTGTTATCCTTACTGAGCATCTGAGCTCACCCCTTTCAATGTTTTAATTTTTCTAGGATGTGAAGAATTATTTTAGGAATGACCTGTAGGGATAGTCTGAAGGGGATATGAGTGTGGAAAATGGAGACTATGTTATTGTAGTTTTTCACTTTATGATGTAATGTAACATTTATGAATGTATCTAGTGTTTCCAAGTCTACTAAACTAATCGGTCTTTCGAGACTTGATCTTTTGTGATCATGCCAATGTTACGTAATAATGGACCGACTCTGGGTAACTGGGGTCGGGGCGTTACAGTTGGTATCAGAGGAAGTTTAGTACTAACCTTGGAAGCTAGATTTAGAGAAACTCTTATTAGAGCACATAGCCCTAAGATAGACTTTGTGGATTGGTATAGAAGAACTTCCTAGAATTTTGTTATTATAGAGATTTTGTTAGTTTTCCAAGAAATACATCCCTATCTGGATATGAGGAGGTAGAGGCGGCTCTGGCACAGATGTACCTAGGGGTAAAACCAGAAAATACTGCTTTGAGCTAGACTCGAACGGGAACTGGTGCATGACAACGGGCCTTGCTACCCTCTTGGTTATGACACTCCCGGGGGATATGCTTAGGATAATTCACAATTTTATTACAAACCATTATGAAGGGTTTATGATTATATACTTCCTCAAAGAAAACATTTTTATGATTATGGATTATATCCATAAACTATTCAATTTATGTTAGGTGTTTGACGAGTTTGTTATTTTGTATTTCGATTCATAAACTAATCTAGTTTATGACATTGTTTAGAAATAGTGCCTAGTGGAAGGAATGGAAACAGTATCAATGCATGCACTCCATGTAGGGATTTCCCTCATGCTCAAAATAATTATAGTGGAGCTGGTGATACAATAGGTGCTGATCAGCTTATCACCATACTAGGACAACTCACCCAGGTTATGAATAATAACTTTACTCGTATGGAGCACCCTGATCCGCAACGTGGAGGATCAACGTTAGACCTATTAATGAGGCAACAACCACCAACATTTAATGGGGGTAAAAATCCATTAGTAGTTGAGCAATGGATAAACTCTTTAGAGAAAATATTCCATGCCTTGGGGAGTAGCGAAAGGGAGAAAGTTATCATGTCAGTTTACCGCCTCACTGGAGATTCCGATCAATGGTGGTCACTGATTCAAAACAAAAAGGAAGATGAATAAGTATCAAGTATGGAATGGAGGGAGTTTAAGGAAATTTTCTTAGAAAAATACTTTCCTCGTGACCATCGAGCAGATATGGAAAAGAAATTTCTGAGTCTAAGGCAGAAGGAGGATGAGAATGTTGCAAAGTATTAGGCTAACTTTACAAGGTTAGCGAGGCATACTGCAGATTTTATATGCAACCCAAGAATTAATATTTATTGTTTCTTTGATGGGTTAAAACCATTTCTCCTTTGAGCTTTAGTATCAAAATCTTTCTCAACATACAAAGATATAATCTCGTGTTCTATCAAGAAAGAAAAGGAATTCTCTAAATCTTATGATAATAAAGTAAAGCAAGAGAAGAAGAGAACGGTGGAACAAGAGACAAATAAAGGGAAAATGGGAAAGAAGGATTTTCCATTATGCGATAATTGTGGGAAGAATCACCCTGGTACTTTCCTAAAAGGAATGGGAGTTTGTTATAAATATGGAGAAAAAGGTCACCAGGCTCGTGATTGCAAGGGAAAGAAAGAGGTTATCAATGTTGATTGCTACAATTGTAAGGAAATGGGGCATTTTGCAAATTAATGTCCTAAGCATCAGGGAAACTTACCTCAGAAAAGGTCAAGGGATTAAGGACAATCTTATGTTGTTACTACATTTGAAGTTTAATAATTAATGTATTGGTGCTTTTGGACTCAAAGATTATATTCTGGTTATAAGAATAATGTGATATATATAAGGATTGTACTGCAGTACATGTTGTTTTCAATAAGGTTTTAATATGATGAAGGTAATCATATTTTTTTATGTGACAATAAGAGAAACCTTACTTTGTTTGAGGAATCTGATGATACAATTGATTTTGGAATTTAGAGACCTTTTAGAGAAAGTCTGGACGGGGGTATTTTGGATAACTATAAAGGTTGTAATGGATTAAGTTGAACTTTGGATAGTATCCTTTAAGGTTAAAACATTTATGAAGATTATTTTTGGAATATTATAATACTATAGTTTTAGGAAAAGGACAACCTGCAGGTTGGGGGATAACCCGTCGCGTTGGACAAAGCTGTAGGAATCGAACCCATAACCATAGTGCGACAGGCCTTTATTACCTACCACTAGCCTGCAAGAAGTCCCTGGTTATTACAAAAAAGTTTTCCTAATCTAAATGGTATGTGTTAATATTTGGAACCTTATACAATTTTGATAAATATAATATTTTTGAGTTCTATTAACTTCTGGAGTGAAAGATGGGTTTGTGGTAAAAATTTATTAAAGAATGAAGGTCTAGATGACAAGTATATTTTCTTACGTTCTTAGTAAATCTCCTAAATAAATTCCTCAAATTTATGAAAGGTAACTTAAAACAAAAATGTTGTCGGTCAACTTTTCCAATTGGGGAATCAATGACCGTTTAACCAATCACAAGTTTGTGATTTTCTTGTAGTTAACTTTCTCCTAATCCTATTTTATACAACTCTCCATCAGACCTTGATGGTTTGTTTTTCCTCCATATCCATATTTTCATAGAATCCTATTATGGGCTATCTTGGGTGACCTTTGTACTTCTCTTTCTTTCTTTTAAAGTTATATTTTTATTAACCTTATTTCCGATGTGGGTTTTCCACAATGGTATTTTCTATTTTCAACCTTTTATTTTCAAAGAAAAATTTTAAATTGTGAGGACGCAATTTATTGAAGGAGGTAAGAATGTAACACCCCAAGCTTCCAAGGTACGCTCCTCTTTGAATAATAGAGCAGCATGTGTTGTACGCAACCTCGAGTTCTAACACACCACGACCAATAAAAGTAGCAGTTATGAATAGAAATACCCACTTTTTGAAATTATATAAATTTTATATTTCAAAATGGACTTCATTTTTGGATTCAGAATATCGAAATTAGCCTATGTTGAATTTTTTGTATTTTTCTGAGAACTTCCATTTTTTGATGAATAGTGAAAAATACTTAAAAACAACTTTTTTAATAAAAATAATTTATAGTGATAAATTATACAATTGAGTGGTTATAAAGTGTAATTAGAATATATTTTTACCATTTTATCCTATGGTGGTCATTAGAATGAATTTCACTTTGAAATTGGACATAAACAATTGTCAATCTTTTGATATATATTGTTTCTTAAAAACACGCTATTTGTTGTGACAACGAGAATTAATTATAAAATTAATTTATGAAACTTATATGTTTGGAATTTTTTAAAATAGACACTGTTTTTGAATTTGGAATTTCAATTATAGCTTAGGGTGAAATTATGGCATTGTTCTGAAAAACTTCAATTTTTGATGAATAGTGAAACCACTAAGTGGTAGTTAAAAAACTGATTTTTCATTTAAATGAAACATTACCACTTCTGTGATTTGATTTTCAAAAATCCGACATACATGGTTGTCATTAGAAAGTAAAATTTGGTTCAATGGGATTAAAATAATTTTTTGGTGAATAGTAACTTTTAAGTTTAATTAATCGCGATGAAAGGTAATTAGTTAAATTTAAGATAAAAATGATATTATAAAAATATGAAAATACCCTTACACTTGTCCTACCTTTATTGGATGATTCATGGCCGACCAAGACAATTCAGGGGTCAACTTGGAGACCCCATGGAGCCACTTTGGTAAGAAAATGACATTAATAACTTTTTATTTAAAGTAAAAATAAAATTGTCACAAACATGGGTTGTTTTACTAAAAAAATTATTACATGGGGTTATATAAGTTAAAATTTAGACTATAAATATTCATTGGAAATCTAAAAGAATTTTCTACATCATGATATTTTTTTTATAATTTTTAGACATTAAATAAATTAAATTTTTTATGACACCATGATGATGTAGCGATTACCTCATTAATTAATGATTTAAATAAAATGAAAAGATAATGTAAAATCTAAGACATACACTTGTCAAAAACCTATTGTATGAGTAGCTTTCGAACCTTTATCACCTTATCCTCTAAATATAAAAGTTTGGGACCTTTAAAATCCGAAAATCATTATATAATAAAGTAACATTTCATGACATTCCAAGAGTGCCCCTCCTCTCCTCTTATAAAAGGCCCCCACCACTACCACCTTATTCACACCTTCCAAGCCATTTGGATCATCCAAACTCTTCCCAAATACTCTCTCAACTTCCCTCTATTACTCCTAGAATCCTCACTTTGGGCAGAATTCTTCCCAAGCAATCCTTTGGCTCAAATGAAAAAGAGTTACCCGATTTTAAGGTAATGTCTTCTCTTATGTTATTTTGTTTTATTTTTTTTCTCCAACCACTTAAACTCTTTTTATTCATTTATTTTATAAAAACACCAGTATATTCAATATACTAGGATGTTTTTATGAGAATTATTTGATTTACACTTACACACACCTTCGTCTAATGGTTAAAGAATATACTGTTTCTATGGTTGGTGAATTTCTGCCTCACGAAACGATGATTGTTCAATCTTATTTTAACACCTCTAATGGTGGAAATTAATATGAAACTATTTCTATATATGATATATATTATGTTTATGTTTTCCTTATGCTTTTTTATTTCTCATTTATGGCATACCTTTATGATTTCCATTATGGGTAAACGCGATAATTTCATTTTAGGAAGTGCGGACTACCGCCCCCTCAAAGTGATTTGAATCGTTAATGTCATATGTGGGACATATAAAGGATGGAGTAAATGATATTATATATGATATTACACTGGAATTATAATACACCTTTATATCATTATTATTTCATTCCATTAAATCTGAAATAGAAATGAAAGTAGCGGTCATGCGTACGTACGACTTACCATCTCCATGAACGGTGCATTTCATTTCTTACCTCTAAATATTATGTAATATTATTAATAAATGTATATAATGGATATATATGATATATATGATATCTAAATCATGAATATAATTCTGGAGATAATGGATATTCTACCTCATAAACAACTTGTGATTATAAGAAGTTTATTTTTGACTCAAGTGCCAAAGATTGACAAAACGACCGTTATTAACTTAAATAATTACATAATGTTCATAACATGGTAATAAGTGATATAAAAGTAATAATGAACTTGAAAAAGGTTCTTAAGAAAGTATAAATTAACTCTATTTTATTATTCAGGAGGTTAAAGAATGATCGAGTCAAGTTAGACACGAGGTAAGGGAACTTCTTAACCCAATTTCTATTCTTTGGGTTAATCTCCTACTTTCAAATTATGTCACGATATTATTATGTTCTATCTTGTATTTGTACTTTATTTATGTGTACTTATAGTGAATACACATAATAGATTTATTTTATTTTAAAAAAATGATCTTTGTAAGGGACTTCGTCTCAATCTCCTTTCATTGATGTATATTTTGTTTTATACACAACTTTCTTTTATACGGTGTATAAACCCCTTTGACTTTTACTTTTTTTCAAAAGGAATATTTTTTTATATGAAACGTTTTGCTAAATGACAAAAGATAATGTTTGTTTTTTCATACGTATGTGGCGACAACGACTTCTCCGCAGCCGTGACCATTATTTGAGTCTTGGTTTCCTCTACAAGCCATAGTTTTTTTAAATGAAAAATAAATACCATGTTTTACTATTCTTTTATTTTGGTATTGAAAATGGTTTTGAATGTGTTTTTATTATATCAATTTATTGTATTGATATCTTGTGATTGAAATGTGGAAATGTTATGTTTCCTCTATGCATGTTTTATGTGATACGATTATGTTATGGTTTATGATATGTTTGAACCTTTTCATATAAGGAATGCATTGGACTTAATAAGTGATGGGTGGATCCCCCTATAGCTCCTCGATGCATCGGTAGGTCTGATGAGACAAACTAGTGTCTTGGCACGAGGCCTTGACAAAATCTTATTTGTATTCTTGGTACAAGGCCTTGGCTATGTGGTTATGATAGTCTGGAATTATGCATCCCATCATTATGAAAGTGGTTATTGATATTGCATGTGATTATTCGACTAGTAGAATATCCATGTGAATAAGTAAATGGTATTATTTCATTTTATTTTTTCCATATTATGCTGAATTTCAAGTTTAAAAGGATTTCGTTTTAGTTATACATTGCCTTAAATGTTAATGTTTATTTATGAAAGCTTCCGCTATATTGTTATCCTTACTAAGCATCTGAGCTCACCCCTTTCAATGTTTTAATTTTTCCTAGATGTGAAGAAGTATTTTAGGAATGACCTGAAGGGATATTCTGAAGGGGATATGAGTGTGGAAAATGGAGACTATGTTATTGTAGTTTTTCACTTTATGATGTAATATAACATTTATGAATGTATCTAGTGTTTCCAAGGCTACTAAACTAATCGGTCTTTTGAGACTTGATCTTTTGTGATCATTCCAATGTTATGTAATAATGCACTGACTCTGGGTAACTGGGGTCAGGGTGTTACAACTATGGCTAAAAATAACCTGAAATGTATGGTTTCATTCAAACTTAAGTAATCTAATTGATTTGACTCAATATTTTCTTTTATGGGTTTTATTTGTCTCGATGTATGAAATCATTTCTCTATTTAACGTGTTTTTTCTATATGATGACACTCAAAACTTAACCATGATTTAAATAAAAAAATCACCATATATTAATATAATTTTATCTATGAAGACTCATTTATTATTCTATGTGATTACGTAAAAATGTCACATTTAAAAAAATAAATCATGCATAAAAAAATAAAACTGACTTGATCATGAGCAATTATCTAAGGGTTGATCCATCGAGTGGTAATGGATCAACCTACTAGGGATAACTTCTGAGTCATGGTTGAATCTAGTTGCAATGATCACCCTATCCAATGCATCTAACTCTCATCTGGTATTACACCACATATCAACATGATCTGGCTCTCCTTTTTTCCTCATCGTTATATATAAATACTTACACGCAAGTGAGGGGGGTATCAGAAATGCGAGATACATATTAATAAAATCACTCATGGAAACGCAAGCTCTTGTACATATAATGAGATCGATGGATGATACACTGACCATCACTTATAAATTAAAGGTTAAAAACATTCAAATTATAATAATTAAATTAATGAATGAATGAAAAAACCCGACATACAATTTTCGATGTCACCCATGATTAGTCATGATGTAGTAAATTTGAAAAATAAAACTAAATTTTCAATTAATTCTATGAAAGGGAATTAATTATGAATAAAAATAAATTATTTTAATTTTAATTCATAACATACTTATTTCACAGCTCTTCATCACATTTTATAAAATTTATTTTATTTTTAAAAATATATATATGATTTTTTTATAAAAATTTTCAACCTCCTCAGTATTCTTTATCCCCCCAAGGCCTTTATTAGTTAATGACTAGATCAGACCGATTGGGTGGGGACAATATGTTCTGGCCTGGGTTATGGTGACCTAGTTAGGTGACATATTCATGTGCACAGAGAAATCTGCAGCGCATACAATATGTTGGTGGTGGCGAACAGCACACAAACCTATTACAAAAATATTTTTTTAAACACTATGTCTGCCATGGTAGAGGGAGTAAGCTAATTCCCAAAAATTCAGTGGAAATACCATGTTTTTTTTTCTATTTTTTTTTATACTTTTTACAAAGGAAATTTTATAGCCTTTTGTTTGTTTAAATAAACAGGCCTGATTTAATGTGGAATTATATATATATATATATATATATATATATATATCTTCATTTTAGTTAATTTCACCTAAAAGTAGATTCCTTAATTTTTGGGTGGACATAACTTGGTTGTCTGACCACATATCAAAGAGTTTTAAATGTATTTGGAACCAATACCATGACCTTTACTTGAATATATACAAATTTATTTTAATCACTATATTAATTCATCACATGAAAACTTTTATATCACTTGATATTATCATACTTGCAGTAGAAGCCTTAAATGGGAGAATTTCAAAATTTTATTGCCTGTATAATGTTATAATGTCATGTCTTGTGAGGTAGTGACTGGTTTCAACCCAAGGATCTCTTTTGAAAGGAATTAATCTTGAAATAAAAAATCAACTGTAACCACATTAGATTTTGAAGATGTAGACATGTTCCACTCATCATTGATGATCATTGCTTTAATTACTTGATTTCAGGACCCACTAGATCATCCATACACACTATAATAGTATACTCATACATTAATAATTGATTTCTAAGTGCTAGAGTGGATAACATATGATCCCTTTAGTATTCTGATGATCGATGTAGCAACGCTTCTTCAATACAGGGAGAAGAACTTGGATCAAGGTCCCCAAAAGGACTCATTCCCTCTCTAGGATACTAGAGAAAATATAGTGGAGCTCCCAAATTCAAGTGAATGATTATTACCATGGATTTTGGATTTTCTCGACTTATATATTTAGGTTAAACTTAAATAACTTCTACATTGGTACCCAGACATTTTTAACCTTTTGAATATGCCCAATAATACAAAAAATAACCTAGTAATCATGTCTCAAATGTTATAAGTATTCCATCACATATTTGTAATATATAAAATATGTCACATGAAAAAATATAAGTGATTAACTCAACATGTTTTTTTAAATATGAAAAGAACTGTGAATATTAAAATTATATTCATTCATAAGTTTTTTCCCTTGTATTCATGTCATAACTTCTGAATGCACTGATTAAATAAAT
This sequence comes from Viscum album, assembly GCA_963277665.1. Classification (NCBI taxonomy): domain Eukaryota; kingdom Viridiplantae; phylum Streptophyta; class Magnoliopsida; order Santalales; family Viscaceae; genus Viscum; species Viscum album. The sequence goes on from OY728154.1 coordinate 91,313,615, forward strand.
TCCACACTTATTATTATAAACACAAATAAAAATTAATTACTTTATTTCTTACGATTTTTCAAACTTGGACATATCTCGAACCTTGTGGTGGTTCCCACCATTACCTAAACTCATATTCACTAAAATAGGGTAGTGTTATAAATTTTCTTAGTGTGTGGCCCTCTAGGACCATATATAGATAGAAGTGAGTGTGTCTCATAGACTAGGGACAATTTATAACAACACATCAAGGACTCAAAGAAGATAAGGATTAGTCATAACAACATAACCTCTCTAACAAACACATATTGTGTAATATAATCTTTTTATCATGTGATATCTCATAAATTGGGATGCATAACTTATATCATCGTCCTTACTTGCTTATTTTATTATTTCAATGACCTTCCTTGGTAGACGTACCCTCTTCTTCTATGACCATGGATTTAGTAAAGTTAATACCATCTAGGTCAACTGGGCTAGAGATATCTCTTTCTTTCATATGCTATAAATTCTGAGTTAATCATTTAATCAATGAAACACCACCAATGATACACCCAACATAATCTACCTATCCATAACATAAATTTAATATTTTCTTTCTTACATCAAAGTACATGATCAAATGATACACAATGACAATGATCTCAAGCCAAGATACCAATACACTAGCTAACAGATGGGAACAACCAATGACACCAAAAACATGTGGTGTTTTTATTGGAGAGTTAGTCCTAATGATATCCTGTACTTGAGATCATCAAGTGCATAATTCAAGCGAAAAGTCTCACTACTTATGAGACCCCAACACCTGATAGTCAAACATCATCTGAGTCTTGTCAGTATGATGTATTTAGATCATATGACATATGTTTAAGATTTTCATTATAGTGTTTCAAGGTTTATGTTATAGTTAGGAACTACTATAACCTACTACTATGAAAAATAATATAAGGACATTACCATGTAATTAATGTATACAGAATTATAAATACTATTATGGTAAGAATACATCATGCACACTCATTGTATACATGATATGGTGATTGGAACATACTACTCAAGTTGGGTCTAGGGAACCCAATTTCACAATAGTTTAGGATATAATTTAAATAGTTTAATTAGATTTGAAAGAAAAAAATTGATGGAAAGGGTTCCAAGAATGATGATTATGTACATAGAAAGTGTTATAAGTAGACAATAAAAGTCAATAACATAATAACATTTGATGTTGTTGAGTTATAAAGTTTGAATATGCTGAAGGAGTTGAACATTAGGAATATGATTCCTATGTCTCAGTATTATTAAAATTGTCTTACTTAATAGATGTTACTCACTAAAGAGTTTAATGGTAGGGTTTTATCAGGTGGTTAAATAGAGTTGTGGTAAGAATTACATAAAGATTTATTGAGTTTAAAAAACCTCTAAAATTGAATCAGACATAATGTTAATCCAGAAGTCTATAATATATGATTGTTAGATAGGAACTTATGTATGGTTTTTTTAATTATAATTTAAGTAATTTAATAATATAAAATATATCATGTTATAAAAAATGGAATATCCACTTTATCAATCTCTCATATTGGTTGCCTATATATATATATTGATATATATTTTATAAAGTATAATAAGAATTTACCTCTCAAAGTAAGACTTCGAGTTGTCCCTAATTGATGGGTTTCATGGAGTAATATGGGTTGTGAAACAAATTTAAGGTTAGTGTGACTATGATTCTTGTATTGGGATATAAAATATGTTTATAAGGCATAAAAATAGTTTTTTACATTGGATGACCCATGAATTATACCTCACAAAGTGTCATAAACTATGTATTTGGTATACTAGGGGTTAATTGTTAATATTTGGGGTCCTTACTACCTAAAATTAGAAAGATACCTTTAATGATAACCTTTATACATTGATACATATCTTACACAATCCACGAAACTCATATAATCAGAGGGTGGTTGGGTATGTTGCTGATCATGTCATCGGTTGGAGTTCATCAATATGGGATTTTCCTCTCATATGATGAGTATGAAATATAGTCCCTCAATTGTGATAGACTGGGGAAATTTATGATCATATCTAGATAATACATATCATGTGATTATTTATTTAGGTGAGGGCTATGTGATGTGATCATCCATAAATGTGAATGGAATGTGAAGTATTCATCAATCTAGTTGATATATAGTTAGAGAATTGAGAACATGTGAGTTGGATATATGAGATTTAAATAATTCATTTCCCATAGTCACTTGATATCTTAGATAAAGGGTTCATATGAGAATTAATACTTTCATATGATGCATATGGAAGACACATGTATAGAGATATATGTGTTTGATGGAGATCAAACTATATCCCTTTATAGCTTTACTATAAATAATTCTTATATAGTTGCCTCTATTTAATTAAATTTATAGATCTAGGTTTTGTATTTTTTTCAATTTTACAAAGGTACGTGGGTTTAGAAATTGTGGTTGTGAAAACAAGGATTGAGTTTGAATCAAATAGAATCTATAAACATTTTTTAGAGTTTATCTAAAAGAGTTTTGGATGTGTATTCACAAGGTGTCACATATGATGTGATATATGGTGATGATAATGATAGATTTTAAAAGTGTGTTTTGGAAAATATCTAAAAGTATTTTTGTGTATGATTTCACAAGTTATTTAATTTGATATAATATTAGGTGAAATGGAACAAAGTCTATGATTTTCTATTGTAAGTGGGATATTGATGGAGATATTTTCTAAATCCCTTATGTATGTGATATAGTAGGAATTTCATATGAAATGTTATATGATAACATGATACCACCTTCTTTTAATTTTATTTTATGACTACGTAACACCGTGTAGTATGATATATACTTAGCAGTTGAATGATAATTTTTTTTTCATTTGGGAATCTTCCATACTGATTTATAATTATTATGAGTGTTGCATAAGATGAAATTCATGGGGAACATATAATTTATATGATTGTTGTAAAAAAATAAGAATTTATTTACTCATACATTTTAACACATGAGTAAATGCATGAAATATATCTTGAGTAATCTTAAGTCCTTTATATATTGAGATTACCCATATGATAGGTGTATTGGTTCATGAGAAACATTTTATTATTCTTTTTCTCTACTCTCTAATAAATTCTTGTCATATATTTATTATCAAGAGTTATTAGAATATCATAGTAGAAAAATAGAGTCTTTCTTGAGCATGTCGAGTGATTTAGTGTAGCCAGTGGATACACCACATAGAGGGGAGTCTAATGAATTTCATTTAGTGTTCTTCATCAAGAATATGGGATGATGAAATTGATAGTAGAAACTTCCAATAGTGAGGTACATAGTTTCTTCATTTTACAACTTTCATGGATTCGGTTTTGTGTGCATGGTATTCCTAGTTCATTAGTTTCTTTATACTAACACTGTTTTGATTAATCTAATATATCATAATAAACTTAGTAGATTCTACCAGTAAGAAATCAATGTGAATTTCACTTGATATCCTAAAATATTTTAGGGTTTGTTGGTAATGTATAATAATGTAGAGATAGAATTCTTAGTAGAGAACATGATTTATTAACATCGCAACATTTTATGTTATAAAGTAAATAATTTTGAATACTTTTTCAAACTTTGGATAATATAAATATGATTCCTAGTCTCCCCATTATTCAAACTTTATTTCTTTATATATATTAACCATAAAATAGTTAAATGAGATTATTTTATCAAATAATCTCATAGATATGTGATAGGAATTACATTAATATTGAATGAATTTAATGAAATCATAAAAGTACAACAAATATAAGGCATTCTGGAAGTCTTTTATAGAAATATGAGACTAACCTTTATGTATGGTTTTGTTAAGTATTCTAAAATGATTTTAGGAATAAGAAATTTATCATTTTATATAAATGAAGTATCTACTTTATCATTATTTTATATTGCTTATATATATATATATAAAGGTAAATGGTAATTTACCTATCAAAGTATGACATTAAGTTATCCTTAATAAATTTTTTTCATACAGTATCATTGGTTTTGAAAAAATGGTAAGGTTTTCATAAGTAGTATTTTGTATCTAGAGATATAATATGATCATGAGATAAAAACAAGTTTTGTGTGATGATGAACCATGAAGTATACCACATGGAATATTATACAATATGTATTTGGTATAATAGGGGTGTATGTTACATATTTGAATTTTCCCACTACATGAGTTTAGAAAGTATACCTAGCATTAAATACCTCATACTTTGATACCTTTCTAACACTAACCTTGAGTTTAATCTAATTAGGGGGTGGTTAACTATGTTTTCAATAATGTCATTGGTTAATTTTAATCAAGATATAATTTTTTATATTGTGTGATGATAATGACATATGGGAATTCAATTAAGATAGACTGAATTTGTGTGCGGTCATACCTAGGTAAGTGACGTATGATGTTATTTTTTATTGTACAAGGGGTATGTGATGTGCTCATCCAACATGTTGAATGACATGTGACGTATGTATCCATATATATTATCTATATTTGGGGAATTGAGATTGAATAAGTAACAATTTATGTGCAAATATACATTTTATGGGAGATGATGAGGAAGGAAATGGATGGTTCAGAGTGAATGTAGGCCAAAACGGACCAAAACTCCACTTTAGGGACTGGATTCGAATAATTCCCCACCTTTATAAACAAATGTATCTTGATAAATTCCTGAACATGTTGAGTATTGATAGTAACCTTCACGTAGTGTAAGTCCAGATTATAGATCTCCATTTCACGACCACACAGAGGTTTTAGGATAACCTTCATGCAACATAACTCTGGTTCGCAAAGCTCATAAAGTTTCACAAGAGACTCTACCATTCTCAAAATCAACACCCCTGCCTCTTTTGGGCCTATAGATACCCTCTATGTCTAAATTTAAGGGGATTTGACCTTTAATCTTCCGATAAAATATATGAACTCATGATACTCAGAAGCTTCATGAATGAAACATGAGATGAACATACAAAGGTTGACATCTTTTGAGAAACTATCTCCCATGGGTTTTTGAGAACCCCAACCCATGGTAGAGATGCCTTTAATGGAGGTATATGGCCTTGCATAAAAAGAAACCCATTTGAGGCTCTTGGGGTTGAATGAGATAAATTTATTTCAGGAAACCAAACCCATGGGATCCAACAATTTACCCCAAGGTAGGGTCACCCTGTTTCATGAAACATACTCTTTCACGAGACCACTAACCAATATGAGACCACTATCCTTCACAGAGAACCAAACCATTGAAAAACCCTAACATTTTTTAAGACTATCCTCTAGTCTATCCATGGTTTCACCTTTATGTTGATCCCCTTTCATGAAAGTTGAGTTCCTAAGTCCCTTGTGATAATCCAAATCTAGATCAACCACACCCAAAATCTATGTGTGACAAGTATCACCAACCCTTGTGTCTGTCCACTTTGTTCTTCGTGTGGCATGAAACTTCATCCTACCCACTACTCCTAATAAATGGTACCCCAATACCTATTGCTTCTAAGCATAGGTACACTAACTTTAGGCCTCCTAATTTCCACTCCTCCACGGTGAACCAAAACCATACCCCTCCCAGAGGCACATGAGTGGTGATTACGTAAGACATAGTGGTGGCATAATCTTGTGAAACCGTCGACCCATCTTGGTAGAGGTTCCATATGAAGGATCTTCCTCTCACCTTTATGTGGTCCCCTACTAGGTAGATGTCTCAACCATATCCAAGATGCATTATGTAAAACTGACTAGCTCTACATCCTAGTCATACGATGTTAAACTTCATGAAAACATCCTCAACACATGATGTAAAAATGTATCCTTACCGTATGTGATAAACACAGAATTCCCCATGTATGATCATCATTGGATTCCACCATCTCCCCCAATATGGGATGATATTCCACACATGGGAAGATATCATACATAATCCTCACACCATACTTTCCCTCCATGGGATGAAAATCCTACCATGGGAAGCTTCCATGAGCGGGCCCCACACCGTCCCTCATAGATGCTCCTTTAATGAAATGAGCATCCTTACCGCATGATGTTAAAATGAGTGGATCAGTCCTAACACACTACCTTAAACTACAACATAAAAATATATGGATTTTGATCCATATCTATTAAAAAGGGTACGTCGGACACCTACCTGAGGTTCAACCCCCATAAATTTCAATGTGAAATCTTCCATCCTAGGGAAACACTCCACCACCTATCTCTATCATATGTTAAACCTATGACCTATTATATCTCCACAAGACGTTAAACTCATGCCCTCATTCATGATACCTAACCCATGAATTAAACAAAGATTCATGAGTTAAAAAGCCTCAGAAGACTTATGACCCTTGAATAAGAGCCCGAGACCCATGCTTCCAGATCTAGTACTAAATTATTTTATATTTTTTAAAAAGAAAAGTAAAAATATATAGTCCATTATACAGCTGAGGATCTTTTTCGATTTAGGCTTTGGAGGAAAATAACTATTATCACATATTATCAAAGTTTAAATAGTAAATAAAAATTTATCTATTTGACTTTTCTCAGGCTATATTCTTATCAAAGCTAATCTCCTTGAAACTTATAAATGATACTAAAAACATTTTTTAAAAACATATGGTCAGCATAATTTCCCAGTAAGGAGTTTTTAAAAATCCAGTGAAAAACCATTTGAAAATATTTTTCCTTTATATCAAAGTATATATTTTATATCTATTTATATATACTATATGAAAAAATAATAATAATGTTTTCAAAATATAACTTTGGAAAAAACTTTTAAAAAAACTTTGAAAATAGACATAATTTTAAAAACATTATTTTGAAAACATTATTTTCAAAACACTTTTTTTAAATATAATAACTTTGAAAATAATTTAAAAAATCCTATGAAAACATGTTTTTGAAAATTCCTTTGAAAATAATTACCCCTTAAAATATTATAATACATTTAAAAATACTTATACTCTAAAAATATTACAATACCTTTTAAAATTAATACACTTTGAAAATATTATAATACCCTTTGAAAATACTTATGCTTTGAAAATGTTTCTCTTAATAAAATAATCCAATCATTTTTCAAAAAATATTATACAAGATTTGGAAAACAAAACCATAGATCCACTTGAAACATTGAAGGTTTTCTCAGCCTATACACTTCTGGATGGATAGGTTCACTCCCCACTTCCCTATCATGTTTACAAAGTTCCTGTTCCAAATTTTATAAAATACTTTTGAGCTTTACTTGTGTGTGTGTGTGTGTGTATTTTACTAGAGTTTTTACTTTAAAAACATGACAATGAATTATTAAATTTACTCACTTATATATATATATATATTTTTTCATAAGAAATCACTTGGTAGATTTAGTACAACTAACTATCATGAAAAATAGCCTTTTCGTACACATGGGATGTTAAAAAAGGAATGATTAACACCCATGTATTTAATGTTTCATTCATAAACTAAAAATATCTATTTTATAGAAATGGAACATAAAATGTTAAACTTAATCATTTCAAATTCATCCTTGAATAAGATAATTAGATAGCCATTTACATAAATCAAAATTTGATGTTTGAAAATATCTTTTTATACATAAAATAAGGGCATAAAGATCTGGATCCTTCGCATAAAATAATAGTAACTATAATATTACTATTCACATAAAATAATTCTTTTAACACTATTATAATCTTTATTCAATAAAATAATCATAAGAAAAAATAAATTACACTCTTAACATTTAATTTTGAAAAAAAATTATATTAGACACATAAAATCATAATAAGAACTATTTTTATTAATAAATTTTTATAAATGAATAAACATAATTTAAAAATAATATATATATATATATATATACATACTCCCTTACATAAACATAAGTATGAAAGTACTTACATAATTAGAAATATTGAAGTAAATAATTATTTAGTTTTCAAAAAATACATATGTATATATTGAGAAATATAGACTTTCAATTTGAAAATAATCTATATATATATATAATAGTTTAAAAAAATGAAATCCCCTTACCTTTAGGAAAATTGAAAGAGAGACAACTTCTGCCTACTTGGGAGAACTCGAACCAGTGGGAAATAAATAGAAAACAGGGATAGGGTTTTGGATTGGAAAAGCCTTGTCCAATAATGAGGGGTTATCCCTATTTTAGGACTTACTTATATATAGGTTTGGATGTCTGATGTATTGAGAGACTAAAAAACGAGAAAAAACATTATTTTTTTTATAATGGTAATAATCGATTCAAAATTGATTGTGTTTAGGTTTATCTTTTTGAAGATTGTTCTCAAATCAAGGTTAGCCACTATTGATGGTTGTAGGATGAATATCTTGGAAGGTAGATTGGAGATCTGGTATTTTCAAAATGGTAGTGTAGTACACTATAGATAGGTCGATTTTACTATTGTTTTCCTTAACTATAAGGTGGATAAAAAGAAGACAACTCAAATGGGAGGAGAGAAAGATGGTCACTTTGGCTGCTTCAGATGGCTTATGAGAGAAGAATCAATTAATAGTGAGAGAGGGAGAAAGAATACGACACATAGGAAGATCAAATGGTTGTGGTAGTTTGATTTAATAGTCATGATATAATCAGCATTTTAACTTCTGATGAATAGAACCCATGAGGTTGAGTCCCACGTCAAATTCTGATTTGGGTGAGTGATGGATTATAACTTAATCACTCACCAATTACTAGATATAATTTGTAAAAGGGTCAGCTATTGAAGGGCCTTATACAAGAGCCCATGTAGGCATCATTCCTAACCTATACACGGGGGGTCATGACCCACATAACCTATGCCTATGCTTATGCACGGATGTAGGTTTTAGCTCTGGATATGCCCCATGTAGACTCATTCTAAAGGCTTGGCCGTGGGTACTAGTCCCACCTAAGAAGTGGTTCACCATACACTTGGATGCCTTAGATTGAGTACATTTTTAAATTAAAATAATAATAATAATTACTTGAATATAAGGTTAATTTATTATTATTTTACTTATTTTTATTTCACTTACAATATTCTAATTAACTCAATTTCACCATACTAAATAAAAATTTAACATAATCATTAATTTATGTTTCATAGAGTTATTATTTCTTAAGACTGATTTATTATTATTTTTGTAAATTTCCACCTAAAATTATTATATAACTAAATAATATAATATTTGAAAACTAGTAAATTATTCCAAAACTTTTTAAACATAAAATTACTTTTACAAACTATTATTACTAGATTAATAATAGCACAACTAATTATTGAGAGTAAATATTATAAATTGAAAATAATAAGTAATTTGAAAGTAATGATGTTATAATACTTGGAAAATTATAAAATTTACATATTAAAACAAAATACCTTTATTTAAAGAATTAATATTAAAAATATATTATAATTAAAATATTCTTAGTAAAAAAAATTCTTAACATTTAAAATTAAAATTTTATACTTTTTATTCAAAATGTATTCTGATTAAATAAAATAACTTAATTTCATAAAAAATATTTATCAGAAACATTTATTAGTTATTTTAAATTATATAAAATATTTTTATTAAGATTTAATAATATGATCGAACTACTGGGATGTTACACTTGGTGTCAACTACCCTGTGATTGACATGGTATGCCTTAGGATCCGCACTTATGATGCCTCAAAAATGATATTCCCTCCAAAGAGGAAGAATTTACAGGTGCCTAAACAACTCAACATCCAGATATTCCTAGAGTTCCCAATGCTACTACGTCCCTTTGATGAAGGTTACTTCCATGTCAATATAGAAGCATCGTAATTAACTAGCATCCACCATAAGATGGTGCTAGGAATGAGTTCACGAACATGAATTAAATCCATTAGGGAGACCTGGACAAATAGATGAGCTCCAAGTAGGAATCCATGAAAAAAGGAACCAACATCCCAACATCACATTCCAATCATGGGGTAGACATCATCGATGAAAGTGATGAAAGTCACCCACCTTTGGAAAGCAGGAATACAGGGCAACAGAAGCATGCGCGACACGATAGCTCTTGAAAACGCATCAAAAATAGAAATGGTAAACCCGATGTGAAACTATTCTCCTAAACCATGGGGACCAATATCAATTAGGGAATAGTTATATTTTTATGTCACTGGATCCATACATTTGGTTCCAGGACCCACCAAGAAAATTGTGGGCCCAATATAAGACTCACCTATGAATTGGGGAAGATAATGATGGGAACCCTCTGTCAGCAAAATCATTAGAGTGGATCCCTAATCAATTTTAGGAATATTTTATGATGTTGGAGAATTTATAATCACTTTTACTATAATTTTAATGATGGATGAATCCAAAATCCTTACAGAACTCAAGACAACAAAATTCAGTGACCTAGCACCACCAAGATCCGGGATAGGGGAAAAATTAATTCAACAATACCGCATGACTACATCCCCACCATGACTTCCATAGCACCTTCAGATAATGGGAACCCCTGACCTATCTCACCCTCTGAGATCATCCATGGAAGCATGATCGATACCCTCATATGTCGGTATGGGAAGGAAGGTGTTATTCCTACCATGGACATGGATCTCTTGGACCTCAAGGAATCAACACCTCACTAACACCATCACTCATGAATGCCATGTGGGGGAAAACCACACCCCATTCCAATGGTGAACCGTTTTGGGACCCTCTTCCTAGAGTGCCTGAATAGCTCACTCTAATATGGTGAGGAGTTAGGGGATGTTTGAGTCATACCAATCGTAACCATTTCCAAGGAGCCTCCCAAGAGGGCTCCCACCGAGTCATTCCAGTATCAGCACCAACCAGTCCCATAGGTGAATGAATAGTCTAATTTGATTCCCAGTTGGCCGATCCCAATTCAGAACACACAATTCCATGTTTGGGGATAGACCCAAGACATTTCTTGATAAGGTGAATCTTATATATCTCTTTTTACCACTTCCACTACCAGTGTATCCCACTAGATGCCTACAATAGGTGAGCATGGATCCATATATTCTTTCTTAGGATTTGTACCCTAACCACCTTTTAGGTAGGCCAGGTTGACTTTCTCAGTCATAGGCACCACCAAAAGCTGTTACGGGCCATCCTATGATGATGGAAATAAATATAGAGGTCATCCCCACACTGCCATCAACCAACATGGTGGTCCTTCATATGCTCCCACTAAACAACATAGAGGGCCTCCTTATGTTCCCACTAATCAAATCATATGTCCTTCCCACTACATCATCAACCAAAGTGGAGGTCCTCCGTACTTCATCATCAACCAAATTAGAAGTCCTCCCCACTCTATCATCAACCAAAGAAGAGGTCCTCCCTACTCCATCAACATCTAGTATGGAGGTCCTCCCTATGTTCCCACCAATTAGTGTGGAGGTCCTCCACACACCAAAACCAACCAATATGGAGGTCCACCTTGTGCAAAAGATATTCCATGCTCTAAATAACTATCTTGGGTATAAGGGAGAACACATGTGGTGTAGAAAACTACTCATAATGGGTGAAACCAAGTGAATCTAAGTATTCCTCACTTGGATAATTCTCGCTCTGTGAAAGGTGGAACCCTAGGTAGCATCTTGTCATCATCAACCTCTCAGATTCTAAGGCAACAGATGACTTAATGAGGGAACCTTCAACCTAGATTCTAGATCTTGGAATATAATCCTGAAATTTGAAACTTATAATAGTGAAAGTTGAGGTCCATAAGATCCCTATATCACTCTGTAGAAACCTATAGTCAAAGGACATTTAGACCACCTTCCAATGTCTGATAGTGCAACTATCTCCATCACCACCATTTTCCATCCTCTTGACCTCCACAAAAGATGTTAGAGAGATATATGAATCTTCGATGTCACCCTTAGATGATGGTGATCACCCCATTGAGCCCCAAATGGAATTTTTCACCCTTGTGCATGATGCAGTGGAAAATACACCATCCAACATGGACATTATCTTGAAGTTGGATATACCTTTAAGAGATGTTACAATATGTAGTGAATATCTAACTCATGCAGTGATCCTTCCTTTGGTAGAGCATCCAAAAAGTAGGTCCACATCGGTGACACCACCCTTATATCATCTTGCACCAATTGGGGATTGATTTTTCGAAGATAAACATCGTTCCTCTAAGAAAGAGAGAACGTGGAAGGTTTTGGCCACTGAATAGTTCTCAATGGTGTTTTAGACACCTAAAATTCCATAATCATTCATCCTAGAATACCTAACCAATGACTACGCAATGTTTTTTCACCATATAATGTGGGTGATGTATCACCACCTGTGGGATCAGATACTGGCCTACCTAGGTATTCAAGAGAACCTCAATCCCATCGACTAACAATGTATAAAGATTGAGATCATGAAACTCCCAATAGCTCAGTTCCCTAAGTCGTATGGTTATTATCATGCCTTATAGATAAATTGCTTCAATATCTTCATTGTGATCCACCAGGTCATAGAAGTGGCATCTAAATACATATAGATCAAGGGATGGGGGCAGTACACTGCCCTCTATTTTATCTTTATCATGTGATAGCAACAGGACTGACATTCCATTCTATCCACTGATTATGAAGATTCTTCTATGACTATCATCATGGTAAATATGGTCATCACTAACCCTATAGAAGATCATAGGAACATGACTGCCTATGTAGGGAAAGGTGGGGAAGACTATCCTCAAGGGTTTGCAAAGTACCAATAAGACCCTTGAAATGTGTCCTCATCGGTCATTAGAGATAGGAACTAGACCTCAGAATCCCCCCCAATGAGGAATTACTGCTTACCAGTTGGTATTTAAATAAATTTAAGTGACATTTAAAACCTTATGAACTAGATGATGTCGTGATAAAATAATATTTAGAACTCATGGTAGCAGCCTTGCCCTAATATCTTAAGGGGAAAAGGGGATTTCCAAAGATCTCATTGCGGAGTGAAACCTAGACCACTAAAATGTTTTACAGAACCCCATATATCCTTCTATGGGATACTAATCCTCCTCATATAGATTCCCCCTTTAAAACTTGGTGGTCCTGCATATCTAATTAGGGAAAAAACCAAAGGATGTGATAAGAAACCACGATATGAGTCACTAATCCTACCTAAGTAATGGGAGTAGTATGATCATCTGCCTCAGGGATAAAGGTCATGCTACTCCCTGAGTTGATGATCCCATCAACATGTTGTTGGTCAGAGAACCTCGCCAAGATAACATGATAACTGCTCTCACTACTCACCTCAAAGAGCTGAAAACATGAAAAGTGGCAATCTCGCTGGATGAAAAGCTGAACTCAGCATTAGTGGACCATGTCCAAGTATCCCTAGTGTTTAGTAACCCTAGATTATAACTATTTAATGTAATGGGTATCCCGATATAGTATTTCTCCCACTTCACCTCAAGTTACGGTCTAATTTTGGGGAATCTAGAACAATAGGAGGCTATCAATCTCTGGTGTTTCTCCTAAACTTTAGAAGGGCCTACATTTTTTTTGGTATAGCTATCTTCCTACAGGGTCCATTTATGGTTTGTAGGATCTCCAAAAATAGTTCCTCTATCAATTCATCTCCACCACATGCAAGACCACCATGGCGATCCTCTTAAAATGAAAGTGGAGGACTGATGAGTGAGTTTCTAACATTGGTTCCTAGTGGAAGAGACTCATGTACTCACTCAATATGTCATTGTCCCAAGAACAGATTCTCATAATGTACATGGTGAATGTCAAGAATGGGGTGGTTCCAACCCCCAACTCCTTGAACCAACCCAGTATATTTCAATAATTCTCTGAAAAATCTCAGCATTTTGAAGAATACTTGTAGCAAACTAGACTACAATCATGCGCATTACCCCTTCTATCTTCCATAAGAATACCTATGAAATCATAAAATGTCACTTCTATGAACATAGAGGTCCCTGAGTTGGAACCCTTGTTTGACCCATTATTGGATGAACCTCACTGAGTGCATCCCTTTCAAGCACATCCTCACCTAGTTCAGCCTCACCTAGCACAAAATTTCCAAGCGGAACGACCTCAATGAGAAAATATGGCTCCATACCCCATCAATTCTAGGTTCCCAAGGAACCATAACCAAATATAAGGAACATAACCTACTTATTTAGGGTTTCACGGGTCCCATGATACTTCATACATGCCCTAGATAATGTAATTATGAAGTTTCTAGAGTGTAAGAGACCCCAGGAGGCCAAACTCATTGGTCACATCAACCATTACCTATATCAAAAGATCCTCGGTTGCACCATCAAACAATAATTCATATTCAAATATTAGATCCATGACCAAGCTGATCATCTCTTGGTCATATTGGGTGATGTTCCGGTGGAGGTGAAACATGTCTCTGCTAACTTTGATAGTAATCGTGAAGATTCTGGTGAGTGGTAATAGGTTACCAACCATGGGATGTATAAATATGACGAATGGTTATCCTGAAAGGTAGTATCTCACACCCATAGTATTATTTTTTCTCAATTATACATGTTGGAACCTCTTATGATTATTATTCCCCCTTCAATTTTTTCCATGCATCTACGTTACTGCCTCCCAATTCTTAGAGGAATAGTCACCGATGACCCATGGAAAATCAGTGTCCCCTACTGGTGTTGAAACTATCTATCACTCTTGCAAACTTCATGCCTCACAAGTTAAGATATGTGACTAGAGTCCATCCAATAATTACATATTCCACTAATGATGATGAGTATGCCTTTGTGAATGATTTAGAGCATGTATATTGCTTCACAATTCATAATATTGAGAAATAATATTTAAAACCCTTATATATCTCCAAATAATATCGTCAGAGAAAAGGTAGAGGACACATGAGCTTCTGGAATGATCAATCCAACATCTCAAACTAAGATATTAATTCTACTAAAACCAATTAACACACATTTCATAGATCATAGCAAGAATATCCCTCCTAGACTACTCCATCAAGCATGCCTCCATAGCTGACAATACTAGTTTACCATGCGGCTCATCCATGATCACACCATATTCAGACTTGTCCAGCTAGATCCCATCCTTAGCTAACTAACAATTAGTCGAAAACTAATTAGAGTAGACCAAATATTCAGTAGTAGAACATTTCCAATACTAAACGGGCTCCATTAGTTCATCCAACAGTATCCATTGCACCCCCTTCCAAATAACAACCCACTACAGGAAAAGCTATGACCCTGACATGAAATTATGATGTGATAAATCAACTTTTTGGCATACCAATGATAATTTTGATCCATGAGGCTCTCCACTTATCAAAGGAAATATGTACAGCCCTTACTAAAGTATTGAAAATCTCCCTCCAGTTCAAAGCTAAGATACCTTCCACTAAGGCCTACTATATAGAGGAGGCTGAGAAAGGGGATCCATCATATCAATTTCCAAGGAGGATGAGGGAATTTTCATATAGTAGCACATACACCCACTATACATCACATTCCAGTTCAATATCACTGATATCTACCGCTTCTTAATGAATAATTGTTCCAAGATCAACCTCATCCCAACCTAGACACTTCATAAACCTGGACTGAAATAATTATATATGACACCCTCCAACCTGAAGATTCAAGGTTATGATAAGAGTGAGAAGAATCCACGTGGAAATATTCTTCCAAAGACACTGTTTTGTAGTTTGATATCAATCACATAATTCATGGTAGTCTCATAGGATACTACCTACAACACACTTATAGGAAGACCTTGGCTTCATTTTCATGTAGTGGGCCCCTCTTCATACCACCATTTCCTCAAGTATTCCCTTATTGGTCAAGTATAAGTACTATAGGGTGATGCACCCCATTCAACTCATGTGAGGCTCTTTTTATAGTTTGGGTACTACCAAATGAAGGGAAGAAAGATTCATACTGTCGGGGTTGAGCACATCAATTTCCCCAATTTCCTAATGGACACTACATTTGATCCTTGATTGGACTTGAATAATATATTTTTTTATCCCAATTCATCAATAAGTTCCTACAACAGTAGACCTAAGGGGTGTTTCATTGTCTCCAAGAAAAAATGTATCATTGTCTCCAAGGAAAAAAGAATTCCTATATATTACCTCTTACTCTTATATGAGGCAGGATCAGCTAATACTGGAAGACCCTACCCCTATGAAGTGTCAAGAAGTTCCCCCCTATGTCCACTAATCCACATCATCCCCAAATGTTTTAAAAAGTAGGGTTGACTTGACGGAGTTCATCTCATCACCATTGCTTCGATATCAAGGTTGGACCTCACATTCGAAAACCGGACAGAATTGGCTCGAAAGCTTTTGTCATGACAATAGCTGTAGAATGACAACCCTTTATTAAAGATTTTTTTATCTTAAATAAAAAATACAAGTGCTTCCCTATGATCAAATGGCCTAGAAGATCCACTTACTCCCTTTGATTATTCTATCTCATATGACGAATAGGATTTTGAAGAAATCCCTTCTGCATTTGAAGAAATTGTCTCCATCAATATTGATGAGTTAACACATGTAAAACTTGGTACTGAAGAAGAACTGAGGCCAACACTAATTAGTGCGTACATGTCTCTAGAGGAACAATACTAGTATGTGTCCTTGAAACAACACCGTGATATATTTTCCTCTAGCTATGATGAGATTCTAAGTGTAGTTCCTCATGTCTTTGTTCATCACTTTGGCCTCCCAGTAGGTTATCATGGGTTAAAGAAGCCTCCTAGTAATATGAACACCACTCATGATGCTATGGTTGAGGCTGAAGTTGATAATATTATCAAATAAAACTTTTTTAGAGAATTCCTATACCATAGATGGCTACCCAACATCACCCAGTTAGGAAGAAGAATGGGAAGATCAGAGTCTGCCTCAACTTCTTGGAAATCAACCGCCATTATAAAAAGGATTATTTATCCCATCACATGATAGATCTCTTGAATGATTCTATAGTAGGGTTTTGGGCCCTCCCCTTCATAGATGGATATTCCAAGTATAATCAAATCTGGTTGACCCTTGAGGATGAGTAGTCCCCAACATTCAGGGTGCCCCAAGGGAATTTATGATAACATGTGATGCCTTTCATATTGAATAATGAAGGATCTAATTATCAGTAGTCCATTCAAAACATCATCATGAAAATTCTCATTACTTTGGTGAAATTTTATGTGGGTGACCTGGTGGTAAAATCCCACCAATTTCAGTACCATATTAAGGATTATGAGAAAGTGTTCTTCTTCCTATGCTCCTAGAACTTGAAGATTAAAACCTTGAAGTGTACCTTTGGTGTTACCTTTGGAAAGTTTCTTGTATTTTTCATAAGGTGTGTAGGCATTGAGATTGACCCAAAGAAGATTGAGGCCATCAATCAAATGCATCCCCAAGAAATCTTTAGCAGCTGCGGGACCTCTAAGGCCACTTAGCCTACAAATGCCAATTTATTGATAATTTTGTCAGTATGTATAATACATTTTTGAGGATCATGAAGAAATGAATTTTTATTAGTGGGATGATAAGTGTTAGACTTCCTTTGAGGATATCTTGTAGTATCTGCTACAATCTATGGTTCTGATACCTCCCTTCGTGGGAAAGAATTTGGTTCTCTATGTGATCACCCTTAAAGGGTCCCTTGGTACCCTATGAGCCCAGAAAAAAATGAGGGTAGGGAAAACAAACTATACTATCTCAGTTTCATACTCCTGGATATGGAGACCAGATAATCCCCCATTGTGAAGAGATGCCTTATGATATTTTTTGCAGTGCATAAGTTGTGACATTATTTGTGACATCATGAGATAAAGCTAGTGTCTGGGGTGTACTCACTAAATTATATCCTCAATCACACCATGATGATAGGATGATTGGTGTGTTGGGAATGTGAACCTACAATAATTCAACATTAGTTTTGTCTCATAAAAGGACGTTAAAGTACGAGCATTATAATACTTACTTTCTACACAACCGGCCTCTAAAGAACTTCCCTTAGATGTTGATTTCCTTGATAAATCTATTATCTCAATGAATATGGTTGTTCTATATTTGAAAATGAATTTATATGGTACCTACTTGAGCCTGACTAGTAGAAGTCTTAAAGACCCCAAGAACAATAGGGTAGGCCTGGGGGTCATTTTCATCACCTTGGAATAGGTCATCTTTCCATACTTGTTCATATTGTCAGAAGGCTGCACTAACAATGAGGTAGAGTATCAAGCCCTTATTACTAGTCTTAAGCTAGACCTTAATATTAATGTCCCCAATTTACACATTAAGGGATTCTATTAACTAGTCATAAAATTGATCAAGGTTGACTACATCATCAAAAAGAGATAGGTAGTGCCCCTAATTGATTGCACCCATTGGTTGATAGAATAGTTCCCTACTCAGCTAGATGTGACCTATGCTCCTTGGTCATAGAATTGTTGAGTTGATGATTTGGAAATCCTAGACACATACCATGTGGATCCCTATCAAGATGACCTTGTCATTCGTGTGGTTCATTGAAGGTTCATATCCACTACCACTTCATATGATGGAACCTAAAAGGTATATCTTATAGCTTCTGGTACTTCTGTTCCAAGAACCTTAGGTCTCCCCCATAGCAGAGGAAGCACCTTGTTGGACAAATCCCTTCATCGAGTATCTCCATCTTGCCCTTTTCTTTCCAAACTAAGTTGAGCGTGAGCAAATCCATCAGTGTGTGGCCCAATTTACCCTCTAGAGTGGGCTTAAACTAGATAAAACCCCCTACTAATGTGAGTTAAATGGAATTATATTCCATTACATATAAGGATATGATATACCTTAGGTCATTAAAGAGTTCCATTCCAGATCCTATTTCTCCCAAAAATTGATATTGAAGCTATCCCACACAAAATTGGATATTGAACTACTTCTGGCCCACTATGGTTTACGAATGCATTGAGTTTTCCAAGAGGTGTGACATGTTTCAGATCCATATCAACTTTATTTATATACCTCTAAAGCTTATCCACACCTCCAATTATTCTTGGCCCTTTACAGTATGGGGACTCAACATCATGGGGTCATACCTACAAGTGTGTGCTCAATAGTGTAGGTTCATATTGACTATAAGTGACTTCTTTTCCAAATGGACAGAATCAGTAACTCTCAATGAAGTTAAAAGCTGGTTCATGATTGAGTTCATGAGATCCCACATCATCTATATATTTTTATTTCTTTATGTTATTATCATGAAAAATTACACCAAACTCAAGGCTTCTAAGATGAAGAAATTTAATGCCAAGTAAAACATCCAGTCCAACCATAATTATCAGTATCATGTGTATAAAAATGGAAAAATTGAGGCATTCAATAAGATCCTCTCCAAAATATTGAAATAATGTTTGGATAGAACAATAGGAGTTGGGCCGACAAGCTCCCTAACACCCTCTGGGCCTATCGGATGACGACTCAGAATTCCACCCAGGTGACCCCATACTCCCTAGTATATGGAACATAGACATTTTTTCCAATGAGGTTAAGTTTTTGTTTCTCCTAATAGATATCTATAATTAGCAGATTCTAGACAAAATGTAAGAAGTCTATCTAGATAATATGGAAAAAATTTAGGATAACAGGATTTAGGTTGTGCACAACCAAGATATGCACCAGAATGGGATAGGAAGATTGTTAAACAAGAAGGTTTACCTCAAATACTTCCTCTAGGGTGACATGATACTTTCTCTAAAAATTTCGATGATACTTAGAAAGAGGCGTTAAAAATTGGATCCCAAATGGGAAGGACCTTACATTATCAATAAGGTCGATTCCAATAGATGATACTATTTGATCACTATGGGCAGAGAGTGTATTACACCTCCCACCAACTACAAGTTTCTCAAGAATTACTTCATATGAGGATCTCCTAGTGATCCATAAAATATAACCTCAAACTATTTACAAAGGTTTTAAGTTCTAAAAACATAAACTAACAGTATCCCCATGTTCTATTCATTATGACAAAAAAATATTTTAATCCCCTACTATACATGCTCCATGAACCTAAATTTAAATCAACCACAATCCAAGTTGTATCAGTTTAAAATTCAAATCCCAACATCCCCAGCACAAGATGCTAAACTGCAGTATTACCCTATTTAGTGAACATAGGATGCCTCACTTACTAAATGTGGGATGACCAAAAAATGTCAACAACCTCATCACATGGCGTTAAACTTTATCCTTAAACCATTTCCCAATCATCGTATTCCCTACAACAATCGTGGGATGCCTTAATTCCATTGTCAAAGAGGGTTTCCCCTACTTATGGTGTTGGTATCCTACCATGCCATGTCTCAAAACTATATCTAGATTTATTAACATGGGATACATAATTACACCTAGACCCCCATCTATAGGCCCATCTTCAAATTTACCAACCCTTCGTCCCCTTGGTCCCATCTATAGTCCACACATTATAACCCTAAACCATGTGTAGTTCATCTCAAAGTATTTTTGTGGTAAACATGTCTCTATTACATCCTTTAACATTGGGTTTTATCTCTTCCATTTCACATATAAATCCCTGAGGAAAACATATTCCCGGTATAAGAATCGTAACTTTAAATTGTTTTCCAAGTTTCTCCAAGCCCAAGAATTATGACCATAAACTATGTTCCATTTGTTTTAAGGTATTTATGTGGTATGTGGTCCTACATTACCTCTGTTCATGATGGATTATACCTATTTCATGCCACATGGGTACCCTAGAAACAAACACCCCGTAGTCCAAAAATCATGACTTTAAAATATTTTCCACATTCCTATGGTTTAAGAATTATGAACTTAAATTGTGTGTGAATGGTTTTGAGGGTAGATTCATGTAGCACTGAGCATTTTTTGGATCTTTCAATTTCAGTTTTAACCTTTTGAACCCACACAAACATCCTTGAATCACTTCCCTATGGTCTAAGCTTTATGCTCCTAAACAAGGATCCCTTTTCCAAAAATTATGACCTTAAACTATGTTCATCCAACCCCTTTAGCGCATTATTTGAATATTTTTCTTCATACCATGCATTTCTGTAAGTATATTCCCCACCTATTCCTAAAAATACATGTGAAAATATTACCATTCTCATGGGATACATAGTGTTTCATAGACCTTCTATATTTTGGACCAACCATGAATTCACCACAAAAACACCTGTAACCCATGAGATTATTTCCCCAAAATGCCTTCATGAGCCGGTTCTTCAGGAATAAGTCCCATTAATGTTCCTCAACCCATTAAATGGATGAGATTCCCTCATGTACTGAAATTAGGAATAAAATTATGGTAAACTCTATGTCTAATCCCTACAAACATCCTTAGTACATGAAGTTAAATTGTATACTTACCCAGCATAAGTTCGGGATGCCTCATGTTATAATATTATATAATTCAGTATCCTCATTTGAGAGGATATACACCTATCAATATTGGTCTCCTATCACACCACCTTTCATAACTATGTGTGTATTGATTCCCATACTCATGGGATACATGGTAAAACCCAAATATTTCATTCTGGTCCCATCCCCCTTCATTGAATAATTATGGGGTCCTTTTCTTCGCCACCATCATGATGTTGACCAGAGGTATTGTTTGTCAATTTTTGTGTAGAAAAGGGTCCCTTTATCCCACATTTCATGTTATTTTATCACTCTTTCATACCACAAAATCTTCTTAGGATTCACATTCCACTATTTGGTCAAATTTACATGACCTTATACCAGTAACTACCCCATTGGTCTGAGGTCCATACCATAAACTATCAGCAACTATAGTATGAATTGTACGACTTTAAACTTCAAATCCCAGTGCCCCCAATTCATGACATTAAACTTTCATCTTACCATATATCAAACAAGGATGCCTCATATGATAATTATTAGATGAAAAAATGTCCACATCACAAGACATTAAACTATAGTCTTACCTCATATATAATCGTGATCACCCATATTATAAGTATGGGATGATCAAAGAAAAATTACTCAATGAAAAAATAGTATGCCTCATACAATAATTATGGGATGATCAAGAAATTAATCCATATAAAGCTGGGATGCCTCATAACATGAGATGTCTTGATATCCTCACCAAAGAGGATGTCACCCCTCTTCTGTCAGTATCCTACTATTCCATTCTCCAGATCTATGTATGGATCGATTCCCATTCTCATGGGATACATAGTGATGCATGAATATCTTGTCCTGGGACCAGTCCTACTATAGACTGATTTTTTGGTATTTCATCTTCATGAAAGGCTTGATTCTCACCTAGAGGCATGGTCATATTTCACGTTCAAATGCATGGTGGAATTTCTCCTAGTACACTCAATATTCCCATTGGGACATTCCACATTTACACTTCCACACTTTACACTTTATCTAATTTAGTTAGTCACCACCCTCCCAAAATGAGAAGGATACCTAACAGAAATGTTCTCATACCACACTGGCTCACCTATAGTCTTAGGATCATGCCTTGAAGGATATTCTGTAACAAATAGTGGCTCCCATGTTTCAAATTCAATCAGCAGTCAATTTTAAAAAAATATCCCCATACTAAACTGACATGGGTACAAAACCTGTATTTTTATTGTCGTCAATATTTGTTCCCTACACATCATCTATTTTCCTTTCACTGTTCAGGTCTCAAAAGTCTTGATCTCCCTGGAGAGATTCATCGATCAATTTATCCCCTAATTTTGTTTTCCCATATAAGCTATAGGATCTTTATATTTATCTGTTTTTATCACAATTGAACATGGATCATTCATGCTTATGAGTAAGGAGTAATTTTCCTCAGGTAGGGTTGAGACACATGAGTTCCTTTTTGGTATGAACTCTATGACCTTAAATTATGAGCCTAGGACTAAGCATCATGACCTTAAAATGAGTTAAAGTCACCCTAAGAATGAGTTTTGTGGAATTATACCTTCATGGACCTCAATATATGTTAGGTTTTAACTCTTCCATGATAGACATGCCTTTTGGGGATTTTACACCATGTAACAATCTCAATTACATTAAACTAGGAGCCATGGTCCAAAAATCCCAACCTTAAACTATTTAGATCTTTCTCTTTCTGTTTTTTTGGTGCAATGACTCCCTTATCCCTCCTTTCACATTGGGTTACTACACTTTCATGCTATGATAAACACTTTATAAAACCTATTTTTCTGAACTCTATGACCATAAACTAAGATACCATGGTTTGAACTCTATGAGATTAAACTAGATCACATGGTCTAAACTTTATTAACATAAACTAAGATCCCATAGTTCAAACTCTATGACCTTAAACTAGGAGTCTGGGTCTAAGAAGTGCGACCTTAAGATAAGTATAATTTGTCTTAAGGATTTCTTATATAATATAGAGGGGCCTCCCAGGCTCATCCTTTCATATTAGGTAAACTTTATTTAGTTTTGTGCATGTCCCATGAAGACATAAATCCCCAAAGATCCAATCATTTTGAATTTAAATTCTTTACAATTGTTCTGAACTCAATGAGTTTAAAATCGGATCTCAGTCCCATAAATCTTGAATTTAAACCATGTTTAAGTCATCCTAAGAATGTGTTGTGTGGATTCAAGCCTCCTTGACCCTCAATTCACGTTTGTTTTTCACCCTTACACACTTCACATATCCTTAAGCATGATCACCCTATGGTCCAAGAATCACAAACTTAAACTATGTTATAGTTGTCTTAGGGATGTTTTGTGTGGCATTGGGTGGCCTTATTGGCCCCTCCTCTCATGTCAAGTTACCACTACCTTACACCATACAATCCCCCTTTGAGACACACAACCCTGTAGTCCAAGAATCAAGACCTTAAACTATGTGAAACTCACCCTAGGTTCTATTTTTGGTGAAGGGACTCCTAGGAACACCATTTCTATTATTTTTGAATCCTCTGACATCTTAAGACCCTTTCTAAGTGCTGACCCCCCTTAGTTTCAGGCATTATGACCAAAAACTATTTGTAGCACCATGGTCCTAGATCTAAGACGTTAAACTAGGATCCATTTTCCAATCATTATGACCTCAAAAAATTTGAATTTTTTTGGTCTAACTAGTATGATCTTAAACTTCTAAGGAAATAGGGACAAAGGTAGTAGGGGACCCACTATGGGCCCTATAAAAAACTTGGATGTGCTCATTTAACCCCTTGGTTCAGACAAAAATTAGATCCAAGTCCTATACTCTATTTTCCTTCTGAACCCAACTAAGTAGTACCCCCATTGTGTTATCATCCTACCCCCCCCCACCTACCTTGGTTGGGAAGATTTTATTCAAGTCAGTTCTTGCATCCCTGTTACAGGATGATAAACTATATGACTCGACGTCTCAATCACATGATGTTCAAATATAAAATCCCTCATCCTCACCATACGACATTAAATATCTTATCTGTCATGCTCACCGTATGATGTTAAAGTGTGTGTTTATCATATTCATTACATTATGTAGAACCATGGATCATCCTAGGCCCTTTCCTGAGAAACACTTTTCTCCTTTGGTTCCAGTTGTCTACCACATCATTCATGTTCTTTGACCATTTCTTGGCATCAAAGATGACACTCCATTGGGAAGATGGGTCTAACTTTTTTTTCAAACTGATATGCCAACCCAATGTTCTTAATGTCACAGTGGTTTAATTCTGGGAGTGTTGAACTTTGTTTGAACATTCCATCACTTCATCTCTATACTTCTCATGTCCCTTCATTTTGATTCTCATCCTCATCCACTTATGAATGGGCCCCCCTATAGAAAATGATCCTATGACATACTAGCTTAACTACCATCCTAGGCACATTCCCTAAAATAATTTTGATGTAATTTTGAGATAGGTTTTATATTTCAACCATGTTTAGTGGTCTTCCCTCATTTTTTGTCCCCATCTTTCAAAAAATGAAAATGGATGTTGTATTTCAAACATGGTCAGCAGTTTTTCTCCATCGTCATGTAATCCCCCCTATGTTTCAGATTTTGGGTGTTTCAATTGACACTCTTCAATCCTATTTATTTGGGAAGAATTAAATACACTAGAATTACACCATTCTTGCATTAGTGCATGTTGAGAAAGAAAGTTGGCAGTTAAAAGAGCCCTATTCTTTAGCCATAGACTTTATTGATCAGGAAAATCATGGTAGTTGACAAACAAGTTCGTACCCAAAGTATTCTACCCTTTCCTTCTACTCTTATATAAATGGGAAATCCTCCATTTGTCCCTTATTTCCTATAATGGTCATGAATCACATGGTCCAAGGTATTGATGGTTGCTTTTCTTGTTAACAAGACCATAGATGCGGAAAAAAGAAAACATTCTAAAGAACACTAGGAATTTAAAATAAATGAAACAAAGTTCAGGAGGGGCATCCACATATTGGAGCCTCTCCTTTATTTTGCGATAAAAAAA
The DNA here is from genome assembly GCA_963277665.1 of Viscum album. NCBI lineage: Eukaryota > Viridiplantae > Streptophyta > Magnoliopsida > Santalales > Viscaceae > Viscum > Viscum album. The sequence continues at coordinate 91,339,126 of OY728154.1, forward strand.
TTACCCTAAGTTTTGACCCTAACAATCAAGCACCCAAGCTCAACCAACCTATATTGAGTAGCCTCCAGAGTCTGCTACCGCTCCACCAAATCAGGTACCTCTTCCTCACTTCTAGATAGACGTTTTTATCCTTATCTTCATCTAGTACTACTCATCCCATCAATTGTCCTCCTGAGATTATTCTTCTTCTACCTTATCCTCAACTACCACTAGCTAGGCCCTCAGATGACCAATGATCTCAGCTTGAGTGGTGATGAAAGTCACATTATTCTACACCTACCCTTCTAAACAGGTGGTCTCCTCCTCACCACATGAAGTTTCTTGGTTCCATCAGACTTATGTTTGTTCCAGGAAACATCAAAATCCTTTCACTTAGCATGTTCTCATTCAATGAGGAAGTCTCAATCTAGTGTATGGAAGCCACTAGTGTCCACCACACTAGTCCTTATGATGACTAGCCAATGATGGAGAGATCCCACCTATTTTTTTAGGTAAACCATTGTGGTGTGGGTGATTAATTTCTTCACGTACCTCCACACCTTGTGACAGATGACTTGGTTATCCTCATTGGTGTCCAAGCCATAATCCTCAAAGTCCTCAGGCAGCACAGGCTCATATAGTGGAAAGACTACAAAGACATTGGTGGCTAGATCATCCATAGTCATGACCTTGGGTAGGATGAAATCTGTCTCTAGGGGAAATAGATCCTCACTACCCCACTCATCTACAGTAAGAGCCTTAGATGCCTCATGTGGCACCTCCTAGGAAGATGTAACCAACCCAACCTCCTTGACTGCCTCCATTGGTGGTACAATTTTGGTCAAATTCATTGAGTCCTCAACTCTAGCAGCCTCTGCTGCACTTATGGAGAATGTAAACCTATCATGGCCTCCTCAATCATCTAAGATGATGGTACAATTTTTCATTATCTGTTAAGTCTTTGGCTATGATAGTCACCACTGGTGGCACTTCTACGATAAGATTAACCACCACATTCCCCTCGACTAGCCTCATTGTGAGAATAGTATTGACCCCCTCCATTGAGGACATGGTATCAATATACCCTTACATTTTAATCTCCATGGTTGGCCCAACCATCATGGTCTCCTTGACTTTCTCCGTCGGGGCATATTCACCCACTTTCACTGCCTCAACTCCAGGAACAAATGATTCAGATGTTGGTGTTGGAAGCTAAGCCCTAAACACGATTCGAACTACCATTTAAGTATGATTTAGTCAGACATAGAAAGTAAAAGTGGGAAAAAGAAAAGGTGAAAATGGTAAAGTATTACAAGAATAATATAGTTCAGTGAGATTATCATAGAGTTTTATGGAAAATTCACCTGGTGTGGGAATTCCCCCAGCAGTTGTTTCCTCTGCCACGACGCTTCTTCAACTGACATTTGGCCACCCATGGACACAACATCAGGGAGGATCCCCATGATCTCCACTTCAATAGTTGATGTTACCTCTACATATCCCCGATATTCTCCAAGAACCTCCCCCTCATACACACTCACTAATTCAAACACAAGTAAAAAAGAAATTCATGCAACAATTCTAAAGGATTGGTTATATTCAACGAACATAATTAGGGGATTTAACTGGTTGATGGTGGGACCTAAATCACCATGGTAATCTCAATATGTTTCGCTTCCCCAAGACTCTTCTAACCCCTCTAAAAAAATTCATGTGTGCACCCAACTCTCTTGTTGAGGGACCCAAGGGAGAAGGCATTACTAGAAACACCTTCACTGGGTGGGTCAGTGAACATGCACTGCTGTAAGAGTGGATCAAGTACTCTAGATTTGTTTTGTATTGCACTATCTCGACTCAGGGAACATGAAAACATTCCATGGAATGACTCAACTTAGTGAGGAATATACCCTCTCTATTGAGATGTTTCCATATCCCATAGAGGGTGTTTATTTTTCTGAAGATTCCCCAGATCTCCCAGGTGTCTGAAAAAATAGTGTCACTAAGGATATTTGGATGGCACTGCTGCTTCCACGGACCTTAAACATTCCACCTTGTAACTTACCCAAAGTTATCTCCTTCATACCATAGCTACTTACTAAGGATCTTAGATCTTGTTTCCACTCCCCTCCCTGAGGCTCCTACTTGTTCAATTCTAGCAACATTTATCTCTACTGCTATCAAAAATCTTCCCACTACACCGACTCTACCTCCACAACATTCCACAACCACCAATAATGAATAAAACCATGGTTTCTGGGCCCCTAATTCGTTATCCTAAGTAGTTATCCACCTTATAATTTACCCAGGATATGTGCTCTCCCAACACAATTCATAATCATTGGTGTTCCGGTAGGTAGTGGTAGGCGATGGAAACTCATTCCACCCTTTTTCATAATTGTGTGTGAACATGTTATATATTTTTTCTAAGGTCCGAAGGGTTGCAACTCATAGATCACCTCTATTTACACCCTCATGATCAACCACTGTAGGCATCATAAATTCCTCATAAACCGGTGTGGGTTGTATGGCTCGAAAATCAATTTGTAGTCGACCCTCTCCAGCAATACCCTACCTGGAAAGGCCACTAGGTATGGCTGTTTCTCAGTAGTCCTCATGATTTCATCACTCACCCTCCCCATGAGAAGGGGTAATGGGTGTAATATGAAGTGATCTACTAACCCAATCATTTCCATCACATCCACTAAGCTTGATTTGAGAAGGAAATTCTTGATAATTTTTAGGATCAACGACCATAATTTTGTGTGGGGAGGAGAAATGGAGTTTGGATATTCATATAGACCCATGTTTTTTATGACCTAACCATATAAAAATTGAAAGGTCCAAAACACATGAAGAGGATTCTTCCCTTAGATGATTTGGCAGAGCACCTTGTATAGATTCACCAGTACTAGGACCACTATCTTGAATTTCTACCCCATTGCCAACATCGATTCCATGATAAAGGTGCTCAACCACACCCCCATGTGTGAATCCTTCTTCAAAAGTATCCATCCACTTACCAGTATGGTGATAAACCCCACCAACGTGTCCATTAAAGCCTCAATCTTCATGCTATAGCCCCACAAATACCCCTGGATTGCCTCCAAGATCCTCAAATAAGAGTTCCCCTTGTGTCGTTGAAATACCCCAAGGAATTGATGCGGCCTCCAGGGTATCTTGTCCACTATTTCATTTAAAAATTACCTAAACCACTACTTTAATGGGATTTTCCTCATTCTAGTATTGTGTTCCCCTTCAACCCTTAAAAGGGGTATTATCCATAATAATAATAATAAAAGAAGGCCTTCGGGCCATTTAGGCCACCTCAAACTCATGGAATGAATTGAATTCAAAATACACCTAGGACCACTCATTTATGAATTTTCTACCCTGGAGTTGGTCCCAGATATCTATCCACCCCTTGAGTGGGTTCCCGAAACCCTCCTTGAGAATTTTCTCATGATGAGGGGGGACGCCTATTCCTCTAACTCCTCCCCATCAACGTTGTTTAGATTTTTCCCAAGGGTGTTCACCATAAGGGACTCATGAAACTTTAGGATGTGTCCTCCAATATCCCAATTCCATTAGTATAGTCCAAGTGAGAACCTGGACTAGTGAGAGGGATTTTCTCAGTCAGTATCAGGGATGATCACATATTCCCTCATCATAAATCCATAGTGTGGCATCCTCTTACAGAGTGGGTATTCTTACTGATCCTACATCATCAATTCAATGAGCGTTTCAAAATCTAATACACTCTGAAAACTCTCCCCTATAATTAAGTTCCTAGACATCTCCTCTCAATGATTACCAATAGCATTTTCACCTTTAGTGGTCATTTTGTCTGAAGGCTTGGTAGTTTTTTTATGCTGGTTTGAAATGGTTTTATCATGATAGTCAGATTTAAAGAAGTTCACTTGTGATAGTTGGGTTTTTTGAATTCCTCTCTTGATAGTTGAGTTTGAAATAGTATATTCACAGATGTAGGTTCTCAGAAGTAGGTTCTCTAATGTATGATCACAGAAGTAAGTTTGAGGTAGGGTTGAGTTTCGCGATCACTGAGGACCGATATCACAAAACATTCATTAATATATTTATTTTCAAAAAAAAGATCATAGGACAATATTTAAGAAACAAATATCATGGTACCCTAAGGGAATATTGACCCATTTATAAGTGTATGGTCAACCTAAGTTTTTCAAACTATTTTCATGAAAGGTGTTTAAAATCGCCAATTCTCAGTGGTTCTCCCCCAAAATCTGGCCCTCCCTTCCCTCATTGGTAAAATTTCAAGTGGAGGGAATTTTTTGATTCCAAAATATTTATTTAAAAAGAGAGTATGAGGGTGTAATAGTTAGTTTGGAGTGAATATAGGCCAAAACAAACCCAAAATCCACTTAAGGGACTAGACTCGTGAAATCCCCCACCTTCACGAACAACCAAAACTCACAAAAGTACTATCTATGTGGAGGCTTGACAAAAAACATTTTGTATTGTAATTATATATTGTAGAGATCCATTTGAATATCATGTAGAGTTTTGATGGTAACCTTCACACATCATAACACTGGTTTGCAGAACCCTGTTGGTTCGCATATCTCCTAAAGTTTCCTGAGAGACTCTATTTTTTTAAAAATAAACTCCCTCTCATTTTTTTGGTCTATAAATACCCCCTTATGTATGAATTTTAAGGAAAAGTGAACTTTTAGCTTTTGATAAAATCTACAAACCTATGATACTCAGAATCTTTGTGAATAAAAGAAGATATGGACCTCCAATGGCATCCATCATCCATGAAACCACCTCCCATGGGTTTTGAAAAACCTCAACCCCTGGTAGAGATTCCTTTTTCGAATTTCCATTTCCTTTACATAAGAATAAATACCTTATAGTATCTTGGAGTTCCACAAGATAACCATATTTTGTGAAATTGGCCCCATGGGAGCACATACATTAACATGAGGAAGGGTCACCCTATTTCGTGAAACATACTATTTTGCTAGACTAATGACCTCCATGACAAAATTGGACTTAGAGAAGCTTCAAAACTTTGAAAACTCTAAAATTTGTGTAACCCGCCATCCAGGCCTTTCCATGGTTCATCCTTTTAGATAATCCCTTTTCATGAAAGTTGACTAACCAGGTCCTTAGTGATCATACAATTCTAGATCAACTGCACCCTAAATCCCCCTAAGACTGGTACCACCTACCCCTATGTATTCCCACTTTATCCCAAGTTTGGCCAAGAACATCATGCTACCTAATGTTCCTAAGAATATGTACCTAAATTCCTATTGATTCTACGAATAGGTACCCTAACATCGGGCCTCCTAATTTCCACTCCTCCATGGTAGTTCCAATGTTATACCCCACCCATAGGTGCATGAGTGATGATCACATAATCCCTAGAGTTGGAATCATTATAGGAAACCATCAAACTGTCTTGGTAGAGGATCCTTATGACATATCACTATCACACCATAATGCAGTCCACCATTGGGTATAAGTTACAACCATGTTCGAGACTCATGATGTAAAACTATCTATCTCCCTTTCCTAGTAATATTATGTTAAACTACACAATAACATCCTCAGTAAATTATGTAAAACTATATAATTACCCTTTGTAATGAATGCATGATTCCTCATGTGTGATCATCATGGGATTCCACCATCCCCCCCCCCACCATGGGATGAAATTACACACCCAGTAATATTCCATGCATAATCCCCACACCATCCATCTCACTCTATGGAATGAAACACATACCACGATCAAATTCCATGCATAATCCCAAAACGATGCCTCATAGATGTTTCTTTTTCAATATGAGTGTCCTTACAGCATGGCATTAAACTGCATGGATTGTTCCTATCACATGAACATAAACTATGACATCAAAATACGAGAGTTTTGATCCCTATCTCTTTAATAAGGTACATAAGAAACCACCTTGAGGTTTAACCCCAATAACTTCCAGTGTGAAATATCCCCTCCTAGGAACATGCTCCACCATCCGTCTCCACCAAACATTAAACCTGTGACTTGTTCCATCTTCACAAGATGTTAATCTCATTCCCTGGTCCATGATACCTACCCCATGAAATAAACATGGGATTCATGACGTAAAAATCCCTATGAGACTTATTACCTTAGCATCAAATACCCTATGATCAATGTGGTATGCCTTAGATTCTGCACCTAAGATGCCTCATAAATGATATTCCCTCCATAAATGAATACATTATGGGTGCCCAATCATCCCAACGTCAATACATGACCAATGTTATTAATGATTATACCTCCCCTAACTAAAGGTTTCTGCCCTATCAAGATAGAATTAGGGTAATTTACATGTTTCCACCTTGAGATGGTATCTATAATTAGTTTCATTAAAATGAATTAAATCTATGAGGGAGACATGGACTAAGGGATGATATCCAAAGAGGAGTCCATGGATGGAGGAACCAACATCCCATAATCCTATTTAGATTAGAGTTTAGACATCAATGATGAAAGAGATAAAAGTATCCCACATTTGGAAAGTATGAATACAGGGAAACAAAAGCACGTGGGACGTGATGGCCCCAACGAAAGCATAAAAAGTAGTAGCTATATGGGTTTGGAATAATTTTTTCCTCATGGTTCCAAAATATCTTAAAAATGGATCATTTGATTAATAATTTTTATATATGATACATATTATAGACATAATTATTGAGATACATGTGTTTGATAAAGATCACACCAGATCCCTTTGTATCCTAAGAAGAACTGATGATTTTCTATTGTCCACACTTTTATAATATTTTGAATCTAATAATTCATATTTTTTTCAATGCTATAATGTAATATGGGGTCACACTTTATGGTTGACTAAATAGGGATTATGTTTTAAAAAACATATACAGTTACTCTAAAAGTGTTTTAATATTTAAACAAAATTATTTTTGGATGGATTTTGATAAAGTATTGCGTATGATATGATACATGGTTAAGATTATGAAAGATTTCCAAGTGTTTTGGAAATATCCAAACGGAGTTGAGGATATTATTTCATAAGTCACTGTATATTATAAAATATAAAGTAAAATAGCACATATTTTTATGATTTAGTAAAATAGGGAGATTGATAGAGATATTCCCGAAAGCTAATAAACATATACTGTTTTAGATGATATCTTAGTATATGATATATATATACATCATGTAGTAAATTTTTTTGGAAACAAATTCTTAACATATTCCTTGATATGGGGATATCATAAGGTTTAGTATAGTGATATTTCACCACTATCAATATATTGAATTGTATGATACAACTCTATGATAAGTGTTACATATATGTACATATCATAATATATAATTGATATGGAAATTTAAGGATAACTATTATTGTTATAGCATTACTCTATATAATATTCCATTAATCATAAAATGTTTCATATGATGAAACATGTAGGTTAATTGGTTAAATTCATTAATATGATAAATGAGGTTGAATTCCATAAAAATGGCATCCAAACCTTTTATTTATTCTATGAAAGATATCTTATCCTTATTACTTTTCCACCAATAGGTTCTAGTATACCTCTGTTATTAGGATAATCCCACCCAAACATTGGGTGATATCAACCTATGGATACACCATAGAGGAAGGATTCCTTTGGATACTTCTTAGGGATCTTTATTGAACTAATTATTGAAGATAAAATGATTTTCCATCTTCAGTGAAAAGTACACACATTTTCTTCAATTTATAGTATACATAGATTAAGTTTCAATGCATGGTGATCTTGTTTTGTGTTTTCCTTAAGGATTTCAATTCTAGAATAAGTGTTATTCGATCCTAAAAAATCTTACACTTGATTGTTTTTTGTCTATGATATCAATTCTCTCTATTCTTCCCAATTTTAACCAAACATTTTTTAAGTAAATATATTTTATAAAATTGTTATTATTTTATAAATAGTGTTTTACTTTGGTTACATTCTTATGAGAGCGTGGTTTGAGATTTTAAGTAAACTAAATCATTTAAAAGTTATATATTTTCTCTAAAATATATTACTAAGTATTGATCAGTGATTTGATAAGATTTTAAAAAATTAAAAATCTCTCACTCACACTTTTTTAGAAGTAATCATTTTTTAATTAAGGGGAATTTAAAATTGTATTAAATATTTATATGTTTTATTTTAAATACACACTTCTAAATTCACACATCCCTCTTGAGAATACATAGGACAATAATATTTTATGAGTTATTATAACACATAACATTTTTTATGATATATAAATTTTAATGGATATTTTATAAAAAAAATATTTTCATGATAGTTTATTATTCATGAATATATGCTTTGTGTTTTAAATTGAGAAATGATACTTGTTGGGAAGAGAAAAAATTTCTAAAAAATGTATATCATGTAACATTTTAAATAATTTTGAAATCAATCACTGTGTAATATTTTCTAACTAGAATTGAGGAAAACATTTTTTTAGAAATTTATGATTAAAATGACTAAAAGATGGTTTGGATTTACATAGGAAAAATATTCCTACTTTAACATTTACAATGCCATTTTTCTTTATTCAATTTTAGCAATAGAACATGTTTTTGTAAATACATTCACATATACAAGAATAATTAGTGATATGTACTTATTAACATATTTATATAAAATATTTCATTGAATTTTTTCATTTCTATAGATTTTTTATAGTATCTAAAAAATTATTATCCCACAATCAAGTCTGAAATTAAGAATTTCAAAAAGAATATGGATTCCGATTTTTGGATTCCTTATAGAAAGAATTTTACTTATATTGATTTATATTTTTTTGGGTATGGTTTTTTAAGAAATGTTGAGGTTTCAACTACTTATCGAGTGGTTTGAAATGTGTTTTGATCAATATATTGATATATTTTTACTATGAAAAATGGTAAATATAAATAAATGGATCAAATTATATAAGATATATTTTATAGATTTAATACATCTTTCGTGTATTTATCATGTATTCCTTCTTCCCTTGGTCTCAAGAAGTTATCGTAAGAAATAGATTTTTATGTTATTTCAAAAACATTCAAGGTATAATTATCTTTTTTTTGAATTAATTGGAAAAAATATAAATTTAGTATTATTATTTTTTTGATAGTGTACTTCTCAATCATCATGTCTTTCATTTCATTAATTGTATTCCTCATCATTTACTTCAAATAAAAATTGAAGTAAACATGTAATTTCATTAAATAAATTAACACATCTAGTGATTATAATTTTTTTTATCAAACCAAATTTTAATCAAATATATGTTTTATACCAAAACAATACACTCATTTTTTTTAAAATGGGTGAAAAAATTCAAAGAGTTAAATATAGAGCCACACATGCCCATGGGATCTCTAAAAACACAAGTATATAAATAAAAAATAGAAACCCAAAGCATAAAACTATCAAAATTGAATGGGAAGTAGGGGATATTTTTAAATGAAGCTAATTGGTATATGTTAATAAATATTTAAAAAATAGGAAATTCTATCAATGGTATTTTAAAAATACTAATCCCCTATGTATGAATATTATATAGTCCAATTGTGGGGTCTTTAAGGATATTTCTAGTGCCACTTGGGGGTTTTTTTCTTAAAGGATGTTGTCACCACCACTCATGGGATTTATTAACCAAATACTATTGTCTTTGTCTCCTTGAAGAAGATTGAATTAATATGGTACCTCCATCCAAGGGAGTCATTACCTAAAAGTTTATGTCACCACCATAAATGTTATTCATCACTAAAAATCATTGTCATCGTTAAAGTATTCATTATCATGGAGGACTAGGGGAAAGAAAAATAATTGAAATTCCAATGTTCATGGAGGTACATGCATAATAAATGCCAGAAAGTGATCAATACCAAAAATATTAAGGAAATTAAATGAGTTCGTGCATGAAAAACATGTCTGAAACACCGCCTATAAAATTACACAGGGGAATGAGATGATGAAGAACACAATATGGGCGTATCACCACCTTTAAATGGAGTTTATCCATGCATCACAGAAGGTACTCAAAGAGCTGTAGGTTCATGAACTTAATATACCAAAGTAGTAGTATACTAAGTGGAGAGTACATCACAGCATGGGGATGATAACTCAAGATAATTTCCTCTAGCACCAATTTTTTAGGCCCTATACTTGTTTGAGATATATTTTAGTAATTTTATAGTATTTTATTTTATGGTAGTAGATGAAGCTCTTTGAGGCACATTACGATGTCTCTCCCTCCATTATAGTATATTTTTACACACTAAATCAATAGAAAAATGGGATACAAGTGATTCCTCTTTAGGATGAAATGATGGTTCATTACTCTACACGTCTACTTTGTGGATATTTACCCTTCAAAAAGATTTGTAATCAAGAGAGTAATGAAATGTCTTTATTTTTTTTAACGAAAAAATATTATTTGATTCTTAAAGAATACTACAGAGGTATCTCAATCTTAGAGAGGATTTAGAGTTATTGTAAACTGATTTAAATGAATTAATTTTTCATCCCATCAATCCTTCATTTATAGGAATTGTATTAACCATTCAGATAAGATATCCTACACCTTTGAATTTGGTAAAAACATATTCAAGAAGTACATATATTATCTAGATTAATAATGTCTATTGAATTTCACCTAATCAACTTTGTGGATCATATTGCACCTGATAGAAAACAAATCCATCAATTAGATCATGTATAATCTGATATATGTTCCATATTGTACATGTTTTGGGAATTGGGTCAATATAATGGGTGTTCCCATTCGATACTAGGCCTATACAACTGAGAACAACTATAAAATCCTAGTTTTTCATGAGGTATTTTTTCAGTTATGTTTCAAAATAATTATCTCTTTTTTGGTTAAGTAAATGTTTCCTATGTCAATTGGGAGGATCAGGGGTGTCCTGGGGGTTTGGGACATGAAGGAAAAGGAAAAAGGGCCTTTTTGTGCATGTTGCACAGTTTTTTCATGGTTAGTGAAAACCGTTTAAGGGGAAGGACAAACAGTGTGGGCCTCCCCAGGTAACTATTCAACCCAACTACCCTTATATAGTGTCTTGTACAAGGTTTGATCATGGTTTGGAAAGTTTTGTGGGTAAATCATACACCCCAATAAAGTTGAAAATTTTAAAAAAATCCACTTTAGGATTCTTCAGTTCCTACCCAATTTTCTCCCCCATTTCCTCCCTTCAAAACCTAGTGACGAACATGGGTGGCCCAATATTCCCAAGGGCCATTTTCCTTCTATTCTAGGATGTTTGGAGAGTTTTTAGTTGCAGATCGAAGCTCCAGGAAAGTCTAATTCATCCCTTGTTTCTCTTTTATTGATTAGGGTTTGTAGTTTTTTCCATCTTCTTTTGAGGCTCTAAAACCCTCTTTTTCTTGTGGAACCTAGGTTTAGACTTTAAATCGGTTTTGGATCAAAATATAAGGATATTATTATTATTATTTCATCAAATAATTTGTGGTAGGTATTCTACAAGTTATATCCCACAATTTTTATATGGATTTTTTCATATGAGATTTTATTCTTGTTTCCCCTTGATGTGGTTTTAGTTTAGTTAGTGAGATTTGGTAAAATGGGTGTCTAAATGACAAATTGAAATACCCCTTATCCTCGTGGGGTGCATTGAGGATGATTTGACCAATTTAGGGACACCCATGGGGTGCGCCAACCTTCCCGAACATGGGTAATGGAAATGTTAAGTATGAAATTTTATTGTTCTTAGTTAGATCCCCTAATGTACATTATGGTTGGGTAATTTGATGATTAATATGGGATATAGATAGTAGGTCCTATTGTTGATAATTGATTAAGGTGTTTTTTTGGCATTGCATGAAAATGGATTAATAGGGTTAATTAAGACTGTGTCAAATGGAATTTGAATTGTGTTAAAATTACTAATAGGATTAGTGCATATGAAATGGTGAGCATGTTAAATTGGTAATGTCTTGTAATTTGGTGAATATTTTAAATGGATTTTTATAATATAATTGTGAAACATGTTAAATGGGTTAAAGCATGGGAATTAGTGAATATGATTAGTGAGTTAGGAACAAGAAATGGGAAATAGGGATAAGTAGTTATGTAATGTAATTGGAAAATGTGTTGATGGATTTTGGAATGATATTAATTCCCATGTTGATTGTTATGGTTTGTAGTTTCCATTTTTGTTGGTTGCGTTTGGTTGTAATATGGTATGTGTGTGGTGAATGGATAAATAATTATGTGCACATGGCTTCATAGTGTGGGGTATTGACATAGGGATCTACACCCATGGGTTGGGTTAGACTGAGGTTCTAATCTCCACCCCCATAATTCACAGGTTAGGGAAGGGGAAATAGTTTCATTCCCCTAATGGTTACATTTGATGAGACTACGTGGATCGAGGATTCAAGGTGAGTGTGTTGTATATGTTTTGGTGTGATTACCACTGATGAGGTAGGGAACTTGACTCATCCCTGTTTATGCATTGAAAGTTGATGAATATTACTAATCCATTGAACTTGTGATGAAAATGAATTAAGAGAGATCAATGGTATAAGTAATATATTTGGAAACAAAGTTAGAAATGGTTTAATTAAAACATTTTGAACTAATGACACCTAAGTTTCCTTTTTATCATCTTATATTTTATTTTGTATTGCGTGCACTATCTTTGGACTAGATATTTTTTAGACACCATTGGTGGTGGTCTACTAAGTTGTACTCACACCCTGCTTGGGTTTCCATTGGGAACCTGAGAAGATTTCATGTTTTTAGGTCAAGATAAGGGGAAAGGACTTATTCTAGGGAGTTGAGTTGGACTTGGGATATGCATGTATAAGGATCAATAATTGGAGTCTGTACTGTTTTGGGGATTCAACTATTTGTCTTTATTTTGGGTTTTTCCTGTACTTTGGCGTAGTGAGCATGACATGACATATTTACTATTTGGTTGTAGACTTTTACCCTATTTGGGAATTGGTTTGTTATGCATGTTCTTTGGTTATCATATTTTTTTTCTGTTATTTCTTCATTATCTATTGTGGATTACTCTGGTAAAGAGGGTATAGTATCCCCACATGGATTATTATACCCCTTCTGCTGGTTGGAAACCTCTGGCATACGAGGAGGTGCACTTGAGGTCATGTGGCTACTCGGCCCAGGGCACAAGTTTAGTGGATCTCGAGTCTGGTATATTATAATGTGGTATCATATTTGGTCTTTTCTTTGGAATTACTATTTGGGATAATAGAAAAGAGATTAGGTTATGCCAGTTCTTGGAAATGAGCTTGTTCTTGGGAGTAGTTAACCCATGTACGAGGGAAAAACTGAGTACCCTAGGAAGGAATTTTTTTTTATGCGTGTTATTACCTTTGATGATATTCCACCATTGGGTGATGCACTTGGTGTGTGATTTTATTGTTTGTGATATTTTTGTCTTGTGGTTGTGACAACATGGGATTGTGCATTCATGCATAGTTATAGGCACCTAGGTAAAACAGTGGCATGCATCATGATATGAAAACATGGGATGGGTGTGTGAGGCATGATAGTTAGAATACATTTTACTTACCAAATAAATTTAAGAAAATAGTGTCTTATAAAATGATCAAAATGGGTAAAATGGAAAAATGATACATAAAAATTAGAGAGTTATTCTTAATTAAGGTTTTAAAGTGAGTTGAAATCGTTAATTGAAACAAGTTTTTAAATTGGAAATGTGTCTAGGAGGAAGATATGTGTTATGAGTATGGAAAGGGTTTTTGAAATGGTGTATAGCGGAAGACTCGTGACTATGTAAGTTGTTTCACCCATGTTAACCAAAACCCATGGAAGGGACAGTCGAGGGTAGTGTTTTAGATGTGATGATAACATTTTGGATAGTATGTGTGCTAAAAAGATTGTTTATGACTAGTATATATCCTTATTTTATGTGAGCTTTGAAGCTTTATGTTATGTGTTCTAAATCTCAAGTTTGGCATTGTAGAATAATACCACCACAATTTCAAGTGCTGGTTGGGTGAAAAGATGATGTTGCCTAAAATGACCCTTCGGTAGTGGAGAAAGAGAATGTGGTGATAAAAGATAATAGATAATATTAGTTTTGTGATAACCTTTCTTACTTCATGAAAATGATATAACGTGACCCAGGGCGGGTTGTATCGAGCATGTTTGATATGACCAGGGAGTCTCAGCTACATCACCCTCTAAACTTTACTAGAGAGGGTGGGCTAGAGGCATCCGAGTTCTAGATAGAGTCCATACAGATGATTCTTGACCACTTGGAGACTCATTTTTGGAAGCGAGTCTAGTTGGAAGCCTATATGTTGAGAGTCAAGGCAAAGTGTTGGTGGTACATCATGGTGTAGACCGAATAGGTTGAAGGAATGTTACGGAAATCGTTTTAGGAATAATTTCTAGACAACATCAATAAAGAGACCTTAATATAGGATAAGGTAGTATATTTTATGAGTCTAACCCAAATGAAAATGTCTGTGATGGACTATTCTATACATTTCAGTAATTTGCGATGCTTTATTCCAGTGTTGGAAGGAGATGAGGTAGTGGTGGATAAATCTTCTCAGGATGGATTGAGACATAAGATAAGGTCTCAGATGAATATCTTCCATTTAAAAATGTTTTCTTAGGTAGTGGGTCAGGCCCTTATCTCATAAGGGAACCTAAAGTGGGATTCAGGTAGTAGACTAATGGCACAAGTGAGACAGGTGAGTGGTGTGGCCTCTAAGGTAAGGAAGCGTTGTTTTGGGAGATTTCATCAAGGTGGAGGTAAATAGAGTATTCAGAATATAGGGCCAACCTCTCAGGGTAGAGATCATGTGTTTTTTTATTAGTGTGGCAGGCCAGGACACATGTGCGGCAAGTGTCCTCAACTACTAATTGAGTGCTGGTCATGTGGAATCATGGGGTATGTGTAAAGATTCTACAATAATACTCACCATTTGGGTACAGATGGAGGCTTGAGGTTGATTTAGGTTGAGGTAAGGGGTGGGTTACCCCATATTAGGAAAGAAGTTAGAGCTCGGTGAGCTGTACTGGTAGAGTCGGCATACATAGTACTTCAGGGAGAAAATGCCCATATCGGCAAAGTAGTCCAATGTTAGGCACTCAGGCTAGAGCCCATGGAAAATGGGAAGGTTAACTTCACATAGTTCATTCAACACCTAGATGTGTCATTATTGAACCATCAACTATTCGAGGTAATATCCTTATAGCTTCCATGCTTTCTAGTGCTTTGTTTGATACATATGCCACAAATTACTTTATCTCTTCTTAGTTTGTAGTTATGTTGGGACTTGCAGTGGAATGTTTGTGTGGGGTTACTTCGATTGAAAATCTATTGTGGGTGCAAGATGAGAATATTAGATAATATAATGGTTGTGCTTTGGAGGTTGATGGGTACCTTTTCCTATGGGACTTTTTCATCCTCAATATTTCAGGTTTTGACATGATTTTGGGCATGAATTGGTTAGTGTTTTACCAGGCCCATATCAACTATTACCATCACTGGGTAACATTTACATATTTTTAAGGGGACACATATGTCTATCATAGTGAATGGGATGTCAGGGCATGTCAGGTCGGGCTACTTTGTCTGCAGTTGGGTGATCTCACTACTCAAGTGGCTTATTTAATTCTTGATGATGAGGGAGGGGAGAATAATTTATTTCCTCCTATAGTGGATCGGTTCCAAGATGTGTTTCCTAAATAATTATTTGGGATCCCTCCTGAGATAGATGTTTAGTTCACAATATAATTTCTTCTAAGGGTAGAGAAAGTTTTGATTCCTCCATATCTAATGGAACTGTCGAAACTCCATGAACATAAGGTTCAGTTGGATGAACTAGGGAGAAAGGGGTTTATTTATCTTAGAACATCACATTAGCGATATCTAGTGTTGTTTTCCAATAAGGCTGAAAATCATTGATGCAATGTGTCGATTATAGGAAGTTGAATAAATTGAAGGTTAAGAACTGATACCCTCTTCCTAGAATAGATGATATATATGACCAGTTGAGAGGTGCTTCAATGTTTCCAAATATTGATCTGAGATCAGAGTATCACCAGCTGAGGGTGATACCTTTTGAAAAACCACAGACTAATTTTAGGATCAGTTATGGGTTTTATGAGTTTGTGGTGATATCATTCGGGTTGACTAATATGTCAGTAGTGTTCATGGATATATGAATCGAATCTTTCACCCTTATCTTGATCAGTTTGTAGTTGTCTTTATCGATGACATATTGGTTTACTCTAAAACTCATGATAATCATTCCAAATATCTTGCATCATCTTGAGTATGCTAAGAGAGAACATGATATACTCCAAGCTATCCAAATGTCACTTCTGGATTGATAGGGTGCATTTCTTGGATCATGTTATCTCATTGGAATGAATATTGGTAGACCTGAAAAAAGTGTAGGCAGTTGTGTATTAGGATCATCGAAATGATGTTTTTGATGTTAATAGTTTTATCAGTTTGGTAGGGAATAACTAGAGGTTTATTAAATATGTATCCCAATTGGCAGTGCCACATTCAGGTTTGACTAAGAAGGTAATCAGATTCTAATGGTCTGGGACATGCGAGGATTCTTTTCAAGAGTTAAATAAGAGGTTGACTACCATACTTGTTCTGGTCGTATGTGAGTCCGGAAAGGGGTATATCATGTTTTGTGATGCTCTAGTGTTGTTATTAGAGTGGTTTTGGTGTAGGATGGTAAGGTCATTGAATATGGTTCACGATAGATGAGGCCTCAAGAACAAAATTACCCCACTCATGATCACGAGTTCGATATGGTAGTGTATAAATTAATGTGTTGGAGACACTACTTGTTTGGAGATAGATTCAGAGTGTATACAGATAATAAAATCTTTAATTACATCTTCTCTCAACATGATTTTAATCTTTAACAATGGATATGGGTTGAGTATATATAGTCTTTTGACTTTGAGCTGGTCTACACACCATGAATGGTAAATAGTGTTGTAGATGCTTTGAGTCAGAAAGATAAAAGTCAGGCAGTTCATGAGTCTAGTTCTGAGTGGAATGTGATGGATTTGTTTTCTAAAATATATCTAGATGTATAGGGTGGGTAAGGGAAGATGACCCAAGCATCCATAGCAGTTGAGTCTTCACTTTTTATTTGGGTCAAGGAGATTCAACTTGAGTATTTGGAATGTTTGACTATGAAGGAAATCATTAAAGGTTTGGAGCCACCTTCTAGTTGGACTATTGGGGATGATGAGATCATGTATGTTTATGACCATTTTGTGGTTCCAACATGTTTGTGGGAAGAGTTTATGTAAGAGTTTGATGCATTGAAGTGGGTGGTGCATCCTAGTTTGAGAAAATTTTATCGTGATCTCTATAGGTAGTATTGGGGCCTTAGATGAAGAAAGGAATTGTGGGTTTTGTGGAATGATGCCTTAACTTTTAGTATGTGAAAGTTGAGTATCAGTGATCTGGTGGTTTGTTACAACAACTGCCAATTCTAGAATGGAAATGTGATGATGTAAATATGGACTTTGTAGTAGGTATTCCAAGGAAATCTCAAAATAATGATGCAATATGGGTAATTGTGTATCAGTTAAATAAGGTGGGTCATTTCTTATCAATTTGAGAGAAATTCATCATTGACCAGTTAAGAGAGTTATATGTTTGGGATATAGTGCGGTTTCATGGGATACCATAGACTATAGTGTCATATCATGATCCATATTTTACATTTCCCATCTCGCAGGGGTTATAGAAGGCTCTTAGTACCCAGGTGTTCATGAGTATGGAATTCCTCCAACAAATGGATGGGAAATTGGAGTAAACCATTTAGGTGTTAGAGCACATGTTGAGGGATTGTGTCTTAGATTTTGGTGGATCATGCGAAAGTCACTTATCACTTGTTGATTTTTCCTACAATAATAGTTTATATTCTATGATTTTAATGGATCCATTTGAGGAACTCTATGGGAGGCTATTTAGATCTCTGTTATGTTGGTTATAGGTTAAAGAATAAGAATTGTTGGGACCGAGTCTCATGTCGGAGACATCAGAACAACTTTAGTTGATCAAAATACATATGGAAACATATTAGAGTAGGCAGAAGTCATATGTGTATAAGTTTAATCGACCTATTGAGTTTTTGGTGGGTGATCATATGTTTCTTCGTTTGTCTACAAGGTTGGATAACCATTATATTTGGAAATAGGGTAAGTTGGCACTAGGAACATGGGGATTTTTAGATTGTGGAGAGGATCAGACTGGTGATGTACTGATTAGATCTCCCATAGTTTTATAGTGGTATTCATGATTTTTTTCATGTTTTGTAGCTTTGGAAGTATCACCCTAAACCATCTCACATTATTAATGTTTAGCATGTTGATTTTGAGGTAGATGCCTTCTTTGCAGAGCATCCATTTCATATCATGTATCGTAGTGAGAAGGAAATGTAGGGAAAGATTGTACCCTTGGTCATAGTTTTGTATTAGTATGGTAATTTTCAGGAAGAAACTTGGGAGCTAGAGTCAGATGTATAGGTTCATTTACCTGATCTCTTTTCCTTAGAGTCTCATTGGTGGTTGGGAGAGTGGCCTGAGGATGAGCCATTATAAAGTGGGGAGGTTGTAAGATTCTATTTTTTATTGAGTTATGTTTTTGGTTATGTTTTTTTTAAATCTGTTTTTTGTCAAATAAATGTTTCTTAAGTTCACGGGGATCCTTGGGGGTGTATCAGGGGTTTGGTAGATAAAATAAAAGGAAAAAGGTCCTTTCTATGCATGTTGCACAGTTAGTGTAAATAGTGAGAGGGGAAGGCCAAACTGTGTGGGTCTGGATAGTGGAATTACATATGGTTGGCACAAGGTTTTTCAAACCGTGTGGGAAACCCTAGGTAACCATGCAACCCAAATACCCTTAGATAGTTTCTTGTTCTTGTTTTACACATGGTTTCAAAAACTATATGGGTAAACCATGCGCCCCATTAATGTTTGAAAAATTACAAAATTTCTACTTCGAGATTCTTGAGTTCCTACATAATTTTCTCTCTTATTTCCTCCCTTCTAGCCCTTGTGATAAACTTGGATGACCCAATATTCCTAAGGGCCATTATCCATTGATTCTAGCTCATTTAGAGCATCATTGTTTGCGAGTTGAATCTCCAAATAAGTCGAACACATCCCTTTCTTCTCTTTTCTGGATTAGGGTTTTTAGTTTCTCCCATCTTCTTCTAAAGCTCTAAAACCCTCTTTTTATAGTAGAAACAAGGTTGGGCCTTCAAAGGGGGTTTTTATTGGGGTATAAGGATATGATTAAGAGTGTGTTCATAAATGGATTCTATATTGGTGGTCTACAAGTTATATCCAAAACATTTTATATGGATTTGTGCATATGAGATTGTGTTCTTATTTCCCCTTATTGTGGTATTAGTGTCGTGAGTGAGATTTGCTAAAATGGGTGTCTAAATGAAACATATAACCCCTCATGATCCCCATGGTATGAATTAAGGATGATTTGACCAATTTTGGGCCACCCATGGGGTGCACCGACCTGCTCGAACCTGGGTAATAGAAATGTTAAGTATGAAATTTTATTGTTCTTAGGAAGATCCCAAAATGAACAAGATGGTTGGGAAATTTGATGATTAATATTGGATATTGATAGTTGCGACTATAGTTTATAATTTTTTAAGGGGTTGTTTGTCATGGAATGAAAATGTATTAATAAGGTTAAATGAGATTTTGTCAAATGGATTGTGAATTGTTATAAAATGCCAAATAGGATTAGTGCATATGAAATGAAGAACATGTTAAATTGGTAATGGAATGTAAATTGGGAAATATGTAAAAAAAAATTATAATGGTATTGTGGAATATGTTAAATGGGTTAATGCATGGGAATTAGTGAATATAATTAGTGAGTCGGGCATCCAAAATGGGAAATGGGGAAAAAATTTATGTAATGTAATCGGAAAATGTGTTAATAGACTATGGAATGATATTAATTCCCATGTTGATTGTTATGGTTTGTGGTGTTCGTTGTCTTTTTTTGTAATACGAACTACTAAAAAACACACCTTTACTAGCACTAGAATAGGCCTTTATCAGCTCTAGAAAAGCACTGACTACCTTCGCAGGGTTAAAAGGGAAAGGCTTTTATCAGCACTAGAAAAGCGCTGATAAAAGATATCTTTATCAGTGCAAATAAAAGTGATAATAAAGCATAATTTTATCATTTCTATTAAAAGAACTGATAAAAGATGCCATTTATCAGCACTTTTATTTGGTGCTAATAAAGATTCCCTTTATCATCACTTCTATAAGCGCTGATAATGGATATATTTATCAGTACTTTTAAAATCATAGATAAAGATACCTTTATTGATGCTTGTAAAATAACTGAAAAAGTCTATACTTATCAGTGCATTTAGTAGAATTTATAAATGTGAAAACAACATTGTGATGCTGCAACACACTACATCACTAGAAATAGGTGCAGTGTGCTATAACAACACACTGCATCACCAGAAATAGAAAAGAAATGGCCAAAATAAGATACAAATACTTAATTTAATTGAAATAAAATTTCTAAAACAATTACAATAAAAAAACAATATTATAGAGTATGTTAGTTAAAATATTTAAGAGGGGATGAATAATGCACGGGAGACTCCACCCTCAGGTGACCATGGAAGAAACCCTAATGATGCCAAACAAAGAACCCCTGTTTCAAGATCCTTCATAGATGTCGTCGCGGATAGCACTCCATCAAAGGCCTCTGAGAACATTGAGCCCAAAATTTTCCATCACTAAGGTCTGTCGGTTATTTCTTTCTCAAAATATGATGTTCAATTTCTTTCATCAGATCTGTGGTTTTCTTTGGTAGGTATGTTTTTCAAATAAAGAACCTATCTACTTTTTCTATTCAAAATCCTAGAAAACATTGGATTTTCTAATATTCACATAGTATTATTGAACTCATTGCATGATCTTTTTTTTATTTTATTTGGAAGATGATTATTAAAGATTCTAGACTCAAGGTTACTGGTCTCTTGGGGGTTTTGGCATGAATGTTCTAAAATGGTCTCCATATTTTTGTTTTGATATCTAACCCCCTATTGTTCTTATATGGCTTGGGTTCCTGAGTTTGCCTCTTCATATTTTTAATCAGAATGAAAATGACCCTGCTTATAGAGATGCTTATCAAATAGATGAGAAGTTGGATTTTCCAAATTATCTTGACTTATGGATGGAAGAGAAGGATAGTACTGCATTTTTATAGTATAAAAATGGTGAGATGATAGCTGATACCTACCTTGATATCATAAAGAGTATGTTCATCAATATTTTTGAAGAATTTAATAAGGAACCAAATGTCAACTTCATTGATATCCCTTGGAAATGAAATTTTCATATACCTCTGGATTCATAGAACTCCTTCTGTTTTGTGTGCTTCCTTGCAGATCAGATTTTATGCTAGCTCTTTCTGCATTTTTGTGGACATCACTGAATATTCACTCTTGATGAGACTATTGTTCAGGAGGACTTTATTTTCTTTTTTGGAGCAGAACCAGAATGCAGGCTGGAATTCTGGTTCATCAGAATGGATTGTTCCTATTGAGATGATTCACAACAAATCCTTCTGCCATTAATGGATGTTTGGGAGGTGATGATGTCTCTATTTCTGCTTTAATTAATTATGGAATCCACTATGGACTTTTGAAATCTCTAAATGAGGCTGTTTCCTGAGGCATATGAATTTTTTAGAGCATAGGTAAAGCAGGTTCCATCTCTGTTATTTTCTTAATGTTCCAATCATTGTTTATATAATTTACTGATGGTGTAAGTGCATTACACCTTGAGTTTCCAATTGTAATTTATTTTATTTAAAAAATTTCTATGGGAATGAATTGGGTAACCAATTCATTTTAAATTCCTCTAAAAAATTTTGAGTATGTCAGTTGTTTTTATAACTAAAATTAATGTAAATTTTGAATAAAAATGCACATTTGGAGTCAAACCAGTCACATCGTGAGTCGAATTGAGATGTGAATAATTACTAAATATCAAAAATGAATTATGGATCTTATTACCAAAGTAACAAAACAATCAGAATGCATTTTATTGGTTTTGAGTATGTGAATTGTTTTTTTATATTAAAATTAATGTCAGTTTTGAATAAAAATATTCACTTGGAGTCATAACGGTCACACCATGCATTAGATTGAGGTGTGGATGATTACTACACATTAAAAATTACTTATGGATCTTTTTCATAAATTACAAAAATAATATTAATGAAATATTTAGGTTTTGATTATGTCATTTGTTATTTCACTAAAATTAATTTTAATTTTGAATAAAAAGCTTCACTTGGAGTCATACAGGTCACACCATGCATCTAATTGAAATTCAGATGATTAATACACCTCCCAAATTACTCATGGATAGTTTTCCTAGAGTATAAAAATAATTAGAATGTGTTTCATATGTTTTTGAGTACTCCACTTGTGATTTTTTACTAAAATGTCATTTTAAACTAGAAGCACGCACCTTGTGCCACCCAAGTGACATCATATATGGTTTTGACATGAGACTAATTCATACAAATAAAAAATGAATTATGATTTTTTTTTCAAAATTATCAAGAAAATCTAACCACTTTTTCTCATTTTTCAGTGATTTGCACTTTTTGTATTAAATGGTCAATTTTAAACTGACAACGAACACTTGGAGTCATACCGGTCACATTATCCAACTGAATGAGGTGCGACTAATTCCTATATGTCAAAAATGACTTATGGATTTTTTTTTGTAATTTAACAAATCAATATGAATGTGTTTTTATAGGTTTTGAGTATGTTAGTTGTTTTTCATTAAAATTGATGTCAACTTTGAATAAAAAGACACACTTGGAGTCATATCAGTCACACCATGTGTCATATTGATGTGAAGATAATTTCTACATGTCCCGAATGAATCATAGTAATTTTTAATAAAGTATAAAAATAATAAGAATGTTTTTCCTCTATTTTGAGTATGCCACTTGTGTTTTTTTTGCTAAAATTTCATTTTAAACTGGAATCACACACTTTGGTCCATATAGGTGGCATCGTGTGTGGGTTTGACATGAGACTGATTCATTCATATCAAAATGAATTATGAATCATTTTCTAAAATTATCAACACAATAGGAGTGTGTTTGCTCAGTTTTTAGTGGGTCATAATTTTTTGTATTAAAATGTAAATTTTAAACCGATAATGGACATTTGGTGTCCTAATGGTCACACCGTGCATCAAATTGAGGTTCAGTTGATTCCAACATGTCAAAAATGTCTTATGGATCATTTTCATAAAGTAACAAAACAATTTGAATGTGTTTTAATGGTATTGAGTATGTAATTTGTTTTTTCACTAAAATTAATGTCAATTTTGAATAAAAAGATGCACTTGGAGTCATAATGGTCACACCGTGTGTCGAATTGAAATTCTACTGATTTCTACACATCCCAAATGATTCATAGATCAGTTTCCTAAACTATCAAAATAGTCATAATGTGTTTCCTATTTTTTGAGTATGCCACTTTTTTTTAATAAAATTTCATTTAAAAATAGAAGCACATGATTTGATCTATACAAGTGGCATCGTGTGTTGGTTTGACATGAGACTAATTCATACAGGTCATAAATGAATTATGAATCATTATCCAAAATTATCAAGACAAGTGGTGATTTTTTTTTTCAATAATCCATCTTACATACTTGCATAATAGATCTTATATTATGTGACAAGTGTTATGTGAACTTTTAGAAAACTTTTCTCAAACATAATAATGGCATGGTCCACATTATACACCATTTACCAACAATTTTATTATTTTCAATCCAATGCTTATTATCCTCCTCTACCTCGAACTCTGCCTTGGTCTTCACCTCTGCCTCCACCTCCATGTTGGTCTTCGATTCTGACTCTGCCTCTGACACTGCCTCCTCCTTCACCTTCGCCTCCACCTCCTAATTCACCTCTACCTCTGCCTCCACCTCCGTCTTTGTGATTTCCCAAATATTTTATTATTTGTAGGTAATCACATCTAAAAAAATTGATTTCCTCCACTATATTTCTCCTTGAGAAAGAGATAGAAAATAATATATAGTTATTCTAACACTAATTCATCCCTCCCAAAATATCTTTAGAAGGTCATAACTCGTACTAGATCAAAAACATAGTATTTAATCACCTAAATTTGTTGTCGGAATACATTATGACAAAAACTATGCTTCCCACTCATCTATAAACAAATTGATTTCTCATTTTGATTAACTAGTTTTTCAGAAGTCTTGATAGTGCTAAGAAAATATAGACAAACAAATTATTATGAAATATATTTAAGGAAATTGTAATTACCTTTGAAAATTACCTGTTGGTGGATGCTGTTATTTTCATGTTTTATGATTTCTCTCATAAATTTGAAAAGATAATATCCACAATCGATGTCATTATCTTGTTTTAGACACTACAAAAACATTGACCAAAATAAGTAATTTTTTTGAAATGTTTAGATAGTTAAATATTTCTATATATACCTTAAGTTGTTTCTATTTTTACTAATCCATAGGCTTTATACCCTAAGAAACAGACTTCATTCCATGTTTTAGCCAGTATTGAACAACCGCCACGTCATAAATTTTTTTTCGTCAAAACACAGATTGAATGTATAATTAAAATTTTATCTATAAAATGTTTATTTTAGTGTATTAAATATTTACAATACGCATCATGTGTGGTTAGTTGGTTTAATATCCATGCAATAGATACAAAAAATAAATATCTTGCATGTCCATATTGAAAGTTATCATCATCTAGTGCATCCTAAAAAAACAAAAACAATTAATGAAAAAATTAAATATATAATTTTTGTGATTAAATTGTAGAGTATTAACTTTTCATTGTAGGACTTAAAAAGAGTTTTTAGTCTAATTATTTATTATTAAAAACTTCAAGTAACTGATATTTTTCCTTATTAATTACTTCGTCTGTTAAAGTAAGCTCTGACGTAGAAATGATATAGGGATTAATGAATTCAAATCATTATTCATATGATATTCTCTTTATATAGTTGTGATATAAACATATGTAAAATTTATGAATAGTTATTGACTTAAATAAACATATTATCTCACTATTTTTATAGACATATTATGAAAATGTACCTTATGTATGTATTCAAAAATGAGCCTCCCAACCATTCATGCATGAGAATCTCATTTAATGTCTCGAGACCAATTACGTCTATCAAGGAATATTCATATATTTCTTCTTCATATTCAATATAATAAATAGTTTTATCTTTAAATGTAGTCTCTGTATGAATTTGTAATGATAATAAATGTTTCTCTAGAACTGTCGGGGAGAAGGTACTATCATAAGGTTGTTTTCTTTTCTTAGTTGATTCATTAGATTTTCTTGATTCGACCATCTATTTCACCACTACTTTATCCATATTTAATATCATACCTCACTTCAGACATTTTATCACCAAATTTTACATGTATTTAATATGAAAAAATTGTTTAAGATGTACCTCATATATCTTTATAGGATTATACGGTCATGCTATGAAAGCTCCAATACCAGCTTAAACTATTGTAATATCCGGACCATCAAGTGTAACACGAAACTGAGTAGTCGGCTCATAAGATACCTCAATACCCACTATCATGTGATATGTTTGGAGGTACTGACTATGTAGCTAGTCTCCCATGATATTATACATTGTACCCATCGTAACACGGTGGTACATGGGTGTTGATAGATACAAATCACATACAACTCTACCCATCATAATTTTATTAATATCAAGTTATCGAAAGTTGTTTGATTCGTATTTATGAGAAATAGTAATGAATAAATTTACTACCCTAGGTAAGGTATACAGTTGGGGTAAATGACTAACCACAAATCTAGTGGGATAATTTGGTTCATGTGCATATATTTTCTCCACCAATGGTTTTCTTTGATCCTTTCTTATACATTATTCTTCTAAACCAGACTACAAGATATTAATTTGCAGTGAGTCTATTTGTGTCCATAATCGTCTCACCATATTATATGTATCTTTATGTGGTTTTATCTTCTTATAGCATGTTCGAGGAGAGACTTCAAAACCTAATCCTCTAATGAAACCATATTATTTAGGCCTCTTAAAACCTACTGAAAGTATATTTTCTTTTGGTACGATCATTTACAATTCTTATGTCTAAACCATATAAAAAGAAATGAACAAATAATAGATATTTTTATATAATATTGTTATAAAGAATAAAGAATTACAATTATGACATGCTTACACATGCTTCCCATATCATTTTTTTTGTTTTCATCAAAAAATTTACCCTATTTATTTACACAAGCCTCCTTCCATAGAAAATGATGTTTGATGGAAGTGACTTTAGATTTTGATTCATTAATCTGAATGTAAAAAAGTAACATATGTTGTTCCATACCACATAATTAAATTTTTATTATTGATTTAAAATACATAACACTTTCTTATCTAAGAAATCATACCCCATCCTTTCTTTTCAATATGGGTACGTTGGTTTTTATAAAAATTATTTATTTTCAAAACTATTTTTTTGTTTCATAAATTTATAATTTTGAATCAAGATAGATAAAATAAATAATGTCAAATAATTTATTATTGACTACAATTCACTTGAAATGATTTCTCGTTGTAACAATTGATGAAAGCAGTCCATGTTTCATACTTTATAATGTGTGCATAACTAAGTGGTGGGTGGGGATTTATTTTCTCCTCAGTATCCCTAAGATGTAACTTTGTAATAAGATTCTAGAAGACACTATGGACTTTTCCAGTGGCCATTAAGACAAATTTATTATAGAAATATTCTAAAATAAACAAGGTCTGCATGAAATAAGAAAAATTAAATCAATGTTCCATTATATAATTTTTTAGTAAAATAGAGAAATTATATTGTAACATTACTGTTATATCTTTAAAAAGGATTTCCTTCATTATAGGTTGGATATGGTGCCATGAATCAATATTAATATATAAATTCATCCTCATTATTTACCCATGATAACTAATGAACATTGAATTTTTGGGATCAATATATTGGTCGCGATGATTCAAACCAACCTCAAATTTTATACCTTGAACTCTTTCCTTGATAATTTTATTCAGCACTATGATGTTGCATCATTTTTTCATCAACATGTTCTTGATCCCCTAATAATTCTATAGTTTCATCATCAGTAGTCCGATCTTCTTTGGGATTGTAAATATCATCATGTGCAGAAGACATTGTCTGTATGAGTAGTCAAACATTTAATTTTTCTTGAATAACAACAATAAAATACACTCCATGCATCAAATTCCTCAATTGTATGAATCATGCATAAAAATTTTCACTGTATTGAATAGATATATAATACTTTAATACTATATTACAACTGACTTTCACTAACTTTATTTAATCCATCCTCAGACATTGATTGTCTTATATCTATTGATAATGGATTTGGCTCCCTCTTTCAAACTATCCTTCCTCCCATCATTGTGGTTCCAAAGTTCCAAGACGACATACCTCCCGAACAGTTATTATTTCGTTTTTTTATATTTATCTCCCATATTTTGTGAGAATTCACCTATGTTTCTTAAACTACTATAACTAAAATTCATCCCATGATCATTTTGGGTGACTACTACTTAGAGTAGTTCAAGAAACATAGAAGATATTGGGGTGAGTCTCAAGAAATAAAATACAACAATAACTATTTTGTAGATAAAATTTGATTTTCCACTGAGGTTAAAAAATAACTTAAATGAAATTTTAATTATGGATTCTAATGTATTACATTACAAAATTTAATGAATGAAAATTCAAATTAACATTTATTTCACTTGCAGTCATTTACTTACACTCACAAACATTTATTGTTTTCAGCTTCCTATGAAATGTTTCTTGTTTTGGTAGGTCTTAGAGGAGTCACAAACTTGTGATGGTATTGATGTGAGGTGTATGGGAGAGCATGAAAACTATACATTTCTCCAAGATTCCAAGATAAAGTATCCTGAAGATTAATATGAAAATAGGGCTAGAGATCTCTACTAATTGTGGGAGGAATAATATAGAGAGTCAGATTAGATGACTCATCGTAGTAGTATTCTCATCCAAGTATGCTAAATTGCATATTTCTAATAGGATCTAATGTAACCACTCTAAAAATATAAGTAATTTTATATGAAGTGTTTTCAAAATAAACCGAGTGAGTCGTATAAGAAAATGCATATCAAGAAACAAAAAATAATTCATTATATTTTGATTAATTGTTTGGTGTCATTTTTTGTGTTCCTAGGAAGTAGAAAATAAGGAAGATGAAAGGATGAAAGAGTTGAATAATTAGTTGGGAGATGTGGTTTTCAAATCCATGGTAGTGTATTTGACAAATATTAATGAATAAAATCTTAGTGGGAGGTATTTAATCAAGGAAATGTGGAACCACAATGATGGGAGGAATGCTATTTTGAAATAGGGAGTCCAATCCACAATCAAGAGATGGAAGGTAATCAAGTTTCTCAGAATGGATTAAATAAAGGTAGTGAAGGTTAGTTGTACTATAGTATTGAATTCTTATATCTATTTTCAAGAAAATAACAATTTTCTTGCAAGATGCATGAAATTGTGGACTTCTATGTATAGAGTTTATTGTATTGTTTATCCATCTTACCAAAATTAATCCTCAATTACACAACCTTATTTTTGAAACTTGTGGTCATTTTTTATGAAAAGTTATTTATGTTGCTTAAAAATATTATGTGTTGTATGATTCTTTCACAAAAATGGATGGAGATGCAGTTCACAGTGGTATTGTATGAATTTGGAATGAGTTTATAGAGTAGGGGTGGCATTGTGTAGGTATAGGTAAGGGAGATATATATATATAAGATACTCATTAATAAAACTGACACTAATTACTCTTTTACCATATGTTTACTTATATATAATATTGATGTTAAAAACATTATGAATAAGTTCTAATATCAATCCCATATGAAATATAAGATACTCATAAATAAATAGTAGGTAACTTTTGTGTCCTAAGACCATCAAAAAGGGTAATATATACACGGATTGTACCTATCACTATATATTAACCCTATATGGAATCATCCATAGACTACTCAGCCATAAATAATCTAACAACAATATCTAATGACCCTGCCTAGAAGGAATAGATCAAAAGGACCATTGGAGGTTCTCCAACTAACCACATTGATAGAAATGTTTCACATCAAATTGAAATAAGGATTAAAGTGTCCTAGGAACCTACACTGATTTAATCACTCAAAAAGTCTCCTCAATTGAAGAGGAATTGGAATACCTCCATCGTAATGGTCTTGAAGAAATGAATATCACCCCACCTATATTCGAGATCACTTCTGTCTACTCAAGGCTTCCTCACCTTCTAGTTTTGGATATTTTTTTAATCCATCATAAGATCCATTCAATATCATACATCCATTTAAAGGGTGAATTTTTCAACTTATGCACAATAATGATCTATAATTTTTTTACTCTTATAAATGAAATGAATATATTTACTGAAATCCTAAATTTATTATTATGATATATCACTCTAAAATCTTAGAGGAACCATAGATACTAAATGTTCCCTTCATTAAAAATTATACTAAATTTATTGAAGTAGATCTATAATTAATTATAGGTAATGGAGATCAATATACGTTCTATCATACTGAGGATGTTCATTGTCTCTTTTCTATGGAGATCTAGGGGTCGGAGTGGTAAAATATTTTACATTAATTTATAGATTCATATAATTTTCCCCTTCAAAAAAACCATAATCATTAAAAAATAAGAATAAAAATAATCTATATTAAATGTGAACCCTTTGTCCCTCTCTCTCACTCATTTCATTTTAATAGGTCTTTTCAAACTTTAAATATAATTTAAAATATATTGGAAGAATTATTTAAATTATATGTATGAAACAACTAACTAATTGTATTGATAAAGGGGGTTACTAAATAAACTCAATCAATTAATAAGTTATTGTTGACGCCAAAATTCATAGAAGGTCCACATCGGGCAGATAAAAGAGAAATGAATGAATCTGGGATGGCAAGAGAAGATTCCAGGGCCCGGGAGGCAGGCGCGTGCATGATTCAGGGGGCGTGTGCAAGGGGCCTTCCGGTGCGCAAAATCTTGCTCACCCAGCCCTCCTTTCTGTGCCCAAGGTGACTTCAAAAAGGAGTTTGCATGCCCGACCCCCTTTCTGCGCCCAAGGCGATGTCAAATGGGCGTTTGCACACCTGAACCCCTTTTCGCACCCAAGGCGACGTCAAACGAGCATTTGTGCACCCGTCCCCATTTGTGCGCCCAAGGTGACATCAACCGCAACTTTGCACACCACAACCCTTTGCGCGCCACCCCAAGGTCTTCTTCTATAAAATGAAACATCCCCCCTGCCCTTCGGGGATGGTAACAGAAGACGAAGAGACGCTCTATTGCGTGAACACTCCCTCTTCCGAGACCGCGCGAAAAATACCGTGGCCTTTAGGTATTGGATTTTTCACGATAGGTCCCCTAAGGGTCCTCCTTCGGGTGGGCCCTCTGGGTCGTGATCCTTGTTAATTTCCTTTCTCCCAAAGTCATTTGTGCACAAGACACCCCGTTTGCATGCAACATTCCTCTACGACGGGATGCACTTGCGCGCATCTCGTCTGGTTTGTGTGCAACCCTTCCATCTAGCGTGCAACACTACCCTCTTGCGTGCAAGCCTTACCTTTTGTGCATAACCATTTCATCTTGTGTGAAACACTACCCTATTGCATGAAAGCATGTCCTCTTACGCGGAACCCTTCTGTATTGCACACAGAACATCACTCTTGCATGAATCCCCTTTCGGTTTAGGCATAACCCTTCCTTTTTGATCCCAACATATTATCTTGTGCATGATCAATGTGTCGTGCTCCCCTCAAGGTACCATATCTAAGCCCCTCTTAGGCGCACCACACCTGCATCATGCACTCTCTTTTCGTTCAGCTCTTCAAGTTCGCATGAAGTGGTTTCAAAGTCCCTTGGGCGGTGTTTCCCTTTGTGTTGCATCATGTCATGCTTCTTTACTTAGGCATGCTAATGGATATTGTTTATTCACATAAACATGATAATGGGGTCCCCTCATTGGATTGCTCCATAACACCCCCTCTCCATAGCATTTCTGGTTCCTTCTCTCCCTCAAGGGGTGGGAGGTATCGGTTATGTGAGTCCTAGGGGTGCAGAGCGAACCCACCTCATCTGAGCTGTAGGAAATTAAACTGCCAAGAACCATCGTCCTCAGCACACGATGATAAACTGTGACCTCACCCCGTGCATCATATGCGGGGTGCCCCACCTCGGACATTATGCACACCCACTGGTCTCCACGGGAGTGAAATCATTCCTCACAGGGAATGAGATCCTCTTTATTGGAGTGGCGTTTGTCCATGGGGGAAGGGAAACCACTTTGGTGTAATCCCCCCATCCTTTCTTGTAGGAGGTAGCATTCCTGATCCTCCATTATTCTTCGATCCCAAGGATCAGAGAGGGGGGATTGACACTAGATCCCTCCTTTATTCAGTGCCAAATCCCTCTCCTGTTGGGCTTTGTCGGCTTTGTGCCTCCACCCTGGAGTAAGTCCCAATATCCATCACCTTGGGCTGATAACCACACTTAAGCCCTGGTTTCCTCTTTGGGCCACTAACCACATGTAAGCCCCCATTCCACTTCCCATGGACACACCTTCTACGACATGATCATCAGGCCTTTGCTGTATCTTTTTTCTCACACCGAGAAAGACTCACGTTGTCTTAGAGTAAGCATCGACCATGAAATCCTCTATGGGAAACCTAGAGTGTAAGCCTCACACTCCTTGCAAACTATGTGGACTTTGATCCTTTCCAAGGCAAGGTACGTAGAAATCCTCCCTGAGGTTCATGTCCAACAACCATTTGTTCTGACCCCCTTCACGTCGGTTCCTACTCCTCCTGAACTACATGGACTTTGATCCTTTCCAAGGCAAGGTACATAGGAAGCCTCCTTGAGGTTGAAGCCCAAAAACCATTGGTTTTAAGCCCCCTTCACATAGGTTCCCACTCCTCTTGAACTACGTGGACTTTGATCCTTGCCAATGAAAAGTACGTAGGAAGCCTCCCTGAGGTTCACGCCCAACAACCATTGGTTCCGACCCCCTTTCACATTGGTTCCCACTCCTCCCAAACTACGTGGACTTTGATCCTTGCCAAGGCAAGCTACGTAGGAAGCCTCCCTAAGGTTCAAGCCAAACAACCATTGGTTCCGACCTCCCTTCATGTTGGTTCCCACTCCTCTTGAACTACATGTAATTTGATCCTTGAAAATGCAAGGTACGTAGGAAGCCTCCCAGAGGTTCAAGCCCAAAAACCATTGGTTTTGACCCCCCTTCATGTCGGTTCCCACTCTTCTCGAATTATGTGGACTTTGATCCTTGCCAAGGCAAGGTATATAGGAAACCCCCCTGAGGTTCAAGCCCACCATTCATTGGTTATGACCCCCATTCACATCAGTTCCCACTCCCCCCAAAATACGTGGATTGTGATCCTTTCCCAGGATAGGTACTTAGGAAGCCTACCTGGGGTTCAAGCCCAACAACCATTGGTCCTGACCCCATTCACGTCAGACCACCTTCGTCCCACATGACGTTAAACTGCATGCCCACTTTTCATCCTGAACGATGTTAAACTGCATCCCTCATATAGGGGTAAGTCTTTGTGACCCCATCTAGTGGTAAGCCATTGTGACCCCATCAATCGGTAAGCTGTTGTGAGTTCGAGTCCGACAGTAAGTCGTTGTTGTCCCTTCAGTTGGGACCCATATCGTTGGTCTGTCCTAGTGGCGTCAGACCAACTCTCGGGCCGCTAATCACACATAATCCCCAGCATGTCATCGTGTCGTTGTCCTTCACACGCACCCCAATTTCAGGACCTAACCTGGAGGTTCCACTTCCGTCAAGTCCCATCCGTACGGGTCATCTACTTAGGTGTCCCATCACTTCACGAACTATGCAGGCTTTTATTCCCTATCACGGGGATATGTATGAGGTCCCTTTGCTGCTCAAACCCAACATCACCATCACCCTCAAGTCAACTACATCTCATTATCCATCCATATAATTTAAACATCCATCATCTATCCTGATTCTTTCCAGGGCCACCACATCCTGGTGAGATCATGCCAATTCATCCCCGAGCATTAGTGTTTCCTCCAGGGGTCACACCCATCTGATCCACTCTAGTAAGTGGTCCGATCAGTCCTATCCGTATCCACTAGACATTAAACCTATGGCATATCCTATGTTAAACAAAGGAAGATGAGGAAAACCTCATATACATGCCTATGGCATGTAATTCCCCACATTCTACGTGGTATTTATCAGGCTTCCACGCCCTCGATAAGCCCAATAATAAGGGGAAGAAACCCAAACACATTAGTGTTCCAGCATCTAGACATTCCGGTGATGTCCAACGTGGCTACTCCCCTGACTGATGGTTGATACCCTGACTGGACCCCTTAGAATATCCAAACAGAAGTAGCATAATTAACTAGCTTCCATGAAGACATGGAACTGGGAAGAGTTTCACGAACAACATCTTAGTCTATAAGGGAGACCCGAACTAGGTGACGAGATCTGAGGAGGAATCCACAGAAGGAGGAACCAACATCCCATCATTGTGTTTTGATAAAGGAGAAAATGTCCCTGAATAAGGAACAAATGTCGCCTGCCTTTGTAAAGTGGGAATGTGGGGCAATAAACAGTTGCGCGTCCTAGACAGACGGATGTGCGCACCCCAACGAAAGTGTCAGAAACATAAATGGTGAAACTGATGTGAATATATTCTTCTCAATATGGAGATTAGTAGAATTCAAGAAATCATTGTATTATCATGTCACTAGATCCAACTATCTGGTGTCAGGTCCTTCCAAGAAAATAGTAGGCCTAGCGTGAAACTCGCCAAAAGTTGGTGTAGTTAAAACATTGGACATCCCTATCTGTGACGTTGTCAGCGTAGATCCATCTTACCAGCCATGGAAGATGGAATGACGTTGGGGCACTGGTCATCAATTCCTTTCCTTTCAGCACTAATGGGTTAATCTCTCTTCTTTTCAAGAACTAAAATTCTGCAGAAATTTGATCACTGCCCATCCACCGATGCAGGGGAAAGGGCAATGCCAACATGGCAGTCTCGCACGGCTCCACCACTTTGGAGAAAATCTCCACATTTACAAACGATGGGTAAACACGCCCCATATCCCCGTATGGATTCATTCAGTTTAGGGTGATCAATGACCTCGTATGCCGGTATGAGGAGTTGGGGATTATCCCGACTTGGGATATGGCCCACCAGGATCTAGAGGCATCTGCACCTCATCACCACTGCCGCCCTAAGGCCCACATAGGGAGCCAATGCTCTCCACTCTAGTGTCCAATCATTTTGGGAGCCTCTCCCCAGAATGCCTCGACAACTCTCTCCCCTACACCGACAAGGTAGGGGATGTTTGGGCCAGCCCGGTTAGGATCCCATTTAAGGGGCCCCCAAGGAGGGCTCCCACTAGGACGCGCCAACACTGCCATCTAGTCCCATGAGTTGATGAGCAGGAAATCCATACGCCTACACTATTGGCCCCATCCCGGTTGACCCGATGCCAGTGTCAGGCACAGGCTGAGGAGGACGCCTGCCATGGGCATCAATGTCAGCCGCTACAGTGGCTCGAGCCATCGCCGACGTATATCATCAACCCCTTGTGTATGCTGAGTAGGGGGACTTGTATACCCATCCCGGATCGAGGCCCCAACTGCCCCACAGGCAGGCTGGGTCAACTATGATGGTCGTCAATGCAAGTAGTGGCCGCCACCAATACGGAGGCCTTCCCCGTACTGCCACCATAGAGAATGTGGGTATTCACCGCTTCCAAGCTCAGCATGGAGTTCTGCCTCGTGCTACCCTCAATCCAAATGAGGTACCTCCCCTGATGGTTACACTCAGCACAAAATCCTCTCCCATTCTCATTACATTGGGTATGGAGTCATTCCTCCTAGAACTGACCAACGGGGTGGGGACGTCGCACATCCGGCCAATCTCTAGCATGGGGGTGGGGGGCTCCACATATGCTCAAAATGGCTAGCGAAGGTCCTCCTCACCTCTGCGATCAGATGGGTGAAGGCCATATTCGCTTCACCAGCACCCAGCACGGAGGTCCGACCAGTGTTGGGCTTAACCAGTACGAGGACCCTCCTCGCACTGGCACTGCTAGGGGAAGTGACCACGAGGGTCCCACCCATGCTTATATCAGCTCCAGTAGAGGTCCTACCTTCTCCAGTGTTCCCCGTGGAGATTCCCTCTACACATTATTCAGTGGAAAAGAAGGTCCTCCCCGTGTTCCCTTTGATATTTGTCCAGGTGCACCTCACACCCCAGCTTACTCAGGTGGAATTCCACCCCACCCCAGCACCAATATGGCCAAAGGGCATCCTCATTCCAGAAATATATCATGCCTTAAAGAACCATCTCAGGGAAGGCGGCCGGGTCGCTGCCACCATAAAAAGTATGACAAGAAGATTCAGACTGAGATCAAACCAGTTTGCTTCTCAAATTCCGAAGCAGGATATGACTCGGTGATGGAACCCTCGCCTAGATCCTCCGTGTCAAGGTTCGGGTTAAGAACTAGGTGAATTATCCCCATACTTCCAGAATGTGAGGTCCATCAGATTCTTGCCTCCCTCCACAGGTATATTCAAGAGGACAAAAATTTGGCAACACCACATGTTAGGACTATGGAATCACCACCACCATCACTAGAATCACTCTCTACCTCGACTAGAGATCATATAGAGCTATTCTAGGGACCAGTTGTGGATGATAAGAAGTGTGGTCCACCGCCATTAGGTGTCTTCCCCGCGCTGGAATCTATTATAGTCAACCCATCTGTTTCTGACGCTTTCGCTGGGGCACGCGCATCCGTCACGCAGAGGAAGCGCTGTTGTTACCCCTCATTCCCGCTTTCCAAAGGTGGGCGGCATCTAAACCTTATTCAGGGACATATGCTCTTTGATCGAAATAGGATGATGGGATATCAATTCTTCCTTTCATGGATTCCTCCTCCGAACTCGTCACCTAGTCTGGGTCTCCCTCATAGATTTAAGATGTAGTTCATGAAACTCTTACTGGTGCCATATCTTCATGGACACTAGTTAATTACACTGCTTTTTTTCAGGATGCTCCAAGGATTCTGGTCAGGGCAGCAACCTTCAGTTAGGAGATTAGTCACGTTGGGGCATCACTAGGGTGTCTTGACCCTGGGGGATTGGCATGTATTTCTTCTGTCCCTTATTATAGGTCTTCTCAAGGGCGAGGAAGCCCAAGGCATCCCAAATTGGATGCAGGGAATTTTATGCCATGGGCATGTATCTAAGGTTTTCCTCAGCTTCCCATGTTTAACACAGGGTATTCCACAAGTTTAAAGTCCAACAGAGACAGATCGGACAGATCGGAACACTGGTGAGAGTGGATCAGATGGGCGCAACCCCGAGAGGGGACACTGAGGTTGGGGTTGACGTGTGGGTGGCTTTCCAAATGCTATTAAATGGAATGAGGTATGAGGTGGCATGATCTCACTGGGATGTGAAGGCCCGAGTAAGAATCATGATGGACGATATCTTTGGACTTGAGCCTCGAAGATACTTCCTACGTATCCACGTGGCAGGGAATCAAAGTCCACGTAGTTTGATGAAATGATGGGACTCCTAAGGAGGCGACCCGTGAGAATGGACGCATGTATGGGACCCAGAGGAAGTAGAACCTCCAGGTTTGGGCATGAGCTTCCAGAGACACATAGGCTCAAGGTAGAGATCAGGATGAGACATGGGTGTTGGGACTTGAACCTCATGGAGGCTTCCTACGTACCTTACCTTGGCAAGGATCAAAGACCACATAGTTCAGATGGCATCTAGGGCTTATGCTTTGAGACAACCCATGGTGTTGGTAAACCGACGTGAAGGTGGTCCTGGGGTCCGGATGGATGGTGGGCTTGAACCTCGTGGAGGCTTCCTACGTATCATGCCTTGACATGGATCAAGATCGCCATAGTTTGGGATGGGTTGGGGCTTACACTCTGAGGTGGCCCAAGGTGGAAATGGGGATTGGCACACCAACACGGAGACGGTCGGGGCCAATGGTGGTGGGCTTGAACCTCATGGAGGCTTTCTACATACCATGCCTTAACATCGATCAATGTCCCCGTAGTTCGGGATGGGTTGGGGCTTACGCTCTAAGGCGGCCCAAGGTGTTGGTGAACCGACGTGAAGATGGCCGGAATGACCGGGTGGTGGGATTGAACCTCATAGAGGCTTCCTATGTACCATGCCTTGACATGGATCAAATTCCTCGTAGTTTGGGTATATAGTTTAACATCATGTGGGATGAGGGCATTCAGGGCACATGCTCTGAGGCGGCCCAAGGTGGTGGGGATTGAACCTCGTGGATGCTTCCTACGTACCATGTCTTGACATGGATCAAAGTCCCCGTAGTTCAGGATGGGTTGGGGCTTACACTGTAAGGCGGCCCAAGGTGTTAGTCATGGTCGTCAATTACTCTAAGCTCACGTGAGTCATGCTCTGTGTGAGAAACAAGATCGAGTAGAGACCTAGGGATCACGTTGCGAAGGGTGCATCCGTGGGAAATGAAGAGGGTCTTACGCGTTGAGCGGCCAAAGGTGTCATGATTTACTCCATGATGGAGGCCCATGGTGAAAAAGCATAGTGGGAGAGGATTTGGGACCGAAGAAAGGAGGAGCCCCTGTTCCCTATCATGCCCTCCACTGGCCTTGGGGACCGAAGATGAAAAGAGGAGCACTATTCCCCATCATTCCTTTGGATGGATTTGGCACCAAGGGAGTGGGGAGGAACATAGGTGATGCCTCCTGCAGGAAAGGTTAGGGACTTACAATAAGGTGGTTGCCCTTCCCCACAGACAAACACCACTTCAATAAGGAGGATATCACCCCCTATGAGGGATGATCCCATCCCTGTGGAGACGAGTGGGCATGGAGAATGTCCAAGGTGGGGGGACCCTATGTGTGAGGCACAAGGCTAGGTCACAGTTTAATGTCATGTGTTGATGATGAGGTGCTTGGTAGTTTAACTTCCTGTAGCTCGGATGATGTGGGTTTACTCCGTACCCCTAGGACATACATAACTGGTACCCTTAGCCCCTTGTGGGAGGGAAGGTATCGGCAAGGCCATACTGAGGGGGTGTCATGGAGAGAACCATCAAGGGGTCCATGTTAGCATGGTTATGTGAAGAAGAAATATCCATTAGCGTGCCTATATAAAGAAGCATGAGGCAAAGCAACACAACAGGAAGAATTTTCCAAGGGACTTTGAAGTTACGTCATACGATCCTAGAAGTTCGCATGGGAAGACGGTGCATGATGTGGATACCCAGGGCACAAAATACACCTCCAAATAGAACCCACAATAAGATCATTGTGGTGAGGGGTCCCAGGGAATTGTGTGCAACCTTTGAGGCATGCGCACGAAATAATGGGCCTGCGTGAAAAACACCTGGCTGGTGTGAAATTGGTGATGTTTGCTCGTAATTCGGGGTAGAGGTTTTGCGCGCGACTAGGAGGATTGCACACAAGGAGTATGAATTGTGTGCAAGTGGAATAGGATGTGTGCAAGGACAGGGGTGCATGCAATGGAAGGAATTTGAGTACAATTGGTCGGCCTGCGCGCAAAAGAAGGAATTGCGTGCTGGGGGGACCCTGGAGGGATTGGAATTTGGTCTAATCCATGGGGATCTCATGAAAAGGTGGACCCTAGGGCGACCAGGCATGAAAATAACCGTACCTGAAGGCTATATTTTGCACGCGCGGAAGCCAAATTTCACACACGAGAGCCGGTTCCGATTATTTAGCCCTAAAATGGTAGGGGGTCATCTTCTATTTATAGAAGTCTGGGGGCGTGAAATATAGAACAGTTCAAAATTATTGCGCGAAAGAAGCGACGCGTGAAATGCCAACCGTGTGGGGCACGGGTGTGAAATTATTTCGCGCTGGCGTCAGGGACTCTTTGCGATTCCTGAAACTTTCCACGCGGGGCATATTTTTTCGTGCAATTCCCTATTTTTTTTTGAACAACACCTCCGGGCCCCCTGGACTGAGTCTCCAGGTACGAATATGACCTCACTTTGTCATTTCAAAACATCCTTCAACACTTAAGCACTTTTAGGAATCTATAAATTCCCCTCCTCAGAATTGGATTGGTGAGGGGTCGCAACGATCAGATTCTGAGGGAAATGCCGAAGTGCAGGGCTCCACAGGGTCCATGCGCACAAAAAATCTGAGGCTGCGTGCAAAACTAAGCCAGGCGCGGAATCCGCTTTTCACAGGGGCACAGAACCTAGTATTATCCTATAAAAGTATCCAAGGGTCCCATGATCTATACAACTTTTCTCATGCGATAAGCTTTGAGCTCTCGTGCGCGAAATTTCTTCTTCTCCTGTGTGAAAAACTTCTTCGGCAGCGCGTAATTCCACCGATAGTTTATGGAATTTTACACGTAAACTTGGGGTTTTTTGCACCACGGCCTGAAATTTTACACCACTTGCTGATTTTGCATTCCAGACTCCCAGATTTCGCTTCAGTCTTCCAGATTTCACCCACCACCTCTGAAACACTTGGTCGGAAGAAGATGGCCACAAACCGGGTTGATGAGAGGGAATCCGCTAGTCGAAGAGCTGAAATGTATGAGAAACCGGAGATTTATGGTGCAAAATGGGTTTTTTCTAATAACCACACCCTCTTTAACATGTTAACCCCTGCCCAGAAAGAGTATGCCTTGTCTGACAATCTACCACTGAGGGAATTCGGCATTCTGGAGGAGGTCCCTCTGTCAGGTTTTGAGGTTGATACACCATGGTCATGGGTGACCCGTGAAGATGACCTTCATCGATAAAACATCACAAAAAATAGTCACACTATAAGAGAAACCAGGAATATAGACGTATATATCATGAATCCCAAGACTAGGACCATTGCTGGGGGTTACCCTATTGTGGAGAGCTCCCCGGGCCTCTATGCAATCACTTTTCGTCAGAGCGTCACTGACGAGACCAAAGGTTGGATGCAGGATTGGGATCTATGGTCTAGAGGAAACTTCACCAGCGAATGGGCCTGGGTGTACTGGGTTCTCCATACGTGCGACCAATTTGGGGCAGAGCTACATCACATTGGTCTGTTTGAGATGGTGTGGACATCACAATTCCATTTCTACCCCCAGCCTGAGCTTGGGCCAGAGCTATTCACCTGGTGGTCCCCCGACACTAATACTTTCCACCTTCACCATGTGGAAGTTGGAATCAGTCTCTGTGACATCCACTACATCGGGGTCATCCCTTTAGAGGGCCATCAATATGATGAATTCCTCCTACCGATGAACATATGGGGGACAGATCTCGAACCCCCATACTGATGTGGCACCTGCTGGAGCTGGAAAAGGAGAAGCTGAGGGTCAAGGACTTTTTGAAGGATATTGCCTACAAGGACTAGTTCAGCCTATTCTTGGAGAAGGATCTGAAAGTCATGATGATATGGAGGGGGAGATGGTGTCCAACTACGGCTCAAAGGAGAAAGAGCGGATCATACTGGCGGATCCTGGAGGCAGGGTAATACCAATCATGGGGATGTAGCATAAATGAGGCACGTGATGTGAATGTTTATTACACCGGATTCCGCACCACATTCCTGAGCGGATGGTTCTTTCCGGTGAGTGATGCAAGGATGGGCGTCTAGCCAGCGACTCTGGTGATTGCTGGCATCATGACTGCCAACAAGAGGTTCAAACTAGGGTTCCTCGTGTGGGCTTGGTTGTACGCCATCTTGGGATGCATCTCAATAGGGGGATCACCTAGGAGAGTATGTGGCCCCTTCCATATTTTCCATGGCTCAGTTGCGGCTCATTGTGGCAGATACACTTTCCCTAATGACATCCATCCTCCGGGCAATGGCCTACGACCCTCTCTACTGAATATTGTCGGGGTCATGCCAATGATACTCAAAGAGGAGGGAGTACGGATCAGGATTGGTAACCATGCCAACTTCGCCTTAAGACCATTCCCCACCCCAACTGGCCAGCTGATAGACGATGGGAAAGGCTCACTAGAGCAGAAGGAGTACTTCCAAAGCATCAGAGGTGGGGTGCTTGTGGCCCAAATCGATGGGAGGATCTTCTGCGAGCCTTATGTTCCATCTAGGTTCTCCAGGTAGTTTGGGTGCCTCCAAATAATGAAGAAAAAGTTATACATAGATGTCTGGTAGGAGAGGCATCACTGTGTTCTTTGTCAGCTATGGATGATGTTCACGACATATGGCTTTGGTGACATCATCACCTTTCCTCCCACCGGAGTCGACGCTGGCCTCTCAACCGAGTATGCCGAACATTGGACCATAGCATACCCTGAGGGGCTTCAGTGGAAGTGAGTTCAGCAGCTCGAGGTCACCAATGGGGAACCTGGGCAGTGAGAGAGCAGGCAAGGTGCTACTAGGGGGGGAAGATCAGGAGCACGTCAGGCAACGAGGCCCGTGCAGGCCGGAACCTCAGTAGCAGGGGCGTCACATGGCGTGGCTGCGCCCTCATCACCTAGAGTAGGGGTCCCACGGAGTGGCCCGAGAACATACTGGGAATCAAATAAGATACCTACTTCAACCTTCTTAAGATGCCATCTTCCCTGCGCTGTGGTCGGCTTGGCTTACCCTGCGGCAATCAGCGAGTACTAAAGCCCTCTGGCAGAAGATAGTGCTAGATGAGATCCAGTTTCTAGAAGTCGGGCTCATTAGGGTTTCTGACATAGTGGAATTTCATCTTCGGCATGCATATATGATAGCCATGGACATGTACGTATGCTAACAGAGTTGGTGTGTGGAGCCACATCTCTTGGTGAAGGTACTTCTCGGCCAGGAGCATGATTCGGAAAGGATGCCGCCGAGGGGAGATGACAGCGATGATGAGTCGGAGGGTGACGAAACAGGAGAGGAGGTAGAAGGAGAATGGGAAGGTGAAGAAGAAGTAGAAGAGGAGCCTGAAGGTGAAGGGTTGTAGGGGGTGTACCACCAAGGGAGTCTCTGGGAAAGTGGCGAGATCATCAGCTTCGATATGGATGTGACCGAGCTGCTTGAGGTATGCTTCAACCCTTATCTTCTCTGGTATTATCTTTCCTTTGCAATCCTTAACCCACCTTCCTTATCTTACTCAGGAGAGAATTAGCACTGATCAATCGTCTCCAGCCAGAGAAGGGGAGTAAGCGCCAATGGGGAAATGTGGGGCACCGATGCCCACTATAAAATTGACGAGTGCTAAGGGATCCCCCACTAAGACAGCTCTTATAGCAGCCAGGGCACTAAAGGCTGACGCCTTGGGTTCCTGTAAGTTTTTTGCTTTGATACCAGTACTCACTGTCGAAGGACTCAACTGATTAGGGTGCTCCTTGTCTGTACAGTGATCACGACATTGGAGGCTCATCAGCTTGCGGAGCTCGGACCATCCATGAGCGTGCTGATGGAAAACGTGTCGCCCCCTCCTGAACATGCCTCCCAAACTGAGTTGTCCCCAACAACTGGTGAGCAAGGAGTGGTAGACACTAGTGGCGCTGCTATTGGGGCAGGTCCAGAAGTCGACGAGGGTGCCACCAGGATCGAGGGGAGAGAGGAAGGTCACCCAGATACTGAGGAGCCTATTCCCCTGGGAGGAATATCTGAGGAAGACCCTGCCACTAGCCTGTTGTATTTCTTCCTTGTCTATCAGCCCACTGATCCTGAAGAAATCGACGATTCAGATTCAAAAGCGGCCAAGGAGAGCCGGATGACGCGATGCAAGGGATGGAAGTGCATCCGGTGTTTTCTCAATCAGCCCCAGGCGGAATGGATGATGCGGATGGGGTCACTCCATACCTGGATATGTTTCCTATGTATTGGAGGGGCAGATGCTCAACTCCTTCACCTGATGGTTTGTGATTACATGGCCGAGAAGATGTGTGAGAGCAGCTGGTGT
This sequence comes from Viscum album, assembly GCA_963277665.1. NCBI lineage: Eukaryota > Viridiplantae > Streptophyta > Magnoliopsida > Santalales > Viscaceae > Viscum > Viscum album. The sequence goes on from OY728154.1 coordinate 91,382,322, forward strand.
ACCGACGTCACCTTCTGTCGGGAGGAGTCGAGGAGTGCCCGGGCACTTCTGAGGGCGGAGCAGGAGGTCCAACACCTCGCGGAACAGGCGAAATAACATGACATATTCATTGAAAACTGCTCTGAGCTCGTGGAGCAGTTGAGGGCCCAGCTGGCAGACGCCCAAGAACAACTCGTGGAAGCGAGTCTCCAGATAACTGAGCTCCAGACTGAACAGGTGCGGGCACAGGCTAGGTTCAGTGAGATGCGCTCTGTAGCCACTGATAAAGAAAGGCTCCTTAGGGGATGGGAGGTAGTCCTGGAGGCCACCAGCCAAAAGGTGGAAGCATTGGAGAGATCTATCCAAGAAGACAACCCTTGAGGGACCTGTTTTGGCCGAACCCATTAACTTACCTCGCCTTACTGCTTCTTGTCTCCTTTTTTTGATCTGTTTGTATGGAAAAATTTACTTACTTTCCCCTTTGCTTAACATACATTCCCCTTTTGTTTAACATGATCTACCATAATCCTGAAATAAATAGCAATCCATCCCTAAGCTCACATGGGCCGTACATGATGTGGGAAACAAAGGAGGCTCATACTATCACTTCATTTGATTGTGGGAGCGTCAACCAAGCTTTGGGCATTCAAAATTCGAACCTAGACTTCCAAGGAGATGAGGGAGGCCCGATCAAAGGAAGAGGACCTTAGACCAATCAATGTATCATCTTCTCAATGTGCTCTAGCGCTCAAGCGGGGAAATGCTAGGGGCATTAGAATCAGTCCGAAGATAGGGGAATTAAAAATGTGAATCACATTACCCAAATTAGGAACACTATGGGAGGGGCGTGGTAATAAAGGATGACTATTGACCGTGTTCAAAACACAGCATCCCTAATGCATTATCCGGAAGTGGGGACAAAAAATGATGGTCAACCACTGACCATGTTCGCAACACGGGACCTAACTCAAATATTGTCCATCAGTCTTCTGAAACGTTGGCCCAGGACAGCAGGAAAAATACACATATGTCTTCTTCCACCCTTTAGGGGAAAAAATCCAAATAGCTGTTAAGTACCCTAATAATAAATAACCATATAAAATGATCATGAAAATAAATAAAGGGAATGTATTACCCTTAATAAGGCAAGGTGCTTGTACTACTATGTTATGTTCTAGGTTAGCACTTATTCTAGGGCCTATCCTATGTGGACATATGATTATCTAGAAAAAATTTATAATGAGCGATATTAGCAATAGGTTTTATTCATCTATCTCCTCAAATTTTTATGGATATTGGAAATTTTTAATAAGTAGCATTGATTCTGTTGTATGGAAAGATCATTATCCTAGTTCTATCTATGCTTATATGGGTTTTATATACCCATACCATAAAGCTATTGATTTTTAGGTTATAAAATTAGCATTCATACAATTAATCGAGCAGTATGCTTACAATATTGATACTTCATATTTGAAATTTACTATAGGATATAGAATGCAATTACCTTCATCCGGTGATTTGTCATTTACTTTAGGTAAGGTTATACCGTTGGGTGATAAATTTGGTAATCGTGTACCAAAGAAGAAGATATATGATATGATTTATCAACTAGTTATGTTATATGGTGAACAATATCAGGATGCAGTGATTAAAGGTGTCTTTATTCATATCTATTATAAAAAAAGGATTCACATAAATTAATAGGCTTTCCTAATGAAATATCATCAACTATTATTACGAATATTCACGATGTAATGGAGTCATAAATAGGAAGTTGTGAACTACAAAAAGTTCAATCACTGAAGTATAAAGATATTAGTATTCCCACTAAAATAAAGGTAATCAAAGGTAGGGGAATAGAATGTCGTTCTTTTATTATAGCTGATATAAAGACTATAATAGTAAATAGTGTTCATGTACCTTATGCAGCTGGTTACTTAGTGGTAAATCCTAGTGATGATCTTACATCCCTACATGAATATTAGATCAAAACCTTTTTCATTGAGAATCAAATCCATTTCAATCCTAACTTTTAAGATAGTATTAAAATAATGTTATTTGAATTGATCTCTAATTTGGAGGTCGATGTGAAAAAATATCCTCATGTTCGAACAGTTTATTTCCATAATTTTTCCCGATTTGATGGAATTTTAATTCTTAGGTATTATGCTGATCGTGGTAATCCTTATAGAATTAAAACATTTATGAGTAATCATAAACTCTACGAGTTGAAAGTATATATTGTTGGTAAGATATTATTAAGTTTCAGAGATTCATGCACATTGCTCCCTAACAGTCTTCAATCATTGGGGAAGACATTATGTCCTGAATTAGGTACCAAAGGTTATATCCCACATTCTGAATTGGAAGTGTCTAATCTTCAGGGTCATAGTGAGGATTTGATAAACTATCTTCAACAAGATATCCTTAACTCGGGTGGTGTGATGTTGAAGGTGCAAGATATGAATTGGGAAAAGTATAATATTAATATCGGGGATGTTATGACATTATCATCGATTTCCCTTAAAATCATTCATCAAAATTATTTGGATGATGAGTCCTTTCATATTCATATACCTATAAGAAACCAAGACACCTTTATTAGGCATGGATATTATGGTGGTCATGCTGATTCTTATAAGCCCTATGGTGAGAATCTATACTATTATGATGTGAAATCTTTATATCCTTATATTATGAAAGAATATCCGATGCCTTGTGGTATACCTGTATGGAAGAATAATTTGTAGAGCATCGAATTAGATAGCTTTTTTGGATTTATTGAGGCTTATGTTGTATGTCCTACTAATATATCACGTCCATTCTTACCTCATAAGGATAAAACTGGTACTTTAGTCTTTCCTACAAGAAAATTCGTTGGAGTATTTTATAGCTAAGAGTTGAAGTTTGGGCATCATTTAGGTTATCATATAATTCCTCTTAGGGGTTATTTGTTTGATAAGAAGGCTAGTCCTTTCAAAGGCTTTGTCTCACACCTCTATGATAGTAGACTACAATCCAAGAAATCATGTGATGAAGCTATGAAATTTATTTATAAGATTCTAATGAACTCTCTCTATGGTAGATTTAGTATGAATCCTGAATGTACAGTAAAAGAGATCTGAAATCAAAAGCAATATGAAGAATTGATGAAGAAGGATAGTTTTCAATCAGCCGAGAAGCTTACCGATCATTATTATATTGTAAATTACATTAACAATAGTAGATTTCCTGATGACAATGACTGGAAAGCTCCTAAGATGTCGGCAGTTCATTTTTCTGCAGCTATAACTGCTTGTTCTCTTATTCATATGTATCGACACATTTCCAGACTTGACAATTACTATACTGATACTGACTCAATTGTTCTAGGAATTCCTCTTCCTGATGATATAATCTCTTCCATTTAATTGGGTAAGTTTAAACACGGATGCCATGTCAAGAGAGGAATATTATTAGCACCTAAAATTTATATGTTAGACATAGAAGATGATAGACATATTATTAAACACAAGGGCCCTGCTAAAGATTTAGTAACATCTGAATGGTTTAAAAGGAAATTGGAAGATCTCTCTTCAATGGATTAGATATCAAGTTCAGCTAACATCAGAATAGATTGGAAAGAATTCAAGATTGTCAAAAAGGAATTTATAATAAACCTCAGACTTTCACATAGTATGAAAAGAGAGAATGTCTATGATTCAAATAATGTCTGGATAGACACATGACCAATAGAAGTAATAGACTTAGGGATTAAAGATGAAACCACCATTTACCTATTTTATCAATTGAGGAAAAATGAAGAAAAGGGTAATGATAACATGACAAAAGAAGAAGAAGTCAGTAAGTCCCCTATGAAAGGTAAAAAGACCAAACCAACTCTCTACAATACCAAGGCGGTGGAATTGAAGGCTAAGACGAAAGGTAAAAAGACCAAACCAACTCTCTAGAATACCAAGGTGGCCACCCTGAATGCTATGACGGAAGGTAAGAAGGATTATAAACCAAAACCTGATGAATAAGTTAGAAATGGCCCTCTCCCTTAGAGTATCATATCCAACCCGGTAGAATATCTACAGGCTATACCGTTTCATTTCTAACATAAGGTAGTAATTAATTGGTATGAATTAGTAATGTACGCTGTAATTATGAATTCTGTTCTCTAGAAGTTTGTTAAATTGATTCCACTTCTCTTGATAAAGTGAAGACTCTGCATCATTAACTTGATTTGGATTACAGCACACTATATCTACATAGTAGTTGTGTGTCTTAACAAAGACAGATACCTTTTTATCCCATTTATTTTTATCTTTCATTGATGATAGGGGTAAAGTGAATTCAAATAATCAGTAAGATAATCAGATGGCATAGGATTGCTATTATAGTAACATGTTAAGGGTAATGAGATATAAATATCTTGATTAGCATAGTTAATTTGAATAATATTGATCCTAATCAATTCATTAATAATTTGAAGTGGAGGACCCATATTAATAAAGACCTTGACATATATATCAGGTACAATTCTTATGTAAGGCAGTGTTGTTATAAAATTATCATGTATGGTATATATAGGTGATCCTTGTTTCAATAATGATTCTACTACTTTCATGGTAATTTATGAATCCTTCTGATGAATAAAGTTAGTGCATGATGAAGATTGAGTCTTTCGCTTATCCCTCATAATAGTAGGTACACTTATAGTAATCCATCGTTTCTTTTTTGTAGTCCTTTCATAAACCATTATCTCTTCTTTTACGAAAGACATATAATCTGATTTAGTAGTGAAATATGTTATAATATATACAACAGCTCTATACATTGCAGAACAAAACCAACTAATGATAGTAATCAACATCATAAAATTGACTATGTCTAGATATTTATGGTCCCAAAATTCTATGCTAAGTTTAGTGAGGTTATAGATATCCTTTAGACTTAGAAATTCACCATATTTTAGCCTAATATCAGGTTCCTTACTGATCATTGTATTCCCATAGATCAAAGGCATGAATATACTTTTGATGAGATTTCTATATAACTTAGATTCAATGATTTCCATATTCAATTTATCATTGATTAGATGATGCAAAACCTCCTTATAATCATGAAGCAAATACATATATACATCTTTTATTTTTTCATCAGGATCGGGAATAAGATTCGTTCTCCTAGACATTTCTTCATTAAGTAAGAAATAACTCATGATCTGATAAGCACTAGCAGTAGCATCTTGAGTTATTGGCATCCTATTATATCCTGTAACTTTTTCATTACACAGTACCTTTGCTATGAATTGAAATGGATCACTATCCTTCTTATAAAATGTTATTAAATTCTTATCAATATCATCAGTATCATAGATCTCACGCAGTTTTTCCTTATACCATTTAAGAGCCTCATCATAAAGATAGAATTTCTTATACTTAAAGGCAGCTGAAGTGGCTACCATATCCTTTGTTGACTGGTTTATTTATTATTGATGATTTTAGGAAAATACTATTAAACTTATATCTAAATCATGCTCATGAAAATTCAAGATACCTAAGCGGTAGATTCTACCACGGAAGTCAAGGAAGCCAGGTAGATAAAAGACATAATCCTCATATGCAGACGCTATCCTGGTTATGAAATCTTCATACCTAGTTGTCTACACCCTCTTAGCTAATTCCTTTAAGAGAACACTAAGGCTAGAAACATTATGTATTTCATTATTTAGGTAATAATATTTCCTCATAAGATCGTATGCTTCTTTCTTATTCACATGTGCTAGTATTCCAGGCATAAGAAGACCTTCTTTTTCTAAAGTGGCTCGATTATTCTTAATAAACCCTAGTATATTTTTATTGATCTGAAATCCTTGTTTATGAATCCCATTCAATATGTTTCACATGTCCTTATACCTATCATCATCTAATTCTATATTGAAATAGTTTCAGTTGTTGGATGATATAAGACTAAACCTATTATCTACAGAGGATCTATTACTAAAACTAGTTTATATATCAAGAGTAGGACTACTTAAGTAACCACCTCTCATTTCAGATAACCTAAAAGGCTTACATAATTCAAACTCAAAAAATAATTGTTTTTTTGATATGTGCTTCCAATATAATGGATTGCAAACCATTTGAATATTGAGTTTCAAAGGGATAAGACTTAAGTAAAAATCATATACAGTGAATAAATAGGATTTTAAATAACCCTTTCCTTTCTCTTTAACTAATGTTGTATGATCATCTATTGAAAAGGTCTTAATATAGATCAATTTTTTTCAATTGTGAACTCGAGCAATCTTTTACCAATTTTATATATCTTACTTTTTTTTCTGCTTGATATCACCATCCTTACTACTATCAACTCTAGTACTTGTTGTTGTACTACTTACTTTCTTATTTTTATTGATTATATTAGCATGTGTTCGAATAGTGCTATCTAGCTTATCTAACAATGTGGATACCCTCACAACCGAGGACTCTTGAATGCTGTTATACAACACCCCTAGGACATATATAATGATAGCCTCCAGTGTATATTCACCAAACTGAGCTATAGTAATGTAATAAATATCTTGAGGTAGGAATTTATATAAATAAGATCTATCACTTATAATATCCTTTCCAATCAATAGTTTAATTAGATTTTGAGTCACATTAAATATACTATATTCATCGAATTGACTAGTCATATCTTCCATTTTAGTCTGTAACATCTATAATTCATTTTCTGATATAACAAGAGTATTATTAATGATTTCTTTATCCTTCTTGTAATCATTCAATAATATCATAACATTTTCATCATACCTACTTCTATATTCTTTATCTAGGATTTTAGCTTCCAATTCCCTAAAAAAAGCTTCCCAAAACTCATTCATTACAGTATTATTTGATATACTATAATCCTTTCTATGAATTATAAATCTAGACCCTCTATATAGAATAAGTTCTAACCTAGAACATAACATAGTCGTACAAGCACCTTGCCTTATTAAGGATCCTAATAAAGGGGCACTCAAAGCATGGAAAGTGAAGTGGTGGTTTGTTCGAACAGAATCCAACACTCCTGAAATTATGCCACCATGGTGGAAGCATATTGGGTGGGAACATTAATCTGATCATGAATCATCCCTACTATTAGATAGGACCTCTATGGTGAGAAAACTGTCACTTCCCAATGTCATCTTGGGGCATCCTGAACTTGTTCAGGGCAAATTCTTCAGTTACACAACTCCCTGGGGGGGTCAGGCCAAGAGTCTGGTGGTGGGGAAAGGGATGGGATTTGTGATTCCCAGGGCTGGACCTGAGATGAAATGTCTGGGCATTCCTACGTATCCCATAAGTATGGGAATCAAGCCACATGTAGGTCTAGAAAGGTGGCACGGTACGGTAAGGTACCAGTGCAAAGTATGAAAGGTGTGCGGGTCTATCCCTCACACTAAAAGAAGCGTCATTTGATGTATCTTTTTTTACTTTAAGGTGAATGGTTTTTCTTTTGTGGAGTGACCGGCCTAGGGTAGAAATTACAGGAATTGCCACAATAATCAAGCTGTATACAGGAATTGACAAATGCTATGGTGGATGACCAATACCCAACATGACGTCCCCTATGATGAGGTCATCACAATGCAATTCCATTTTCTATCGTGTGGCCGAGACGATATTATTACAGTTTAGGGTCATGCGATTGGACCCACCAACATAGTTTAAGGTCATATGGTTTGGACCTGAGGGAATGCGCATGATTCGGTAAAGCATACCCAACATGAATGAGGACGAGGTCCACACCACCACCATGCGTGATTTCGGGAGAGGAGCCTCGGGCCAGGAGGCCAGTGAGGGTCAAAGGATAAGGGGCAGGGGAAACTAGCTCCCAGCTAAGCTGGACCTAGAAGCACGACATGCAGGTGATCCCACGTATCCCATGGGGATGAAGATCGAGCCACACATAGCCCTTAATGAGGATCTTAGTTTATGGTCTTAGAGCTCAGACCATGGGAGCCCCGAAGGATGCCATACTGCAGCTTTGTCCCCCTGATGTGCGGAGGTGCACTAAGGGGTAACGCCAAGAGTGTCGAGATTACACCTGGACATGATGGGGTGGAACCTAATGTGAATCATGCAACCAACATTCAAGGCCTGAAGGGGCTGGCATGATGACGAAGGATTACTGCTGACCATGTTCTCAACACAACATCCTATCATGTTAGCCTGAAATGGAGACAAACAAATGAGCATCGACCGCTGACAATGTTCACAACGTGGGAATTGTATCAATTTTTTGTTCGAAACCCTCAGGAGCGTTGGCCTGTAATGGTAGGAAAGCTCTTAGGTGTACTATCCATGTCGTTTTCTGGGGGTCCCTTCGGGTGTGAACGATAGCGGGGGCCCAAATGAAGGGGAACACGAAGCTTGTCAAGTGGAAGGAACTTGTCTAAGTTGAATCTGACACTCCTGGTCCTAGACCAGAGTACTCTTAACACATTGGTGAACCACTGCAAGGGGTCTAGGGACTCAACATGAGTGCGTCCAAGAGATGGCAGATTCCCAGGAGAAGGGGGGAATGGTGCCAAAAACCCAATGCGAAGGAGGGCATAACCCAGTACCACACCTATATATCCCCCTTGTGGAGAGGGACAGGCCCAGGGGCCTAGGTGACCGAGATATCGGGAGATCTCTAAGAGATGCGGATGGACCCGAACTCTAAATGTTCAAGCGGTCCTACATATCCCATAAGGATGGGAATCATGCCACACGTAGTTCTTGAAGATACAATTTAACATCATGAGAGACTACATACAGTTTAACATCATACAGGATGATATACAGTTTAACTTCATGTGGGACTATATACAGTTTAACATCATGTGGGATGATATATAGTTTAGGGTCATGTGGGACCGACAGTTTAAGGTCGTGTGGGACTATAATCCAGTTTAAGGTCATGGAGGACCCTACCACAGTTTAAGGTCATGTAGGACCCTAAAGGCCCAAATGTAGGGCTAAATGAAGTTTAAGGTTGTAAAGGACCAAATGATTAGGCAAACTATTTCTTGAGGAACTTGGCATTGGTGGGAGGAGTTATACGCTCACCATCCATAGTCATAATGGAGTATGCTCTATTTGGATAAACCTTATGAACAATGAAAGGTCCATCCCATTCGGGCTCTAACTTGGGTGGTTTTCTTCCTGGGATAATTAGTGCCCTGAGGGATAATACCAAATCGCCTTGCAGGAAAGAGTGGAGGTGAACCTTCTTGTTAAAATCTCTAGCCATCCTACTCTAATGCCTTTCTAGGTTGTGCATGGCATGAAGCCTATACTCGCCCAATGCTTACAATTCAACTAGATAGATCTCAGCCACTCTATCTAGAACTTGCTAGTCATAGACCACTATGCGCAATGAGGGTAATTGAATCTCGATGGGTAGGACCGCCTCAGTTCCGTACACCAGGGAATATGGGGTCACCTGGGTGGAATTACGGGTCGTCGTCCGATAAGCCCAGAGGGAATTGGGGAGCTTATCTTGACAACTCTTCTTGTTCTGACCAACCATTTTCTACATAATTTTAGAGAGGGATTTATTGAATGCCTCAATCTGTCCATTTTCTTGCGCGTGATAGCGGGAGGTATGGTTGGAGAGAATTTTGTACATGGAATACAATTTTTTCGGCTCGAATACTCAGAAGTTAGTGCTATTATCGGTGAGGATAGTGTGAGGTACTCCAAATCGATAGATGATATTGGAACTAACGAAGTCAGCGATAGAATGGGCCTTGAATTCTTTGAGTGTAATTGCCTCTTCCCAGTTGGAAAATAAATCTGTAGCGGTCAGAATGAATCGTCCTTGGTGAGTCATTGTTGGTTGGTACAGTCCTACAACATCTAATCCCTAGACTGCAAAGGGCCAAGAGTACTTGGTGGTGTGGAGAAGCTCCAGTGGCTGATGCAGGAAGTTAGCATGAAATTGGCACGCATGGAACCTCTTTGAGAACTCGATGCAGTCATGGATCATGGAGGGACAAAAGTACCCCAGTCTCCAGATTTGATGGGACATCTTCGGCCCTGCCTGGTGGGAACCACAGGAACCAGCATGAACCTCTTACATGACCTGTGGAATTTCGACTACTTGGATGCAACGAAGGATAACACCATCGAAATCACACTTATAGAGGATCTGCTCAAGACTGGGACCACTCTGGAGGGTAAACTGTAGTGCGTGATGTCAGATTCACACGCATTTGGCCTGATCAGCCAGGAGGCAACCATTTTGGAGATACTTGACAAAAGGGTCCCTCCTGTCGGGAGTCACTTCAATCACTGCATCTGAAGATCTTGGCGGTCCTAAAGTAGAGGATCCGACGGTAAGATGGATTAATCATAGGTCGTCGTCATCCTATGGGGTGACGGGAGAAAACACTCTCTGGTGTTCCAGGTGGATAATTAGATCATCCTATTTGTGCTCTACAAGCGATGCGGCAAGGCTGGCCAAAGCATCTGCTCGACCATTCTGTGACCAAGGGACATGGATAACCTCTGGCTGAGAAGGGAACTTGGCCATTAGTTGTAGAGTGCGTTCTAACAACGGTACGAGCTCTGGCTTCCTGACAACATAGTCGCAATTGACGTGCTTGATGACTAGCTCAGAATCCCATTTCACATGCAAATGGGGCACATCGATCTCAAGGGGCATTTTGAGACCTGTAATAAGGGCCTGATACACTGCCTCGTTGTTAGTGAAACATTCTGATAATAGGAATGAGTATGGCAGGACGGCTTGCGCCAGGGTGATAAAGACGATACCCAGACCTACTCTGTTGAACCTAGGATCATTGAGCCTCCTACCGGTTGGGCTTTGGGAGGCACCATAGAAGTTCATTTTCTAACATGGGACGGCCTGATCGACTGAGAGGATGGACTCATCGGGAAACTCCAAGTCTAAGGACTGGTTTATAGAGGTTGGATGGGCAGCTAGGAAGTCTGCCAGTTCCTGTCCTCTGATATACTTCTGGGGAACAAACCTGATGTCAAACTGCTGGAGGATTACAGCCCACCGCGCTAGTCGGCCAGTCAACATGGGGCGATTTAAAATATACTTCAGCAGGTCTACTTGAGACAATAGCTGTACCTCATGGTGTTGTAGGTAATGTTGTAATTTCTACACAGAAAATACAAGCGCAAGGCAGCTCTTCTCTATGGCAGACTATCTGGTTTCCGTATCGAGGAGCATGCAGCTGAGGTAGTAGAGGTTGTTCTCCGTCCCCTCATTGTTCATCCGGGGGAGAAGGGCATCGAGGCACCGCTCCAGGGTGGTGACATAGAGAATCAGTGGCTTCTCGGAGATGGGCGGCATCAAGACCAGAGGCTAGAGAAAATATTGCTTGTTTTCCTCAAAGGCGGTCTGGCACTCTTCATCCCACTCATAATCAGCGCCCTTCTTCATGAGCCGAGAAAAGGGATTACGCTTGCCGGCCATATTCACAATGAATCGGCATATGTAGGCTAAGTGGCCTTGGATACCTCAAAGCTTCTGAATATTGATTAGGGGAATCTGGTTGATGGCCTTGATCTTCTCTGGGTCGATCTCGATGCCCCGGTACTGGACAAAAAAGACAAGAAACTTCCGGGAAGTGACCCCGAAAGCACACTTTAACGGGTTCATTTTCAGGTGGTGGGAACGGAGGAAACCGAACACTTTCTCAAGGTCCCTAAGATGGTCCTGGAACTGGCGATATTTGACCACCAAGTCGTCCACATAGCATTCCACCAACGTTCCTAGGATTTTCTTGAATATGTGATGCATAGCTCGCTGATAGGTGGCACCAGCATTCTTCAGGCCGAAGGGCATAACCTGGTAACAGAAAGTACCTTGGGGTGCCCTATAAGATGTGGACTCCACGTCCTCGGGGGCCATTCAGATCTGATTATATCCCAAGTAACCATCCATGAAAAAGTGTTCTTGGAACCCCGTCGTAGCGTCAATCAAAAATTCCGTCACTGGAAGGGGAAAATCATCCTTTGGACAATGGCAGTTGAGATCTCAGAAGTCAATGCAAACTCTGATCTGCCCATTCTTCTTCCTGACTGGCATGATGTTGGCTAGCCACTTAGGGTAATGGAATTCCTTGATGAATTTGGCTCTAATGAGCTTTTCAACTTCAGCCTCGACCATGGCAGCATGAGAAGGGTTCATATTTCTGGGAGGCGGCTTGAATCCATGATGATTTTCCGGAAGACCGACATGGTGGATGGCTTCCTGAGGATCTAGTCATGGAATATCATCGTAACTCCAGGAGAATACATCACTGTGTTATTTGAGGCAGCCTATGTACCACTGCTGCTCCTCAGGGGACATAGTGTCATTGATCAACTTGGGTCTTGGATCTGCCTTGCTTCCGAGGTTCACCTGTACCAACTCGTCGACCGTGGCTGAGACGCCTTCTTCAAAGGTAGGGGGAGCATCTTCTATATCTTCTTCTCCACTTATGGAGGGATCCTACATGGGGGAAGTTGCTTCTAAGCTACCAAACCCTGATGGGAGGCTGCTACCAGCTTGTACGGCAGTGGTTATTGCATCGGGGAACACTGGCGCTGCCGAGACCATGGATATGAAGGCTATCGACTCGATCCGAGCTGGTCTCCGGCCCAAGGGGCCACACTTGACAATATCAAAACAGTAGTGGCAGGTCAGTCGGAGCCGACTTATTCTAGCCCGGGGAAACCAACAAGTGTGACGTACTGCCATTTCCATGAGCCTAACGTCTCGATACTTGACGGGAGTGGGAGGCTCTAAGATCACTGGGGCCTGGTTCGTATAAGAATACAAAGTGATCTTCCGACGTTGTTTGGATTTGGAAGCATGATTCCTCCTTGCCCCAGAAATGAAAAAACATTGCCCCATATCGGGGGTCGTGGCCTCCAACCGATGGATCGGGATGACATAGACATCATTCAGGTCTGCCCAAGGGTCGGTCATAGCGGTGACAGGCTCAACTTCACTTACCTGGACTTGTTTATCCTTGATCTTATAATAATAAACATCCAAGTAGTGGGCTTCACAAGAGGCGAAAGGAGATGCATCACCTTGGAGTACGCCCACTCGACCATTAAGGGAGTACTTTAGGCATTGGTGATATCACAAGGGGACCACTGCATGCAAGTGTAGCCATGTCCTACCCATCAATGCATTATATGTGGGGTTATGGGAGACAACCATGAACTCAGTGCTAGAAACTAGGCCACTGAACTGGGTCTTCAGATGGATCTTGCCGACTGGGGTCTGCTCTATCCTGCCGTATCCCTGGATTCCTAAATCGGAGGGAGTCAAGTCATCTTCAGATAACCCTATATTCCACAGTGTCCGTGTCAGGATAAGGTTGATCCTGGAGCCGGTGTCAACGAGAAAGCGGAAAACTTCCACGCTATTAAATTGTTCGGTGATATACAGTGGGCAGATGTGCCCATGTATGGGGGATCCTTCATCCTCCTCAGAGAATGAAATGACAGCATGTCATTTATCATCCTCAACTACTTCATCATGGAAGGCCTCTATAGCTGCTATCTCTGTCTCAAACTGGAGGGGGGTCTTTAAAGCATCGGCGAGTGCTTCACGCATATCTGGCGATAGGAGAAGGGCTTCAAGGATGTAAAGCCTCACTGGGATGTTGTTGAGGTTCTTGAGAACATCATACTTCCATGAAAAGCGCGAACTTCTACTTACAGGAGGCCGCTCTACGATAAAAAGCATGGCGGGCCCTACCGGCCGGACTGGCAGTTGACTGGTGCTCGGTACATCTCGCTGCTCACTTGTCGAAGCTTGGAGAGTAGCTGCTGGATGAGGATCGAGCAACTGAGATCGGCCTATATCAGGGTGAAGCTAGTTGTGGTAAAACTGAAGTGGCTCTGCCTGATCCAGTAGCACAAACGGTGGTGGAGGCGAACCTGTTGACACCGGTTGAAAAGGCTGCGTGTGCTGAGTTCTGTGTTGGGCCTTCTATCTGGTCATAGCGGCATGCACGACCTAGCTAGAGGTGTAAATTGACGGGCCCTAACGACCCATATGGCCACATCTCCACCGACATGGGTGTTGGCTGGGTACATTGGGGAGGTTTTCCTGGCGCACCCCCTTGTCGGGAGTCATATAGGGGTTTACAAACTCGACGGTATTAACTGAAGCGTACCCTTGGCTACCTCTTGACGAATAATCCACCACTGGGTGAATCTTGGAGGTAATCCCCATCTATGGGGGCATAAATTCACCAAGAGTATGAGAAAATGGCGGCAATGGCGGGGCGCATTGCATCTTCTTGTGCCACCGACGCTTGCTCTTCTAGGAAGAGGATGGATGAGATGATGACGCAAAGGTGGTGGCCATAGCTTCTGAAGGTTTCATCTGACTGAGGTGTGCATAGATAATTCCATGGGTGCAGGTGACCATCCTGCGATCCATCCGGTCGTTATACTAATGGGGACATGTGGTCAGAAACCTGCTGCCACTCACCTTCACTGTCGCTACTGCTATCTGATCTCACAAAGACACCTGCCACTTATATCGGGGCCGGGCCCAACCTGACTATGTTGCCGTCAATCTAGTCTTGGATACAGTCCTTGAACACATAACATTGCTTGATGGTGTGCCCCAGGATCCGGTGATAAGGTCAGTAGTTGGGTTAATCGGTGAGATGCACCACTTCGGGCTTCTGGCACTCAGGCAATCGTACAATCCTCTACTCTAAGGAGTTATGGATGTAACCAGGGACCTGAGCCTCGTCGGATGAGTAGGTCCGATTCCTTCTGTCTGGAAAGGGGGCTCTAGGAGCCTATCCCTGATGGGGGGTGAAGGAGAATACCGAGGAGGCGGAACTTGATTATCCCTCCTAGGTAGTGGTGGTGCATTACGTGGGGGCGCCTGCCAATTCTGAGGATTTTGTTGGGCAAGAAGCTGCGGCCGTGGTGACAGACCTTTGCGGGGCTGTGGAGTTGGATCTTCTGGTAGAAATTCTAGCTGCCTGGGGGCCTCTACATAGTCCACCATGGTGGGCTCGGCTCTAGAATCCCTCCTTGTCGGGATTATAGGAGGAAGTAGGTGTTCCTGTCTGGCCTATTGCAGGGCATCTTAAAGGTGTTGGGCCTTATCCAAGAAGTCTCGGAACCCTCTGAGATAGTTCTGAGTGATCAGGGAGGGAACCAGTTCCATCTTGACATTTCCCATGCACATCGTCAGTAATTTCACCCGAGTCAGTGACATGTAATGGGAAAATGTGAGCCCCTTCCACTGAGCGATGAAGTTTGCGACTCGCTCATCGGGCCTTTGCTTTCACCTAAAGAATTCTGCGATGTTCGTCTTTCGGGTGGTAGAGCTGAACTGGTAAAGGAACTGCCTGCGAAGGTCTTCCTATCTAGTCATGGATCCAATGGGGAGCTGGCTGTACCAAACTAATGTTGCCCCTCCAGTGTCTGAACAAAACAGTGGAGCTTTCCAGCCCCCTGTTGCATTGGGGTCCCTATCATAGGCCCACACCACGAGTTGAAGTGGTTCAGGTGCTGCAGCAGGTCCCCCATCCCATTAAAGGGGGAGAAGTGGGATTCCCAAATCATGGGGGTGCTGGCATGTCATCCACCCATGTCGGGTATGGATTTCCATCAGATGGGATATCCATCTGTCGCATTTCCAAAGCTTATAGGTGGTCGATGAGTGCCGCCATTAGATCGTCTGGACGTGGTTCCTTGTCTTGACGTGGATCCATGACCATGAGTGCGTTGTCGGGCTCTTCAATGCTGTAACAAAGCTCAGTGGCTCGCGAAGAGGCTGGTGGGGCAACCCTTGGGGTGGCCGGAGGAGCCCAAGTGGGGTTCCTTGGATTGTCGTGCCATTCGGGAGGGTTCGAAAAGACATATTGTGCCCTCTTTCCATGAGCTCTAGCTTCTGCCCTGTCAGCGAATACGGCATGATCAGGGTTTCCTGTGAGAATCTCACCGAGGGGTAGTTGTTCCTGCCCCTATATCCCTGTCCTTGGATCACTGTAGTCAGGTCACCGCTCTACAATGCATTCATCCAGAAGTTCATCGGCCAAATTATTTTTCTCAGCAAGCTGCTATCACAACGTGGCCATCTCGTGATCTTCCTCTGTCTTCTGCACTGAGGCAGATGGGTCGGAGTGTTTGGTGACACCAATATACTCATTTACCTTACCGAGATTCCGACTGAGTAACAATGCCTCGGTGGGCGGAGGGAGACCCAAGAGGTTCCTCTGCTGGCGAGTAAATATCCCCGACAGGTTTAGTAGTGGGGGAACGTCCTCAAGGAGGAGGTTCCCATCGAGAAGTTCCAGCTCATTCTCCCCTCTTGTCAAATCGATCATATTGACCACCACTCTTCTCGGAGGTATATTCTTGACATCGCTAAGAGAGTCAGTTTGATGGCGAATCGCACTGAAGAGGAGGGCAGCGTACTGCCCCTATCCACGGACTTGCGCGTGGGGGGTAGCCTCCTTAATAACTTTGTAGATTACTTGGAAACTTTGAAAGCATTGTTGTTGGAGGGCCCTGTGGTGGCCAGGTGATTGAGGTTGATGGACCGCAGGGAGCGTGGCCAGGTCAACCAAACAGCATTGTTCGCCGATGTCTTCGAGGTGCTCTTCACTCTTGGGATAAGTCACGCACCGGTGGAGAAGACGAAATTGAGTTGCCCAGAGGGTCTGGCGGAATCATTCAAACTCCTCCAGGGTGAGAAATTCTAGCATACCAAAATTCAACCCTGTGACCGGCCAGAACTTCTCAGGGAAGTGACCCACTGCGAGGATGGTCCAAAAGCTCCTCGTCTCGGACTCAGGGTCTGGACTTTTATTTCCCCACTAATCAACTGAGGGTGGACGAGGAACTGGTAGTGGCACCGAGGTAGGCCTATGGGATGGCCGGTGGAGAATACAGTGAGTGGGCTGATTGGCCGCCAAAACATGGGCTCTCCTCTGAGGGTTGCAGTGACCCGACAACCATGTCACGATACGATGAACTAGAAACTAGGGCTCCTGATGCAGCATCAGCATCTGCCGAGGGTGTGCTATGCCAGTACTCTTCCGCTATTGACCCCCAGAATAGCCCTCCACCATCTCTAGCCGAGGCAGAAGGCGCTTCCGGAGATGTTGGTGGCAACTGTGTGGCGGTCCCTGGGGGCATTCCAAGTTCTTGTCCTCGTGGATATACCTTCGGAGGGACACAGGGATCATATAGATCTCATATTTTGGGATTATGAAGCTGATTCGCCTCATTCTTTCCCCATCCCTTGACTTGGAGGGCTAAAGATAGGGCTCTAGCGCCGACTCCTACTCTGCCTTGAAGTCTGAGAAGCGGACTGGTCTGATTCCTGTTCGGCCCTCCCCAGAATTCCACCTGCAGCGGTGAAGACCTGCCTTCTTTCCCATGGGTGGATCCTCGGGGCAGGGCTGATTCCTGACATGGGGTACTTTGGTTACACTGGTGCCGGAGCATAGAGGGTTTCTACTCGAGAAAGCCGGGGTGCAAGGAGCACTGGGAAAAATGTCGAAAGGAACATGGGGAGGACCTCCATGCTGGGCGTTGGTGAAGTGGGGTTGGCCTCCACCTCTCTGATCACTGGGGCGAGGAGGAACTTCACCGATTGGCACAGGGTCATGGGTAAGAACTCCATGTTGGCGAGTGACCGTACATGCAATGTCTCCATACACACGGTCTGTGGCAGGGAAAGTGACCCCATACCCAATGTAGTGAGCACAAGAGAGACCCCCAGATGGAGTGCTGCTGTCACGGGGAAGAGCCTTACTTAGGATGAAGGTGGCGTCGATCAGAACTCCAAGCTGAGGTCGGAAGCAGGGAGGGACCACACCTTCCATAATGGAAGCATGGACTAGGCCTTCACACTAGGTGGCATCGCTGCTGATTGGTCCATAGCGGCCATCACCTATGCCGAAAACCGAGAGAGTAAACAAAACCTACCCGTGGGGCAGTTGTGGCCTCAATTCGGGTCAGGCGTATAGCTGCACCTGCTAAAAGTATGCAAGGAGTTGGTGAAATGATTCAGCGGTGGCTCTGGCCATAGTAGTCAATAAAGTTGACGCCCCATGGTGGGCGCCCTCTTCCATTTGCACCCAATGCTGGTGCCAGGTCAGATGAACTGGAGCCGGTGGTGCAGGTACGTGGACTACTTACTCCTTGCCTCGGGGAACTGGGTGGCGGTGTAGACGCAGCCTGGCGGAAGCCCCCACTGGGAGCCCCTGAAGCAGACCTCTGATTGGACCAACCCAGATATCTCCTACCTCGACAGCGTAGGGGAGGGAGTTGTCAAGACGTTTCAGGGACATCTTCCGAAACAATTGAATGTTGGGGTGGAGAGCAGCAGATCCTTGTGAAACCCTCAGGGGCAGCGTTGACGGTGAGGTGCAACTACCTCGAGATCCAAACGGGCCATATCCTTGGTGGGGATGACCCCCTCCTCCTCGTAGATGCATACAAGGTCATTAATTACCCTTCTCTGGATAATCTTTGATAGGGATAGGGGGTGTATGCGCCCATCAGTCGTGGTGGTCGAAGCTTTCATGGAAGAGGCAGGACCAAGCGGGGTAGCTACGTTGATATTGCCCCTGCTTTTACACCGGTGGGCAGGTGATCGGGCTCCGGATGCAACAACTTGGTTCCTTAAAGCAGGGAGATGAACTCATTAATACAGCTAGGAAAAGGAATCAACAACCAGTGACCTACTGTCATTCCGTCTTCCATGGCCGGTAAGAGGGATCCACACGGACAATGTCACAGGACGGAATGCTCAACATCCTGACTGTCCCAACTTCTGGCGAGTTTCACGTCACGCCCACTTAGTGGGAACTTGTACCGGATAACAAGGTTAGATGACATGCTTATCCACTGATTCCCCGAACACTACTATCATCCATGCTGAAGAGAATACCCTTCTCATCGGGTTCACCATTTTCGGTTTTTGATGCATTCTCCAGGGCGCGCGCATCCGTCACACAGAGGACGCACTGCTGTTACCCTGCATTCCCGCTTTCCAAAGTCGGGAAGCATCCAGTCCTTATTCAGGGACGTCTACTCCATGATCGAAATGGTATGATGGGATGTCGGTTCTTCCTTCCATGGATTCTTCCTCAGAACTCATCACCTAGTCCGGGTCTCCCTCATAGATTTAAGACGTAGTTCATGAAACTCTTCCCAGCGCCATATCTTCATGGACACCAGTTAATTACACCACTTCTGTCAGGACACTCCAAGGTGTCCGTTTAGGGTAGCAACCTTTGGTTAGGAGATTAGTCACGTTGGGGCATCATTGGCTTGTCTTGACACTGGGGGATTGGAATGACTATCTTATGGCCCTTATTATAGGGCTTCTCGAGGGCGTGGTAGCCCGATGCATCCCACATTGGACGTGGGGAATTGTATGCCATGGGCATGTATCTGATGTTTTCCTCAGCTTCCCATGTTTAACACAGGGTATGCCACCATTTTAACATCCAGCAAAGATAGATCGAACAGATTAGAAAACTGGTTAGAGTTGATCAGATGGGCACAACCCCCTGAGGGGACAACGAGGTTGGGGTCGACGCATGGGTGGCTTCTCGAATTCTGTTAAATGGAATGGGGTATGAGGTGTCATGATCTCACTGGGATGTGGCGGCCTGGGTAAGAATCAATATGGGCAATGGATTTGGGCTTGAGCCTCGAAGAGACTTCCTACGTATCCCCCATGGCAGGGAATCCAAGTCCGCGTAGTTCGATGAAATGATGGGACACCTAAGGAGGTGACCCATGAGAATGGACGAATGGATGGGACCTAGAAGAAGTGGAACCTCTAGGTTGGGGCATGAGCTTCCTGAGACACATAGGCTCTAGGGAGAGATGAGGATGAGAAATGGGTGTTGGGTCTTGAACCTCGTGGATGCTTCCTACGTACCTTACCTTGGCAAGGATCAAAGACCACATAGATTAGATGGAATCTGGGGATTACGCTCTGAGATGGACCATGGTGTCGGTAAACTGACATGAAGGTGGACCTGGGGTTTGGATTGATGGTGGGCTTGAACCTCGTGGAGGCTTCCTACATACCATGCCTTGACATGGATCAAATTCCCCATAGTTCGGGATAGGTTGGGGCTTACACTCTAAGGCATACCAGGGTGGAAATGGGGCTTGGCACACCAACACGGCGATGGTCGGGGCCAATGGTGGTGGGATTGAACCTCATGGAGGCTTCCTAAATACCATTCCTTGACATGGATCAAAGTCCCTCTAGTTCGGGATGGGTTGGGGATTACACTCTGAGGCGGCCCAAGGTGTTGGTGAACCAACGTGAAGATGGTCGAAACGACCGGGTGGTGGGCTTGAACCTCATGCAGGCTTTCTACATACCATGCCTTGACATGGATCAAAGTACCCGTAGTTCGGGTATACAGTTTAACATCATGCGAGGCATGGGCATTCGGGGATTATGCTCTGAGGTGGCCCAAGTTGGTGGGGCTTGAACCTCATGGAGGCTTCCT
This sequence comes from Viscum album, assembly GCA_963277665.1. Taxonomy (NCBI): domain Eukaryota; kingdom Viridiplantae; phylum Streptophyta; class Magnoliopsida; order Santalales; family Viscaceae; genus Viscum; species Viscum album. The sequence goes on from OY728154.1 coordinate 91,402,828, forward strand.
ATGTACCATGCCTTGACATGGATCAAAGTACCCATAGTTCGGGATGGTTTGGGTCTTACAATCTGAGGTGGCCCAAGGTGTTGGTCTTGGTCAGTACTTACTCTAAGCTCACGTGATTCATGCTCGGTGTGAGAAACAAGAGCCAGTAGAGACCTTAAAATTGCATCGGAAAGGATGCGTCCATGGGAAATGAAGAGGATCTTATGCGTTGAGCAGCCCAAGGTGTCGGGACTTACTCCAGGATGGAGGCCCATGGCAACAAAGCGTAGTAGGAGAGGATTTGGGACCAAATAAAGGAAGGGCCCCTGTTCCCTATCACGCCCTCTGCTAGCTTTGGGGACCAAAGATGAAAGGAGGAGCAGCATTCCCCATCACGCCCTTGTTTGGATTTGGCGCTGAGGGAGTGAGGAGAAACAGGGGCGCTGCCTCCTGCAAGAAAGGTTAGGGGCTGACACCAATGTGCTTCCCTTCCCCGCGGACAAATGTCACTCCAATAAGGAGGATATCACCCCCTGTGAGGGATGATCCCATCCTCAGGGAGACAAGTGGGTGTGGAGAATGTCCAAGGTGGGGGGACTCTGCGTGCAAGGCACACGGCTAGGTAATAGTTTAATGTCATGTGTTGAGGATGAGGTGCTTGGCAGTTTAACGTCCTGTAGCTCGGATGAGGTGGGTTTACTCCGCACCCCTAGGACTTGCATAACCGGTACCCACTACCCCTTGTGGGAGGGAAGGAATCGTCAAGGACGTACTGAGGGGGTGTCGCGGAGTGAACCATCTAGGGGTCCATGTTATAGTGGATATGTGAAGAAGAAATAGCCATTAGCGTGCCTATGCGAAGAAGCATGAGGCAAAGAAACACAATGGGAAGAATTGTCCAAGGGACTTTGAAGTTACTTTGTACAAGCCTACAAGGTCTCATGGGAATATGGTGCATTATGTGGATACCCAGGGCACAAAAGACACCCGCGAATGGAACCCACAATAAGTGCATCGTGGTGAGGGGTCCCAGGGAATTGCACGCAACCTTTGAGGTGTGCGCACGAAATAATGTGTCTGCGCGAAAAACACCTAGCTGGTGCGAAATCAGTGATGCTTGCGTGTAATTGGGGGTAGAGGTTTTGTACATGACTAAGAGGATTGCGTGCTCGGAGTATGAATTTTGTGAAAGTGGCAGAGGATGCGCGCAAGGACAGGGGTGCGTGCAAAGGAATGAATTTGTGTACAATTGGTCAGACTATGCGCAATGGAAGGAATTGTGCTCAGGGGGGAACCCCAGAGGGATTGGAATTCAGTCTAAGCAATGGGTATCTTGCATGAAGGTGGACCCCGGGGTGACCTGGAAAAAAAATAACCATACCTAAAGGCCATATTTCACACGTGCGGAAGCCAAATTTCACGCAAGAGATCCGTTTCTGATTCTTTATCCCTGAAATGAAAGGGGGTCATCTTCTATTTATAGAAGTTCGGGGGCGTGAAATATAGGGCAGCTCGAAATTATTGCGCAACAGAAGTGGCGATGCGAAATGCCAACCGTGCAGGGCAGGGGCGCGAAATTATTTCGCGTCGGTGCCAGAGACTCTTCGCGAATCCTGGAACTTTCCTCACGGGATATATTTTTTCACGAACTTACCCATTTTTTTCACGCAACACCTCCAGGCCCCCCGGACCGGGTCTCCAACTCTAAATATGACCTCGCTTTTTCATTTCAAAACATTCTTCAACACTTAATCACTTTTCAGATTCTACATCGTCTTACCGTGATTTCATGGGTAAGTCACTTCACTCTTTGGAGGATAGCCCGAGATGCGATTCTTTGTCAGCATGCTTACCGTATTACACACCAGCGAGCCTACCGTCCCCGCAGTCTGCTTCGGTATTGCTACCCATTCCCCAGCCAACTCTGGTCGATGAGTGGAGCAATAAAGGGCCAGAACTTGAATCTGAGCCTTGGAGCTTACAGGATATCCTCATAGCAGACCACTTCCCTGAGATGTTTTGGCCGATTGCAGCACCGATTTTTTGTGCGCCAGAATCCATTACCCAATAGAAAGTTGAGTGTTTCCTCCAGACCCTCTGGGCGACTAATTTTCATCTTCGTCGTTAGCAAGTGGATTTCCTTAAGAGCCAAGTGAATTTCAAGGACATTGGAGAACAATTCTGTCTGGTTGATTTGGCCTAAATCCCTATGGCTCAGCGCCCTGAGTCACCAGGTCACCGTAGGGTCCTCCAGCAATGGAGCATTCAGAGTTTTAGGGCACTCCACAAGATTATCAAAGAGCCTTCTCCCCACGTATAAATCTGTGGATGGGGGATGTATGATTCCCTCCTCTTCATTCCTATCCTGTGTCAACCTGATTTGTTAGGTGACATCGAGGGTATGCCTCCAGGTAGGTTCTCGGTTAACATGGTCGACCTGCCGGAGGGTGAGAAAGAGCTAGAGCTTCTTGGAGAGGACCCACCCCCCAAGGGAGTTTCACACTTCTTGGATCCATCAGGAAGGATTACTCATCAAAAAAGGAATCTACTGGGTATTCCTGTGCCCACTGAGGTGCTAGTCCTCAGTTGGAATCCCAATAAGGGAAAGGAACACATCAGAGCTGTCAAACCCTCTGACCCATCTGGCTCAGTACAAAAGGAGGAAGATTACCCTGAAAAATCCATATTGTGTTAGAAACTCACCAAACAGAAGAAATTGGTTGACAACCTCCTTGCTGAATGCATTTTAGAGCGACGGACAGACTACAATGATCCTAGGTTAGGGCAGAAGGGGCAGGCACAGCTCACCCTCAGTGAATTGCCTCCAGGTGACCCTAACCATCCTTTCCATGCATATAGGGTTGAGGCTTGAACTTATGGCAAGAGGTCATGGTATGTCTCACCAATCCTCCTAAACGACATGACAATACTTGGGACCCAGCTCAGATTCCCCCAGCTACCCCACAGGTCATTCCACAAGCTGCTCCATGAGCAGTTGGGCCACCTTATCATGTTGAAGAATCTTCCAATGCACTGGTGGTAAGGGATCCCCATCAAGACAAGATTCCCTACCTATATGATCCAATGACAGCACTCATCGCCTATTTCGACGCCTTAGAGACTCGACAGGTGGCAATCCTGCCTGATAGGAATTCATATCCAGCATGGGTGGATGATATGCCAGCACCCTCGGGTTTCAAGAATCCCACATTTTCCCCCTTTAATAGGATAGGGGACCCACCAAAGCACCCGACCCACTTTATCTCTAGGTGTGGCCCCGTGTTGGGAACTCCAGTGTAGTAGGAGGCCACTAAGCTTTGATGCTTCGTACAGATATTAGAAGGTCCTGCATTTTTCTAGTACAACCATCTCCCCATAAGATCAATAGCTGGCTGGGAAGACCTCTGTAGGCAATTTCTCTACCAGTTCAGTTCCACCACTTAGAAGATGAGTATCACAGACCACTTCATGTGAAAGAAGAGGCCCGATGAGCGTGTTGCCGACTTTGTAGCCCAGTGGAAAGAACTCACATATTCCCTTGATATGCCTCTGACTCAGGAGAAATTACTAATGATGTGCATAGGGAATGTCAAGATGTAACTGTTCCCCTCTCTGATCACCCAGAACTATCCTGGGGGAGTCTGAGACTTCTCTGATAAGGCCCAGCACCTGGTGGAAGCCTTACAACAAGCTAAGCAGGCATGTCCGCTACCTCATGCAATCCCCACAAGAAGGGATATAGCGACCCTGCCTTTTCTTAAATTACTATTACATCATTCTAAAGATAAAAAACGTAATAGTATTACACATAGAGGATCTAAAGGTTTAGTGTCTTAGGAAAACTAGGACCGTACATAATAATTACAACATCAAGCATAAACATTTATTTAATTTATTCTTCTCTAGATTCTTATTAGAAATTTTCCTGTCCTTAGTACATGTATCCACCTGAAGATATACATAAAAAGAGGTGAGCTAAAATCCCAGTAATAGGATAGATAAGAAGAATATAGCATGGGGTGAGCATAATCATGACTTAGTCAAAAGATCATGAACATGAGAGAAGCATAAATAAAAGACGTGAAATGTGGCATTGCATAAAATAAAACATCATGTATTAGTGGTTAAATACCACACATACTTGTTAACCAAGCTAGCATCTTTTTCACACATCATTTCACATTTACTAATGAGATTCATTGCTTTACCCAATGCATTGGAGCACTGTATACTTCCAGGCGCACCAGTCACATCATAATATTATCATTATCATGCATTCCACATAGAACATATACCAATAATAAACATAACTAAACCATGGTAAAGAATGGGTTTCATCTCATAATAATACATTCATAAGCTTTGGGTTCTCAAAAGAAAGAGGTAACAACATACTTGATACAAGAACCATCATCCATGAATGAGAGGTAAAAGTTAAGTTCTTAAAAGAAGAGTTCTTTTGGAAAACATTTGGTTTGACATAAACTTCATTGTAAAACATGTATATCCCATAAAAGGTAATATAATGATGAAAAAATGATTTTTAAGAAGTGACCATACCAAATTGGAGTGAAAGAGGGAGAACCCGAAGAAGGAAAATTGGGTTCAAGATTTTCCCCTTACCTTGTATCTGAATGCTTACTTCTCTTTAATGTCCTGTATAATGAAATTATTTTCATTAATTAGAAATCAAGAACCTTTTTACATTAATATGGTTCATTATGGTTTCATTAAGTGATTTTATGTGCCTTTGGATGAGTTATAGAGTTTAAAAACATTATTCAGAAATGTTTGTTTTTAATGTTTTCTTGAGTGGTTCACTTGTATTCTTAAATTGATGTTTGGGTAGAACATTGGTAAACATCCAGAACTAATATTAAATGTTATTAATTATATTAAAGTATTATTAATGATCTTATAATGAATTATATTAGATCCATTTGGATGAATCATAAGATAAGAATTAACTGATGATTGGTTGGGTTAATTTGAGCGATTTTTCGATCATAATGAACTTGTTTTAATTTATCACTTATTAATATGGAGATAAGTTATTTCCAGAACTTTAAATAGGAAATAATACATATAAAAAATTATGTTTCAACCATAAAAATGGTTTCATGACTATATCTGAATGTAGAAATGGAAGAATAAATCATGTCGTTCTTGAAGGTGATAAATTAACACCTCAGGAACAAAGTTCTCTTTAATAAAATAAAAGGAAGAGGGAAAGGGGGTTGGATGATATCATATCCCATTAGCATCATAAAATTATAGTATATGTATAATACTGGAGTAAAAATACCATTTTGATGAAGATAGGTGGGGAGAGATCCAGAAATGAACTTGAAAGGAAATTAAAGGAGAAGAGGGGGAGAAATTACCTCTTAAATCCTCATCTTGAGATTCTCCTTAAGGAAGCTAGGCTTGGTCTTCGGATGAGACCATAAGCTCTTGAATGTTGGATAGGGGCTTGGGAGGATGTTTGGGCAGATTTTATAGAAGGCTTGGAGCTTGAGAGGTGTGAGGAAATGATGGTGTGAAGGGTGGTTTTTATTGTGGAGGGCAGAGGGGTTTCCTTAATATAAAATTCATTAGTTTATTAATTTCCCATAAGACAATGAATAGTGATTCATCCATGACCATTAATAGTAAATAAGGCATTTGAGTTCAGGATTTGGGTTCTTACGTCACTTTTTATGTCAGGAATAGTGGGTTTTACTTATAATGTATTTATATGGTAAATTAATGTATTTTTCTATTCACCAAAAATTCAAGTATTTTAGAAAATTCCCAAAAATTTACCCCGACCATTTTTTAATGTTTAGAATCCAAAAATGAAGTCCATTTTTTAAAAATAATTTTCTAAATATGATTAATTTAATATTTAATTAAAATCATGGTTTATTACTAAAAAACAGTTTTAAAACATTCATTTATTTATTCTAAAATATAGGTACATCATACTTTCACTTGAATATTATTTTTATACTATAATTGGTAAGGTTACTATTAATTAGGGTATATCACTATTCATAAGCTTATGTTACTATTCATAAGGGTAGGTTACTATTCACCAAAAATTATTTTTGTTTTATTAGACTCCAAAAAATCATCTTGAACACAACCGTGTATGTCAGAATTTCAAAATTCCAAACACAGAAGTGAAAAAATTATGTTTAAAGGTAACTTATCACTTATTAGTTCATTATGTTGCATTTTAATGTTATTTTATGACATAATTATAAGAAGGTAATTTCCATTGAAAAAATTTCGGTCGTTATATTCATCCCCCCTTAAGAAATTTCGCCCCCGAAATTTCACTTTACACAAATAGGTGAGGGTGTTTCTCCTTCATTGCCTCTTCTGGCTCCCTATTTGCTTCCTCAAACTTATGGTTCCTCCACAAAACTTTGACAAGATGGGTTGTCTTGTTGCGTAGAACCTTATCCCTCCGATCCAGAATCTTTACTAGCTACTCCTCATAGGAGAGATCATCTTCCAGCTACACCACCTTTGAGTTTAGTACATGTGAGGGGTCTGGTATGTACTTCCTTAGTAGTGATACATTAAACACATCATGAACTTGAGCCATATTCAGTGAAAGTGAAAGATAATATGCTACATCTCCTATGCGGTCAAGGATCTCAAAGGAGCCAATATACCTTGGGCTTAGCTTCCCTTTCTTCCTGAATCGCATGACTCTCTTCCATGGAGATATTCAAAGGAAGACTTTATCTCCAACGTCAAACTCCAAGTCCCTTCAACAGTTGTCAGCATATCTCTTTTGACAACTTTGAGCAGCTTTGATGTGTTTTTGGATGACTTGAACCTTCTCTGTCATCTCTTGAACAAGATCGGGTCCAGGTAGCTTTCTTTCTCTAACTTCATCCCAACAGGATGGAGTTCTACATCGATTTCCATACAGAGCTTCATATGGAACCATCTGAATACTTGAGTGGATGCTATTGTTGTATGATAACTCAACCAATGGGAGATGTTTATCTCATCCACCATTGAATTATAGAGAGCATGCTCTAAGCATATCTTCAAGCATCTGAATAGTTCTTTCAGATTGGCCATCAGTTTGGTGGTGATAGGCCATGCTGAAATTTAATTTAGTACTCAAAGCATACTGAACGCTCCTCCAGAATTTAGATGTGAACCTTGGATCACGGTCAGAGAAAATTGAGAGTGGAACACGGTGTAGCCTCACCACTTCCTTGACATATATCTTTGCGAGTTGTTCAAGTGAGAGAACTTCCAGAATAGCAATAAAATGGAAATTCTTGGTGATTCAGTCAACCAAAACCCATATCGCATTATTTACCTTCGACGTCTTAGGGAAAACCATGAAAAAATCCATAGTAACGTTTTCCCATTTCCACATGGGTATAAGAAATGGCTGCATCATAACTTTGGACTTTTGTAGCTCATCTTTAACTTGTTGACATATCGAGCACCTTGATATATATTGTGCAATCTCCTTCTTCATGTTATCCCACCAGAAGTGTTCTCAGAGATCATGGTACATCTTGGTACTCCCATGGTGGATAGAAAATGTTGAGCTACGTGCATTATCTAATAAATCTTTCTTTATCCCAAGTGATGAAGGCACACAAAGTCATGTTCCAAACCGAATCACACCATCATCGCCGATATGGAACTTCTTCAGCTTCCCTTCCTTTACTGCATTCACCATCTTTTGTATCTCCACATCATCCATTTTTTCTTCCTTAATCTTCTCCTGGATGGATCATTGTGCAATCATTTAGGCAAGGTAGGAAGTATCCCCTTCCCTTATGACTTCGAAATCCATTCTTTGGATATCTAAGAAGATAGGGTCTTTCTCAATTCATAACAAGGATAGAGTAGTAGGTTCTTTTCTGCTTAGAGTATTAGCTACCTTGTTCTCCTTTCTAGGATAGTAGTGAATAGAGAAATAATAATCCTTGATTAGCTCTAACCATCTCCCTTGATTCATGTTGAGCTCCTTTTGTGTGAATATATACTTTAGGCTCTTGTGGTCTGTGTATATGTAACACTACTCACCATAAAGGTAGTGCTTCTAGATTTTCAAGGAAAAAATCACAGTTTCCAGCTCGAGATCATGTGTTGGGTGTTTTTTCTCATGGATCTTAAACTTTTATGAGGCATAGGCTATCACATAATCATTTTTCATGAGTACGCAACCCAATACTTTCTTTGAAGCATCACTGTATATCACAAAACTTTATCCACTTTTCAGTAGTGTGAGTACAAGTGCGGTGATCAGCCTTCTATTTAGGTCCTTGAAGCTTCCCTCACATTCTTCCATCCAGACATACTTTACCTTTTTCCTTGTTAAGTTAGTTAGCGGGCTTGACAACCATGAGAAGTTTCTCACAAAACGTCAGTAGTACCCATCTAATCCAAGAAAACTACAGATTTTGGTGACATTAGAGGGCCTGGGCCATTCCTTAATCGCCTTTGTTTTTTACAGATCCATAGAAATTCCCTCACTTGTGATCACATGTCCCAAGAATGTGACTTGCTTCATCCAGAAGTCACACTTTCTGAACATGGCGTACAACTTCTCCTTTCTTAATGTCGCCAACACAAGTCTTAGATGTTCTTCATGTTCCTCCTCACTCTTGGAGTAGATGAGATTATCATCAATAAACACTACTACAAATTTTTATAGATAATGTCTAAAGACTCTATTCATCAAATCCATGAAGATTGCAGGGGCATTAGTAAGTCTGAAGGGAATCACCAAAAACTCATAGTGCCCATACCTTGTACAGAAGGCAGTCTTCTGAATATCTTCCTTCTTTACCTTTACGTGATGATATCTCGAACGAAGATCCATATTTGCGAAGTATTGATATCCTATTAACTGGTCTAACAAGTCATCAATCCTTGGGATAGGATACTTTTTCTTTATGGTGATCCTGTTGAGTTCCCGATAATCAATACACAGCTGCATTGTTCTATCCTTCTTCTTCACAAAGAGCACTGGTGCACCCTAAGGTGATACACTAGGGCATATGAACCCTTTGTCCAGATGCTCTTGTAGCTGCTTCTTTAACTCCTCCAGTTCTATAGGAGCCATCCTATAGGGACACTTTGAGATAGGAGTATCTCCAGGTAAGAGTTCAATTGCGAACTCTACCTCACAATCTGAGGGAATTCCGGGTAAATCTTCTGGAAATACATCGTCATATTCCCTCATGATGGGCATTTCCTCAAGGTTGGAACTTTCCTTCGACTCAACCATTTGGGTGAGGTATAATTCTTCATAGGGAATCAATACCCACACCATTGAATGATTTTTAAAAGGAGATTCAAGAACTTCCTTGCATTTGTAGAGGATCATGGGATGGTTCGGAATATGAAAAGATATTTCCTTTTCCCGATAGTTGATATGTGCTCTATATAACAAGAGCCAATACATTCCCATTATAGCGTCGAATTCTACCAAAGGAAGTATTACAATATTTTTTGGAAGAATCTTCCCACATACTCCAACAGGAGAGGAGTCAAACACTTGGGTTTCAATGATGGAAACACTTTGTGTTTTTACAAATATCTCTACTTCATGGTTTCAGGGCTTCAATTCTATAGTTCTATCAAACTTGCAAGATATAAAGGAATGCGTAGAACAAGAATAAAATAAGAATTTTTCCATTCTTGATTGAATAGTAAGTGTACCTTGTACTACTTCATTATCATGCTCCACATCTGCAGTAGTGATGGCATAAGCCTTCCCTTATTCCTTTGGCATTGGTGGCTGCTGACACTGATTACCCTCGAGAACTCGAGGTTTAGTGCACTGGTTTTCATAGTGCCCTAGCTCTCTATAGTTGAAGCATTGAACCGTGAGTGGTTCCCTCCTTTCATCGGCTACATTTTCCTTCTTTTTTGTGTCTTTTTGACACTCTTGAGCATGGTGTCCTTCTTTCCCAAACTTGAAGCACTTCCCCATCCCTTTGAGGCAGTTCCCATGGTGAAACTTCCCACATTTTTGGCATGTGGGTCATTGAGTTTTCTTCTCACCTTTTTCATTAGATCCTCTAGCCTGAAACTCCATCTTTCATTTCTTATCACCAAATCCATGGGACCATTCTCCAAACCCCAGCTCCACTTTGAGAGCACATCAAACAAATTCTTCCTAACTCCCAAAGTCTTGAATTGCGAGAGCCTTTTGAAGGTGTGGTTTTAATCCACTAACGAATCTATTGATTTTTCTATCATTGTTGATAAAAAAAACCCAAAGCGTACCTTGCAAGCCTTGTGAAATTCGCTTCATAGGCTGCGACAGATTCTTATTCTTTTTTTCTTGAGCTCTATGAATTCTCTCTCCATCTTCGTATGAAGAGTTCATGGGAATTACTTATTAAGAAACATTATCTTAAAGTCTTCCCATTACATATCTTTAATTTCCTCCCTTGGCTTGGTGTTCTTAATCAAATCCCACCATTGATCGGTTTCTCCATCTAGACAATAAATGGTTAGGGTCACCTTCTCCGTCTCAGAACAATGAAGAATAGAAAATATCTTCTCCATGGAGTTGACCCATTATTCCGCAACTAGTGGATCGTAATATCCACTAAACGTCGGTGGTCGTTGTTTCATAAAACATTCGATAGCCAGTTTCTCCCTCATTAGTGAAGGAGGATGTTCCCCATTATTATGTTTATTGTTCATAACATGATATAATTGGGTAAGCATTGACATGAAGTACTGAACTCCACCTCCCAAATCATTGGGGATGTCATTCGGGCAATCATTGCATTGGCCCTCGCATGAGTTGTTGGCTTGATTTCTTCTAGTTCCCACCATTTTATAAAATATAAAAGGTTAGAACAAAACATAAGTAAACAAGTCATGAATACATAAATTATTCTTTTGAACAATTTATACTAAAATCATAACATATGGGATCCCTATGTAGATATTCTTGTGTGCATATTTGTACACAGTCTCATGCTAGAGGTTTTCTCTAGGGTTCACTAATCCTAATTCCCAAATTAACTAAACCTTGCCTTTGATACCAACTATAGTGAGCTTTCATTTTCTTAAATTACTATTACATCCTTTTAAAGATAAAAAACATAATAGTATTACACATATAGGATCCAAAGGTTTAGTGTCTTGGGAAAACTAGGATCATACATAACAATTACAACATCAAGCATAAACATTTATTTAATTTCTTCTTCTCTAGATTCTTATTGGAACCTGTCCTATCCTTCATACATGTATACACCCTAGGATATACATAAAAAGTTCTAAGCTAAAATCCCAGTAAGAGGATAGATAAGAAGAATATAGCATGGGGTGATCATAATCATGGCATAGGAAAAAGATCATGAACATGATAAAAGACGTGAAATGTGGCAATGCATAAAATGAAACATCATGTCTTAGTGGTTAACTACCACACATACTTGTGAACCAAGATAGCATCTTTTTCACACATCATTTCACATTTACTCATGAGATTTATCACTTTAACCAATGCATTGGAGCGCTGTATAATTCTGGGTGCACCCGTCACTTTGAAACATTCATATTGTGCTATATAATTTCGGGCGCACCCGTCACATCATAATATTATCATTATCATGCATACCACATAGAAAATATAAAAATAATGAACATAAATAACCCATGGTAAATAATGGGTTTCATCTCATAATAATACATTCATAAGCTTTGGGTTCCCAAAATAAATAGGGAACAACATACTTGATACAAGAACCATCATCCATGAATGAGAGGTAAAACTTGAGTTCTTAAAAGAAGAGTTCTTTTGGAAAACATTTGGTTTGACACAAACTTCATTAGAAAACATGTATATCCCATAAAAGGTAAGATAATGATGAGAAAATTATTTTTAAGAAGTGACCATACCAAATTGGTGTGAATGAGGGAGAACCCGAAGAAAGAAAATTGGGTTCAAGATTTTCCCCTTACCTTGTATCTGAATTCTTCCTTCTCTTTAATGTCCTGTATAATGAAATTATATTAATTAATTATAAATAAAGAACGTTTTTTAAATTAATATGGTTAATTACGGTTTCATTAAGTGATTTTATGTGCCTTTGGATGAGTTATAGAGTTTAAAAACACTATTCGGGAATGTTTGTTTTTATTGTTTTCTTGAGTGGTTCACTTGTATTCTTAAATGGAAGTTTGGGTAGAACATTGGTAAACATCCAGAACTGATATTACATGTTATTAATGATATTAAAATAGTTTTAATGATCTTATAATGAATTATATTATATCCATGTGGATGAATCATTAGATAAGAATTAACTTATGATTGTTTGGGTTAATTTGAGCAATTGTTTGATCATAGTGAACTTGTTTTAATTTATCACATAGTAATATGGCCATATGTTACTTATAGAACATTAAATAGGAAATAATACATATACGAAATTCTATTTCAACCATAAAAATGGATTCATGACCAGATCTTAATGCATAAATGGAAGAAGAAAGCATGTCGTTCTTGAAGGTGATAAATTAACACCTCACGAACAACATTCTCTTTAATAAAATAAATGGAAGAGGGAAAGGGGGTTGGATGATATAATATCCAATTAGCATCATAAAATTATAGTATATCTATAATAATAGAGTTAAAATACCATTTGGATGAATATATTTGGGGATAGATCAATAAATGAACTTGAACTTGAAAGGAAATTAAAGGAGAAGAGGGAGAGAAATTACCTCTTAAATCATCCTCTTGAGATTCTCCTTAAGAAAGATAGGATTGGTCTTTTGATAAGACTAAAAGCTCTTGAACATGGGGGAGGGGCTAGGGATGATGTTTGGTCAGAGTTTAGAAAAGTATTGGAGCTTTAGAGGTGTGAGGAAATGAGGGTATGAAGGGTGGTTTTTATAGTGGAGGGTGGAGGGGTTTCCTTAATATAAAATTCATTAGTTTGTTAATTTCCCCTAAGACAATGAATAGTGAGTCATCAATGACCAAGAATAGTAAATAAGGCATGTGAGTTTGGGATTTGGGTGCTTACATCACCTGTGATGTCAGGAATAGTGGGTTTTAATTATAATGTATTTATACAGTAAATTAATGTATTTTACTATTCACCAAAAATTCAAGTATTTTAGAAAATTCTCAAAATATTTCCCCAACCATTTTTTGACCTTTAGAATACAAAAATGAAGTCCATTTTTCAAAAGTAATTTTCTAAATATTATTAATTTAATATTTAATTAAAATCAAGATTTATTACTAAAAAACATTTTGAAAACATTCATTTACTTATTCTAAAATACAGGTACATCATACTTTCACATGAATATTATTTTTATACTATCACATGTAAGGTTACTATTAATTAGGGTATATCACTATTCATAAGGGTATGTTACTATTCATAAGGGTAGGTTACTATTCACTAAAAATTTATTTTTGTTTTATTAGACTCTAAAAAAATCATATTGAACACAACCGTGTATGTAAGATTTTCAAAATTCCAAACACAAAAGTGAAAAACTTATGTTTAAAGGTCACATATCACTTGGTAGTTCATCATGTTGCGTTTTAATGTTATTTTATGACATAATTATAAGAAGGGAATTTCCATTGAAAAAATTTGGGTCGTTACAAGGGCCGCCAGAGCCGTGCCTACTACAGTGGCCCAAATAAAGGCCCCTAGGTGACTAGAGTTGTTACCAGTGGAGCCGCCTCCACAGCCTCGCAGAGGCAATATACCTTAGGTCCTGCCACTAGCCCAGCAGTGTCCACCTCAGAATCGACAAGTGCCCCCCGTGCAATGTGCTGCCACAGCCTAGGCGAGATAACCAAGCTCCACCTTCTCGACAGGCTCCTCCAGCTCCTCAGTAGGGTCAATCTTCAAGGGGCCCCTTTCCAGATAGGCAAAACTAGACCAACTCATTTAACGAGGCATAGGTCCCCAGTTACTTCCATAGTGCCTTGGAGTAGGGGATTCTATGTCTACCAGAGTGCAGAAGGCCAGAAGAGGCAAACCTCATCGATCGCCCTAATTACTACCCCTACCACCGAATCCTAGGGCACACCCTCAAACAGTGCTATGTGTTCAAATACTAGCTTCAAGACCAGGTAGATAACAACATAGTCCAGTTAGGCCTAGCTCCGGCATAGGTGGCATGCGTGCTCGTGAGGCCAGACAACAGCAGTGAAAGCGAAGGTGAGTGGTATCAAGTTTCTAATCACATGACCCATAATTATGAAGATTGGATGGCTCATAAAACAGTCACTCATGCCCATGGTGTTATATGTGCACACCTGAATTGGTCAGAGCCCTTAGAAGACGCAACAACTACTTCTGCATCATCTTCTCAGTAGTCCTCTTCCTAGAAGAGGAAACACTGGCGGCATAAGGGAAAGAAAAGTACCCTACCGATGCCATCATTGTCCCATAATCTCAGTGACTTCATGCCCTTAGATATAGTGACCCCAACTAGAATCTGTCCAGTAGTGGAAGAATCATTGAGTGACGATCGAGGGTATGCCTCGGTTAATACCATAGAGATGGTAAATCCCTACATGATTCTTAACGATGAGGAATGTCAGGAGGATCCTCCCAACGTCCCCATCCATCATTAGCGTTGACGGAGCTGTGGATATATGGGCCGTTGGAGTGCCTCGGTTAGCACTTCTAGCCAGGATGTGCACGTGACCGAAACTAGGCAGTAGGCCCAGCACAGAGCTCAGTATACGCAACCTTCTCATCTGGTGACACCAGTCCTGCCTTCACCATTGTTCGTGTTGTTGGATCAGGCAGAGCCACCTCGACTGTGTCGTGACCAGCCACGCACTGCTACAGGCCGGTCTCAGTCATCTGGCCCTCATCTGGTAGACACTCCACAGGCTTCGACTATAGAGCAGTGGGATATTCCTAGTACCAGTCAGCCATCTGTTCAGTCTTCAGGGCCCACCATACAGCCTGTCATAGAGCGACCTCCTGTAACCAGAAGTTCACACCTCTTATGGAATTACTATGTTCTTAAGCATCTTTCCAGAATTCCAACAAGACTCTCCATCCTTGAATCCCTTTGTCTGTCATTAGATTTGTGTGAGGCCCTCTCCGAGGCTTTAAGAAGCCCCCTCCAATTTGAGATGGAGGTAGTACCCGCAGAAGCCTTTCATGATGAGGCAGTTGAGTATGCTGAATATCAGGCCATCAAATCATTCTCTGGAGAAGATGAAGGCTCTCCCATACATGGGAACATTCTCCCACGGTACATCATAGACCAGTTCAATGGAATGGATGTTCTTCGCTGTTTTTTCGACACGGGCTCTGGAATCAACCTAATCATGAGTTATACACTATGAAAACTGCGATTTTCTGAAGATAATCTGAGTCCCTCTAACCTAAGAATCCAAGGTTATGATAGGATAGAGCAGACACTAGTCGGCAAGATCTATTTGGAGACCCGATTCAGTGGCATACTTTCCAACACTGAATTTATGGTTGTCTCTCAAGACACCGCCTAGAACACATTAATGGGAAGGTCATGGCTCCACGTGCATGTGGCAGTTCCCTCATCATATCACCAGTACCTCAAGTACTCCCTTAATGGTCTAGTGGGTGTGCTTTAAGGTGACACGTATCCCTTTTCCTCCTGTGAAGCCCTCTATCTGGATGCTAACTACTACAAGAGAAAAGACAAGCAAATTCAAGCTAACGAGGTTGAGCATTCCACAGCTGCAAGTGACCCATGGACAGATCTAGATGGCGCATACATCTTTCCAATCCACTGATTGGAGTCTACGTCCCTGTACATGGGAAAATTCTTTGTTGTTTTTGGAATGATGGGGGAACACATTCCCACGACTAAGGGATTCCAGAATATCACCTCATACTTCTACACAAACCCTCCTTCTCCCATAAGGTATCGGGATGTCTGCCCCATGGCAACGACAATACGTCATACTTGCTTGTTTTGCTGGGCCAGAATTAATCAGATCAACACAACATGCCAATATTACTTAGATATCATCAAGCGTGGCCCCTTGGGCCAAAGACCAGATGGTATTGGATCAACAACCTTCATCGCTAGGGTCGCGGCAGCACAGGAGTTCCCCGATGCAGTGCCCACTACCACTCAGGCTTGTACTAGCCTCCAATCAGGAGCTTACAAATCAGAAGAGACTCCTCCTATTGAGGATTACCCCTCTATAAGTGAATAAGAGGATTTATAGGATTCTCCCCCCACCTTTAAGGAGGGAATACCCACTATGGTTGATGAGTTGGTACAGGTGAACCTTGGTAGCGAGGCAGACCTGAAACCCAAATTGATCAGTGTTGCCAAGCCCCTTGAGAAGCAACAACAGTACATAGAATTCATCAAACAACACCGTTATGTGTTTTCCTAGAGTTATGAAAATATTCCAGAACTAGATCCCCAGGTATCCGTCCACTGCCTCGGTCTCCCAACAAATCATCACGGGTTCAACAAACTTCCTAGAAAGATGCACCCTTCTCACGGTGCCATGGTAGAGGCAGAAGTTGATAAGCTCATCAGATCCAATTTCATCAAGGAGGTCTAGTACCCCAAATGGATAGCCAACATTGTACTAGTCAGGAAGAATAATGGATAGATCAGAGTCTGCATTGACTTTCAGGATCTCAATCATCACTGCCAAAAGGATGATTTCCCCCTTCCCTGTGACAGAATTGTTGATCGATGCTATAGTTGGGTTCTAAGCCCTCTCTTTTATGGATGGATATTTTGGGTATAACCAAATTTAAATGGACCTAAGGATGAGGATTTCACTGCCTTCATGTAACCATATGGTACTTTCTGTTTCCAAGTCATTCCCTTCGGTTTAAAGAATGCAAGTACCACCTACCGATGGGCTATGCATTGCATATTTAAGTCGATCCTCAGAACATTGGTGGAATACTATGTGGAAGATCTGGTGGTCAAATATCACCAGTGTTAGGACCATAGTAAAGACATTGAGAAAGTGTTCAACTTCCTCTGTTCTCATCACCTAAAGAGGAACCCATTGATGTGTGCCTTCACTGTCACCTCTGGAAAGTTTCTTGGATTTTTTTTCAGATACATGGGCATTGAGATCGACCTAGAGAAGATCAAGACCATTAGCCTGTTGTCTCCTCTAAGCAATATTTGGGAACTTCGAGGCTTCCAAGGCCACTTAGCCTACATACGCCGATTCATCGTGAATTTGGCCGGCAAGTGTAAGACCTTTTCTCAGATCATGAAGAAAGGCACCATATATGAGTGGGATGAAGAGTGTCAGACTTCTTTTGAAGAGATCAAGCAGTATCTACTCCAGCCTTCGGTCTTAATGCCACCCTTCTCTGAAAATCAATTGGTCCTTTATGTGACCGCCCTGGAGTGACATTTCAATGCCCTTCTTGCCCAGAAAAATAATGAGAGGACGGAGAACAGCCTCTACTACCTTAGCCGCTTGCTCCTCGATACGGAGACCAGATACTCCCATATCGAGAAGAGCTACCTTGCACTCATATTCGCAGTACAGAAATTGAGACATTAAATCCAGCATCATGAGTGGCATCTAGTGTCCTGGTTAGATCCCCTAAAGTATATCCTGAACTGCCCCAAACTGACAGGCCGACTAGCTCGGTGGGTGGAAATCCTCAAGCAGTTTGATATCAGGTTTGTCCCTCAGAAGGCTATTAAGGGGAAATCATTGGAAGAAATCCTTGCTGCCCATCCATATCCTATGGAATAGTCCCTCAACCTTGATTTTTCTGATGAGGAAATCCTCTCAGTAGACCAAGCCATCCCGTGTTTGAAAATTCACTTCGATGGTGCTTCCCAGATCCCCACCGACAGAAGGCTCAATGACCCCAGGCTCAACAAAGTTGGCATGGGTATCGTCTTCATTACTCAGTACAAACCATCCTACCATACTCATTCTTGTTTTCAAAAGGCTACACCAACAATGAGGCATAGTATCAGGCTCTCATCACCAGCCTTGAGTTGGCCCTCAATATTGATGTGCCCCATTTTCATGTGAAAGGGGACTCCGAACTAGTCATCAAGCAGATCAATGGTGACTATGTTGTTAGAAAACTAAAGCTTGTACCATTGTTGGAACACACTCTCTAGCTAATGGCCCGATTTCTATCTCAGCTAGAAGTTACTCATGTCCCCCGATCTCAGAATGGTCGAGCTGACGCCCTGTCCGTCCTAGCTACATCACTTGCGTAACCCAAGCAAGATTATCTGATTATCCACGAGGAACACCAGAGAGTCATTGCTTATATCACCCCAGATGATGATGATGGCCTACAGGTGAGCCACCTTACCACTAGAGCATCCATGTCAGGACCCCCCCTGGTCCCCTGGATGCTGTGATTGAAGTGACTCCCAACTGGAGAGCCCCCTTTGATGAGTATCTTCAGAATGGTAATCTCCCAAAAGATCGGGCCAAGCGTGAGCGAATCCGACGTCGCGCATTACAGTTTACCCTCCAGGACGGTTCTAGTCATGAGAAAATCCTCTACAAGCATGGGATTGATGGGGTTCTCCTTTGTTGCATTCAAGGAGTCTAGATTTCCAAGTTTATATAAAAGGTTCATGCCAATTCCTACGGGGCTCATCAAATTGGGCCAAAACTATCTCACAAGATCCAGAGATTGGGGTACTTTTGGCCCTCTATAATCCATGATTTCATCGAGTTTCCCAAAAGATGCCATGTATGCCAGATTCATGCTAACTTCATGCATCGACCACCAGAGTCTCTCCACTCCACTAAGTACTCATGGAAATTTGCAGTATGGGGACTCGATGTTGTGGGACCATATCCATTGGGGACAGCTCGCCAATGTAGATTTATCTTGACCACTACATACTTCTTCTCCAAGTGGGCAGAGGTAGTCCCACTCAAGGAGGTCAAGGCCCGTTCCATCGTTTACTTTGTGAGCTCCGACATCATCTATCGATTTGGAGTCCCTCATGTTGTCCTCAATGATAATGGTATGAACTTCCAAGTAGGTGAGCTGAAGAAATTGTATGCTAAGTAAAAAATCTATTCTAACAATACCTCTCGCTATTATGCGTAAGAAAATGAACAGATCAAGGAGTTTAACAAAAACCTATCTAAAATTATGTATAAAATGGTTGGTCAGAATAAGAAGAGTTGGCCAGACAAGCTCCCCAATGCCCTTTGGGATTATCGGACAATGACTCATAATTCCACCCAGGTGACCCCATATTCCCTGGTGTATAGGATAGAGGCCGTCCTACCCATCGAGATTCAATTTCTATCATTTTGTACTACTATCTATGATCAAAAAGAGCCAAATAATGTAGCTTAAATATATCTGGCTGAGTTGGAAGTGCTCGAAAATAATAGGCTTCGTACCCTACATAATCTGGAAATGCATCAGAATAAGATAGTTAGAGCTTTCAACAAGAAAGTTTTCCTCCGCTCCTTCATGCTAGGCGACATGGTATTGGCCCTAAGGGCACCAATGATACCTAGAAGGAAACCACCAAAGTTGGAACCCAAATGGGAAGGACCTTGTATTATTCACAAGGTTTACTCTAATGGGGCATACTCACTGGTTACAATGGATGGTGAGCATATAACTCCTCCCACCAATTCCAAGTTCCTCAAGAAATACTTTTACTTAGTCCCCATAGTCCTACATGAGCTTAAACTATACGGTCTTGCATGACCCCAAACCACGTTATGGTCCCGGACGACCCTAAAATGCATTACGGTCCTGCATGATCTTAAACTGTCCAGTCCTATATGACCTTAAACTATGAAATGTCCCGCATGACATTAAACTATGTGTTGTCCTTCAAGACATTAAAATGCATCTCAAGAACTACATATGGCATGATTCCCATCCTTATGGGATACGTAGGAATGCTCAGACTCTTTGTCTTTAGTCTAGCCCTATTTTCCTCTTTGATTATACCCTCCTGGCCATAGTTCTTTTGGAGGATCCCACGTGGCGTCGTATAGGCTTGTTTGGCCCCACCCATGTCAGGTTTATGATGATTGCACCATGTGACCTTCTCCATTATTCTAATCCTCCCATGTCCATACTACATGTCGTTAAACTATGTGGCCCTTCTAGAATTACCTGTGACTTGATTCCCATCCTCATGGGATACGTAGGACCGCCTGTACATTTCATCCATAGGCCCAGACCCAAAATTTGAGACCTCCCATTGGGAAGAAACACATAGTGTGGTATAGGATTTTTCCCTCATTCACGTCAAGTTCATCATGACCGTACCATGTATCCCTCTCCCCTTAAGATATCTATCTCTTTTATTGTCTAACATTATTTGAAATTGCATGGGAGCATTTATTCTCCACACACCCCATCATTTGGGTTCTCATTATCTTTCACATCCAAAGGGTCCCCTGAACGATAAGGATACTTAGCCTAAGGGCTCTCCTATCGTTTCGGGCCAACGCCCTCAAGGGTTTTAGACAACAAATTGATATGAGTCTCACGTTGTGAATATGGTCAGTGGTCAATACTCATTTGTTCCCACTTTTGGTCACATGATATAGCTGTTTTCTTTCTAATCTAGCCAACATCTATCCTTTTTCATTGTCACCACCCCCATATGTCCCAAACATGGAGTGTAGTGGTTCATTCTGCCCCATTGTCTCTCCAAATCTCAGTCTTCCTCAACCGAGAGTGGAATTCTAGTTGTCTGACCCTTATGTGATGGAGAGATCCTAGTCATACTCCTTGTTTCCCACACCGAACATTGCTCACGTTGGCTTAGTATCTATAAAGGCAATGCCTGCATGAGAGGTCATATGGCTACAGTTGGCTGGGATGCCCAGCCTCAGGTCCTTCAACCTCTTCAGTCCCCTGGTCCAAGTCCTCATTTAGGATTGTGTGGTGCGGTATGGACACATGTCCTCCTTCATGTCGGGTTATTTCACCATGACACACATATCCCCTTGAGACATCCCTCCATTTATCATATGTCCCACAAGCACAGGCCTGTCATGCTTCGCGAGCCCCATCATTTGGGTTTTCATCATCTTCTATATCCCAAAGGGCCCCTGAATGGTATGGATGATTGGACCAATGTTCCTCCTACCATTACGGGCTAACATCCTCGTGGATTGCGAGCATAAAACTGATACAATTACCGTGTTGCGAGTATGGTCAATGGTCGATGCTCAATTTTTTTCCCCGAATTCGGGTCACACAAGGGTGGATACTGTGTTGTAAATCTGGTCAATAGTCATCCTCTATAATTATTGCCTCTTTGTGATCTTCCATAGGTATGATGATTCTCCCTCTTTATCCCATGCATATGACATTAAACTAGGCATATATGGTCCGAGCTATATGACCATAAACTAAGATCACCTTTATCCTCACTTCAAGACATTAAACTACAAGCTGGTCATGACATTATGTCCATGGCCCAGCCTCAGGCCCCTTGGCCTTTTCGGGCTCCTGGCCCAAGTTCTCACTTAGGGTTGTACAGTGTGGTGTGGGATTATGTCCTCATTCACATCGGGTTACTCGTCGTTCCATACACATCCCTGGATGAGATACCTTGCCCCTATCTTCATCCTTACCATCATGACGTTAAACTGCACGGCTCCCCTAGATCTAATTACGGCTTGATTCCTGGCATCATGGGATACGTAGGAACGCCCATACATTTCATCTTTGGGTCCAACCCCATCTCTTAGAAACCTCCCTATCATTTTGGCCCCTTGGCCCGCGTTCTTCCAGAATAGGGGTATACAGTGTGGTATGGGCTTATGTCCCCATTTACATCGGGTTTATAACAACCACGGTGCATACATCTCTCTCTTGATTGGCCTTCGCTCCCTTTCCCTTCTCTCATCTCTTTCAGTCGGCTACCCTTAAGTCGGGTCCCTCGGCCCTCTTTAGTGATTCACCAATTGGCCCATGAGTACTATATTCTATAACCTGGAGTGTTAGATTCTACCTGGACATGATTTCACCCATTTTCAAGACTCATGTTCCCCTTCATTTGGGATTCCATTATCTTTCACATCTAAAGGGACCCCCAAATGGAATGGATGCTAGGCCTAAGGGATCTCCTATCATTATGGGCCAACTTCCTTGAGGGTTTCATACAACAAATCGATATCTGTCCCACGTTGTGACTATGGTTAGTGGTCGATTCTCATTTGTTGTTCCCATTTCAGGCAACACAATATAGATGTTGTGTTTCGAACACGGTCAACAGTTATCATCCATCATCATGCCAAACCCTTCAAGGCTTGAATGTTGGTTACATGATTTACATTATTTTCCACCCCATCATGTCCAAATGGAATTTGGACACTCTTGGCACTATCCCTAAGTGTGCATTTTCACATTAGGAGGACAAATTCATGGTAAGGTATCATTTGGGACTTTGCACTGACTTCCCTTTGGCGTGCATTCTAGGTATTGAAAAAACCTCTTCTGACCTTGTTTCCCACACCGTGTTTGACTCACGTGGGATTAGGAATTGTATTGAGGTTTGTTCCTACTTGGAAGGATTCCACCTCTCCATGGTCCACGTTCTAAGACCTTAAAGTAATATCTCTTTTAGAACTATGTACGTCTTGATTCCCATTCTCATGGGATATGTAGGAATGCCTTGACATCTCATCTTTGGGTCCAGCTCGAGTTATACTAATTTATCTCTTTTTTTCTACCTTCTAGGCCCCATCTCTTATAGGACCACGCAATGTGGCGTGTGTGGGATTATGCCTTCGTTCACGTCAAGTTTACAATTGTCACATCAAGTACTCCCCTTTCAAGAAGCTAGTCCCTCCTATCTCCTGTCCCATATTCTCTAACCTTTTCTAGCCCCCCATATCCTATGGTTTATTTCATGGAATTTCCCAAGGCGTGATGTGGGATTATGTCCTCATTTATGCCAGGTATGCTTTATCACGCCATGCACATTCCCTTTTGAACCTCACCTCTCCTATATATGTCTGAGCCATATGACTCTAGACTGTGCTTCCTAGTCCCACATGAATTTAAACTCTTAAGTATATACCACATGATGTTAAAATGCATGGTAGTTCCCATCACATGACCCTAAACTGTGACATTATTGTCCAAGCTGCACAATGAAAAACTACATTACATCGTGGTGTTCTCATTCTAGGGGAAATCATGTTTGGTATCAGTCACACACCATACCATTTGTCAACGCCTACGTATGGAATGATTCTTATGGTGAGGCTCATAATTTCTATCCTAGGTATACCACCACACAAAAAAAACAACACTCATTCATCCTAAAGGAAAAACAAGATCTATCAAATGCCACTTCTTTCTATGCAAGGGCCAGACCTACACAAAATTATTATCTCTAGCACTGGTATCCTACTGTGTCATCCCTAAAACTATGTATGGATTGATTATCATCCTTATAGGATACATAGGAATTCCAGACACATTTTCTCTGGATCCTGCCCCAGGAATCTAAAATCTTATCCTCACTTTCAGCCCCTCGGCCTGAACTCTCTTGGGAACATGTGGTGTAGTGAGTACCTCATGGTTCCTCGTTCATGTCAGGTTTTTTTTCAAAATCCACACCATGTGCCTCCAATGTCTCTTCCCAACCTGGTCTGTGTTCTATAACCCTAAACTAAGATCTCCCTCTGGGAACTGCGCATCATGTTTGGCCACTTCGCCACCCTACACACAGTCCACAAAATCAAGTTCCCCCTTAATGGTCCGCCCTAGGACCTTAAGTTGGGATCATGCAACCCTCAGACCCTTTTCCTTAGAAAGGGACTCGACTCCCTCTATCTGATATGTCTTATTGTCATACTCAAATGTGTTGTGACAACGATCCCTAAGTGTGGAATTTTCATGGGGACATTCCCTCATTCCATGTCCAAGCTTCATGAGCCTGTTATTTGGATCCTCTTCATCTTCCATGTATGAAGGGACCCCCTTTATGGCCTAGCCTCGTGCCACAATGATTTACCTACCGTCTTAGTCCAACGTCCCTGAGGACCTCGGACGACATTTGCAATATGTCCCGTGTTTCGAACATGGTCAGCGATCAACCCTCATTTGTCTATCCCCATTCCAAGCTAATGTGAAATGGACACTGTGTTTCGAACATGGTCAACAGTTATCCTCTATCATCACGCCACCATCATTGAGGTCCATATCTCAAGCATCATGAATCAGATATTTACAATTTATCATGTTCAAGTGGAATTCCAGCATACTCGTATTTACTCTTTCGTGCATCTATGTGTGTTATATAGGCAAGTTAGCATCATTGGGATGTCATTCACCTAGCATCCCATCTCCCCTAACATGTGACTTCCTATGCTAGTAAATTCCCATCACTACTCCTTGTTTTCCACATCAAGAATGACTCACGTGGGCTTAGTAGTTATGGTAGGACGTGTACTGGCACAACCATGCCACACATGCCTTTCATCATCCCGCATGATGTTAAACTATGCCTTAAGAACTACGTTTGGCTTGGTTCTCATCCTTATGGGATACATAGCGATACCCTGGAATCCTACCTCAGGTCCATACTCAGGGTCATTAACTTTCTTGGCCCCTTGGCCCTGATCACAGTCCAGTCTCTATAACCTTCAACAAGGGTCCTACAGTCCATGTACCATGACCTTAAACTATTGACCTTGGTCCAGGAAGTATGAACTTTAAACTATTTGCACCGTCCTCAATGTATAACGTAAAACTACATGTCATTCTGGGTCCTTACCAGGGAGGTCTTGTTCAGAAGTTGGTATGATCCCTGATCAGACCGATGTGCACACCTAATGTGCCTTCCCCATGGTGGCATAATTTCAAGAGTGTTGGACTCCATTTGAACAACCCATCACACCACACTCCATGATTTGTGTGCCCTTTATTCAGACCTTCATCCTCTTTCACATCTAAAGGAACCCCCTAATAGTATGGATTCTCAGCCTATGTCTCGCCTACTATCCTAGGACAAAGTTTTGGAAGGATAATGGATGACATTTCAGTAAAACCCCGTGTTTCAAACATGGGCAGCAGTCAGCCCTCATTTGTTATCCCCATTTCAGGCTAACGCAATGAGGATACTATGTTTCGAACACGGTCAATAGTTATCCTTCATTATCATGCCACCCCTATAGTGTTCCTATTTTTGGGTATCAGGATTCACACTTTCCACTCACCTATGTTTATATTAATTTCAAATGCCTCCGGCATTATCCTGCTTGTTCACTAGAGTACATTGGGAAGACGATACATCAATTGTGGTGGGTATGACTTCTTGGAAATCTGGATTGATTGTTCAAACCTTGGATACTCGAAACTTGGTTGGCACTCCTACATTCATATGAAGTAATAGTGTGAGGATCCCTTGTTTCACACATCGGGTACAACCCACGTGAGTTTAGGAATGGGTTGCTATGTATTTCAGGAGTATGTTCAAAGTTCATTAAAATAAACAAGAAAATAGTCCATACATACATACAATTCAGATTTGTAAGTAATAAAGAAGGATATGTTTAGGGGGTTGGCCAAAACCGGACCCTTAAGGATTGAAATTTTGGATTGACTATTCTAGTGAAGCCACCTTCCGACTTGTGGCCTCCAGCATTGCTTCCCATCCCCTGATATCCTTCTCTTCAATAGTAGTGGCGGGGCATAACTCATTAGCTCTGGACTTTGCCCGTGATTTCTCAGTCTAGAGGTCAATCATTTGGCAATTTTCCAGCACCGTCTATTCCTGATCATCTGCGAGCTGGGCCTTTAATCGCTCAATGTGCTCAAATCGGTTTGCAATGAATGCTTCCCTTTCCTTCGCTTGTTCCTCAAGGCGTTGGACCTCCTTCTACGCCTCCAAAAAGGCCTGAGTATTCTCTAAATCCTCTTAGCGTCAGGCAACATCCGAACATTGCATATCCTCATGTATCCTCTCTGCCTTGTAATCATGGATCATTACGTGAGAATGGTGAGCATTTACCCCTCCCGTACAGAGAAAGTGTATTGAGGTGCGGAGTGACCCCATCTGGATTAGCCATTCAACCTGTGGCTAGATGAGAAATCATCTTATGCACTTCCATGCCTTGTGTCATGTCATATGGCTCTCCTCAGCAGCATACAAGTCAGAATCGTCAATTTTTTGGGGTCTGCGGGCCTGTATTCGAGGAAATCGGCAATGAGTTTAGCGGCAGGGTCTTCTTCCGAAACTACCTCCTCGTCATCAACTTCACTCTAGTCAGGTTGGAGCTCTACCCCGACATCATTTCCACCCATCATTGTAATATCTGGCTCATCAAGTACTGGGGTAGGGCCACCTAGAATGGTTGCTTCTGTAAAGGCCAATGTTGCCATTGGCAGGGCTCCTGCAGGTGTCCCGGACTCGATGGTTTGTTGTGCCTCCAACCTTGTGATCAGTGCATCAGAAATCAGTATCTTGGTGAGATGAATTTTCTGGAAAATAGGGGAACCAATGAAAAAGGACTTATAGGATCCAAGTGCGGAAGTGTCCAATGCAAGTGTCATGGTGGGGGCTACCGCAACAGGGGAGCCTTCAACACTTTTCAACTCAATCACCAACATTATCTCCTTTTGAAAAATGGGGATGGAGGGGGACTCTCCTTCTGGCTCATTTATGCCTACTCCAGCCATAATCAGCACCCCACTATGCTTGGTCTTGAGGATAGGCTCCCAAGAATGTTCCTCGACCTCCATAGGTGTAATGTCATCCCATGTGGGGAAGGATTATTGGGAACCCTCTCCCATGTGTTCCTAAGTAGGATGGTGTTTTGTTTACAAATCAAGATTGTGAAAAGATAAAATCCAATGGAGATAAGTTTTAAACTTACCTCAAGCTGCTCTGCCAGTTCTGTGTCAGAGCTGACAATTTCGCTGCTCTCCCGGGAGCTCTGCTGGTGAGTGGGAGCTTTTGAAGGCCCCTCAACACCAAGACCTTCAACTTGGTCCTCCTCCTCTTATTCATGTCCATCTTCTTCACCTTCTTCTTCTTTTTCTTCTTCTTCTTCTTATCCTTCTTCTACAATTTCATCCTCAGATGGCAGCTTCACTGGGTCATGCTCCTGTCCAAGCATCACATTCACCAGGAGATTCAGTTCTCCATACCACCCCCACTGGCATGCGCTCATATCCATGGCTTTCAGGTATGCAAGTTGACGATGAAAGTTTACCCTATCCGTAATATGAATGTGCCCTATGTCTGGTTGATCAAGCTCAGTATGTACCAACCTCCACCACAACTCTTCAGTAAACATGGATTGTCATAGAGTTCTATAAGAAGACCATAGAGAAGGGAAGATAGCATGGAAGATGGCGTCAAGAGGTACCTGAGTTGATTTCCTAGGAGTTCCCTAGCTTGACCATGAGCCTGTATACATGACCACCCTTCCCCAAATGGTGGAGGCACATTCTCGGCCTGCATTTCCCCTACCAATGAAGTACCAGTCAGCGCCATGCAAGGTTCCCAGCCCGTTATTTTCCTCACTTCCCCCACGACACCTCATCTGCCTCCCTGCTCTTCGGGATCTGCACTAGATGCCTTGATCTGCCAAATGAATTTCCAAAGAATCCCCTTAGGATAAGTTCTCATCCAGTGTTCGATATACTCTATTGACAGTCTCTCACTGATATTGGTAGGGGGAAGAGTGATGGTTTCACCCAAGCCTACCATAGTGAACAAAAGACACAGTTGGTGGAGAATGCAGGGATGTCTCTCTTCCCAAACCTCTGTCTATACTTTCTTGGGCATCTGCTACATACACCCGAACTGCCTGGTGAACCTGGTTGGCATATACAGTTCACAGAAGATTCTTCCATCAATCCGGGCCACCAGCGCACCTCCCATTATGCTCTGCAAGTACTCCCTCTGCTCCACTAGACCCCGCCAATCATCTACAATTTGGCCGGTCGGGGTTCAGAATGGGTGGAAGTCAAAGTGGGTGTGGCTACCGATCTTGAGCTTAATTCCCTCATCCCTGAGCGTTAATGGGCAGATTCCAGTGATGTTCAAGAGGGATGGCTACATACCATTACCAGGGCACGAGTGGCATTTGGGAAGTCATACACACCTTAGTGGGCTGCGACCCAGCCATGGAGAATCTGAAACGGCCTGCATATCCTCCTGGGCGTACTTCCCCTCGAGATGCGCCCTAGAATACTATACAACCTAGCCAACACTGGCACCCCTAGGTTAACCTTGTTCTTTGCCGCCATAATCCCAACCATCACTAGTGTCCCTGGGTGGACTCCCATCCTCGTGTCCCTCATAGGTAGAAACCATCTACTCAAGAATGCGGCAAGAAACTCGGCATATCACGGGTTCGGGTCTTGACCTTCATTAATTCCAAATCCCCACGATCGGTACTCTCATGTCTCCAAAATCTTCCAGTATGATCATGCTTTTCCCTTCTGAGATGTGTTCAGGGATTTCTTCCCTCATCCTAGAATCTTCACAATCTTTTCATGGTTTAGGATAAGACTAAATCACCCTAAATAAGATATGTCCTTTAGGATATATTTTATTTTGAGCTCCTCTTTAGCCATCTCCAACATGATCCATGATAGGATTGGGGTGCATTTCTTATCCCCACAGACATTCTCTGTCGGGAAGAACTCATCATACTGATACCCCCACAAGGGGATTCCCATGATAAAGTGGACGTCCCATAGACTGATGCCCACCTCCCCATGGTGGAGGTGAAAAGTGTTCGTATCAGGCAACCAGCAACTGAATTGCTCTGCTACCAAGTCCTGCTGTTAGTAGAAGTGGAATTGGGATGTCCAAACGGCCTCAAAAATCCCAATGGACTGCAGCTCCAACCCTAATTGCTCACATGTCGGACGTACCCAGTACACACATGCCTATTCCTTGGTAAAGTTACCCCCAAATCTGAAATCCCATTCCTGTTATCCCTTCATCTTGTCAGTAATGTTGTTTCTAAAAGTACTTGCATAAATAGCTGGAGATTCCTCAGGGACTAGATCGCTTCCCACAACCATCCTGGTCTTCAAATTTAGGACATAGATGGATGTGTTCTATGTTTCCCAAGTAGTATAGTCGTTGTTTGTAATATGGAATTGTGGAATACTATCCTCACGCATCACCCATGACCGCGGTGTGTCCATCTCGAAACTGGGCATCAACACCTCTTCCAGAAGACCAAAGTTCCATAACGGTAGGCTACTGCTTAGGATGAAATCCTTTTGGGAATGTGTAAGCATTCTGGAAATCATTTGGTTATCAGACACAACCCACCTTGAATAAAGAATCTAAGGGTTCGTGATCATTTGGGTTCTTCTTGTAGCAGTGGCAGCCTCCCTCATGGAATCTGTTTGTTGAGCAGCCATTTTAAAAATACAAAGTAATTGTCATGAAAGAATGATGTTCAGTACAGAAAATATACCATGGTGCAAAATAATGTCACCTTGCAAGGAAAATTTGGGTGGCGCACAAAACCTAGAGTCGGTCGTGGAATCTTACGCGTGGATTTGGACCGTTTTCACGCATGAGAGAAAAATGCCAGTCATGTGGAAAAATTCAAAGCAGGGACTAGGGGGTCTCAGCCAATTTATAAAGCATTGACGTGCCTTCCATGTGCGTTCAACAATTTTTCATGTGCAAAATGTGTTTTCCCTCACCGAAGAAGAGGTTTCCTTATTTTTTGGCGTACCCTCAGAATCAGACCTTCGGGTTCTCTTTCAGCTCTGATTCTAAGGGGGAATTTTTTGATGCCAGAATTTGGAGAAGGTCCTCATTGGGTGGATAAAAGATAACTGAATAAATCTAGGACAACAAGAGAATATTTTGGGGCCTAGGAGGTAGGCGTGCACAAGATTTGGGGGACGAGCGCAAGGGGCCTTCCAGCGCACAAAATCTTGTGCGCCCAACCACCCTTTCTGTGCCCAAGGCGACGTCAAATGGGAATTTGTGCGCCCATCCCTATTTCGGTGCCCAAGGTGATGTCAAATGGGCGTGTTTTCACCTGACCCCCTTTCCACGCCCAAGGCGACATCAAACAGGGGTTTGCGCGCTCGGCCCTCTTTCTGCACCAAAGGCAACATCAAACATGCATTTGTGCGTCCATCCCCATTTGCACGCCCAAGGCGACATTAACCGCAACATTGAGTTCCATGGACCTTTACACATCAGCCTTAGTAATTCATCTATAAAGAAAAATCCCCCCCCCCCCACACCCTTAGGGGATGGTAACAGAAGACAAAGTGACGCTCTGTTGTGAGAAAACTCCCTCTTCTGCGACCGCGTGAAAAACTCCATGGAATTCAGGTATTGGATTTCACATGACAGGTTCCCCAAGGGTTCTCCTTCGGGTGGGCCCATTGGGGCATGATCCTTGTTAATTTAATTTCTCCCAAAGTCATTTGCGTGCAAGATACCCCGTTTTCGCGCAACATTCCTCTACATCGGGCCACTCTTGCACGCATCCCATCAGGTTTGCATGCAAACCTTCCATCTTGTGTACAACACTATCCTCTTGCGCGCAAGATTCCTCTTGCGCATAACACTTCCATATTGCACGCAACACTACCCTCTTGTACGCAGGCCTAGCCTCTTGCACATAACCCTTCCATCTTGCACGCAACACTACCCTCTTGCGTGCAAGCCTTCCCTCTTCTGCAGAACCCTTCTGTATTGCGTGAAGACCTTCTCTCTTGCCTGCATCCCCTTTTGGTTTGTGCGCAACCCTTACTTTTTGTGCCCATCCTATTACCTTACTTTTGATCCATGTTTCATCCTCACCTCAAGGCACCATGTTTGATCCCCTCTTATGCGCACCACTCATGTGCCACACACTCTCTTTCCGTGTGTCTCTTCAAGTTCGTATGAAGTGATTTCAAAGTCCTTTGGGTGGTGTTTCCTGTTGCTTTTCTTCGCGTCATGATTCTTCGCATAGCCATGCTAATTGATTTTTCTTCTTCTCATTGCCATGCTAACATGGACCCCTCAATGGATCGCTCCATAATACCCACCTCACCATGGCATTACCGATGCCTTCTCTCCCCCAAGGGGAAGGATGTATCAGGTATGTAAGTCCTAAGGGTGCAGAGAGAACCCACCTCGTCCGAGCTATAGGACATTAAACTGTCAAGCACCATTGTCCTCAGCACACGATGTTAAACTATGACCTCACCCCGTGTATCGTATGCGGGGTACCCCACCTCAGACATTATGCATGACCAATGGTCTCCACATGAGTGAAATCATTCCTCACACGGAATGTAGTCCTCTTTATTGGAGCGGTATTTGTCTCTGGGGGAAGGGCAACCACATCGGTGTAAGCCCCCCCCCCCCAAGCCTTTCTTGTGGGAGTTAGCATCCCTGATCCTCCTTTATTTTTCGATCCCAAGGATCAGAGATGGGGGATGGACATTGAATCCCTTCTTTCTTCGAATCCAAATCCCTCTACGACTGGGCTTTGTTGCCTCTGGGCCTCCACACTGGAGTAATTCCCAATCTCCAATACCTTGGGCTGCAAACCACACGTAAGCCCATGTTTCCTCTTTAGGACCCTAACCACGTGTAAGCCCCCATTCTACTTCCCACGGACATACCTTCCGTGAATTGATCATCAGGCCTTTGCTGTCTCTTGTTTCTCACACTGAGTATGACTCATGTGGGCTTAGAGTAAGCACCAACCATGGAATCCTCTATGGGAAACCTAGAGTGTAATCCCCACACTCCTCCCAAACTATGTGGACTTTGATCCTTGCCAAGGTAAGGTATGTAAGAAGCCTCCCTGAGGTTTAAGCCCAACAACCATTGGTTCTGACCCCCTTCACATCAGTTCCCACTCCTCCTGAACTACGTGTACATTTATCATTGCCAAGTCAAGGTACGTAGGAAGCCTTCCTGAGGTTCAATCCCAAAAACCATTGGTTTCACCCCCCCCCCCTTCTTTTTGGTTCCCACTACTCCCAAACTATGTGGACTTTGATCCTTGCCAAGGCAAGATACGTAGGAAGCCTCCCTGATGTTCAATCCCAACAACCATTGGTTCCGACCCCCTTTCACGTTGGTTCCAACTCCTACCGAACTAAGTGGACTTTGATCCTTTCCAAGGAAAGATACGTAGGAAGCCTCCCTAAGGTTCAATCCCAACAACCATTGGTTCCGACCCCCCTTCACATCGGTTACCACTTCTCCTGAACTATGTGGAATTTGATCCTTGCCAAGGCAAGGTATGTAGGAAGCCTCCTTGAGGTTCAAGCCCAACAACCATTGGTTCCAACCCCACTTTATGTCAGTTCTCACTCTTC
Source organism: Viscum album (assembly GCA_963277665.1). Lineage (NCBI taxonomy): Eukaryota > Viridiplantae > Streptophyta > Magnoliopsida > Santalales > Viscaceae > Viscum > Viscum album. Next base: position 91,435,086 of record OY728154.1, read on the forward strand.
CTGAACTACATGGAATATGATCCTTGACAAGGCAAGGTATGTAAGAAGCCTCGCTGAGGTTCAAGCCCAACAACCATTGGTTCCGACCCCCCTTCACGTCGGTTATGACTCCTCCCAAACTACATGGACTTTGATCCTTGCCATGGAAAGTTATGTAGGAATCCTCCCTGAGGTTCATGCCCACCATCCATTGGTTCCGACCCTCATTCATGTCATTTCCCACTCCTCTCGAACTATGTGGAATTTGATCCTTGCCAAGGAAAGGTAAATAGGAAGCCTCCCTAAGGTTCAATCCCAATAACCATTGGTTATGACCCCCCTTCACATCAGACCACCTTTGTCCCCCATGATATTAAATGGAATGCCCTGTTTTCATCCTGTACGACGTTAAACTGCATCCCCCATCCAGGGGTAAGCTGTTGTGACCCTATCCAGCGGTAATCCATTGTGACCCCATCCAGTGGTAAGCCATTGTGATTCCAAGCCCAGTGGTAAGTCGCTATTGTCCCTTTTGTTGGGACCCATATCGTTGGTCCGTCCTAGTGGTGTTAGACCAACTCTCAGGCCACTAATCACGTGTAATACCTGACATGTCATCGGGTCGCTATCCTTCGCAAACACCCCAATTTCATGCCCCAACTTGGAGGTTCCACTTCCTTCAGGTCCCATCCAGACGGTTCATTTCCTTAGGTGTCCCATCGCTTCACGAACTATGCAGACTTTGATTCCCTACCATGGGGATACATATGAGGTCTCTTTGAGGCTTAAGCCCAACATCATCATCACCCTCAAGTCGACTCCCTCTCATTCTCCATACACTTCATTTAACCATCCATAATCCATCCTGATTCTTACCAGGGCCACCACATCCTGTTGAGATCATGCCAATTCACCTCCTAGCATCACTATTTACTCCAGGGGTCACACCCATCTGATCCACTCTAGTCAGTGTTCCGATAAGTCTAATATGTCTCCACTAGAAGTTAAACCTATGACATACCCTTTGTTAAACATAAAAATCTAAGGAAAACCTTAGATACATGCCTATGGCATGTAATTCCCCACATTTGACGTGGGATTCCTCGGGTTTCCACGCCCTCGAGAAGCCCTATGATAAGGGGAAGAAACCAAGATGCGCTAGTGTTCCAGTGTCCATACATGCTAGTGATTTCCAACATGACTACTCCCCCGACCTAAGGTTACTACCCTAACCGAACCCCTTGAAATGTTCTGATATATGTAGCATAATTAACCAGCATCCATAAAGACATGGAACTGGGAAGAGTTTCACGAACAACGTCTTAGTCTATAAGGGAGACCCGAACTAGGTGACGAATTCTGAGGAGGAATCCATGGAAGGAAGAACCAACATACCATCATCCTATTTCAATTAAGGTGAAAACATCCCTGGACAAGGAATAGATGTCTCCCGCCTTTGGAAATTGGGAATGCGGGGAAACAAATAGTTGTGCGTCCTCGACAAATGGATGCACGCTCCTTGACGAAAGAGTCAGAAATAGTTATATAAACCTAATCATCACTAATAATTAAATAAGAATATTCTATTTATTTATTATTCATGTTTCTATAAATATTAATTTGTAATTTATTCTGGAAAAAAATTAAACAAACACACATAAGAACATGATATTACATATATTCTTACTGATTCCTATACCTATAAAATCCTAAATAAGAGGCATGAGACTCGAGAAGATAGGTCAAGGAAGAAATAAACAAAAAATAACCTAGACTTAAAATGGTAACTCAAGTATCCAACATAATTATGCTCTCCATACATATTTATGGATTACTTCTTATGTTTGGAAAGATTTTTCTTTTGGATATAATGAATACAAAAATCCCTAGTTTTACTCTAATTTCATTTTCTAACATTCTTGACCTAGTATACCCAAATAGTTCCCAATTAAGGTGATCATATCACCTCAGAAACACTTCCTGGTCACTAAAGTCTTGTGTCAATGCTAAAGGACATAGATAACATTACCTTTGTAGTTGCGTGTGGGGAAAAAATTATTTTATTTATCCATATAGTTCCATACACATATGTTGATGGACCATACCATATGAAAACATCATTCTGTTCATTCTAATCCATTGTCTATGGAGGAAAAAGATGAAATAGAACTACTCATTGTATTTTAGTGGTGAGGAGATGTGATTTCGGGTTTTTCATGGTTAAGAACAAAGTAAAAATGAAAAATGTGGAACCCAAAAAAATCAAACAATGATAGAGGAAAAGTAGAAAGTAACATACATTCGATTCTAGCCTTGATTCGTCTGAGGGAACATATAGGAGTTTCCCTTGTAACATAGGAGGTATATGTGAGTTTGAGAATTTTGAGAGACTAAGTTGTGGTTAGGGTTCTTTAAAATAGATCAAAGACACTTTTAACTGTGCATTCATAAAATCAGTGAAAAACATCCCTTTTATCATCACTAAAATGATAGGAATAAATAAAATTATTATTTATTAGTGTAAAAAAAACACTGATACAAGTCTTCTTTATTAGTTCTAATGTTTTAGTGCTGATAAAGATGTTTTTTAACAACGTTTTTTAGCACTGATAAATATTGGTCTTTATCAGGGCTAAAAAAGCACTGATAAATATTCCTTTTATCAACATTAAAATTTTAGCACTGATAAAGGATTTATAATTATAATTATTTAAATAAATTTATTATAATTTTATAATTATTTAAATATATATAATTATTTATTTATAACTCTTTAAATATTAATTTTTTTAAAAAATTATTTATTTATAATAATTATAAATATATAAATATATAAATATATTATAGATATACATTTATAAATATATATATTTATAAATATATTTATTTATAAATATTTATTTATAAATATATTTTTAACATTATTAGTGGATATATAATCTTAAATACATACATTTTAAAAATTAGTGAAATTTAATAATTCAAAATGAGAACACGTTAAAAATAATGAAAAAATGGATAAGTTTTATTAATTAAATATAAATTATTAAAAAAAATATGGATATATATATATTGAATACACTAGAACATATTTAGTAAATATATATAAATAAATAATATAAAATGATCAAATTTTAATATAAAATAAAAAATATTAAAATGAATACCCTCACTGTAATAGTATTAAAAATAAATAAATAAAATTGACTGATTAAAATAATAATATATCATGTTTTAATCAAAAATATAAAATATATTAAAATTTTAATAAATTAAATAAAGATTAGGTGTATGTGTTTGTATATTTTTCGTAAATATATATGTGTATGGGTTTGTATATAAAAATGAATTAATTATATATATATATATATATACATGAAATCAATACAACACATGACATTTGATATATGTTAAAATAAAACATCAAACAACATTAAAAATGAATAAGCTGTTAATATGTTTGTAATTTACATTTTATTCAATATATATACTTATTCATTTTTATTAATAAATTTTTCATTACTAAATTTTTAAATTATTTTTAAATTTATTCATTTATTCATTTTTTTGTTTAATTATTACAATCTATCTATTTTATATAACTATATTTAATATATACTATTTATGAATATTTATAATCAATATAAATTTATATTAAATTTACTCATTTTTATCAGTAATTATTTAATTAATAAAATGTTTAATATTTTTCTTAATTTACACATTTTACATTTTTATTTTTTTCATTATTTCATTTTATTCATTTTATATATCTATATATTTAATATATACTATTAATTAATTTTTAGAAATTAGATATATTTATATTCAATTTATTCATTTTTAACAATAATTAATTCGTTAATGAAATTGTTAAAAAAAAATATTTTCATTTGTTTAATTGTTTGATTTTATTGTGGACCTTTATCAGTTATTTATTAACACTGATAAAGATAGACTTTATCAAAGCATTTTTCTAGCACTGCTAAATGTTAGTGCTGTTAAAGGTGTCTTTTGTAGTAGTTATGATATGTGTGCGGTGAATGGATACATAAGCATGTGCACATAACTTCATAGAGTGGGGTATTAACATGAGGCTATATACCCATGGGTTGAGTTAAACTAAGGTTCTAAACTCTTCCCCATAATGCATGGGTTAAGGAAGGGGATAGAGTTCTATTCCCCTAATGGTTGCACTTGATGAGACCACCTGGGCGAGGCTTCAAGGTTAGTGTGTTGTATATGTTGGGGTGTGATTACCCCTAGTGCGGTAGGGAACTTGACTAATCCTCCTTTATGCATTCAAAGTTGATAAATATGCCTAATCTATTGAACATGTGATGAAGATGAATTAAGTGAGGGAAATGGTATAAGTAATAGAGTTGGAAACAAAGTTAGAAATGGATTATGTACAACATTGTGAACTAATGGAACCTAAGTTTCCTTTTTTATAATCTTATATTTTATTTTATATTGAATTCAATATCTATTGAACTATATATATAATTAGACACCATTGGTGGTGGCCTACTTAGTTGTACTCACACCCTGCTCGGGCATCCATTAGGTTCCTGAGCAGATTTCATGTTTACGAGTCTGGATAAGTAAAAAGGATTTGTGCTAGAGAGTTGAGTTGGAATTAGGATATTCATGGATTATGATATGGACTTGGGGTCTAGGATATTTTTGGGTTTCTGCTGTTTGTCTTTATTTTGGGGTTTTTCTACACATTGGCTTTGTGACCATGACATGACATATTTACTGTTTGGTTGTGGACTTATACCCTATTTGGGAATTGGTTGGTTATGCATGTTATTTGTTTAATAGAGTTTGTTTCCATTATTTCCTTGTTATCTATAGTGTATTATTCTAGTAAAGAGGGTTTAGTCTCCCCACATGGTGTATTATGCCCCAATTACTGGTCAGCAACCTCTAGCATACGAGGAGGTGCACTTAAGGTCATATGTTGACCCGCCCAAGTGCACTGGTTTAGTGACTCTGGATTCAGGTACGTTACACCAACTGATCCATTATTGAAATAAAGTCACCTCCAAGAACCTCTAACAGATGTGACATGCAAAGTTCAAAGTCCACCATCGAAGCACCACATTGAGAAATTGTGCATGAGCATGCATGTACAGTGTAGTGAACAATCCACCACTAGATTTTTCCTCTATAATTAATCATTTTAATTAATGTTAAATTCATTCCCCCATTATAAATGAGTCTCCACACCTAACCACTTTCACATGTGGGATTTTAAAAATCTTACCATTTCAAAAAAAATTAAAAAAAATTAAAAATGATTAAAATGTTAAAAAACCCACAATACTCTGCCATTTTAAAATATTTAAAAACACATTTTAAAATAAAAAATCACACTCTCTTGGAAATAACTTTCATAAATAATGGTATCTCTTTATTTGAACCTTTATATAGTAGAGAAAAATGAATGTTTAATAGAGAAACATGTGGGCACTTCCTTGAATATGTAACTCTTATTATTAGTCAGATTTTCCCCACACAAGTCCATTTAAATTCCAAAATTCTTCATCAAAACCTAGAAAACATTATGAATATATGTAACTTAAACTTTCATGAATTTTTGAGACCAATGTAATATGATATTTGGATAATCTCCACTCATATATTCACATAGTTGAACCAAAAATTATTCCCATGTTTTGACACTTTTTTGATTTAATTGGCTCATTAGGAGTTTTAAAAGAACCCACTTTCTCTCCAAAGCACCAAAAAACATTTTCCTAATATGTAATGTACATTTTTTTCCTTAACATATATGAAAAAAATTATTTAATTGAACTTATACATGAAAATTTATCACATGTTAAGTTGAGGTCGAATAATTGGTGATTTTTTACAAGGACTTTAAAATCACCCTAAGGAAGTTTTGTAGACAAAATACCCTAAAAGTACCTTTATTATTGGATCTATCAATTTTTTACATGATCTAAGAAATTTATTATGATTCCATCTTGTATCAACTACCTCACATATCTATGTCAGGGACCAATGTGTCTCAATTTTCTATTATAATTATTATTGTTTTCCCTCACCAACATTGTTTGACTATCACAATGTATAAAAACTAGACACATTGGAATATGACACAATTCTAGATCTGATAAAAGTAATTTAATCCATTATTCTTCTTTTCTATAATCTACTAAAGAAAAAAAACTCAAAACCCATTATGAAATTCATTATACAAGTTTATTTCTTTAATCCCCAAGGGAACAATCCACCTCTAAGTATAAAAACCAAACCAATTATAGAAGAGTGATCCTCCATATTACTAATAAAAATTGAATTAGAAAACCCTAAAAAACCCTTAGGTTTTCAATGTAACATATACAATAATACATAGTAGCCTTATGATATATGAGTACTCTTTTAATTGTATCCCATTATGCATAAATTGGATTACTTATATACCTTATTAACATTCCACAAACATACGTAATATCATGTATTAACCGTATCATAGAATACTTGAGACACTCTATAACCCTTGCATATTCCAACCGAGCAAATTCCCTACTAGGATTTGATAGAAACATACTCCCAAAATCATATAGGGTAGAAACTGTTAAATAATTAAATTATTCAGACCACTTTAATACTTTTCCAATATAACGATCTTGAGAAAGAAAAATAAAATTCTTGTTCCTAACAATTTTGATTACTAGTATTAAATTTACTCCACTAAATTCTTTCATATGAAATATTCTAGATAAAATTGCCATATCTTTTTTACTTGACTCATACCAGTTCCAAATACTCTTATGTCATCACAATATAAACAAATAATGACACCACGGTTATTATGAAACCTATTATAAACACATTTATTAACATGGATAACTACAAATCCATTAGATAAAATTACCTAATTAAATTCTTCATGCTATTATTTTAGATCTTGTTTTAAACCATATAGGGACTGCATCAGTTTTCAAACCTTTTTTTCTTTTCCACACACTATGAATCCTTCCAATTGTTCCAAGTATATTTATTTTTCTCACTCAAAATTTAATATTGTGTTTTTAACATCCATTTGGGGAATTTAAAAATTATACATGGAATATAAATTGTGAATAACTATAATTAAATAAATTCTATCCATCAGAGTACATATATAGAAATAATTGATTCATTCCTTCTGATTAGAACACTTGGATACCAATATGGATTTATATTTTCAATACTACCATTATAATTTTATTTTCTTATAAATACCCAATTAGAATATATTAATTGTGAACCTTGAGTAATATAAACTAATATCTGTATATTTTTTCAAGTTATAGAATCCATTTTATCATTTATAGATTCCTCAAAAATAGATATATAAAAATATGACATGGAATATTTGGAAGTTTTAGAATGAAATTATATATAAAGAAAAATCAGATTTTTGTAACAATACAATCTTAGTTCCTTCAAAAATGTATACATAAAAATTAGATCTATCTATCTTTGGTGTTCAAGGTCATTTAATTTTACAAACCTCTTCAATCATACCTTCTTGAGATACTCTTTTGTTTTTCCAAATTCCTTATATTTGGCATGCTTATGTAAGGAGGTAAACCAAGATTCATCAAAAAAACATATCTTGATTCAAAAATTATGTTAACAACTACTAAATTATTTTATTTTACAACCATGGATCTATAAGATTTTTAATGTTTCATATATCCAAGAAATAAACTATCAATATCTCTTTTACACAACTTTTCCCTTTTAGGTTCAGGCACTCTTACAATTTCATGACAACCCCCAAAAAATAAATGATTGAGTTTTAATTTCCTATGCTTTTATAATTCATTTAGAGTCACAGTCTTCCCTTTTATGGGAAATTTATTTAAGATGTGATATATAGTTGATAATTCCTCTCCCCAAAATTCTTTTGAGAGACTTGAGATATAAATCATAGAATTAACCATTTCAATTAATGTTATATTATTTATCTTTGCTACACCATTTTTCAGAGGTGTATATGGACTTTTCACTTCATGTATGATCCCTAGGGATTCAAACAATGAAGGGTTATAATATTCCCCTCCCTTATTGAATATAATACATTTAATTAGAATCCCACATTGGTTTTCAACCTAAATTTTATAGATACTAAATTTATCTTTTTCTTTTTCTTTATAATGTAAATGATATACATGAAAAAATCAAGTATAATCATTATTAATTGTTACAAAGTAATCATTTTTGTTCATTCTAGGTAATAATTCCTTTTTTTGCAAGTCATTCATTTTTTTATAATTTATGTGTCCTAAAATATTATGTTATAAATCAAAATACTATATCAAGTAATAAAATAAATATATTTAATTTGAATAATCCATCATACAAATGAAAATTTCAAACAAAGACCCCACCCTTGGATAGAACAAAGTTATCTGCCAATAAATGCAATTTTTAACACATGCTTTTTCAATAAGCTCCCTGAAAACTAAGTTATTTTAAACTTCAGACACATAAAATACATAATTTAATGTAATGGTGTTTCTGAATATAAAAATTATATTAGACACTCCATTACCTTGTAAATTTATTCTTATAGAGTTCCCCATATAGAGTGATGTCCCATTGTTTATTTATTTTATCCACTTGAAGAGAAATTTATTATTTTTCTTGTAGAAACCTTGGTTTTCCAATGAGAAACTTGGATTGTTTTAGAGCTTTGGATCACTAGTAACTTATTAAGGGTATAATTATAATTTATCCTAACCCAAAAACATAGAAAATAAATTATGGTTATGTTTTTCTCGAAATGGGATGTTTACTTTTGGGATGTATTTTGGTGAGATCATGGGCATGTTTTTCAGAAATATTTAAAATTATTTAAATAAATATTACTTATTCTTTAATGTGAGAACATAAATATTTATGAAATGGATCTCCAGATATAAATCCAAACTTTGTGATTGATTCCATAATGGGAGGTTTTACCTAGACAATGTATAAACTCTATCTAGATTTCAGTCTCGGGTTGAGCCCTTTTCAAGTATTTTATTATTTTATTTTTTCCCCTACCCATATCTCCCACCTTGTTCACACTAGGGAAGGGACCTACCCTTTTATTTTTTTTTATCAAAGGTGATATAAGTCAAATGGTGGAAGGGGCTCTGATGAGGGTGGATTATCAGGGCCATAATGAGGATTCTTGATCAGATTTAGGTGGAGATGATAAATTGAAGCGATGGTGTTCTACTATCGGGATGGGGATTGATTTAATTATCAAATTGTCCTTAATTGTTTTTGTTTAATTTTATTTAATGTATTTTATTTGTTCACGATTCATTATTGGGGAATTTTTATGTTCATTCATGAACAACGATTTGATACTGGATAAGGTGAGTTGAAGCGATGATAACTGAGATCATGATTAGGGTAATGTGGTGTAATACGGATTCATGGAGAATGTAACAACTCAGTTGTATTGGTAAAGAAGGGTGAAATGGGCATACTGAATATGAAGAAATCATCCAAGGTGGGGATGACTACATTGGTGGGTGGTGGAGCAATAGTGATCGACAGAAATAGAGGTGGTGTGGTTGAGGCATAGCCAGTTGAGGCATGGGGGAAAGTGTCAAGCAGGGTTAGGCCAGACTACTGGTGGGCTAGGTGGCACAATCCATCCATTCATGTCAGACCATCATGAGGTGGTCTTCCATCTCATGGTCATATGGTCTAAACCAAGGTGAGGAAAACTATAGGCCTATGTGCATATAGGCTAGGCTGATGCATGTGGCGTGCCACATGGCACACCCAAAGGGCCTCCATGTGGCCCCTCATCGCCTTCCTAGTGATTTTTAGGTTCCTATTAACCAGGTGTCTATTTCTAGAAAAATAATTATTTATCTTAAGTATTTTTTTCTTCTAAATCAAAATGGTGAAGTTTGTTCAGCAATATGAGTCCATTTATGTAACAATCCAAAGTCCTTTTCATTTTATTAACAAAAGGGGGACAAAAAAACACCAAAGCAATAAAGAAAAAGAGGAAACACTAATGGGGATGAAAATAGTAAAGGCCCAGGGCATCCCATCGAACCAATTCATCCCCTTCAGTAGGAATTGAGCCCAAATCAAAAAAGAAATAAACCTACGAATTTTGAGGGTCCCTTGAAGTGAGAAAGTCTGCAAATTTATTGCTTTTACGATATATATACAGAATTTCCATTTTTCTTCCAATAAGTCTCTTATATTTACAAATATCAGGGAGTACTACCTTTCCCAATCAAGGCATCCTGGAGAATTTTTGAATCAGTTTCAACAGTTGACATGATGATATTATTGTTGACACTCAGCTCTAGACCCAACATCATCACCCAAGCTTCAACCTAAAGAGAGTCCCCATTGCCAAAGGAAGTAATATAAGTGAGAAGAACTAAACCAATCACATCCTGAAAAACCCCACCTCCCCTCATCATTACCCTACATCAACAGCCATCCGTGTTGAGTTTAAGGTCAATCCTTTGGGGAATCTAGCCGATCCAGTGACCACGAGTTAGGTTAGCACTGTAGTGTTGTTATCTCATGGGAGAGATAACCTTGATGATGGAGGCCTCCATATAGTTGGAAATTAACCAAGAAAGATCTATGATAATCTATTGCATCCTATGAACAACAAAAAAAGTATATATCTAAACACCCTCATAGCGTGCCTCGTTCCATACCTCCCAAAGACTCCAATAGTCGGCCACAAGAACACACACTCTAGCCTTATTCTCTAGAGAGATGGACTCAGAACCATGAAACCATGTTGAAACAAAAGAATCATCAGGGTCATGTTGTGAGTGAAGTTATGTTCCCTATCTTAAGGTGATACAAACTTCCCAAGAACAGTCACTTTCGCTGAAGATATGTCTAGTGGATTCCACCCGCAGGTTCACATAGTAGGAACACCTAGAGGAAAGATAAATTATAGTGCAATTCACTCTATCATCCATTTTTAGTGCCTCATTGTGGATATTCCACACTAAAATTTTTTACTTATTCATAAATATCCTCACATCACAACTCTTTCCCACATACATCCCTCTGAGTTTGTGATACTCCTTTCCAGAAAAATCTCAAGAAGGAATCCCTGTGAAAATACATTTGTCTAGATCTAAGGATAATTCAATGAAATTGAAAAGAGAGTGTTGGTCCTCATATAGAACTGCTTGAGTGAATTTCATGTAAGCCTTAGCTTCTTTGAACATCATGTTAGGGGTTTGATAGCCTAGATAACCAATTATTTTTCCTGACCAGTTGCTATGCCAAAAGTTGAGATCGCCCCTACAAACAACCCAATGAGAAAGATGGTGAAGCTACTATATGTGAGATGGTTCATGTGTTTAATATGGGATTATTGGATTAATCATCCCAACCCTATTATTATGGGGTATTTAAGGATAGATAAGAGTTAGAGTAATGAATACCATCTCTCCCATGTAACACCCCATGAGTTGTTGTGTGGGTTAAAGTGAGACAGTTATCAAACATTCTTTGCAGTTCTTATGTTAAACCATTAATCTCAATTACTATGTGGTTAAAAAAAATATGGATTTTAGGATTTGGGTACTCCCTTGAGATATTATTGGGAGATGAGTCTTGGGTCAACCCATATGGAATTAGAGTTGGTGCTTATCGGTATATACAGTGTACAAGTCCTCTATATTAGGTAATGGTCTCTCAGAGCTCCCTCTCTATGTTGTGGGTTGGTTATTATGAGAATGGGGATATATTTATTTATAATTTATGGAATGGAGATTTTTTTATATAATATTCATTGATATTCTTGGTGCTCATTGACTTTAGGTGCATTTGGTGAACAGGGTTTCTCCACTTCAGTATGTTACTCTAGTGGATTTGGGGTAAGTGGGAAAGAATTAAAATTATGGTTAGTTTATCACCCCCACCCCCCTCTAGGAATATATAGGTTGTATTACTTCCATTTTATTTCATAGTGTAGATTAAGATGTATATTTATTCTGGTGGGATGAGGCAGGGAACTACCCCACAGAACGAGGTGCGAGTCACTTATCTGTGGGCTCAATAACCTCCATGAGTATTGTATCATTATTAGGGTATAATACCCATATATTATTAAATGATTTGGTATTTGGTGAGTGGGTTGTTTGGTCATGACTTTAGTGGACACTGGTATTATTATGATCATAATAATACACCAATGAATTTGACAGATCACCCTGCATGATAGGAAAGTGACTTGAGTGGATGAGGAGTTTCTCATATATGATGACCTCCATTAGTATAGGGAATTATTTAGTTAATCCTAATGGATTTATGTGTTTATTTTTGTTTTGTTCCCCTTATGTGGATCAATGTGTATTAATCTTACATTTCACAAGGTTTTAGGTAGGTTTTCACCCATGAGGCATGGGGGTCATCTATTATTGATGATAAAGGAGGTGTTTTCCATTGAGGTTGATGGAAGGAAAGTATTTCCCCCTGGGATATGGGTTTTGTGGATAGAGTCATCATTCCATGGAATGAGTAGACTATTTAGTCATCCCTTTATCCTCATTTGATCCTTAGGTTGATAATTTATTAAGAAGTAAATATATATATTCTTCCTTGTTTTTTGTTCTCCCTTTTTTTCCTAGAGTTAAGAAATTGTATGGTCCATACCATTGTTATGTTTTGACTAGCAGCACTATCACCCATTTTGTTTTTGGTTCATCCTACTAATTATTTTTAAACTCACCCCCATATATTCCTTGTTCCAAAACATATTGTATCTATGAATATGAAACAGAAGTCAATGGTGATATAAGTGGGCATGGATCTTGTGTTGTCAGAGGAGTGGATCTTAGTATAGTTGGTGGGATTTTTTGCCAATAGTGTTTGCGATTGAGTTAGCATGGTGTTGATATTCCCTTTTTCTCCTAGTCATTCATGGTCATTTGTTTTAAGATTATGGGACATTATATTTTCCACTTCTTATATTGGAATTTATATCATACTCTGTGGGATGTTTAACTGATGTATTCATTCATGTTTTACATTTTAGGTTGTTTTATCTTTCTTGATGGTGGTTATTTGGGATGTATAGTTATATTTTTTATTATAGGTTTCATAGGATAAGGCCTCTCATATGTGTTTTACCCCTTCTTATCACTAGTCACCAGCCTCTGAACTATTTGAGGTGAGCTTAGGGTGGCACACCTAGCTCACTGTCGACATAGGCGATGACCTGATGGATCAGTTAACGAAAAATTATTATTAATGAAGGTTTTTCTAGGGACAATGTTTGGAGATTGGTGTCTCATGATTTTGGTTCAATAAATAAAAGGATATAATTTTTAATTGTTATTAGGATTATTCTATAGACCATGGAACTTATCTAGTGTGTATAAGTCGACATATATCTATATAAGGACTCTGATAATCTGTTAACTAACTTAAGAACTGTAAGAATTATTTTCAAGGTAAAATAGTTAGTCCCATGTACCATGTAGCGGTCATTACATTATTTATTTCATGATGTAGCATACTATCTTAGAGATATTATCATGTGATGAGGATATTGATTTCTCTCATGAAAATAAATTCACTAGAGGTGCGATATAGAATTTGTTTGAATGTTGGGAGAAACAAGATTACTTGTAGACATGATAGATTTCTAGGTGATGATCTATTGATATTCTAATGGTTTTTATTCCCTAATAATTTAACTTTATAGGGTGTGATGATCAGATCATTCTCAGATTTGTGTACCCACCTTGGAGGCATGGTTCTAACATGGTTTGGATTTCCCTTCTATCCTCAGGTATACTTGTTTATTACCCTTATTTGAGATGTATTCATGTGAGATTTGGATCCTCAACCTATGGATAATATGGGGTTGGTATCCCCCTATCTACTAGGGGTAAAGATCCTCTATTTAGGGGGTTATTATTCCCCCTTATAAGAGCTTATTTAGGGCAATGTTCCTTTACTAGAGTCAATATTTCCCTTGGATAAGGTGTTTTATAGTGAGGTTGAGATACTACAACATAGTTTTTATGAGGTTATGTGGGTGGTATAACATTGGTAGCTCCGAATCTTGATCGATGGTATGGTATTGACAGCTTAGAGGAGTTGGTACTCACTCAGTAGAGGTGACTTCTAGTGAGATTTTGGTCCCCCATATGAGATTTTGGAGTTTGGAACACCCCCATGGGTATATGGGAGAGGCCTTCCATCCATGGGGTGTGAGTCCTCCATTCAGGAATAGGGTTTGGTACTCCCTTGTTCCCAATGAGGTACGGGTCATTTATGATGTAGTGGGGATAGTACTCCCCTATTGGACATGGTTCAGGTACTCTGTCTATAATAGATGATACTTTAGATGAAATGGGAAGAGGTTATTTTATCCATGTGAGTTGGTACACCCCATGGGTACTAGAGCACAAGTTTCCATTCATAAATACATGGATTCAATTTTCAGGCATGGGATCAATACTCCCCTATGATATGAAGTGTGGGTACCTCTCTATAGTTTATAGTTTTGGTAAGGGTTTGGTCAATGCATGAAAATTGATTATAATTTCATGGTTGAGAGTAAATATTCTAGGTTGATCCATAGACAGGGATAGGTTTAGCCTAATAGGCTATTTCATACTGAGAATGATGAGTACGTTGAGAGGAATACTACGATTGGGAGACTTGGTTGGATGGGATGTTCCCCCTCATGCATGTGAGAAATAATTTGTGTAGAAATATCATATCACGAGTTGTAAATGGATAAAAGATGGCGATGTCCATGGGGACTAACTCTTAGTGTTAGTTATGTATGGATTTGACTGGGTAACGCATGAGGTAACCTGAGGTGTGATCTAAAAACTTTTTATATGGAACCAATGTTTTGTATTCCTAACTTGTCCTACTCTCTTGGTGTTACATAGTTGGTTGGGGGCCAAATATCCTAATTGAGTATTTAAACTAGCATAATATGAATGGACACTTACTATAAGTGTCTATACACCATCTTTTTTATCATTGGTGTGTGATGAATTTGGTGGAGAAGTTTTCCTAGGATTTGACTAAGGTGTAGTGTGACCCATCAATGATATCATTAGTGATAGATAATCACATGTGACTTGAGTTAAGATGGATGGTTATCTTAGTGTGGTGTTTTTTAATTAATCATATGAATTGTGGTCCACTTTTATGGGGAAGTGGGGCCCAGGTGATGAGAAGGACAAAACCTTAGGGATCAATAACAAGTTTTTATTGGTTATAAAGTGTAGCTTCATGTGATATTTTTGTTTCAAAGGAACATTCCAATAGTTATACTGAATGTAATAGTTCTTTCCTTAGAGATATCTTAATTGAACTTAGGTAGTTGAGTGTAGAGATTTTAGGATTGTATGTTTAGGATAAGTTATACTCTTGACCTATGTTTACTATAGGACATATCCATGTGAATAGTATTATGTGGATTCTTTAGTGTTTTTATTGGGTATATGTTAAGGAAAATATGGGATAAACAATATGATTTTGATTTTCCGGAGTATCTGACTGATTGGTAGTCAATCATCTCAACTTTGTGGCTATCATGATGGCATGGTGAGAATTTTAGTTAGAGGTACCTTTTTTCACCCTTAGTTATATGATGATTCATATAATTCCACATGTTATGATTACAAATGTTTGAGCTCGTTATTTTTCAATCCTAAGTTTTATAGAGACGGATTATGTCATCTATGGTGGATGAGAACTTGGTTGAGGTTAGTGTTTTAGAGATTTTCCTTACATTTTTCAAAGATAGGAGGATAGTAGGATGCTTGTTATCCTCATACCCTAAGCTATAAATCATTGATATGAATAATTTTATAGATATTTATATATAGTAAATGGATGAAGGGCCATTCTAAAGTAGTATGGCCCTTTTCTTGAGTCACCCAGTGATGGTGTTCAATGTGGTTATATCATCTCGATATTAAAATCTTCAGGGTCTCCTTTTCAAAGGTGGTAGAATGACACCCCCAAAGGAAATTCCTCAATGGGTGGGATTTATCTAATGTATATTAATGGTTCAAGAAAATGGTTCTAGCAGGAATTGATGGGTGTCCCATGATTGGAAAAAAATACATTAGGATTAATTTCTTAATGAAAATTCATGAGGTGAGTCATAATGGTTTCATAAGTCTCCCTTGTGGAAACTTTAGGTTGTTCGATGTTTCTAGAAGAATGATAATCTCATACATGACATCCTTGGTCTAGTAATTAAGAATGGATTCATTCCTAAGATGTTGTTTTTTGGGTAATTGTGCATGTTTATATCATTAAAGTATATATGATATCATGAGTGGGTGTGTCATCTCTCAATAAGATATTAGTTTATGTGTTTCTCAAGTATCCATTTGTGCTACTTTCTTTTTGAGGACAAAATGTCTTGAAGGTGGGGAGGATATAGAAACCCCAAATTTTCTATATAGAAATTGGTTCGTTTTGGAGATTCAAATACATGGGACCCGATGAAAGTTGGAATGGTAATTTCATTTTGAAAACAACCTCAGAAAAATTTTGTATTGTTCCGTTGTTCTTGGAATAAGATGTTTTCCCTTAGACTGTATTTTGATGAGATTCTAATCTGAGTATTTTTTTAGGAAAAATTTAATATTTATGAAATAAATTTTATTTATTTCTACATGTTTGTACATCAATATATATTAATCATATCTCCATATAAAAATTTTAACTTTACATTTGAGTCAAATATGGGGGTTTTACCTAGGTGAGGTATAAACTCTACATGGGTTCTGGGTCTTGGGTGGGTTCCTTTTTCAGGTTTTTTATTTTATTTTATTTTATTTATTTTCCCCTCACTTTATCTCTCTCCCTTGTACACTATAGGTAGGGCACCATCCCTTAACTTTTGTGTTCAGATCTAGGAGTAGTAGGAGGCTAAAAGGAGCTCTGACGAGGGTGGAAGATCAATGAAGGATCGAGGATTCAATATCAAATATTAGGGTAAATAATGAATTTAAGAAATTGAATTCTTCCATGAAGGTAGGATTCAATTTATTTACCATATTTTCCAAAAATAATTCTATTTTTATCATTGTTATTGATATTTTAGGGTTCATTCTTAGGCTTTTTTCCACACAGTGCATGGACAATAATGTGATGGTGGTTACAGTGGGTTGAAGTGGCTTTCCCAAAGGTCACACACTGGGTGATACAACATGGTAGGGATTCATGGTGAAGGTGGTGGATCATGAATGTTAGTGAGGGGTTTGGATTCAATGTGTCAATGATGGTGGAAGAAACTAAATAGGTGTTAGTTGTATTGACAATCAGTGGTGACATGGAAGGGGCTAGTGGGGCATAGGGGACAAGACTCATGAGGTTAATATGATAAAGGATGAGTAAACAATAAAATATTCCCCTTGATATTTAATCTCCTTAGTATTAGAACACTCTCTACCAACCACATTATGACCAAGGCGAGGTTGGTTCTGGTCGTTGGCCACACACATGTTGGCTGGGCAAGCACACACTGGATCAAGTCTGACTAACTTTACATAAAAGGGAACAACCTTATAGAGTGAGAATCATGTTCATGGTCCCACATTCCTGCATTTATGGGTTCACATGGTTCATTTAGTGCACCATTTATCATTTCTAGATGGCCTTCTTATTAACATGCATTGCCTTCCTAGTGAGTTTTTCGAGTTATCCTTCACTTGGTGTCCATTTTGAGAAAATAAAAAAAGCATTTTTTGAGTATTTTTCCATGAAGTTAATAATATTTTAATTATATTTACTATATAAGGATCTTTTCATGATTATATTGGTTTATTTTTTAATTTGACTTTGTGGGACTAACATCAGAGTTGGGATGTCCCAGAATTTTATCAATGGAATTTCTCTTTTAATTATATAATTGTGTCGTGTTTAATAATGAAGTATTATATAAGTCAGATGCACCAAACGATAGAACCAACAACACATTATTGTGTTAATTTTATCATTATATTTAGATAATAAAAAACTTCAACAGAATTGAAACTATTACAATGGGAAAAAATAGAAAATAATTTATCTATAATATGAAAATTTGGATTTTCTCTATCCCTTGGAATAACCGCACTCATGAACAAAAATGTAGAAATGGAATAGAATATTAGTAATGAAATATTTGTTTTTAAAATTAAAATATATATAACCTTAATAGAAAATATAAATGATTGAATAATGAATGAAATATGAGATATTTTTCAGAAGTAAGGTACTCATATAAACGATAAAAATATGACAATTAGAATAACAATCCGACTGTTGGAATATTAACCCAGTTATCATAATAGTATTCTAAAATATAGAAGTGTTAAATAATATTTAGGTACCTTATAAATTTAAAACATGGAATATTTATATCATGATACAAGTAAATAAATGTCTTTAAAATGATAAAAATGTGTGTTTGAGTTTTTATAAAACATATATGATTTATTTGAATTTTTATAAAACATTTAAAGGTTTGAAAAAAATATTTCATTAAATAGTTTTATAGAACAATTTTATGTTTCATTATAATGATAATTTAATTTTATGAGACCTTAAGTAAATTTTCAAAAGGTCAAAAAATTGATCATAATATTAAAATTAGAATTTTTTAAATAAATAAGAACTTTATTTGAAAATTAAATTTAAAATATTTAGAAAATTATTTTCATAAAATGGATTTAATTTTTGAAATATACGTGTATAAAAATGGTTAAGGTAAATTTTGGGTATTTTTCTAAAATTGTTGATTTTTTGGTGAATAGTGAAATATGGTAAAATAAGATATTTAACATTATAAGTGAAATACATGATGAATTGAACTAGTGGTGATGTAATAAACCACTAGTTAGAAATAAAATGATGTAATTACTTTATATAGTGACAATAATCAACACTATTTTCTTTCTTGTCCCAAAAATAATAAACTCATGAATGTAATATTAAAAACACCCCGCTTCTCCCCTTTCCCTCACACATTATAAATTATTTACCTTACAAAATATATACCCAATTCTCTCCCCACATCTTCTATACATCCCTAGAATCATTTTTCTCATCAAAATACCAATCCAAGGTTCCTTAAGGGGAATCTTAAGAGGGGATTTCTAGAGGAGAATATAATACCCTCAATCGGGCCTTTTAATTATTCTTCTTCTTCATCCTCAAAAAAATTCATCTGACATGAAATAATGAATCTAGTATTATAAATATACTATAATTTTATTATTTTAATGTAATTTATATAATTTATCCTCTTATCTTCTCCTCTCATTATAAAAATGAAAACATTGTTCATGTTAAGGTGGGTCCACCGTCTCCATGAACAACATACTTCGTTTTTCACCATTACCTTCATGGATGGTTATATAAATATTATTACTATTAAATGTGATGATAATAAGAATATTATAACTAATCTCATGTTTTTTAATGTAATAACTAATAAAATTAATCTAGTTTGTGATGTTTGGTAAAACCACCTAAATAAACTAACCATATAATGATAATGTTTATACTTAATGAACCATTCCCATGTCAGAACATATATGGATATTTTGGATAATTATAATTTTTGTAAGGAAATTAATATCATTTAATTTAACTCATTTATTTTTAGTTCCATTTTATAATAACTTCAATGGTTATCAACAATTGGTATGACATTGGAACCATTAAATTAACTCCCCCTAAACATTGAAATTAAACTTTGTATATAACTAAAATTATTATAAATGAACATAATATAATTATAGAAAAAATGTAAATGGAATTGGTTATTAATTAAGTAATTAATGAATATAATTTTATTATTATATATTTTATTTTCAATTGAAGCATGATTTTTTATAACTCCAGATGGGTTTTTGGATGGGGTTATATTCTTTTCTGGAAAGATAACTAGCCTCACAGTACCATATTTTTTCCTCACTACCCAACAAATGCAATTAACATCGGTGAAGTGAATAACATACCATTACTCTCCTATTACATCCTCTCTGATGAAAATCATGATTTATTTGATAACTGACTTATGTGGGTGATCATTGTTGATTCTCCCTATACAGTTTGGGCCTTTCCAACTGTAAGGCCTTCTCTAAGATTATTCACATTCCAGTTAGGGAAGCCCATTAGGGGGGATTATGTTGGGACTCATCTATCCTATAAAAGTATTGTTTTCTCATTTGGAATATGTTCCACCTTATGGTTCCAATGGGTGATTATATATAATTAAAATTCATTCTTCTTTCCTATAAGTGACATTGCACGCTCACATCTAGATTATATAGATCACTTATTTATTCATAGTGCCTAGGTGGAATTTATTTGTCATTTTATGGGTGGTCACCTGGGAATATACCTTGTTATATGGTTGTTTGACTAACTTCTTCATTAATGTTTGGATAGTGGTTTAGTTGATGGTGTCCTTTACATTGGAATAAAAATGGTGTCGGCGCCTGGTTTCTAGTCGATATGGATTTACCGAATTGACTTCAGATATAATGGAAATACATGAAACATAAATCAACTCAAGTTGAATATACTTTTTGTCATTCATGTAATCTATACTTCTATCAAGGGGATAAAATTACATACTTGTTATTTTGGATTCAGTAGTGGGTAGTCTTCTACACTAAACCTCATCAGTTACTAGATATCATGGGTTCTACCCCCTCAGGTATGAAATTAAACATTGATGGTTATTGCAAAAATTATATAATTAAATTAGGTGGTATCATCAATGATAATTTTGGTTTAGTGATCATTATTTTTAATGATTTTTATAGGGAAGGAGACTCTCTAATTTACAAATCTAGAGCCTTATTTTTTGGGATATCGATTTTTAAGAATATGAACATCCATTTATCAGTGGTTGAAGTTGATTATTATTTTATCATCAATTTCATATAAGGATTATACCTTGTCAATAGTCATTTCCTTACATCATAATAGAAAGAAAATATCTCCTAACCCCAAATTTGAAGTTTCAACACACATTGCGTGAAGGTAACAATGAAATTGATTATTTGGCCACCATAGAAAATTTTTACTCCTTACTTTCCATTTTTTATCTTTAGTATCTCCACCACATACTTTCAAGACTATTTTTTTAGGATGAAAAATTCATCCATAAATTTATGCCTATGTAGTCCTTCTCTACTCCTTCCCTTCTTGATTGAATAAAAATATATCATTCAATCAATACCATCTTCAAAATCAAACTTGATTAAGGGGGGATTTTCTATACCTTAATAATTTTATATAAAAATATTTTCAAGTATTTATTAATATTCTTGATTTCATTAATAAAGAAATATTTATGTTATAACCATTCTATTTTACAAATGTTTTTAGAGAAATTTTTATATTCTTTCTTTGTTTAAAATTATTTAACTTCTTCTTTAATACACTTCTTTAAAAGTTATTTTCTATAACCAATTATATACCCTTTATCATCACATTTTTTAAAATAACCTCCATATTTAATACTTGTAATTATTTATTCAGATATGGATATTTAAAATATTTAATTTATTCTTATCTTTGGAATCTTTATGAAATATCTTTTGATGATTATATGAGGCATGATTATGTATCCCATTTCTTTCCATGGGTATTTATTATACTTATACCCTATATTTTATTCCCTTATGTGGCACACATATGAATGTTCATGTTATTATGGGTGAACCTAGAAAGATATCCAATGCATTATGTAATGTTTATGTCTCAGTATATGATATGTATAGAGTTAGGTAGTAATCCTAATACATGATGGTATTATGTCCATCATGTGATGTTTTCTTAGTGGTTATCCTTGATTTATCTTGATGTCATGTTCTATATTGCTACCACATTCTTATGATGCCTTGATATTATGTTTCCTGCATTCTAATGCCATGCCTCTATGTGATCATTCATGTAACTCTCCTCTTATGATATCATGATAATTAATCTTATTCATATGTTATTCTTCTTTATCATGTTTATTTTCTTACTGTGTTTTATAGCTCATCCCTTTCATTTATGTTTTCCTCAGGTTATCCTATGCCATTTTAGAATATAAAATGGATCAAGGTGAATATTATGGAAATTAAAATAAATATTTTATACTTTTAGTTTTATATTGATGTATTTTGAACCTAGCCTTCTAAATACACTAGGCCTTTGGATTTTGTGGTTTTTTGGTTTGATATTTATGTTAAAAATGATGTAATAATATGTGTAAAAGACTTTGGTCACCATTGTTGGTATTAGGGAAAGTTTTAGTCATTTTTGGTGATTGGGAAATGAATATATTACTAAAAACCATAGAGATAAGTCTAATTATAGTAAAATATCATGAAATTTAGGTGAGGTATGGAGACAGTGGTTTCTAAGAAATTACATCCATGTATAGATACTAAAATTGGATTTGTCTCTAGAACAAATATACCTAGGGGTAATAAACCTGAATGGGATCATTGGGTATTAACTCAGTATATACCTGGTGTCCGCAAAAGAGTCCTAGATTCACACTTGGTTTCACACTACCGAAAGATATGATTTGGTAAATTCAAAAAATCATTATAAAACATTATAAGGGACTTCAATATATTTTTAGGTTAGAAAACCAGGTAGAAAAATTACCATAGATAACCTAGATTGAATCTTATAGACTCATAAGTTAGGATATACATGTCATTTATAAGTTATTACTTCTAAGTTCATGGATTCCCTATTTAAATTATTATTAGTTTAAGTATTCTCATCCCTAATTTCCCTTTATTTTAGTTAATGGAAAGAAATAGAAAGAATATTTCCAAAAAATAATGTGAAATACAATGTGATGATTTCCCTAATGAAATGTCTAACCAGGTGTTTATGAGATCTGAGAACTTCATGAAAGTACTGGATCAACTGACTCAAGTCATGAATAATAACATGAATCATGTGGAATAAAATCTTTCTCCTAATAGATCCAAAGTTGTAGGCATCCTAAATTTAGTTGAAATTATGATCCCCTAATCGAAAAATAATGGATTTACTCTATTGAGAAGATATTATAAGTCTTACAATTCTCAGAATTAGAGAAATTCCTATTAGACATTTAACTCTTGTAGGGATAAGTCAATTCATGGTTGAAAACGATCATGACCATGAATCTCAAGGAAGAAATTTAATATATAGAGTGAGAAGAATTCAAAAAAATATTTTTCAGTAAATATTTTTCCTTAATTATTCCATCTTAAAATAAAAAGGGAGTTCCTTGGACTGAATTAAAAGGAAGATTAGTCTATTATGGATTATGAGGAAAAAGTCACAAGGTTTTCACAATATCCCTCTAGATTTTTCATCAGCATCTAAATCAAGGTGGGAAACTTATTTATTGTATTAAAGATGAGTCTAAAAAAATATTTTGTGATTCAAGAATTTGATAGGTATGAATATATTATTCTGTGTTCCCTTAAGGTCGGTATGGATATTGGTAAATCCTGGTATCCTTGTGGGGATGGAGAAAAAAGTATAAAATGGAATTTCATTTAGTAGTATCATCAAATAAATCCCTTTGAGAAAAGAAATCCCAAATTCCCATGTGAAAATAATATGTGATTAATCATCCTAGAAATTATCTCAACAGAATAGGTATATGCTTCAAGTGTAGAAAAGAGAGTTATCAGGCTAATTAATATCGAATGAGGCTGATGAAATACACTAATTTGAAGTAATAAAAGAATATTTTGATCAATAATTAGAATCCATTTCAGTGTTTCAGCTATAAAAAATGGGAATTATGCAAGACAATTCCCTAATCCAAGCGTTGTCAGATACAATCAACATAAACCCTCCAAGGAATAGAGATCAAAAAAAGGAATATGTTTTCACAACTACTGAGGTCGATCTTGAAAATGATGTGGTGATATGTACTCTAGTTATTTACTCAACAATAGATAATATTATATTTTATTTTATATTTATACATTAATTTATATCATGAATGTTTAGTAGAACTATTAAAACACCACCTAAAAACATGGGGTTGAGATATCTATGAGAATTGTAAATAGAGTAATTATTATATCCTAAGTATATAACTCCTCCCCATCCAATGTTTGGGGAATCAATATCATAGTAAATATTTAAATACTTCCTTTATTGTAATTTTATGCTATATTGGGAATGGATTTGTTGTCCTTGTATAAATAAATATTAATTATTGAGAGATGGAGATCACTCTTCACATACTGAGTCATCATCCGATTTTGTACAATTGTAAGGAGGAGAATAAATCTCCATTGGAAAATTCTCCTAGAGAATGGATATTATTTCCTTATGATATAGTACATATAGATTAAATGATTAAGAAGAAGTAGATAATCATGCTTGAATACATACCTATTGTGAGGGATTATACTGATGTATTTCTGAAATATTTTTCTAGACTTCTTTCTGAATAAGAGTTTGAGTACTAAATTGAACTTATACATAAATATTTTCCCATATCCAAGACTCCTTATAGAATGGACCCCATTGAATTGGAATAACTGAAGAATAATCTACAACATAATATGGGAAAGTGTTTTATACACCTGAGTGTTTCACCATGGGGTGTGGTAGTACTCTTTATCAAGAATAAATAAGGTTTAATAAGACTCTTTATTGATTATAATGAACTCAAAAAGATCACGATAAAAAACAAGTATCCTCTACCATGGATTGACAACTTGTTTAATTAACTACATGGGGCCCATTACTACTCTATGGTTGAACTTTAGTTAGGATATCTCTAATTAAAGGTGAAGAACAAAGATATTCTTAATACTAACTTTTAAAGAAGGTATGAACACTATGAGTTCATAATGATTCCATTTGGACTTGATAATTCTCCAAAAATATTCATGGACTTAATGAATAGAGTATTTTGAGATTAACTTGGAAATTTTTATGGTAATATTTATAGATGATATTCTAATATACTCTAAAATCAAGGAGTATCATAAGAAGAATTTGAATACATTTCTAAAGAATTTGAAAAAGGATGAGATATATGAAAAGTACAGTAAATGTGAGTTTTGGATAGAGGAAGCATCATTTTTAGGGGATTATATAAAAATAAATGGATATTTGTGGACCCTTTAAAGATAAAGTAAATTTAGGAGTATCCCAAATTAATATCTGTAATGGAGATTCGTAGTTTCCTTAGACTAGATGGATGTTATCGATGATTTATGAGAAAATTATCATTATTAACAAACCCATTAACCAAGATAGATTGAAAGGGAGTGAAGTTTTTATAGACTAAATAATGTGGATATAGCTTTAACAAATTGAAATGGAGGCTTATCACTACACTGGTACCCACACTACCCTTAAGTGGGATGCTATTTATGGTATACAATAATGATTGAAAGAAATTTTTTGGTTATGTACTAATGAAAAATGATAAAGTGATAGCATAAGGCTCATGTGTGTTGAAATTTAATGAGTATAAATACCCAATTCATGATCTGTGGTTGGATGTAGTGATCCTTGCATTGAATATTTTGTGATAATATCTATATGGGGAGAAGTGTGAAATGTATACGGATTATAGGAGCCTCAAGTATATATTCACATATAAGGATCCTAATATACACCATTGATGATGGTTAGAGCTGATTAAGTATTATGACAACTCAATCCACTTCCATATAGAGAAGTCAAATAAAGTAGTGGATGCTCTAAGTGGAAAGGATATAAAGACCATATCCATGATGAGAATTGATAAATATCCAATATTTGTATACTTTTATATGATGGACATGGAATCCATAAAGGAACGAACATCATCATTCATTTCTCAAATGATTGCACAAATATCCCTTATAAATAATATAAAGGATACCCAATGAGATGATGAGAAAATATAGAAGAAGTTGGATAATATAAGAAAAGGGAAATCATAATAGTTCAAAATAGATAAAGAAGGAGTTTCAAGAGTTGGGCCATGACTATGTGTACCATTAAATCCTAAGATAAAGATTGAGTTTTTAAAAAATGAGCATATATCAGCCTTCTCCATCCACACATAGAGAATGAAGATGTATCAAGATCTATGAGAGAACTATTGGTGGGATAATATAAAGAAGGGTATTTCATAATATATATCAAAGTGTCCGGTATATCAGCAAGTGAAGGAGTAAAGAAAACAATCCATGGGAATGATGTGAGCATTAACAATACCTATATGAAATGTGAAAACTTCACCATGGAATTTTCCACTGGTCTTTAAAGAAATCCAAAAGAAATAATTCTATATGGGTTTTTTTGGATTATCATACAAAGACAACTCACTTCATAAAAATGCAATTTAACTTATCACGTGGTTAACTTGCAAGGATATGCATCAAACAAGAGGTGGGCTACTAGGAACAACAATATTGATTATATCGGATCAAGATCTAATGTATACCTCAAAGTACTAGAAAAGTATTTGTAACACCCGAGACTTTTATGTTATAAAAATCATCAAAGGAATCTTTTTCTATACAACACTTGTTTGGCTTGCTTTACACGCAATTGCGACCTTCCTCGATAGCTTGCGTCGTACGCAATACCGAGTTTCACTAAACAACAATATGCTATTAAAACTATCTGTTATGAATAGTAATAACCACTTTTTGAAATTTTATAAATTTTATTTTTCAAAATGGACTTCATTTTTGGACTCAGAATATCGAAATTAGCCTAGGGTGAAATTTTGGTATTTTTCTGAAAACTTTCAATTTTTGATGAATAGTGAAACCACTAAGTGGTAGGTTAAAAACTGAATTTTGCATAAAACTTAATTTTACCGCTTCTGTGAATGGAATTTCGAAAATCCGACAGACACGGTTGATATCAGTAAGTAAAATGTGGTTCAATGAGATAAAAATGATTTTTGGTGAATAGTAACTTTTTACCTTTTTTACCGCGGTTAATAGTAAATAGGGTAACTAAGGGTAAATATGATATTAATATTACCCTAACACATGTCCTAATTCTATTGGACAAGTGTAATTCGACCAAAAACAAACTTAGGGATAAAATATGACCATTTAGGCCCACTTGGATTAGATTAGGACATTTATTATTAATTTATTTAAAGAAGGGTTAAAATAGTTAAAATCAAAGTTTAATAAGTAAATCATTTTTAATATGCGGTTATACATAATATAAATTCGATTGTAAATATTCATTAGAAAGATAAAATGATTTCCTACATGATGGTATTTTATTTCTAATTTTTAGACATCAAATAATTTAATTTATTTATGACACAATGATGATGCAGTAATTATCTTATTAATGAAATATTGACATAATTGATGTTATAAACACCAAAATAAATGTAATTTGAGACTTTTTATGAATTACACTAATTTTCTAGGTTAATATTATATATTATTGTTGATTTAATCAACTTGGTTCGAACATTTAATTCTGTTATGACTTTCACAAAAATCATATATCAAATAGTGTCAAATTGACACAAAATAGTTTTTAAATCAAATATTATATTATTAATTGTTATTTTATTCCTAAAAATATAAGGTTCGGCCAAATGACTTAGATAAGGATATGTATATTAATAATAAACAATTTTGGGTTCGTTTGGCATGTTATAGTAAGTGTATTAACCATATAGTGAAAGAAAACAAAAAGACATGGTAAAAGTTAAATTATTTAACTTAATGTTAAATCTAAATGATAAGGTTAAAATAGGAACCTAAACTTGTCTAAATTCTATTGTATGAGAGTATTTCTACCCTTCCCCACCTTATCTTCGAAATAAGACCCTTTGGAACCATTATAAACCGATTTTGACTTTAATATAAAATAATATTTTGAGATATTCCTAAGGTGCCCCTCTCCTCCCTTATAAAAGGGCACCTCCTCCCCCTCCTCCTCACACCAATTTGAGCACTCAAGCTCGGCCAACCCCTGCCATTTTCTCCTCCCCACATCCCTAGAATAATCCTAGAGTTCCTGGTCTTCTTCAAAGACCAATCTTAGTTCCCTAAGTGGAGGATTCAAAGAGGTGTTCCAAAGAAGAGGTAATATCCATTACCGATCTTTTCAATTTCTTTTGTCTTCAACTTCTTCTTCTTTAGTTGTTTCATGACAAAGTAATAACATCAGTATTACTTACATACTGATATGTTATTATAAATATGAAACAACCCTAATTCACCTTCTATCCATCCTATGGAAAAATGAAATCACCACGCGTGCGTACGTACGGAATACCGTCTCCACGCCGTGGTGTAATCTATTTTCCACCATCACCTTACAAGGATGGGTATAATGGTGTAATGAGTAACTATATATGATTATTATAAAGTAATATTGATACTGAAATAATATATTTATACTCCAATACAGTTCCACGATCATAGGAACGATATCATCACTCGTGCGTACGTACGGAATACCGTCTCCACGATGTGATGCGACTCGTTCTACATGATCATCATTACATAGTAATTATATAAATGAATTGAATGAATAAATATGATATATGTAACACTAATAACATTCTGGATATAAGGTATCTATAACCTTAAAAAAGAATAATAAGAATTTATTCGAAAAAACACGCATAAGAACAAAAGGCAATAAAGACCCGAGTAACAAGTAACAATGAAATATTACTAACAATAAGCTAAGAATATGACCATATATGATATCATATCAATATGTATGATTCTGGAATAAGTCAATAACATTATTTAAACCATTATACAGGAGCTTCGGACACGTACAAAGCAAATTGGACCTAAGGTAAGGGAAAATACCACAATCTCATTTTTATCCGAGATTGTTTATTCGTAAGTATTTACTGGGGTGTATTTTATCATCCACATCCATGTTACCTCAATATGTAATATTGTTTCCATCCACTTACAATGGTTTAAATCCTATTTTACCCTTCGGTGAGTTTTTAGTAAAAGATATGAAAGGAATCTTTTGCCGTTTTTCGTACGAGGTACTTTTTGACTTTTCCGACAAAAGTACGAAGAATGTTTTTTTTAACTTATATGACATGAATGGATTTTTTTAAAAACGTTATTTCCAAGAAGCTTCTTTTACAAGTTTTCAAGTTTATTTTTAATCAACTTCTTTTAGTTTATAATTGTATGACATGTTAAGAAAAGAAAAGTATTTTTAAAGAAGAAAGGATATTTTCCTCAAGAATGGAGTTCAAGTGTTTTATCAAAATTATTTTCCATATAAGATAATAAAGGGTTCTGTTTTTATCCCTATTATTACATTGATTTGATCATGTTGTGATGGAATTATTTTTATGAAATCCTTTATCTTATATGAATTGATTTATGATGTCATGATGTTTCAAGAATCCCATTTTGTTACATGTGTTATGTGATGATATATGTTTTATGATTATGTGGCACACATAAGAAAGGATTCATTATAAGATGGGTGGGACCTATATCTCCCTCCAATGCATTGGGTAAAGATTTTATATCTCATGAGATAGACATGGCTGGAACGGAAGGTTATTTCGGTTCAGTGATACAGGACTGAAACGAGGAGTGAACTCGGTTCAGAAATGGACTTTGTCCGCTAAGATAGTCTTGGCAATGAGTCATGACTAACAAGAAATGATTTTCCATGATTATGTGTGCATGCCACAAAGTTTCAAGTTTCATGTTATGATTATGGGGATCTCATTTTCACTTCTATGATTTATTCCATGTTAAGATATTATGATCTCTTTTGTAGGTTTTGGTTTTCAAAAAGATATGATATGATTTTTATTTCCTTTATTTGCCCTTGCTGAGCATTTGAGCTCACCCTTTTATGTTTTCTTTTCCCCAGGTCAGGAAGATGGATATTAAGTAGAATATGCTAAAAGGGACCCTAGATATGATGAAATAAATGGGAGACACTGTAGAAGATTTATGAACCAGTTGTTTATGTTTCCCAGTTTCTAAAGACACTATACCTATACGGTCCTTTGTGGTTTTGTCATATGTTGTAATAAGTGTGCTTAAATTTTGAAGTATTAACAATGTATGTAAAGTATGGGTCGTTATAGTTGGTATCAGAGGAAAGGTATAGTCAACCTTTGGAAACTAGGATGTGAAAGCCTTAGTAAGAACCCTAAGGATAAGTCTAAGCATAGAACACAATCTTGGTGTTTTAGAAATGGCCATGAATAACCTAGGATAAGACCTTAAGCATGAAAATTTTATTCTTGAATTATGTGGTTTTCCTATTATAATTAGTGTTGCTCACACTATTCTTCTTGGTTTTAGTCAATGGCTGGAACCCGAAGGAACCGTGTTAATACGGAATGCGATGGGCAATGCAATGATTGTCCCCCTGAGCAACCAAACGATATGGGAGCTGGAATGCAAAATCTTGTAGCCATGCTCACACAACTTTCTCAAGCTATGAATCATGCAGGATTTCCAAACGAGCAAAGGAGGGAGCAACATTCTGTTGAATCCTTCATGAGGCAGCGTCCACCTTATTTCAGCGGGTCTACTGATCCATTAATTGCTGAACAATGGATTAGTACTACTGAAAAGATATTTTCAGTTCTTCAATGTTCTGAACATGATAAAGTCATCCTAGCAGTGTATCGTTTGGAAGGAGATGCTGATCAATGGTGGAATCTTATTAAGAATACGAGGCAAAGGGATGAAATTGAGTCTATGGAATGGGACGAGTTCAAGAACTTATTTTTCAATAAGTACTTCCCTCGTATTCTCCGAACAAAGATGGAGAAAGAGTTTCTTGAACTAAAGCAAAGGGATGATGAATCTGTTGGTACCTATGAAGCAAATTTTACAAGACTTGCAAGGTACGCTTCTGGTATTATTATCCAACCTGAGAGTAAGATCGATCGATTCTTTAGTGGCTTAAAACCAAGTCTTCGAAGGGAGTTAGCCATAAGGGACTTCAATAGCTACGAGGAAATCGTTCGATGTGCTCTCAAAGTCGAGATGGAGATTGGAGTAACCCATCAGTCACATGGGTTTGATAAGAAGAGGAAGATGGAATTCAAAGGAAAATCTAATGAGCAAACTGAAAAGAAGATGAGCTTTCCCTTATGCTCAAAGTGTGGAAAGAAACATGGAGGGAGTTGTCTTAAAGGGACAAGTAAATGTTTTAAATGTGGAAAGGAAGGTCATCGGGCATTTGAATGTCGTGATAATGGGAAGAAGATGTCTAATGATTCAAACAAAGGAAGGGATACGCAGAATGATCCTACTACACTTCAATGTTTCAAGTGCAAGGAGATGGGGCATTATGCCAATCAATGCCCAAATCCAAGGGTTGATGATGATGGTCGACGTCAACAAAATCTTAAGGCTAAAGACAAAGGAAAGTCACATGCAATTTCTATCAGCGATGTGGAGTACGATAACGAAGTGGTGAAAGGTACACTTACCGTCCACTCTAAAGTAGTAAATGTTTTATTTGATTCTGGATCCACCCACTCTTTTATTTCTAAAGAATTTTCTAAGGGTATCACCGTATTACCTCAACAATTAGATGTTGAGTTATCTGTGACAACACCTAATGGCACATCAGTCGCATCAAAAGTTTATAATTCTTCTCCGATCGAAGTTTGTGGGAAAGTGCTTCCTGCAAATCTTATGATCCTTCCTTTAGTGGAATTTGATGTGATTCTTGGCATGGATTGGCTTTCTCTACATGGAGCTCATATCAATTTCCAAAGAAGGGAAGTCACATTTCATATTCAAGATCAATCTACGATCGTTTATCGATGCAAGGATGAATATAACCTTCCAGTGGAAATTTCTTCCATCTTATGGGTATTGATTCCACTAAATGAAGGTTATTTATCTCAAATGGTTGGTGAGAAACTTACGATTAAGAATATGCCCATTGTACGGGAGTTTGATGATGTCTTTCCGGAGGAATTACCGGGTCTTCCACCAAATCGTGAAGTTGAGTTTTCAATAGAACTCGTACCGGGCGCTTTGCCAATTTCAAAGACACCTTATAGAATGGCCCCAATTGAGTTGCAGGAATTGAAGAAGCAACTCCAAGAGAATCTTGATAAGGGATTCATACGCCCTAGTGCGTCACCTTGGGGAGCACCTGTTCTATTTGTTAAGAAGAAAGATGGATCAATGAGACTCTGCATTGATTATCGAGAACTTAACAAGATCACTATCAAGAACAAATATCCTCTCCCACGCATTGATGACTTATTTGACCAACTACGCGGAGCTCAATACTTTTCTAAGATTGATCTTCGTTCAGGGTATCATCAATTAAGGGTCAAAAGGGAGGATATACCAAAGACGGCTTTCCGTACAAGGTATGGACACTATGAATTTATAGTGATGCCATTTGGTCTTACTAATGCCCCTGCTATCTTCATGGATCTAATGAATAGAGTCTTTAGAGACTATCTTGATCAATTTGTGGTAGTCTTTATAGATGATATTCTTTTCTATTCAAAGAGCAAGGAAGAGCATGAAGATCACTTGAGAATTATATTAAAGACCCTGAGAAAGGAGAAGCTTTATGCCAAATTTACCAAGTGTGAATTTTGGCTTCAAAAAGTTGCATTTTTGGGTCACATAATCTCAAAAGAGGGGATATCCGTGGATCCAGCAAAAACAGAGGTTATCGAAAGATGGTCAAGACCAACAACAGTAACTGAGATCCGGAGTTTTCTTGGTTTGGCTGGATATTATCGACGTTTTGTAAAGGATTTTTCACGATTATCCAATCCACTCACCAAATTGACTCGGAAAGGAGTTAAGTTTGTCTGGACAGAGGAATGTGAAGAGAATTTCAAGGAGTTGAAAAGAAGGTTATCCAGTGCACCTGTGCTCACACTGCCTTGTAGTGGAGAAAGGTTTGTGATCTACAGTGATGCATCCAAGAAGGGATTGGGGTGTGTTCTTATGAAAAATGATATGGTGATAGCTTATGCCTCACGACAGTTGAAAATCCATGAGCAAAATTACCCAACACATGATTTGGAGTTGGCTGCGGTAATCTTTGCATTAAAGATTTGGAGGCATTACCTTTATGGTGAAAGGTGTGATATCTATACTGATCATAAAAGTTTAAAGTATATTTTCACACAAAAGGAGTTGAATATGCGTCAAAGAAGATGGTTGGAGCTGATTAAGGATTATGACTGCTCAATCCATTACCACCCTGGGAAAGCAAACAAGGTGGCAGATGCATTAAGTCGACAAGACCATGCTAGTTTATCCATGATGAGGATCACAAAAGATCCAATATTTATGGATTTACAAAGGATGGATCTTGGAATTATAATGGAAGGGGAAAAATCTTATCTTTCTCAAATGAATGTTCAACCATCTATACATGTGAAGATTAAAGAGGCACAGAAAGAATATGTCGAGTTACAAAAGAAGGTGAGAAATGTTCCTGAATTCAACCTTGATTGTGATGGGATAATAAAGTTCAGGAATCGGGTTTGTGTTCCTCCCATCCCCGAATTAAAGAAGGAGCTGCTGGATGAGGCTCATAGTTCTTCATTCTCAATCCATCCTGGAAGCACGAAGATGTATAGGGACCTGAAAGAGTACTTCTGGTGGGATGGCATGAAAAGAGATGTTGCTGAATATGTCTCTCGATGCTTGGTTTGTCAACAAGTTAAAGCTGAGAGACAGAAGTCTAAGGGGATGTTACAACCATTACCCATACCCGAATGGAAATGGGAAAACATCACTATGGACTTTGTCACGGGACTTCCTAAAACATCCAAAGGCAATAATGCTATTTGGGTCATAGTTGATCGTCTTACAAAGTCTGCACACTTCATTGCTATTAGAGAGGATTTCTCTCTAAATCAGCTTGCCAGGATATATGTAAAGGAAGTGGTAAGATTGCATGGAGTACCACTTTCTATTATATCTGATCGGGATCCGAGATTTACCTCGAAGTTCTGGCGAAGTCTTCAGCATACTCTGGATACAGAGTTGAGTTTCAGCACTGCTTATCATCCTCAGACAGACGGTCAGTCTGAGAGAAAAATTCAAACCCTAGAAGATATGTTGAGAGCTTGCTCTATGGATTTCAAAGGAGGTTGGGATCAACACCTACCTTTGGTGGAATTTTCTTATAATAATAGCTTTCACTCCAGTATTCAGATGGCTCCTTATGAAGCTCTCTATGGAAAGAAATGCAGGACTCCAACTTGCTGGGATGAAGTTGGGGAAAGAAAGCTATTAGGACCTGATCTCGTTGATGAAATGGCAGAGAAGATCAGATCTATTCAACAACATATAAGAACAGCTCAGAGTCGACAGAAAAGTTATGCCGACAACCGAAGAAAAGACCTAGAGTTTGAAGTGGGTGATAAAGTGTTCTTACGAATATCTCCCTGGAAGAGGGTTATGAGATTTGGAAAGAAGGGGAAGTTGAGCCCTAGATATATCGGTCCTTTCGAAATACTGGATCGTGTTGGGAAGGTAGCTTACCGATTGGCGCTTCCACCGAATCTCTCTCAAGTTCACGATGTGTTCCATGTATCTCTCCTGAGAAAGTACATACCAGATCCTTCACATGTACTCAGCTCAGAAGTTGTACCGCTGGAGCAAGATCTTTCTTATGAAGAACAGCCGATAGAGATTTTGGATCGTAGCGAAAAAGTCCTACGAAACAAGACCACTCGCTTGGTGAAAGTTTTATGGAGGAACCACCAACTTGAAGAAGCTACATGGGAGCTTGAGGATATGATGAGGGAGAAGTATCCTCATCTGTTTGTTACAAAGTGACGAATTTCGAGGGCGAAATTATTTTTAAGGGGGGTAGAATGTAACACCCGAGACTTTTATGTTATAAAAATCATCAAAGGAATCTTTTTCTATACAACACTTGTTTGGCTTGCTTTACACGCAATCGCGACCTTCCTCGATAGCTTGCGTCGTACGCAATACCGAGTTTCACTAAACAACAATATGCTATTAAAACTAGCCGTTATGAATAGTAATAACCACTTTTTGAAATTTTATAAATTTTATTTTTCAAAATGGACTTCATTTTTGGACTCAGAATATCGAAATTAGCCTAGGGTGAAATTTTGGTATTTTTCTGAAAACTTTCAATTTTTGATGAATAGTGAAACCACTAAGTGGTAGGTTAAAAACTGAATTTTGCATAAAACTTAATTTTACCGCTTCTGTGAATGGAATTTCGAAAATCCGACAGACACGGTTGATATCAGTAAGTAAAATGTGGTTCAATGAGATAAAAATAATTTTTGGTGAATAGTAACTTTTTACCTTTTTTACCGCGGTTAATAGTAAATAGGGTAACTAAGGGTAAATATGATATTAATATTACCCTCACACATGTCCTAATTCTATTGGACAAGTGTAATTCGACCAAAAACAAACTTAGGAATAAAATATGACCATTTAGGCCCACTTGGATTAGATTAGGACATTTATTATTAATTTATTTAAAGAAGGGTTAAAATAGTTAAAATCAAAGTTTAATAAGTAAATCATTTTTAATATGGGGTTATACATAATATAAATTCGATTGTAAATATTCATTAGAAAGCTAAAAAGATTTCCTACATGATGGT
Organism: Viscum album; assembly: GCA_963277665.1. Taxonomy (NCBI): domain Eukaryota; kingdom Viridiplantae; phylum Streptophyta; class Magnoliopsida; order Santalales; family Viscaceae; genus Viscum; species Viscum album. The sequence goes on from OY728154.1 coordinate 91,470,688, forward strand.
ATTTTATTTGTAATTTTTAGACATCAAATAATTTAATTTATTTATGACACAATGATGATGTAGTAATTATCTTATTAATGAAATATTGACATAATTGATGTTATAAACACCAAAATAAATGTAATTTGAGACTTTTTATGAATTACACTAATTTTCTAGGTTACTATTATATATTATTGTTGATTTAATCAACTTGGTTCGAACATTTAATTCTGTTATGACTTTCACAAAAATCATATATCAAATAGTGTCAAATTGACACAAAATAGTTTTTAAATCAAATATTATATTATTAATTGTTATTTTATTCCTAAAAATCTAAGGTTCGGCCAAATGACTTAGATAAGGATATGTATATTAATAATAAACAATTTGGGGTTCGTTTGGCATGTTATAGTAAGTGTATTAACCATATAGTGAAAGAAAACAAAAAGACATGGTAAAAGTTAAATTATTTAACTTAATGTTAAATCTAAATGATAAGGTTAAAATAGGAACCTAAACTTGTCTAAATTCTATTGTATGAGAGGATTTCGACCCTTACCCACCTTATCTTCTAAATAAGACCCTTTGGAACCATTATAAACCGATTTTGACTTTAATATAAAATAATATTTTGAGATATTCCTAAGGTGCCCCTCTCCTCCCTTATAAAAGGGCACCTCCTCCCCCTCCTCCTCACACCAATTTGAGCACTCAAGCTCGGCCAACCCCTGACATTTTCTCCTCCTCACATCCCTAGAATAATCCTAGAGGTCCTGGTCTTCTTCAAAGACCAATCTTAGTTCCCTAAGTGGAGGATTCAAAGAGGTGTTCCAAAGAAGAGGTAATATCCATTACCGATCTTTTCAATTTCTTTTGTCTTCAACTTCTTCTTCTTTAGTTGTTTCATGAAAAAGTAATAACATAAGTATTACTTACATACTGATATGTTATTATAAATATGAAACAAACCTAATTCACCTTCTATCCATCCTATGGAAAAATGAAATCACCACGCGTGCGTACGTACGGAATACCGTCTCCACGCCGTGGTGTAATCTATTTTCCACCATCACCTTACAAGGATGGGTATAATGGTGTAATGAGTAACTATATATGATTATTATAAAGTAATATTGATACTGAAATAATATATTTACACTCCAATACATTTCCACGATCATAGGAACGATATCATCACTCGTGCGTACGTACGGAATACCGTCTCCACGATGTGATGCGACTCGTTCTACATGATCATCATTACATAGTAATTATATAAATGAATTGAATGAATAAATATGATATATGTAACACTAATAAAATTCTGGATATAAGGTATCTATAACCTTAAAAAAGAATAATAAGAATTTATTCGAAAAAACACGCATAAGAACAAAAGGCAATAAAGACCCGAGTAATAAGTAACAATGAAATATTACTAACAATAAGCTAAGAATATGACCATATATGATATCATATCAATATGTATGATTCTGGAATAAGTCAATAACATTATTTAAACCATTATACAGGAGCTTCGGACACGTACAAAGCAAATTGGACCTAAGGTAAGGGAAAATACCACAATCTCATTTTTATCCGAGATTGTTTATTCGTAAGTATTTACTGGGGTGTATTTTATCATCCACATCCATGTTACCTCAATATGTAATATTTTTTCCATCCACTTACAATGGTTTAAATCCTATTTTACCCTTTGGTGAGTTTTTAGTAAAAGATATGAAAGGAATCTTTTGCCGTTTTTCGTACGAGGCACTTTTTGACTTTTCCGACAAAAGTACGAAGAATGTTTTTTTTTAACTTATACGGCATGAATGGATTTTTTTAAAAACGTTATTTCCAAGAAGCTTCTTTTACAAGTTTTCAAGTTTATTTTTAATCAACTTCTTTTAGTTTATAATTGTATGACATGTTAAGAAAGAAAAGTATTTTTAAAGAAGAAAGGATATTTTCCTCAAGAATAGAGTTCAAGTGTTTTATCAAAATTATTTTCCATCTAAGATAATAAAGGGTTCTGTTTTTATCCCTATTATTACATTGATTTGATCATGTTGTGATGGAATTATTTTTATGAATTCCTTTATCTTATATGAATTGATTTATGATGTCATGATGTTTCAAGAATCCCATTTTGTTACATGTGTTATGTGATGATGTATGTTTTATGATTATGTGGCACACATAAGAAAGGATTCATTATAAGATGGGTGGGACCTATATCTCCCTACAATGCATTGGGTAAAGATTTTATATCTCATGAGATAGACATGGCTGGAACGGAAGGTTATTTCGGTTCAGTGATACAGGACTGAAACGAGGAGTGAACTCGGTTCAGAAATGGACTTTGTCCGCTAAGATAGTCTTGGCAATGAGTCATGACTAACAAGAAATGATTTTCCATGATTATGTGTGCATGACACAAAGTTTCAAGTTTCATGTTATGATTATGGGGATCTCATTTTCACTTCTATGATTTATTCCATGTTAAGATATTATGATCTCTTTTGTAGGTTTTGGTTTTCAAAAAGATATGATATGATTTTTATTTCCTTTATTTGCCCTTGCTGAGCATTTGAGCTCACCCTTTTATGTTTTCTTTTCCCCAGGTCAGGAAGATGGATATTAAGTAGAATATGCTAAAAGGGACCCTAGATATGATGAAATAAATGGGAGACACTGTAGAAGATTTATGAACCAGTTGTTTATGTTTCCCAGTTTCTAAAGACACTATACCTATACGGTCCTTTGTGGTTTTGTCATATGTTGTAATAAGTGTGCTTCAATTTTGAAGTATTAACAATGTATGTAAAGTATGGGTCGTTATAGTATTCATAATAATATAAATATGGATTTGAACTTCATTATAACTTATCACCCCCAAAATGATATCCAATCTGAGTGGACTATTTAGAAACTTGTGGAGATGTTGGGATAATTCTTGATAGAATTCAAAGTATGATGCGATCAACATCATACTCTAGTCAAGTTGTCATAAAAAATAGATTTAATTAAATATTCTAAATGGATCTATATGAATCCATTTATTGGAAGATATCTATAAAACTTATGTGTTGTGATGAAGTTGTTGAATGGATGTTTTTGGGACTTGAAATAGTTAATGAAATAGTAAAAAGTCAAGACCATTAATCAGTAAATCAGGAAATATTAGATTTGAAAAAAAAATCTATGTCGATAACTTTTAGAGAGACCAACAGTTTTATGTTGGAGATAATTTGTTCCTCTACATATTTATATATAATAGAGTCATGATATTTGAGAATAAGGGAAAGTTAAACCCCAAAAACATCATCCCCTTTGAGATTATTTATTCTATTGAAGTTTTAACCTATCGATTAGCACTAACACCAACCTTGTATAAACTATATGATGTTTTCCATGTATCCCTCTTTAAAAAGTACATATCATATCACTCACATATACTCAACCCGAATATGGTACATTTGAAGCATGATATTTCTTATGAGGGGAACCCAATGAAAATATTGAGTTGTACACACAAAGTTCTAATAAAAAAAAGACAACTCACCAAGTCAAAGTACTATGGTGGAACCATAAGTATGAGGAGGAGACATTAAAACTAGATGAATTAATGAATCATATGTACCCTCACCTATTTTCACCATAGTGTGTAAAAACAATTTGAGGATAAAATTTATTAAGTGGGGGAAATGTAATAACCCAAAATTTTATCAATGAAATTTTCCTTCTTATTATATAATTGCATTGTATTTAGTAATGTAGTGTTATATAAATAACATGAACCACATGATAAAACCAAAAATACTTTATTATATTAATTTTAACATTACATTTAGAGAATAAAAACGACCATAAGAATTGATGTTGTTACAATTGGAAAAAAATTGAAAATAAGACAACTATAATATGAAAATTTGGATCTGATCAATCCCCCAGAATAATCACACTCATGAACAACATTGTATAAATGAAACAGAATATTATTAATGAAAAATTCAGTCTGAAAATGAAAATATATAACCTTTTCAGAAAAAATATGTTGTTGAATAATGAATGAAATATGAGCTATTTATAAAAAATAAGGAACCCATGTAACCATTACTAATATAACTTTTGGAATAGTAATATCATCATTAGAGTGGTAATATGACTATTAGGAATAGTAACCTAACTGTTAGAATAGTATCCTCAACTATGGAAGTGTAAAATAATATTTAGGTATCTTATAAACTAAAAATATGGAATATTTATATCATGATACAGATAAATAAATGTTCTAAATATGATTGAATAAGTGATTTTATTTTTCAAAAACATATTTGTTTTATTTTAATTTTTATAAAAAATGAAAAAAAAATTAACTAAAATTTATTTTCATAAAATATTTTTATAAAAAAATATAAAGTTTCATTATAGTGATAATATAATTTTATGAGACCTTCAGTAATTTTTCAAAGGGTTGGAAAATTGATCATAATATTAAAATTGGTATTTTTCATATAAATAAGGATTTCATTTAAAATTTAAATTTATCATAATTAAAAAATTGTTTTCATGAAATTTATTTAATTTTTGGAATCTCTAGGTAAAAAAATGTTTAGGGTTAATTTTTTGTATTTTTATAAAATAATTGATTTTTGTTTGAATGGTGAAATATGAAAAAATGTGGTATATGACATTATAAGTTAAATACATGATTAATTGTAGAAGATGTTATGTAAAAAAATTATTTAAAAATCACATGCTCTAATTTCTCAATATAGTCATAAGAATTAATGGTATTGTTAGTCTTTATCCAAAATGATAAACTAATGAATATAATATTCAAAAAACCTATCTCCTTCCCTTATAAATACCAGCCCTCGCCACCCCTTTTCCTCACACATTGTAAATTATTTACCTTAAAAAATATTTGTAAAATTATATCCCCATATCTCCCCCAAATCCCTATAATCTTTTGAATACTCAAAATACCAATCCTAGGTACACTAACGGGAATCCTAAGAGGAGATATATATAGGAAAATATAATGCCCTCAACCAAACATTTAAATATTAATTCCTACTCATCATCCAAAAAAATTCCTTATAAGATGACATAATGACTCTAGTATCATAAATATACTATAATTTTATTGTTTTAATGTAATATCTATCATATATCCTCTTCTCTTCTCCACTGATTCTAAAAATGAAAATGTTGTTCATGTTATGGTATGTTCACTGCCTTCATTAACAACATACTTATTTTTCTCCACCACCTTCAAGGATGGTTATAAGAATATTATTATGGTTAAATATTATGATAATAATCATATAATAATTTATTTCATTTTTTAGAATATATTATATAAAATGAATGTTGTTCATGATGGTCAGTAAAACCACCTAAATGAACAAACATTATAACATTTTCATTTATACTAAATGAATTGTACCTATATTAGAAAACATATGGATATTAAGGAATATTTAAATTTATATAAGGAAATTAATATCATTTAATTTAACTTCTGAATTTTTAGCTCCATTTGATAATAAATTAAATAATTATACACAAGTGAGCCAACCTTGGAACCAGGAAATGAATGCCATCAAAAAAAGGAAAATAAAATTTATATATCATAGAAATGGTTATAAATGAACATAATATAATTATTATAAATTATATATATATATATGGAAACTTTAATTAATTAAGTTATTAATGAATCCAATTTGATTACTTAGGATCTTAAGTGCAAATGAAGTGTGATTCTGGACCTAAGGTAAGGGATCTCTCTTAAACACCTTTTTTTTGGGTTATGACCTATCTCTCTCTAACTATCTTTATATATATATTTCAAATTATTAAATAATTTTAATTTATGTACATATTTATATTACAAATATATATATATATTTATTATTATTATTATCCCTTCCTTTGATATAGTTACACATTCCTTATGTTTTTTCTCAAAGCTATCTTTAAAAAACCCCAATTAAAGGGAAATTTTCTATCCTTTAATCTTTTATATAACACTCTTTAAATCCTTTATTCCCACTCATTATTTAATTTAATAAATGAATATTTTAGGGAAAATAATTCTATTTTATCTCTCATTTTCATATAATTTCAATTTTTGTGTTGTACCACTCTCTTTTTCATTGTGTTTTCATGATCACAAACACTTACCTATATTTCTAACAGTATAACTTTTAGTGATTTTCAAAGTTTAATTTCAAAATAAAACAGTGTAATTAAATTTAATTATAAATATCCTTTTAATTATTGTTAAATTCTTGTTCATTATTCATTTAATATTTGAAATCCTTTATAGCATCTTGAAATTTCCTTAGAAGCCATTGAAGTGAAGTTGAGGTGGTCGTGGTTTAAGAGAATGATTTGAGGAAATCACTGACTAGTTGATAGATTATCCAATGAACTTATATTATATTTAAATTTCATTATCCATCTGCTATAAAGTAGTGGATAGGTGATAGAGATCATCTAGCAGCATTGAGTTTCAGGTTTCCCAGCAATTACCTATTGGTGTCTACTATGAATCAGGCTGAGTCACAACAGATGCAGCGAGGTAGCATTAATTATGGTTAAAAGACCATAAGGTAAGTCTTCTATTCCTTCATAACTCTGTGAATTTAAAAGCATTCACAATAATTTTGAAGCTTATAAAATTACTCCCTTGGACTCTTACAGCAGAACACTGATTATAACACTTTCTTCCATCAATGAAAAACTACTATACTTCTCAATCATCTCAAATAACCAATCATCTAACTTCTTAACTACCTTTATCAAATGACTCTCACTTTTCAAAAGTTAGGGATGAGTTCCTTGGATACTGATGAAGCTCAAAAGTGTGATCACAAACCACAATTTTGAGAGAAACTTTTCTTGGTCACTTATAAGAGTAATGGATTTATACTATTAACCTCTCAAGTTGAGGGGTGGATATGTATGGGCACACAACATGGTATTTCAAAACTCCTTATCAATTGTGTTTGACTTCTTTTTACTATTTCCACTTTTCATAATTTAACATCTATTTACAGACTTCCATAAATTTGGTTTAGTAATTTCCATGATTAAATTAATTTGATATTATTTTTGATAAATTCAAATCAAATTTATTAACTATTTATTAATAAATTTCTCACTTTAATTTTATTATTATTTGTTTCCTAAATTAATTTTTGTTAAGGTAAATTCACCCCCCTTTATCCATATTTCTTGGACTTGCAATTGGTATCATAGTGGTGATTTGTTTTTTATCCAAAATATATTATTTTAAAAAAATTATTTCAATATTGGTTTTCAACTCTGATTGATTTCAAAGCAATATTTTCTATGGAATCTAATTTAAATTCTCATGATCCTATTTTTTATGGCATCAACTATTACATTAGAGGAATCATATGTCAAATTTCCCAGGTAGTATTAGTTATCCTGCATAGAAAATCATAATGAATGAGTACGTTCCCACTAAAGAATATAAAGAAAAATGGACTCTTGAAGATGTTAATAATTTTAAACTAAATATCAAAGTTATGAATTTCTTGCATTCTTATATTAGTAGAAATATATTTAATCATGTTTATTCTTGAAAAAACTTCTAATTAAAGTTTGAAATTATTATAAGTCACGCATGAAAGAAAAAAATAAAATAAAGAACAATGGATTATATATTTATCATTAAGATTTTGAATTTTTCTCTATGAATTATATTGAATTGATTACAATAATATTTATGAGATTTTCTTGTAGAGAAAAAATTATTGGTTTTACCTAGTTCCTAGACTCCCAAATTCATAGTCATTCCAGAAGATAAATATATGAAAAATATATTGGTTGGGGAACGCATTGGCTCCCTAATGACATATGAATTAAAATTTAAATGATAAGGAAGAAAATGAATCCAAATAAGTAATAAAATAATCACCTTCAGATATACTAATGATTAAAAATATGAAGGTGAGGTTTTATACCATACTCAACTTTCCATAAATATGTACAAATTCTTCCAAAATAAGAACTTCCACAAGTGATCCAAAATTTCAAATCAAAACAAATAACCAAAAGTAACGTGCTACAAATATAAAAAGAAATGTTCCATCAAGCTAAAGATCCCCATCTGTAAGAAGAATCAGAAAGAAACGAAACAATGTAAAAAGGTTTTTAAATTCAAAACATGGATTAAAAGTGATGTACCCATGGATTCAACTTTCTAATTGACATAAAGTGACTCTATACCAAAGTTTATTTATGTAAAATGTTGAAAAATATGTCATGGTTAGTACCCCTATTATTATTTCATCCTCACCTTATTCTTCTCCTACTTATTCTCCTCTACCTTATGCTTTCTCCTTTAGTCACCTAAATTATGAAGAAATAAAATAATCTTTAATTAAACTTGAAAATGGTTTTCATTAATTCTCATATTTATACTTATAACTCAAAAATAAACATAAGAAAGTGGTTCAAGAAAAAAATCTCCAAAAAGAAAAGGATATTGTCTTCAAGGAAAAGGAAGATCTCATCATGAAAATAAAAAATCAACTAGATCTTGATAAACATAAATCCACCATAAAATACAACTAAAATTCCCTTTTAAAATTCACTCAAGTTGAAAAACATTTAAATAAAATATTAGTTTCTCAAAAACCTAGAAAATATTGGGTCACATTTATTTAATCCAATCATGGAAGAACCTATAAATATCTAAGGAGAACTACCTTTTTTAAGGCTTATCACATTTTTAAAATTTAAATTATTGAAAAAGAATCTGTCATTTAATCTAGGAATCTAATTGTGAAAATTCATGATACAAAAGACCAAATTGAATTCATCTTCCAATTTTTCCAAAAGAAAATATCATGTTATAAAAATATGGATTCCAAAATCATTATTGGATAATAAAAAAACCCAAGTTTTTTTATACCAAAACCTTAAATCATTAATTTTTGAAGTAAAAGTGTCTTTTGAGAAAAATCCAACATTATGGTACCTTGATTGTAGTTTCTCAAGACACATATGTGGTTAGCTCTCCAAATTCAATTAAATCACAAAACTAAAAGTGTTCATATCAATTTTAATGATAATTTTAAGGGTAAGATAATCAATTAATTTACTATCAGTTTTTCTATCCCAGCCCTAACAAACAAATTAATTATTAAAAGGATTGAAATAAAATGTTCTAATCATTAGTCTATTATGTGACAATGGTTTTAAAATTTCTATTTAAAATTATTTTTTAAAAAGTTTTTAACTCAAAATTATAACTTTTATTCACTGGTTATAGATTTCAAAATATGTATAAAATTAATTTAAAATATCTTTCTAACCAAACTATAGAATTTTTTAGTAGACAAGTGAGATTCATGGATTTTTCATATATTTTTTGATCATTTCAATAATCAACATGTTATAAAACTCAATTTTTATAGGTTAAAGATCTTCTCAAATTTTATTTTAATGATGATATGGTTTGTAAAACATTTTAATGTGGTGAGAAACAAAATTAATCTTTTAAATCCTAAAAAATCATATTTAAAATATATTTAATTAATTATCTAAATATTTTTATTACTTCTCTAATTTAAAGTCTTGGAGAAAAATACAAAACTTTCAAAAAAAATTGAAAACATTAAAAGGTTTAAATGGATATATATCTTGTCTCCCAAATGTAATGTTTTTAAATACTTTATCATGTTTTCTAAAAAGGTTAAAAATTAAAAGATATTTTAAATTATTTCAATTAAATGTGATCATGGTTGAGAATTTGATAATAACTAATTTAATGATTTATTTTCTTATGAAGGCTATAATAAAACTTTTTCTAATCCTTGAAATCCTAAAAAAATGGATAGTAGATAGGTGAAATCAATCAATAAAATAAATTTATTTAACTCTTTAAAATGAATTTTATCATCCAAAATATTTTTAGGTTGATGGAATGAATACTGCATGTTATTTCATTAATCGCATTCACATAAGATATTTTCTTAAGAAAACATCTTATAATCTATGGTTTAATAAAAAAACCATAGTCATATATTTCAAAAAATTTGGTTGAAACTTTTTTTTAAATAAAATAAAATATTTTAAAATGTTTTTCTAAATTTGATGAAGGTATATTTCTTGGGTACTCCAACTCAAGAAAGGTATACTTTGTCTTCCAAAAAAGTACTAAATAGTGAAATAATTAATCCATGTTGTTTTCTATAAAATTATTCCAAAACCTATTTCTTAAAATTTATTTGAAAATAATGTTTTAAATAAAAATTTTCAAGATAATGAAGTTGAAGAGGAATAAGAATCTCCTTTAAATTATTTCTCTAAAGTATTCAAAAAATCTAAAAACCATCCCCTTTAAAATGTCTTCGGTGATTTACAAGTAGGAACTCATACTCATATATTGTTCTTAAAAAAGGTTGCACACCATTGCTTTATCTATCACATAGAACCCTAAATCAATAATGATTCTCTTAATGATGGAAATTGGGTACTTACCCTGAAAAAGTAACTAAATCAATTCAATATAAATGATTTATAGACTCCCATGGAAAGACAAAATGATCATTACATTTCTGAATCTAAATGGGGTTTTGGAAATTAATTATATGATTCTTGTAATATCACTAGAAATAAAGCTCATTTAGTTTACAAATCTTATGATCCCTAATAATTAATTGACTATGGTGAAACTTTGTCACCTTTTTCTCGGTTAGAATCTATTATAATATTTTTGGAATTCACCTCTCGTATAAATTTAAAACTCTTTAAAATTTATGTGAAAAGTTATTCTCTAAATGGTTTTATTTTGGAAAATGTTTTTTGGAATGAACACCTAAATTTGGAAATCCAGTTTTTCCAAATTATATTTTCAAACTATTAAAATATCTTTATTGTTTAAAACAATTCCCTCAAGCTTGCTATAAACATCTTACAAATTATCTTATTTAAAATAGTTTTAATGGGAAAATCCAATAAAATATATTTCTAAACTACCTATCAAATGATTTATTAGTCACTAAAATTTACATTGATGATGTGATTTTTGGCTCTACTAGTGAATCTATCTATTTTGAATTTTCTAATTTAATGTAAAGGGAATTTGAGATAAGCTTTAAGGGTGAACTAAAATTCATTCACAATTTTTAAATTTCTCAAAAAAATTGTGGAATATTTTTAAACCTAGTAAAATTCACCAATGAAATCTTAAAATGTTTCAGAATGGATCATGATAAGTAAATTAGTACACCCCAGAGTATAATTTATAAGATAACATTGGATGAAGCTAGTAAAATGGTCGCCAAAAAGCTTTGTAGAATTATGATAGGCATTCTACTTTACCTTATTGTGACATAGCATGATATCATGTTCTTTGATTTTATATGTTCTCAGTTTCAATTAAATATAAAATAAACTCATCTCAAATATGTGAAAAAATGATTTTTTTGGTATTCAAAAGTATCTAAAAAATTGGGGAGTTTTATACAAAAGGAACCTATTTTGAATTGAATTCTTTTCCAGAATATAATTTTAAAGGATTATAACCTTATAGAAAAACTATTAGTGGAACTTGATATCTATTAGGAAATTGTATCATCTCATGGAGTAGTAAGAAGAATAATTTCATTTCATTTTCTATAGTCGAAGTGGAATACATTGTTGTTGGGAGTTGTTGTGCCCAAATTCTATTGATGCAACACACTATATTGGATTTTATGCTTACATTTTCCCATATCCCAATAAAGTTTGATAATATTAGTTCCATTAATATCTCTAAAAATCATATCTAGCACTCTCACACCAAATATATTAACCTTCGATGCCATTTCTTAAGAAATCGCTTCCAAAAAGGTGATATCTTATTGGATTTTATCCCAAAGGAATATCAACTCACTGATATTTTTAATAAAACTTTAGCCCTTGATCATTTTAAATTCATTAAATGTGAATTAGAAATGATTCTATTTTGACATTATTTATTTTTTATATGTCTATCTTGTGTATTTTTTTTAAAAAATATTAATTCAAAAAAAATGTTTTTAAATATTCAATTTATTTTTTTATATTTTTATTCTATCTTGTATTTGATCCCTTTATCTCATATATGTTATCATTTTATGGGGATCCTTATCTATTTTAATTCATAAATTTTACTTAAGATATATATTTTATTTTAATAATTAATTAATTATTTCTTTTCAAAAATGTTTTCTATTTTTTTTAGAATTTCAAAATCATATTTTCAAAAAAATAATATAAGTACTTTTTATTAATATAGTTTTTAAAAGTATCTATATTACTTTACTTTTTCAAATATTTTTCATTTTTAAAAATCATAAAATTATTTTTTTTATACTTCTTTAAAAAATGTTTTTTATGTCTCTTAAAGAAGATTAATGATGAGTAAAAATTTACCATATATTATTGTCTCTATGATTTTTATTTTAACTTATCTTTAATGGAATAAAAATAAAATAACATATCCAAAGTTTTATTTGATCAAAATAATTTCTTCATAAATATAATTTCATTAAATAAATAAATCAATAAATATAAATTCTTTTGTTGTGGAAAAGTGATGTCATGGTAAAGGTATGTAAAATTTTGTTTTCTTCATATATTCTTATTTATGTTTCCTTATTCTTTCTTATTTATCTTATCTTTTTCCTTTTAATACTCCTTTACTTCTTTCTTCCATTATACTTTCAACTCTCTCACTCTAATGATAACATTATTTTGGGTGTTTTAGAAGTTAAAAGGTGTTTAAAAAATATTTTTTTATCTCTTACACTTATTTTTCAAAATTTATTTTTTTTCAAATATTGATCGCATTGTCGAGCGTGTCAAATTAGTTGTTTATTTTTAACTAGAATTTCTGCAGTATAGCAGCAACCCTAGGTCATCTCTCCACAGATCCTTAGATCACTAATTTAAAAAGCAGGTTCTGATTATGTTGACAAAATTGAAATTAAGTTAAATGGTTGGGGGGTCTATGATTTTTAAATAGAAATTTAAACTATACTACTAAGTGAGAGAAACTGGTTGGAGAAATTGTGATCAACCCGGGTAAATGTCCCTTGATGCTCAATCTGTCATCGCTCTCAAGGGAATGAAAAGGATAATTGATTACTTGATTTTATACCCACTGAAACCAGTAGTATGTGAGTTCTTACTAGGTTACCACCTATAATTTGATCGATCAATGTTATTGATTATCAGCGACCGCTCATAATCAATAAAACTATGTTGATGTAAGAACCGAACTCAATCAAGGCATCACATCAACAACGTGATGAGATGTATAGATTTGGATATTTATAAAAATTTATCTCAATAAAAAAACATGCATATTCATGGGTTATAACTTCTGGATATCATCAAACAAGTCAATTCAAAAGCAAACTCGTGAAAGAGAAGAGGTGAGAAAAGAGGCAAACGTACTCAAATCATCACAGGATCCGGGTTATGCATGGAAGCACAAGGATTATTGTTCCTTTGATTTATATTTAATCATACCAGAATAAACAAAAATTTATAAGGTAAAAATTAATAACAATAGACAACAAACCTGGAAATTAAATCACCTTACGAAGATTACAAATGTAGAGCTCGGGATTACAACAATGGACACCCCCAAGTTGATCACTAAGAAACTTAGAAGTACATGAGGGAGAAGGGAACTAAAATAAATGAAATAAGCTCTCAAATTCAACTCACATTCACCCATGGTAGTGCCACCTGAGATAATGGGTATGAGAGGTTTTTTTATGGACATACACATCACACTTTCCACAAAATAAGTCAAGTGCCTAAGAGACTAGGTCACTATTCAGGGCAGACTTTTCACTCCATCTATATCCGGATGGTTGACTGAACAAAACGCGTTCAAATGACCTGAAATTCGGTGACAGGGTGGAACATCAAGTTATCTGTCCATGGGAGGTAGATTCAGCCCAATTGGATCTCCGAGGCCCGAGTTATGGCCCAAATAAAAAAGGGTCATCAAATCTGGTTCGCCCAGAATTGTTTCACATTGTGGGCCTATTATGGGCCTTTAAATGGGAGAATTGGGTTCCATGGTCTTCTAGAGAAATGTATCCCACTAAATTTTACATTCATACACCAATTTGTAGTCCAATGGAATGCACATAGTATCCACAGTATATATTTATGTCCACAAAAATGTTTGGGCCCTTGCGCAGTTTGGCCCGTTTTGCTTGATTTCCATCGTGGGCTCTCTGAATCACCTCCTCCTATAATTTAAACACTTAAACAAGTAAGATTTACCTATTAAATAGTAATAAACATTATCTAATTGAATCAAATAGTAAGTTAAATTTATTATTATACTTGGAATATTCATTACAAAACTAGTTTAAAACAATAGTATAAGTGTGGAATAAAATAGTGAATCGTGGTACGATCACACCCTCACACCTAAACATTTACACTCCTGGGAAAAGTCACATATCCCAATAAAATATTGCATATATAAATATTTCCAACATCATGAAGATTTATCATTTGAAGAAATTTTATTTAATGTAAAGTGATCAATGCACGAACCACACCAAGGAGTTCTTCTTAATGAAAATAGAAAAAGATGTCTCATAAATCATATCATAGAAAAATTCAAAAAGATTCATGATACCAAATTGAGCAAGGAATATAAAAGTCAAACATTATACTAACTCTCTATGTGTGTCTGTGAAAACCATTCTATGCCATTCTTTCCACTTTTTATCAAATAAATATAGGTTATTTTAACATTATTCAGCTTTAAATGATTTTTCACCGAACATGTCCTACATCCTTTGCAATCATATTTCAAGAACCACTCACTTAAGCATTCCCAGAAGTCAAACCATAAGCTCCTGACCTAGATATCCTCATATGTTGCACATTTCATCACTCCCCTCATTTATTATATTTTTTTTGAAGTTGCAATTGGAACAAATCTCACACTCATCTCCCAACCCCTGTTTGATCTCCTCACGACACTAATTGCAATAGTTATAACAAGATCAAAGGTTGAGGAGGAGTGGTTTTTGACCTTCCCAATACACAACCATTTTTTAGGGCATACAACAGTCGGACATTAGTTACACGCGCATAGGTCAATCTGGTACAGTAATGAAACAGATCAGATAAGGAACGAACATATGGAAATATCATTTAAAGCTGAAAAATATTAACCCAACATATATTTACCTTATATTAAGTAATAAATATTCACACTTTTTGGTTTGGTGCAAATATTTGTGGAGATATTAGTGACACAGTTTTCCCAAAAACTACTCACACAATGGGCATCAATCATCTCAAAGGCTTCACATAGATATGACCATTTTTATCATTGATAGAAAACCAATTCACGAAAAATCACCCCCTAATGTTAAATTCATACAAATACTCTTTTTAGACTTCATTATGGTATTTTTACTTTCCCCACTTTATGGTCGCCAAATCATGGAACTTCGAAATTGTTGATGGGGAAAAATGAAAATACCAAAAAGAAGGCCAAAAAGAGAAAACAAAAGGAGAAAACAATGAAAATTCCTAACTAACCCAGGAATGTATCCACCCACCCACACCTAGAGTATGAAGTGTCCTCACTAAAGTAATTGAGAATGTGTAAAGGAAGGATAAAACCTAGTGTGTTTTATTGGTATGATGCGCCGAGAAGGTGGATTTCCTCCACCGGATTCTTTGAAAAATCCTCATAGAAGTGTTTAAGTCGCTGCCCATTGACGGTAAGACTTCCTCCACTCTGCTCATGAAAAACCTCTATTGCACCAAAATGGTAAACATTAGTAACAGTATAAGGACCTAGCCATCGGGAACGAAGCTTACCTGGGTAGAGCTTAAGCCTGGAATTGTACATGAGGACCTTCTCACTAATATGGAATTTCCACTGGTGAATCATGCTATCATGAATAGCCTTTGTCTTCTCTTTATAGATTTGGGAGTTTTCATATGCATCACGTCGAATTTCTTCCAACTCTTGAATCTGCAGCTTTCTTTGCTCACCTGCATCTGAAAGGTTCATATTACATTGTTTAACAGCCCAATATGCATGGTGTTCTACCTCCATTGGGGGATGAAAAGCCTTTCAAAACAAAATTCTGTATGGTGACATTCCGATTGGGGTTTTAAAAGCTGTATGGTACACCCAAAGGGCATCATCCAAGTGCAAACTCCAATCTTTCCTATTGGGTTGTACCGTTTTTTCCAAGATTCGTTTAACTTCCCGATTTGATATTTCTGCTTGTCCATTAGTTTGGAGGTGATATGGAGTGGAGAATTTATGATCAACCCCATACTTATGAAGCAAATTTTTCATGTTGTGATTGCAAAAATGTGAACCCTGATCAATAATGATGAATCTTGGTAAACCAAACCTACTGAAAATTTGGGACCTCACAAAATCAACAACCACTCGAGATTCATCGGTCCTGGTGGCCTTTGCTTCCACCCATTTAGATACATAGTCAACAGACAATAAGATTTATACAAAGCCAAATGAATTTAGAAAAGGCCCCATGAAGTCAATGCCCCATGCATCGAAGATCTCAAAAAATAACATGGGTTGTTGGGGCATTTCATTCCTCTTGGAGATATTCCCTGTGAATTGACAACAACTACATGACTTTCAAAATCTATGGGCATCCCTATAAAATGTTGGCCAATAAATTCCTAAGTCAAGGACCTTTAGAGCTGTACGTTGAAAGCCAAAGTGGCCCCCACATGCCAAGGTGTGGCAGAAGGTCAAAACAGAGGTGAACTCATGGTCAGGGACACACCTACGAACAACCTGGTCACTACATATCCTCCACAAATATGGGTCATCCCAAATGTACCATCGAGAATCATGTTTATCTCCCTGGGATTGTGAAGTGCTAAAATCAGTGGGGACCCTATATATTGCAAGAAAATTCACAATGTCCGAATACTAGAGGGTAAGGTCCACAACATCACAAAGGTTCTCATGAGGGAATAATTCTCCAATTGGTAGGGGTGAGTCAACATTATGGTCCAATGGTGGGGAAATCCTACTAATGTGGCAGCTACCACATTGTCCACCCCTCTCTTATCTCTAATCTCAAGGTCAAACTCCTGGAGGAGGAGCATCCATCGAATGAGGGGGGGGGGGGGGGGGTTGGCTTCAGGTTTCTTTAGGAGGAAATGAAGGGCAGCATGATCAGAGAACACAATCACTTTTGACCCAAGAAGATATGAACGGAATTTTTCCAAGGAAAACACAATATAAAGGAGTTATTTTTCTATGGTTGTTAGTTTACCTGGGTAGGGTCAAGGGTACGCAAGGAATATGAAATGACATGAGGGGAATTCTCATCCCTTTGTGATAAAACTGCCCCAACTGCAAAGTTAGAGGCATCACACATAAGTTCGAAGGGCAGATCCCACCTTGGTGGTTGGATTATGGGAGGTGATGTGAGACTCATTTTCAGGAAATTGAAATCATCCTCACAATTTTTATCAAAAAAAAATTCAGAATCCTTTTGTAATAACTGAGATAAGCGAAGTGCGATCTTACTAAAGTCTTTAATGAATCTGTGGTAAAAACCAGCATGACCCAAGAAAGATCGCACCTCACGAACACATTTTGGAAATGGAAGGGTTGAAATTAATTCAATATTAGATTTATCAACTTGAATTACCTTATTTGATATGACATGCCCAAGAACTATCCCCCGCTCAACTATAGAATGACATTTCTCAAAATTTAAAACAAGATCTTTTTCAATGCAGCGACGGAGGACAGAACCTAGGTGTTCTAAAAAATCATCAAAAAATGATCCATATACTGTGAAATCATCCATAAATACTTCCATACAACTCTCAAGGTACTCAGAAAAAATACTCAACATACATCACTGAAAAGTACCAGGAGCATTACAAAGACCGAATGGCATCCTTCTGTATGCAAATGTACCAAATGGACAGGTAAATGTGGTCTTTTCTTGATCCTCATCGGCTATATGGATTTGGAAATAACCCGAATATCCATCAAGGAAACATTAATGGGACTTACCAGCCAATCGTTCTAACATTTAGTCGATGAAAGGTAATGTAAAGTGGTCCTTCCGCGTGGCTTGATTCAGTCGATGGTAGTCAATACAAACTTACCAACCGTTTCGCACACGCATTGGAACCAATTCATTCCTTTCATTTGACACAACTATTATTCCTATTTTTTTATGCACAATTTGAACTGGGCTAACCCAGTTACTATCAAATATAGGATAAACGATCCCAGCAGTAATTAATTTACTGACTTCCAATTTTACCACTTTAAGGAGAGTGGGATTCAACCAGCATTGAGCTTGCCTTACGGGCATAGCCTCATCATCCAAAAGTATATGGTGCATAGAAATAGATGGTCTAATCTTGGTAATATTAGTGAATGTCCATCCTATTGCATTTTTACACTCCCTCAAAAGTTTGAGCAGTTTCGATTCCTGTTGTGGAGAGAGGTTATTGGAAATAATGATGGGAAATTGGTCAATACCCTCAAGATAAGCATATTTTAAATTTGATGGAAGTGGTTTTAATTCCAACATTGGGGGTTTTTGTATTGAGGGAGTGGATTTATGGGGATTGAGTTCCATGAAACTATCTATCTGCTCATGTTTATTCTCAAAGGAAAGAGAATCTATTGAAATGAGATTTGCAGAATCATAGATAGTCATGGGTACCTCAGAAAAAACACACTCATCAATTAAAGCAAAAAATTTACATTTTTCTGAACCCACACAACATTCAAAAGAAGAACCAAAACTCAAATCATCCATGGGTGAATAAGAGGAAAATAAATTACAGGATGGTTCAAGGATAGAATTTTGTATGTGTTTTTCATTAGAGAGAACCTCCATCGAATAGATAGGAAGAGTGGAGTGCTCTTCAATGGGGTGTTTCATAGCCTCAAGGATGTTAAAACATACCTTTTCTCCACCAAACTCCATGGACAACGTACCATTGTGAACGTTGATGATCATATTTTCTGTTTTGAGGAATGGCATCCCAATTATGAGAAGGGAATGTCCTTGGGTTCAGGTATCTTCCATCTCAAGAATGTAAAAGTCTGTAGGGAAGATGAGATTCTTAACTTTTACAAGCACATCCTCGACCACTCCTGATGGGTGTGTTGTGCTTCGGTTGGAAAGTTGCACGACAATGCCTGTTGGTTGAAGCTCTCCAACTTGCAAATAAGTATACACTGATTGAGGCATTACATTAATAGAGGCACCTAAATCTAGCATAGCATCAGAAAAGAAGGTCTCCCCTATGGTACAAGGTATCGTGAATGTGCCCAGATCCTTGCATTTGGTTGGAATTATTGGTTGAATCAAGGCCGAGACATTCCTACCCAAGTTGACTCTCTCATTCCCCTTTAGTCTCCTTCTATGGGTGCAATGATCTTTAAGAAATTTGGCATATTGAGGGATATTCTTAACTACATCCAATAGAGGAATGTTAACTTGAACTTTTTTAAATGTATCTATAATTTCTTTATCAATATCATTATCAAAATTATTCTTATATTTAGAGAGTCTTTGTGGGAAAGGAAGAGGAATGGATTGTTCATTTGAATCATCAATGACTATTTGATTACCATTTTTGCCTTGTTTTTCTTTACATGAAGTTTTTGATGGTTGGGAAAGAGAGTTTTCATGAGGGGGACATACCTGATGTGTAGAATCAGTAGAAGGAGAAACTTATTTACCAATACGAAGTGTAACTGCACATACATTAACTTTTTCCTTCTGATTAGAAATGGGTTGGGATGGTAGTTGCCCAGAACCTTGAATCTTAAGCTCATCGATGGTGTTTGCCAATTGCCCCACTTGAGTTCGCAGGTCTTGAATTTCTGATTGTGTGGTCTGTTAGAACTGGAGGTTCTGTGTTGCCATTTGTTTCACCATGTCCTCAAGGCTTGGTTCAGATTTGGGAGGAGGAGGATGATTGTTTTGAGAAGTTTAAGGATAAGAATGTTGCATACCTTGGCCTTGTTGAAACCAATTCTTCTTGGGGTAGCTTGAGTTTCCTCCTTGTCGGTATTGGGGTTGTGCTTGCCACCATGGATTTGGATTTGGACTGAATTTTTCTTGCTTGAAGGGAGGTGCTTGTTGGAATGGACGCCCTGGGAACACAACTGCACAAGACTCAGATGAATCTTGAAGTTGTGGTCACTGTTCAGAAAAATGAATATTATTAGAACAAATACTACAATGTAATGGAATGGGAAGAGAGTGTGAGTTACCTTGTGCTTGAGCTAATTGCCTTATAATGGTATGCATATCATCAAGTTTATTATCTACCTTTTGTTCTAGGGATGAATGACTTACCTCATGAACTCCTTGGGTTGGTGCAATAGCTCGTGTACCAAATTTTTGTGCATTTTGAGCCATGTTGGCTATTAAGTCACGAGCGGTAGAATTAGTTTTGTCAACTAGGGCCCCACCTGCTGCAACATCAATCATTCCACGATCTATGGGGATAAGTCCCTCATAGAAGTATTAGATTAGTAGTTTTTCACTAATCTGGTGGTGGGGGAAGCTTGAACAAAGTCTTTTGAATCTCTCCCAGTATTCATGAAGGGTCTCTCCTTGTAACTGCCTAATGCCACAAATTTCTTTCCTAATTGAAGCAGTTCGGGAGGAAGGGAATAACTTCTCTAGAAATATTCTTTTTAGGTCATTCCAGCCCCCAATTTTCAAATGCAAATAGTATATCCAATCTTTGGCTACACCATCAAGGTAGAAAGGGAAGGCCCTAAACATGATTAAGTCCTCAGACACATTTTGGGGTTTCATGGTGGAGTACACTATGTGAAATTATTTGAGATGTTTGTGAGGGTCCTCACTAGGAAGACCATGGAATTTTGGAAGGAGGTGGATGATGCCTGATCTTAGCTCTAAATTGGCTGCTTCCTCAGGATATTGGATGTACGCAGTTTGGTGCTCCACATCCGGGGTGGTCAGTTCTTTTAATGTTCTGTTATTTGCATCCATGATCTATGGGGTTTGATTTGGTTCAATTTTGGATTGGTTTTGGAACACTTGAGGTTTCACAAGGGGTTCCTCAATGTTACTTGATTGACCTTATCTAGATGCCTTTATTTGCGTGTGAAGTGACTTTTCATTTTCCGGATCAAATTCAAGTAGTGTTTCTTTACCAGATCTTGTCATGCAACAATGATGTCCAGTTTGATTGATTGATTTTTTTTGTGTTTTTTTATTTTAGATGGATACAATAAACTTAATAAGGTTTAAATAAGAATAGAATTTTATACTATAGAATTAGAGAGGGATATGGAGAAGAAGAGAGAGAGACGGATAGAGAGAGATAAAGAACACACAAAAAACAACCAAAAATAAAGTCAAAACTCAAAACAAAAACAATAAAAAGGGGGTGGGGTATTTAAAGGAGTACTAATTAAGAAGTAAAATAACTAAATAAAAGGAAATAAAGAAAAAAATGATCTTGGATCCCCGGAAACGGCGGCAAAATTTAATCGTGTTGTCGAGCGCGTCAAATTAGTTGTTTATTTTTAACTAGAATTTCTGCAGTATAGCAGCAACCCTAGGTCATCTCTCGACAGAGCCTTAGATCACTAATTTCAAAAAAAGGTTCTGATTATGTTAAAAAAATTGAAATTAAGTTAATTGGTTGGGGTTTCTATGATTTTTAAATATAAATTGAAACTATACTACTAAGTGAGAGAAACTGGTTTGAGAAATCGTGATCAACCCGGGTAAGTGTCCCTTGGTGCTCAATCCATCATCACTGTTAAGGGAATGAGATGGATCATTGATTCCTTGATTTTATACCCACCAAAACCAGTATTATGTGAGTTATTACTAGGTTACCACCTAGAATTTTATCGATCAATGTTATTGATTATCGGCGACCGCTCATAATCAATAAAACTATGTCGATGTAAGAACCGAACTCAATCAAGGAATCACATCAACAACGTGATGAGATGTCCAGATTTGGGTCTTTATAAAAATTGATATCAATACAAAAAAATTCATATTAATGGGTTATAACTTCTGGATATCATCAAACAAGTCAATTCAAAAGCAAACTCATGAAAGAGAAGAGGTGAGAAAAGAGGCAAACGCACTCAAATCATCACAAGATCCGGGTTATGCATGGAAGCACGAGGATTATTGTTCCTTTGATTTATATTTAATCATTCCAGAATAAACAAAAATTAATAAGGTAAAAATTAAGATCAATAAACATAAAACCTGGAAATTAAATCACCTTATGAAGATTACAAATGTAGAGCTCGGGATTACAACAATGGACACCCCCCAAGTTGATCACTAAGAAACTTAGAAGTACATGAGAGAGAAGGGAACTAAAATAAATTAAAGAAGCTCTCCAATTTGACTCACCTTCACCCCTAGTCGTTAAACCTGATAGAATGGGGGTGAGAGGTGTTTTTATGGACATACACATCACACTTTCCCCAAAAGAAGTCAAGTGCCTAGGAGACTAGGTCATTATTCAGGGCACACTTTTTACTTCATTTTATCTGGCAGGTTGACTGACCAAAACGCGTTCAAATGACTTGAAATTCGGTGGAGAGGTGGGCCATCAAGTTATCTGTCCATGGGAGGTGGAATCAGTCCAATTGGATCTCCGAGACCCGAGTTATGGCCCAAATATATAAGGGTCATCAAATATGGGTCGCCCAGAATTGTTTCACATTGTGGGCCTATTATGGGCATTTAAATGGGAGAATTGGGCTCCATGGTCTTATAGAGAAATGTATACCACACAATGTTACATTCATAAACCAATTTGTAGCCCAATTTAATGCACGTAGTATCCAAAGTATATATTTATGTCCACAAAAATGTTTGGGCCCTTGCGCAGTTTGACCCGTTTTGCTTGATTTCCATCGTGGGCTCTCCGAATCACCTCCTCCTATAATATAAACACTTAAACAAGTAATATTTCCATATTAAATAGTAATAAACATTATCTCATTGAATAAAACAGTAAGTTCAATTTATTATTATATTTGGAATATTCATTACAAAACTAGTTTAAAACAGCGGTGTAAGGGTGGAATAAAACAGTGAATCGTGGTACGATCAAATATCCCTTGAGTTTTTCTTCAAATATATTTATTAGTTTCCCATTAATCTAATTTGTTTTATCTTTTTCATGTTTCTTATATTTTTAATAATCATAATGGTGGGAAAAACTCCTAAAAGAATATGTGTGTGTTTTTTTATAATGGTGAGATATTCTCTAAAAATTATTTTCACAAAAGAGGAATAGTTCTTAAATTTTTTCTTAATACAATTTATTCTTATCTAGTTCTTAATTATTTTATAAAAGGGATATTATAACATTATTATTTATTGATGTTAATAGAATATTTGGTTTTTTAACTTGATCTCATTGGATATCTTGGTGAAATCTTGAATTTCATTTCTATTTATTTTATTCTTGCTTTATGATTAAATTATATTTTTATGTTAAGTGTTTTTTATCATAAAAAAGGGGGATATTGATTTACCTCTCCCTTATTGAATTTTCATGATCTAAAACACTCACATATGTTTCTAACATTCCCAATTTTAGTGATTTTCAATGTTTAATTTAAATATAAAATAGTGGAATTCAGTGGCATCTTAAATATCCTTTGAAGTATTTATAAAGGATTGGTCATCTCTTGTTTCATTATTCAAGTCCTTAGAAGCATCTTAGATTTTCCTTATAAGGATTTTAAGTAATTTAGAGGTGGCTTTGGTTGAAGAGTAAGTTGTATTTAAAGAACTAGCAACTTGGTTCCACAGTGGTAGCATCATCATTTCCCCTGAACTCCCACCGGTCAGCCAATGGAGGAGCATTAGCCAATATGTGGCTTATCTATTGAAGTCGCATTCTATTTGAAAGCCATATTCTAGCTTTTTTCCAATATCATATGGCTTAAAGAGACCATCCAGTAGCCCTAAGTTCTAGGAAGCCCACCAGCTACCCGGTAGTGGCTACTGGGTATCTAGTGTAGTTTTGATAGCTCCATAGAGGTAACATTAATTATGGTCAAAAGACCATAATGGTAGTATTCTAAGAATTTAAGTATTATAATTAATTCGTGAACCTTCCTAATCCTTTTGGAGCCTATAAAAGTACTCCTTTGGACCCTTAAAGTGAAACACCAATTACAACACTTTCTCCCATAATTGATGAAGTGCATGAATTCTCAATCCTCTCAAAGATCCAACCTTAAGTTATAAATTAATTAAAAGGATTTCATCCTTCCTCTCAAATATCTCATCCTCTATTGTAATCATCCATCCAAAGAGATTTGTTAACGACATTAAAATGGGTTTTTTATAAATCAAATATCTCTCTTCTCTGCCACCATTCTCCAGTGGTTCTCACTCCACAAAAGCATGGGATAAGTTACTTGGATTCTGAAAAATCTCAATAGGGTGTTCAGAAATCAAAATTATGAGGGATATGTTTCTTTATCCCTTCTAAGATCAAGGTATTTATACTATAGACCTCTTAATTGAAGGGGTGGATACATAAAGGCACACATCGTGTTATTGAAAAACTCCTTATCAATTGTTTTGTCTTTTATTTAAAATTTCTTTATTAAATCATTTAACATCAATTCACATACTTTCATAAATTTATTTTGATCATTTCCATGATTAAATTACATTTATATTATCTTTATAAACTCGATTCGAATTTATCAAATATTGATTAATCAATTTCTCACTTTAATTGATTCATTATTTGTATTTTCTTTTAAATTTTGTTAACAAGTCAATACACCCCTCCCCTATTCTATATCTATATTACTACTAATTCATTATATATTAAAAATTGTTTAACCAATTCCTTAAAACATAATTTTAAAATTTTCTTTTTTATACATAATTCTCTACCCTATCTCATGCCATTTTTTTAAATGAACGCTGTTTTTAGACCAATTCTTATTTATTAAGATATAAACATACAATATATTAAATTCATTTTTCTCTTTGAAATATTTATGAAATGTACTTTGGTTGTGATATGAGGTATGATTATGTAGACAATTTGTTTCCATATATATTTCTTATTCTAATTCCCTATGTTTGATTCACTTATGTGGTACACATATACATCTACATGTTATGATGGGTACACCAAGATAGTGTGCCAATGAATTGGGTAATGTTTATTTCTCATGAGATGATATTCATGGGATTAGAGAGTAAAAAAATGAATAATGGGACTCTATCCACTATGTGAGATTTTCATGGTGGTTAGACTTTAATTATTCTTATGACATGTTTTATGTTGTTGCTACATTTCTATGATTCCCTGATCTTATGCTTCCTACAAACTTATTACATGCATCCATGTGATCATTCATGTACCTTGACTCTTATGATATCATGATATGTCATTCTATTCATACATTATGATTCTTTTTCATTCTTATTCCATTACTATGATTTATAGCTCACCCCTTTATTTTATGTATTCTCTAGTTTATCCTATGTAGTTTTAGAAGCTCAAAGAGATCTAGGAGCACATTATGGAAACTAAAATAAAGATGTTATTATTGTAGTTTTATGTTGATGTATTATGAACTTAGTCTTTCAAAGACACTAGGACTATGGATTCTGGTTTTTATTATATATTTATGTAAAAAATCATGTAATAGTATGTGTAAAAGACTTGGGTTGATATAAGAGCTGAGTTAGACTTGATTTATGACCTCAATGCAGTGAGGTGCTCTGAAGGAACATATAGATGGGTATATATCTCAAGTAAATTCCACTTCTTATCACACACCCCATAGTGAAAGATAGCGCATGTCATTCATATAGGTGGATGGGAATTAACAACCTACCACTATTTTTGGGTTCTTCATGTAAAGATAAATGTCTTAATAATGAATATTATCTACCCCATGTAGCACCCCATGAGATTTTTCATAATGTAGAGTGAGATGATTATGGATAATTGTTTTCTTTTCAAGCATTAGATCATCAGTCCCAATGACAGAATTGTGAGAAAATATAGTGTTTGGGATTTAGATACTCCCCTAAGCTTGTATTATGCGATGAGGTTTGGAATACCCCTTGTTGTAATGGATTCTATGGTCCCTCTAAGATGTGGGGTGAAATTACTCCATTATATGTGATGGTTTCGCAAATATAATTCTTTATAGTGTGGGTTTCTTTGTATAATGACATAGATGGTTTTATCATTAATTTTTTGTATAGTGATAGTGATATTTTAGTTGCATGTATTTTTTGGGTGATTAGGGATTTTAGTTGCACTGGTATTTCTAGGTTTCTTCCCTTTAATACTTCAATGTAATGGAACTAGGATGAGTGGGTAGTAATTCAAATTAAGGATGGTTGATTCACCCCTCCCCCATCCCCCAATTCTAGGCCTAACTATGTCATAAGAAACACTTTTTGGATCCCAATGTAGATAAAGATGTGCTTTATCTCCAGTGGGATGAGGTAAAGAACTTCCCTATCATACGGGGTGTGGGATACTCATTCATGGGGTCATTAACTTACCCAAGTATCATATCATTATAGGGGTGTGATACCCATCTATAGTTACATATATGATTCTATATTTGGTGAAAAAGATGTTCATATAGCTCTTTAATTTCTAGGGGAATTATTCTATGAAAAATAATATTCCATTGAGTGCATTTTCTCACAATTTTTGATGGGCAAGTGTTGGTGTGATTATATAAGGTTTTTCCCTTGATGATGATCCCCTTTGGTGTGGAACATTATTGATTTTATCCTCAGGATTAGATGTGATTATTTTGGTTTCATACCCATTATATGGATCAATGAGGTTTGATATTACATTTCATGAAGGAGAATGGAGGTGTTCCACCATAAGGTATGGGGTATATTTATTACTAATGAGCAGGGAAGTGTTTTCCCCATAGGATGATGATTAGGGTGGTTTTTCACTTGGGATGTGGGTTTTGTGCATAAATTCATAATTCTATAGTGCAAGTAAAATATCAAGGAAATATTTTCCCCCTATAATTTTTAGGAAGATAATTTATTAGGAAGTAAATCCACAAATTATTCCTTATTCCATGTTCTCTTCTTTTTCCTTAGATTTGGGAAGCTATATGGTTCATCCATTGGTTGTGTGCTGTCCTACACCCTATTGACCCCCTTTTTAAGGGAATCCTACTGGTTATTTTTATAATCATCCTTTAACAAGCCTTATACCCACACTTTTAATGTATATTTAGATGATTCACATTTTGATGATGATATCAATGGGCATAGAGTTGGTGGTTCTAGTGAAGAAAGATCTTAGTAGAACCAATGGTATTCATGGTCAATGGTTATCATGATAGAGTTGTTGTAATGTAATGGCCCCCTTCTTCCCAGACACTCAAGGTTAGTTATTTTTGAGAGGTTAGGGCCTTGTATTTGTTCTCCTTCTATACATGAATTTATATTGGATTCCCTGGGATATTTAGCAAATGTATTCATGCATAATTTACATTTCATATTTTTTTATCATACCTAGTTATGGTTATTATGGATGGATGGTGATTCATGTTGTCATAGTTTTCATAGTATAACTCCTCAAATATGTGTTTTATACCTTCTTGGTGCTAGTCATCAGCGCTTAGAATTTTGGAGGCAAACTTTGGGTGGAAAACCTGACTCAATGTCTACCCAGGTGGGGACCTGGTGGTTTAGGTCATGTCAGCACATGTGTCATATTGAACTTGAATATATCCACCAAGAAGAGTTATCCTTGAGAAAATTATCTACTAAAATCATGGATAAAAAGTAATCCTTAGAGTTATATTTCTATATTTCTTATTACAGATATGATAGTATTATTTAAATTGTCCCAACGTGCAATAAATGTACCATAACCCTTTGTTTTGTTTTGAATTGATCCTTTCCTATTAAAGGATTTTTTGGATGTTTTCCCCCTTTTAGAACCCAAATAGACCCACAACCTCTTCCATGAGGTCCTTGTATTTATCATCCTTAGGTTCATTTACCTTTTTACTTTTTATATTCTTCCTCAATTTTTAGGTAGTTGAGTTTCTCAATAAGGAAAATATCTTCCTTGATGTATTTTAGACAATTTTTAACATTCTCCCAAATATGGGGGAGTTTATGTGTGATGTATGTGAAAATTATGACCTCATATATATATATATTCATATTTTTTATTTAGATGTGATATGATATGTTTTATTTTATAGAACTGCCCTATGATAGATCTACTATCTAATATTTCATATGAAATAAAACTTCTTCTTAGGAATTTCTTTCTCACCCAATCCTTGGTGATGTTTTTATCTCCAAAGTATCCCATATCTCATTTTCCATCATGTGGTTTTGGTAAGTGTCAAATAGATCATTAGTTTAGTCATTGAGTATGTATCCTTAACACATTAGATAATTGTTCCCCCATTTTTTCCTCATGTAAAAAACTTGAAGAGTCTCATATTTAAATATGGAGAGATTTGGAGTTGATATCACATACACCCCTTTGATATTTTCAAGTAGAAAGTGTGTCCACTTTTTTCCAAAACTTGAAATTGTTTACATTTAATTGATCCACCTTCATCATATTGTTGAGAATTTACATATCCATGTTAATGTGAATCCTATTGTAATAAACTAACTTGAGTAACCACCTAAAACTACTGCCTGATCCAAGACACCACTGGGCCCAAAGGGTGTTCCCAATCCCCATGGGCTGGTAACTAGTGCCTCTGTAACACTGAACACTTAATTGGGGAAAATTTCACCCTCAAGAAAATAATAAGCAATCTCAACATGTAATAATCAAATAAACATATGACTCAATACATGAACAATGATATATAGAGTATGTATCAAATGATTGAAAAATAAATATAATGGAAATGCAATAATAAAAATAAAACTTTTCTATACATCACAATAATCTATATGAAACTCAAGTTTTCTCACCACATCCCACTCAACACATATGTACCAAGAGAAGAAATATAATCTAAAGAAAAAACATGGACCCTATGATATACAGATAAGAGTGAGCTATATATCCTAGTAGGTCACCACCCACTAATTTTATGCAATTCCTTTATATAAGAATATCATGAATTCTAGTTGGAAATAAAATAATGAAAATATGATTTTACACTTTTAAACACATTTCCAAAATAAATAACAATGCTAATGTAATGAAACCAAATATTTTTATCATTTTCAAATCAACCCCTATCTTTAAAAAGGAATCTGTACAAAACCCCATTGAAAATTAATTTTATAAAATTTATAAAAATTAAATAAACTATATCTATTTTTTATGAAATCATTATAAACTACTTTTAAAACCATTTTGAGACACACCCACTCATATGAAGTAGAGGCACACAAAAAATGGAACTATAAGAACAAGAAGAAGTAAGGAAATATGTTATCATATAAATGGTTCCATTTTTCATGAAAATGTAAAGAAATATGCAGAAGATAAGATTTCCCTATATAATCCACCTATCAAAGATATATTCCATGGGATATACACTAGGATATTACCATAATGATACTGGATGTGATTATTAAATTCACTAGGCATGTATATGACTCCAAATAAGATATTTCATTTGAAATCTCCCACAAGGAGTATCAAGGACCTACCAATTTCTAACCCTTGGGAGGGAGTAAATATCAAAGGTCACTAGCCATATTTCTCACACTAGACTAGCACAAAAAATATCCATAACTTCTAATTGTAACATAAGGCTCCCATTAACAAAATAAAAAAAGAGGTGAGAAATTAACCAATTCAATAATGCATAAATAAATCATAAACAAAAACACACCCTCAACTCTAACACCCAAATAATAAAATTAATCATTTTATCCATCCCTTAGTGTCCACATACATCATGAACCTCCCATAAAGGAAAAAATGTATAAATAACACAAAGAGGGTTTCACACACTCACACCTTTTGAAAAAACATTTGAAAGTGTTAAATGGGCCTTTGTAATTAAAAACATGGATTAAGGTTTAGACCCCTTTTGCTTTTCACAAACTATACTCTAAAAATCATTTATAAATTACATAAAACCAAAATTTCACACACACCATTTATATTTCAAACATCCATTTTTAAAACATAAAAACACTTTCAAAGAGCCATCAAATCATTTTTCAAGGGATTAAATGACAAAAATTGTATTCAATAAAGAATTTGAAATTCATAAAAATAACCTTTTATGCCAAACCAAAATTTCATGGAATAAAATTAAAAACACCATGAAAATATCACATATAGACATAATTTAAAAAAATATGGATTTATAAAAATTAGTAACACCATGAATTGAAAAATAATGGGCATAGATACACATACGTCAAAGTCGAGTGGAATCATGTCACAATGTATCGACTTCCATGGTGAACACCTAATAGATTCAATAATAGTAATATAGAAGACCTAAGAGACCAAAATCATAGGTTAAGATCAAACCAAACCCTATACCTATACCACATAGTGATTTAGTGTTTCGGGGGAAAGATAAACCTAGGAGAAATAAAAGAAAAGGTAAAGGAGAAGAAAATGAAGGAGGAGGGTAGTGATTACCTTGAATAATAACTTAAAAATCAAGGAAATAATTCAAATAATCAAAGGTAGATGAAGGGGGAGACTTCCTATGGTGTTCCAATGATTATTTGAGTGGATAGAACAAATAAATATGTAAACCCCCTTTTTAAAATCAAGGGATTATTTTCAGAAATCCCAAAAATTTTGAAAATTGGGAATATTACATTCTTTGGTTGTATAGTTTTACAAACCTTACACCGACCATGAGAGAGACACTTTCTCCCACACCATATCACACATGATTTGGGATATATGGTTTCTCATAACTATGTGGTCCATCCTTACACAAAAATAATCCACACCACTTTTTGTGAAGAATAACATGGTTTGACAAACCAGGTGAACATCTTTCAAATTGAATCTATCTAGTTTGTAGAAAATCTGTGTATTTTTCACATTGTTACTCCTAACCAGGTTTATAAACCATCTAACACCCATAAAAGTTAAAAAAAATTGAATTTTGAGACCAAAATTTACATAAAATAATCAAGATAAATAAGATAATATAAAATAATATATAAGAGACATCAATATTAACATGGGGTGTTAAAATTACTACCACCATTCCACTTTATTCCCTTAGAAATTTTTATGCTTAGTATAATGTAATGACATATTAGCTCAATAAAATATCCATCAACCTAAAACTAGATCATGAAATTCTTAAAGAAACCAAACCTAATTCATCAAGAAAATACTACATCACTAAGAGCAATTAAACCACAACCACCTATTTGGGGCCCCAGGAGGGAAGGATACCTTAAACAGGTCTCCCCACCATTTAGAATTCAAATAAATGGTTAGAAGAAGTCAAAATAACTCTTATAGGGAGATATCCACCATTGAGAAGCAACTCACACACTAAAACCCATGAAAAAAATTCCCCACTAGCCACAAGTGACCATTCTTAAGAAACTGAACAAATCCCAAAGAGTAATCCAATCTACATAAACATTTAAAAATCCAAAAAATGATTCCATCAAACCATCATAGAATCAAATAAATATCCTTCTACAAAAAGTGAAAAAGTTAAACCCTGGTAAATATTAACAAAGAGTGATAGAGGTCAACCTAAAGTAAAAAATACAAATAGTATTTGGTAACCTAGGAATTCACACATTAAACACCAACTCAATGTGGAGACAACTAGATCAAACCAAACACCAACCAGTGCATGATCTAAATAAGTGTATTATACTTCCTAGTCACTGAAATAAGAACCCAAGGTATTTCCAATTCCCACCCACCATTCAATAATTCTCATTACACACATAAATATCAAGAAACAAAATTACTCTATCCATGAATGAGCATAACCACACATATCCAACATCCCACAAAATAACCAAAGAAGAACTTATAAGAAACATCCAATAAAAATCAACCCAAAATCACCAATAATATTCAAAACCACCAAAATAAAACCAAAATATCATCAATAATCCCTAAAATAGATCACATATGTGACCCCTTCCAATAATAAAACATGAAAAACCTTTGAATATGTCCTAAATGGTTATAATGAAGGAAGGACCTTGGATATTTCTGGAAAAAAGGGTATCAACTACCTCAAATCCACACATCAGAAAAGCATGAGAGGTATCTTATTTCCAAAAGGGAAAAAATTCCTAACAATATTGAATCTCCTATACTTCTAGCTCATGATTTTCCTTCTTATACTCCACATTAGATAGGTTACCTTCATCCTGCCTAGAAGAATCAAGGAATTACCCATCACTATATCAATAGATAGACCATCTTCCCATCACAATTTCTATGAAAATATCTCCTTAAAATATTTTAGGATAAATATAAGGTTAGATGATATGATGTTTTAGAAGAGACCTCCTCCCATAGTTATTTATGACCACCTCAAGAGAGAAAAATATCAACTCTGGGAAATGATTAATAAACTCTTACTTTATCTGCTCACCCAAATTAAGTACCAAGAAATTAATAGCTTTTCCAAACTTTATACCCTCATCATAGAACCACCAAATGAACACTATCTTGAAAACTCTCAATATAAACCCTTTCATGATGGGAAGAAATATAATAACTCTCACCATAATCAGCTTAGTCCTTTAATAAAGCCTTTAATAACTCTCACCCTTAAATCTTGGGGATTCTTGAGAGATTTATGTTTCCCTCAATCTGATCTAGTCACTCTATGTTTCCTTTGTAATTGGGGATGACCTCATTGATTTAAGGTGCAAACATTCCAAGTGGTTTCTAATGGGTTTGATTGTAGAACCAGAAACATCCAATGATTCCATATCCATTTGGACCTACTTTCCAAAGGTAGGTGCTCACTAGTTATGAACTGATGAGGCCTAATAATTTGCATTGGTCGAGAGGATGGGAGGTCGGACTCATCACACCCTTTTGGAGGGAATTATTGTCTACTTTGGGACTCTATTTATATATTTAAGTTATGCTCGTGAATCCTTATTACATTACCAAGTATAAAATGAGCTTTCCTTTAGATCTGACAGTCAATGATTAGTATGTATGAGATTTAGAGAATCTTTTATATGTATTAGAGGTTCTTCATCGATAGAGAATCATATGTATTTGTTAGAGATTCTTGGTCAATGGTATCCTTCGACACATTATATAGAAATATCTTGGTCATTATGATAACCATTCTGGTTTTAAAGCCACTCAGCGGGGCACTTGAAGTTTATTTTCATTCAGAACGACATGGATTATTTCAGGGTTGGGATCGTACCCGCAGATGGGCTACCTACATATCCTTATTTAGAAAAGGAATCAAAACCCAAGTAGTTCGAGTAAGGGAGTATGACGTTTATTCATGATTGATATCTCAAAGAAAGATGTCATGATTAATTTTACACTATAAGCTCAGGTGAGTCATGCTCAGTGTGAAAAACAAGAGGTATTGGTGAAACCAAAAAATTGTGACACGAAAGATGCAATCATAAGAAATGATGTGGGGATTATGTATGGATGAATGCCCAAAATAGATGAAGATTGTGATCTAATTCAGGGAAGAAACCCATGAACAAGGTCCATAAAGGTATATGTGCTTTATGGAGATTTGGATACTTAACTTAGGAATTAATCCTGATAAGGATTCCCAAATTAGAGAAGACTTATTATTAGGTTTTCTTCCTAAGAAGGAAGCCCAAATAAAAAGTAAATTATGACTGGTTAAGGGGAATTATGACTGGGGATTATTCCTGAGAAGAGGGCCCAGGTTAAAGGAATTTGGAATTGGGGGCTTACTCTTGAGGAGGATGCCCAGATTTGAGAAATTATGACTGGGGCTTACTCCTAAAGAGGATGCCCATTGTTAAGGGAATTTAGGAACTTGGGGCATACTCCTGAGGAGGATGCCCAAATTTGGGAACTTTGAAGATCGGGGCTTACTCCTGAAAAGGAGGCCCAGGTTAAGGAAATTATTGTTGGGGCTTACTCCTAAGGAAGATGCCCAGATTTGGGAGATTATGACTGAGACTTACTCCTAAGAAGGATGCCCAGGATAGGGGACTTGGGGCTTACTCTTGAGGAGGATGCCTAGGTTAGGGGACTTGGGTCTTACTCCTGAGGAGGATGCCCAAATTAAGAGAACTTGGACTGGGACTTACTCCTGAAAAGGAGGCCCAAATTAAGGATTCTCTCATCTTAAAGGATGAGATTGAAGGAATGAAATCTCTAAACTTAGTGACATAAAGATATATAAATCACTATTTTTTGAGAGATGTTCCACAGAATTCCTTTCAGATAAGGAAGACAATGAAGGAACCATTCCATAAATGGATTTGAAGAGGGTTCTGAAGGCTAAATAATTGAAGATGAGTGGTGAATTTTAATAAGAGAGGTAAATAGGCCGGAAGGGCACCCAAAAAGAGAGAAGTGCGCAAGTTCTGGTCACGCAAGTATACTTGCGCGACATAGGGGTACTTGCGCGACGGTCAACCCTTATGGTAATACTTGGGAAATACATGGCTCAAGGCCTTAGTATTATCCCTAGGGGCTTCCAAAAGAGTGGTGCACAAGTTCTGTTGAAGGGGTAAGGCAGTGTGCAAGGGTGGCCATTTCCCTTAAGGGCTGTCCACTTAGACGCACGAGTTTTTATGAGTTTCAACACTTAGGCCTTACTCCCACTCTTTAGATCTTCCATTCTAGGTAAGAAATTACCTTAGAAGTGTTCGGAAGCTTTGAGAAGAGACTAGGGCACTTGGAGCTCAAATCTAAGTTTCTGGAATTTTCAGTCCTTTGTAATGGGGGCCCACATGGGGTATTTATAGGCTGCTGAAAACCCTGGGTGAGAATCAAATAGGGCGCGCAAGTCAACTGCGTGACCACTGGTCGGCACGCAAGTATACTTGCACGACCTTGGTGGAACTCGTGCAACCAAAGTGAAAATGAATCTTTGTTTATGCCTTTGTCAATTAGGGATGTTTCTTCAAAGGATGAATCACTTTGGGTTCAAGGTATTTCTCTTTTCATTCGTTTAGACTCTGTGATAGAAAGAAGTGTCAACAAAAGTCCCCCCTTAGAGTTGGATCTGAAAGAAATATGGATGTGACTCTGAGGTAAATAAGAAAACCAAGGAACATGTGGCGCATAGGTATTGATCGCACAGATGGCGTCGCACAGGTGCGAGTCACGCAGGTGTGCAGCCTGGCCTATAAATATGCGGCCATTCTTTCACAAAGCACCCGGCTTTGAACAGTTCAATCTCTCGCCACGCAAGTTACTTTCATCGCGCAAGTGTCTGTTTTCCGCGGTTCAGTGCTTTTTTCCATGTTCCACTACTGAAGAGGTATATTGAACTATGCGGTGATACTCGCACGCCACAAACTTGTACGACAGAGTTATACCTGCATGCCAAAATCGGACTTGCACGCCTTAATGCCTTAGCCTTTTTTCACTTTTCTTCAGAAATTTTATGAAAAATCAACTCACTTAAGAGTTAATTATTCGACCTTTGTGCAGATTCAATGGCTCCTAGAAGAATTGGAACAACTGATGAGCTGGATAGAAAGCGTATTGATGACATGATGAACATTTTTTGCCATAATTACTATGATATTTGCGGAAGAACTCTCCCATATTTCATTAAGTACTTGAAGAAATATCATCTTAATTTTCCACAGATCATCTACCTACCTCTGTATGGTCATGGTCATCTACAAAGAGTCAATGTTCCAAATGAAAAGAACTATATTCCTGAGATACAGCTTCACTGCTACTCCTCTATTTCGGTTATGTTGTGCATTAAGAGAAACAACAGTGGTGTCAACTTTCAAATTGTTCCTCCATGCCATTTCCTTGAAGACATGAAAATGGAAAACCCATGGGCTGAAATGTTTCCCACTGCAGGTTGGTGGATAGAAGACAAACATGGCATTAGAACAATATCCAAAAATATTACTCTCTCCAAATGGCTCTTTACTTCCAATGCTTCATTCTCAAATCCATGTATCCATCTTCCAAGTCTCTTGGACAGAAACAGAGTCACTGTTTGATCAGTAGAAAATTTTCTCAAACCACACTCAAGAACATTATTTTAAAATTGTTCCAAGAAGAGCTGGTATCACTACATCTCTTATTGTATCCAGTTGAATGAATGAATTCCAGGTGGCTGTTGATGAAGCTCAGGATGTCGTAAATCAAATGAAGAGTTATGTTGAAAGCCTTTTGTAATTCCTGAAAAAGAGAAGAGACGTCAGTATGTGGATGTCTTTCTAACTCTTGTGCATCAAATGAAAAACAATTTCATCTTCAATCATTTTTGCATGCCTTATTTTGCTACCTGCTTTAGATTTTACCTAAGACAATGGGCCTAGTAAGCATAATTTGATTTTTTCTAGGATTATTATAAATAACCCTACAAACTTAGAATCTTTTATATTGCTCAATATTACCTAAAATCATACAGAATTTATGTTTAGTGAGCTGGGACTTGACTTTTATTCAGAGTTCCCTTGTCTTTTGTGGGTGGTTTAAATTCATGCATGCCAGGCATAAAAAGGATAATGTTTAAGGTCGAAATATCTTTGACCAAATGGATTAAAATTGACTCAATTCCTTGACAATTTATCTGAAAACATATTACCACACTCAAGTATGGGGGGAAATATGTAAATTATGACTTAAGAAATTTTGAATATGAGGGATGATATGAAAAAGGGATAAAAGGCATTAGAAAAAGTAGTTCCCAAGAATGAAGTTACCACTATTTAACAAACACGTTAGGGGGTTGAATTATGCAGGGACACCTAAGGGCATTGGCTGCATAGTCAAATAATAGCATCTTTTGGCTGACATGTCTGTTATGTAGACTACTTATGCAAGGCCTCCTAAGGGCATGTCCTGCATAGTTAGGCAAAAGAACTCTCAGAAATTTACTTTTCTACTGCTAAAAAGCCAGTGGAAGTTTATGGGGATTCAAATTTTCCAAAGCATAGAGTTTTCTGTATGGATAGAGGTACTTGAATATGGAGAAGATATTTTCAAACAAGATTGTCTAAGAACTAGATGATTATCACTCCTACGAAGGTCTGACCCAAACATATGGAAGGGAAATATAAACCATAGACTTGAATACTTTCAGATCATGAAAAAGAACATGGAACAAATATGTTAAGAATGGCTATTTTCTGCGGATCCTTACATATTGTCGATAAGACCAATAAGGAAAAAAGAGGTTTTCTTCTAGAGAATGAAGTTACCATTATTTGACAAACCCGTTAGGGGGTTGAATTATGTCGGGCCACCAAAGGGCATTGGATGCATAGTCAAATAATAGTATCCTTTGGCTGACAGATCCGTTATGTAGACTACTTATACAAGGCCGCCTAAGGGCACATGCTTCATAGTCAGGAAAAAGAACTCTCCGAAATTGTACATTTTGTGACTAAAAGTCAAGAAATGGGTTATGAACATCTGAAAATATTTAAGATTAGGAGTATGACACATAAAAATGGTCATTATCCAATGCATGAAAGAGATACATGGACCAATACTGACCATAATCATGTTATGGGTGGGTCCTAAATTGAAATGTTGGACTTCACTACGTATCCCATAAGTATGGGAATCAATCCATATGTAGTTTCTGAAATATAGTTTAACGTCATGTGGGATGAAAGTATGGGAAATCTTAGTTTAGGGTCATAGAACTCGGACCATTATAATGAATACAATTTGTGTGTTTTTATAGGGAATTTTCAGCCAAGGGACTAAAAGTGGAATTTGGGGTTAGGCCCAATGACTTGGGGCTAGATTCGAGGGATACTCAAACATTCCTACGTATCCCATAAGGATGGGAATCAATCCCATGTAGTTCTAGAAATACCCTCTATATAGATTTGGTTCGTACAAGTGAAGGGTGAAAAGGGGACTTTTGTGCAATGATGTTTTGACCCAAGATAAAAGGCTCAGGCATTGCCATGTATGCATGTAGTCTTTGGAATATAACATGATTGGAGATCAATGTAAATAATGATTCCCTCTAGGGTGAGGGTGTCAAAGAATGTTTTAGTTTATTTTCATAGAGGAAAAAAGTACGAATAGTTTAAGGTCATATGCATGGACCGTGGTGAACCAATGTAAAAATATTGGTTCTAGGGGTTGCTTCATGAATCAATATCATATGAGACGGAGGTGAACCGATGTGAAGAGATTGGTTTTGGGCTTGAACCTCAGGAGGTTGCCTACGTACCCAGCCTAGAAGGCAAGGATCAAAGTCTGCATAGTTCAATTGAAGAATGAATTGGTGATCAAGTTGTTTTTGAGAACAACGACCTAAAAATGGTGTTGGGACTTATGCATGGTTAACGGCCCAAAGAGGTTGTTATGGTTGATGTTTACTATAATATCACATGAGTCATACTTGGTGTGAGAAAAAAGAGGTATCAACAACCTTTACGATGCATAGTTTAATGTAATGTAGGACATATGAAGGGACTATGCAGTTTAAAATCTTGTAGTGAGGACTATTGGTGCTGCACAGTTTAGTGTCATGTAGCAGGGAAAAAATATAGTTTAACATCATGTAGGACATATTAAGGGACTTCTGTATAGTTTAGCATCATGTAGCTTAGGACAATGGGGACAATACAGTTTAACATCATGTTGGACGAAAGGGGGAATGTGCAGTTTAATTTCATGCAGTAAGGACAAAAGATGACACAGTTTAACATCATGTTGGATGTATTAGGGAAATTTCCATAGTTTAACGTCATGTTGGATGTATAGTGCAAATAGTTTAAGGTCTTATGCATGGACCGAGGATGGTGCAGTTTAACATCTTGTTGGACGTAAGGGACTATGCAGTTTAAAGTCTTTCAGCAAGGACAACATAGTTTAACGTCATATTGGACGATAAGGGTGAAAATAATTTAAGGTCATATGCATGGACAGTGGATGATACTGTTTAACGTCTTGCTAGACGATAAAGTATTTGTGTTACACAAAATACTTCTTCAGAAATCTTGAATTGGTTGGAGTAGTGATGAGTTCTCCATCCATTGAGATTAAAGAATAAACTCCATTTGAGTAGACCTTATGTATTGAATAAGGTCCTTCCAATTTTGGCTCCAGCTTGGGAGGTTTCTTTCCTGGTATCATTGGAGTTCTGAGAAATAATACCAATTCTCCTTGAACGAATGAACGAAGACGAACATTTTTGTTGAAATCTAGTGCTATTCGATTCTGATAGACTTCCAAATGGTGCAGGGTGCACAATCTTTTCTCATCTAACCGTTATAATTCATCCAATCTCTTTTGAGATTGTTCATCTATAAATGATTGATCACAAATGGCTACTCTGAGCGAGGGTAATTGAACCTCAATGGGCAAGACTACTTCTGTTCCATATACCAATGAATATGGAGTTGACCGTGTTATAGTGCAGGTGGTGGTCTGATAAGCCCATAAAGAGTTTATCAGGCCATGATTTATTATCTTTATCCACCGTCTTTTGCAGTATATTTGAAAGAGTCTTGTTGAAAGATTCTATCTGGCCATTGGCCACTGCATGATACCAAGATGAATTATTGGATTTGATGTTGTATTCATGATACAACTTCCTCACCTCGGACGAACAGAAGTTGGTGCCATTGTCCGTCAATATGGTATGAGGGACACCAAATCTGGTAATGATGTTAGACTTGATGAAGCTAAAAATGCATTTAGAACTGGCTTCTTGGAGAGGTATTGCCTCTACCCATTTGGAAAAGAAGTCAGTAACAGTAAGAATATACTTAAACTGCTTGGCTGTAGCTAAAGGATAAGGTCACACTACATCCATTCCCCATGCGGAAAATGGCCATGAGTATTTAGTTGTATGAAGCAAATATGGGGGTTGATGAATTAAGTTGGCATGTACTTGGCAAGAATGACACTTCTTTGTGAAATCAACACAATCTTGTATCATTGAAGGCCAAAAGTATCCAAGCCTTCGGATTTGATCATATAGTATGTGTCCAGACTGATGGGAACCACAGACTCCTGCATGCACTTCTTTCATGACAGCCATTGTCTCTTCACCATTAATGCATCTGAAGAGAACTCCATCAAAACCTCTTTTGTAGAGAATTTTTTCTAGGCGAGATGGATTATCATAAAGAGTAAAATTGATCACACGTCTCCAGACTTGTTCTTTCCCAGGTCTATCAGGTGGAAGTGTTCCATTTTGAAGGTATTCCCTGATTGGTGTCATCCATCCTGTAGTATGACCATATGGTTCAGGAATGGGACTAATTTCATTGATTTCCTCTATTCTGATCTGAACATAAGGTGAAATTGTATGACAGTGGGCAATACTGATTCTTGTCTCGTCCCGATTTGTATTTTCCAAGGTTGTGGCTAAATTAGCCAGTGCATCAGCTTGGGCATTTTGTGATCTCAGGACATAAGAAAATGTCGGTTCTGAAGGAAATTCCTCCATTAACTCTTTGACATAATTATACAAAGGGATTAGTTCTTCTTTTCTGATTGAATAATCCCCATTGACTTGTTTGATTACCAGGTCTGAATCACATTTCACCTTTAAGTGATTCACTTGTGCTTGAAGCGCCAACTCCAATCCTACGATGAGATCTTGGTATTCAGCTTCATTATTTGTACCGCCTCCTAACAATGAGAATGAATTGGGTAACACTTCCTTTTCTGGAGAAATGTGCACAATTCCTAACCCAACTTTGTTAAATTTAGGATTTTCCATTTTCCTCTCTGTTGGACTTCTGGAAGCACCATCAAAATACATTTCCCATGTTTGGAGACTATCTTGAATAAAGAATACTTCTTCATTAGGAAGTTCAATATCTGAATATGTATCTTCTACTAAAGGATGTTCAGCAAGGACATCAGCCAAAGCTTGGCCCTTTATTTCCTTTTGAGACACATACTGAATATCAAATTGTAGCAAAATAACTGCCCACCTTGCCAGACGTCCTGTAAGAATTGGACGACTAAGGATGAATTTGAGAGGGTTATTGCACGATATCAATTGGACCTCATGATGTTGCAGTTAGTGTGTCGATTTCTAAACTACAAAGATTAATGCTATGCATCATTTCTCAATATTTGAATATCGGGTTTCTGCTTCAAGCATAGTCTGACTGAGATAGTAGAGGTTGTTTTCATTCTAAGCATCATTCTTCTGAGCAAGAAAGGTACCCAATGATCGCTCTAAAGATGTCACATAGAG
The DNA here is from genome assembly GCA_963277665.1 of Viscum album. NCBI lineage: Eukaryota > Viridiplantae > Streptophyta > Magnoliopsida > Santalales > Viscaceae > Viscum > Viscum album. Next base: position 91,512,071 of record OY728154.1, read on the forward strand.
GATAAGTGGTCTTCCTTCAATAGGTGGCATTAACACCGGTTGAATCAAGATATATTTCTTGAGAATATCGAATGATTCTTGAAATTCTTCAGTCCACTGGTATGTGACTCCCTTCTTCATCAATTTGGTGAAGGGTAAACTTTTTCCTGCCAAATTGGCGATGAAACGCCGAATATAGGTTAAGTGTCCTTAAAGTCCTCTCAATTATTTCAAATTCTGAGGAGGTGACATACAAAGGATTGACTTTGTCTTCTCAGGATCAACTTCGATACCATGATGGCGTACAACAAAGCCGAGAAATTTTCCCGAGGTTACCCCAAAATCACATTTTAATGGGTTCATCATCAAATTATGTTGCCGAAGTTTGTGGAATATGACTTCCAAATCATCCAAGTGATTAGAACATTGCCTGGATTTAACCACCAAATCATCCACATACCATTCAAAAAACTTCCCTAAAAAGGGTTTGAAGATATGATGCATGGAACGCTGATATGTTGCGCCTGCATTCTTCAAGCCAAAGGGAATTACCCGGTAGCAAAACACACCCTGAGGGGCTCTGAAGGCTGTAGATTCTTCATCTTTTGGAGCCATTTGGATTTGATTATATCCTGAATATCCATCCATGAAGGAAAGTGCTTCATAGCCAGTTGTTTCATCAATTAAGAGTTCTGTTATCAGAACTGGAAAATCATCCTTAGGACAATGCCGATTAAGATCTCTAAAATCAATGCAAACTCTATTTTTTTACATTCTTATTCTTCACAAATAAAATATTAGCAAACCACATGGGATATTGAACTTCTCTGATGAAGTTATCTTTGATAAGATTATCTACTTAAGCTTCAATTTTGGAATCATAAGTTGGGTGTGTTCTTTTTGCGGCTTGCTTAAATCCTCGATGTTCTTATGAAAATCCCAAACGATGAGTAGCAACGTCAAGATCAAGCACCGGAATCTCTGTATAGTTCCAAGCAAATATATCTCGATTTTTCTTTAAAAATGAAACATACATCTATTTCTCTTCAAGAGTCATGGCCACACTAATTAAATTTGGGTGTGGATCTTTTTTGTACCCAGATTTATTTCTATGAGTTTATACACGGTGGTAGAGATACCCTCTTCAAATACTGGAGAAGCATCCCTGATATCTTCCTCTTCTTTTTCAACATGTGTTATTTCTTATAATTCTACTTGCATAGTAGATGATGAAGTAGAATTTTTATGATTAGAAGGGATGTTAAAATTTGAACATCTTGAATAAGAAGCTTCCATTTCCGACCCAATTGATGACGAAGGGTCTTCCATGGGTAATAAAGAGGAGATAATGGATTGAGAATCAACATCATCATTCACCTATGACATATCTATAACTTATTCTAGCATGGTTGGAGAAGTATAGACTTGTTGGATTTCAGCAGATGAAATGAAGACATCCCCATTTGAGCTTTCATCATTGCTTGGTGAATCACCAATTTCTCCCATGCTGTCTGGATTGATTGTTGTAATTGACATTATGGAGGTTTCCATAAGAGCATTTTGATTTGGGTCTATCATATAAATTTGACTGATAGGCAACACATAATCTATACTCACATATGTGAATGGGTTTACTAGAATATTTTCCAAACCATATGGAGCATTAACTTTGGTAATCTCCCTTTTTGTGGATTTCTCCTTTCCCTTCATGTGATAGAATTCTGCCTCAATGTATTGAGATTCACATGTCTTGAACAGGGCCTTATCACCATACAGTGTCCCAATTTTACCATCAAAACAATATTTGAGACATTGATGATATGATGAAGGGATAGTTGCATGTTTATGTAGCCAGGGTCTTCCAAGAAAGATGTTGAAGGCTGAGTCTTGATCAAAAACCATGAAATCTGAATTGGATACAAGATCTCCAAACTGAGTTCTGAGTGTAATCTCACCCAGTGGTTCTTGTTCAGTTTTATCATATCCTTGTAACATCATAGTAGAAGGGGATAAATCAGATTCCATGAGGCCTGATCGACGAAGTGTACGAATGGGGATGAGGTTGACTACTGAACCATTATCAATGAAATCTCTTCAGATATCTACACCATTGACCTTTCTAGATAAGTATAAAGGTCTAATATGTCCATGCACGACATCATATTCATATTCATCTGTGAAAGATATCACTGCATGACATTCTGAATTATTATTCTCTATATGGTAGACTTCAGCTGCAACAATTTTAGTTTCAAACTTCTAAGGACTTGACAAAGCCTCAATGAGTGCCTCCCAAAGATTATTTGATAAATTAAAGGCATCCATAATTGATAACTTGGCCGGTACATGGTACAAATGTCTCAATACATCATACTTTTGATCCAAAGGTCTGTGTTTCCCAACAGGAACATGTGGTTTCACAGGTGCCTTAGAAGTTGATGCTTTGGAAGTTGATGCATCTTGTATTGGGGTAGGAGTTGGTAATACTCTTGGCTTTGGATAATTAGACAGATTAGGTCTATTTACTTGCTAAGAGGAAGAAGGTGGAATCTCTAACCGATCCTCCAAAATAACTGTGCCAGGACTAATTCTGCTATTGGTGGAAGAATTTGCTTGTTCTTGTTGAGCTCATTGAAGGGCTCTGCCATGAGTTTCTACTACATACGCAGTTCTAGAAGGGGTGGAATTAGAATAGTTTCTTCTAGGATATCCACGTCTTCCCCTATATCCCAGACCTCTGGAACTCCCTCTAATTCCTCTGTTTAATACAGCGAATTTAGACTCATCAAAATTGAAACTGCGACTGGCATAAGGATCTATTAAATGAATCATATTAACAGAACCAAAGATCAACTCTTCATTTGATGAAGACTCTACCTGATTAGCCAATTTAGGCTGTGTTGTTTTGTGGGGCGGAGCCCGTGGCTTCGAAGTAGATGGAATAAAATCTGCCAGAGTCAAAGAAAACTTGGGATTTGACAAGATCTCATCTTCTTCTTATTGCTCTTCCTTCTTTGAATCATGACATTTCTTTGAGGATTTTCCCTCTGATGAAGAGGTATTTCCTGTGTCATTCATGGAAGAAGACACAATTGGTTTCTTCAATTGCGTTCGTAAAATGGCATGAGTTCTGTTGATCATTTTTCTGACCCTCCAATCATCATATTTTTGTGCATTTTGTTATCTTGAATTCTTGCCACTCGCCTTCTTCCTCTGGATTTGTAGCAGTAACACATGCTACTTGAGATGAAGAACCTTTCAACTTGACTTGTCCTGAGTCCACCATTTTTTAGAGGAGGTATTTGAAGACAAAACACTCCTGAATGGGATGCCCCAACATCTGATGAAATGGGAAATAGTTGAGACAGTCTTCATCTCCTTCCTTGTTCGGCCTCTTGGGCCTTGGAAATTGAACCAAATTATTTTCCAGAGCCGAAATGAACTATCTAGGAACTTGTTCATTTCGGAAAGAGAAAAATTTGCTCTTAAAATCCTCAAATTGTTTTAATCTTTGATATCTTTGATCCTCTTGACGAAATGGCCATTTTTTTATGCTTAGGAGGTGGAGCCCTTCAGAAAGATGAAGGATTTGAGGTGAAAACAGGTATAGGTGCTTGTTTAAGCATAACTGTAGCAGTCTCTGCTTTACCCATTCTCCTTCCTGGAGCTGATGGAATTACATGAGTTTTATCCTTAGTCTTCATAAGAGAATCTTCAATCTTTTGAGCGATCCAAGTAAGGTCTCGAAACCCTCCTGTGTATTTCACAGGGATCAACGGTGTGTGCAACTCATCATGCAAATTTTCCACACATATTGGCAACAATTCCTCTTGAGGGAGTGCTAATCTTAGGGAATATGTTAATCCCTTCCAGTGAGCAATGAAATCTAAAACCCTTTCATTCTCCCTTTGATTACAGTTTTTAAGATAAAAAACTATTATCTTTGGCAATGTTGAGCTGAATTGAAGAAGTAATATTTAGCGGAGATCCTCCCATCCGGTAATTGACCGGGATTGCAAGCTTGTGTATCAAGCAAAAGCAGGTCCTTGTAATGACTGTACAAAACACCTGAGATTAACTGCTACCTATTGCTGAGGGGTTCCCATCGTAGGATAAAAACTAGAAACAAAATGTGTTAAGTGTTTCTCTGGGTCTTCCGAACCATTAAATATTGGGAATGTGGTACTTGCAAAATTTGATAGGGGAGGAATTGCATCAACCCATTCAGGGTAAGATCTCTTTTCTGGTTGAATTTGAGCATGCTTTCCCTTCATAGCTTCCAACTGAGATGTTAATGATTCAATAGTAGTCATTAACTTTTGAGAAACATTTGATTGATCTTGGACCTGAGAAGGTGCAATAACTGGAGCTTGGAAAGATGTGGTGGCTGGTACTACAACTGATGGTAGCACCGCCGATTGTTGTTGCACATGACCCATAGAATTAGACCTGTGAGGGTGTACTGGTAGAGGAGGATATTCTTGATCCATCTCAGTAAATCAACAAATTTTGTTGGCTGACTGACTCCAACACGTTTAGGAGGAAGACTACCTTGAAGTAGTTCTGCGTTCAACCTTCTCAATTCCTTCATTTCTTCCTCTTGTTGTGCGAATCTTTTCTATAGTGAGAGTGATTGGACTTCTCTAGAGGAAGGGTATGTAACCTGATTCTTTCCTTTCCCCTTATTGGACACCTTTTGGAGAGGGGGAAGTGGGTTACTTGAAGGATTACCTACATTCTTGATAATCCTTTGATTTCGTGTATGCACACCTTCTTCATTTGTGTTTGTGCGTACAAATTCTTGAGTAGGAATTTCCTCATCTGATCCCTATGATTGAGCCTCATCTGGGGGATCGGCAATAGTGACATTAATGACATTGATTGATTCATAATGCATTACATCCCTTCTATCATCATTTCTGCGATATTTTCTTCTTCCATTTCCTTGATGATACATTGCCTTTTGTTGATTCGATCCCTCAGGAACTTCTTGACGAACCGTTATTTAGAGGGAATTTCCTGATAACTCGGATCTTCATTCCTCTTGTGGCTTCTTCCATAAACCAGAGAAGACTGAATTTCTCTGAAGAAGAGACTGAGTATTTGAAAAGGTCCCCAGTCCTGTAGGTTGGGACTGTTCCTATTGTTTCTGCTCAACTCCTTGAATCTTATTTGATGATTCTGAGGGTTGGTTTAAAAGAGTCCCTAGTCTGGAAAGCTGGGGTGGCTCTTGAGCTACTAAATCTGAGACTTTCTTGAAATCTCTCCTGATCTTTTGGACTTTAGTCTGGAAATTGGCTGGATGCATCAACTTACATCCACTCTTATCACCCGGCTCAAAAGACCATTGGATGATTTCTAACACTTATGTCACTTGATGATGTGCACCCTCCAAACAAGAAGCCTATTCAATATTCTCATTTGCCTAATTCAGGAGTAATTCAACAACTTGTTCTCTGTATGCTTGATTTTGAGAGGAACTAGTAGAGGCATGTTCTTGAGCGAGCCTTTGATTACAAACAAAGCCAATTGGTTGTGGCCGACCATGGGCAATAACATCACATGAGACCATTTTTGGTGAGCTTTGTTGATTGGAGAGCACAGTGAAATGTAGTGCTCCATGAACACCCCATCCCCTGATATGAATACTAGATGGGGCATTGGCAATTAACTAGCACAATCTTCTTAGTGTGCCAAGGCATGAACGATGAAGGGCTCTCTGCATCTTTTTAGCCTTCGGATATCGAGAAACTAAGAGAGATGCCAAATCAGGTTGGCATTGTAACACTTCTATTATCTTGACTTGATTTTCATATTCATCATAAGATAATATTTTCTTTTTCAACTGACAAAGAGTTTTCCATATGTTGAGACGAATATCATGATTTCCATCTTCTGTCAACATCTCCGGAATGTCATACTGAGAGTCAGCCAGAGGCCAAAACATGGCTAGCACTTCACCTTTCGCCAGTTGTTTTCTCATATTTAGCACATCCTCTTTATAATTTAATGAAGATTATTCTACCTGATTAGACCAAAGTTGGTGCTTCCTTGTTGCATCATCAGATTAAACAAGATCGGTAGAGAATTCACTGATCAAACTAAAAGATAAACGACTCAAGGGTGGTTCGGAGAATGACCTACACCCCAGGCTATCTTCTAATTGAGAAAGTATTTCACCTACTATTGGTAAAGCATCAGACATGACTGGCATCACATTTGCATGTGCCTCAAGATAAGAAGACTTTCTCGTCACTACATTTTCCATTGGAGCATTTTCCAGGAAATGTGAATTACTACTGCAGAGAGGACTTTCTCAGCTAAATTCATCATCATGGGGAGGACCACCATGGTGGGTTACAGCAAAAGATGAAACATTTTTCTCCTTGGTCTTTGGGCCACACAGAGGGTTCATGTGGCTCTCATATGAATATGAAACTTCGAGATAGACAGAATTTTCAGGAAGAAAGCCTTCATGAGGAAGTGTCTGATGAAGACCTTCGGAATTAATGTTCCCACTATTGGGAACTGAAAGAGTAGAATCTTGAGTTGCAATAGATAATTGTCTAAGCGCATCAAGAACTCCAGCATCGAGCAAGGCCTTATTACAGATTGGCTCTTGATTTCTTAACTATGTTGGGAGGGTCTTCTTCTTATATGCCTTATTACTCACTTTAAGAACCACTTGTTGATGAAAGTGGTTATTATGGGCAGGTGTAAGTTCCTGCTCCGGAAAAATGATCAGTTTAGGCTGATTATCTCCACTCAAATCAGGTGTATGTGCCTGACTTGGTTGTCCGTATGATATTCGGGAGTACGCCTCTCAACCCTATTGGACTGGAACAGAGGTGTGTGTCTATTCTGGAGCGAACTATTGATGTGTCACTCCACTGGTAGGGATAGATTTTCATTTCTTTCCCTCTGATGCTGCTGAAGCTGTTATAGTATCCTGGCAGGCATCCAAAATATGAGTAGGGATTTCCTTCTACTCTTTCACCATTGATAGAATATACTTGGCGACTTTAGCTGTCGAAATGGGGATATACATCCATTCCGTACTTGGAGTAGTTGTGTGTTCCTAGTCCTGTCCTCGTTTTCTTGTCTGTGAATTCTGACAGTACTCAAGTGTGGGGGTAGAGAGTTGAGTCTGCCTCCTGTTTGTCATTGGGGCTTTCCAATTGACTTATCCGGGTGCTACCAAACGATACTGTTGGTAGGCTTGATCAATACTAGTAGGCGTATGTGCCTTCTAATTGCACTCCACCGAACATGGTTGACGATCTTCCTTCAATACTGACAGACGAGGCTGCTGGCAGGATTGATGAGTGTAAGCAGGTGTATGCGCCTCTTTACCAGTTGTCAACACATTGGGTTGGCAGGCTCCATCGTATGTAGTCAGATGAGCCTACTGACTAGCTGATGATTTGTAAATAGGTGTATGTTCCTGTCTATAGTCCTCCGCCAAAATTGCCTAGCGGGATTGGTGTGCTGCTTCTAGACTAGTCTGTTGGACAGTGGAATTAAAATGGATGGGCGTGTGTGCCCGCTCGTTGCTTGCCACCAAGTTAGGTTGGTGAACTTATCTGGAGATGGCAGAGATGAGAACATACTCATTGTTGACTAGATTTTGCCTCTGTTGGTTCATCTTTCCTGCTCGGGTTTGAGGAACCTGAGCTGAATGCCTGGAGACGATACCCTCATCATGTTGAGGGCGCACTGCCGCACGAGTCTGGCAGCGATTGTTGATGGTAGCCCTCAGGAAGGACTCCTATTTCTTTGAATTAAGGCCCTAAGGGACCTGCTTATTCACCTCCCCAGAATATGGGAGGGACTTATGATTGCGTTCTGGGGATAACAACCTGAAACGGTTGTAAACGGTGGTTGGAACCACCTGCTTCTTGATCGCTGGTCGTCACTGTCCGGACAACCAGGGTGAATTATTGACTTGGAGGGCTTGTCTAGTGGCATATAGAGTTGGAATAGTACCATTTTTATGATACTCCTTAACCATTGCATTTGATACCCAGCGTTGAAGACGCTGAGTAGGTGATGTCGTCCTCAAAGCAGACGACGATCTAGTAGGAGTAACAGCAGAGGAATTCACAGCAGAAGTTTTCACACCTGAAGTATTCACAGGCATGAACATAAGAGAAGTCATTTCTGTAATGCATAAGATCTCAAAAAATATTGCCTGATTGATATAACAGACATAATCATGATAAGTTCGGCCACTACATCTTTTGGATGAGCGCATATGTTATTGATTGTTTTGTTGGCCCTCTCATTGAGTTTTAAATAGGGGCCTAACAAATAAGTAAAACAACATTTTAACTTGGTTAAGGATTCACATCGGGTTTACCATTTTTTGTTTCCTTTGGAATTGGGGATGACCTCATTGATTTAAGGTTCAAACATTCCAAGCAGTTTCTAATGGGTTTGTTCGTAGAACTGGAAACATCCAATGATTCCATATCCATTTGGACCTACTTTCCAAAGGTAGGTTCTCACTAGTTATGAACTGATGAAGCTTAAGAATTTGCATTGGTTGAGAGGATGGGTGGTCGGACTCATAACACCCTTTTGGGGGGAATTATTGTCTACTCCAGGAATATCTTTATAGATTTAAGTTTTGTTTGTGAATCCTTATTACATTACCAAGTATAAAATGAGCTTTCCATTAGATCTGACAATCAATGATTAGTATGTATGAGATTTAGAGAATCTTTTATATGTATTCAAGGTTCTTAATCAATAGAGAATCATCTGTATTTTTTAGAGATTCTTGGTCAATGGTATCCTTCGACACATTATATAGAAATCCTTTGGTCATTATGATAACCATACAGGTTTTAAAGCCACTCAGTGGGGCACTTGAAGTTTATTGTCATTCAGAAGGACATGGATTATTTTAGAGTTGGGATCGTACCCACAGATGAGCTACCTACGTAACCTTATTTATAAAAGTAATCAGAACCCACATAGTTCGAGTAAGTGAGTATGATGTTTATGCATGATTGATGGATCAAATAAAGATTTCATGATTACTTTTACACTCTAATCTCATGTGAGTCATGCTCGGTGTGAGAAACAAGAGGTATTGGTGAAACCAGACAATTGTGCCATTAAAGATGCAATCATAATAAATGATGTGGGGATTATGCATGTATGACTGCCCAAAATAGATGAAGATTGGGTTTTACTTTAGGGAAGAAACCCAGGAACAAGGTCCATAAAGGTATATGTGCTTTATGGAGATTTGGATACTTAACTTAGGACTTAATCCTGAGAAGGATGCCCAAATTAGAGAAGACTTATGATTAGGTTTTATTCCTGAGAAGGAATCCCAAATCAAAAGTAAATTAATACTAGTTAAGGGGAATTATGATTGGGGATTATTCCGGAGAAGAGGGCCCAGGTTATAGAAATTTGGAATTTGGTGCTTACTCTTGAGGAGGATGCTCGGATTTAAGAAATTATGACTAGGGCTTACTCCTAAGGAGGATGCCCATTGTTAAGGGAATTTGGAAACTTGTGGCTTACTCCTGAGGAGGATGCCCAAATTTGGGAACATTGAAGACTGGGGCTTACTCCTGAAAAGGAGTCCCAGGTTAAGGAAATTTTGGTTGGGGCTTACTCCTGAGGAAGATGCCCAGATTTGGGAAATTATAACCGAGACTTACTCCTAAGGAGGATGCCCAGGTTAGGGGACTTAGGGATTACTCCTGAGGAGGGTGCCCAGGTTAGGGGACTTGGGGATTACTCCTAAGGATGATTCCCAAATTAAGAGAACTTGGACTGGGACTTACTCCTGAAAAGGTGACCCAAATTAAGGATTATCTCATCTTAAAGGATGTGGTTGAATGAATGAAATCTCTAACCTTAGTGACATAAAGATATGTAAATCACTAGGTTTTGAGAGATGTTCCACAGAATTCCTTTTAGATAAGGAAGACAATGAAGGAACCATTCTATAAATGGATTTGAAGTGTGTTCTGAAGGCTAAATAATTGAAGATGAGAGGTGAATTTTAATAAGAGAGGTAAATAGGCAAGAGGGGAACCCAAAAAGAGAGAGGCGTGCAAGTCCTGCATAGGCGTGAAAGTTTTGGTCGCGCAAGTATACTTGTGCGACATAGGGGTACTTGCGTGACGGTAAACCCTTATGGTAATACTTGGGAAAGACTTTCCTCAATACCTTAGTATTCTCCCTAGGGGATTCCAGAAGAGTGGCGTGAAAGTTCTGTTGAAGGGGTAAGGCGGTGCACAATTGTGGCCATTTACCTTAAGGGATGGCCACTTAGGCATGCAAGTGTTGATTAGTTTCAACACTTAGTCCTTACTCCCCCTCTTTAGATCTTTCGTTCTAGGTAATAAATTACCTTAGAAGTTTTCGGAAGCTTCGAGAAGAGAATAGGGCGCCGGGAGCTCAAATCTGAGTTTTTGGAATGTTCTGTCTTTTGAAATGTGGGGCCAACCTGGGGTATTTATAGGCTACTGAAGAACCTGGGTGAGAATCAAAGAGGGCGCGCATGTCACCTGCGTGACCACTAGTCAGCGCGCAAGTATACTTATGCGACCTTGGTGGAACTTGCACAACCAAAGTGAAAATGAATCGTTGTTCATGACTTTGTCAATTTTTGATGTTTCTTCAAAGGATGAATCACTTTGGGTTCCAGGAATTTCCCTTTTCATTCGTTTAGACTCTGTGATGGAAAGGAGAGTCAACACTCCACCAATTCAATGGAACCTTGATCTCTATGAAAACAATAATGATGTTGATTCAAGAAATTCAGGGCATGGTTTATGAGTAAAGAACGTTCAAATTCCACCACTAAATTTAGAGTTCAGGTGGAGTTTGGAACTGAATGGATCTTTTCTAAATGATGATAGGATTCACCAAATGGATCATCATCGATGTAAATCCTTATACTTCCTTTGCTAAATTTTATGTGGGGTACTCTATAAATAAATAAATAAATGAACACAATCAATTCATGTCACATAATCCCAAAAAAATAGCCCCTTTATCAACTATTGGAGAAATAAAATAACTAAACCACCCAAAACAAGGCATCACAAAACAATAAAAGCTTAATAATAAATTAAAATTTCCTTTTTATCAAGGAACAAAATCAAAAAACAAACTGCCGCTTTTGGAAACATCTTATTCTTTGAAAAATATTCCACTACATTTCAAATTATTTGAATTTAAATCTTATTAAACTGTTGAAATAATTACAAAATTACATGGATTCACTTAAAAAATTTATGTAAAACCACTAATTTCATTTCAAAAAAAATCCCCATACAACCTAAAAAATAACCCATTTTATTAAACATTCCATTAGAAATAAGAAGAATCTTTTGAAACAACCCACAAAACCTATTTTAAAATAAAATTTTCAAAAATATCATCTATTCACACATGCCAAAATAAATTTAAACACAATCACATAAATGATAAAAATCATCAATTCCAAGAAAAAATATTTCCTATCATATAAAAATATCAAAATTTCATCTGTGATCCTTTTCCCATCATCAAATTAATTAAGGCAATCCAAGAACTATAATTCCCAAAAAATAAAAAAAAATAGGATGTGGAACTTTTCATGAATGGACCAAATGGTTTTATGGTCTATGTGTTAATCATGGTTCAAATCCTACAACATGTTTGTAATAAAACGCTTGTTCACTACATGGTTTTTCAGGCCATGCAATACAACTGCACATCCATGATTCTTTTCTATTTTCATACCTAAATTTTAAGAGTAACCCTCAAGGAAACTCAAAACCTACCAATAAGGGTGAAATATATAGTATAAAATTAAAATAAGAATCATAATTAAATCCCAATCTTGAGTTCCCCTTATAACTCAATTCATTAGATGAGAAAGATCTCATGAGGCCCTCCCCGCACCTTCCACATGATTTCTGACAATACTATCCTATTTTTTACCATTCCCCAAAATAAATAGATATTAATCTAGAAACTAGACCCTAATGGGAACCTAGGTACTAATTCCATTTATATTAAACTGTACCAAGATTCTACATGAACTAGTTCTTGGTTTGACATGCCATTGGTCCCAAAAGAAAATTCATAATCCCCGTGGTTTCGAAACTAGTGTCTAGGCATCACAAAACACTACCTTGGTAATGATTTCATCCTTGAAAAAATAGAAAACAATCCATACAAGGAATAATAAAATAAAAATCCAACTAATATATGAATAAAAAGATACAAAGTACACAACAACGCATATAAAGAAAGATAATAGAAATGAAAGAATAACTAAAATAAATAATAAACTTAATCCATACCACAAGACAATAACTATAAAACTTAAGGTTTCTCACCACATCTCACTCACCACCAATGATACAATATAATAAATCCAATATAAATAAGAAACTTAGACTATATGATATACATATAGGTGTGATCTATATAGCCTGATAGGTCCGCACCCACTGATTCTATAAAACTCCTTTGTATAAGAATATCATGAATTCTCATTTAAAAAAAATAATGAAAATATTTTTTTCACACTATATAATTCATTACTAGAATAAATCATGATCCTCATTTTATATAACCCAAAAAAATTTATCAGTTTGAAATCAAAACCTTTCTTTAAAAAGGAATTCTTACAAAAATCCCTTTCAAATTCATTTTAAAACCTTTCCAAAATGAAATAAAAACATTCATTTTTTTTTCAAAACAACTTTCTAAACCTCTTTTAAAACCATTTTGAAACACACCCACCCATAGTAAATATGGTCACCACAAAAACAGCACCATAAGAATAATAAGAAATATGGAAATAATAAATAACATAAATAATGCCACTTTTTATGAAAACATAAGGGGATAAAAAGAAGATATGAATCTAATACATAAATTCCTTAATATATAGTAATATCATGTCCTACACACTATGATCTAACTATAATTGTAATAGAACAGGTTCTTAGATTCACTAAGCCCATATGTGATGGGGAACTACATATTTTCAGCCCTTAGGAGGGTGAAACTCTCCTAGAGAACTAACTATCTTTCTCACACTAAACTATCGTAACATGAATTATGAAATTATAATAATTACATATTACTTTTTTCCATTAAACTAATATTCTATCTCATAATTATCTTTATTAGTGATTTTCTAGCTGAATTTTCATTTGAGATTTTAAAATAATCAATTTTGAATTTTTTTTCTAACCTGTTAGTCATTTATGATTATTAATCTAGATCATGTTTCAAATAAACTGATTTATTTCCTTTTTTTCTTTTTTTAATTTAATTTATCACTTTAATTTTAAATTATATTTTAAGAATTTTATCATTTTTTAAATAAAGCAATTACGATGTATTATTCCTCACTATCATCTTGATTTTATTTCAAGTTTATTACTGTAGATTATTCATTATCATCACTTTCACCACCAACTTATTACTTTTCATTACATTCTAATTTTCCTTTATCATCCCCCCCTTATTTTTATTTATTTTTGGGTATGATATTTATCCCCTTTTTCATCATTATTTTCTTCTTTTTATTCTGAATGTTATTTATCTTATTTTCACTCGTGTTTTTTGTCTTCATTTTCATTATCTTACTATTTTTTAAATTTAAAATTATTGTAATTTTTTTGTAAAAAACATGGATATCATACTTTTAATTTTAATAAAAATTTATAAAGTATTTTTATCACGTTAAAATAATTTTTTTAAGGAAAACATGTGTTATGTTATATAATAAATATTTTCACAGTGATAATTTTTTGTTAAAATCAATCAAGTTATTTTAATAATTTATTAATTTTCCAGTTATAATTATTATAAAATAATTATAGATATGTATGGAACTAAAAGGAAAATTTTAAAGATAAATTCTATCTCACCCATTTTTGGATTCTCTAGTGTGTCTTATTTTATTATTATTTTAACATTTGTTTGATTCCACCTACCAAATAATGGTTCATCATCTTTAGATTTTTACTAAATGATTATTTTTTTCATAGCTATCAAGTGTCGTGTTGAGAGAGAATTTTGTTAGTTGATTTTCAATTTAAGTGTAAATTGTAAAAAAATCAACATGTATACTTACAAGTGATGTTACCTCTTGATCTATAACTTTATTAAATGTTTTTATAATTATTCAATTGTGTTTTTAAATGATGTCAGTATCATATTTATTTATGAATAATTTTTAATTGTGTTTATATGATCAATTAATTGAATGAAAAACCAAATTAAATACATTTCATACTTTAAGAAGAAAATAAGTTCGAATGTATATAGAACTTTAAGACATGAAATATATTTATAATAAATATTTATTCTTCCTTATACTATATTCAAAATAAATTTTCATAAATTTTAATATTTTAGATATTTTTTTTCTTAATATCCTTTTTATAGTACCTAAATCTTATGACCTATGAGTTTAGGATTCTTGTGTCTCTAGATACTCATCATCTATCCTATAGATTTTTCTTCACATCATTTATAATGATTTTTACTTTTATAGTTATATAACTTAAATAATATTTTATTTGTGTCATATTTACCAATGATAGATATTATATAAAAATTAATTTTCTTACTTTTATTTATTGATAATTTTTTTTAAATGAGTGTATAGAAAAAAATCAGAATGAAGTTTTCTTCATTTATATATTGTGATTTTATTAGATTTTTTCCCCTACCTTAAAAAATAATGTTACTATCCATGTACATTGAATTTGTATAGAGGGATTTCAAATTGTTTAAATTGTTAAATAATAATGTAAAAACTATCTATAAAATATGTTTTATTATGAAATATATATATATATATATTCAAATATAATTTTATATTGTATAGAACATAACATGTTTTCACAAAATATAACATAAATTCAGATAATATGAATATGTATTTATATATGAAACACCAAACATTATGAATTTTGACACAACATAATATATTTTTGAACAATGTATGTACCAAAAATTTTATATCATCATATAATATAATCACTATCTAAAAAATATTATAGTTCTAAGAAATATAATTTATTTGTAACTTTTATATTAATATAACATTTTATGAATTCATGGAACGTATAATATTTTTAAAAAATATAACATATTTATACAAAATATAAATACGTATTTATGTATTAAGAACAATACATTATAAATTTGGATAGATCATGATATATTTGTGGAATAATTATGAAAAGATCATTTAATATCTTCCTAGAATATAATATTTATATTTATAACATAATATTTATCAACAAAGAATAATTTTTTTATCATATATTAGTAATAATATAAATTAGCATGTTGTGTTTATTGATAAAAGAAGTTGAAAATAATTTAATAATACTTGACATATTCATGTTATGGAGTTTCATAAAGTTTTCAATGACTTGATATGGTTTTAGTTAGTAATTAAAAAACACTCCATAATAAACGTCTAATTACATAATTATTAGTTTGATATAGTGCAAGATTTTAAAGCTTAAGCATTATCCTATGATTGTTTTGTGAAATATTTTTGGTAAAAGGAATATAAATTATTACATCATGATGGTTTATTACTAATTCGTGATTTTTCATGTAATATTGAATATTTTAGGAAGTATTTCACTCTGTGGAGTGTGGTTAGAAGTATACACCACAATGAGATGTCATGATTGGTTGATGGAGAGTTTTCTTAAGAAAGTGTATAGGAATATACATTATTGTGTACACACTCATGTTTTAGTTGAAGGTTATAAACATTGAGAAAAATGGTCATTATGAAAAAAGAAAATATGTAATGTTTTAATATATTTTCTAAATTTATTACTATATTAAATAAAGAAATTGACTTAGGGATATGATATTGAATAAGGCTATGATTTTTTTGGGATATAGAATTTGAATTGATTATGTTGTAATACTCATCATTGCATCATAATGGAGTCAACATCTATAGATTTTATATACATTAAAATCCTTTAAATTGAATACTCTTTGTTTGTTTTTGAAAACATCTATTTTTAGTGCAAATATTATAGAAATAATGCCTTGTATTTCTCATCATAAAGGCAAGTAATATTCTAGGGGTGATGCAAAGTGTTTCAATGTAACTTCTCAAGGATTCGTCAAGAAAGGTAAAAAATCAAAATAGTTTAATAACTTTGGAATATGAATAGTATCTATCATAACAAAAGTATGAACATAACTATAAACCACCAATATATGTGAAGTAACATGTTTGGAGAAAAAAGAAGAGGGATGTAATGTTTGTATTTGAGGTAATTTATTTCAAGAAAACAGATCGAGATGGAGTTAGACTTATTGATATTGGATGTGATTCCCATGGGACAGGAAACAAGAATATCTTAAATGAAATCAAATATAATAAAGAAGGATGTTGTAAATGATGAATTATTTTAGATAGTTTCCTATAGGAAATCCAATATTGGAGACAAATAAATAATAAAGATAACTGGCTTGGTTGTTGATAGGATTGGTCAAAATCCCATAAGTTTAAGTCAATTTTGTGACATCAGAAATTTTATACTCTTTACCAATAATAAATTTTATATAAAATGAAAATAATATAAAATTTTTATGCAAATTAAATGAATGTAAATCTCTATATTGTTAGATAATAAGATTACTTTCGCCTTCTTTCCAAGGAGGATTAAAATAATTTATAAAAAAAATTGATTGGCCACTTAAGATAAAAATACATTGAAGAATTTAATTGTAATGACCTGAATCTGGAGTCCCTCCACTAGTGCCCCATACCTGGTTCGCCACATGACCTCAAGCACGTTTCCCAAAACGCCATAGGCTACCGATTAGCATCGAGGGCCTTGGTGAGTCGGTGGGGAAACTATGCCCTCATTCGGTAAAGTATACAGCAGAAGAACAACCAGACACAATAGTGGAAACAATAAACAGCATAAAACAACTGAACTGAACAGCGGAAGCAAAGTATAAAATAATAATGATGCAACACGGTACATGTGTCTATGGAAAGTAATAAACAAACCAACGTTCTGAAGTACAACTGAAAAACAAAGTTCAAAAGAAAACAAAGTAAACTCCTCAGCATCGCAGGCCTCAGCTCGGTCTCATGCTCTCCATCTCCCAGCAAGTCAAACACCTGAGGTAGAAGGGAGCTTGCCCTTATCTATACCTGCAACAACATAGTCTTCTTGGGCCCAAAATCATAGAGCAAACAGGGTGTGAGATATAATCCCAGTTGGTAATCACCCAAATATTTGTGCCTAATAGTCAATGAATACAAGGAAAGTAAGAGTGCAGGATGCAGTAAACAGCAAAGCACACAAAAGCTACAATCCACAGTTCTAATATAGAGTACACAAGTAAAAAACCTGCAACAAGAAGAAAACAAGTAACCCTCTGGGTAGCTCTCACAGCCTAACCCCTATGGTTCAACCTATAAGTACTAGCAACCCTCTAGGAGGCACACACAGTTTCACCCCTCTGGTTCATCTAAGAGTAGACTTTCTGAGGAAGCACTCACCATGAATTCCCCCTATAGTTTTGTATCGTGCTAATGGCTCTCTGGGGAAGCACTCAGCGTCTCATTCCCCCTGTGTCCTGCGTCAAGGAACTACAGACTCTCTGAGGAAGCACCCATTTTCAATTCCCCCTGTGGTCTCGCATCATATTAAAAGACACTCTGGAGAAGCCCTTATGTCCATTCTCCCTATGGTCTACTGCACTAGGTTCTCACAGTCCTCTGTGTAAATAAAACATGCTCAGCATGTGTGCATCGTCCAATTAAACCTCACGAACTATGTGGCTATCAATCTAAGGCTCAACAACATAACAAATCAATAGTTCCACTATTCTACAACTAGGCATGGCAATAGGAAAAACATCAAACAGGAAGAAAAAGCATAGAAAACATCCATAGTATAGTAAAAACTACCATAATCACAGGAAAAATATCTACTCTAGCAATAAAGAGAAGCAGGTAATACAATAAGGGAAAAACAGGAACACACAATACCCCATTCAAGGGTATTGGTGGAATTTTTACAAAATACTCATCGAATTTCTACAGAAAGTCACAAACCACCTACCTTGATGCTAGGGGATCGATATACTTGAACCACAACGACTGATTCTCCCTAGAACGTCATAGATCTGAGAAAACGCACAAAACGTTCAACCTTAGATAACATGAGAAGGAGGAAGAATTGGAAAACAAGGCTCAAGCAGAAGGGAGAACTCACCGCTGCACTTCCAACGCAATCGACCGTGCTCGAATCAAATAATGGACGGAGAGGCGGGATCTCATCGTATATTCGTGGATCCTCGATGCTCTCGGACGAACAAGACCTAGAAGAAGACGCTTCTGTGCGTCAGGCACGACCCCGGTCTGTTTAATGAAAAAAAAAGAAAAGTATGTGGTGTGTACTTTTAGAGTACACAGCGTGTACTAGGTTTTTCCTTACTCCTCCAAAATCGGCCTCCATGTCACCCCTACACACCGTGTGTGTAGCCCGAGCACGGCCAGCACACGGCTTTGAGCCGGAGAAGAGTACATGACGTGTACGTAAAATGTACCCGACGTGTACTTCAAAATTTTCCAGAAACTTCATTTTTCATAAAAACTCCAGAAAAAGGAAAGGCGTACCTAAAACGAAGATCCAGGTTCTTACAAACTTCCCCCCTTAAAGAAATATGTCCCCGAATTTCCCTAGAGAGGCGTAGAAGAAGAAATCCCAAACAGCTCCAGCCACTGCGACTGCACATCGGCCTCCCTCTCCCAGGTCTCGTCCTGTACTCGCTCATGCTAACATAACACCCATACAAGAGGGACAGACTGCCCACGGAGAACCTTCATACTGTAATTGACAATCCGGATAGGATGCTCCTCAAAAGATGCATCTACTTCGAGCTCAACTTCCTCAGGATGAAAGACATGAGACGGGTCTGAAAAGTAACATTTGAGCTGAGAGACGTGGAAGACGTCGTGCATGGCCCGGTACCTTTGGGGTAGCTGCAACTGATAGGCGACCAGCCCCACTCTCTACAAAACCTTAAACGGTCCGACGTACCGCGGTGAAAGCTTGCCCTGCCTTCGAATCCTCTTGTGTCCCAGCCTCGGTGCGACACATAGGAAAACATGATCCCTGACCTCGAACTCCAGAGGTCGTCTCCGCTGATCAGAATAAGATTTCTGTCAGGACTGTGCTGTGGCCATCCTTTTCTGAATCAGCTCTATCTGCTCTGAATTCTCCTAAACAAGATGAGGTCCTAGCAAAGCTGCCTATCCTGCCTCCAGCCAGCATAAGGGTGATCGGCATGGTCTACCGTACAAAGCCTCGTAAGGTGCCATCTGAATGGTCGCCTGGAAACTATTATTGTAGGCAAACTCCACAAGAGGGATATGCTTCTCCCAAGAACCTCCAAAGTCCAAAATGAAAGCTCCAATCATATCCTCTAGCACCTAGATCGTATGCTCGGACTGGCCGTCTTTCTGGGGATGGTATACTGTACTCAAAAGTACCTGTGTACCCAAGGCCTTCTGAAGTCCCTGCCAGAACTGAGAGGTAAAGTGCTCATCCCTGTCTGAAACAATGGAGTGTGGAACTCCATGTAGACGAATGATATCTCTGATGTAAATCTGTCCTAGATCATTGACACTGAAGGTCTCCTTGATCAGCAAGAAGAGAGAAACCTTCGTGAGCCTGTCGACGACAACCAAAACAGCATCATTCCCCCAAGGTGACCTCGGAAACCCGGTCACGAAGTTCATCGCAACATCATTCCACTTCCACTCAGGAATTGGTAACTGCTATAAAAGGCCTACTGGTCGCTGATGCTCCGCCTTCACCTACTGACAAGTAGAGAATCTCATGAAAAAACCAGCAACATATTTCTTTATATCTGGCCACCAGTACTGGTGATGAAGATCCCAATACATCTTGGTGACGCTAGGATTAACTGCCCAAACTGAGGAATGAAAAACCCACATCAACTCCTCACATATGTCTGATGGCACCCATACGCGTCCCTGGAAGTGAAAGATCTCATCCTCACCCATTGTCCATCCAGGAAGAGGGTCCTCTCCTAACACACTCTCCCGCAAGACTAAGTATTCTCATTCGTACCTGATCAAGTACTATAGAGGTAACAGCTATAGAAGATTGGAAGGTCTGTCACTGCCTGTCGTGCACCTCCAGATGCATCTCAGAGAATAGAGCCATAAGCTGCCACTCACTACTGGCCTCCTGAACTGCCTGTATCTGATTTCTCTAGCTCAACGCATTTGTCACTGTGTTTCCCTTTCCCAGCGTATAGGCAAGCTCAAAATCAAAAGACTGAAGATACTAAACCCACTTGTGCTGCCTCAGATTCAGATCACGCTGAGTGAAGATATATTTCAGACTCTTGTGGTCAGTGAAGACCACAAAGTGCTCTCCAAGAAGATAATGTCTCCAACAGCATAAGGCAAGAACAACGTCTGCCAACTCCAGATCATGCGTAGGGTAGTTCCTCTCAGGTGGCCTCAACTGCCGAGACCCGTATGCAACGACTCCATCTCCCTGCATAAGCACAACTCCTAGCCCAATACCTAAAGCATCACAATAAACAGTGTAACTCTTTCCTGGATCTGGCAAGACTAGTATCAGTGCTGATATCAATCTTCCCTTTAGCTCTTGGAAGGCTGACTCACAAGAATCTGACCATAGGAACTTTGCCCCCTTCTTGGTCAGACCCATCAATGGTGCTTCTAGGCACGAGAAGTCCTAAATGAAGCGTCTATAGTATCCATCCAGCCCTAGGAAACTGTGTACCTCAAAAACATTCTTCGGATGATCCCAGGAAACTACAGCTCTCATTTCTCTGGGTCCACAGATACTCCTGCCTCTGAGATGACATGACCCAAGAAGTGAATCTGATCTATCCAAAAGAGGCACTTCAAGATTTTAGCATAAAGTTTATGCTCTCTCAGTGTACTCAGAACGATCTCAAGATGTGTGGCATGGTCTTGTCGAGTGTGAGAGTACACCAAGATATCATCCATGAAGACCACAATGAAGGATTACAAGTAAGGATGGAACACTCGGTTCATCAGTGCCATGAAAACTGCAGGCGTGTTCGTGAGACCGAACGGCATGACTGTATACTCGTATAGACCGTACCTGCTCTTGAAGGCTGTCATAGGTATATCTGATGGTCTAACATGCAACTGATGATAACTGGACCTCAAGTTGATCTTCGAGAACACCTGGGCTCCTCGAAGCTAATCAAAGAGGTCATCGATCCTCGATAAGGGATATCGGTTCTTGACCGTCAACTGGTTCAGCTTCCGATAATCCACACAAAGCCGGAGGTTACCATCTGCCTTCTTCGCAAACAGGATAGGCGAACCCTAAGGAAAAGTACTAGGTTGAATGAAACCCTTTTCCTGCAACTCCTCTAACTGCTTCTTGATCTCCTGCAACTCAGGTGTAGCCATCCTATAAGGAGTAATGGACACGAGAGCCGCTCCTGACACGAGCTCAATCGAGAAGTCTACCTCACGCTCTAGAGGAAAACCTGAGAATTCCTCTGGAAAGACATCCCTGAAATGATCCACCACTGGAATAATGTCCAACTGTGAAGTCCCCAGATCATCTAGATAATGACTAACAATCTGGGTCATCACCCTTCCTAGCCCATGATGCTCGAGTCCTGCTCGACTCGCCTGAACATTCCTTTAACCTCTATGAAGAAAATATTAACCCTCTGGTGAAATGAAACTCACTCTGTGGCGATAACAGTCGATGATTGACTGGAAGGGAACCAACCAGTACATCCCAAGAATGACATCATAGCCTGTCATCTTTAGGATGTAGAGATCCCATAAGAAATGATACCCTGCAACCTCGAGAGGGCACTCTCTACACTGGCATACACTAGATGTCCTCATCCCCCAAGGTGTGTCTAGTGTCAATGATTCGGTAGAAGAAAAGACACAGAGCCCAATGCTCTCTATAGCAGCAATAGAGATAAAGCTATGTGTAGCACCAGTATCGAAAAGAGTTGAAGATAAAACTGAGGATTCTAAAATCGTACCTCGAACTGTAGAAGGGTCAGGATCATGCTTCTGATAGGTCTCCTCCATGGTGAAAGACTGGCCTGCACCCGGCCCTGCGCCCCTGGCTGACCACTCTGAGCTGAACCTCCCTGCTGGTGCTGAGGGACTGGTGGCTGACCGCCACGTCCTCGACCTCCACCTCGGCCCGAACGGCCATAAGAACTCCAGTTCCCCGACTGGTGAGAAACTGGTGGGGCTACTCCTGAACGAGGAGTCATGGAAGAACCTCGGTCACCAGCTGCTGGTGAGAAAACCTAGCCGAAACACTGAAGGTGACCCATCTTGCCACAATATCGGCACTCCACGGGGCCTCTCTGGCACTACGACCTCGTGTGCCCTGATTTTCCACACTGGTAGCATACCACCTGGCTGCCTGATGATGCATCTCACTTCCTCTGATCACCGCGCGTTGACTCCCTACGATGCTTCTTGATGTCATCTGGAGGAAAACTAGCTAAGGAAGCAGAACCTCCCTGGCTCGCAGCTCCGGAGTCTCTCAGATTGCGCTCCACAATCAGTTATTGATTGACGATGAAAGTGATGGAAGTAAACTGGAAGATATTCACCTACGAGCAGATCTCCCGCTTAAGACCATCCTCGAACTTCCTTGCTAAGAACACCCCACTCCCATCCCAGAAGGGTGTGAAATGTTGCAGCTTGGTGAAACAAGAGGAATACTCCATGACAGAAAGAGTACCCTTCTCTAAGCTCATGAACTCCCAGGCTCGGTCGGCCCTCAGGGTCTCCGGGTAGAAGTAGTCATAGAACACGCACTGGAACTCCTCCCAAGCCATAACCTGCTGATGAACCGCCTGTGAGATCATGTCCCACCACCTCTTGGCGGAGTCTCAGAGCATGTAGGTGGCGAGCTTGACCCGCCTCTCTGGAGGCGTCTCTAGATGCTCGAAGATAGTCAGCATGGCTTCCAACCATGACTCTGCAGCCTGAGGTCCTCCTTCCCCCGAGAATGTGGGAGGATGATGCTCTCGAAAAACCCATGTCAAGTCTGTCATAGTCAAGGCAAGAGGCTGTGCTCCCTGAAAGGTCTGCATCATCCTCATAAAACCTTCCCTAAACTGTGCATCAGCACCTGCGATTGGTATGACATCCAGTGCCGAGGCTGGCCTGACCGGAGGATTTGCAAGGAGTCCCTGATCAGCCATATCTAGAATCTGATCACTGCCTGACGACAGATGTACAACCAGAGGATGTCTCGGAGGCAAAGCTCTGAAAGATAAAAATTACACCTTAGATCAGAAAAACAAGGACAGAGAACACAAGAGTACAAAATGGGAACAGGGGAAGGAAAATACACAAGTTTACAAAACACGACTACACGGCGTGTATAAAAACTACCCAACGTGTCTTCTTAAGCCATTGACATGGGTGTGTACTCCTTCCCAAAAAGTCTTGTAACACCTCAAACTACACGGCATGTTGACCCAACAGACGGCACGTACATGAAAACTATTCCCCTACCCGAGTCTCTTTACACGTCTAACCCACACGGTCCAACTTAACCCGAGACTACACGGTGTGTTATAAACAAATACGGCGTGTACTTGACAAGGTTTTGTCGGCCCATGTTGTTAAACACACGGCCGTATACACGGCTTAACCTTACATGGTGTGTTCTGAACAAACACGGCGTGTATAGGTGAAGGTGACACCATCTTGTGTTGTTCATGACACGGCCGGGTACCTGAACTAGACTACACGGCGTGTTCTGAGAACAACGAGGCATGTGAAGAGAAGTTAACGCCGACCCGTGTTGTTCGTGACATGACCGGGTACCTGGACAGGACTACACAGCATGTTCCTTTACAACATGGTGTGTTCTACCTGAGCTTCCCCGACCCGTGTCGTTAGTAACACAGCCGGGTACACGGCTCCGAACTACACGGCGTGTACCTACCGTACATGGTGTGTTCCTGAAGTTATTTCTACAACTGTGTGTCCCTGATCACATGGTCAGTGACATGGTCTAAAAACTACAGGGTGTGTAGTCAAAAGTACACGCCATGTATTCTGGGTTTTTCTGGGCAGTAGCTCAGAAACTGCACAAAAGCCTAGAAAACACAGAAAACAAGGCAGGGAGGTGCCAATTTCCGATTCGTGAGGGCCCATACTCCCCGCGAATCAAATCTTGGAATCTCCTACAGTCATGGACAAGAGAAAACAGGATCATGATCCACCAATTTCCAATTCTATTGGGCCCATAACCCACAGGGCAAGAGAAAATAACTCCTCTGATACCATTTTTTAACGACCCGAATCTGGAGCCCCTCCACTGGTGCCCTGTACCCGGTTCACCACATGACCTCAAGCGCATTTCCACAAACACCAGAGGCTACCGACTAGTAGCGAGGGCCTTGGTGAGTCGGTGGGGAAACTATGCCCTCATTCGGTAAAGTATACATCAGAAGAACAACCAGACACAATAGAGGAAATAGTAAACAGCATACAACAACTAAACTGAACAGCGAAAGCAAATTATAAAATAATAATGATGCAACACAGTACATGTGTCTATGGAAAGCAGTAAACAAACCAACGTGCTGAAGTACAACTAAAAAACAAAGTGAAAAATAAAACAAAGTAAACTCCTCAGCATCTCAAGCCTCGGCTCGGTCCCATTCTCTCCAGCTCCCGTCAAGTCAAACACCTGAGGTAGAAGGGCGCTTTCCCTTATCTGTACCTACAACAACATAGTCTGCTTGGTCCTAAAAGAATGGCCCAAACAGGGTGTGAGATACAATCCTAGCAGGCAATCACCCAAAGATTTGTGCCTAACATTCAATGAATACAAGGCAAGTAAGAGTGATGGACGCAGTAAACAACAAAGCACACAACAACTATAATCCACAGTTCTAACATGTAGAGTACACAAGTAAACAACCTGCAACAAGAAGAAAACAGGTAACCCTATGGGTAGCTCTCACATCCTAACCCGTATGGTTCAACCTACAAGTACTAGTAACCCTCTAGGAGGCACACACAGTCTCACCCCTCTGGTTCAACTAAGAGTAGAATTTATGAGGAAGCACTCACCGTCAATTCCCCCTATAGTCTCGTATTGTGTTAAAGGCTTTCTGGGGAAGCACTCAACGTCTCATTCCCCCTGTGGCCCATGTCAAGGAACTACAGACTCTCTGAGGAAGCACTCATCGTCAATTCCCCCTGTGGTCTCACATCGTATCAAAAGACACTCTGGAGAAGCCCTTACGTCCATTCTTCCTATGGTCTACTGCACTAGGTTCTCACAATCCTGTGTGTAAATAAAACATGCTCAGCACGTGTGCATCATCCAAGTAAACCTCAAGAACTACTTGGCTATCAATCTAAGGCTCAACAGCATAACAAAGAAACACTCCCACTATCCTACAACTAGGCATGGCAACTGGAAAAATGCCAAACAGGAAGAACAAGCATAGAAAACATCCATAGTATAGTAAAAACTACCATAATCACAGGAAAAACATCTACTCTAGCAATCATGCAAAGCAGGCAATACAACAATGGAAAAACAGGAACACGCAATACCTCGTTCAAGGGTATTGGTGGAATTTGCACAAAATAATCGACTTCTACAGAAAGGCACAAACCACCTACCTTGATGCTATGGGATCGATATACTTGAACCACGATGACTGATTCTCCCTAGAACATCGTAGATATGAGAAAACGCATAAAACGTTCAACCTTAGACAACTTGAGAAGGAAGAAGAATTGGAAAACAAGGCTCAAGCAGAAGGAAGATCTCAGCGCTGCACTTCCAACACAATCGACCATGCTCGAATCGGATAACGGATAGAGAGGCGGGATCTCGTCGAAGATTCGTGGATCCTCGGTGCTCTCGGATGAACGAGACCTAGAATAAGATGCTTATGTGCATCAGGCGTGACCCCGGTCCGTTTAATGAAAAAAAATTACACAGTGTGTACTTTTAGAGTACACAGCGTGTACTAGGTTTTTCCGTACTCTACCAAAATCGGCCTCCACGCCACCCCTACACACCGTGTGTGTGGCTCGGGCACGGCCAGTACACGGCTTCGAGCCGGAGAAGACTACACGGCATGTACTCAGAAAGTACACGGCGTGTACTTCAAAATTTTCCAGAAACATCATTTTTCTTAAAAACTCTAGAAAAAGGAAAGGCGTACCTGAAACGAAGATCTGGGTTCTTACATTATTAAACATGAATAAGCATGAGATATTCCTATGATAAAAAAATATTTCATCCATACACATAATTTTTGAAAAAAAATAAAAGATCATTAAAAAACATATAATCTAAAGGATGAGAAGTCATTGATATTTTTTAAATTGGTGAATGTGGATGTTTGTAGGATGATATCACCAAGATTCATTGATGGGAAAAGGTAATATGTACTTTTCATTGATTATTACAATGGGATGGAATGGTTGATATGTTTACTTTCATTACATGAAATCATAGGTTGGTTGAGAATATGAAAGAGATATTCCCTAAATACCTCTATATTTTATTTCATTACATGTGCATGTAGTAGGGTATGACTTGTATGAACTAATGAATATCATATACCTTAGTAAATATATTTTTAAAGAATGGTATATGATATCATGTCATTACCTATGATTAGTGAGGTAAATGAATGTTAAATGGTTAAGGTTTGAATTTCCTTCACCAATGGGTATCATTATTATGGAAATTTCATCAGATGAATCACATGAGAGGATCGATGCATTCGTGAATAGTCAAGGGATTATTCATTTGTTTTGTAATGCATGAGAAAATGCATTGATTATTATTGAGGGTTATATAAAGAGGAAATCATCATGACTCGTGTGAGATCATATCTTTCTAATTCATTGTTGATTCTCCCGTAATCTTAAAGATATATTTCTTATATATTCTTTCCCAACTAAGAGGTACTAATGGACCATGGGTGAAGTGGAATCCCACCCAAGCATTGGGTGATTCAATCAGATCATGGATACACCATGGATAAGGGAGTCCTTTGATCGCCACCAAGGGATCTCCATCAAGTATATTAATCAAATATAGTATCAATGTCATCTTTATTATAAGGTACATTACTATTCTACATTTTATTTATATATATGATTTCAGTTATCAAGCATGGTAAATCTTGGTAAGGAGGTTTCTTTTTGTTTTTTATGTGTTAATTTAGTGTCAATTGATTCTAAGAAACTCATCAGTGGCATCAAAGCATCACTAAGATTATTGATTTACAAAATCATGTTTTAAAATGAATAAATCATATATTGTATTGTATATATTATTGGTAATCATAAGATATGATTGATATTTTTTGTGTTTTCTAATGTTATAAGGAATTGTAGGCTCCAATTGGGTCACAAAATATGATATGTGATATCATAGGTCGGGACAAAGTTCAATTCTTTAGTTTTCCAATGTATCCTAGTATATAATATAGATTGTCGTAACATATAATGGCATCGAAGGAAAGACTCAAAATAGAGTATTTTATCAACTATATGATATATAATATCTATTGTTAAATATGATATCTAGATCACCACATTTAGGATTTATCTTATGGAGGTCCCTATCATAAGTCATGATAGTCGAGTGTGCCTAGTTTAATGTTGCATAGGCAGCATGGCTTATCGTAAGATAGGATTATAAATCATAGGGTATGATCGATAACAACTTATGGATTTTATGCATCGGGGATTATGCTTCACCTCTTATGACTTTTTTATATTGTCAAATATGATATGATAGAAAAAAACTATTTTTTTAATTTCAATTATGAATTGAATTGTATAGTGTATAAATTGTATAAAAATCATAGAAAATGAAATTTTTTGGATATTTATTTAATTTTTATAATTTTTATAAATTAATTAATTATAATTTCTTTATAATTAATTAATTAATTTTTTTTTGAAACATATATTAAATAAATATCCATAAATATTAATTTTTAGTATTAAAATAATTTTTTCAAATTATATAACATTTCTTATAATTTATATATAAAGTGTTTAAATAGAAATTATAAGAGTAATTTATAATGTTTTTATAAATTAAAAAAATAATCCAAAATATAAAAAGAGTTTATATTTAAAATCATGAATTCCATATAATTATTAATTTGAATTATTCAAATTAAAGGCCTTATTTGATATATTATTTAAACTATATCAAAATAAGTTTTAATAATTGACATGTTAAATATTAAAATTTTATTAATATGTGATATTTAGATTATATATATTAATTTACATGATAAAATTGAGATATAAAATGTTTATATTTCATTTAATATCGTATATTTAGGTAAAATTTCATAAAAAGAAGAAACTTAAGGTGTTAATATTATAAATAAATATAAATTTTTTATATTTATTCAATTATGGAAAGTTCATAATACATGTCTAAATTATAAGATGTTTATGATTTTGTTATTTCTGAATTGTTTATAAATAGTTAGTATCATGGTTAAATATATGAACTATTCATTTATTTAGTTTACTTTCTATTTTATTGATGGATATAAATTTTTATATTATAAATGGTTGTATACTTTAATTTAAAGAGTTAAACAACTTCTGTAAATTGACACACATGTGTATAAGAAGTTACATGATATGTATGATAATAGATTTAGTTTTCTTCTACCTTGACTATGGTTGGTACTGAATTATGAGATTGAATCTAAAGGATGATTATATTTTATACATATTAGGTATTATAATTATGATAGAATTAATATATATCTTGAGTACAATATCCTTGGGTATAGGGACTTTTTATGACATCACCGAACCTATAATTATAGATCTAATGATTAAAATATAATATTTTCATTTATATATTTGATACAAATAAGTTTGACCTAATTTAAACCATCCAAAACATAAGACATCAAAATGAAATATTGGATTAATTACATGCCTGGGGACCTTTTAGGTTTAGAGTTTTAGATAATTGGGTCAAACTCTTACATAATAATACCCATGTCTTTAAATGATCATTTTTATCATTTATACCTAACTCTTCATATTCTGTATTAATTGTTTAACATCTCTGATAAAATTCTTCACACCTAAAACATTTATATAGAAAAATAATTTAACATCATTATTCATACCCTCGGGAAGGGAAATATAATAAGGGTGACCTCAAACACTTCATAAGGGTAAATATAATTATTAATAATTAAATTTCATCAGTGAGCATGAGATGAGAATAAGGTTGTGATTAAAATAATAAAAGTACATGAGTATAGAATAATAAAATTTATACCAATAAAAATTTGGATCATTAAACATGAGAAATGGGATAAAGATTTAATAAAGTAAATAGTAATATGAATCAATAATCATTAGCCATGTGATGTCAATATTGATCAAAGGAACAATAAAAACCCATAGAAATAATAAATAAAATGTATTGTTATATTATAACATTATCTTCATAGAACCCTTACAAGAACACTTTAAAAGTGGAATAAACAATATGGTCAACTTTTAACATAATTCTCTAGTGAATAGAATCATTACCCAATGCATTGGAGATCTATATCGGGCTCACCTATCATCATGATCTATATCAGGGTCACCCATAATCATGAGCTTTATCAGGATCACCTGTCAAAATGAGTTATATCAAGGTCAATAATCATCATTAAAAAATTCTAAAAACCATAACATAATCATAATACATGAAATCTTTAATTTTTCAACACAACAATAACTATTATACTTTCACAACTTGATTTAAACATGGAAATGAAAAGAGTTACATGAAAATATCATAATCCATCTAGAGAAAGAATAAGTTTGGTATCATTACATCATATCCAAAGTTGAGCATAATATTCATAAAGGTTTTTTTTCATTGATCAATAGAAATTCCATAAAAATATTATTAAAAACATTCTTGAGGAAAACACACATTTCACTTTAAAAAAACTTTTATAACTAAATAATTATAGAATATTAGGTCAAAAAATTTCTATAAAAAACCATGAAAACTTGTAAAGTAACATTCAAATCATTTAGTGGTAATTATTATTGGAAATTTTGATTGTTTCATAATTATTGAAACAACAATTCTCTTCATATCTTCGATAAAAAGTACCTTGTTCATAAAACAAAATAAAGATTATTTTTAAACCATTTTTTTTAAATTAAAACATGTGTAAAAATGAATTTTCAAATGATTTAATAATATCCAAAATCATTCTTGAAAACATTTTATAAAACATTGATACAAAAGAAAATTTTTTCTGACCAAAAGAGGAGAAATAAGGTTGGATTTTCTTAAAAACATTTTTTGCACAATTTCTAGTCCCAAAGAGAGAACGATAGTACCAAAACATAAAAATTATAGAATTATCTAGATGTTAATAAAAACTAAATGGTTTTATAAAATAAGGATTTTATAATTTTCTCAATTTAAATTCACGCATAAAAAATCCAATTAAAATTATGTTGAAAACTAAAACTCTTACCACTTTGATAACTTTTTAATCAGAAGAACCCTGAAAGGAAAAATTTAAATGAAACTTTAAATATCATGAAAATAAATAGATTCATTATGTAACATGTAAAATGGGTAGTATATAGACCTAATAAAAAAATTTAGGTGTATAACATTAACATTTGTCTCAAAGAAAGATAATTTGAGACGAATAACCCTTACAAATATTATATCATAGAATTAATAATTAATCAATGTATTGATTATGTTTAACAAATTTAAATACACCTAGAAAAATTAAATATACAATATAAATTTAAAAAATTAAATTTCACACATAATCTTCACATAATATAATCAATTAAGAAGTGATATAACCTAATGAAGGTAAATTGAGTTAAAAACCCCTTACTGCTTTAGAAACTTTCGAATCAAACAACTTGGATGAGGTAATATTAATTATCAAATAAAATACCATGAAGTGTGATATATTCATGATATAAAATGTAAAAGTGCACAATATAACCTATATAAAATAAATTAGGTGCATAATATTAAAATATGATTTAATGAAGGGAAACTGAGATGTAATCCCTTGCCTTGGGTCAAGACTTCCTGTGTATGTCCTTTAACTCCTATATAATAAAATTATATCAATTATGAACTTATTTAATAAAATTTTACAAGTTTATTAAATTATAATTAAACCATTTGTTTTTTTATTTTAATTACATATTTTATTACTTAATCAATTAAGTCCATGTTGTGTGTTTTGAGGATGTTCGACTTATAGTTGCAAAACGACTTAAGTATGTTAATCATGGTAAAAGAGGTGATTATTCCACCATATATAAAATAATAGTAATGAAGTAATTATCCTTTTTATATATTTATTTTAATTTTTAAACAATTCATTAAATATGGTTGTGAAAAATGAATTATGATATAATCATGGAGATGGTAGGTTGTACGTACACATCAGTAATGTTTCCATTTTTAAAATAACATGATGAAAAGAAAGAAAGAGTCATTTTATATTTTCAGTAATATTTATTGTTTCAATAAATATACTTATATATAGTATCCATGATATGTGGTAATAAAAAATGAATCACATCGCTTCGTGGATGTGGTAATTCACATGTTTGCCCGAATGACGTTATAATTTTTCAATGGATGTAAAGTTAAGAAATTAAATGATATATTATATTTTAATAATTATAAATATTTAATGAATATAATATATATATAACCATTAAATCCATTATTATAAATATATGTGATAGGAGGTGATGGAAAGTGGAATACATTGGTTCGCAAGGTGGTAGTCCATCATACACATGAATGATGGTTTCATTTACCATTTGACCAAAGAGTAGATAGATATAAGTTATTAAATTATCAAAAAAATATTTAATTAAATGGAATATATTGGTGTTATTATTTCATCAATTTTTAATAATATTTTAATGATATATAATAATAAATAAAACTAATAAATTTGGTTAAAAGTTATACCTCTTCTTCGGACAACCTCCTTTTTTACACCTTAATATCTCTAAGGATGGTTTTATAACAAAACTAATACCTATAGAACATGTTTAGGGATATTATTAAGGTATTTGGGTATGTATTTTATTAACATAATGGATATTGAGGTGTGGAGAGGAGAGGATATGGGGTGCCCTTTTATAAGTGAGGTAAGGGGTATTCTTGAAATTTCATAAAGTATTAAATTAGTATCAATTAATTATTATAGTGAAATGGATATAAACTAATATAATTATAATATAGGATATTTATGTTTCTTAATCCTCTCATAAATAAAATTTGTACAAGTTTAGGTGATTTTTTCACCATTATATCTTTACTTTAACACCCTTGTTAACCCTTTTGACAATTACCATGATATCAATGTTTTTTACTCTTTCAGGGTCAAGAAAGTAACTATAAAAGGACCAATGACCCATAAATGAAATATGGATGATATTATGAATTGTATTTAATTTAATTATCGGAATATGTGATTTTTATGAATTATAAATCATTTAATGATATATTGTTTATTTTAAAATATGATTAATTTTATTTTTGAAAATATATGAAATATTATAAACTAATACGTGTCAAACTCATTCCAAATACATAAAAAATGAAATTAATTATAATATAATTATTATATTATATTAATATAATCATAAATAAAATTTTTATAGGTTTATATATCATTTTAAATCTTATCTTTTTGCTTAACCCTTTGGTTAACAAATTTTATCCTTAACCACGATAATGACAATTTGAATATTAAAGGGTTATAAAATTACTTATAAGGTGAAAATTGTATCATCAATTGAAAAGGGATGAATTTTTAGACCATAAATAATCATATTGTTAATATTTAAAAAAATTAATTATTTTTAAATAATTCAACAGAATATATTCAAAATAAAATATTATTAATGTTATTTTAAGAACTACTCACATAATTTGACTTTGAAAACAATATGAATGAAATATAATTGAAATATAAACCTCTAAAACAACTCTAATATGTTATATTTGTCTTTAAAATTCTTTGGAAACTGATAAAACACATTTTTATTGAATATTTTATTGATAATTAATGATATAATTTCCTCACATTGTGTTAAATATGTTCAATTAAAAAGTATTTGGGATTAGATCATTCATTTAAATATTTGATGAAAATTCCAGTTTTACCCTTTCAAAATCACTGTAGTATTTAGATCATAAATATTTTAATTTGAATTATTTGAACATAATATTTTTTAAATGTGTTCCTGACTTCAGTATTTACAACTTTTATTCAGGACACTAGATCAAAAGAAGGAATTTGGATGGAGTAATTGGGCCATAAAGTCAAAGGTGGGTTGGACATGCCAGAATGGATAAGCTTTTTTATTTGGGCCATAACTCCTTAATTTGGGATTTTATAGAGCCCAACCTTTTAGAGGAGATAGAGAACTTATATCTACAAATATAATATTTCTAGAAGAATATCTGATTCACACGTTTCGGTGGTTAAATGGGTGGTGTAAGTTGGTTTAAAATATTTTTCTGAATTTCCACATTCACAATTTAAACCAATTGTAACCTCTCCTCCCCTCCCCTCTATAATTTGTAGTTTTTATCATTTTTAAGGGTTGGGACGTGCATTAGGAATTTGAAGGTATAAGAGAACATGTTTCACTCTAATTCTCCAACCATTGTAAGAGGGGTTTCTCTTGAAGAAAGGATACCCTCATCAAGCCTTCCTCTTCTCTTTCTTCTTCCTCATGTTGTAATGTTTGTGTTTTCAAAATAAACTTCTTTGTTATTCTTTTATTTATTATATTTTCTTATGTTTTATTTAAGTTTATTCTTCTCTTAATATTTATAATTGGTCTGGAATAAAGAGTAGAAACTTGATTGGGTTCTACCATTTCTAAACCATTGCACATGCAAAACGTTTCTACGATGACAACACCACCCATGGAAGAGTAGTTGTTTTTAGTAATCGATCGACCTCTATCCTTCTTCATTAATTTATTTTGAATCAATGAGATACTTTAATTCACATATTATGATGTATTAATTGAGTTTTTATTTTAAATGAAACTAAGAAAGCAATTGAGTAGTTAACAGAAAACACTTGAGGTCGGGAATTGTGTGAACTGTGAGAGCACAACCTTAACCGATAATTCAAAACCACATGCGATTAATTTTTAGAGTTCAAAAATAATCCCTAAACTCAATTATTCACCATTTCCAGAATAGATATTTTCCTTAATTTACCACTGACCATAATCTATCCTTAGAACATTAATCAAAGTAGGGTGTCGTGATTACATGTTCTAAAGATAACCTAGGGTTTAATTCACTTCATCTTTGCGGTAAGGTTAATTCTCGTAGGGTTTGGGGGTTAAAAAGTTAAGGTATCATAATTAAGTGGATGTTAATTTAAATTATAATGATAAATAATTTATTTAAGAGGTAGAGTTAGATTGATTACGTCTTTTAAATACTGTCTAAAAAGCATCTTCTTGTTGTGTCATTTTAATCGAAACGAATTTCAAAACTAAAAACAAAAAAAATACAATCTTCTTCCAGCAAACTTCTAGATTTATAAACTATAACCAACCCCCATAATTTCAAGTAGTGTTTTCACTCTCTTTTATTTTATTTTTATAATAACTCTAAAAACTTGTTTCAATTCACTTCCTCTTTTGAGAGACGACCATGGTCAGCCAATCTGTTGCACCTAAGTACCCCAAAATCGCACTAATCATTTGAGGGCGCCCACGATAGTGCTCTTTCAAATTGGCATCATTGCCGGGGAGGCAAGTAATTTATTTATCCATTTATAGGTATTTCTTTTATTTTTCATTTTATTATTTTCTTCACCTCTCTCTTTCATCTTTCTCCTTTCTCAAGTTTTCATTTTTTTTCATCCTCTTCTTTTCTTTTTGGCCCATCAACTCAAACTTCACATTTTTATTATGGTACACTTTTCCTATTTTCATTTTTTGATTTATGACACGAACTAATCCCAAGGATCTCTTAGATCTTGACCTTGAGACTGAACATAGCCTTTGAGCTCGAATCAGACAGTCTCAGTCTACGAGAAGTTTCAATATTCAACCAGTTGGTGAATTACTCTCTTCTGGAAACATTAAAATTGGAAGCAATTCAAATTCAAACATAAAAGAAGAACCAATGGATGGAAATAATAACAATGAGCTAAATAGAACCGTTCGATAATTGGCTGCACCTGATATTAATTATCAACCAAATTTTATTGCATACCCAAATCTCGAATCAGACTTTGAACTAAAATATGGGTTAATTCACTTACTTCCAAAGTCTCAAGACCTCTCTGGTGAGGATCCCAATAAACATTTGAAAGAATTTAATGTGGTTTGATCAACCCTAAAATCTAGAAATTTCTCTAAAGATAAAATCAAATTAATATCATTCCCATTTTCACTTGATGGAGATGCAAAGGATTGGATGTAATATTTACAACCTTAAGATGTAACATGTTGGAACAATTTGAAACCTCTTTTCTTGCAGAGATTTTTTCCAGCACCGAGGACCACTTCCATTCGTAAGGAGATCTCGGGGATCAAAAACGAATAAGAGGAGTTAAGGTATGAGTACTAGGAGAGATTCAAGAAGTTGTGTGCAAGCTGTCCACGTCACCAAATAAGTGAGAAACTTCTCATTCAGTACTTCTATGAAGGACTCACACCTATGGAGAGGATCATGGTGGATGCCACAGCAGGAGGGGCATTGGTGGACAAGACACCAGTATCTGCACATGCATTGATCGATAAGATGGCCCAAAACTCCCAAAAATTTGGCGATAGAGGTACACCACATGTCGGGGGAGTACATCAGGTAAGTCCTTCTCTTTAAAGTCATTTGATTGATACCAAGTTGGAAGAATTGACCACTATGGTGAGGCATATTGCTTTGGCTCAAAAGACATCCCAACCCACTCCTTCAAGGTCTTGTGGCATTTTCACTGAGACAAGCCACCCAACTGACTATTTCTCCCAACTACAAGAAACAGAAGATTGTGCAGCAGTATTCCCTGGGAGACCATATCAGCAAAAACAACAACCACATCCCCAAAAGAATTATGACTCCTTTGCACCAACATTAAAGCAAGGTTGGAAGAATCAATCAAACATGAGGTATGTCTCTAGACAACAATAAAGGCCCCCTTTTCAACAAAATTTCCAGCAGCCTCCACCTTACCAACAGGGTTTCCAACAACCCCAAAGGAGATTTGAAGCTCAAGCATCAACAATTAAATAACAAGGGAATCCCCAACCAAAGGTATATTCTAATACTGATGATCTTTTGAAACAAATTTTTCTTAATCAACAGAATGAGATGAAGATTCAAGGTTTGGAGTTGAGGGGGTTGAAGACTAAAATGAGCCAGATTTCCACTGCCCTCTATGAACTGGTAAGTAAGAATTCTTGAAATCTACCTTCCCAACCTACTCCAAATCCCAAGGGGAATGTCAGTGTCATCACATTGAGAAGTGGGAAGAAAAAAAAGGATACATTTCCACCAACCATTCCACCTGGATTCACCTCAACTCTAGAGAATCCCCATTCAATATCAACTAATGAGAAACCCAAGGATAAAGATAAAGGTAAGAAAAAGATTGATGATGTTCCTCCTAAACCTATTACCTTTCCAAATAGGGTCGTTCAAACCATGAATATGGCTAAAGAGGCGATGAAAAAAAGAGGTTTTGGACACATTAAAGCATGTTGAGATCAACATCCCTCTACTTGAAGCCATCAAAAAAATCCCAAGGTATGCCAAATTCTTAAAATAACTTTACACCAATCGAAGAGGGATCAAGGGAAATGTGAGGATCAAACTTGGAAGGAATGTCTCAGCACTAATTACACCAACTCTAGCAATTCTAACAATGTTCAAAGATCTCGGGAAATTCACCATCCCATGTACCATATAAAAGTTGCACTTCTCTGATGCTCTTTGTGATTTAGGAGCTTAAATAAATGTTATGCCTCACTCTGTATTCTCTTGTTTACAGGTTGGTGAGTTGAAGTCGATGAGAGTAGTGGTGAAATTGGTGAATAGAGCTACAGAATATCTAGCAGGAGTCCTTGAGGATGTACTTGTTTGGGTAAGAGACATGATATTTCTAGCAGGCTTCTATGTGCTCAAAATGGAGGATGATCAGGTAATTTCTCGTGCTCCCATTATCTTAGGTTGACCCTTCCTCAAAACTGCAAAAACTATCACAAATTTCCATGACGGTACACTTTCCATGGATTTTGGAGATGAAGTTGTAATTTTTAATGTTATGGACTCCATGCAGTACCCCTATGAGGACCATTATTCTTTTGTTATCTCCCATTTTGAACCACCAAGTAAAAACTCCATGGATTTTGATTGTCCTATGCTTAAGAAGATTATGATTATTGGTTCTAGTTTGATTTATAAGAGAACTTCCACACCTATTTTTGATGGACAAACCTCTCTTGGATTTGATTTTGATGTGGATTCAAATTCTGATCATATGAACTCTAATTATGACATGTCTGTTGAGTATGCTGATGGATTTGATGCATTATTTTCTAATTTTGATGATTTTTATTATGATATTGATGTTCATTGTGCAAATATGTCTGTTTCATCAATTTCTCCATCCATACATCACCCCCCTACATTGTAACTCAAGCCATTTCCCCCAAATCTTAAATATGCATACTTTCTGAGTGGTAATATATTACCTGTTATCATTGCTAACAATCTCTCTTTTGAACATGAAGAAAAACTTTTGAATCTTTTGAGAGATAACATTAGGGAAATTGGTTGGACATTGGTAGACATATCAGGTATTATCCCCTCCATTTGTATGCATAGGATTTTCTTGGAGGATGGGGCTAAACCGATTAGGCAGCCACAAAGGAGACTTAATCCAACACTTTTGGAAGTTGTTAAGAAAGAATTTGAAAAATTACTTGAGGCGGGTATCGTTTACCCTATTTCTGACTCACAATGGGTTAGCCCTGTCCAGGTTTTACCAAAGAAAACTGGTTTCACTGTTATAAAAAATGAAAATGATGAGTTAGTTCCTGTGAGAGTACAAAATAGTTGGTGAGTGTGTATTGATTATAGGAAACTAAATCAATCCACTTGTAAGGACCATTTCCCACTTCCATTAATTGACCAGATGCTTGATAGACTTGTAGGAAGGACACATTATTGCTTCTTGGATGGTTTCTCTGGCTATTTTCAGGTTCCCATTGCAGCATAGGACCAGGAGAAGACGACATTCACCTGCCCATTCAGTACCTTTGCTTACCTAATGATGCCATTTGGACTTTGCAATGCCCCAGGTACCTTCCAGAGATTCATGGTGAGTATTTTCTCAGATTTCATTGAGACCTGCATGGAGGTATTTATGGATGATTTTACAGTTTACAGATCCTCATTTGATGAATGTCTCTCTAGTTTGGGTGATGTGTTGCATCGTTGTATTGAGAAAAATTTGGTCTTGAATTTTGAAAAATGTCATTTCATGGTCGAAAAGGGGATTGTCTTAGGTCATATAGCCTCACAACATGGCATTAAAGTTGATAAATCTAAGGTAGACATTATTTCATCCCTTCCATATCCTACATGTGTGCGTGATGTTCGATCATTCCTTGGACATTCTGGATTTTATCAACGCTTCATCAAAGATTTTAGTAAGATTGCTCTACCCTTATCTTGATTACTTCAAAAAGATATAGACTTAAATTTTGATGATTCATGCAGGGTATCATTTGATGAGCTAAAGAAGTGTCTGACCACTCCACTGATCATACAGCCCCCACGGTGGGTCCTTCCATTTGAGCTTATGTGTGATGCGTCCAACTTCGCGGTTGGAGCTGTCTTATCTCAGAGGGTGGAGGGACGTTCACATGTGATTTTGTATGCATCGAGGACATTGGATTCTAACCAATAAAACTACACCACAACGTAAAAGGATTTACTTGCTGTTATATTTTCTTTAGATAAATTTCATTCATATTTATTGGGATCTAAAGTAATTTTTTTTCTGACCATGCAGCTTTGAGGTACCTCTTAAAGAATCCAGATGCAAAGACACGACTTATCTATTGGATTCTCCTTCTTCAAGAGTTTTACATCAAGTTAAAGGAAAATAAGGGGTCAGAGAATTTGGTGGTAGACTACATGAGTAGGCTTACTCACACACTAGAGGGTGAAACCTTGGACCAGGTACCACTTCGAGACACTTTCCCCAATGAGCATCTCTATACCATCTCAGGTATGCATCCTTGGTATGCTGATTTAGTTAATTACATTGTTGCCTCTGAAATCCCAGTAAATTTGAAGAAGCATCAAGTCCGTAAATTAAAAATTGAGTCTAGGTTTTATGTGTGGGATGATCCTTACCTCGGGTGCATGTGTAATGACCATGTCATTAGGAGGTGTGTTCTCGATCATGAGTTTGAGTCTATTTTGCATTTCTGTCATACACTTGCTTGTGGTGGACACTTTGGACCCCCAATGTACTGCTAGAAAAGTCTTAGACTTTGGATTATATTGGCCTAGCTTATTCCATCATTCCCATTTGTTTTTTAAGCCATTCTCTCGTTGCCAACACACTGGAAACATTCCAAGGAGACATGAGATGCCCCAACAACCCATTTTATTCTGTGAGATTTTTGATGTTTGGGGAATTGATTTTATGGCCCCTTTTCCTAGTTCATTTGGTTTCTTGTATATCCTTGTTGTTGTCAATTATGTGAGTAAATGGGTGGAGGCCAAGGCCACTAGGACTGATGATTCTCATGTTGTAGTGGATTTTGTCAAGGCTCAAATTTTCTGCAGGTTTGGAGTACCAAAGGGCATCATCAATGACCAAGGGACACCCTTTTGAAATAGGAATTTTTCTTCCCTCCTTTGAAATTATGGGGTGACACACAAAACATCAACACCATACCACCCTCAAACAAATGTCCAGGTTGAGGTTTCAAATTGTGAGTTGAAACAAATCATGGAGAAAATCGTGCAGCCAAATAGGAAGGATTAGAGCAAGCGCTTGGATGATGCGTTGTGGGATTATAGGACAGCATACAAGACCCCCATTGGTATGTCCCCATTTCATATTGTTTTTGGGAAATCATGTCATCTCCCATTGGAAGTCGAGCATTGGGCATATTGGGCTATAAAGAAATGCAACATGGATTTGGCCCAAGCTGGAATTCAAAGGAATTGCAAATTCAATAGCTTGAGGAGATTCTACTATCATCATATGATAACTCAAGGATCTACAAGTAAAGATAAAAAGCAGTTCATGATAAAATTATCTAGAAAAGGGAGTTTCATGTTGGAGAGAAATTCATACTCTACAATTCACGACTGAAGTTGATGCCTGTTAAGTTGTGTTCCATATGGTTAGGTCCTCATGTGGTGTCTAATGTTTTTCCTTATGGTGCAGTGGAGATCCCACAAGAGGTCACTGGAATGAGCTTTATAGTCAATGGGAAAATTTTGAAGAAATTCATTGAGGGACTTCCTACAGATGGAGTTGATTTCATCGAACTGCATGACCCCATCATCACTTGATAATATCAGGCTATTCCTAGCCCTTTAACTTTTATATTACTTTTCCTAAATAAATTTATGCATTTCATGTACACATATCATCTCATGGGTTCACATTGAGGACACTTCAATATTTTAAGTGTGGGGGAGGGAACATTTATAGTTTATGATTTTTATTTGTTGTTTGTTTAAAAAAATTGTGTTTTTTCAAAAAATTTGTGTGTTTATTTATCATTTTTTGTGTGTTGTTTTTAAACAATTTGAGCTGAAATGATTATCATTTCCATTTTTTAGACTTGTGTCAATGAGTAAACCAATTTATTCCTTGAAACTAAGCTTAAATGAATATTGAAAATGACTTTGTTTCAAGTTCAATTATTTGGGAATTTCATGACAAGTACTCTGATTTTTGAATCTCATGCCACATCTCATTGTCTTTATCTTTGAAATTACTTTCCTGTGAGGCTTCTAAACCATTTTTTGTCATATTCTTGTCATTCACCTCTCTTCTTGAGAGAACTAAACTATGCTTTATTTAACCAGAATTTGATTTATTACTGTCAAAACTTGAGGGTTTGAGATACATGTGTTTTTAAATGATTGAGGCATTTCTTTGGTTTTAAATCTCCCTTTTCAAGATAATCATTTTTTATTCTGGCCTACCTTGTACATTTAATCCTTATAACCTGTAGAACCCATGAACATCCTGTTAAGTTAGCCACATTACAAGAAAATATTTCCTATCCAACCTACTCTTGAAGTAAAATTGCATAATCTAGTTAAACTTAAGTGTAAATGAAGGTGTATTTGTGTTGTGATACCTCAATTGGTGATACTTTTGGAGGAACATAAAATGATGAAGAGATGATCTTGCTTTAAAAAAACATTATGTTGAAAGTTATGCCTTTTCTGGAGCTTTCAAGAAAAATATTGTTTGAGAAGATTGGAATTTTTGCTGCTAAAATAATGAAGGGTGCTAAATTTAATTGATTTTTCATACTGATAGAGATGAATTTCTACTGTGGTGACTAAGGAGGAGACTATACTTAAATGAAAACTAGAATAATGTTAGTTCACTTCAAAAAGAGCCAATCCCTCCCCATTCGGCCTTAGAATTTTTCAACATCTAAATCCTACCAACCGATAGCCACAGAACAACCCTAAAAAGTCCACATGATAAACATATGTCCTTGACTCATATCGTGTGTGTATATGTAGGTATTTATCAAGCCTATGGTGACCCTTGTCTGAGTTTGGATGAGAAAGACATTGCTAAAAAATTGACATTTATGTGATGTGTGAAAATGAATGTTAGGTAAGTGTTTTGTGTGCATGGTAGGATAAATTAAGAGGAAATATATTGAATGATCTTAAATGAATAACTTGAAATAATAGTTTATAGATGATTTAATAAATCTTTTGTTTCTTGGTATGAAATTGGGGGATCTCATTGATATGGGTTTTAAATTTGCTTTAATTTTCTTTTGATGTTCACTTGTCCAAGAGCCCAAGTGCCAAGTGTGGGGGAGTTGACAAAACACATTTTTATTGAATATTTTATTGATAATAAATGATATAATTTCCTCACATTGTGTTAAATATGTTCAATTAGAAAATATTTGTGATTAGATCTTTCATTTGAATATTTGATGAAAATTCCAGTTTTACCCTTTCGAAATCACTGTAGTATTTTGATCATAAATATTTTTATTTGATTAGTTGAAATTAATTTTTTGTAATTTTGAGATTTATTTCATGGTTTACAACTTTTATTCAGGACACTAGATAAAAATAATTCATTTGGATGGAGTAATTGTGCCATAAAGTCAAAGGTGGGTTGGACATGCCAGAATGGATAAGCTTCTATATTTGGGCCATAAAGTTTTCATATGAGCTTGGATTGAGCCCAAATTTTGAGGGGAGATATAGGACCCATATACTCACATATTATCCTTCTGTAAAAAGAGCTTATTCATGCGTTTCGGTGGTTAAATGGGCGGTGCAAGTTGGATTAAAATATTTGACTGAATTTCCACATTCACACTTGAAACCACTTGTAACCTCTCCTCCCCTCCCCTCTATAAATTGGAGTTTTTATCATTTTTTAGGGTTGGGACGTGCATTGGGAAGTTGAAGGCAGAATAGACTAGATTTCACTCCAATTCTCCAACCATTGTAAGAGGGGTATCTCTTGAAGCAAGGATCCCCTCATCAAGCCTTCCTCTTCCTCTTTCTTCTTCCTCATGTTGTAATGTTTGTGTTTTCATAGTAAACTTTTTTGTTATTCTTTTATATTATTATCTTTTCTTATGTTTTGTTTAAATTTATCCTTATCTTAATCTTCCTAATTGGGATGGAATCTGGAGTAGAAACATGATTGGGTTCTACCCTTCCTAAAACTTTGCACATGCAAAACGTTTCTATGATGACAACACCGCCCATGGAAGAGTAGTTCTTTTTAGTAATCGATCGACCTCTATCCTCCTTCATTCATTTATTTTAAATTAATGAGCTGATATAATTCACATATTATGATCTATTAATTGAGTTTTTAATTTAAATGAAACTAATAAAGCAATTGAATAATTAACACAAAATACGCAAGGTCGGGTATTGTGTGAACTGTGAGAGTGCAACCTTAACCGATAATTCAAAACCACATGGGATTAATTTGTAGAGTTAAAAAATAATCCCTAAACTCAATTAGTCATCATTTACATAATGGATATGTGCCTTGATTTACCACTGACCATAATCTATCCTTAGAACATCAATCAAAGCAAGGTGATGTGATTACATGTTCCGAAGATAACCTCGGGTTTAATTCACTTCATATTTGTGGTAAAGCTAATTCTCGTAGGGTTCATGGGTTAATAAGTTAAGAGATCATAATTAAGTGGATATTAATTTAAATGATAATGATAAATAATTTATTTAATAGGTAGAGTTAGATTGATTACGTCTTTTAAATATTGTCTAAAAAATATCTTCTTGTTGTGTCATTTTAATCGAAACTCGTTTCAAAACTAAAAACAAAAAAAATAAAATCTTCTTCAAGAAAAATTATTCTAGATTTATAAACTATAACTAACCCCTATCCTTTAATGTAGTGTTTTCATTCTCTTTTATTTTATTTTTAGAATACCTCTAAAAAGTTGTTTTAATTCACTTCCTCCTTTGAGAGACGACCTTGGTCAGCCACTCTGCTGCACCTAAGTGCCCTAAAATCACACTAATCATTTGAGGGCG
Source organism: Viscum album (assembly GCA_963277665.1). Taxonomy (NCBI): domain Eukaryota; kingdom Viridiplantae; phylum Streptophyta; class Magnoliopsida; order Santalales; family Viscaceae; genus Viscum; species Viscum album. Next base: position 91,555,987 of record OY728154.1, read on the forward strand.
CCCACGAAAGTGCTCTTTTAGAAACATTCACAAACAAAAAAAATATTTCTTTTAGATTTTTTAAAATCATTTACTTTATATATCATCTTCTTGCACAAGCACTGCATCGGCATTCCATAAGAGTTTAAGGTAATTATTTCATCACTAAAAATTAAAAATAAATTATAAATATAATAAATAATTAATATGTAAAATAATTATTTATAACTAAAAATTATTTATTTTTATCCCTTTCAAAAAATATTTTAAACATTATAAACTAAAAAGTGATATTTTTTACTTTATCTTTACTTAAAAATTATAAAGGTAAAATATTATATAAATGACAAACATATTTAATAATTTAGAAGTTTGGATGATTATAAATTAAATATACTCATCCAAATGAATTAATTCAAGGTTTTTTAATTAATATTAATTCTTATAAAATTACTTTTAACCCTAATTAACTCATTTTACCCTTCCCATGGTAACAAAATTTACTATGGTTACTATTCATATTGACAAAATATTAAGTTAACCTTATTACCTAATATTAATTATACTAATTAAAAATATGGAATATATTTTATCAAATTCAATTCATATAAGTGGTAGAATTTAACATAAAATTAAACCTGAAAATGCAATGAAAAATAGTTTTCTAGAAAAAATAATGTTTAATTATAAAAATGTTTTTAGACAAAATTAATCTATAGTGATGATTCTGATAAAATTTATTGCATTATATTTAATAAAAAGGTAATAATTAAATTTTAAAACTAATCCAAGATATAATGTTACTTTTTTAGTACTTGAAATGAAAATATAGATTATAATTAAAATCATTAATTTTTAATGTTCAATGAAAGATCTTAATTTTCATAAAATTCTAAAAAAATATTCCTAAGATAATTTTGACCTGATTAATTCAAAAATGGTATAATTTTTATCTAATAAATTTTCTTAAAGTTTTAAAAAATAATTATAATATACAATCATGAAAAAAGAAATAAAAATTATTTTGAAAATAATATATATATTTTTGTAGCATAAAACGACTTTACTAAAAAATGAGTGCTTCTTTCCAAATAATTAATCAATACATTTTTATTGACTAATAACTTTTTATATATTTCTTAATTTGGTTAATTATATTTATACTCCCAAATTTAATGGCTAAGTTATAACTATAAAATTTAAATAATAATATTTCATGGTTCATTTAAGCTTGGTGTTGCATGTTGTATATGTCATCAAACATAGTGTTCTTTTAAAATATTGGGATATTAAATCCCCCCTAATAAATTTCATCCTTGAAATTTGAACTTCATATCAATAATTATGGGTTTTACAATTGAAAATACCTTTTTTGTAATTCAACAATGTAAAATGGGTTACTAAATTTTTTTTTGAAAAGAGAAAAAGGGAAATGAGAAGGTCATCTAGAATAACACATACTAGGTTTTCAAATAGGAGAACATTAATGGGAAGTAAAAATATAGAAATAGAGTAAAAGTAATTTAAAAATAATGATGGAGGTAAATAGATAACATTGATCATAATAAATTAAATTATCATGAGAAAGTTAATAACCAAAAAACTATAATCTAATGAGGTGTGAGAAAAAATATTGATTTATCAGAGATGAAGGTAATAGGAAAGATTTTTTGTTTCAAGATCATTCTAATATAGTTTAGGAATTAATTTACAAACTTGACTAAGAATAGAAGAAAATATACTTACTTTAAAATTATAATATCATTCTTTAATCAATTCCCACCATAATCTCACATTTTACCTAAATGATGAGTAGTCAAGATGATATTTTCATGCCTGAAGACTAAAATAGACTTCTATTAGTTCACATAATCCAAAAAAGGATAAAACTTTATTCCTCATGTCTTTATATATTAACCAAATATGAATATTTTAGCATAAGTTAATATAATATTCAAAATCTATAAACCTTTATATGAATAAATAATATATTAATCTCACAAATTAAACAGTGATACACAAAGTTTTAACTAAATAATTACATAAATAACTATCCTTAAATTTTTTTCAAAATATTCAGGACTAAAATTTAAACTAAAAGATTAGAATTATTTGATTGCATATTCTTCCAAGATAAATTCAATATTTATCTATAGATAACACCAATAAATCTTAAAGTATCATAACAAAAATGTATCTTCCCTAATCACATCATCTCGAAGATATTATAATCATTTCCATAAATAACTTGAAACACTATAAATACACATTAAAATCATATATGATTTCAAAATATAATTCAATCGTTATTCATCAAATAAGCTTCCATATTATCCAAAAATATTTCTATTTAACTTAATCAAATAAGGTTCCCAAAATAGTGAACTTATTTCAAAATTTCATTAATCACTTAATCATCATATCACTTTTCAATCCCATGATTATTTATTAGATAAAACATATGTTCCTAAATTGTAATAACATATAATTACTTCAAAATCAAAGATAATATAAACCCTAAAGGTTAAAAATAACTTTAAATTTATGTACGCAAAATGTAAATGAATTATTCCTCAAATAACGTTTTCACTAAAACACATACTAAAACGAAGGGTTATATTACCATAAATGTATCCCAAAATTCTCTTAATCATCTTATAATTCTATTACAAAAGGGAATATCTATGCCTTTGAACTTATGATAAAACTTAAAATGATAAACTAGTGATGGTGTCTATAACTATTAATTTTACCTCTAATTAAATCATTCTAATATCCAAAGTTATCTAAACCCTTCTTTGATACCAATTCTAATAGCCTCGAACCTGTACTTCTAAATATGCTACTTAAAAGCTAATATTTAAATTTTTTTCTTTGATAACAATAAATGTGACATAATTTAAACCTTCAAAAACTTTCAACATAAAAAATAAATATTGGACCACTTACATACCCAATGAACTTTTAGTTATAGAGTTTTAGATAATTAGGAAAAACTCTTACATAACAATACCAATGTCCTTAAATGATAATTTTTCCCACTTATACGCAGCTTTTCGTATTCCATATTAATTCTTCAACATCTCCCATGAAATTATCCACACCTAAAACCTTTATATATAAAAATAATTTAACCTCATTCTTCATAACTTGGGAGAAATTAAATAAATGAAGTATGATCTGAAATTCTCAGTAAGGGTAATCATAAACATAAATAATTGAATTTCATAAGTGATAGTATGATAAGCATAAGTTTATGGTTACATAATAAAATTACATGATCATAACATAGAATAATTCATACCCATTAAAAAATTTATCATTAAACATGTGACATTGAATAAAGCTTTGAAAAAAGATAGAGTCATAGCAATCAATAATCATGATCCATGTGATGTTAATTTTTATTAAATAAATATTTAAAAGCCAATATAATGAAAAACAAAAAATGTGATAGAATCTTCGAACATTATCTTTATAAAACCCTTAAAATAACCTTTATAAGAAACTTCACATGTGGAATAACCAATGCAGTAAAATTCCAGAATAATTCTCTAGATAATGTAATCATTACCCATTACATTGGAGAGCTATATCAGGCTCACCTATCATCATGAGCTATATCAGGCTCACCTTTCATAAAAAATCCAATAAATATAATATAATCATAACATGTTAGCCCAACTTGGTTGAATACCCTATGAGGGAGTGAATTAGGGTATGATAGATTAAAACTAATTTCCATTTTGGGAATTATTATTTCATTTAGAAAAACTATATTCTACCTCCTTATTTTTATACATAATAAATAGAAAATAAAACATGCATCAGGAAAAATAGTTTTTACTTGGTTTAACTCACTAGGATATGTCCAAGGAGTATACATAAGAAATATATCGATGTACCAAATCCATTAAAGAACACTGTTATTACAATTTTTGTAGAAAACTCACTATCTCTCATGGTTTACAACCATTCACAATTTTAAATCTCACTACTCACTGCCTCCTGAAGATAACTCACTAATTCTATAGTATAATCTTTTGATGATTTCTTCTGAGTTGACTCACACTTGTGTGTGTCTTTTTCTCATGTTTCATTAAAGAGATGAAAACCACATTTGCGTGATAATTTTTTTCTTTGAGCATATAACCCCTACACAAACCCTTTTCACAAGTTTCATTCACTTGATCCCCTCGCAATACCCTCTACATCTTACATGGACTTTGTGTTTCCAACGAAAGAATCTTTTATGTTTACATGGATCACGTGACTTCAATAGGTCTGTCTATGCTTGAAAACACCCAGTGTATAACTCCCTTTCACTTATGTCCAATCATGTTATCTCATTATCATTATGAAATTCCCCTTAAGTGTTTCTTCTTACATGACTTATGTGGTCATGTAACCTCCTTCTCTTCATGTGAAACACATAGGTGAGTTCAATCATGTAAACTCCTTCACTTTACACCAAATCCCTCCTTTTTTACTTTTCATTAGATCAAACCACTTATGAAAACTAGTTAACCATTTGAAGATATGTTAAGGGGTATTTATAGGCATAAATCTAATACCTTAAATCCAAAAATTGTGGTCATCCATCTGTTCCACCACCTCAAAATTTCCCTTATTCACTTTACAAAATTAGTTTTATCTTATGTGATCAACCTCCATGGCATGTCGTATTTCACAAGCCCTTCTACCTTGTTTAGCATCATTGTCTTCAAGGAAATCACATGAATCTATAAAAAAATCCATTTCATGTCGCATATTGAAAAAACTTCCTCCTTGTTCAATGTCATTGTCTTCAACAGTATCATTGTGACTCCATCAAAAGATCTATTAACAGTTATGAGGTCATATAATTTCAAGAGACCGCAAGATTACTCCATCATTTCCAGCCTATCTTTCTTCATGTGATTCACAAGAATCCTTCATGAAAATCATTGGTGATTATATAATCACTTTATTATGAGTGAATGAAAGACTTTTCCACATTGTACTATGTTTGATCTCGTGATCTGATTTACTTTATGGGACCGTGTGATCTCCTCTGGCTCTCATGATCGTAAGACTTCCGGTTATCACTTGATTCTGAATAACCCCAAGACACATCCTCTTTGGATGGACTTAAACACTCCATGTAATCCTTTAGGAATTAAGTGCTCCATTTGATATTTTAGGGCTTATGCTCTTCCACAAGATCCTTTGGTACTTGCATGCTTTACATTATCCTTTAGGAATTATGCACTCCATGTGATTCTTTATAACTTTAATACTCCATGTGATCCTTTTAAAAATATCCTTCATCAACAACATAAAACCTTGTCAATAAACACAATCGACCTAAAAACACATCAAGAGGGTTTTTTCTAACATAACACATGAAAGATTTCATTTTTCAACATGATAATAAATATTTTTCTTTAATAAATTGATTAACCTTCGAAAAAGAAATGGGTTTTGTGAAAATTTCATAATCTATCCAAATAAATAATAATAATTGTATCATTACAACATATCACCGATGGCATGAAAGTAAAATCAATTTTTTTCTTTGATGAATAAAACACCATAAAAAGATCATTAAAAACATTCGTGAGGGAAATACCTTTTCCACTTTGAAAATTAATTTTAAAAATAAATATTTATAAAATATTAGGGGGAATATTCATTCAAAAGAAACATATAAAATTTTAAAAGAATATTAAAATCATTGATTGTTCATGATAGTGGGAAATTCCATTCATGTTGTAATCATTAAAATAAATATTGTCTTCACATATTTAGAAAAAAGTATCATGTTCAGAAAATGAAAAGAAAATTTATTTATAAAAAAATTATAAAAATTAAAACATGGTTAAAAATGAATATTAAAAAATCATTAAATAGTAGTCAAAAACATTATTGAAAACATTTTATAAAACATGGATATATAAAAAAAGGTTTTTCGACTAAAAGATGAGAAATAAATTCAGATATTCTTAAAAATATTTTCTAAAACATTTTGAGTACAAAAGAGATAAAGATAATAATAAAAGATAATAATTATAAAAATAAACATATTAGACGAAAAATTAAATGTTTTTACCAAATAAGGATCATATAATTTCATCAATGTAAATTCAATCACAAATAATCCTGAATAAAATGGGATTGAAACATAAACCCCTTACCACTTTGGTAACTTTTGAATCATAAGCCCCAATAAAGAATAAATTCAAATGAAACTTTAAATATCATGAACATAAGTATATTTATGATATAACATGTGAAAATGGTAGTATATAAAACTCATAAAATAATTTATTTCCATGACATAAACATATCTCCCAAATAAAGATAATTATGGTGAATACCCCTTATAAAGATCATGTCATTGAGTTGAGAATTAATTAGTGAATAAATTAAGTAAAACAAATGTAAATCAAAAAAATTTATAAATAAAACATAAAAAAATTATAGTTCACACATAATATTTACATAATATAATAATGAAGAAGTGATATAACCCAATGAAGGGAAATTGAGTTAAGGAACCCATTACTAATTCAGTAACTTCCTAATCAAACCCCTTGGATAAAGAAATACAAATTATAATTTAGAATACCATTAAGTGTTAAGGATTAATGTTATAACATGAAAAATGGAATTAAATTCCCCATATAAAATAAATTATGTGTATAACATTAAAATATGCCTCAATGAAGGGAAATTGAGATAACATCCCTTACCTTGAGTCCAGAATTATAATGTATATCCTTTAACTCCTATATAATAAACTTATATCGACTATTTAATTTTTTAAAAACATTTTATAGTTTTATTAAATTATTATTAAACCATTTGTTTCATTTTTTAAGATAAAATATTTAATTACTTAGTCAGTTAAGTCAATATCATGTGTTTTGAGGACATTCAATTCATAGTTTCAAAAGGACTACAGTATGTTGACCATGGTCAAAGTGGTAACTGTTCAATCATATCTAGAATAATAATGATTATATAATAATAATTTTTTATATATTAATTTTAATTTTAAATCCATTCATGGAATATGGTTATGAAAAATGAATTATGTTGCTATTGTGGAGATGGTCGGTCATACGTAGGCATGAGTAATATTTCAATTTTTCAAATAAATTGTTAGAAATTGTAAGAACCCAATTATTCCTTATGGTATGGAGTCTTTTAATTCCATAATGTTTCAGTTTAAATGATTAAATATTGCTAAATATGAATTCCCATTGAGGTCTTGGTGGTAATGGGGGTATTCGGGGCTGGTTCAGAGCCCGAAACCTAACTTTTGGGGTGAAAAAGGCCTATCACACAACTAGTAAAATCTGTGCGGCACAAGCCACATAGTTACTTATAACTGTGATAGGATGTACAGTGTATTCCTATAAGCTTAAAAGTTAGATAAACTATACGATTTGAGGTACATTCCCATACAAGTAGGTCTACAATTTTGAAAGTGGGTTGATACACATTTTGTGCATGGTTAGTCAAACCCTGTGAGCAAACCGTGTGGGGGTCCTATAGAAAAGGGTACACGGTTTGTCCAACTGTGAATCTAAATTGTGTGGCCCTATATTTTTAGTGAATTTATGAAATTAACCCCACTTAACATCTGATTTCAAACATAATTTCTATTCTTCTTCCCTGTTCACATCCCCAGATTTGAGAGCTCCTCTTTATAGAGAATTTTATGAATTGAAGGATCTCATATGTCTGGTGTCTAATTCAAGAACTATTTGTCTCGTTGGATCTATGATGGTAAGATATCAATTTATTTTTTGTCGTTATTCATTCTTCTTGGTATCAGTTTTTCTATTTAGGTGAAATCTCATATGCCCAATTTTCAAGGTCTTTCTCCATTCTTCATTTTTATCCAAATATAAGTCGAAGCAGAAGATGATACTAGATGGGAAATCTAATAAAGACCTATGATAGGTGGTATCATGCTTTTTCATTTAAGTTATGGCATTTATATATATGTCGTTGTGTCACATGCCCAATTCTCGCAGCAACACCCTCGAAATGAAACTTAATCCTTGATTTAAATTGATAGGTATGAACTATGTAATTGATGAAACTCATCTATAATTGTTAAAGGGTTATGATCCTTCAATTGAAACCACCCCTTAGGTGTTTTGATTAACTAAATGGAACACCATGGGTGTTTTATGAATTGGATACCTTTGAGGTGTGTCATTTACCCTTTCCATAGGATATTAATTTGTAAAATGAAGTGTAGCTTGAATTGTAAATGATTTTGAATAATTAGAGGGGATGGATGACCATGACCCTTGAATTTTTCCATGAATTTTTTTTTCTAAGCATGAGTTATCCTTTAAATGAAATTCTAATCTGATAAAATTAAGAGGAAAACTATCTAAGCTTAGTTATTCATTAATCTACATTTTGAGGAGAGTTTGAATTGAAATGATTGTTGTGATGAACTTGAATTAGTTAAATTAATTTGATTGATTTAATATATTCCTTGGGTGAAACATGGTTTTTTATATGAACACCATAGATGGAATCGTTTGGATTCTACCTTGTATATGCCCAAGTGACACTTGGACTCCCTGGTGGACTGCCAAGGATGGATTCATGTGGGAGTTGACTATTATATACCTGAGTGATACTTGGAATCCCTAGTGGACTTCCAAAGATGTACTCATATAGGAGTTGACTATCATATTCTCAAGTGATACTTGGAATCTTTATAGACTACAATGGATGGACTCAAAGGACATTTGATCACATATTCCATGGGTGACACTTAGGCTCATTTAGCAGACCGCCAAGGACAGACTTGAATGGAAATGATGTTATACCATGCCTATATAAACACCTAGGTTCCTATGAGGATTTCCATGGACAAGCTTGTAAGGTTCTTGGTTCACGATACACCTGGAGTGATACCCATATTCCCAATTAGTAATTTAAAGGATGGGATCAGATTCTGATTGAATAATTGATGAAATTATTTATATGGTGAATCTATTAAGCCAAAGAAGAATATTGCATTTAGGTTTTTGTTTTATACTATAATAATGGCCCGGTTTAGGAATACTTGATCACATATCATTATGAGGTATGATGGGCTATGTTCTAGGTCTCATGACCTACTTATTAAATTTGAATGATTAATTAAATGAGACAGGGTTGACTATTTATTTAGAGACTTGTCAGCTAAGGCTAAATCAGGTAGTAGAGGACGTGTGTTCATGGGAACTCGGAACTTTATGACTTTTTTACTTTTAGTACTACCTTTACATATTCTATTACTACATATATATTGTTATTGTTATATATTTACTGACTGGATGGCACTTGAACTTTGGGTTTTTTCCTACTATGATTTTTATCGCACACCCTATTCGGGCCTCCTTTGGGTACCCTAATAGACTATATGATTGTAGTTTTAGACAAGAGAAAGTTCCCTAATACAGGTTACTGATTACTTCTTAGAAACATGGGAGAACTGGATCGAGCTAAGGTTCTTGATGCTAGTTGGATAGTTTTTTCCTTTTTTTAATTTTGTTACATATATTGTATAGTTTCCATGTATACCTGTTTTAGCTATTTTTCAAAGACATATATCATGTATCATCATTATCTATATATGATATTCCTTATGGTATTTTTTATTATATCTTTATTATATATGTTCTATTATATGATTTATTTACCTCTTATGACACTTAACTATTTTTTCATATCTGTTGTATTACACTATGGTGATAAGGACATAGTCTCACCATGGACACACCTAGGCCCTCACTGCTAGTCCGTAGCCTTTTGAATTTGGATATATGTGCTTGAGGCCATGTGGCCAACTAGGATCGGGTCAATTTTAGTGGCATCTGGTTCTGGGCAATTATAATTTGGTATCAGAGCTTATTTTTAGGTTTTATTTACTATTTTACAATAATATACAAGGGATTAGAAAGGTAATGGAATTTGGTAATGAGTTGTGCCTGGGCATAGCTATCCCAAGTATAGGAAAAAATCCAAATTTCCTTGAATTAAATTACTGTTTTATGGATTTTGACTATTATTGTTGATTTTATCCCATTGTTGGGTGATGCACATGAGTTTTGATATTTTTATTGATATAATTGTGGGTTTTATTTTATTGAAACCCAGTGAGGTTAGGGTATTCCATTTCATGCATAATTTTTTAGGTTCTTGTTAGAATTCATATGTGAAGCATCATGTCATGCCATATAGGATGAATTACTTGATTTCATGTTGTTGTGATATGTGATGTGATTGATATACCTATGGTGTGATATATATTTGTGTAGGGAATGATAAAACATGGTTGATACATATATTTCCTATTGTACATAAGTAGTGTTTTCCTGATAAGGCTACAAAAGACACCCTAAGCAGCTAACTATGGCATATTGAGTCATGGACCATGAGTCGCATGGACAAGGATGTGTTATGGTGTGAATTTGGTGGATGTTATATTTTGGTTCATAAGGATTATGGGACCTTATGGATCAAAATTTGGTGAACCATTTGGTTTAACCATTTAAAATGAATTTTGATATAATTTAAATGAAATGAGAGTAAAATAGAAATTGAAATTTCTTATAGCAGATAACTTGACCCAGACCTGACGGTAGTAGTGGGAATTAGGAGGAGTCTCTTGCTTTTATATAAATTTAAATTAACCCAAACCTAACTCAAGGATTAGATATAGGGATGTGTTCTTGTAAAGGAATGATTATACATGTCCTATTTAATTATTTGTTCTTTTAGCAGTTATTTAATCTTGATATGAGCTCGGTGTATGCTTGGCATTGTAAAGGTATTCCACCATGATATACTCCAGTCGCATTCCTGGAGGGTTGCAGCGGTCATGCTTTAGAGGTGGTGGTCTATGATATACTAGTAGATCCTCTAGTATTTCTATCTTAGGAACCAGTAATTGTAATAAATACAAGTGTTGAGGCATAGTTGTATGAAGGATTTATGCGATTCGTACAGACCTTTCAGGGAGCACTGCGACTTTCCCTAACTATGGAAAAGTTGATGTGTGAGTTCCAACAGTAGTATCCACCCATTTTTTGAGGGATAGAGGATCAACAGTAGTAGATTCATGGATAGAGGTCATTTTATATATCTTTGATCATATCAAGAAACCTCATGAGAGGATGGTAAAACCCGCTACATATATGTTTCATGATTCCACCAAGAGATGGTGGGATGTCATTACTCAAACAAATCATCACTGGGCGATAGGTTGGAGGGAATTTCATACATCCTTCTATGACTACTTATATTATGAGAAGTTGAGGGATTATAGAGCCCAAGAATGCATGCACTTGGAGTAGGGCGTGTTATCAGATATGGATTATTCATCATGTTTTACTAATCTCCAATGCTTCGTACCTATTTCGATGGATAACAAGTTATCTAAATATAATATATTTTAGGATGGTATTAGGTATAAAATTTCATCACAGGTGAATGTATTTTGACTGAATATAATTTTTGTAATAGTAAATTAGGTACTTATCGCAAAGCATGAACTGAGAGAGGTCGAAGGTGCGAGCCAGGGTAGTTCGACATCTAGACCTGGTTCTACTTCGACTAGTAGTAGGAAGTGTCACATGAAGCACCCACGAGATGAAATTAGTAGCCAAACCACATAATCAGGTAGCTAGGTGAGTTGCCTACAGTGTGGTAGACCAGGACATACAATACCTCATTTCATGAGAGACCCATTCGATTTTCGATCATGTGGTAATATGGGTCATCTATAATAATTCCACTAAACATTTCCTCGGGTATCCAATGAGAGAGTTTATTCACCAAATCTACATATAGGAGTTGTTGGGACCAAGTTGGATAGAGAAAGAAGTTTGAAGAGTTTTCTTTTGTAGAGTTTTGTCTTTTGTTGTCAAAGAGGATAAATCAATTCACTTTGTAAAAGCCTTGGAGAAATCAATTTATGCTTTGCTGATTTGTATTTAAAAAATATCATAAGTTAAGATAACTTTTGATGCAAGCCTTACGAAGGAAAGGGGGAGTAAAGGTGCTGCTAGTCATATACAGTTTTGATTGGAAGGAAAAAAGCTAGTGGAAGACAAGGAAGTTATAGTACTTTCCATGGAAACTATGACGATGCTAAAGCTGATCTATCAAATGATATATATCACTATAGTGGATTTTGTGATGAAATAAGAAGAGTTTTTGAAGAATCCAAATCATATAAAAGAAGCATCAAGATTATGGTTGAAGCATATATTGAAGGTGGTGATGTCTTCCAATGTTTGCCAAATTTTTTAGCCTGAAAATTGGAATATGAAGACATGTATTTTTTGTAGATAAATTTGTGTGATAAATTCAAGAGGGTTTGAATAGTTTCTCACAATTTATTTTTCAGTATCAGATCATTAAAATTTTGGAAAGGCATGGAGTGTGCGAAAAATTGGGAAAAGTGCGTGAAAAATGAGGTTGCGTGAAATATTGGTTTTTCACGCAATATGGAACGTTGTATAAAATTTTGTATGCAAGGTTTATTTTGAGATAAGAATGGATAAAAATATAAAAGGAATTAATTTCATAAAAAACTCAAGAAAATTCATGAAATATGATGTTGCATAAAAGAGTTTGTATGTGCATGAAGAGGGTTTTACGCGTGGATTAGTGTTTTTCACACAGGGTCAAAAATGCCTATAAATATGATGTGACCCCATATCATTTGTTAAGGATCAAAACATAGAGAAATCATGAGATCTGAATCATGTAAAACTATATTCTAAGTGATTTGCGCAAAAAGAAAGTGGTTTTCACAGAAAAGGGAAGTTGCGTGAAAAAGTCAAAAGTTGTGCAAAAAAAGAAGTTGTGTGGAATATGTTTTCCACACCAAAAGTAGATTTTTCTACGCAAGGCATTTGAATTGTGTGAAATATACCCTAAAGGATGTGTGAGAAATTTATAGTACTCTCACATATTCAGTTTTGTGCATGGGAGTTCTTACCAACTTCTAGGTAGGAAAGTGAATAATTGTTTTGAAAGATTTGATTTTTCAAAATTCATCAAGAAGAATAAAAAAACTGTTTTACCCTATTTTTTCTAAGAGGGAGAACATGCACTTTGGATTTTTTTCAAAGTGCTACATGAGTGTAAGGGAATATCCTACTCATTGTATTCCACATCAAAATATTTTTTTTCTAATGGATTGTGTGGTACTGAATTGTTTTCATACCATAATAAGGACGTAGCTACTCCTGTTGAGTAGTGAACTTGTAAATCTTGTATTCTTGTGGTTGTTTCTGTTCAGTATGGAAGAAACTCTTTATAAGGAGGTGAAGGTTTTTCAGAAATAAGGAAACATAAAAATAAAAAAGATATCATTGATTCACACCCTACCCCTCTTAGTGATACTTGGATATTGACTGGGAATGTCAGGAACAGTGTTAGCAGCTTCCCGTTAAGTAAGGAGCTGGAGTAGAGCTAGTCGATCAAGCTGAGGTGGTGGTTATGGACATGGTATTCAGACCCCAGACTTACAATGATAGCATAGCAGATCTGTTCAGGGTAGCCAGGCTGTATAACATGGTCATAGATCATGCCTGATATATACAGTGTAACCATCACTCGGGGAGTAGAATCCCAGACCTTCTACTATGAGAGGTAATATACTAGTAGCCTCTGCTTTAGAATATACTATTTTTGATATAGGGGATTCTCATAACTTTATATTTATGTCCATTTTGGAGATCCTTTATCTCGGTGTTCAATGTTGAAATGGATTTATTATACTTGATACTCTGTTGGGGATTAGAAAAGAGGATGTACATTTGTGTATTGATTTCCACTTGATATTGGTGGGATTCACTTCATATGAGACCTTTTTTCACTCAATATGAAAGTTTTTGACATCATTCTCATGATTTAATGGTTTTTTCCCTTTCATGACTTCATTGATTTCTATCATCGGAGGATGGCCTTTATTTCACCATAGGGCAGAGAGTTCATTCATAAAGGTGAATGGGAAGTCTAGGAAAACTGAGATGGACCCAAGCATCATGGGTTGGGTGGGATAGCAGACCAGATTATGAATTTATATCTGGATGATCAGGGAACACATCAGGAATATTTCATTACAGTATTTTATCATTTCAGGGATGTTTTCCCAGACAAATTTTCAGGATAACCTCTATTATAATAGGTAGAGTTCTCTATTTATCTATTTCCATGAGATGCACTGGTATCTATTGCTCGTTATAGGATGAATACTAATAAGATGTGGTATCTCTAGGGGAATCTGGAGGATTTAGAGTAAAATGGGTTTATCTAGCACAGTACTTCTCTATGGGGTTTTCTGGTCCTTTTTATAAAAAAGGTTAACTGAAATCTTATGCTATGAATGGATTACCATAAGTATAATCAACTAATGATTAAGAATCAGTATCCTCTTCCACTAATATATGATATTTTTTATCAGCTTTAGGGAGCTTGAGTGTTCTCAAAAATAGATCTTAGATCTAGTTATCATCAGGTGCATGGTATACCTTTAAACATACCTCACACAAACTTTTGTAGAAAGTATGGTCTATATAAGTATTTGGTTTTGTTGTTTGGTCTAAAAAATGATCCAACAGTCTTCATGGGACTGATGAATCGATTTCTCCATCCTTACCTGGATTCTCTTATCATGGAACTCATGTATGATATATTGGTGTATTCTAAAAATCAATACAACCATGCAAAACATATTGATATCATATTGGATATACTAAGAGAGTATCAATTATATGATAAGTTCACAAAGTGTCGCTTTTGGATGGATCAGATTCACTTCCTGGGTCACATCATCTTATAGACCTAAGTGTTAGATGACCTAGAGAATGTGAGAGCTTTAGTTTTCTAAGAGTATCCTAAGAACATATTTGAGATATGGAGTTTCTTGGGGTTTGATAGATATTATAGGAAATTTTCATAGAATTTCTCATGCCTATAATCACCACTCATAGGTTTGACTAAGAAGTTTAATAAGTATTTATGTTCAGATGCATGTGATTAAAACTTTGAGGAGCTTAAAGGGATGTTGAATTCATCACTGATACTGATCTTGTGAGATCTAGGCAGTAGTTACACTTTTTACTTCTATGCACTAGGTATCAGTATAGGAGTAGTTATTATGTATGGAGATAGAGTTGTGTCATATGGGTCTTGGTAGTTGAGTGTACATGAGAGGAACTATCCAATGTATGAGCTCAAGTTAGCTGCAGTTGTCCATGCATTATGCTATTATAGACATTACTTACTAGGAGAGTGTTTTGTGGTGTACAGGGACAACAAAATCCTCAATTACATATTTACACTATGTGATAAGAATTTTAGATAGTAAATTTGGGTTGAATTCCTACAGTTTTTTGACTTCAAACTTGCCTACGCATCTAGGAAGGGAAATGTAGTGGCTGATGCACCAAGAATAAGGACTCAGATACAGGAAGTTTATTGGTCCAGTAGCAAGTCGATTCTCAAGGATTAGTTCTCTGAGATGCACTTGTAGGTACAGGACAGTCATGGGTAGACCTTTAAATCATCCTTAAATGTTACATCTACCCTTATATATAGAGTGAGGATGAGGCATCTATCAGATTCCAAGGTTCTAGTTAAACGTGATAGTTTTTCAGGTGAGGACCCTCCTCCCGGTTGGACAATAAGAAAAGATGAGATTATTTGTATCCATGGTCACATGTGGGTTTCATTAGACATGATCAAGAATTTTATGCAAGAATTCCATGCTTCATCTGGGGCAGTGCACCCTGGAATCACCAAGATGTATTGGGATTTACATCACCAATATCGGTGGTCAGGTATGAAAAGAGATGTAGCCAGTTTTGTCATGATATGTTACACCTATCATCAGGTTAAGATAGAACACCAGTGACCATACAAAATTTTACAGCATCTTCTCATTCCCAAGTGGAAATGGAACAATGTCACGATGGACTTCATGATAGGTTTATTGAGGTCACCTTGAGGAAATGATGTTGTTTGGGTTGTGATGGACAGGATCACAAATGTTCCTCATTTCCTACCTATTGAGGATACCTTTTCAGTAGATGATCTTGGGAGGTTATATATCCATGAGATAGTATGACTTCATAGGGTCTCATATACTATAATTTCATATAGGGATGCTTTATTTACTTTATGGTTCTTTAAATGGATGCAGAGGGTGTTAGGTACACAGGTGCTTCTGGGAACAGCATACCACCCCCAAATAGATGTCTAGTCATAGCACACAATATAGGTTCTTTAAGATATGTTGCGAGCATTTTTCCTAGACTTCAGGGGATCTTGGGATAGGTATATACACATGGATGAATTCGCCTACAACAATAGCTTTTAGGACACTATCCAAATGGTGCCTTGTGAGTCTTTGTACAGTAGTCCATTCCAATCAACTTTATGCTGGTTAAAGGTAAGAGAGGAATTTATGCATAGACCCCATCTCATTCATGAGACTATATATTAGGTTCAGTTGATTCAGAATCGGATGGCCACTACTCAGTCTTGGAAAAAATCATATGATGATTTCCATAGAAAATCTCTAGACTTTGAGGTTAGGGATCAGGTTTTCTTCTGTGTTTTATCAATGCTGGGACACAAAGGTTTAGAAGAAAGGGTAATATTTTAGCACGTTATGTCAGTTCATTTGAGATTCTGGAGAGATTCAGGTCGGTATCCTATCGGTTACAGTTACCTCATAGGTATCGTGTCATACGTGATGTCTTCCATGTATCTCAGCTACGTTGTAATCATTAAGACCCATCACATGCCTTTTAGACTGATGAGGTTGTGTTACAAATAGATGTCTTCTTTGATGGGCATCCTATACTTATTTTGGATTGTAGAATGAATTTTCTCCAAGGATGGTCAGTTCCTCTAGTATGGGTGCTATGGAAACATGGCCACATACAGGATGAGACCTGGGAGTGAGAGGATCATGTATGAGTATAGTGTCTGAAGTTATTCTCAAACATTCTTGACCAACCAGGATAGGGAAATTTAGGGATGGATTTCTTTAAGGGGGAAGTTTATAAGAACCCAGTTCTTATTTGAGGTACGAAATATTGTACTTCCATTAATTTTTAGTTTAAATACTTAAAAATATTATAATATTAATGCCCTTTGAGACTGTGGGGGAATGGGGGTGTTTGAGGCTAGTTTGTAGACTGAAAACCAACTTTTGGGGTGAAAAAGGCTTATCATTCGTTTAGTAGAAAATGTATAGGGAAGGCCTCATGGTTACTTCTAACCATGCAAGGCTAGACAGTGGAGTCCTATAGGGCACACAATTAGATAAACCATGTGATTTGAGGTGCACTATCAAGTGGGAAGATCTGAAATTTTAACAGTGGGTCGAGACATGGTTTTCACATGGTTAGTCAAACTGTGCAAGCAAACCATGTGGGGTTCCCCTTTCCTATAGAAAAGGGTGCATGATTGGCACACAGTTTGGCCAACCATGCAGTCAAACTGTGCATCCCTATACTTTGTGTCAATTTAAAAAATTACCTCCTCTTAACCTATTATTTAAAACCTAATTTCGATTCTTCTCCTCTATTGGAAACATTGGATTTCAGAGCTCATATTTGAAGCTTATTCTAGGAATTCAAGGATCTCCTCTATCTGGTGTCTGATTCAATAATTGTCTGTCTTTTTGGATATTTTCTGGTAAGATATCAATTCCTTTTGTATTTTTCCTCATTCTTCTTTGTATTAGATGTGCTATTTAGGTGTAAGCTAATATGACTTATTTTTAGGGTGTTTCTCCGTTATTAATTTTTCTACTGATCTCAGTTGAATCAAAATCTGATACTAGTTGTGCAATATATTAAGGAACTACGGTTGGTGGTCTCATGATCTTCTTTTAATGTTGGAGTGTTCATATATATTTCATTATATCATGTTCCGAATTCTTAGAGCAACTCCCTTGAAATGAAACTTAATCTTTGATTTAAATTGATAGGTATGACCTATTTAGTTGATGAAACTCGTACATAATTATTAAAGGGTTATAATCCATTAATTGGAACCACCCATTAGGTGTATTTATTAACTAAATAGACCACAACTGGTGGTATATGAATTGGTTAACTTGGAGGTGTGTGTTTTACCCTTACTATAGGATGTTAATTGGTAAATTGAAATGTAAATTTAATTATATCTTGAATTGTAATTAATATTGATTAATGAGAGAGGTTGGATTAATATTCCCCTTGGCTTTGTCCATCTAATTTCTTGTTTAATCATGATTTTCCCTTTAAAATGAAATTTTCCCATGAGAAAATTACGAGTCAAGCCTTATAAACTTAGTCATGTCTTATGCCACCTTCTAAGGTGAGTTTGAATTGAAATGATCATTATTATGAACTTGAATTAGTTAAATGAATTTTATTGATTTATTATATTCTTTGGGTGACACATGAGTTATTATATGAATTCCTTGGATGAAATCACTTGGAATATAACTTTACTATGCTCGAGTGACACTAGGACTCCCTAGTGGATTTCCAAGGATGAACTCATGGGGGAGTTTAATATTATATGCATAAATGATACTTGGACTTCCTGGTGGACTTCCAAGGAAGGACTCATGGGGGAGTTGGCTATTATATGCCAGAGTGATACTTGGACTCCTTATGGACTTCCAAGGATGGATTTAGAGGGAAGTTTATCACATACACCGTGGATCAAACCTGGGCTCCCTTAGCGTACCCCTAAGGATAGACTCGAATGGAAATGATGTTATACCATGCCTAGAGAAACACTTGGCTTCCTATGACGATCTCCGTGGATGGGCTTGTAAGGTTCTTGGTTCATGATACACCTGAAAAAATACCAAGATTCCAAATTAGGAATTCCAAGTATGAGATCAGGTTCTGGATTGAATGATTAATGAAATGGTTTATATGACACATCTACCAAGACAAAGAAAAATCTTGGATTTGGTTCTTTCTGTATACTATAATGATGTTTTGGTTAGGCATCCTAGATCACATATCTTTATAAGGGACATTGGGATCTGTTCCAGGTCTCAATACCTACTTATTAAATAGGAATGATTAATTAAATGAACTTATTAAATGATATAGGACTGATTGTTTATTCAAAGAATCTCCGGCTAAGGCTGAAGAAGGTAATAGAGGATGGGTGCTCATGGGAACATAGACATTTATGGGTTGTTTACTTTTAGTACTTCCTTTGCATATTCTATTACTTAATTCATACTGTTGTTATCATATATTCATTGATTTGATGGAACTTGAACTTTGGGTGGTTACCTACCGGGATTTTTATCTCACACCCTTTTAAGGATGCCTTTGGTAACCTTAAGAACTATATGATTGTAGGCATGGACAAGGTAAAGCGCCCGAATACATGTTACTGATTACTACCTAGGAACATGGGAGCACAAGAGAGAGTTGAGGGTTGTGATGCTAGTTGAATAATTTTTGGCCTTTCTGTACTTTTTTAAAATGTATTGTACACTTTCCATATATACCTATTTTTTCAATTTTATAGAGACATAAGACATGCATCATCATCATATGTGTATGAGATTCTTTCCAATATTGTTTATTATATCCATCTGGGATGTTTTATATTGTTTGGTAGATTTAATACTTCTATTACTTGCCTATTTTTTCATATCCTCTATGGTACACTATATTGATGAGGGAAAAATATCCTCATGGACACACCTAGGCCTTCACTACTAGTCAAAATCCTCTTGTGTTTGGGGAGATGTGTCTGAGGCCATATGTTCAACTGGGCTTAGGCCACCTTCAGTGGCATCTGAGTTTGGGATGTTGTAGAAATAAGTTAAGTATTATTTTATCTATCTATAATAATTATTATATCATAAATATCTAATTATTTCTTTAATTATATTTATATTTAGTATCTATGTGATGTGGTCATGAAAAACAAATAGCATTGCTTGGTGGATGTGGTAATATACACATACACACGAATGATGTTATAATTTTTAAATGGATGGAAAGGTAAGAAATTAGATGATATATTATCTTTATATAATGATAAATATTTCATGAATATCATATATATACATTGAATCCATCATTATAACCATTCGTAAGAGGCAATGTTGGAAAAATGAATTACATCGATTCGTAAGGCGGTAGTCTGTCATCCACATGAAAGATGGTTTTGTTCCCCATTTGATGGAAAAATATAGGTTATTACATTAAAATAAAAATATCTTAGTACATGAAATACATGGTTGTTACTATTTTTTCATTTTTTAATAATATTTGAAGGAGGTATAAGAATAAGTAAAACTAAAATGTTTGGTTAAAAGTTAAACCTCTTCTTCGGACAACCTTTTTTTCTTTATTCCTTAAACCCTCTAAGGTTGGTATTTTATCAAAAATAAGACATATATAACACATGGAGTGATTTTAGGAAGTTAATTGGGTAGGTATAACATGATCAAAATGGCTCTTGAAGTGTACAGAGGAGAAGAGATGGGGTGCTCTTTTATAAGTGAGGGAAGGGGAATGCTTTTAATTTCTTAAAGTATTAAATTAATATAAATTAATTTTCATTGGAAAATGGTATAAATTTATATAATTTTAATATAATAGGATTATGTTTCTAAATATTCTTATACAATAAATTTTTTAGAATTTTAGGTGATGGTTCAACCTTTATCCCTTTGTTTTAATCCCACATTAACCCTTTTGAAAATTACCATGATATCAATGTTTTTTACTCTTTAGGGGTTAAGAAAGTTACTATAAAATGAAAAGTGACACATAAATGGATAATGGTTTATATGTTTAACCATATATGATTCAATTGGCCAAAATTTTATTTTTATGAATTTTAAATCATTTAATTTAATATTATTTATTATAAAATATCATTAATGTAATTTTCTAAAATACATGAAATATTATAAAATAATATTTGTCTAACTCATACCAAATGGTTAAAAAATTAAATTAATTCGAATATAAGGATTATAGTTTAGTAATATAGTCATAAAATAAAATTTTGATGTATTTAGATATCATTTTAAACCTTATCTTTTGGTTTAACCCCTTGGTTAAAAAATATTAACCTTAATCCTGATAATGAATTTTTCAAAATTAAAAAGAAATAATTTTACTTATAAGGTGATAATTAGTTCATAAATGGAAAATAGATGAAATTTTAAACTATTTATCATCATAATTGTATTATTTAAATATATTTTTTTTATTTTAAAATAATTTAATAAAATATATTTAACATAAAATACTATTACTGTCATTTTAAGAACTGTTCACCTAATTTTACTTTGAAAACAAAAAGATAGAAATATAATTAAAATATAAAACTTTCACACATCTATTATAATTTATATTTATATTTAAAATTATTGGGAAACTTTAACTCACCCAAACAATTTTACTTTTAGATTTTTAAAAATCATTTACTTGATTTTTATACTTTTTCCAGAAACATTGTGTCTGCATTGCATAAGAATTTAAGGTAATTATTTAGTCACTAAAAAGTAAAAATAAATAACCATGATCAAAAAATAATTTATATTTCAAATAAATATTTATAACCCAACCTAAGTTATTTTTATACCTATCATAAACTATTATAAATATTAAAAGCAAGAAAGTGGCTGTTTTTATTTTACCTTTACTTAAAATATTATAAACATAAAAATCAAATCTAAATAGAAAAAAAGTTGATATTTTAAAATATTGTATGAATATAGACAAAATATACTCATAAAATGAAATTAAGGAATGATTTTTAATGAATTTTAAGACTTATCACATTAGTTTTAACCCTAATTAACTTATTTTTCTTTTACTATGGTAATAAAAATTTACTATTATTATTGTTCATTTTGATCAAAATTTAAATTTAATTTATTACCTAATATTAATTATTCTGATTACAAATATGGAATAAATTTTATCAAATTAAATTTATAAAATAGGTGTAATTTAATTTAAAATTAATCCTATAAAATGCAATAGAAATAGATTTTCTAGAAAAATTCATTTTTAAGTATTAAAATGTGTTTATACCAAATTTAAGTTTAATATTGATTCTAATTAAATTTATTGGATTATATTTAATAAAATTGGACTAATTAGTTTTTAAAACTAATTAAAAATATAATTATACATTTTAATTAATTTAAAAGAAAATATTTTTTTCAATAAAAATCATTAATTTTCATTATTCATTGAAAGATAAAAAATTTCATAAAGTTCTAAACAATTCATTCTAAGATAATTTTAAAATGATAAATTCAAAAAAAAATATCCTTTTTTAAAAATAAAATTTATATAATTTTGAGAAATTAATTATATTATTCTCTCACAAAAATAACTAAAATCAATTTTCAAAAACAAAACATATTTTTAAAGTGTAAAATGACTTTACTAAAAATCAAGTGTTTCTTGATTATAAGTTAATAAATAAATTTTTTTTAGTATAAAATTTATATATATATCATAATGGGGTTAAATTTATTCATACATGCTAATTTAATGGCTATGTTATGACTATAACATTTAAATAATAATATTTCATGGTTTGTTTAAGATCAATGTTGTGTGTTGTATATGTTATCAAACATAGTTTTATTTTAATATATAACGATATTATATTCTCCCCCCCCCCTTAATAAATTAAATCCGTAAAATTTGAAATAGATCTTAGTAATAAAAGGTTTTACATTTTGAAATATCTTTTTTTAAATCCCATGTCATGAAAAGGGTTAATAAAACATCGTTTTGAAAAGAGGAAAAGGGAAATAAGAAGGTCATCTGGAATAACACATACTAGGTTTCTAAATAGAATAACATTAGTGGGAAGCAAAAATATGGACATGGAGAAAAATTAAATCCAAATAATGATGGAGAGTGATATAGAACACTTATCATAAGAAAGTGAAATATCATGAGAAATTTAATAAACACAAAACCATAAATCGGTGAGGTGTGAAAAAAACCATTAATTTATCCAAATCGAAGGTAATAAGATAAAAAAATAAAATTATTTTTCTATAGTTGAGGAATTATTTTACCATCTAGACTAATAATTTAATGAAATATACTTACTAGACAAGTAAAATATCTTCCTTAAATCAATTTCCATAACAATATCGTCTTGTTCTCCAAATGATAAGTATGAATGATGATTTTTTCTTGCCTGAAGCACTAAAATAAACTTCTATCGGGTCACATAATCCAAAAAAGGATAAGAATATATTCCTTCTATCATTATATGTTAACCGAAATTTAAATAGTTAGAACAAGGTAATATAACATCCAAAATCTATAAACATTCATATGAGTAAATAATACATTAATCTATAAAATTCAACAGTAATACTAAAATGTAAAACTAAATCATTCCATAAATTACCATCCTTAAAATTATTCAAAAATATTCCTGACTAAGATTGAAATAAAAAGATTAGACTAACTCGGTCACATTTCTTCCAAGATAAATTTAACACGTATCTTCAAATAACATCAATCTCTATTAAAGACTCAAAGAAAATATATATATTTCCTAATCATATAACCTCCAATATATAGTAATCATTTCCATAAATAACTTAAATCACCATAAATCCATATTAAAATCATATATTCTTTAAAAATATAATTCAACCTTTATTCCTTAAATAAAATACAATTTTATCTAAAAATATTTCTATTTATCTTAATCATATAAGGTTACCAAAATAGTAAACTTCTTCCAAAATTACATTAATCACTTAATGTCCAAATCAATTTTCAATATCCTAGTAACCTATAAAATAAAACATATGTTCCAAACTTGTAATAACCCATAATTACCATATCATCCAAGATAATATAAACCCTAAAGGTTATCAATACCTTTAA
Organism: Viscum album; assembly: GCA_963277665.1. Classification (NCBI taxonomy): domain Eukaryota; kingdom Viridiplantae; phylum Streptophyta; class Magnoliopsida; order Santalales; family Viscaceae; genus Viscum; species Viscum album. The sequence continues at coordinate 91,579,911 of OY728154.1, forward strand.
ACTTATGTACACTAAATATAAAGTAATTATTCCTCAAATAAAATGTTCACTAAAAACCATAATAAATACATGGGTTATATTATCATAAATGTCTCCCAAAATACTCTTAATCATATTAGACTTCTATCACATAAAACCTTGAAAATGGGTTATCTTTTTCTTTGAACTTTTTGATTAACCTTAAACTTATACACCCATTATTGTATATATAAATCTTAAGATAAACTCTCATTAAAACATCCTAATCTATAATGTAATCCAAACCCTGCTCTAATACCAACTGTGACAACTCTGTTCCCACACTTCTAAATCCATTACTTAAAACCTAATCTTTACATTTATAGTTTTGATACTAAAACATGTGTCCCAATTTAAACCATTAAAAACTTACAACATAAAAATGAAATAATTGATCACTTAAATACCCAAGGAACATTTAGAGTTAGTGTTTTAGAGAATTAGTAAAAAATCTTAAATAACAATACCCATATCTTTAAATGATCATTTCTTCCACTTATACCCAGATTTTCATATTCTATATTAAGTCTTCAATATCTCCAATAAAATTATTCACATGTGAAACATTTCTAGACACAAATAATTTAACATCATTATTCATAACCTAGGGAAAATAAAACATATGAAGGGTGAGATAAAATGATCAGTAAGGGTAAACATAAGCATTAAAAATTAAATTTCATTAGTGATCATAAGATGAGAATAAGGGTTTGATGACATAATCAAAGTATATTAGTATAATATAAGCTAATTAATACCAGTCAAAACTAAAATATTTAAACATATGATATGGGATAAATCTATTAAAAAAAGAAAGATTCATAGGAATCGATAATCATGATCCATGTTATATCAATATTGATCAAAGGAAACATTAAAAACCCATAGTAAGCATAAATAAAACGTTTTATTATCTTGGAACAATATCTTTATAGAACCATTACAAGAACCCCTAAAATAGAATAACTAATATGGTCAAAATCTAATGTAATTATTTAGAGAACATAATTATTATCTAATGCATTAGAGATCTATATCAGGTTCATCCATCATCACGAGCTATATCAGGCTCACCAGTTATAATAAACAGAGTCTAAGAACCATAACATAATCATATCATGTTAGCCCAAACATGTTAAATACCCTAATAGGGGGATGCATCAGGGTATCAAATATTAATAAGTTATCCCTTTTAGATAATTTTTGGTTGTTGGACAAAACTATCTTCTCAATCCTTTTCATACCACAAAATAAATAGGAATTAAAACATGCATAGGAGAAAAAAACAATTACTTGGTTCACCCTCATTATGATACATCCAAGGATCATACAAAGGAGATCCGATGATGTACCAAATCCACTAAAGTGAACTACTGTTACAAGGTTCAGAGTAGACTCGCTATCCCTTCTGGTTTAAAACCATTAAAATTTGAAATCCCATTGCTCTATACCTACTAAAGAGAATGAACTGCTCCTCCGATGGAATCTTTTGATGACCTGTTCTGATTTTATTCACAATTATTTGTGTCTTTATGCTCATGTTTTATAAAATTGATGTAATCCACATTTACATGATACTTTTCTTCTTAGATTGTATAACACCTACGTAAAATATATTTTCAAGACCCATTCGCAACATCCCTTCACAAAACCCTCTATAGCTTATGTGAATCATGTGTCTCCAGCACAATCCATTATTCATCTTACGTGGATCGTGTGACTCTGAAGGGTATACCAATATATGAAAACACCCAGTGCATAACTCCATTTCACTTATATTCAATCGCATGATTTCCTTCACTTTAAATGAAAACCCTTACGAATTTATTCTTACATGACTTATGCTGTCATGTAACCTCTTTCTCTTTATATAAAACAGTTATGTGACTTCAATCATGTAAACTCCTTTGCTTAAAGTGAAATCCATCCTTCATACTTTTTTTTAAATAAAAGCACTTAATAAAACTACTTATCCTCTTAAGGATGAGTTAAGGGGTATTTATAAGCATAAATCCACCGCTTTATCTATGTAAATCATGTTCATACATCTGTTCCATTGCCTCAGCATCACCCTTACACATTTTACGTAATTAGTTCTAGCTTACATGATCAACCTCCATGGTATTTTACATTTGACAACTCCTTCCACCTTGTTCAAAAACATGTTATTCAAGTTTATCATGTGAATTCATCATAGGATCCATTAACATCCATGCAGTCATGTTATTTCAATTGACTATAAGATGACTCTATCATTTCTGGATTATCATCCTTCATGCACTTCACGTGACTCATTCACTTGAACCATTGGTTCTTATGAGATCGCATGGTTTTGAGTGACCATAACACTTTTCCTCCTTTTCCTATGTTTGATCATGTGATCCTATTTATTTCATGAAATCATGTGATCTCCTTCAGCTTTTGTGATATCAAGACTTCTAGTCATTACTTGATTCTAAATGACCATAAGACATGTCTAACTTAGCTACAATTAAACCCTATACATGATGCTTTTAGGAATTACATGCTTTACATGATCCTTTAGGACTTACACACTTCTATGTGATCCTTTTTCACTTACATGCTCCACGTGATCCTTCAGGACTTACTTGCTCCATGTGATCCTTTGGAACATTTTTTCTTTGTGCAGTCCTTTGATAAACATCATTTTTCAATAATGTAAAACCATTTCAACAAACACAATCTACCTAAAAACTCTATAAAGAGTGATTTTTTTATAATATCCCATTTTGGGTTTGTTAAAAACACTTTTAAACTTCAAGAACAAACTTGTTGACCGGTCATGATCATGAGTCTAGCCCACATGAGTCAGGATTAACATGAGAACAAGTGTGTTGTAAAATTTCATCGACAAATCACTTTTCTCTCAGTCCTGCCTTTGGAAACCTTATTAATGCCAAAATATAATAAAATTACAACCCTCTAGAGCACTTATTATATCAACTTATAGTATCATAAACCTAACAGACACTCTATTTCATGATCCTCGTTGATATAACAGATTCAGCATCATCATATTTTAAAACTCCCCCTATTTTGTTGTAGCCCTTATTAGATTCTCCTCCCCATTCCAGATCAAGACATTTATCCCCCTTTTTCAATAAACCAAAAGGCCACTCCTTTTTGGTCTATAACAAAGTAAATAATACATATCAGTATATATGGTAAAAACACAGCATACCTTAGGGGGAGGGTGTCCCACATCCACACTATTTATGTGTGGGGATTCAACTGAACTCCAAGAAGCATTTTATGTCATTCAAATTCTACTTTGGGTAAGGACTTATTTAGTATTTTTATAGCTTTTCGTTTAGTAGGAACATACTCTATATTCACAAGACCACACGCTACATTTTACTTAAGAAAGTGATATTTGATTTCAATGTGCTTCATCCTTGAGTGACAGATTATATTTTTTCTGCAATTATAGAACCTAAATTATCATAATGGATTCTAATCAGATAATTCAATTCAACTCTTATATTATCAAGTTGTTGACTCATCCAGAATAACTGCATGCAATCTTGAGTAGTCACAATATATCCATATTTTATAATGCTTAAAGAAATTTAATATTGTTTCTTACTTATCCAAGAAATACATTTCCTACCTAGATATAATATACCACTTGATTTTGAATTTCAATCATATGTTGAACTGAACCAATCTATATTTATTAACCCCAATAACTCTTACTCCGACTTTTCATTTTATAGTGAACTGAAATCCACCATGACTTTTTCATACTAAATTATTATGTTCACTAAAAGTATTTGTATTTTTTGGGGATTATTATGATACCATGTCTCCAAACATGTGGGAAAAATATCATTTCATACTATTGTTAAGTACAATAGTTTTCTATTTATTTGTCCATATTTTGTGATATATGACTTATTTTCCTTTATCACTCATTGACAATCTCATCCATATAGAAACTGGAGTTGACATCTCATTATAATTTTACATTAAAAATATTATCAAAACCTCATTTTTCATATTTTTATTGATAAATAAATGTTCTATTTATTCCTTAGGTTACCTGTAAACCAAGGAAAAATGTTAGCTGACCAATAATTGACCTTTAGAACTTGTATTTATTGAATTTTGAAGAATGTTTGCATTGTGCTTCATTTGATCCACCAAAGATTATGTAATTGACATATACCATCACCAGCATACATTGATTACTCTCATTATTAACATAGATATTTTAATCAAATCTACCATACTGGAAACTGAGATTCTTTATAAACTAATCAAGTCATGAATACCATGCTCTTAGTTCCAATTTCAACCCATATAGTGCTTTCTTTAATTGAATAACTTTTCTCTAATATTAATGAATGTTAAAACCATCTAGATATTAAATATACAGTTATTCTTCCAGAACCCCATTCATAAATGTTGAATTCAAATCCATCTATAAAACTTTGAATTTACTTTGCACTATAGTGTCTAAGAATAATAACCTTGAAGTAGTTGAGAATGTTTAATCAAAATTGATACCCTCTATCTGAGAGTATCCTATGCACACTAGTCATTCCTTATTTCAAATTATTTTTCTATATTCATTCAGATTTTTATGGAAGAAAAATTTGGTCCTAAATATAGTCTTGTCTATCAGCCTCAAAATAATCACCTATGACTGATTCATTTTTATTTGTTCAATATCAGTATTCATCACCAGAACCCAATTATCATATATTTCATATTCAATAAGACACTTTGGATCTAGGAATGATAGAAAATATGATTTATGATGTGTATTCATCCTTCATATATTAACTAGTGTTGTATAATCACCGAATATGTTCTTTCTATCAATTTTAGTTTGACTCTCCAGTTTTATTTTATATATAGGTATAAGTTTATCCTTCTCTTCATATGAATCTTCTTTGGAATATACCTTAGGTACTTTCACTCCCTCTGAGTTTCTCATCTCTTCATTACTATTCTCTTCAGACTATTCATAGATTTACTAAAAAATTACACATTTTCCTCCACAACAATGTCATTGATCTCTACACTTTTTTTAACCACATATTGAAGCATTTATATATTTTTTTTCTAAGTATAAAAGAAATGTCCCATCATCTCCAAGGGATTCAAAATTCCTATGTTCCTCCATGTTGATAATGAAACACATGCTTTTGAAGACATGAAATTACTTTAATTTAATCTTATTTCCACACCAAAACTCCTATGGAGTCTTCTATTCCTTTGGACATAATAAGGCTCTATTATAAAAAATGATCAATGTCACTTATTCTTTCCAAAACTTCTCTAGATGTTCTTTGTCAATAATAAACATTTTATCCATGTTGTTGATAATTTGGTTTCTTATCTCAACCACTCTATTTTGACGAAGAGTTCTTACTACTAAGATTTAGTGCATTATCCCATGTTTCTCAAGATAATACTACACTTGGATGTTTTGATCTCCATTAATTTATTAGTTTGTAAATTTCAGATTTTTCGACCAATCATCTTTTGAACTTCCCTCTAATAATGTGTTATGAGACTGAATACCATATACTTGTGGGTGATAATTAAAACCCAAGATATTTTTCTAAAATTATCAAAAAAGAGGATGTAATATCTATTTCCATCAATAGTTCTTGGTAAAATAGTTCCACACACATCAATATGCACTTGTTCAAGCACTCTTGTTGACCTTTAGTCTTTTTTCTAATACATTTTTCATGTGATCTTACCTTTTTGAAAAGCATCACACATATGATTAAAATCATGTGATAGCCTATGGATATCTTGTGTGTCATCACATTTCACTAGATCTTTCGAGGATGGTTGGCTCCGTTGACCAATATTTTTATGCAACAACCTATTTTCTTCTTCCTATGATTGAAAACACATATCTTCTTCTCCACTCACAAGGTAGAGATTCCTCTTCATGCACTTTCCCTACAAAAAAATGTACCATATTTTTCAACGATAATATACACTTTACTAGTAAATGTTATAGTGTTTCTCTTATCAAATGGTCAAATAACACTTAACAAGTTGTGAAATAGACCTTGAAGAACCAATACATCATCTAATCTCATATATTTTCCCCCAAACTTGGATATTCCTAAGATAATAATCTTTAGGCCTTCGTTACTGACAAATCTGGAAACACCATCCTTATCATACCCAATGCTTTTCACCAGATCCTTATTTTTGGTTATATGGGAAGTGAATCCACTATCAATGATTCATATTCCAATGAAATATGATGATTTGAAGAAAATATCTACAACCACTGCATACTCAGTTCTTTTTATTTATCTAAGAATTTAGTCCATACTTGTTATTGAATGATATTATTGATCTTCCTTAGAGTATGATGGACAAACCTCATCTTACAAATCTAGAAATTGATTTTTAAATCTCATATCATTTGATAATCCCTTGAGTTATTTCATCCAACCACTTTGGGACTTCTTCAATACATTCCTCCACATTGAAAATGAGAAATATATGGCCATGTGTCAAAATAATTGACACCAAAAATAATATCCATCAAAATAATTCCTAGAATATTGAACTATTTTTGGATGCTTGTATTTATATTACAACTATTGGTACATCTTGGCTATGGAACATACATTTTGATAATTTCACATCTTTCTACAATAATAACACCTTATGTTAGTTATACTCCTATGTTTTATTATTGTAGAACTGGTTTTCCCTTGGGTTCTCTAAATATTCCAGTTTTGATTCATACCCAAATCAATTTTCAACCTCAGAGCGGGAGATCATGGTCTTAAACCAATCATTACAACTTTATATTTTCCATAAATCCCCATACTAGTTGTGTGGTTCTGATGTGTTGTTTTCTTCTCCTTACAATCCTTTAATTGTTTCTCTATACCTTTAAACTCAAATTTACCTTTTCTATCACCTTCATGAATTTATTTCCCAATATCATACTGAGAGTTAATATTTTCTCTTGATCTTTTATATTTCTTTATTGGTTTAAAAAATCCTTCTCATGTTATTCAATATGTTTGAATCAATCTTTTACTGTATTATTCAAACTATAAAAAACCCTAGTCTATTCTTTAACCTTGATCTTACACCCAATTAATCTATCTAATTTTTTAGATTTTTATATATGAGATTTTCAATTTTATCCTTCAACTCAAACTTCTCTTCTTCCAACTACTGCATATAGAGTTTGGAATCATGAACCACTATATTATATTTATTATCTTTAGCTCTAAAAAAATTTATCTCCTCAAGAGAAACTTGTAATTAAACCTGTAGGTCAACTCTTCTTTCAACTAATTATTTTTTATTATCTCTTTATTTCTTTTTCTGGTAGTTACCTATAACTTCTAGCATTGAATGTTCTCTATGATCCTTGAAACACTCCATCTATTTTTCCTATGATTATTATAAACTATCATTTTATTATAAAAGAATATTCTTCTTTGTATTTTTCCTACCACTCACATTGGTTGAAGACTTATTCCTAGGAATTTAATCATCCTTTTAATCGTCATATTTAAACTTCTTGGGACAATTTGCTGTAATATTTATAAACTTTTTGAAATGAAATAATTCAAGATGAAGTTTCCCTTTAAACTTTATTTTTCCACTTTATATATTTAAGGAAAGGAATAAAATAACCTCATCCACTATATCTTCTTCTTGGATATCTTCTATATATATAATCTTCATAGACTTGAATTCCACCTCTTTAGACTTACCTTTTTACACAGCCTCATTATCATCATTTCTCATCTCATATGCAATAAGCGTATTGTGTAAGTTATCCAATGCTAGATCTTTTGGGTCTTTATCCTCCAATATATCTACTTTCGGATTAAACTAAGGTGGGATTCTTATCAATATGCACTTAACAGTCATTACATAATTAACGATTTCTCTAAGACTATGCATGTATTCCACAATAACATTCACTTGATCAAAAATGCATCTTCATACTCATAGGGTGGCATTCTCAGGTCCTCATATTTATTCCAAATAACCTAAAATTTAGATTCTTGGACTTTCAAATCCCCTCTATGGGTATTTATCATCTTTTCCTCCATGGTATGTGATGAAATACATGACATCACCATCATGTAGATTATGTTAGATAAAGATCCCCTTGAGCTATTTATTCCTCTAGCATCGACATCCAATTATACATGGTTTTATTTTGATAATGATCCACTGTCTATACTGGCCAAAATACCATGAATTTCAGTTATAAAAATATCCATACCTAATGATCAAAAGTAGAGTTTCATATAATTCTTCCATAAATAAAATTTTTTACATAAAAGATCAAAATCCATGTGTGATTAAAAACTTCCATTGATTATTTTAAGAGATAAAATTTTTCTTTAGCCCCCTATTTTGATACAAATTTTTAGCCTAGCTAGGTTAAATACCCTGATAGAAGGAAAATCAAGCTATTAAAGTATTAAATAAATTGTCCCTTTTAGATCTTGATTTGTCATTAAATAAAACTCTCTTATCCCTTCTTCTCATAACATATAATAAATGGAAATTCAAACATGCACAATATAGAAAATGTTTTACTTGGTTCACCCTCACTAGGAAATATGCAAGGGGAATACAATGGAAATGTTTTGATGTACCAAATCGGCTAAAGTTCAATATTGTTACAAGGTTCAAAGTGGAATCACTATCCCTATTGGTTTCCAACCATTTACAATTTCAAATCTCACTACTCTTTGTTTACTAAAGAGAATACACTATTCCTCTAGTAGAACATCCTAATGATCAGTTCTAAGTTGATTCATGTTGGAGTTGGTACCCCAGAACCAACTTCTATATACTTTATGATAACATGTATTAATAGTTTTTAATATTAATAAATTGATTATGACATCATGATTGTTCTTCTGTGTAACATTGTATGTGATAATGTCCTAAGAGTAGTTGTCACACTAAAAGGTCATAGCAGTTCTTCGCTATGATAAGAACCCAAAAGTGTTATGATACTATTATTAAATAAATGTTTTATAGTAATATGATGTCATTTGATGGAAACAAATGATATAGGCTATCAGGGGTGGATACTCATAGAACTTTGAGGCACATTCTCATGTTGTAAAACCTTGGTAATATCCAATAGGATATTATGAGAATGAGACCCACCTATAGGAAATACGTATTTATATGTGTCATTAGATGTTTCTACATATGGATGTGTGTATTTGTCCTTATACATTAAGATTATATTAATGAGTATTATGAGTCGTGTACTGTGATGTATTAATGAAAACCATGATGACAGATATTCACAGTGAGTTAGGATACATTGGGTTCATCACGAGTAATATTGCATTAATGAATAATGCGAGAAAGGATTTATCCCTTAAGTTATTTAATGGAAGTTAATATCTTATGACCTTTTATGGAAATGATATAACCTAAAGAAATACATGTCCATGGTGTTCTATATGCAAGTATTTTTCATGATAACACCCAGATATTCCTTCAGTGACATTTGGAGATTCGTGGGAAACATGTGGATTACCAGTAGAGGGAATATGCACTTGATTCATATAACGCAATGATGGTGCACCACCAAATTATCACTAGATACATCAATGAATAAATAATTCCAACAAATATAATTCTTTTATTAATTAAATTAATTATAAATAATATGTGATGATCCTCCCTCTCGTTCAGGCGTAATTTCTATTGTATGATTCTTTGATTTAATTTTTTTATCACAACATTAAAAATTGTATTAAACATCATATTAATCATTGATTATGGAAAAAATTAAAGTTGGGAACCACCAATCACACACTTTCGATAATCCCATAACCATCATGTTTAATCATTCTTTTAATATGAATTTTGAGATATGCTTCGTCCTCCATCATTTCTCAAAGATCTAATTGAAATAATTAATTTTATGATTAAAATAAAATCAAGGAACTCATCTGGAGTTGTTGAGGTTTATATCCAAAAAAACCAGGAGTACACACCATGTAACTATAGTTACACGTCATGTACTCATGGTCAATGCACCAAGAGTTAATTCAGAAATTACTCAAACCATATGAATTGATGAAACACGGTATAGTAAATTCTTACACAAAATTTTGACTGGGATATAATGGCACACATTCATCCAGAGCACATTCTATATAGACCACTTTAACAGTATGTAGTCCCTTTGAGTCACAGATGGACCTTGTATAACCATACCCGGTCTACCTGACTGGTGACCGTGTAATTTGGAGCCCACACTCCATGTAGCCCATTGTACATTATGTGTACTTCAATAATTTCTGAGGTATGATTTACACATTGAGTCCCTAGGTGTGTACCTTAGATAGAAGGTGAAATATGTACACACTATGTAGCGCGTATTCACATGATATGTGCTTATATCAAATTACATAGATTTAAAATTTATTTGTTACATTATGTAAACCTTACAGAAATATGCTTGTGTGTGGTCATTAAGTTGATAGGAAATTCCAGGTGATGTGTTTAAATATATATATATATATATATATATATATATATATATGTGTTTAATTAACATCTACATAATGTTCAAGATCTTCATATCATGTATGAGTTGTTTTAGAGTTGTTACTCTACATGCATTAAATCATGAAAAATTATAGAAAAATCATGTAATTTGTGTAATCATTAAGTCAATACTACACATCATTAAAGTACATGATACGACGTGTATGATATATGTCACAAAGAATAAAACTATATATGATTATAATAAATGTTGGGTATATTTTGATGAGTATTCACCATGTTTCCTCCAAGGCACATTTATGTACACAGAAAAATTTAAATGAATTTATTTAATTTGTTTGGAATTATAATGGATGAGAATCTCAAGGAAATTTGGATAAGGGTTAAGATAAAATAATTGATTAATTGAAGATGATAATTAATTGATTCAAGAATGATTTGTCTTAAATAAGAATGATTAATAATTTAATGCTAGTTTTATTAAATTCATAATGCATTTCATGCATGTGGATGATCATGAGCTAGACCAAACATTTGTATGATATTGGTTTCATTTAATTTATTATTAAATTAAATTGTTGGAATACATGCTTTCTCTCCTTTTATTATGTAGGGAATGTGTGCCCATGTTTTCTTTTATATAAACCCATTTTCCCATAACCATCATGTAAGTAAAAATCATATGTGAAGGATATGGATCCAAAAATAATGGAGGTGGTTCATGTTCAGAGCTGAGGAAAAACCAATCCAAGGAGATATATAGGCGGACAGGTGGAAAGCTATAACACAAACCTTAATTGTTTCAAGATGTTTTCCCCCTAGGTCAACAATTAGTTTATCAACTTCTAGATAAACTAACCATTAGTAAATATCATGGTCATACTGATTTATTATTTTATTTTATTTTTCATCTTTCATATTTATTTCATTATGGAAGTTTTTTTCACGATTACATAATTAATGATTAAATGAGCATGCAAGATAGAACTAAAATAAACTGGATTATGTGTAAATATTATCTAATACATGGTTAATCACTTGAGTAAAACAACATAATATTAACAAGAAGTTGATAAAGAAAATAATTGGAAATTCATTCATAAAAGATTAAAATCCATCAATAAAATAGTAAGTCAATATATCCTTCCATTACTTCGGTTAAAATCAAACCATAGTTTAAAGTGACTGACCAGCCAATGTTGGGGTCCTTTCAATTGTCGAGGAATTCTAACTTGAATTTTTGGGTTGAGTTAACTTAGTTAACATCAATATTTAACTACCAAAGAATGACTTCATGTAACTGAGAGGAAAATGATGAGGAAATTCAATTAAGGATTTCAGGATTGGGGAGACAACTCAATAGATCAAGGAACTATGAGTTATTTTAGTTGGCATTAGAAATGCCTACCTAAAACCATTTAAGTTTCTTGACTAACCAATGTTTTGGTAATGAGGAGGGGAATGTAGATCCTTGCCACTATAATTTCCATGAAACAGCATATTCTAAATCCAATGGTGGGGGATATTGGGTTTTGATAAAATAGTGGGAGACTAATAAATATATTATTTATTAATTTGTCTAAATTTTATCAGATAAAGTACTAAATTTATTCTTATCTTATTTTATAGAAATAGAATTAAAATAAATTCAAATATATCATTGTGATCCATAATTGAGAAGGACAAAATTCCCACCAACACAAATTTGTAAGAGTTAGAAAGGAACATATGTGTTATCCTTTGCCATGAAAGGAAATTTTATGTGCTGGAAGAACCTTTTTCGGTTGCACATGTTAATAAGGAAAGTGATGATGATTTATATTTCTATGAGAAACATCTTAATGATGATACAAATGTTAATTTTTTCATGATATCAACTATGTCCAATGAGATTTTGAAGCAACATGAGGACATGGATGCACATATCATGATGTCTCACCTATGGGATATCTATCAAGAGAAGGAGAGACAAGTGAGGTACAAGATCTCCAATGATTTTTTTACAACTAAGCTTGGAGAGTCTATGCTATTTGGGCTTTATGTAGTCAGTTGTATTAGCTACATTTAATGTCTGGGCATCTTAAGGATTAAATTATAGATGAGTTGCGTATAGATCTCATAATTTCATCACCACCCAGTACCTTCTCCAGTTTTATTATTAACTACAATATGATAAATAATGAGAAGAGTCTTTGGGGAATTCTTAATTTGATTCACCAATTGGATAAGGACATGGGGTATGATAAAATTATGCTCTTTATGGTGAATAAAGAAAGGAAGAACAAGGAAAAACTCCCCAAGATCTATAAACAGTCCAAAGATCCCAATCACCATCCATCTAATAAGAAGAATATCCAGATATAGGGTAAGGAAAAGAAGGCAGTATGTTTTACATGTGTCAAGCCATGCCACTAAAAGAGTAACTGCACCCAGAAGCTAGGGGAAGCTAAATGTGTTCTCGTTATTGAGTGTAATATTTCAATATATACACATTGGGTGTTATAGATAGCTTTTGGTGCTCACATCTATATCAAAATGTAGTAACAAAGTAGATTCCAAAATATTATCAGATGATAGGTGGATATGGGAGCTACTAATGGTGCAAGGTTGGATTCTTTGTCCATTGGTGACTACCACCTTTCATTTCCCATGGGAATGATTTTGGTTTTGAAATATTTTTATTATGTACCTATGGTTACCAAGAACATAATTTATGTATCATGGTAAGATGCAGATGGGTTTATTTTAAAATTTGAAAATAAACATTTTTTATTTTATAAGAACAAAATATTTTATGGAATGGAACATTTAAATAATGGTCTTTATGTATTAAACGAAAAAAACAAATGTTGGAAATTGAAGATGAATCATGTTCACATGACTCATATAACACCCAATTGTGGCATCACCATCTTAGTTATATAAATGAGAAGTACTTGACAAAGCTCTATCAAGATTGTTATTTAGAATATTCTAATCTAAAACCACTTGAAATATTTCATGCTTGTTTATAAGAAAAAATTACCAAACCACCATTTGGTGGACATGATGAAAGAGCCACAAATATTCTCAGATTGGTACACACTGATGTGTGTGGACCACTTCTATTATAAGCTAGAGGGGGATATTTTTACTTCCTAACTTTTAATGATGACTTTAGTAGATATGGATATATCTAATTTATGAGGTATAAGTCTGAGTCATTTGATAAATTCAAGGAATTCAATAATTAAGTATAGAATCAACTTGTAATAAAGATAAAGAAGATTTGATCAGATCAAGGTGGTGAATATATTAACCAAGAGTTCATCAAATTTTTTACAGGAGTTTGGGATTCTATCTCAAATCACTCCACCTTACACACCAAAGTGGAATGGTGTTATTGAAAGGAGGAACTGTAATTTTTTATACATGGTAAGTTCGATGATGAGTCATGCAGATCTTATATTATCCTTTTGGGGGTATGCATTACAAACTGCGGCATACACATTAAACTGAGTATCAACTAAATAGGAAAATGGAATTACCTTCTAGATACGGAGTGTAATGAAACCTATTTTATCTCATACATGTTTATGGGGTAGCGAGGTGTTTATTAAGGCCTTCTCAAGGAACAAACTAGCACCCCGGGGCATGAACAGTATCTTTATGGGGTATCCCAAGGAAACAAAGGGATACTACCTATACAACCTCATAGAAAATAAATTGAATGTCTCCATACAATACATATTTATTGAGAGGCATAAAATCCTTAAAAATGATAGTGGGAGAAATATTGACTTCCAAGAAGTTGATTATAAAGATACACAAGAGTCGGTATATGAAACTATTCCACAGGTACCCAAAGAAGAAGTAGTTCCTAAAACACATGTGTTGTGTAAGAGAAAAAGATAGGTAAGAGAACCAAAGAGATATGGTTTTCTAGTCACTAAATAAGGTAAACCATTATTGGTTGACAGTGATGAACTTCTCTCTGATAAGGAGGAAGTAGATATCTCAGAAGATGCAAGATAGGAAGAAGCCATGAATTCTGAAATGGATTCCATGTATCAAACCCATGTTTGGGTTCTGGTCAATACGCTAGTTGATCTAAATCCCATTGGATATAAATGAGTATTAAAGAGGAAAATATACATGGAAGGTAAAGTAAATACCTATAAAGCAAGGCTAGCGGGTAAAGGGTTTAAACAGTGTTAAGAAATTGACTACAATGAAACTTTTTCACTAGTTTTCATATTTAAATCCATGAGAATTCTACCTGATATATCATCTTACCATGACTATGAGATTTAGAAGATGGGTGTCCAAAATTTCATCCATTAATGGGAACCTTCATAAAGATGTCTATATGACAGAACCATAACTTTTTGTGACTCTAAGTGATTCCAAAAGGATTTTCAAGTTGTATAGATCCTTTTATGGATTTAATCTAGCATCTAGGTCATGGAAAATTCAATTTTATGAATCCATAAAATAATTTGGTTTCATTACGAATGAATGTGATATGTGTGTTTACAAGAGGTTTAGTGTAAATGCGGTCATTATCCTTATAGTATATGTTGATTACATATTACATATTGGAAATGACAAACTAGTCTTATAGTTTATCAAGGACTGGTTAAAAAAGTGTTTCTCCTTGAAGGAATTAGGTGAAAAATCCTATATTATAGGGATCAAGATCATTCGTGACAGATCCAAGAGGCTGGTTGGACTAAGTCAAATTACATATTTTGACTAGATAATAAATAGATTTAATATGGAACAATCCAATAGTGAATTTGTTCCATTATTACATGGTTTACATGTTTCTAAGAAAATGTTTCCTTAGACACAACAAGTGAAAGAGAAAATGAGAAAGATCTCATATTCTTCAGTGATAGGATCAATAATGTATGTCATGTTATGTACTAGAATTGACGTTGCCTATGATTAAGCATGGTAGGTAGATATCAAGAAGATCCAAGAGCACAATATTGGACTGCTATTAAGGTTATCCTTAAGTATATGAGAAGAAATAAGGATATGTTCCTACTATATGAAGGAGACTAGGATCTGATCTTCAAGGGTTATATTGATGCTAGTTTTTAGATAGATCATAATGATCTGAAGTCACACTCAGGATATGTTTTCTATATCAATAAAGGAGCTGTGAGATTAAAGAGTTCAAAGTAGCTAGTTTTTGATGATTCTATACCATAGTCCAAGTATATAGTGGCTTCTAATGCAGCCAAGGAAGCTGTTTGGATTCAAAAAATTGTTCAGGATCATGATGTGGTACCTAACAGTAAAGACCCTATCGCATTGTATTATGATAATACCGTAGTGGTGGCTCTTGTAAAATAGAAAAGGTCACACTAACAGAAAAAATATATACCTTGGAATTATCACCTATCAAGTCATTTCTATCAAAGGGGTGAATTTTCAGTAAGCATAGTACCCACAAAAGAGAACATAGCAGACCCCTTAACTAAAGGTCTATCTCAGTAGAAGCATGAGTATCACTTGAGAACTAGTGGACTGAAGGTTATTAGTAGTTGGCTCTAGATTGAGTGGGATTCTATTGGATTTAGTTCCCTAAAACCAAATTCTATGTACTTTATAATAACCTATATTCATTGTTTTAAATATTAATAAACTACTTATCACATCATGATTTTTCTTATACGTAATATTGTATGTGATAATTTCCTAAGAGTAGTTGTCGCACTAAAAGCTCGCAGTAGTTCCTTGCTATGATGGGAACCCTGAAGTGATATGAAAATATTCTTGAATAAATATTCTATAGATGGATGATATCATTTGAGGGACCAAAATGATACATGCTGTCAGGGGTGGAGACTCATAAGACTTTGAGTCGCCTTCTCATGGTGTATACCCTTAGTAATATTCAGTAGGATATTATGAGAACAAGAACCACTGGTAGTAAATATACATTTATATGTGTTATTGGATGTTCCTATATGTGGGAATGTGTATTGGTCCTTATACTTTAAGATTATTATTAAATAGTATTATAAGTCACGTACTTTGATGTATTGATAAAAATATGTTAACAAATGTTCTTGGTGAGGTATGATATGTTGGGTGTGTCATGAGTAATACTTCATTAATGAATAATGAGAGAAATAATTATCCATTATGTTCTTTAACAGAAGTTAATATCTCAAGCCATTTAATGGAAATGATATAGCATAAACAAACCCATGGCCACGATGTTCTATCGGCAAGTTCTATTTCTAGAAGTCAAATAAAGAGACATCGAGCACATAAATTGATGGCACCGACATGCAACCTACTTGATTTGAGATATTGTGATAAAGGTATTATATTACACAGTAAGTGTGTATGAGGTATCATGTTGTTGCAGATTTAATTTCTTTCTCTATGGGTGAATTAGCATGTTGTTAGACACTAACCTTGTTCTTTAGGCTGCTCGGCCTAATTTCACTGAGAAATAGGCCTAGAGGGTCACAAACTAAGTCTATCCAGAATCTCAATTAAATAATATATTATTATTTATTATTTAACAAGTTGAATAAATATTATTATCATATGTGGTTTAATAATTATTCATGTATGATTGATCGCATATATCCCATCACTAGTTATTTGAGAGAATATAATGTGCATGGAATATTTAATAAATATTTATTTACTATTTAAGTTAATATAATATTTATTTATTTATTGGAGAATAATGCGGTGATATTTATTTAATAAATAAATAGACATTATTTAAGGTCTGATAAATATTATGGAGGATTGGCGGACCGAGATTTTAGGTCTGGTGAGAAATAATAAATATTGAATATTACTTGATTAAATAATATTTAATTATAATTAAAAAGTTAAGCACACTTTGAGAAATAATGATATTATTATTATTTGACATGGGTTTTTTCTAGGATTAGAAAAATATTTCAGGGAACTTGTGTGATTATTTTATTTAAATCCTAGAAATATATAAAACCAATTATGTTATTTTGTTAATAAGATAATTCTTTTTTTGTGCATAATGGATTTGGAGAATTCCTTCAATCTTTAAAGAGCACCCTTCTCCAGGAACTCTCCTAATAATGGAGAGCAATATTCCTCCACCAAATCAAGGAGAAATCTTTGTAAGTGGTTCTCAAAGTGATCAAAGGAGGGTGACTCAAGCACAAGGATTTTTCATGCTAACACCCATAGATTCATTTGAAGGAGTCTAGAGATTCATGGAACATGTGTGGATCACCTGTAGAGGGAATATGTACTTGATTCCTATAGCACAACAATAGTGCACTGTAGATCTTTCACCAGATCCATCAATGAAGAAAGAATTCCAATAAAGGTAATTATTAAATTAATTAAATTAATTATAAATAATATTTTATGATCCTTCCTCTAGTTTTGGGTTTAATTTCTATTATCTGATTATTTGATTTATTTCTGTTGATCACAATGTTCAACATTATGTTAAATCTTGGATTAATCATCTATCATGGAAAAAAGAAAATTTTGGCACCACCCATCACACACTTATGCTATAATCGGAACCTTCAATTCACACTTGTGTGTATCTTTATCCTTCTATTTAATCAAATATATTAAAATAACCTCTATATGATATGATAAGTGTATTTCATGAATATATTTTATAGTGTTTTAATGTATTGATTTACGTATTTAAATAAATAATATTGAACATTTTGTAGAAAATTGAATTGTTTTCTGTTTTATGGTAGGAAAATTAGATTTATGGAAAAGGAATCGAAAGAGGAAAATTTATGAGCTAAAATACACTTTGTGTTGTGAGTGAAGCGAAGAGACATAATTCCAGATTATTAAGAAAGAAGCGGTTCCAGAAAACTGGAGCATGATAGTTTCACACTCTGTAATGCAATTACACACCGTGACTTTTTCCAGAAGTAATTGTCCGTATTGGAAAAATCGTGACTTCATTACATGTTTTGAAAGACCATTACATGTCATATAACTAGATTACATGATTTTATAATTTTTAATTCAAGTTTTTTGAGAAGATTACGCTGAGATTTGTGATGCCTAAAATTTGAGGGATTTCATGATGTGAAAAAACATTACATGTTGTGTAAGTATTGGCGAGTAGAAAAATAAATGTGATAGGACTTAGGATTTGATGGGATTTCCTATAAAAAGAGACCCCCAGCTACCATTTCAAATTATTCTAGTATTATAGGAGGCTAAGAGATGCTAAGGGGTGACCGTGAGAAGACGGAGTGACGATTCGGAGCCTGGCTTCACCACATTTCTTCACCTCCTTTCTTCTTCGGGTTCCCATGTTGGTCGTTCTAATCATGCCTAGCATGAATGTGTATTTTCATTATTGTTGGATAATGTGATTGTATGGGGAGTGTGTCTTATGGATTGTTTATATTTCTTATTTGTGTTTTGGATTACTACAACATTATTTATTCAATTCAAATTCATCTTATTTTCATATTTCATGACCATTGTATGCAATTTGAGGTGATTTATATTATTGCATCAACTAATCACCTTAGTTTTTGTATGACCATTTTGAAATCTAGGTCATTTTTGTTTAAATTTGGTTTTGGATTTCCAAGTTTTTCAATTGCATTTAGTATATGACCATTCTAATGGTGGAATCACAAAATTAGTGTAGCGTACCCATACCAAGGATCCCTTCTATCCCAATTCTGACACCAAACATGAATAAATCCATATCAATTGATTCCCTAGCACAAAAACATGAATTTCACTGAACCTGGAATTCCCTCATCTTGATTTTCAAGCCAATCCCTATTATTGTCTCTCATTCCTTCCAATCAAACGAACAATTTTAATTTTGATTTCCCTATTTAATTTAGAACATATGATCTGTCCATGTGGGTAATATATTCAGAATTTCTAGATACTACATTTTTAGTTAGGTTGTATGAGTTTAATAAATAATTAAATTTGGTTATTCCCATAGGAATTAACGATGCCCTGCGAACTGTTAAATTTTTGGGACTATTTTTGGGGATCAAGGACTACCACTACCATGATGAGTAGAATAAGATTTGTATTTTTCTACCCCTTCATGGATAGCATGAGGGGGTAGATCTTATGAAAGGAAACTTTAATAATGGGGAATTGATTATATTAATGTATTTTATGGTTTAATTTCAATTCATTTGGGTGTTTTTTTTCAACCCTATATTTTTAAATTCTCTTCCCCACTTTTTCATTCATGACCATTGTACGATCGGTCAGGGAGTGATTCTTTTAATGCATTCAACTAGAGAACGATTCATACCATGATTATTAGGTGGATTTTACGCTAGGTTTAAAAATAGTTCTAAGTTATCATGTCAATGAATACCTGAAGTAACATAGCCATTTTGAAAAGTGAAATTTAGTGATTTGGGGGATTTTCTACCATTACCATTGGATTTACCCTAACTCGTTTCCAACACCATATGACTGCTATTTAATTATTTTATAACATAATCAATCATGAACTCAGATCTACAATTTACGAGAACATTTTTCCATTTTATTAAAATCTAATAAATCATTATCTCTTATTCCAATTAATTAGTTTATATTTCAAACTTTAAATAGTTTAGGTTTATTTTATTTAATTAGTATTTTTTACAACCCTAGAATTATGGATTCAACCTCATACTTTCATATCCTATACTACTATGTATTTTAGTGGTTTGTTTGTATTGTGTTTATAAATTTCTAAATTTGGCAACACATTGGGCATTACTGATGCCCAACTAGCTATCAATTTTTGGCACCATTTTCAAGGATGGTTGTCTCTATGTTAAAGTTAATTAGTAATCTTGATAATTGTTTATATTTTGATTCATTATTTTACTCTTAGTCTGGTTGTTCCATTTTTTCAAGTACCAATATTTTATATGACTACTCCACTCATGTGAAGGAAAAAATTGAAGATATTGCATTCAACCTAGAGCTGTAAAATACTTTGAAAAAGCATAGAAAAGATGGGGAGGAAGCCGATAAAAAACAAAATACCATGGTATGGAGAGAGAAATTTGAAGGATCCAATCATGATCTAGGCTAGAGAGCATGACCATAAGTCCATGGACTAAATCAAGGGAGAAATCACTGATAAATTATGGAAGACCCTAAAACATGGGATCCAATCCAAGTATTCTCATATCCCATGTGTCTTTTCAACACTTTATGATCAAGTTGGGGGTCATCCATATGATCACCCTTTCACAACAATTCATCGACTACCTCATAAAGACCCCAACTCACACCTTCACAGTTTCCAAGAAATATTTAACATGTTCCAATTCCAAAACATAATTAATGATTTTGTAAGATTACGCCTATTAAAATTATCATTAAAGGGAAAAGCACAGGAGTGGATCCAATGTCTACCTTCACATTCATTCACCACATGGGAGGATCTGGTAAGGAAGTTTTTAACAAGGTTTTTTCCACCCTCAAAGTCAATAGATCTATGGGTAATCATTTTAAATTTTGAGAAATTAAATGAAGAATCTTTATATAGTTCATAGGAAAGGTTTAAAGGTTTAAAAAAGATGATATCCCTACCATGCCATCCAAATTTGGTGATTAATTCAAACTTTCAATAAAGGATTGTCACAAAGAAATCATTTGATTGTTGATGCTGCTACTGGAGGATCACTTATGTGAAATTCACGGGAGGAGATCTGTGAGTTATTAGTTGAGATGTCCAGAAACATTTTTCAGTGGTAGCTAGAAGAAGGAAGATCACAATGAGTACTCATGGTGGATAATAGATGGGTTTCCACCCAAATGAATGTCATACCAAAAAAACTGGATGTGATGATGGGCAACCAAAATCCACAAGGTATGTATTGTGAATATATAAATTATTTAGATTATAATCGAACATTTTTCACATAAGGATGGAGGCCACAATAACCACAACAGAAAAATCAAAATAAAGGTCAAGGATTTCAACTAAGACAATAAGGTTTTCAACCTCAACACCAAGGGCCAACACTGACCAGTCAAGTCCATTCACTAGAGTATACCCTTGAAACATTCATGACCATAATAGTATATACACTTAAATGGTTGAAAAAATAATCAAGGGATCAAGGAACTGTGATTAGAGAATTAAGAAACGATTCACAAAACCAAAAAACTGTAATGAGGAACATAGAAGGTCAAGTCGGTTATATTTCAAACAACATAGAGAAATAAAAAATTGATTACTTCTAAGATGTCCAGAACAACATCCGCATGTATATGTGAAATACATAATTCTTAGAAGTGGAATGAATAAATAAGGAAGTTGCATATAATTTTAAGTAAATAATAGAGAACCAGTTAAAATAAGTATAAAAAACACAGAGAGGCTGAGGAACACAAGGAAGAGGAAGCACCACCATAGTACTGAAAATCACTACCTTTTTTGGATTGGGTTAGGAAGTGGAAGATTGATGAGAAAAAATAGAATTTTTTAGAGATGTTTAAAAAGATACACAACAACATCTCATTGGCTGAGGAAATCACAAACATGTATGTCTATGAAAATCTCTTGAAGGAATTGGTGATGAAAAAAACAAGCTTGAAGAATTATATACCATTCCACTGGTAGGAGAAATCTCATCAGTAGTTTCAAAAATCCTACCAAATAAGTAGCATGACCTAGGTAATTTTTCCATTCTTATTACAATTGGTACAGGTGAATTTGGTAGTGCTTTATTTGATTTAGGTGTCAGTGTAAATAAAATTTCATTTGAAACATTCAAGAGCCTGAGATTGAAGGAGATGAAACCAAATTGAGTTATGCTTAAACTAGATGATTCAACAGTGAGACATCCTAGATGATTACATGAAGACATCATTGTTAAAGTAGACAAGTTTTATTTTTTGAATGATTTTCTGGTGATGTATATGGATGAAGATAATCTCCAAACAATATTGGGAAGACTGTTCTTAGCTATAGGAAGGGAACTTGTTGATGTTCATAATGGAGAGCCAATTTTAAGAGTTATAGGATCAGAAGTTAAGTTTAATTTTTACCAAGCAATGAAAAACTTAGATGAAACATTTGATGACTTCTCAAGAGATAATTTTCTAAGAAAATAGGACATTGTTGTCCAAGGAAGAAGATATGAAGTATCTCCTATAAAAATTGAAGAACAATGTAAGAAAAAGATGAATAAAGATAAGAAATTAATCAGAAAATTAGAAGATAGTATAAGAACATTCATTCAAGAGGAATTAAAAGAAATAGAATAATTATGGATAGTTAGTGAACTACAATTTGATTTTTTTTATGAAGGGCCATGAACCAATATATTGGGCCTATATAGATAGAGAAATTTTTCAACAATGGAAGAGTAAATTTAGTTTCAGATAAATGTAGAGGACCCATCTACACTGAGGAATAAGACTTCGACATTTTGTAGAGCCAGATTAGGTAACCTATTTCTAACCATCAACAACTTGGAGCTAAAGGAGGTAAGTTCGAGACAATGATTGTAAAAAAGTGCTTTTGGGAGGTAGCCTGATTTTTTCTTATTTTGCAGTATTTATTTTTGTTTTTTTATAAATCACTCATCCCTAAATATTTTAAATATCATGGATATAGATTGTTCTTTCACTTGTGTATTTTTATTTTTTTTGGACCATCATGGCAGGTGAAAAACAAAGGGAAGTAGTGGGATAAGAAACTATAGAAGATAAAATAAATGTTGTGAAATCCATTTACA
This sequence comes from Viscum album, assembly GCA_963277665.1. NCBI lineage: Eukaryota > Viridiplantae > Streptophyta > Magnoliopsida > Santalales > Viscaceae > Viscum > Viscum album. The sequence continues at coordinate 91,603,175 of OY728154.1, forward strand.
CATCATGAAAATATGTAGGAAAAACCAGAACAACCAATTTTGAAGTGTCAATTTGTAAGGGGGTATGAGTTTCAGTTCTGTATTTGTCATATGTATTCCCCACATTTAATTAGAGATTTAACTTCCAACTGCATGCCCCACATTTGATTCATTATCTAATCAACTAAACTAGGAGACATAAATATATTAGGATAATTATCAGGCCATGAATTTAAATTTATTTTTAAATAAATTTGACTGAGAAAAATAGGGAAATATTTTAGAAGATATAATCATGCAGATTATAATTTGATAAATCATGATTTAAAGGGCAAGTTAATCATTGCAGATGAATTTTTTTTGAGATATGTCCAAGTTTTTAATTTCTAGAATTTATGTTTATTGATTTAATTTTTTGTATTCATTATCATGAGTGATTGTACCAACCATTCATCTCATTCCTGAGGCATCCACTGAGCCTATATTTCCCATTATTTCTTTAGTATATTTTTTGACAAACTCGAGCATGTTTTTTTAGAACATGTTTTGCATCTTATAGAAGCTATGACTGTACATAATTATTTTTAAAATGACTGAGGAATTATTTTTATAACCCGTATACTAAGACCCACAAAACATTAATCCATTTTTATCCCATAGAATCCATGAACAACCTTGTTAGTAAATGAGTCGTTTTACAATACTATTTTATCGATTCATGTCTTCCTCTAAATGTTTTGCATGATGTTTAAAAGAATAGGTGGGGGACTTTATAATGTATAATGGGATATACATTATTGTGGATATTTTTCTATGATATTTTCTATTGTGATATGAGGAAGGACATGTATCTTTCATTCTATTTTATTATTCACCTCTCTTGCTAAAAAATTTGGAAAAAAAATTGAAAAAAATGGGTTGTGCTTTAGGAGGATCAAAAATCACCATTTTCTAGACCGATGATTTTTGGATATTGTGTAGTTAGGTGATGGATGTGATATTTGTTCTGAACATAGCTTTCGAAAAAGAAAAAAAATATATAAAAAGGAAAAAATGAGCAGGAGAGGTTGATTCATTCATTTCACTTACATGTATCATGATCCAACTTTGATCTTTTTAGGGGAAGAGAGATAATATTTGTATAGGGAGATATTTATTAAGATTATCTATTAATATCATGCAAAATTCTTTAGAGTCAAACATCCTTTTTGAGCCTTAATTGAGTTCATCATTTACCTACCCACCTGAAAACCTCATATCCATTTGATCCTTTATGGTGAATCCCTCATGATTAATTGTGATTTATGTATTTACACGTTGGAGATGTTATATGTATTTCAAGAATATGGTAATTTATATGTTTTTGAGGTATGTGTTTAATTATATTTAAATTTGTACCTTGATTATGATAAAAAAAATTAAAGCGAGGTAAATTTTAACTATAATGTATATTAATAATGAATTTAAAAATAAAAATGGATGATTGATAAGAACTGGTTGTTTCAAAATAGGAAAAGTAAAATACTTGGTTGGATTGTTTCTTTGAAAAGTGAGGTGTTGCATAATTTTCTTTTGTGATGTCCAAAAATTTTATTTTCCTTATGATCAACTTCTTTTATTGAAATTTAAATCATGGTAGATTAAACTTCCTTTACAATATGTTGAGATTCCATCCTTGAGGACAAGTATGAATTATAGTGTGGGGGTATTTGATAAGTGAATTTCATGCATACTTTTTATATTGTTTTAATGTATTGATTTATGTATTGAAATGAATAATATTTCCAAATTTGGAGATAATTGACTTTTTTATGTTTTATGGAAAAAAAACATATTTATGGAAAAAGGAATGAAAAGAGAATAATTTATGATCTAAAAGACACTTTTTACCGTGATAAAAGAGAAGTGGAACGACACCGGATTTTTAAGAAAGAAGCGGATCTAGAAAATTGGAGCAGAACAGTTTCACATTGGGTAATGAAACTATAGGTCGTGACTTTTTTAAAAGGAATTTTCCACGCATGACAAGTTGTGACTTCGTTAAATGCTGTGAAATACCATTATACATCATGTAACCAGATTGTAAAATGTGATAATTTTCAAGACAATTTTTTGGAAAAGATTACGCTGAGATTTACGATGCTTGGAATTTGAGGGATTACATGATGTGAAAGAATATTACACATCTTGTAAGTGTTGACAAGAAAAAAAATAAATGTGATGCAATCAAAGATTTTATAGGATTTCCTATGAAATAAGACCCTAAATTGCAATTTAAAATTATTCTGGGACTTTAGGAGGCCAAGCGATGCTAATGGATGACCGCCAGAAGAAAGAGTGATGATTCAGATCCTGATTTCACCATCATTCTTCGCCTCATTTATTCTTTAGGTACCCATGATTCTAGTTCTCATCAGGCCTATCATGAGAAAGTAGTTTCTTTAGTGTCATGTGATTTCATTGTAGGGGTAGTATTTATTAGGGATTGTTTATATTTCTTATTCATGTTTTGGATTGTTGCAATGCCATTTATTCAATTCCAATTCATCTACTTTTCGTATTGCAAGACCATTGTATGTGATTTGAGGTGTTTAAAATTATTTCATCAATTAATTTCCTTAGTTTTTATATGACCATTATGAAATCTATATTTTTTATGTTTAAATAAGGTTTTGGGTTTCCTAGTTTTGTGATTGCATTTAGTAGATGACTATTCTAACAGTGGAATTACAAAATTAGTGTAGGGTACACAAACCAAGAATCCCTGCTGACCCAATTCCTACACCAAACATAAATAAACCCATATCAATTGAATCCCGAGCACACAAACATAAATTTAACTAAATATCACATTCCTCTAATCTTGATTCTAAACCTAATCATTACTATTTTCTTTCTCATTACTTTTAATCAAACGAACAATTTTAATTTTATCTTCCTTAATTAATTTAGAACATACGATCTATCCCTCTGGGTTCGATACTAGAAATTTCTAGATACTAAATTTTTATTCAAGTTGTCTGAGTTTAATAAATGATTAATTTTTTTATCCCTATAGAAATTCCTGATTCCCCACGGGTTGTCAAATTTTTAACACTGTTGTTGGAGATTAAGGACCGCCACTGCCCTTATGAGTACAATCAGATTTTTATTTTCCTACCCCTTAATGGCTAGAATGATGGGTTAGATCTTGTGTAAGGAAACTTTAATGAAGGGGATTTATTTTATTAATGTATTTTATTTTTAATTTAAATTAATTTGGGTGTTTTTTCACAACCCTGTATTCTTAAATTCTCTTCCATGCTTTTTCATTCATGACTATTTCGTGATTGGTGAGGGAGTAATTCTTTTAATGCATTCGACTGAGAATGATTCTCACCATGACTATTGGGTGGATTTTCTGCTATGTTTAAAAATGGTTTTGGTATATCATGTCAAAGAATACCCAAATTAACATGACCATTGTAAAAAAAGGAACTTCGGTGATTTAAGGTATTTTCTACCATGACCATTGGATTCACCCTAACTCAATTTCAAAACTATATGACTGCTATTTAATTATAATATATCCTAATAAATCATGAACCTAGATTTAAAATTAACGAGCATGTTTTTTCATTTTCTTAAAATCTAATCCATCGTCATCTCTTATTCAAATTAATTATTTTATATTTAAAATGTTAAAAATTTTAGGTTTATTTTATTTAATTAATATTTTATCCATCCCCATCTCTATGGGTTCAACCTTGAACATGCATATCCTATATTACCCTGTATTTTAGTGGGTTTTTTTATCATGTTTATAAATTTATAAATTCGGTAACCCGATGGAAAATAACGATCCCTAGAGGGCTATTAGTTTTTGATGTAATTTCCAAGGATAGTTTCTACTATGTTAAAGTTAATTAATAATATTTATAATTGTTTATATTTTAATCCATTGTTTTACAATTTTTCTTGTCATTCCATTGTTTTAGGTACTAATATATTGCACGAATACTCCACTCATGGGAAGGAAAAAAATTGAAGATATTACATTCAACCGAGAGCTATAAAAGACTTTATGTAAGCATAGAAAAGAGCATAAAGAAGCTGATAAAAAACACCATGGAAGGAAGAGAGCAATTTGAAGAAGCCAATCATGAGCTGCACCAGAGATCAGGAGCACAGGTCCATAAAATATATCAATGGGTGAAAAGTGATGATATATTATAGATTATCCTAAAACATGGGAGTCAATCCAAGTATTGTCATACCCCCTTTCACTTCTCAGAACATTGAGATCAAGTCGGCGGTCATCCAGATGATCAAACATTCACTTCAATTTTTCAGGCTACCCCATGAAGACCCCAACTCACACCTTGGTAGTTTCCTAGAAACATGTGACCCAATCCAATTCCAAAATGTCACAAATGATTTTTTAAGATTATGTCTATTTAGATTCTCATTAAAAGAAAAAAATCATAGGAGTAGATCCAAAGTTTTCCTCCACATTCAATCACCACTTGGGAGGATCTGGTGAGGGAGTTTTTAACAAGGTTTTTCCCACCCCCAAAGTCAATGGATCTGCAGGTAATCATTTTAAATTTTGATCAATTAAATGAAGAATATTTATATAGTTCATGGGAAAGGTTTAAAGGTTTACTAAGACAATTTCTTCACCATGGAATAAAAATTTGGTTATTAATTCAAAATTTCTATAAAGGATAGTCATAGGGAAATTATTCGATTATTGCTACTACTATAGGAGGATTGATTATGAAAAAGTCACTAGAGGAGACCTAAGAGTTGTTAGATGACATTTCCAAAAAAAATTTGTGATATCCAAAAGAAGTAAGAGAACAAGGAGTACACATGGTGGACAATAGCTGGGTCACCACCCAAATGAATGTCATGTCAAAAAAACTAGATATGATGATGGCCAACCAAAATACCCAAGGTATGTATTGTGAAGATATAAATTATTTAGATTATAATTGAAAAAAAAAATCATAGGTATGGAGGTCACAACAACCACAATAGCAAAATCAAAATCAAGGCCAGTTATTTCAACTATGACCATAAGGTTTTTAACCTCAACACGAAGGGATAACACTGACCAGTCAAGTCCATTCACTAGAGGAGACCCTTGCAACTTTCATGACCACAACAGGACCTTCACTTAAAGATCTGAAAATATAGTCAAGGGATCAAGGAACTGTGATCAGAGAATTAATAAAAAACTCACAAAACCAAAAAGATGCAATGAGTTACTTAGAAGGTTAAGTCAATTAGATTTCCAAACAACTTAGAGAAATAAAAATAAGAGTACTTCTAGGATATCTAGAACAATATCCTCATGCATATGTGAAAGTCATATTGCTTATAATTTTAAAGAAGACATAAGGAAGTGGCATAAAATTTTCGGGAAATAATAGAGAACCAGTTGAAAGAAGTAAAGAAAAACATAGAGAAGATTAAGAACATAAGGAAGAGGAAGCACCACCACAGTACCAACCATCACAACCATTTCCAGATCCGGTCAAGCAGGTGAATATTGATGAGAAAAAATAGATTTTTTTAGATATGTTTAAAAATATACACATCAACATCCCATTTGGTGAGGCAATTGAAAACATCCATGTATATGAAAAATTCATGGAGTTAGTCATGAACAAAAAGAAGCTTAAAGAATTATCCACCATTTTAGTGGCAGGAGAAATATCAGCAGTAGTGTCCAACATCCTACCAAATAAGTAGTGTGACCCAGGTAGTTTTTCCATTCTGATTACTATTAGTACTAATGAATTTTGTAGTTCTTTATGTGATTTAGGTTCCATTATAAATATCATGTCATATAAAACATTCAAGAGCTTGGTATTGAAGGATGTGAAACTAACTTGAGTTATGATTCAACTAGATGATTCAACAGTGAGATGTCCAAGAGGATTACTTGAAGATGACATCCTTAAAGTAGACAAGTTTTATTTTCTGGTGGATTCTCTGGTGATGTACATGGATGAAGAGAAGATCCCAATAATACTGGTAAGATTGTGCATAGCTATCAGTAGGTCACTTTTGATGTTCACAATAGAAAATATAAGTTTTAGGGTTGGAGGATCAGAATTTAAGTTTAATTTTCACCAAGAAATGAAAAAGTGAGATGGAAAATTTGATGACTTTTCAAGCGATAATTTTCTGAAAAAAGAGGACATTGTTGTCCATAGAATTATAGATGAAGTATCTGCTAAAAAAGTGAAGAAGAAAGTAAGAACAAGATAAAGAAATATAATAAATAACTAGGGGAATTAGAAGATAATGGAGGACCATTCATTCTAGAGGAATTCAAAGAAGGATAAAAAGTATAGATTGTCAGTGAACTACCATTTAGTTTTTAAATAAGGTATAATAACCATTATATTGGACCCATGCGTATAGATAAAGTTTTAAACAATGTAAGAGTTAATTTAGTTTCAGAAAAAGAAAGAGGGCCCATATACATGAAGGAATCAAGGTTTCAACACTTTTTAGATCCAAATCGGGTAACCTCTTTCCTACCATCAACCACTTGGAGCTAAAGAAGGTAAGGTCAAGCCAATGATGGTAAAAAAAATCTGGGAGGCAACCTGAATTTTTCAAATTTTTCTTTGTTTATTTTATGTTTTTTAAGAAAGTAATCATCCCTAAATATTTTTAAAATCATGGATATGGAATTTTATTTAACTTTTTTATTTTTATTTTTGTAGGACCATCATGGAATTTGGTAAGTAGAGGGAAGCAGCAGGTTAATAAACTACAAAAGATAAAATACACACAGTGAATTCCATTTAAATGTCATGAAAGGATGTAGGAAAAACCTACACAGACAGTTTTGAACCATCAATTTTCAAGGTTATTATGAGTTTCAATTATTTATTTTTCATCTTTATTCCCTATATTTAATTAGAACCTTAACTTTCAATTTCATACCCCGCATTTGATTCATTATCTACTGAACTGAACCCGGAGACATAAATTGCTTAGGATAATTATCATTACATGAATTTAAATTTCTTTTCTAATAAATTTGAATGAGAAAATGGAAAAAAAAATTAGTACAGATAAGCATGTGGATTACAATTTGATAAATCGTGATTTAAGGAGAAAGTTAATCATTATAGATGAAATTTTTCTGAGATATGGCCGTGTTTTAAATTTCTGAAATTTGTATTGATTGATTTAATTGTTTGTAAGCATTTCCATGAGTTATTGTCCCAACCATTCATCTCATTCTTGAGATATCCACTGAACCAATATTTACCATTATTTTTTTAGTATATTTCATGAAAAACTCAATCATGTTTTCTTCTAGAACTTTTTCTCACCTTATCGAATCTATTATTGTATATAATTAATTTTAAAATGATTGAGGCATTATTTTTTTAATTCTTATCCTAATACCCACCAAGAATTAATCCATTATTAAGGTCTTAGAATCCATGAAAAACCTTATGAGTAAATTTTTCATGTTACAAACCTATTTTATCCATTCCTTCCTTCCTTTAAATTTTTTTCATGATATTTAAAATAATAAGTGTGGGAGAGGAACTATATAAGGTGTACCGGGATATACATTATTGTGGATATTTTGTTGGGATATTTTCTATTATAATATGGGGAAGTCCATGCATCTTTCATTGTATTTTATTATTCACCAAACATTCTAAAAAACATTTGGAAAAAAATTGAAAAAAAATTGAAAAAAAATTGGGTTGTGCTTTAGGAGGATCAAAAATCACTATTTTCCAGATCGATGATTTCTGGATCATATGTGGTTAGGTGATGGATGTGAGATTTTTCCTGAGCATAGATTTTGAAAAAGAAAAATATATAAAAGCAAAAAATTATCAAGAGTGGTTGATTCATTCATTGTACTTGCATGTATCATGAGAAAACATTGATCTTTTTGGGGAAGAGGGATATGTCATTTTTAAAGGGATATATTAATTGAGATTATCGATTAATATCATGAAAAATAATTTATATTCAAACCTCCTTTTTTATTCTTGATTGATTTCATCATCTACATACCCACCCAAAATCCTTAGAGTCATTTTATCCTTTATGTTGAAGCCCTCATGATCAATTGTGATTTCTATCTTTATGAGGTTGAGATGTTAGATGCCTTGCAAACCTATGGTATATTATATGTTTTTGAGGTATGTTCTGAATTGTATTTAAATTTGTACGTTGATGATGATCGGAAATATTCAGGTGAGGTAAATTGAAACTGGAATGCATATTAATAATGAATTGAAAAATAAAAATGGATGATTGAAAAGGACTAGTTGTTTCAAAAGAGGAGAATTAAAATACTTGGTTGGCTTGTTTCTTTGAAAAGTGAGGCATTAAATAATTTTCCTATGTGATGCTCAAACATTTTATTTTTCATTTGATCAATTTCTTCTGTTGAAATTTAAATCATGGTATAGTAAATGTCCTTTATAGTATGTTGAGATTCCATTCTTAAGGATAATTATTAATTCAAGTGTGGCGGTATTTTATAAGTGTATTTCATGCATAAAATTTATATTTTTTTAATGTATTGATTTATGTATTTAAATGAATAATCTTTCCAATTTTGAATCAAATTGAATTGTTCTATGTTTTCTTAAGAAACAACATATTTATGGAAAATGAATGAAAATAGGATAATTTACTAGCTAAAATACACTTTTCACCCTGAACGAAGAAAAGAGGTTTGAAACTAGATTTTTAAGAAGGAAACAGAGCTAGAAAACTGGAGCAGGATAATTTAATGTTGTTTAATGAAATTACATGTCGTGACTTTTTCAAAAGGAATTTTCTACACAGGACGTGACTTCATTACACATTGTGAAATACCATTACACATAATGTAACTAGATTACATGATGTGATAATTTTGAAGACAAGTTTTTAGAAAATATTACACCAAGATTCGTGATGCCTAAAATTCAAAGTATTACACAAAATGGAAGAACATTACATGTCATGTATGTTTTAGAGAGCATAAGAATAAATGTCACACAACTGAGGATTTGAAAGTATTTCATATAAATAGAGACCCTCAACTTCCCTTACAAATTATTCTGGTACTAGAGGAGGCCAAGTGATACCAAGCACTAACTGCAAGGAGATGGAGTAATGATCTAAAGCCCAGCTTCACCACCGTTCTTTTCCATATTTCTTCTTTAGGTACCCATGTTTATCATTATCATCATTCTTAGAATAATAGAGTATTTTATTTATGTAACACCCGAGACTTTTATGTTATAAAAATCATCAAAGGAATCTTTTTCTATACAACACTTGTTTGGCTTGCTTTACACGCAATCGCGACCTTCCTCGATAGCTTGCGTCGTACGCAATACCGAGTTTCACTAAACAACAATATGCTATTAAAACTAGCCGTTATGAATATTAATAACCACTTTTTGAAATTTTATAAATTTTATTTTTCAAAATGGACTTCATTTTTGGACTCAGAATATCGAAATTAGCCTAGGGTGAAATTTTGGTATTTTTCTGAAAACTTTCAATTTTTGATGAATAGTGAAACCACTAAGTGGTAGGTTAAAAACTGAATTTTGCATAAAACTTAATTTTACCGCTTCTGTGAATGGAATTTCGAAAATCCGACAGACACGGTTGATATCAGTAAGTAAAATGTGGTTCAATGAGATAAAAATAATTTTTTGGTGAATAGTAACTTTTTACCTTTTTTACCGCGGTTAATAGTAAATAGGGTAACTAAGGGTAAATATGATATTAATATTACCCTAACACATGTCCTAATTCTATTGGACAAGTTTAATTCGACCAAAAACAAACTTAGGAATAAAATATGACCATTTAGGCCCACTTGGATTAGATTATGACATTTATTATTAATTTATTTAAAGAAGGGTTAAAATAGTTAAAATCAAAGTTTAATAAGTAAATCATTTTTAATATGGGGTTATACATAATATAAATTCGATTGTAAATATTCATTAGAAAGCTAAAAAGATTTCCTACATGATGGTATTTTATTTGTAATTTTTAGACATCAAATAATTTAATTTATTTATGACACAATGATGATGCAGTAATTATCTTATTAATGAAATATTGACATAATTGATGTTATAAACACCAAAATAAATGTAATTTGAGACTTTTTATGAATTAAACTAATTTTCTAGGTTAATATTATATATTATTGTTGATTTAATCAACTTGGTTCGAACATTTAATTCTGTTATGACTTTCACAAAAATCATATATCAAATAGTGTCAAATTGACACAAAATAGTTTTTAAATCAAATATTATATTATTAATTGTTATTTTATTCCTAAAAATCTAAGGTTCGGCCAAATGACTTAGATAAGGATATTTATATTAATAATAAACAATTTGGGGTTCGTTTGGCATGTTATAGTAAGTGTATTAACCATATAGTGAAAGAAAACAAAAAGACATGGTAAAAGTTAAATTATTTAACTTAATGTTAAATCTAAATGATAAGGTTAAAATAGGAACCTAAACTTGTCTAAATTCTATTGGATGAGAGGATTTCGACCCTTACCCACCTTATCTTCGAAATAAGACCCTTTGGAACCATTATAAACCGATTTTGACTTTAATATAAAATAATATTTTGAGATATTCCTAAGGTGCCCCTCTCCTCCCTTATAAAAGGGCACCTCCTCCCCCTCCTCCTCACACCAATTTGAGCACTCAAGCTCGGCCAACCCCTGACATTTTATCCTCCCCACATCCCTAGAATAATCCTAGAGGTCCTGGTCTTCTTCAAAGACCAATCTTAGTTCCCTAAGTGGAGGATTCAAAGAGGTGTTCCAAAGAAGAGGTAATATCCATTACCGATCTTTTCAATTTCTTTTGTCTTCAACTTCTTCTTCTTTAGTTGTTTCATGACAAAGTAATAACATCAGTATTACTTACATACTGATATGTTATTATAAATATGAAACAACCCTAATTCACCTTCTATCCATCCTATGGAAAAATGAAATCACCACGCGTGCGTACGTACGGAATACCGTCTCCACGCCGTGGTGTAATCTATTTTCCACCATCACCTTACAAGGATGGGTATAATGGTGTAATGAGTAACTATATATGATTATTATAAAGTAATATTGATACTGAAATAATATATTTATACTCCAATACAGTTCCACGATCATAGGAACGATATCATCACTCGTGCGTACGTACGGAATACCGTCTCCACGATGTGATGCGACTCGTTCTACATGATCATCATTACATAGTAATTATATAAATGAATTGAATGAATAAATATGATATATGTAACACTAATAACATTCTGGATATAAGGTATCTATAACCTTAAAAAAGAATAATAAGAATTTATTCGAAAAAACACGCATAAGAACAAAAGGCAATAAAGACCCGAGTAACAAGTAACAATGAAATATTACTAACAATAAGCTAAGAATATGACCATATATGATATCATATCAATATGTATGATTCTGGAATAAGTAAATAACATTATTTAAACTATTATACAGGAGCTTCGGACACGTACAAAGCAAATTGGACCTAAGGTAAGGGAAAATACCACAATCTCATTTTTATCCGAGATTGTTTATTCGTAAGTATTTACTGGGGTGTATTTTATCATCCACATCCATGTTACCTCAATATGTAATATTGTTTCCATCCACTTACAATGGTTTAAATCATATTTTACCCTTCGGTGAGTTTTTAGTAAAAGATATGAAAGGAATCTTTTGCCGTTTTTCGTACGAGGTACTTTTTGACTTTTCCGACAAAAGTACGAAGAATGTTTTTTTTTAACTTATACGGCATGAATGGATTTTTTAAAAACGTTATTTCCAAGAAGCTTCTTTTACAAGTTTTCAAGTTTATTTTTAATCAACTTCTTTTAGTTTATAATTGTATGACATGTTAAGAAAAGAAAAGTATTTTTAAAGAAGAAAGGATATTTTCCTCAAGAATGGAGTTCAAGTGTTTTATCAAAATTATTTTCCATCTAAGATAATAAAGGGTTCTGTTTTTATCCCTATTATTACATTGATTTGATCATGTTGTGATGGAATTATTTTTATGAATTCCTTTATCTTATATGAATTGATTTATGATGTCATGATGTTTCAAGAATCCCATTTTGTTACATGTGTTATGTGATGATGTATGTTTTATGATTATGTGGCACACATAAGAAAGGATTCATTATAAGATGGGTGGGACCTATATCTCCCTCCAATGCATTGGGTAAAGATTTTATATCTCATGAGATAGACATGGCTGGAACGGAAGGTTATTTCGGTTCAGTGATACAGGACTGAAACGAGGAGTGAACTCGGTTCAGAAATGGACTTTGTCCGCTAAGATAGTCTTGGCAATGAGTCATGACTAACAAGAAATGATTTTCCATGATTATGTGTGCATGCCACAAAGTTTCAAGTTTCATGTTATGATTATGGGGATCTCATTTTCACTTCTATGATTTATTCCATGTTAAGATATTATGATCTCTTTTGTAGGTTTTGGTTTTCAAAAAGATATGATATGATTTTTATTTCCTTTATTTGCCCTTGCTGAGCATTTGAGCTCACCCTTTTATGTTTTCTTTTCCCCAGGTCAGGAAGATGGATATTAAGTAGAATATGCTAAAAGGGACCCTTGATATGATGAAATAAATGGGAGACACTGTAGAAGATTTATGAACCAGTTGTTTATGTTTCCCAGTTTCTAAAGACACTATACCTATACGGTCCTTTGTGGTTTTGTCATATGTTGTAATAAGTGTGCTTCAATTTTGAAGTATTAACAATGTATGTAAAGTATGGGTCGTTATAATTTATTTTTGTGTGATGTAATTGTAGGGGGAGTGTTTCTTCGGGATTGTTTCTATTTCTTATTCATGTTTTGGATTGCTCCAACACCATTTATTCAATTCCAAATCATCTTATTTTTGTATTGCATGACCATTATATGCAATTTTAGGTGCTTTATTTTATTGCATCAATTAATCACATTATTTTTCCTATAACCATTATGAAATCTTGGTCGGTTTTGTTTAAATAAGTTTTTGGTTTACAGTCACATGAACCACTTAGCTTTATACAAAATTCCTTAAGTGTTTCTTATTATGAAACTTATTTAGTTTCTTAACATTATTATCTTCATGTGAATCACTTAAAATAATTTAATCATGTAAACCCATTAATAAAAAATTAAATCCACCATTCATACTTTTCTTCAAATCAAACCACTTAAGAAAAATTCTTAACCTCTTAAAATCATGGTTAAGGTCTATTTATAGTCTTAAATCAACTACCTTAATTCCAAAAATAATGGTCATCGATCCATTACACTGCTTCAGCATCACCCTTACACACTTTTTGTAATTATTTCTTTCTTATGTGATCAACCTCCATGTAATGTTTCATGTCAAAATCACTTTTTACTTGGTAGGAATCACTGTCTTCAATCATATCATGTGATCCACCAAGAGATCTATTGATATTCATGAAGTCATGTGATTTTGAGTGATCTCAAGACGACTCTGACTTTTAATACCTATATTTCTTATTTTTATTCACATGAATTCTTTACACAAACCATTTGAACTTATGCAATCATGTGATTATGAGAAACTTCAATACCTTTTCACCTTGTCCTATGTTTAATCATATAGTTTTAATTAATTCATGAGATCGTGTGATATCCTTCAGATATCACGATTACAAGACTTCCAGTTGTCACATGATTCTAAATTACTAAGATACTCATTTACCATGTCTAGACTTAAAAACTCCATGTGATACATTAGAAATTACACGATATGTATGATACATTAGGACTTACATGCTTTGGAATGATCTTTTGGCACTTACGTGCTATACGTGATCCTTTAGGACTTATGTGCTCTACATTATCCTTTTTCACTTTCATACTCCATGTGATCCTTTGATAAATAACCTTCATAAAAAATATCAAAAACTTATCAAAAAACACAATCAAACTAAAAAACACCCTAAAGTGGTATTTTTTCCAACATAACACATGAAAGATTTCATTTTTCAGCATAACAATAACTATTATTCCTTCATAGCTTGATTTACCCATAAAAAATAAATGAGTGCTGTGAAAATATCATAATCCATCCAGAGAAATATTAAGGAAGGTATCATTAAAACATATCCATAGTAAAGCATATATAATATCAAGGTTTTTTGTTTTTGGTGAATAGATTTTCCATAAAAAGGATCATTAAAAATATTCTTGATGAAAAAAACCTTTCCACTTTGAAAATAACTTTTAAAACTAAAATTTTCTAGGATATTAGGGGGAAAATCTTTAAAAATAACCATAGAAACTTCTAAAGGAGTCTTCAAAACATTAAGAGGTTTTGGTGGTGGGAAATTATGTTCATTTCATAATATTTAAAATAGATATTCTCTTCATATCTTCAATAAAAAGTACCATTTTGAAAAAAAATAACAAGAATATTTTTTTAAACCTTTTTAGAAAAAGTTAAACATCGGTAAAAATGACTTTGAAAATCATTGAGGAATAGTTTAAAATATTATTTAAAACATTTTATAAAACATAAATATAGAAGAAAAAGGTGTTCTAACCCAAAGAGGAGAAATAAGGGCAGATTTTCTTAAAAAATATTTTCTAAACCGTTTTGAGTACCAAAGAGTGAAAGCTGGTAGTAAAAAATCAAAATTATAGAATTTAATATAGGATAATAAAAATTAAATGGGTTTATAAAATAATTATCAAATAATGATCAAATAATTTCCTTAATATAAATTCAATCATAAACAATCCCGATTCAAATGGGATTGAAACATAAACCCCTTACCACTTAAGTAAATTTCAAATCATAATCCCCATAAAATAATAAATTCAAATGAAACTTTTAATATAAGGAACATAAGGATATTCATGATATATTTTTCAGAGTTTAATTATACACACATTATAAAATAATTTAGGTACATAACATTAATATATGTCCCAAATAAATAATATTTGAGACAAATAACACCTATAAGGATCATGTCATTGAATCGAGAATTAATCAATGAAGATAATATGTGTAAAAAATGAAAACCCACAAAAAACAATTGGAAATATAAAATAAATCAAAAAAATTAAATTCACACACAATATTGGAATAATATAATCAATGAAGAAATTATATAACTCAATGAAGTGAAATTGAGTTAAGAAACCCCTTACTATTTTAGTAACTTCTGAATCAAACCCCTAGGATGAAGTAACATGAATTGTAACTTAAAATAACATAACGTGTTAAGGATTCATAATATGACATATAAAATGGAATTATATACACCTTAAAAAATAAATTAGGTGTATAAAATCAAAATATGCCTCAATGAAGGGAAATTGAGATGAAATCCCTTAGCTTGATTATAGACTTCCCATGTATGTGATTTAACTAATATATAATAAACTTATGTAGATTATTTAATTGTTTGATAACATTATATAGGTTCATTACATTATCATTAAACCATGTTTTTCATATTTTAAAGATATATTTAATTACTTGATCAGTTAATTCCATGTCATTTGTTTTGATAACATTTGTTCCATAGTTGTAAAATGACTTTGGTACGTTGAACATCATAAAAGTGGTAATTATTATATAATTTACAAAATAATAACCAAGAAAAAATTATATTTTTTATATATTAATATTAATTTTAAAACCACTCATGAAATATGGTTATGAAATATTAATTATGTTACAAACATAGAGATGGTAAGTCATATGTATGCATGAGTAACATTTCCATTTTTCAAAGAACATGATGGAAAAAAGGTAAGTATAATTTTATCTTTAAAAAAGGATTATTATATAATAATACAATATTATTTATTTAAATATGATTATATATAATATCCATATGATTTTGGTCATGAAAAATTAATCGCATCGCTTCTTAGAGGTGGTAATCCATACGTACGCACAAACGACGTTATCATTTTTCAATGAATGGAAAGGTAAAAATTTAGAAGATATATTGTATTTATATAATGATAAATATTTCATTAATATAATATATATATATATATATATATATATATATTAAATTCATCATTATAACTAACCATTAGAGGCTGTGGTGGAAAATAAATGATAGTGGTTCGTGAGGCAGTAGTTTGTTCTACACACTAATGACTATTTCATTTCCCATTTAAGGGAAGAGGAGATAGATATAGGTTATTACCTTAACATAAAAATATCTCAATACATGTAATATATTATTGTTATTATTTCATCATGTTTGAAGAATATTTTAAGGAGGTATAAGATGAAATAAAACTAAAACATTCGGTTAAAAGCTTTACCTCTTCTTTGGACAACATCTTTTACTTTACACCGTAAGCCCTATAAGGTTGGTATTATAACAAAAATAAAACATGAAAAACATTTTTAGGTATTTTAAGAAGTTATTTGGGAAATTATATTTGGAAAAAAATGGCTCTTGAAGTGTGGAGCGAAGAGGAGAGGGGTGGAATTTTATAAGTGAGGGAAGGGGTATTCTTGGAATTTCTTAAAGTATAAAATTAATATAAATTAACTTTCATTGAAAAATGGTTATAAATTTATATAAATATAATACAGGATAATAATTTGTCTAAATTATCTAATATAATAAAATTTTTACAAGTTTAGGTGATGTTTTCACCTTTATCTTTTTATTTTAACCCCTCGTTAACCCTTTTGACAATTACTGTGATATCATTGTTTTTTACTCTTTTGGGGTCAACAATGTTACTATAAAAGTAAAAGTCACCCATAAAATGCCCATGGTTTGTATTTTAAACAATATTTCATTAAATTGGATGAATATATTATTTTTTTAAAATTTAAATCATTCAATAAATTATTTTTTATTCTAAAATATCCTTAATGTCAATTTTGTAAATACGTGAAATATTATAAAATCATATGCATGTAACTCGTGTAAAATGATTCCAAAATGACATGAATTAAAATATAATGAATATATGGTATTAAAATAATCATTTGAACAAAATTTTATAGGTTTATATATCATTTTAGACCTTTTATTTTGGTTTAACCCCTTTGAATAACAAATTTTAACATTAATTGTAATAATGAATTTTTTAATATTAAAGGGTTTTAATTTTACTTATAAGGAAAAAATTGGATTATAAATGGAAAATGGATGAAATTTTAGACTATTTATCATCCTAATTGTCCTATTTCAATATTTTTATGATTTTTAAATAATTTAATAAAATATATTTAACATAAAATTCTATTAATTTTATTTTAAGAACTATTCATATAATATAACTTTAAAAACAACATGAAAACAATGAAATTAAAATATAAAAATTTAATACATATATAATATTTTATATTTATCTTAAAATTTATTTGGGACACTATAACTCACTCAAAAAATATTAATTTTTGAGTTTTTAAAATCATTTACTTGATTTTTCTACTGCATAGACAAGAACTCTGTCAGCATTGCATAAGCATTTAAGGTAATTATTTCATAACTAAATATTAAAAATAAATTATCATGATAAAAAAATAATTAATATTTTAAATAAATATTTATATCTAAAAATATTTTTTTACCCCTATCACGAAATATTATAAATATTAAAAGAAAGAAATTGACATTTTTGACATTACCTTTACTAAAATATTATAAAGGTCAAAATAAAATATAAATGAAGAAAAGGGAATATTTTTGAATTTTGGATGATTATATATAAAATATAATCATCCAATGAAATTAATGAAAACATTTTAGTGAATTTTATGTCTTATCACATTATTTTTAACCCTAATTAACCCACTTTTCCTTTATCGCGGTAAAACAAATCCATTATAGTTGTTATTAATATTGAATAAAATATAAGTTGATTTATTAACTAATGTTAACTATGATGATTCAAAATAAGGAATCAATTTTATAAAATTAAATTCATATAAGTGGTAGAATTTAATTTAAAATTAAACCCTTAAAATTTGATGAAAAGTAATTTTCTAGAAACATGCCTTTTAAGTATAAAAATGTTTTTATAACAAACTCAAGTAAAATGTTAATTCTAATAACATTTATTAGATTATTTTTTATAAAAATGAAAGAAAAATTAATTTTAAAACTATTACAAAATACAATTTTACTTTTTATGTACTTGAAAATAAAAGATATTTTCAATAAAAATCTTCATTTCCTGCAACACCCTAAGATTTCATAGTATGTTTTCTTTTTAAATAAATTCAATAGCTTGCATTGCACACAACACTAAGTTTGAGTGAACCATGATCTATTAACCTAGCCATTTAAATAGTGGTTATGGATATTATTAACCACATTATGAAACTTATGTATATTCCATTTATCTTATGTGTTTCCTATATAATTATATAAGAACAAATCCTATTTTACGCAAAAAAACTAAATTTTTTAAGGAGAATTATACCACCTTTTAATTAATCCCCAATTTGAAAACTAACTTTTGGAAATTTTATAATTTTTTTTAACTAGAGTTAATTTTTGAAATTTTAATATCAAAATTAGATTAAAGTTAATTTTTGATATTTTTCTAAGAAGCTTAATTTTTTTATGAATAGTGAAAAATACTGCATTATAGTTAAAAACTGACTTTTCATGTAAATAATTATTATACTTTTAATTTATTTTTATAGTCACAATAGATAAAAAATACATATATTAATCGAATGTAGGTTATTGGAATCATTTTTATATTGATATTAGATATAAAATCTTATCAAACTGTTGAATGTTTCCTTTTACCCGCCTTCTCGCCACATCTATAGGACTAGTGTTAAACTGAATTTAGACACTTCTGTGAATTGAATTTGGAAAGACAAACATACACTATTGTAATAAGTATAATATTTATATTCTAATAAGATCAACTAATTTTTGGATATTACAAATAGTTACTTTAGTAAATTTTTAATTACCAGGGTTAAGGGTAAATCAAGTAATTAAAAGTAAAAATAATATATAATATTATAAAATTACCCTAACACTTGTTCTAATTACCTTGGATAAGTGGGTTTTTAATAAAATCAACCTTATGCATAAATTATAACCTTTTTAATCCACTTGTGTAAGAATATGAAATTTATAATATTTTATTTAAAGATAAGTTAAAAATGTCGTACTCATGTTTTTTAAGAAGTATTTCATTTTTAGTAAATTTTTATACAAAATATAAATTATAATATAAATAATAATTTTAAATATAATAAATTTATATTCATCATGATAAGTTATTTTTAATTTTAGATAATAAATATTTTAATTAATGGATAGCATAATAATGATACCCTAATTGTTTAATTAATGAACATATCAAATAATTGATATTAAAAATTTTAAAATAAATATATTTTGACATAATCAATGGTATAAAAGAATTTTATAGATAAATTATACATTTTATTAATATATTATAAGTTTTGGTTCGAAGTTATCATGTTTTTATGATGTTTTAAAAAAACAAATAATGAATAGTATCAAAATTGACATAAATGATACTTTAAAATAAATAATATTTTATTAAATGATATAAAATTCATAAAAAAATAAAATTCTTCCAAATAACTATTATAAGGTTAAATATTTTATCAATGATCCATTTGGGTTTTTTTAACATTTTATACTAACAATATTATCCCTAAAGTGTAAACAAGCCAAGTTGTCACGGTAAGAGTTAAAGGGTTAAATTAAGGGTTAAATCCAAAATATAAGGTTAATATTGTGACCTAAACATGTCTAAGAATCATCGGTTGACATAATTTATACCCATAATCATCTTGAATTATAAATAACTTACTTTTTATCTATTTAAAATAGAAAACAAATTTATATTAGTTTATTGTTTTAAAGGATTTCAAGAGTGCCCCTCCCCTCTCTTATAAAAAGAAACGTCTTACCACAATTCATCACACCACATTGATCCTTATAGATTGAACAAACCCATCCCATTTATCCTTATAATATTCTTAGTTAAGTTATTGAGGTCATGAGATTCTAAAAATACCAACCCTAGAGTCCCTAAGAAGATATCCAAATGAAGTCCACTAAAGAAGAGGTAATTGTTTTACCAATTAATTTAAGTTCATTTCTTCTTCTACTTCATATTTATATGTTTTTTCCATAATAAAGTAATAAATATAGTATCATATATATTTTTAGATTTTATTATGAATTTTGGGACAACTATACTCCTCCTTTTATCCATCCTATGAAAAACAATATCAACATGAGTGCGTATATACGACTTACTATCTCCACATTGTGGTGTAATTTGTTTTTCATCACCACTTTATTTGGATGGGTATAATGATGAATATAAGGGATAAAATAACAAATATTAAATGATATTGATTCTTTATAATTAATATTCCATCCAATTCCTTACCACTTTACCATTAAGGGAATGTTATCGTCACCCGTGTGTACGTACGACCTACCGTCTCCACAATGCGATGAGATTAATTCTCCATGTTAACCATTAAAGAATGATAATAAAAAATATATATTGTTGGTCGGAGTGGATACTCAAGAGAGGGGTGAATTGAGTTCCAATTAAAATTTTCTGTTAAAAAACAAAGTTGATTAAAAATCCCCCTATTTCAAAAACAGATTAAACTGTAGTGAATTTATACAGATTATAAAGGTTCAATTAGTTTCTCAAAGATTGATTAGTTCTCAGTTAACTTAATCTTATGATTAAATTAACCTTTGAAACTAACTTACTGATTTATAATAAATATAAACACTTGCGAGTTTAATCATCAAAGTAGCTTTGAAAATAAATTATATTTCAAAGTAATAGCAGCGGAATATGAAATAAATATGTATAGTATGGATATAGAGTATAACTACAAACACAGAGAATTAACCAAGAGGTTCAGTCTCAAGCCGAGACTTAGTCCTCTCAAAAGTTTATATAAAAAATGATCCACACCCTGGATCGGGGTTAACAACAGTGAACACATTGTCCAGGTCACAAGACCTCTACCACAGTTCTACGTGGGAAAACAAACAACAGCAGCCAGCTGTCCATGTCATAAGACCTCTACCACTATCCACAGTGGGAAATGAAGTGTAAAAGTTTTGCTGAGGATTTACAGATCCTCCAGTGAAAGTACAGGAGTCAGTGTGTGTTTAATACAGCAGATAACACACACTGCTCAAAGTGTAGAATAAATAAATCACAGAGCAGAGATGTAGAGTTTAGAAATGGCTCTGGTGATTTCAGTGTAGCACTGGACTCATTTTGGAATTGATCAGAAGTGATTCTGAGTCCTCTTCTCGATTTTGTTTGAGAAGCAGAGTGTCATATGCTTCAGGTTCACAGGCAGTGAGATGTAGTCGATGAAGCTCTTCAATATTCTTTTGTATGCACAGAACTCTTCTTGAGTAGGCTTGATTTTTTTTTTGATTCTGTCTTGCTTGGTTCTTCTTGTATGAACAGAGAGCTCTTCTTGAGTATTTCGTATGTCTTCCTTGTCTCTGTGTGTGTTGTCTATCTTCTCTATCTTTTTTTTTATTCAGCAGAGTCTTCTTGTATTTATGTCACGTGCTCTGTATGACAGAAAAGGTTTCCTTTCCGCAGGTACGAGGTACGGTTTCCTAACATCCGACAACCTTTATTAATTAATTGTCAGGGTATTAAAATATAAATAATATGACCGTTGGTTAGAATAAATAAAGATAAAGATAAAGAAATTCAAACAGTTGTTTATGACTGTTCAAGTGATCGGTAGGTCATCAGCATTAGAGTAATGATCGGTGACTAAGATATATCAGCATCAGTCTGTCATCTGATCGGTGAGTCATTTGCATCGGTGACTCCTTGGATCGGTGAGTCTGATGGATCGGTGAGTCTGATGGATCGGTGAGTCTGATGGATCGGTGAGTCTGATGGATCGGTGAGTCTGATGGATCGGTGAGTCTGATGGATCGGTGAGTCTGATGGATCGGTGAGTCTGATGGATCGGTGAGTCTGATGGATCGGTGAGTCTGATGTCTGTTGAATCCAGAAGACTTCCAACATACTTTGTAAGTCAATAAGCATAGACAAAAACATGATAACAGATTCACTTACAGATTGTAATTACGTTTATGAGAAAACAAACCAGATTAAGCATTAATGGTATGTGATGATTTGTGATTATTAAAACATCAAACATAGACATGAAATCAACAATCTTCCAGAGGGCTCAACATATATGATGAGTGAATATAATATTTATGAATTTAATATAATTCTATATATGAATAAAATATATCTTATGCATAATAAATAATACTTATACGACAAAACAAACATAAGAAAATAAAGCAGTTAACACCCAAAACAATGGTAATAATGAAATATTATTAACAAAACGACATAAGAGGATTGTATAAGATATCATCAATATGGATATAGTTATGGTATAATTTAATAACATGATTCAACCATTATAAAAGTTATTAACACACCCTCAACTAAAGGAAAGTACAAGGTAAGTGTTATTTTACAATCTCATTACTATTCGAGATTGTTTATACGTAAGTATCTGTTCGGGAATATTTATCATCCATGTCCATGTTTCTTAAAAATGTATTTCAAAATATTCTTAATATTCATCTAAAATTGTTTAAAGTTATTTTTACACATGTTTTTATTTTTATAAATAAAATTAATGAATATTTTTGTCATTTTATATACAAGTTACTTTATGACCTTTAAAAAATATGATTTTAACTTATAAGGAATGAGAGAAACTTCCTTTACAATCTTACAAGATTATTTTCACTGATAATGTTTTCTTTTAAATTTTTTCACCCATTTTAAAATAATTTCAATATAAAAGGGGTATTTCTTTCATGAAATTTTTAATGATTTTATTATATTTTTTCCATCTATGTCAACATAATTTGTAAGATTTTATGATTAATTGAGGTTTATTTGTTATGATAAAATATAGAATATTATATTGAAGGTTTTATGATATGTTTGACTATGGATGTTCTATTTTGATATCATTAATGGTTTATGGTTAATGTATTAACATTTAGTATGCTATTTTTAATACGAATGTTTATGTTGGTTATGTTTCACCCTTCTCATATGATGAATTCATTGGACTTAGTAAGTGATGGGAGTGGCCCACTATAGCCCCTCGATGCATTAGTAGGTCTCATGAGACAAACTGATTTGGTTTTTTACCCTTTTATATATGGTTTCTTGGCTGAATCCTTGATGGTATGTTTATGATGTCTGACATTATGCATTCCCTCATTATGAGATTAGTTATTAATATTAAATATGATTATTTGACTAGTATAATATCCATGTGAATGTTTATATAGCATTATTTGATTTATTATTTCCATATTATGCTTAAGATTATATTTAAGTGACTTATATTTCAAATATACACCTTTCTTTAAGGTTTATAGTTATTTACTCATAACATCTTATGACGCATTATTATCCTTACTGAGCATCTAATATCACCCCTTTCTTATGTTTTATTTTACCAAGATGCCAAGATGTAAATTATTAATGGTATGTACGGTTAATCTAGTAGATTAATGGAATTCTCAAAGGATTATCTCGGTTTAATTTTTTGTTTTGAATTATAATTTAAGGTTCATGTATGTAATTTATTTTCCAAAATATCTAAATTGATCAGTCCTTTGGGATTCAACACTTATATCTATGGAAATGTAATAAAGTAAGGCACCATCTCTAGGCTAGTGGGGTCAGGGTGTTATATTTTTAATATTAATTAAAAGATAAAACTTTTCAAAAAAATATCAAAAATTCATCCTAACCTAATTTTGACATGCGAAATTCAAAAATTATATCCTTTTTATTAAATTAAATTTATAAACTTTCTATAAATTAATTATAATATTCTCTAAAAAACTCGTTTTTGAAAAAAAATATTTTTGAAGAATAAAATGAATTTACTAAAAAATTGAGTCCTTATTTTCTAAGCATTAATGAGTACATTTTTATTGAGTAGGAACTTTATAAATATTTTATAATGTGGTTTATCCTATTAATACCTACCAATTTAATGGATATGTTATACCAATAACATTTAAATAACAATATTTCATGGTTCATTTAAGCTTGGTGTTGTGTGTTTTATACACTATCAAACATAGTTTTCTTTTAAATTATCAGGATATTACACTTTGGGTTGGACTGCTCACTGGCTTGGAAGATTATACCTTGTCTAGAAAAGTGGGGGAAGGTTATTTATCACTCCATTCTAACTCTTTTAGAGATTGTTTATTTCATATAATTATAAGCCTTTACATGAAATGTATTTATATACCTTATACATGGGATGCATTTGGATTTGTATAAATATATTTGGATTTTAGTTTGAGTTAGTAACATAAGATATGATTTGTGTAAATAGTTACACATAAATATGGTTTTAGCATGTTGATTTAGGGGAAGGAATATGATTCCAAACTAAAACACTATAATTATTCATACAATAAGGGAATAAATTGAGATTAGATGGTGAGATTAAATCTCATTTAAAAATACTAAGTGTTAGATTATTTAAAAGTGAGAACATGTAAAGACCTCGATCATTCAATTGGATATGTTATTCCAAAGTAGAGTGATCATAGATTATCTTATGAAATAAATGGTGGAAATTGATAATCCTTAGATTTAGGTAGCCAAATCCCATTATGAGCTTTGGGTTACGCTTAGCTGTGAAGCCTTAAAAGTTAGGATACCAAAGGAATGGTGTTGATTTTATCCATATAATGGATTGGATAAATAGTTTCATATTCAAATTCCAAGAGTCATATTTGATATTATTTGCAATATGGACTACATAAATAGTTAATAGGATAGAGGAATATTAAATTTGACTCATTGCATAGTTAAATATGGATCTTTAACCCCTAATGGATATGACAACTTCAAAAGAGTTCATCATTTTAGTGGGGTTAAATTTAATAAAATTTCTTATTAAATGAATTTAAATCATGATACTCATCTCATAATTTTTTTTGATATAGATTAATGCCACCATAATCATCCAAATTAACTTTTAGATCAATATTATAGAAGTATAATATTAATTAAATCAACTTCGTAATTGTTTTAAAGTAAGATAGAAAATTATATGTGTTGTAGAATCACCTTCTTAAGTAATTGAATGTTTAAGTTGTTCAATAAATGAATATATATTCTCGTGAGAAGAATAGAATGATCCATGTAAGGTTTCAAAAGAATTATATGTAAAATAACAAGATTAACTTTAGTCTTCACTCATATATTCAATATGATTGAGATATTAATGACTTCGATAGACTGGAATATTCCTTAAGTATTTCTCTAGTTATGGAATTCATTCTTTTGAAAATGTTTTAGTATGATGAATCAGTTCAATAAATGTTTACCCTTTTTTTAAAAGGGTTAAGTATAGATGAATTGAGCATGATATTTTTTTTTGGTGTTATATTTATTGTAAAAGTGGGTTAAAAGTTCAAACGACAAGAAGAAAAGTTAGTCAAAAATTCCAAGAATGTTTCTTATATTATCCATCCAAGGTCATCGAGACCTAAAGATAAATTCAGGAAGAAATAAAATTGATTACATATGATGTAATAGTGTTATATAAATAAATATTTTATTTTTATGGTTATATAATAACAAATGTATACATTAAAAATGTTTTAATTATATAGGAGTTAAAAATAAAGGACGTGGTTAAAAGATCGTGTAGTTTGTTTTCAAATTATTTTGCAAAGGGTTGTTGAATCATGGAATTGAATATATCAATATCATATGTTTTAAAAACAAAATATTTGTGTTTACACCTTGTATATTTTATATGATAAGAGAAATTATTTGTTAATAATAGTTATAATTAATAGTATGCCATGATGGGTTTAATACACATGGTTTATGATTAATCAGACTCAATAATATACTTGAGAAGAAGATTAAGGATAAAAATATTTTCTTTAGGATAATGGATTTTATCCAAAAAAAATTTAATATATGAGGGATTTAATCCAAGATTTGGGGGAATATTTTAAATAATATTCTTATTTTAAAGAAAATAATCAACACACATAGAATACCATATCATATATGAAAAAAATAGTTTGTTAAATATTCCTACAAAAAGGAAATAAGAGTTACTTTCTAACTAAAAGGATTTTTTGTATTTTATCATGATATTATAAAGAGAATATAGTATATAAGAGACTATTGGTAGTATTCTTAGACTTATAGAACTTCAAAGACATTAAACAAAATATTATTCCAATCAAATTGAATGTCACTAAAACATATTAAAAGATTTAGGGTATTTTAGTCTAAGATTAATATAAATAGTTACATTAGTTTCCTCATTATTAGTAAGTTTAGTCTTAATTTCTTTTAAAAATTATCTGATTAATATTTCCCTTATCCTTGAATTAATCCAATTTTATGAATGATTGCTTAACCTGTATCCACTGATATATGTTTTGAAATAATTAAATAATGTACACAAACATGACATAAGAATTTTACATGGTTCACCCACACTAATATAATCTTAAGGAGAAAAAAATGATAATGTGTTGATATACTAGAAAACACTAAATGCAATGCTTGATGATGGTTTTAAGAAAGGTCACTTGAATCCAAGGGTCACTCCCCCTTACAATGATTCAAGTATGGTGAACTGCCCCCCAAGGGTTATTCCCTCACTCCTCTCTCTTTCCACACTAACTAATAAAGGAAAACACTTGGGAATATAAGCCAATGAAAACAAATATCACCATTATTTTTAATTTACTGAGTGTATATAGGTTCTATTTGATATTCACATCATTAATTGTCTCCATAATCAAGTTTTGAATGTCATCATGATCACAAATCTACTTTCCTTGAGTCTTTAAGGGATAAATTATTCTTCTCCCTTGGTAAGATCTTTTATGAGATACATTATTTCTTCAATATTCTCTATCTCTATATAATTATCCTCTTGTTATTTTATTTCATTTTATTTCATTCTTCTATTATTCTTTACATTAGTATAAATATCATATTTATGGAGAAAGATATCTTCATAATTCCAAACTTCCAGAGTTTTATTTTCACTATTTTAAGAAAAACATATCCTCATTTACCTTATTAAAAATATTCAATTATCCATGGTTATGATGATAAAACTCATTTATCCATCCATATTCAAAAAAATTAATCAAATCCATCCATTAAAATCCCTTATTTCCCTCCTAAAATATAGGAATAATTGAGTATTATGTTTGAACTGATACTATTACAGTGTGACTTCTAGCTTCATGGTATAACCTCATGATGGATATGAACTTAAATATTTATATCATATTTAATTATATAAACCATATCATATTATTTTACTCTCATGATATGAAATTTATATCTTATGATTCATTTTCATTATAAATAGTTATATGATTCCTCTGTTTCCTATATCATATCATATGATCAGGAATATGATACAAACACCACATGCATGGGATGCATGAATCTTATATACCCCTTACACACATTTATTCAATTTTACATGGCTTTAATGCCTTTAATAAAGAGTTTAATGAATGAACACTAGACAGGATGCAACATACCAGTGACATGATAATGAAATTGATGAATTCAAGATGTCCTGCACTCTTCATTAAATGAAGAGTATCAAGTTTTCCTGTAAAATGATGAGATACTATTATATTTATTTTATTTGATTTTATTTGAATCCATCCAAACCAATCATATTATTTTATCATAGTTTATCACTGGTTGAAGGTGCTAGAACTCCTTTGGTGATTAAGGGTCATAAAGAAGAGTTTTAGGATCCTTTAATCTGTGTAATTAATCAGAGGTGGGAATCCTTAATTTTTTGATACTATGATCTTTATAAAGTGTAATAATAAGGTTAAAAGATGTATTACTTGATGATAAAGGTACATTGTGTTCTTTTTTCACTTTTCTTGTTGATTCCAAGAAGATAGATCGATCTTGTTTCATGGGTTCTTATGCTTCCAATGATCTTGAGATTCTCCCCTAAAACCTATCAATGGTATTAAATTATTTTTCTTTAATGATTTATAATATTTAATTCACTAGATTTTTGAATAAATATATATAATATTATGGTTTCAATTATATCATTAAATATCAAATGTGGAAATATTTTTTCAATCAGCCACAATGTACTATTAATCCATATCATACAATAAGATATCATAGAATACAACCTAATCCAGAGTCTTTAAAAATATAAGATCATGTAATAAATATGAAATATCCTCAATCATATAATGTGATTGCGGTATTATGATGAGTCTAGTCATATCCATTGACACCAATCGTAGAAAGGATTAAAGGTATATCGTAGAATAATATCGATATAAAAAATTAACTCTCTCTAGTATCAATCATATTTTATTACTGATAATAATTTTATTAGTCATTAAAATATTCAATGTATAAAAAATGTTAAATTTTTTATTTTATTTTTTTAATTATTTTTTAAAATAAATTATAAATTATAAGTATTCGGAATTATAAAATAAGATTATTCATGCCTAAATATAATATGAAAAGCTCATATTTGTTTCTAGTGTTTTAAAAAATAAATAAATTGTTTATTTATTAGTATATTAGTTTAAGATATTGATGATTATAATTTTTTTATTGAATATGAATATTGTGTATTCATATATTTATATGATAAATTTATTCTAGGAGATAGGGCCATGCATAACATGAAAGGAATGATATCATAATATTTCGTTTTCATCTACAATGACCTC
The DNA here is from genome assembly GCA_963277665.1 of Viscum album. Taxonomy (NCBI): domain Eukaryota; kingdom Viridiplantae; phylum Streptophyta; class Magnoliopsida; order Santalales; family Viscaceae; genus Viscum; species Viscum album. Next base: position 91,632,048 of record OY728154.1, read on the forward strand.
AATTTTTTTAGAGTTACAAGCTTGATAATAGTTGTTAAACATAGGTTATGTATGTTTGGTTATAGGGATATAATGAATTGAATTCTCTCTTGAGTAAAGTCCCCCCAGGGAGAGAGACTTTAGGATGAAATACCCACCATCCTGGAGGTTTATTTCTTATTCTAGAAAGGTTAGGGGTTAGCTATTTGTCACTTAGAGATTAATCATGTGAAGTTTTTAAATATCATATATCTTTATGCCTTTACATAAAGGGTTCATGTATTTATACATGAGATTCATTTAGATATGTATGGATATGTTTATCTTTTATGGGTGATTAACACAAACTTGTGGGTTGTATAAAGAGTTACAAATTAATGTGCTATGAACAAATTAATTTGGTAGATGGAATTGGGATTCAAAAATTAAATCATTTGAATCATGCATACACAAATGAATAAAATTGGGGAAAATAAATATTTCAAGAGATGTAGTGGATTTAATATTTATTTGATGTATGTTAAACTAGTAATATTTTTAAAAGTAAAACCCTTCAAAATACTATTGTGATATTTTTTCCAAAGTATCACATGTCAATACCATGATCATTCAACTATGTTGATTTTACTAAGTGTAAGGAATGGTGGAAATGGATATTCCTACAGTTTAGGTAACTAAATCACACTTTTATATTTGGGTGACACTTAGCTGGGAAACTATAAGAGTTAGGATACCGGAGGAATAGAGTTGAGTGAATTCATATCACTACTACAAAACACAACTATAACAGCACTAGCATATATCAGTGCTTGAAAATTTTGCTGATAAATTTCATATTTATCAGCACTAAAATAAGTGTTGATAAATTCAGCCCTTTATCAGCGCTTTATTTTTAGTACTGATAAAAGGTTCCCTTTATCAGAATGTTTTTAGCACTTATAAAAGTCTCCCTTTATCAGTGCTTTTTTAGTGCTGATAAAGGTCCATAATAAAATGAAAAATTAAACAAATAAAAATAAAATGAGTAAATTAATAAAAATATGAAATATTTTATTAATTAAATAATTATTGATAAAAATAAATATATTTAATATAAATATATATAGATTATAAATATTAATAAATAGTGTATATTAAATATAGATATATAAAATTAATCTTTATAATATATATGAAATTTTAATTAAAAACATATTGATGTCTTATTCATTTTTAATATTGTTTGATTTTTCAATTTAACCTATATCAAACATCTTGTGACGCATTTATTTCACGCATATGTGTGTGTGTGTGTGTTAAGGCATTTGTATACACAAATGCACACACAAATATATTTACGCAATATATAGAAACACATACACTTAATATTTATGTAATTTATTCAAATTTTAGTATATTTTAGAATTTCTTTATAACATGATACATTTAATATATATTATGTTTCTAATCAGTCATTTTTGTTAATACTACAGTTAGGGTATTCAATTTTATTGTTTTTAATTTTTTATTTTATTTTTGGATTTGATCATTTTATATTATTTATTTATATTAATTTATTTATGATGTTTTAGTATTTTCAATATGTATTTATCCACGTAAATATATATATATATACATACATACATATATATCCATATTTTTTAATAACTTATAATTAATTAATAAAGCTTGTCCATTTTTTCAGTATTTTTAAAGTGTATTAATTTTTAATTATTCATCTTCACTCATTTTTAAAATGCATGTATTTAAGAGTATATATCCATTAATAATGTTAAAAATATATTTTTAAATAAATATTTACAAATAAATATTTATAAATAAATATTTATGAATAAATATATATATAAATGTATATTTACTTTATTTATAATTATTATTTTTTAAAAAATTATTTATATAATTACAACTAAATAATTATATATATTTAAACAATTATAAAATTATAATAAATTTATTTAACTATTTATAAAACTATAATAAATTTATTTAAATAATTATAAAATTATTATAATAATGTTATTTAAATAATTATAAAATTATAATAAAGTTATTTAAATAATTTTAAATATAAAACTTTTATCAGCTCTTTTTTAACGCTGATAAAGGTCAATCTTTAGCAGCGCTAAAAAGAGTTGTTAAAAGATATATTTATCACCACTAAAACATTAGTGCTGATAAATATATCTTTTATCAATGCATTTTTAGTGCTGATAAAGCTTGAGATTTATGAGTGCTAAAATAGTGCTAATAAATATTCATTTTATCAGTGCCTAAAAATTTAGCACTGATAAAAGGGATCATTGTCAGTACTTTTCTAAAAGCGTTGTTAAAAGTGTCCCTAATATATTTAAAAAACCCCTAACCACAACTCAGTCACTCACAATTATCAAGCTCTCACAGAACTCTTCTACTAGAGACACGAATCCTCTACGTTCCCTCAGATCAATCAAGGCTCTAATCCAACATAATTTATTTTCTACTCTTCCTATATCTTTTTTTGATGTTTTGGGTTCCACGTTTTGCGTTTTTTCACTGTTCTTAAACATGAAAAACCCTACATCTCTTATCATCACTATTGAAATACAATTAGTGTAGTTATATTTCATCATTTTTATCCTTTCATATGTATTTGAGTGCCTAGCCCATTTTTTCCTAGAGAATCACATATATATTTTACTCTCCTCTTGACATTAACAAGGAGACCTCTCATCCCCCCTTGGTTATCTCTTCATTTGAATAATATAGGGTTCCAAAATCTAGTTAGTTTTTCAAATTGAATTCATCTTATATAAAATATTATAGATTCTAAAGGCTTAATTATGAGGGTTTTTAAGGATTATTAGATACCAAGTTGTGGCCCTCATTTATGGGTGATGAACATATAGGGACCAAGGTAAGTGTAAAAATCATTAAAACATGTTTTGTGGATTTTTTTTATTCATGTAAATTGTTAAACCTTGAAATGGGTTATTTAGATTCTTGATTTTTTTGGATAATTTATTATTGAATTCAAAAAAATATTAAATTAATTAGTCACGTTCCAAAAATTATTTTAGTGATGCATGCTGTGAGAGTTTTTTTAAAATTAATTCAATATTATTATTAAACATTAACCATTAGTTACAAATAGTGATGGGGAATTTATTTGGTGAGAAAAGTATGCTCAAATTTTTTTTTTAAAATTTCCTAGATTGGATAGGGTTGAGAAATCATAGGGTTAATGTACTTAGAAATACATAATAACATATAAAGAGTGTATTTCCCAAAAGTAAGTGAGTTATCCATGGTTGGATAGTTAATCCAGAAAACTATGAGAGGTAATTTATTAATATATTTACTAATCAAAATAGAGAGATAATTAATTCATAGGATAAAAAAATAATTTGAAAAGTCATCTAAAATGGTGAATAACTATAGAGAGAACAAAAATTGATTAAAATATACTTTTGATGGTTTGGATCTTTATGTCTTATAATTCATGTAATTTTTTTATCCATGTCCAAAATAAAAAAATAGAGATATCATATTTTCTGATATCCTTGAATCATAAATGGAAATTTAGGCTTATATATACTTTTATCAGAGTCTTGGACATATGAACAAAGTAGATTTTTTGTGGTGCATTAAATATATGATATTGTATGAATGAATTTGGATACTTATCCCAAATTGTTTCTCATAAATTATAATTCACAATGAGCATCATACATGGGTTGAAACATTTATTCAAACACTCTATGAAAGAAGTACTCAAAAATGATGAAATTATCAGTTTCCATGAGATGGTGGTCAATGATCAAGGAACTATTTATTAAATATAGAGTCCTGATAAATGTATATAATCCCCTTATTGTAATTAACCCTTTATTGCATTCCATATCCAAACATATCTTCTTTTTTTATCTCTTTTTATCACTAGGTTAAGGTTCTAGCACTCCTTCAGTGATCGAGGGTCCTCAAGAATATTTTTTTGATTGAAGGATAGTATAATCTCCTCAAAGTATAGAATACTTTGTTGTGGGGATACCTCTCTCCAATATTATTTTTTACAACAAGTAATGTCATTATCATTCATAAAGAATGACATTCCTAGAGGTAATTGTAGATCTACTTCAAGCTATGTGGTATAATTTTCAAAGCAGATAAGTATCTATGGTTTTTATAATATTTTATGGTAATATTTCATAATAATAAATTTCAGATTTCATTGAATAGATTCATTTCATTTATAAGAGTAAAATAATTCTAGATCAATACTAATCATAAGTTGAAAAATTCACCCTTTAAAGGGATGTATGTTTTTGTAGTGATCTTATAATGGATTAAAAATATCCAAAATTGGAAGGTGAGGAATCCTTAAGTAGACAGAAGTGATGTCCAATATAGGTGGGGTGAGATTCATTTCTTCAATACCATTAGAGTGTAGTTATTCCAATTCCTCTTCAATTGAGGATAATTTTGGTGTGATTCCTTTAGTGTAGATTCCTAGGGAACTTTAATCCTTAGATACTTGATTGTCTTCCATCTCTTGATTATGGATTGGAATCCCCCTTTCAAACTAGCCTTCCTCCCATAATTTTGGTTCCAAAGTTCATTGATGACATACCCCCAAAACAATGATGGGAGGAATTCTAGTTTGAAAGAGGGAATGAGTAACCTCAAATCCATCATTAAGATATGTAAGGAAATCAAGAATCTGAGTAAGAATTAAATAAAGGTAGTGAAGGGTAGTTGTACTGTAGTATTGAATTATTATATCTTTATTCAATATAGTAACAATTTTTAGGCAAGATATGTGAAATTGTGGACTTTTCTGCATGAAGTGTATTCCATTATTGTTATTCAAGACAAATTAAATGTTTGACTACTCATGCAAACAATGTCTTATAAACATGATGATATTTCCAATCCTAAGAAATAATAAACTGTTGTTGATTAAACTATGGAATTAGTAGGGTATAAAAAACATGTTGATGAAAAAATGAAAAAAAAAACAAGAATGAAGCACCATAATAGTTTTGAATAAAATTATCAAGGCAATAAGTTAGGGTATAAAATTTGAGGTTGGTTGGAATCAATGAGACCAACCTATTGACCCAAAAAAATCAATGTTTATTAGTTATCCTGGGGTCACAATGGGGATGAATGTGCTAATTTATATTGACTCATGGCACGGCATCCAACTTGTAACGAAGTAAATACTTTGGAAAGATATAATGGTAATGTTATAATATACTTTCTCGATTTTACTAAGAAAATATATAATGAAACATTGATTTAGTTTTCATTATTTCTTGCATACTTTGTTTATTTTAGAATATTATCATAATAAATTTGTCTTAATGGCCACTAGAAAATCCCATAGAGGCATCTAGACTCTTCTAACGAAGTTACATATTAGGGATGCTAAGGTGAAAATAAAGCTCCACCCACCACTTAGTTATGCACACATTATAAAGCAGGAAACATAGTCTTCTTTCAACAATCGCCGTAATAAGAAATCATTTCAAGTACATTATGGTCGATAATATATTATTTGAAATTATTTATTTTATCCAACCTGATTCAAAATTATTAATTTATGAAATAGAAAAGGATTTATGAAAATAAATAATGTGCATCAAAACCAGCGTACCCCTATCGCAAAGGAAGGATGGGGTATACTTCATTAGAGAAGAAATTGGTATGTATTTTAAATCAAAAATAAAAGTTTAATTTTGTGACATGAAACAATATATGTTCCTTTGTTTATATGAAGGTTTATGAATCAAGATTTGGAGCCACTTCTATACCACATCATGTGCTATGGAAAGAGGGTTGTGTAAATAAGAATGATATATTAGTTGATGAAAACTAAAAAGAAGTATGGGAAGCATGTGTGTATATGAAATAATTATAATTCATTATTATTTATAATGATATTAGATAAAAATAAATATGTTCATATTTTTTCTATGGTTTCGACACAAGAATTAGCAACATCCATACTGAAAGAAAAGAGACTTTCAATAGCTTTGAAGTGGCCTGAACAGTATGGTCGCGTTAGAGGATTAGGTTTTGGAGTCTCTCCTCAAACATATTTTGAGAAGATAAAACCACATGAAGATACATATAATATAATGACATGAATGCAGACACAAATAGACTCTCTGTAAGATATTATTTTGTGGTCTAGTTTGGCAGACCTATGTATAAGAAAGGATCAAAGCGAACTGGCGATGGAGCAGAGATCCACACATGAACCAAATTATCCCACTAGATTTGAGGCTAGTCATTCACCCTAACTGCATACCATACTCGAGGTAATCAATTTTTTCATTACTCTTTCTCCTAAATGTGAATCAAAAAACTTCTGATAACTTTATATTACTAAAATTCTATAGGGTACAGTTGTATGTGATTTTTATCTGTCAACATCCACGTACCACTGTATTGCGATGGGTACAGTGTATAATATTTTGGGAGACCAGAAAAACAATTAACCCCTCCCAAAAAAATCACATGAGAGTTGGGATTGAGGTAGCTTATGAGACAATAACTTATTTGCATGTTCCACTTGATGGTCTGGATATTACAACGATTAAAGCTATTATTGGAGATTTCATAACATGGTTGTCTAATATTATAATGATACATGAGGTATGTCTTTAACAAATTTTTTCATATGAAAAACATTTAACATTTGATGATAAAAGGTCTAAAGTGAGGTATGATATTATAGATGCATAAATTAGTGAAGAAACGAAAGGTCGAATCAAAAAAATCTAGTGAATCGACCAAGAAAACAAAATGACCTTCCGAGAGTACCTTATCCACACTAGTTCCAAAGAAATATTTATTATCATTACAACTTCATATAGAGGCCACTTTTAAAGATAAAACTATGTATTACATTAAATATGAAGAAGAAATATATGGAGATTCCTTAACAGATAAAATTAGTCTCAAGATACTAAATGAGATTCTCAAGCATGAATGGTTGGGTGTCTCGGTTGTGAATACATACATAAGGTACATTTTCATAATACGTTTGTCCAACTAGTGAGATAAATATATTTATTAAAGTTAATAACTATTAATATTTTGTAAAGGAGTTGTCACGAACTAACCCGGGTTGACCCTGAGCCGGTCTCTCGAGTCGGTCCATGACATGACCCGAAGGGCATTCCCGATCCCCACGGGCTGTCAACCAGTGTCGGGCATCAAAATTCAAATATTGGGAACGATTTTTCCCATGACCAGATGATAACAAGATAAAAAACTGATGATAAAGATAAATACTGGCAGCGGAAAGAGAATAAAACCAAACATACCTCCTTGTGACCTCCTAGGTCACCACCCAACTCAAGACCACACTGCTCCAACATTGAGTAGCTGAACCAAGAACCTGCATGAGAAACTGAACTTGCAACTAGAAAGATATAATAGGCATGAGCACCGAGATGCTCAGTAGGGATGCCAAGAATGAACCACAGAATCCATGCATTTTTTAATTCCAAAATAGTCCAATAATACTAGTTTGAACTACAATTATAAAAATAAGGTTTTCATATTACACTGCATTTTGAAAACTAACAATCACAAATCCATTGCCCATATAATTCAAAAACAAGGAAAAGAAAACAAAAGAGGGGTTCACACAAGACTTTTTGAAATAGATACTTTGAAGTTCATTTTTTTAAAACCAACCATGTACACAAAGCTTGTCCAAGAAACCCCAAAACCAAGTTCAAGGGTGTGATTCCACACATAGTAAGGGAAATGGTACTAATAGTGCTCATATCAAAGGATCATAAAAAACCTAGGAACTCAGAGGAAGACCAGAACGTACCATACATGTGACTCATCCTGAAGGCATGCCCTAACTCGATGACATTATAACGCCCTAACGCTTGGCGTATCCCTACATGGCCTAACTGAGGGGCCCAATCCCCATAGCAGCAATAACTCAGTATTCCCCTGCTATGGGGCCACTAGCCAGTGCGTAATCTCAACTAGTGCAACAATCGTTCTCAGTAAACCCCCTTGCTATGCTATGTTTCTATGATATGTTCACAAAGAGGTGTGACACGCATTCAAATAACAAGATGTATATATATAATCAAGCACGTGACAAAATTCAGCACCACCCCGACCACCTCAAGGTTAGTCCCGTGCCTTAAAATAAATATTTTCAAAAGGAGGTTCATACCGAGGACCCTCATGTCTCATTATCGAAAGACGAGGCAAGGGGCCTAACCGAAGAGGGGTTTTCCAAACACATAGTTTCAAAGATTCCAAATGGGCCTTTAGCTTTACAACGCTCATACTTTTATCAAACCATTTATTAACCCATTCAAAAATAACCACAAATACTATCTTTATACCAACGTGGCCAAACGGCCCCTTAAATAAAACATTTACCAAAAACCTTCCTAATTTCAATTTAAGTCAAGTTAAAATAATAACACCTAAGAAAGTGCCAAAAGGTCTTTGACATCCACTTTCACCCAACACACCCCAAAATTCACAAACACCCCTTTCATTTTACAACAACTCGCCCTAGCATGTTTCTAGGGCCAATCGGGCCAAACCAAGAGGAACACTTCAAAACCAACAAAAAAATGTGAACCCAAATTTTATAAATACACCCTTTTATTTCAACCCAAAAACACCCATATCACTCACTTATAAAATACCACATAAGTTCATAAACCAAAAGCCTATTTTTAGACAAACACCAAACCACAACCATGGAAAACACCACATTTCATACACAAAATCCAAAAAATATTTCAAACCAATTTAACAAAATATTTTTATGGGAAATACCCCACCCAAACATCCAATTTCACCCAAAAAGAACACGTTGAAATTTATAAACACCAAAGTCGTCATATACAAGGCTTAAACCAAGATTCATGTACGCCCTATCTTTAACAACACCAGATAATTTTAGGACACCACAAGAAGCTTTAAAGAGGTTCCATGAAGATGTATAGAAAGATAATAAAATAACGAAAACCTCAAGAATTAACGACAAGCAACGGAGAGTAAATGCATGGATTTTCCTACCTCGAACGATGGTCACTCCAAGCTTTCAAACTCAAACCATACCCTGCTCACGTGCACGCACTTCGACAAAAGTGCACGCACTTGGAAATGATCTCAACTCCCTGCAACAACTTCTGATACCCAAAATAATGTAGCACAGACTGATGTACCTCTCAGTAAAAACCAAGAACTCAATGATATAAATACGACCCAAAAATAAAGTGTGCAACAAGGAAAGGGATTAAAAACATCACCTCGGACAATGGTGGTGAATATTAGAACACGGCAAGGCAAGGTTGCACACCAAAATAATTATCCGTACTACAAATAAAATATAAGGAATTCAAAACACAATAATGATAATAAAATAAATGTGTGCGTGATTCTAAAACTCACTTTAGATGGTGGCGGCGAACCAAAACATGCGGCGAGGCCAAATGCACCCTGCGAATAATGGAGAGTGGTCCGAAATGATCTGAATCGCTTCGCCTTTGGTGGCGGTGGACGGGACATGGTATAACATGACCCGGGATACCCTTTGAAAACCCAGAAAGGGTATTCACGGCCACGCCGGAGCAACGCGGAGGTGTTGCACAATGGGATTCGGGTTTTCGATGGAAGGTCGTCGGACGGTAGGGGTCGGGTTCACCAGAATCGCACAGAGAAGGGGGGGGGGGGTCGGGTCCAGACAGTGGGTGCTAGGCGGGGGAATGGTGAGGTGAGGTCAGTCGAAAGCTGACCGGATAAGGGAGCTCGTGCCGGACGGAGGAGGCCACACCGGACCGGAAGGGCGCCGGACGGAGGGGCTGGGCGGTGGAAACTTGCAAGGCAAGGCGGAGCCAGTTAGGGCTTCGGTGAACGTCGAAGGATGAAGGGGAGTAGGGGTGCGTGGTTGGCTGGGGCTTCAGTGCGTGCCGGCAGACGAAGGGGAGGAGGGGTGCACGGCTTCACTGGACCGGGGACCGCTGGATGGGGTCGGCTAGCGCGCGACCTGCAGGAGTCGGGAGGCCAGAAAGAGGGTCCGGAGGTGGCGATGTGGGCAGGTGGCGCAGGAGAGGGGTGAGTGGGAGGCAGTGCGGAGGTGAGGGGAGCGGCACGGTGAAGGGAGAGAGTGACGGGGAAGGGGGTGCGGCCTTTGGCCAGAAAGGGGGAAAGGGGGGTGCACCGGGTAGATTTAGGGTTTCTAATTTTTTTCATTTCATAATAGTAATAACAATACTAATAATAATAATAATAAAATAATAAAACAAGAAAATAATACTAATAAAATTACAATAATTAAGATAATAATAATAATAATATGAATGGTAAAATAATAATATTAGTAATAATATTAATAGCAAAATGATAATAAAAATACTAGTAACAACAAAGGAAATTAAGAACAAACTTAATGATAGTTAAGGTGAAATTTAATTATTTAATTTATTTTTTATTTGGATTATTGCGCCACCGCGTAATCACTATGACCAAACAAATAGTCGCCGCTAACTGTGCGGTGACCGTACACTGGCCCAAGACCCACCAAAAATGTCAAACTTCAGAAAACTTCAAACAGGGACCCAACTAAACCTCGTCTAAAAGACGCGAGACCGAGTAAATAGTAAAAATAAATAAATAGAAGTTCGAGGTTGGGGTGTGACAATTCTCCCCACCATAGACACTTTCTACCCCTATAAAGTCACCAAGCCAACAATTGACAAAACTGGAGTCCATGACCAGACAAAACTGAGGAAAAACTGTGAATCTCGGGATGACCTTACTCTCAACAGGTCACACTCGACCAATTCAAGAGAAAATTGAAGCTCGAGGTTGAGGGGAGAACACGGGAGGGTTATCCCCACCATGAGAATTCACTAATATGAAAACCTTGAAACCCGAACACACCACCCCCGAGGGGGGCCATCGCAGGAACTCCCAAACTGAACCTAGTTAATTTCTCCACATGGACCGAACAACACCCAGAGACTAAAACGGAAATCTTGCTAAGAAACAACCCAACAACCTGAGGATAAGGGATTAACTCAACCCCTCACACACCGATCGAATAAAATCCTCACCGCAACCAGAGACTAGGGAATTCCTAGCCTAAACTTAGAAAGGACCCTGAAACATCGCCCGTTAATTTCACGAAACCAAACATCCCCCTAACAAACACAATTGAGACACAACTCAAAATTAGAAGGACCTGTTTATTCGTAGTCTCAACACCCTTCAAGAAAATCCAAACGATTTAAAAACACACTAAGAATAGATAAGACCTCTTAGACTGCGGTAGAACAATTTCATCACATCACCACAACTATGATGAGATTACAACGGTGACAAGAACAGAACAAGGAAACTTTGGATATTTACCTCCCAAATCTGAAAACATTACTCAGACCAAGGTTCCACACACCCTCGGCAACTCCTGACTATGCACGAGCTTCACCCCGAGACCTGTGGCTGGGGCCCTAATGGCTGAAGCATCTCCTGCGTCATAGTCAGGCATTTTCACCTTCTGGTCACTAACTCCTTCTTCTGTTCGATGGTTCAAACAATCACGATGGTCATACGTTTTCAAAGGAATGAAACATAATGACTTAGAATGTCCGGACAGGCCATACTGGTGGTGCACAAGAGAGCGGTCCAATGAACTAAGAGCTGGTACCAATGAGGATGGTTGCTTGGAGACAGGTTCCGTCGACCCGCACTCCTTTCCAGGTGGGTAACCTTCGCGGAAGTCAACAACCGTTAATCACACCCAAAACTCTAACGATGATGAGACATCCCACCTTTACTAGTCCAGAACTGAATCCTCAAATAACTCTGGGACGGTACGAACCTTAACTACCCCGGGAGTTCCCGACTTCCTGAAGACACACTATCTTTCCAAACTACACAACTGCCTCCAACAGACCTCGATTACCTCGATAAGCAAGCAACACACAAAAGAACTAGTAACTGGACGTAACTCATTACTAACTTTTGGAGGCTTTCTGGGAGGCATACTCATGACAACACGAAAAACATCATTGAAACTGGCACCAAGACAAAACTCAATCAAAGAAACAACACAAGCTAAGGACAATAGGCCCATAAGCTAAACATATACAACATAAGGAGAAATCACTTTTCCAAAACTATTATTTCTTTAAAAAAAATTAAAAACTCACCTATGGCACCTTATGAACTGTCACATGTGCATTTATTCAATCTCGCTCACATCATCAACGAATTTTTGCCCCCACGCAATTTCCATACATACCCACGCATGTGTGACCCTCCATACGGAGTGTCAAGGTTTAAACACTTCTTTTCCTTACCAAATCCAAACACATACTAAGTTTTTCCGAACCGATACACTTTCTCTTTAAAAACCCCACTTTACTAATTTCAAAAACAATTTGGAAGAAACCCCCTTTTTTCATTTCGAAATCACTTTCATTTTCAACACACACACATAAACCAAGTTTGAAACAAAACACAAGAAACCATAAACCATAAGAATGATGAAGTAGTGTTTGTGCCTACCCTGGAGACATGGTGGTGAGTCATATCCCAAGTAAGGCATAATACTAATAGAACCTTAAACCAGGCACTTGGACTCTACATGGGTCACCACCCCATGTGAGGCCGCAATGTGAACCGATTCGCCCCCATTGTCATCCCTCAATCCCAAAACAACCAAATAAAAAAAACTCAAATCCGGGACTACCCCTGGTAACTCAGGTCTCGTCGCGAGCAGTGGTGATCAGGAACCGACCCGTAACTTACCACCTGAGCCCTGACAGTTCTAATTTCCTTTTACCGGACACCCCAAATAACAAGAACCTCCTCTGATACCATTTTTTCATGAACCAACCCGGGTTGACCCTGAGCCGGTAAGTCGAGCCGGTCTACGACATGACCCGAAGGGCGTTCCCGATCCCCACGGGCTGGCAACCAGTACCGGGCATCAAAATTCAACTGTTGGGAATAATTTGGCCCATGATCAGACGATAAAAAGATAAAAAAAACTGAAGATACAAATAAAAACTGGCAGTGGAAAGAGAATAAAACCAAATATACCTCCTTGTGACCTCCTAGGTCACCACCCAACTCAATACCACACTGCTCCAACATTGAGCAGCTGAACCAGGAACCTACATGAGAAACTGAACCTGCAACTGGAAAGATATAATAGGTGTCAGCACTGAGATGCTCAGTAGGGATGCCAAGAATGAACCACATAATCCATGCATTTTTCAATTCCAAAATAGTCCAATAATACTAGTTTGAACTACAGTTATAAAAATAAGGTTTTCATATTACACTGCATTTTGAAAACTAACAATCACAAATCAATTACCCATATAATTCAAAAACAAGGGAAAGAAAACAAAAGAGGGGTTCACACAAACCTTTTCAAAATAGATACTTTGAAGTTCATTTTTTTAAAACCAACCATATACACAAAACTTTTCCAAGAAACACCAAAACCAAGTTCAAGGGTATGATTCCACGCACAGTAAGGGAAATAGTACTAATAGTGCCCGTATCAAAGGATCACAGAAAACCTAGGAACTCGGAGGAAGAACAGAATGTACCATACATGTGACTCATCCTGAAGGCATGCCCTAACTTGATGACGTCATAACGCCCTAATGCTTGGAATAGCCCTACATGGCCTAACTGAGGGGCCCAATCCCCATAGCAGCAATAACTCAGTATTCCCCTGCTATGGGGCCACTATCCCATGCGTAATCTCAACTAGTGCATCAATCGTTCTCAGTAAACCCCCTTGCTATGCTATGTTTCTGTGCTATGTTCACAAAGAGGTGTTCCACACATTCAAATAACAAGCCGTATATATATAATCATGCACGTGAAACAATTCGGCACCACCCCTACCACCTCAAGGTTAGTCCCTTGCCTTAAAATAATTATTTTCAAAAGGAGGCCCATACCGAGGACCCTCCTGTTACATGATCTAAAGACAATGCAAGGGGCCTAACCGAAGATGGGTTTTACATGTACACAGTTTCAAAGATGCCAAATGGGCCTTTAGATTCACAACGCTCATCCTTTTGTCAAAACATTTATTTACCCATTCAAAAACAACCACAAATACTATCTTTATACCAACGTGGCCAAACGACCCCTTAAAAAATATTTACCAACTTCCCAATTTCACTTTAAGTCAAGTTAAAATAACAATACCTAAGAAAGTGTCAAACGGTCTTTGACTTCCACTTTCACCCAACACGCCCCAAAATTTACAAACACCCCTTTAATTTTCCAACAACTCACCCTAGCATGTTTCCAGGGCCAACCGGGCCAAACCAAGAGGAACACTTCAAAACTAAGCAAAATTTTTTATACCAAATTTTATAAATACACCCTTTCCTTTCAACCCAAAAACACCCATGTCACTAACTTATAAAACACCACACAAGTTCATAAACCAAAAGCCTTTTTTTAGACAAACACCGAACCAAAACTTGGGAAAACACCACATTTCATACACGAAATCCAAAACATATTTAAAACCAATTTAAAAAACATTTTTATGGGAAAAACCCCACCCAAACATCCAATTTCACCCAAAAATAACAAGTTGACAAAAGGCATCATATACAAGGCCTAAACCAAGATTCATGTACACCTTATCTTTAACAACACCAGATAATTTTAGGACACCACGAGAAGCTTTAAAGAGGTGCCATGAATATGTATAGCAATATAATAATATAACGAAAACCTCAAGCATTAAGGACAAGAAATGGAGAGTAAATGAATGGATTTCCTACCTCAAACGATGGTCACACCAAGATTTCAAACTCAAACCACACCCTGCTCACGTGTACGCTCTTCAAAAAAACAGACGCACTTGGAAATGATCTTGAATCTGGGCAACAACTTCTGATTCCCAAAATAAAGCAGCATAGACCAATGTACCTCTCAGTAAAAACCAAGGACTCAAAGATATAAATATGTCCCAAAAATAAAGTGTGCAAATGGCAAAGGATTAAAAACATCACCTCGGACAATGGAGGTGAACATGAGAACATTGCAAGGCAAGTTTGCACACCAAAATAATTATCCGTACTACAAATAAAATATAAGGAATTGAAAACACAATAAGGATAATAAAATAAACGTATGCATGATTCTAAAACTCACTTTAGATGGTGGTGGCGAACCAAAACATGCGGCGAGGAAAAACGCTCCCCGTGAATAATGGCAAGTGGTCCAAAATGATCTAAATCGCTTCGCCTTTGGCGGCGGTGGATGGGATGCGGTCTGATATGACTCGGGACACCCTTCGCAAACCCGGTGAGGGGATTCACAGCCACATAGGAGAAATGTGGAGGCCTTGTGCAACAGGATTCGGGTTTGCACTGGAAGGTCGTCGGATAGTAGGAGATGGGTTCACTGGAATTGCGCTGGGAAGGGGGGTCCGAGTCCGGACAGCGGGTTCTAGGCAGGGGCACGGTGAGGTGAGGTCGGTCAGAAGCTAACCATATAAGGGATCTCTCACCGGGTAGAGGATGCCACACCGGACCAGCTGGGCGCTGGACTGAGGAGCTGGGCGGCGGAAACCTTCAGAGCAAGGTGGAGTTGGCTGGGGCTTCAGTGCGCACCGGCAGACGAAGGGGAGGAGGGATGTGTGGCTTCGCTGGACCGGGGACCGCTGGACGGGGTCGGCTGGTGCATGACCTGCAGGAGCTGGGAGGCCGGAAAGAGGGTTTGGAGGCGGTGATGTGGGCAGGCGGTGCAGGAGAGGGGTGAGCGGGAGGCGGTGTAGAGGTGAGGGGAGCGGCGCGGTGAAGGGAGAGAGCGACGGGGAAGGGGGGGTGTGGCCCAAGGCCAGAAAGGTGGAAAGGGGGGGTGCGCTGGGTAGATTTAGGGTTTCTAATTTTTTTTCATTTCATAATAGTAATAATAATACTAATAATAATAATAATAATAATAATAAAACTAGAAAATAATACTAATAAAAATTACAATAATTAAGATAATAATAATAATAATATGAATGGTAAAATAATAATATTATTAGTAATATTAATAGCAAAATGATAATAAAAATACTAGTAACAACAAAGGAAATTTAGAACAAACTAAATGATAGTTAAGGTGAAATTTAATTATTTAATTTATTGTTTATTTGGAGTATCGCGCCACTACGCAATCACCATGACCAAACACAGAGTAGCCGCTAACAGTGCGGTGACCGTACACTGGCCCAAGACCCACCAAAAATATCAAACTTCAGAAAAGTTCAAACAGGGACCCAACTAAAGCTCGTCTAAAAGACACGGGACCGAGTAAACAGTAAAAATAAAATAAAATAAATAGAAGTCTGAGGTCGGGGTGTGACAGGAGTTCATATTAGAACTATATAAAGGGGAGATCGTGCGAAGAAATATTTTGATTCATTAATCCATGTATCATTTATACACTAGAAATTAATTTGGATAAGGAAGAAATTGACAAAAAAAATAAAAGTTACTCAAAGCGTTTAATAATAAATCATCAAATGATAGACTCTTTCTAATCCCTACACTTCAAGGGTAAAACTCTACAATCTAATCACATAAAATATATTTTTAATTTTTTCATTACTTTATTTTTTTTTGTTTTTTAGGAAGCATTGGATGTTGATAGCAGTTAACATAGACACCCCAAATATTTATTTTTTGTATTCAATGCATGGATTTCCAACCAACCAATCACACATGATGTATATTGTGAATATGTAATACACTACAATCAACTTTTTATAGATAAACATAAAATTATATGTTTGATCTGTATTTTAATGAGAATTTTGTTATGATAGGAAGGTCTCTAAATATAGACTGGATCATGGCATGAAGTCGGTGTCTTAAAAGTTAAAGCCTATGGATTACTACAAATGGAAATAAATTAAGGTATATATATAAATATTTAACTATCAAAAAATTTAAAATAAATTTAATTATTTTGGTAAATATTTCTACAGTGTCTAAAATAAGATAATGCAATCGATTGTTGATATTATGTTTGCAAATTTATGAGAGAATTCATAAAGAAAGAAAAGAACAGAATCCCCTAACAAGTAATTTTCAAATGTAATTAAAATCTCATTAAATATATTTCATAATCATCTGTTTATCTATATTTTCTTAGTACTACCAAGATTTTTGACAAAAGAGTTACATAAAAGAAGAAAATAAATTTTTTTAGAGGCGAGTGGGCAATGTAATTTTTTTCAGAATGTGTGCCGACAATAAATTTAGGTGATTATCTGCTATGTTTGTGATCGAGTATGATTTATGACCTTAGAAAAGTATTTGTGGTTTGAAGCATTAGTGTTAGAATTCTTATGTATTATTTTTTATCTCTTTATCAGGGATAAGATTAATGGAGGAAATCAATTTGTTTATAAGCACTGACCTATAAACAGTAAAATTGTGGGAAAAATTTTGAGGAGGTGGAGGTATAGTCAGAGTCAAAGATCGATGTGGAAGAGGAGGAGGAAGAAAAGACTGAGTTGGAAACTAAGGTGGAGGAGGATAAGAAGTGATGTATTTAAAAAAAATAAAATTGTTGGGAAATGAATTAGAATAAGGATCATACCATGATTGTGTTTGAGAATAATTTTTTAAAAGTGCACACAACACTTATCACTTAAGATAATATCCATTGTGTGTCTTTCCAATTTAAAATGACATTTTAGTAAAAAAACACATGTAGCATAATCAAAACTGAGAAAACTCCTTTGTATTGTTTTTTTACTTTAGAAAAACGACCCATACACCATTTGTTATGTGTAGGGATTACCCGCACCTCAATCTGATGTATGGTGTGATTGGTATGACTCTAAATGTCTGTTATCAGTTTACAATTGACATTTTAATACAAAAAAGTATCACTCACAAAAAAAAACCAAGAAAAAACATTCATATTATCATGATAATTTGGAAAAATGATTAATAATCCATTTGGACATGTATGAATCAGCCTAATATCAAACCCACACATGATTCCACATGTATGGAACAAAGTGCATGTTTCCTGTTTAAAATGAAATTTTAGTAAAAAACACATGTGGCATACTCAAAACTGAGGAAACAAATTTCGATTTTTTTGATACTTTAGTACAATGATCCATCAGTCATTTGGGACATGTAGTATTTAGCTACTCCTCAATCCAATGCATGGTGTGACCGGTATGACCCAAAGTGCATTTTTTATTCAAAATTGACATTACTCTAAGTGAGAAAAACAACTAACATACACAAAAATGAGAAAATTCATATGTATTGTTTTGTTACTTTAGTAAAATGATCCATAAATCATTTTTTACATGTAGGGTTAACCCACACCTCAATATGAAACATGATGTGACCGGTATGACTCTAACTATTCATTATCAGTTTAAAATTAACATTTTAATACAAAAAAGTGTGACACACTGAAAATCAAGAAAACATTCTCATATTGTCAAGATAATTTGGTACAATGTAATCGGTATGACTCCAAGTTTCCATTATCAGTTTAAAATTGATATTTTAATACAAAAATTGTCACTCACTGAAAACTAAGAAAATTTGCTCGTATTGTCTTAATAATTGTGTACAAAAATTTGTAATTAATTTTTGACATGTATGAATCATTATCATGTCAAATCCACACACAATGCCACCTGTATGGATCAAAGTGTTTGTTTCCCATTTAAAATGACATTTTAGTAAAAAACACACATCGTATACTCAAAACTGAGGAAACACAACAAGATTGTTTTGATACTTTAGGAAAATTTTCCAAGATTAATTTGGGACATTTATAATTCAGTTGTGCCTCAATATGATACATGTTGATACCAGTATGACTCCAAGTGTGTCTTTTTTATTCAAAATTGGCATTTAATTTTAGTGAAAACAAAAACTGACATACTCAAAACTAAGAAAATGCATTCAGATTGTTTTGGTACTTTAGTAAAATTATCTATAAATTTTTTTTGATGTTTAAGGATTAGCTTCACCTCAATCTGACAAATGGTGTGATCGGTATGACTCTAAGTGCATCTTTTTATTCAAAACTAACATTAATTTTAATCGAAAAAAAAACTGACATACTCAAAACCAATAAAATGCATTCTGATTATTTTGGTACTTTATAAAAATGATTCATAAGTCATTTTTAGTGTATAGGAATTAGTCACACCTCAATTAGACTCACGGTGAGACCGGTATGACTCCAAGTGCACCTTTTTATTCAAAATTTACATTAATTTTAGTAAAAAAACTAACATACTCTATGATAGTGTTTTATTTTTCATTTATTTGTATAAGAAATTTTATTTCATTTAAATTCATTATTTTTATATTATTTTGGTAACTTTTTTTACTTTTTCTACTCAGGCAGTGTGTTTTTGTAGCACACTGCACTTGTTTTTGATGATATAGTGTGTTCCAGCATTACACTGCAGTTCTCACCTTTATCAGTGCTACAAAATGCACTGATAAATCTATCATTTATCATATATTTTAAAATAGATGATAAAATACACCTTTATTAGTGCTTATATAGGTGCTTATAAATTCTATCTTTTTCAGCTTATTAAAAAGTTCTGATAAATCATACTTTTATCAGTACAAATAAAAGCACTCATAAATCATAATTTTATCAGCACTTTTAAAAGTGCTTATAAAAGAGACCATTTATCAGTGCTTTTTAAATCATTGATAAAGGGTATATTTATAAGTTCTAAATAAAATTACTAATAAATGGGGTCTTTTATCAGTGCTGATAAAAGTATGATTTATCATTGCTTTTATTTGTGATGATAAATATACCCTTTATTTGTGCTTTTTTAGAACTGATAAAATCCATGGACTTTTAACCACTCTAAGGTATTCGGTGCTTTTCTAGCACTGATAAATGCTGATTCTAGTGTCATTAAAGGTGTGTTTTGTAGTATTGTATCATGGATTTGGATAAATTTTTTATCTACTCAACTATCTAAGAATCATAATTATTATGATTGGTATAATGCCCTGCCTAAATAGATAAGTGATGTGATGAACACTAAAGTGGACTCAAACCTTAGTGAAATATAGATCTTGGATCACAAAATAAATTTGATGTATGAGTTCATCATTTTTAGTGGGAGTATTGTTTTTAAAATTCTTTGATGAAAATATAAGAAACATGATACTCACCCATTGATATGTCTTTATAGTAGATTATAGATTATATCATGATAATAAAATTTATATCACTTATATTTATGACCTATAATATAGTACAAAATTAGTATCTAAGGTTGAGAAGTTTTCTAAAAAAAATAAGCATTCTGAGCATCTAAATGTGAATGTTATGGAGGTCGATTTCACTAACTCTGACGCATGGGTATTGGATATTGAGTGAATGTCACACATTCATGATAAAAAAACACATAATTAGAGGTAGAATGGAATTGAAAAGGTATAAATAATAATTTTTCTAGTAATGGAGCAAGAGTTAATGTATTAAAAATAATCACATATAAACTAACTTTACTAGGTGTATTGGTTTTATAATTGTATAGATGTTATTATGTTACTACTATGAATAAAAATTTGATTTCTGTATCTTGTTTTGAAAATAATGGATTCTCATTTACTATTAAGAACAAGAATTGTTCTATATATATGGATGAGATGTTTTATAGAATTATTAATATGATAAATAGATTATATGCTATAGATGTGGATAATCTAGTCTATAACATTTAGAATAAGAAGGTAAGGGTTGATTCTGATATCACCTGTCTTTGGAATTTTCTCCTTGGGAATATAAATGAAAAATTAATCCAAAGACTCCATAGATATGTATTGTTTATACCATTCAATTATGAATTGTTTCAGAATTAAAAACCTTTTTTATTAGGCAAAAATGATCAAATAACTCTTTAGTGGAAAAGGTGAAAGGGATAGAGGATTGTTAGGTCTCATTCATAGTGATGTATGTCAACCTATGAGTACACAATAAAGTGGTGCTTTTAGGCACTTAAATACTTTTACCTATGCATATAATTAGTATATATATGTGTTTTTAATGATACATAAGTACAAATGTTTTGAAAAGTTCATGGAGTTTCATAACAAAGTATATAATCAACTATGAAATAGTATTGAGATTCTCTAATCGAATTGGGGTAATGAATACTTAATCTAGGAATTTACTGAGCATTTGAGGGGTTATAGAATTATTATACAATTCACTCCTCCTAGAACATCATAGTTTAATGGTGTTTCTAGGAGGAGAAAACATACGATGATTCGATTTATGATGAGTCAATGTGACCTTCTTATTTCATCATGGTGTTATGCTCTAAACACTACTACATTTCTAATAAATCATCTTCCATATAAATTATTAATAAAGACACTATATGAGATATAGACTAGTAAATATCAAAACAAAAATCTTTTATTGATATTTGGGGTTGTAAATCACTTATACAATGATTGTCTTCTAATAAGATAAGCCCTAATAAGAAAAAAATGATTTTGTTGGTTATCCTAAGGAAACTATGTGATGTTTTTTCTATAATACGTATAATGAAAAAGTATTTGTGTCTTTATTTTGTGTTTTTCTTAAAAAACACCTTGATTTAGGATTTGGTTGCAGGAATGTTAAACTTGGAGAATTTCATGACCAATAAATAGGAAGTATTCCTAAGATGGTGGTTGAATGGATTCTATAAAGAGTTTTGTAAGAACAACTAAATCAAGATACACAAGAACTTAAAATTTCTGGTATGATTCATCAAGATTTCATTAGATATAGATTTATCATAGCTAATGATGATGATTTAATGTTTATATATGATGAACCTACTACCTTCCAGTAGGCCATCTACAGTTCTAATTCTAATAAATTGCTAAAATCCATAGAATCTAAAATATACTATATATACACTAGACAAGTTTGTAACTTGGTGGATTCACTAGAAGGGGTAAGAAACATAGGGTAAAAGTGAGTTTTCTATAAGAAAAAAAAATGGTTTATGGTGTATATACCTAAAAGAATGTCTAGTGGAAAGGGTTACTTCATGAACTATGAATAATCCTTTTCACATATTATAATGATAAATTTCATTTAGATTTTACTTTCATGCCAAATCGCTTTGATTAGGATATTTACCAAATAGATTTCAAAACCACTTTCCTTAATTGGAATTGAAGTAAAATTATACGATATAACCTGAGGTTTTGAAGTGAAAAATGAGACTGTTATGATATGAAATTTTCAAAAATCCACTTATGGATTGAGGTAAGCATCTCAAAGTTGAAATATCTGGTTTTATAATGCAATAAAAGAGTTTAAATTCATAAAAATGAATATTATTATTGTGTATACAAGAGTGTTACTATAAGTGTGTATTATTTATAATATTATATGTGGATGGAATACCTCTTATCATAAATTCCATCCTTACAATTTACTCAGTGAAATGTGGTTGGGTGAATTATTTTTTATGAAAGACATGAGTAAAGAATACAACATACTTGGTATAGAGATATATAGATATAGATCTAAGAGTTTTCTTAGACTTAGTCAAGACACGTGCATTAGTAAATTTCTAAATAGGTTTGTCATGGAGAACCACAAAAGGGGATATTTACTGGTGTTACATGGAATAAATATTAGGAAGATTTAGGATCCTTCTAAAGAGTAATAAAGGATGAATAAAATTACCTATACTTCTATCATAGGTTATATCATGTATTCCATATTGTGTTGTTGACCTAAAGTTTCCTGTTCTCTTATAATTACTTCTAGATACCAATCCAATTATGGTGAGATCTATTTGATTATTGTGAATAAAATATTTAAGTACTTGATAAGAACTAAGGATATGTTCATTATATTTGGAGGAGAGGATGAGCTCTGTGTAAAGGGTTACATAGATACAAGTTTCCAATCCAATATAGATGATATGAAATATCAATATTCTTTCATTGTTTATCAGTTAGAAGAGCACCAAAAATGTGTCATAGCACACTTGACAATATAGGTGGAGTACATCACTGTAATAGATGCTGTAGAAGAATATTTTTGGATTAGAAAGTTAATTTATGAACTAGAGGTAATTCCTAACATCAAGGGATAAATCAATATTTACTTTTATAATAATATATTTTTCACTCCAGTAAAGAAAACTTGGTCTCACTAAAGGACTAATCATATCCTTTTCAAATACCATCTTCTATGAAAGATCATTTATAGAGACAATGTGAGGAGCTAATGGGTGGGTACAAATGATAATGTAATGGATCCATTGATGAAACCATTATCACTGTAGAAGTATGACGGTCCTGTAGAGTCTCTTATTATATGATGCTTGAGATATTGATATAACTTATGAATAATGTATCATGTGTTTATAATAAAGGCAGTCTCCATTTATTAATCATTCTTGTGTGTTGTACTTTGCTTTATATAAATATTGGAATGATATTATCTCCTTAAATTATAACATTTATTTATCCTTAATCAATGATCATAACAGTGTAGTATGGGTTTTGATGATATGTTAATATTAGTGTGAGAAGTGGACTCGTGAGATAATAAGTGGAGACTTATTATTTGGACTTCCATTGAATTTCATATAGTCATTAATATATTTAGGGGTGTATGATTATAATAAATCATTTTTACCTAAAGTGGGTGAGACACCTAGAATAATAAAATTTATACTTTGATACATTTATTATGCTAGTAATTATGACTTAGATAATAAAGGGGTGGTTGGGTGTGTTGTTGATCATATTGTTAGTTGGAGCATAGCCAAGATGGGATTTTTCCACTAATATAATGTGAAAAGACATGTATCCCTTAATTGAATTAGACTAAGGAAATGTATTTCCATGCTTAGTTGAGTTACATGAGATGTGTTGAGCTACTATAGGATAAGGGGCATATGATGTGATCATCCACTAAATGAATGAAATTTAATGTATTCATTGACCAGGTTAGTATTTTTTAGAGAATTAATAAAGAATGAGATGGTATATACTATATTTACATTGATATATGTTTTTTGGTCACTTGATGTCCTTGGAAAAGGGATTATATAGGTATAAATATGATGTATATGCTATATATATTGTGTTTTACATTATTTTTTGACATGTGAGTATGTTTGATAGAGATCACACCAAACTCCTTAGTAGCTTGAGTAGAATTGACATTTTTATAGAGGCCACTCTTTGATTACATCTACAAAATTGAGATTTTATATTTTTTTCTCAACATTATTAATGCCATTAGGGTAATGTAATTTAGAATTTGGTTAAGTATTAAGTGTTTGACAAAGAGTTTGTTTCAAAATAAAGAGAGTTTTATAAAGTGTATCTAAAAGAGTTTTGGATATATTTAAAAAGAGTTGTAAAGTTTTTCATAAATTCCTTATGGTATTTAATTGTATGTGGGAGATTGTTGTGTATTCACTTAAAGGGGTATATTGTATTTAATAATATTCCCTATATCATATGTTATGACTTGCATGATATGTAAGTCACATCAAACTATTGTTTTGCATCATAAATAGAAATATGAATCCTTTTTCTACATATTGAATCATATGATTGGGAATATGATACAAACATTGCATGAATGGGATGTATATATCTATTAATTCCATCCCATATGGTTTTTTCAGTTCATACATGGATAGAACAACTTCATTAAAGGGTTTAATAAATGGACTCCCAAAGATATGTAATTCATAGGTTCAATGATATGGAACCTGATGCATTAGAGATGGTCAATGATCTTCATTAAATAAAGAGCACTAGTGTTTTCTATAAAATTTTTAGATCTTTTTCAATAGATGTTTCCTAATTACATGTGAATCTAGATGAACCTCTCTTATTCCTTAATCATTATTTTTCACTAGGTGAAGGTGTTATCACTCCATTAGTGACCAAGGGTCCTCAAGAAGTGTTATGGGATCCTTTGAATGGATTAATCTCTTGACAGTAGGAATCCTTCATTTTTTACTACTAATTTCTTCTTAAATCAGACTATAAAGAGTAAAAGATAGATTACTCAACAATAAAGGTAGGTTGTGTTCTTTTTTTATCTTTGAAATTTTATTCCAAGAAGATAAATTGGGCTTGTTTCATGGATTTACTACTACTAATGATCATGAGATGATCCACTAAAACCAATCATCCTTATCATTCACTCAAAAATACAAAATCATGTTACTATTATTTAATCTAACACCATAGTTAAAACCATTCCTCATGGTGAAAAATTCTTTTCCCGATCAGTCTTATTATTTATGTACTATTGTTGTGGCATGGGACTTATTATTACAACATGATATATGTTCAAAATTATATCCATAAATATTTATCCTTTAACATTTTTAATATGAAAAGAAATATTCTATATATTAATTCCATGATATTCTCCATTTAATTATTCCATAAATATCTCCACATGTAAGATCCTGGATTTTTCTAGAGTCAATCTCAGACACATTTTTAGGTACTTTTGATGTTTTCTAGTACCTCTGTTTTGGAGTAGTGACTTGGGGTGAGTTTGGGTGAACTTTTAAGTAAAAAAGGGCAGTGGGTTGTGCACGGTTTGCACACGGTTTGGAAAACCATACGACTAAACCGTGCCAACAAGGCAGAACTTGACAGAGAGGTACGCATGGTTTACACATGGTTTGACAAACCGTGCGACCAAACCGTGCGGACCATGCAAATCTGGATAGTGAGGTCCGCACAGATTGCGCACGGTTTGACAAACTGTACGCCACTGTCCAGGAAACCATGCGCCTGGTTTTTAATTTAGAGAATCCTTTTTAAAACCACCCAAACCCTGGGAATTCCTTATTTTCCAACCTTGGCTCAGGATTGTAAATTTCTAGGTGTTTCCAAAGCCTCTTGGAGATATTACAAGGCGATCTGAACACCTTTCCAAGAGAATAAGGCATGGATTGAAGATCCACTCTCCTTTCAATAAGTAGATTTCATCCTATTGTTTATTTCGTTCTTTCCTCTATCTTTCCTTGATCTTTTCATGAAATATTTCCATCATTTCCATGGATCTAGACCTATGAGTTAAGGTATAGATCTAGGATTTTGGATCTAAATATAGTTTTGCAAGATCTTAATGCCTTTGATATTTTTTTTTTGGTTTTGAGGATTTCGATCCAGAACTTGATCGACGACGTTGTGCCGCTCAGATTTTGGGGATTTTCATTGGGCTAACTTCCATCAATAAATCGAGGTATGTGGTCTAAATCCAATCCCACGGTCTCGTCTTGTTAGGCGTATGTAGTTGTATAAATTTCCTAGAATAAATAATTAATTGGTGGTTTGGTTATGCGGTTCTTTGTGAATTGTGGATCTAGTTAAATATGGGTGAGAGTTATGATGGAAGGATAAAGATGATTAAACATTTGAATATGGTTGTATATGTGAATTGGTTATTGGTTTTGAAAAAGTTTTGTAGGACATGGAATGACGCTCCTAAAACCCACATAGGTTCTAGACATGGCGTTCTAGAACCAATGACATGCATGAATTTGATATTTTACGGGACAAGGACTAATGCTCCAAATACCCATGGGGTTGTGAGACAGGTACTGATGCTCCAAATACTCACATGTGAGCTAGACATGACGTTATACACTCTTTCATTTATTTTTTACTATGGTTTCATTTGGCTATTCATAAACTTAATATTGTGACATGGTAATTATGAATTGAACAGGGGGTATGGTTTAGGATCCCACACGGGCCGAAGTAGGCATTGTGTTTTGGGTGTCCTTGGGAACCTGGATGTTTAACATATTAAAGAAGGGTTAATTGGATAAATATAATTATTTTCCTTATTGTCTTGATTTATTATTATTGCAACTGCATACACTTCTTTTTTATTGGATTTTTTTTGACATTGTTGGTGGTGACCTACTGAGTCGTACTCACACCCTACTCAGGTTTCCTGATCGGTACCCGAATAGAATTTGTTGTTGTAGGATAGGACAAGGGCAAGAGCTCTTGTTAGAGTGTTGTTTGGGGTTATAGAATGGAAGAGGGAACCGGATGTGGGTCAAGAACCATTTAGAGTTATTGTATCTTTACTTTCAGTCTCATTGTTGACACTTTTCACTTGCATAGTCATAGCATGTTGTTCCTTTCAGTTGAGTATTGTATTTCCGGTTTTTATTATACTAGTGACATTGTACTATTATATTTATATATGTTTCTGCTATTACTTGGTTACTTACGCTGGTATTTTATTCTGATAACAGAGGGTATAGTCTCCCCAAGACTGAC
The DNA here is from genome assembly GCA_963277665.1 of Viscum album. Lineage (NCBI taxonomy): Eukaryota > Viridiplantae > Streptophyta > Magnoliopsida > Santalales > Viscaceae > Viscum > Viscum album. The sequence goes on from OY728154.1 coordinate 91,659,365, forward strand.
TTACTAGACCCTCGCTGCTAGTCGGCACCCTCTGTTGTACGGGGAGGTGTGCTTGAGGGCTTGTGACCAACCGGATCGGAGCACCGTTTAGTGGATCCCAGGTCGGGATGTTACAAAGTGGTATCAGTGGAGGTCTCTTTTTCTTTTCTTTCTTATTCTTTTATCTTACTATTTGGGGAAGGTAGACAGGGAATTAAGGAAATTTGGGGCTTGATAACGAGCTCATGCATGGGAGTTGCAAACCCGTGTACGAGGAAAAACTCAAGTACTCAAGGTGGGATTGTTGTTATTGTTTTTTGTCGTTACAGTTGAATATTATTTCACCTTGGGTGATGCACTTGTTGTGTGATGTGATTATTATTTCTATAATTTGTTGATTATTGATTTGTGTCCCATAATGGCATGAGTGTCTTGTCTACATGCATCATTCTAAGCACTCAGGATTATTGTGACATGCATCATGTTAGGCACGCACGAGAAAATTGATTATGGGTAGATTGTTGAACTTAAACTATTTATTTTACTTTCTTGTAAAACTGAAATGAAAATGGTGTATAATTTTGAAATTGAAAGAAATAATTGTGAAGTTATATGAATAATTTGTTTATGTGTAACTGTGGTAACATTGTGAACTATTTTTAAGCTGCATGTTTGGATTTGTAGAATTATGCCTCCACGATGCTTGTTGAGAGGACAAGTGAGGGGTATAGTTATAAATGGTCCTCCAATGGGTGAACCTGTGGCACCAATAGTACCAACTGAAGAAGTGGGGGAAAAGTTTCGAGAGAACCTCAACCGTTTCATGCAAATGATGGAAAGAGACCCAGTGCGGTTTGTGAAAAGTATGTCTGATCTTACGAGGGAGTTTCAATTGCAGCACCTGCTGACTTTTACTGGAGAGGGTGGTCCGGAGAAATCTGAGTTCTGGATTGAATCTAACTAGACTATACTTGACCACCTGAAGACACTTGTTGAGAATAGAGTCAAGTTGGCAGCTTACATGTTGCATTGTCAAGCGAAACATTGGTGGGACATCCAGACTCGGAATGGGCAGCTAGAAGCTATGGAGTGGAAGGAATTTTAGGAGAAGTTCTTTGAGCACTTCTATCCATAGATTCTTAGATAGGATAAATAGGCTGATTTCATGAGACTAACTCAAGGGAATATGTTTGTAATGGACTATGTTGGATGCTTTACAGACTTAAAACGTTTTTCTCCAGCATTGGTAGTAGACGAGGCCACTTCATCAAGATGATTTCAGGATGGACTGGAATGTGAAATTTAGTCTCAAGTTAATATTTTCAGGCTGAAGAAGTTTTCAGAAGTGGTAAATCAGGCTCTCATCTCTGAGGGGAACCTGAAGGAGGCTTCTAGTGGCAGACAAATGGTTTTTACTAGATGGTCAGGTGGAGCGACTATTGAGAGTAGAAAGCAACATTATGAGAATGTCAACCAGGGATGTGGGAGATAGAGTAACCTGAGAGAGGGGTTGGTTACATAGGACCTTACCAGAGCGTTTTTCCACCAGTGTGGAAGGCCGGTAAATTATCGTAATCAATGTCCCCGACCCCTTGTTTAATGAAGATCATGTGGTAGGATGGGACAACTCCAGAAGTTATGCAGGAACCCAAAGGAGTCAGGTGGTGATGGATTAGCTAAACAGATTCAGAGTGTGGGAAGGGGGTCCTCTACACCCTTTCAGTCCCAAAGTTGGAGTTCTACTAGCCGAGGTGGTAAGGGTGACGGACATAGTTCTCTTGGGCAGCAACGCCCATATCAGCAGAGTGGTACAAGTCAGAGGATTCATATGGAATCACATGGAAGAGGAGTAGCACAGTTGCATGCAGTACAACCTACACCTGTGGATAGCAAGGATAGACCATCAATAGTGAGAGGTATTATTCTTGTGTCTTCTACCTTAGATAATGCCTTATTTGATACGGGTGCCTCTCATTCATTTATATCTATAAAACTTGTTAATGGTTTGAGTTTGGCAGTGGAGTTTGTGAGCGAGGCTATAAAGATAATCACACCTTTGGCGGTACAGTCTAGAGACATCTGTATGTGTAAGGGATGTTCTATTGATATCGGGGAATACCATTTCTTGTGGCATCTCTATATCCTTGATATGATAGGGTTCGACCTAATCCTGGGTATGGACTGGTTAGTCACGTACTGAGACCACGTTGATTGTTATCATCAGAGTGTGACATTTATGTCGCCTGTGGGTGACCATTACATTCACCATGGGGAGTGGGATATCCAGGTAGGCCGAGTAGGGCCAATTACTGGGCAACTAGGAGAGCTCATAGCCCAAGTTTCTAGTCTTTTACTAGATGATTAATGTGTTGGGAAATATGTCCTTCCACCAGTGGTTGATTTGTTTTAAGATGTATTCCCGGAAGACTTCTCAGGGATGCCACCTAAGAGAGATGTTGAATTTTCTATTGAGATCATGCTGGGAGCTCAGCTAGTATCTATTACACCATATATAATGGCACCGATAAAGCTTCAAGAACTCAAAGCTCAGTTGGAAGACTTGAAGGATAAAGGATTTATCAGTCCAAGTACATCTCCATGGTGATCGCCTTTACTATTTGAAAACAAGGCTGATGGGAGTTTACATTTGTGTGTCGATTACCAGAGGTTGAACAAGATGACTGTGAGGAACCGATATCCTCTACCACATATTGATAATCTGTTTGACCAATTGAAGGGAGCCTGTGTTTTCTCAAAAATTGACTTGATATCAGGGTATCACCAGTTGAGAGTTCGGACTTTTGATATATCGAGGACTACTTTCAGGAGTAGATATGGGCTTTATGAGTTTGTTGTAATGCCATTTGGGTTAACAAATTCACCAGCAGTGTTTATGGCTATGATGAATAAGATCTTTATTCCATACCTATATTAGTTTGTGGTATTATTTGTGGATGAAATCTTGCTTTACTCCAAGACTCATGACGATCATGCCCAACATCTTGACATCGTCTTGAGTACGATGAGAGAGAATCGGCTATACACCAAGCTATCTAAGTGTCAATTTTGGATTGATCAGGTACACTTCTTGGGACACATCATCTCGAAGAATGGTGCTTTAGTGGATCCATAGAAGGTGCAAGTAGTGATTTCTTGGGAGCATCCAAAGAATATTTTCAATATCCGAAGCTTTCTGAGGTTAGCTGGATATTACAGGAGATTTATCCAAGACTTTTCCCATTTGGAAACACCGCTTTCGGGCTTGACCAAAAATAGAGTAAATTTTGAATGGTCAGAGGCTTGTAAAACATCTTTTTAGGAGTTAAAGAAGTGTTTGACATCCGCACCAATTTTGGATCTACCTGAACTAGTTGAAGAGTACACTGTGTATTGTGACGCTACTGGGATAGGACTCAAAGCTGTGTTGATGCAAAGAGATAAAGTTGTGGCATACGGGTCTCGACAGCTAAGGCCACATGAAAGGAATTATCCAATGCATGAACTTGATTTGGAAGCGGTGGTTTATGCTTTGAAGTGTTGGCGACACTACCTCCTAGGTGAAAGTTTTATAGTTTATATTGATCACAAGAGCTTGAAGTACATCTTTTCTCAGCGCGATCTGAATCTTCGACAGCGGAGATGGGTTGAGTATATGCAGTCTTTTGATTTTGAGATAGTATATACACCTGGGAAAGGAAATTATTTGGCTGATGATTTGATTAGGAAGACTCAGACTTAGATTGTTCATGAATCTAGTGCCGAGTGGAGGATGATGTTGTCGCTAGCTGAAATGCACGTTGTGGTTCAGGAGAGATAGGAGGAAATGGAACCCATGTTGGTTGCAGTGGAGTCTAAAATTTTGAGATGGATCAGGGATAAGAAATATAAGGACACTAGATACTTATCCTTAAGGTAAAACTTTGAAGGTAGGGATACACCTTTATACTGTAAGATAGATGATAATGATATCGTTTATATGAAGAATTGGGTTGTTCTTCCTACGAGCATGTGAGAGAAGCTCATGCGGGAATTTCATGCCTCAAGATGGGCAGTGCACCCTAGTGTGACCAAAATGTATAGTGATATGTGATGACAGTTTTGGTGGCCAGGCATGAAGAAGGAGATAGCAGGGTTTGTGACACAATGCTTTACCTGTCAGTAGGTGAAGGCGTAGCATCAACGACCTGGAGGTTTACTATGACCTTTGTCCATTCCAGAATGTAAGTGGGATGACATGACCATGAACTTCGTGATAGGTCTTCCAGAAACACTTAGGAAGAATGATTCAATTTGGGTCATTGTGGATCGACTGACAAAGGTGGAACAATTCTTTCCTATAAGGGAAACTTTTACAGTTGAGTAGTTGGGAGAGCTATATTTACAGAAGATAGTTCGATTGTACAGTGTGCCATGAACTATAGTTTCGGATCGCGATTCATGGTTTACTTAGCGTTTCTAGAAGGGCTTGCAGAAGGCACTTGGTCGCAGGTTTTATTTAGTAAGGCTTTCCATCCACAAACAGATGGATAGTCAGATCGTACTATACAAGTTCTTGAGGATATGTTCAGGGCATGTGTACTTGACTTCGGTGGTACAAGGAAGAACCACCTAGTTTTAGTGGAGTTTGCCTATAACAACAGTTATTAGGCAACTATACAGATGGTGCCATACAAGGATCTTTATGGTAGTCCATGTAGATCACCGCTATGATGGATGGAAGCGGGTGAGTCAGAGTTTTTGGGACCGAGTCTCGCACAGAAGACGACTGAACAAGTTCAGCAGATTCAAAAATGAATTACTATAGTTCAAAGTCGGTAGAAGTCTTATGCTGATAGACAGAGGAGACCTCTAAAGTTTACATTCGGTGATCGCATTTTCATTTGGGTATCACCAAGGTTGGGTCACCACAGGATATGAAGTCAGGGAAAGTTGGTACCCAGGTTTGTTGGACCTTTTGAGATCGTGAAGAGAGTCGGGCTGGTAGAATACCAATTGGCTCTTCCATAGAAATATAGTGTTATGCATGATGTTTTCCATGTATCACAACTACGAAGTTATCACCCTGACCCTTCTCATGTGATCTATATGGATGATGTTGAGCTAGAGATAGATGCTCCCTTTGAGGGGCATCCAATACATCTGTTGGATCGCGATGAGAAGGTGTTGAGGGGAAAGACCGTACCGATAGTTCATTTTTATGGAATCATGGACATGGGTAGGAAGAGACATGGGAAAGGGAGGCAGATATACAAACTTAGTGGCCTGATCTTTTTATCTCGAAATCTCAGAGAAGTTTGGGAGTACAGCTCGAGGACGAGATGTTTTAAGGTGGGGAGAATGTAAGATCCCAGCTTTTTATAGAGTCAATATCAGGCATGTTTTTAGGTACTTTTGATGTTTTTAAGTACCTTTGTTTTGGAGTAGTGACTTGGGGTGTGTTTGGGTGAAATTTTAAGTAAAACAAAAGGGCAGTGGGTTATGCACGGTTTTCGCACGGTTTGAAAAACCATGTGAGCAAACTATGCCAACAAGGCAGAACTGGATAGAGAGGTACACACGGTTTACACACAGTTTGACAAACTGTGCAACTAAACCGTGCGGACTGTGCAAATATAGATAGTGAGGTTCATACAGTTTGTGCACGGTTTTAAAAACCGTGTGCCATTGTCCAGGAAACAGTGCAAGTGGTTTTTAATTCCGAAAATCCTTTTTAAAATCACCTGAACACCGAGACTTCCTTATTTTCCGACCTTGGCTCGGGCTTGGAAATTTCTAGGTGTTTCCAAATCCTCTTGGAAAGATTCAAAGGAGATCCGAACACCTTTCCTTGATATTGAAGGCTCGGATTGAAGATCTTCTCTTCTTTCAGTAAGTATATTTCATCATGTTGTTTCTTCTGTTCTTTCCTCTATATTTCCTTGATATTTTCAAGGAATATTATCATCGTTTCCATGGATCTAGACCTATGAGTTAAGGTATATATCTAGGATTTTGGATCTATATCTATTTTTTCAAGATCTTAATACCTTTGATCTTTTTTTTGGTTTTGATGATTTAGATCCAGAACTTGATCGGCGACTTTGTGACACTCAGATTTTGGGGATTTTTGTTGGGCTAACTTCAATCAATAAATCAAGGTATGTGGTCTAAATCCAATCCCACAGTCTCATCTTTTTAGGCATATTTAGTTTTATAAATGTTGTGGCATAAATAATTAATTGGTGGTTTAGTTATGCGGTTATTTTTGAATTGTGGATCTAGTTGAATATGGGTGAGAGTTATGATGGAAGGATAAAGATGATTAAACATTTTAATATGGTTGTATATGTGAATTGGTTATTTGTTTTGAAAAAGGTTTTTGGGACACAGAATGATGCTCTAAATACCCATAGTGGTTCTAGACATGGAATTATAGAACCAATCACATGCATGAATTTGATATTTTATGGGACAAGGACTGATGCTCCAAATACCCATAGGGTTGTGAGATAGGGACTGATGCTCCAAATACTCACATGTGTTCTCGACATGACGTTCTGCACTCTTTCATTTATTTTGTACTATGGTTTCATTTGGCTATTTGTAAACTTAATATTGTGACATAGTAATTATGAATTGAACAGGGGGTATGGTTTAGGCTCCTACACAGGCTGAATCAGGCATTGTGTTTTGGGTTCCTGCGGGAACCTGGATGTTTAAAGTATTAAAGAAAGGTTAATTAGATATATATAATTGTTTCCCTATTATCTTGATTTATTATTATTGAAACCTCATACACTGATTTTTAACTAGATTGTTTTTGACACTGTTGGTGGTGACCTACTGAGTTGTACTCACACCCTACTCGGGATTCCTAATCGGTACTCGAATAGACTTTGTTGTTGCAGGACAGGACAAGGTCAAGAGACCTGGTTAGAGTGTTGTTTGGGGTTGGAGCATGGAAGAGAGAACCGGACGTGGTTTGGGGCCCATTTGGAGTCGTTTTCTCTTTACTTTTAGTTTAATTGTTGACACTTGGCACTTGCATAGTCATAGCATGTTTTACCTTTCAATTGAGTATTGTATTTCCGGTTTTGATTATGCTAGTGACATTGTACTGTTATATTTATATGTGTTTCTTCTATTGCTTGGTTACTTCCACTGGTATTTTATTCTGATAACAGAGGGTATAGTCTCCCCAAGACCAACTTACTATACCCTCGCTGCTATTCGGAACCCTCTGGCATACGGGGAGGCGCGCTTGAGGGCTTGTGACCAACCAGCTCGGAGCACCATTCAGTGGCTCCCTGGTCGGGACGTTACACCACATAAATCTTAAAATAAGGAAATAGATATTTCCATAAAAACCTCTAAAAAATCTTCTTAATATTTCTTATTTATTTCTCTATGAAAATTATAATTTAAATATCCATTTAAATAGGCCTTGAATATTTTAGATGATTTCCATGTTTTTTTGTTCATGTGCTCCAACACCTACAAATTCCTTCTTTCATAAATTGGAGAAAATTATTTCATATTAAATACCCTCTAGCTGATTATTATGTATTATATGAAAACCCCATATCATATTAATTATCTCCATAATTTTCTAGAAATACAGATACTATAATGAGTTACTCTTACATGCTGACAAGATGTACCATACATATTGTCATTTCTAATAATCTACTCGTATATATCCCCCTGTGGAACTTTGTGTAACTTTTATATGGCTGGGTTAATATTTTATATTACCTTTACCATAAATTTAATATTATGTATCACTAAGGTTAATCATACATATCCCCATTGAAAATCTTATATACATCTACGTATTTCCCATATTTCTCTTACATATTTAGGGAGCTTCATGAAATTTTCATTTTTCTAGGATAGATTGTTCTTATATATGCCTCTACCAATTATTCCTCTTTCACAACCATAATCTTCTTACCTTCTAAAACAACTAATTCTACTTCTAAAACATGTACTTTCACACGTCACATTATTCTCAACTTAATTTCATCTTTCTTTATAACTTAAGTCTGTTTTTCTCTACTTTCAAAACAACTGCTTCCATCATGATTTTTTCTAAACTTCATGAGTAGCTTTATTCACTTTTTGAAATATCTGGTTTTTCTTTTGGACCATGTTGTGTCCATATGTCACATATTTCAAGACTCCACCAGTGTTATTGATTCCTAGAAAACCTCCATATCCATTTCTAGAATAAATTATGGAAAAACTCTATTTCCAAAACAACCATTTTAGGCACACTTATACCTTTTCCATTCATCATAAAGCTTCATATTCATTCCATATTTGAAACATTATGGACAAAAACTCCATGTTTTATTATAAATTAAACATATAATGCTTTTTTTAAATCCAATAAAACTTGTTTAAGTAAGTTTGCAGGTAAAATAAAATACAAATTCATTACTTTGGTTGAAAAAAATCCAATACTTCATCACTTCTCAATTGTATTCAAAAAATCTCCCCCTCTATATTTTTTTGTAACACTTAGTATGAATAAAAAACCATGATACTTCTAGTTTCAATACTCATGAAACTCTATGGAGACTTCTATATTGCTTCTTTCATTCCCAATTTTTCCACTTCTCCCCCTTTGACATTAAATATAAATCACCACCTCTATCAAAAGAAACAAATATAAAATCTTTGTAAAATATTTACCATGAGTGAAAAGGATATTATAGTTCAGATTTAACAACAGTATCCCCCTTTCTTCTTGATATGAAAAAACACAAGAATCGGGATATTTTTAATAGATCTTATCACCTATTTTTCAATAAATCCCTTACATCAAATTTATAGAGGCTAAACACTTTAAGTTTCCTTCAATTTCCAGCTCTACCATCACTTGTTCACAATGATTTTAGATTTTACTTTTAATCTCAAAATTCATTCCACCTATAGATTCAATCTCAAATACTTTCAGTGGGTAAACTTACCATTTATTAAGGATTTATTAACAAAGCCTCTAATCTTACTGAGTCAAAACTCATCATAGGAAACAAGTGCATAAGTCAATAACTTCAATGTTTTCTATTTCACTCACATTATTTCATAAGTGCATGAAAATTGAGCAATTAACTTACTTCAAAAAACTCACTATAGACCTAATAAAATTTTCACAAAACCATTATTGAATAAACTATGAATAAATGAGTGTGTGATTCAAACCAAATTTATCTTCCAAGGATCAATTATAGTCACCAATTTAGTAAATAATCTTTTCCCTTTCCTCCATGAAGTGTATTTACTTTATTGATGAGGATAAAAGATTCTAGATATTCAGATGAAAACTAACCTATAATGTCTTATCTTTGTCTTAAAATATATAATTATTATGTAGAATTAGATTCATCCATCTATATCAATTTTTCATTTCATGAGAACAATTAGATGATATCACATGTTAGATCAAATTTAATAAATTATATAATTCATTTTGTTTCCACTTCTCCATAAAAGTGTTCTATTTCATCATAAATTTTTGATGTGAATTGATTAATATGTTATCTTGAAACCAAAAATTTGATTGGGCCTTGATACCAATTGTAATTTCTATGATTCCACTTATTGAACACTTTTACTGTGATTCCAGATTTAACAAGACAACACTTTTAGAGCTCTAACACTAATTTGAATTTTGGATTGAGCCTTGATACCACTTTCTATTTTCAATTCATTCTTCCCATGGATCATATCTCCCCCAAACCTAGCATACTACAATAATAGTTTTATAATTTAAATAAAATGGGAGAGTGGATCCTATAATTTATTCATGTTGGTGAAGATGGTTTGTTGATATGGACCCCCACTTTTCCCTTATCCTTCAATTTGAAATCCATCATGAGATTTGAAATGATTTTGATATAATCCAATTTATCTTCATATTGCTTGACCTTGATCTATTCTCTATGATCCAAATCATAATATTTTCCTCATTGGGCTTTATTTCTACTAATAATATCTTTACACATCACTAATTGGAAATTTATTTTCTAAAATTTCTTAATTCCTTTTTTACCCCTACAATATTCAATAGACTTATAAACACATACCTTGCCTTGAGATATTTCTTTCACAGGAGATTCATCAGCTTAAGTATCATGTGAAATTCTTTCACTTTTCCAAATAATATTCTTATTTTTACAAGACATAATTTTTTCAATAAATATTTTTAAATCTTATTTAATACACTTCCATAATGAATATTTTATTAAACAATCCAATGAATTAAATTTCTCAAAATAATAGATTTTTCATTAAATACATTTCAGTTTTCTCTATTTATTTCATATAAAATTATCATGTAGTATCTTCTAGATTCTTTATTAACATGTTAATAATAACTAGAATAGAATTAATACATCTTTTGGTGTGGTTGGAAACTCTATTTTGAAAAACATCCACCAAATTCATAGAAATAAATATATTCTGATACTTCATAATGAAATTTATAAATGTGACCATGCACTCTATAATAAAAGTACATGTATTTGTACCTTGTCCGACAACTCATCCCTTTTTCCTTACCAATTTTAGGAAATTTTTTTAATACATTTTCATTACATCCATTATATTACATTTTCATAGGTATACCCATGGTTTTCTTCTTATGAAACTTTGGATGGGTTCCATCGTGACCAATGTTGAGTTTTCCTATAGAATACAACCTTTATATAATTGCAATTTTTTATGATTCTCTATTGATTTAGTGATGAAGCTAATATTTTCATAATTTCTATTATATAATTAAATTTTTTAATCCCAAATATTTTTTATTTTATGTGTAATTGTGACATTTTTTGGTTTTAGGAATATTTTGGACTTTATTATGAAAATGGATTAATTTTTTATTTTTATTCAGTTTCTTATTTTTGTCATAACATTCTGTAAACTGGTACAAATTGAAAAATAATTTTTTTAAGGATTACATGTTTATTAGGATTTTTTTTTTGATTGGAATAATTATTTAATTTAACCATATGAGCCTCAAATGAAGAATATATTGGTTCCTTGAAAACTATACACATTTTGGTTGAATTTTAATTCTGGGACCATATATCAAAAATTGATGGTCTATAGGATGTAAAATATTATATGAAGATATATAAAGTGTTTGGTAACAACTTCGTTAACTATATTTTTTAACGATTCATCCATTTTCAAGGCCATAAATGCATAGGAAACTAGTGAATGTGAATTAAAAGAGTTCATCATGCCAAAAAAAATTACTTTAATAATGTGGAAATATATTTTATATACTTTTTTAACAAAGATTAATTTTTCAAAAGAATAGTTATAATATAGGATACCAAATTAATAGAAGAACAATTTTCTAGATTCATCCATTTAATAGGAAAAACATGAAAGAATAATCATAGGGATGAATTGGAGTGAGAATTATCCAACCCTCATGCTTATAAATTTTTACTTCCACATACATTCAAGAATTTATCCATTTCAAAATCTAGGAAGGGGTTTAATATTTTAATAATCTTATAATTATTTTATAATTTTTTTCTATCATTATATTCACTTTAATTTATTTTTTTGTTTCCCCCACTATGTCTCTCTCATCTCCATAGTTGTGGAGGACTACCCCTGGCTATTTTTAGTGGGGAGAATCGGTGATGCTTTGAGTTTATTATGATTTAATGATTTCTCTTATTTTATTTTGAGATTTTAATAGTATTTAAAATGATTATGGTATGTGGTTTCTTTTATTTGACTATTACTAAATTCTTCCTATTTTTTATATTTTCTACACTCCATAATTTCAAGACTATATATAGTGGGATAGTATTAAGGTGGTGATGTGGGGAGAAAAGGTCTCCTAGCCATATTTTAAGAGATTTTATCATGTATGCATAGGTATTAGTGTGAGATAATAACTATTAAAACAAGATGGTGTTAAATGATAGTTCTTGATCTCAATATTTAATAAAATACTTAGAATTATATTTTAATAAATAATGATTGCATCACTATAAACTCTCAAGAAGAAAAATATTCTTTCTACAAACTTCTTATCTTAGTGTTTCCTATTCTACATGCATCCATATATTATATTTATATATCTATATTTCATAAATAACCACTATTTTAGGGTTACATTTTCTTTAGTAGTAAATTTTAGAATATAATAGTTTTAATAAAAGAATAGTGTTGTGTTAGAGGTGTCTTTGAGAGATCGACCCTGGGGTATACACTATACTAAATTCTTAGGTAAATAAAAAATATTGATTTGGGATTCATTAAAAATCCCCTCTATTAATTTGGTATCTTTTCTAGGAAGGAAAATATATCTCACACACAACTTTTCATAAAAAAACAAAACAAATCATAAAATTAAAAAACTAAAAAAATATAACTTCATTGCATATCATTCATTAGGTCAAAGATGGATTATCATAATGATTTGTTTTATAATTCACCAATTAATTAACAAACAAATGAGTTTTTTAGGGAATATTATTCAAGATAACAAGTATAATAAATTTTTAAAAATATTGAATAAGTTAGAAAAAAATAGTGATTATTGGTACTTTCTGGAAGGAAATCAATTCTTTGTGGCTAGAAAAATTATAAAAATAATTTTAATAACAATTAAATATTGTCACACCAATATTTCATATTAAAAAACTTGATGAGGGTGCTAATAAATTCTTATAAGATACATTATACTCTCCAAAAAAATGACTTTCCAATGGTTATTCTTTAGGAGAAAGAGGTCAAAGATGAAATTTATGAGGGAGTTACATTTTTTAACATTATTTTTATTTAGATTTTATTGAATAACAATTTAAAATTGACCTCCCTTATACTAAAATTGAATATTCATCTATAATAGTGGTTTCCCTTAAAATTGATGATGGAAATAAAGTGACTACCACCAAGGAGAGGATGGTGGTAGAATTCAAATAATAAGAAGAGATTGAGAAGATTGTGGTGATGTGACTTCCTCCTATATATAAACTTTCATATCACATAGAGGAAAACACAATAAAATTAAACAGTCAGATTATTTATCTTTTCTTCCCTCCCATTTTCACTTACATTTCCCTCTTTATTCTTTCTTAAGGGTTGTAAAATTTATTTTCCATTTTTTGGGGGGTATCTGTTCTTGGTGTCTACTCATGGACACTAGTAAAAATAGCATGTGGTGTTTCATCTCAAAGAATCCCCATCTACTATCATATTTTGGATAAAATTATCTCACTAACTAACTAGGGGAAGTAAAATCCAAGCACCCTTTTGGGGGGTTTCGCCCAATATCTATCAACTTTTCCCTTCTATTTTCTCTTTTTTCTATTTTTTTTTTCTTTCACTAAATTTCTTATGTTTCTTTATTTCATTATTTTATGTTTAAATTAGTTGTAACTAGAAGATTAACATAAGGCTTGCACTAAAAAATAAACTCAAGTTGCATCTATCATTCCCTTTGGTATTATTACCCTTACCTTTTTAATTATTTTTTAACTTAAAAAGAATGGTGATTAGATCTTAAGTAGGTGGATGTCAAACTGTTTCTATAAATTTTTTCTATTTTATTTTTTATTATCATGTTTTTGAAATATTTTTATATAGAATTGGGAATTTTTGTTTTTTATTTTATTTTTTATATTTTTGTAAGATTTTGAGCTAATATTTGGGAGCTTACCTGAGTGGTAAAGTCTCTATGTACACCTTTATCAGACCCAGGATAAAATCTGAATGGAAGTGATTTTTCTGTGTAATATAGTAGTTTTACAGCACTATAGTAATGTTGTTGTTTTATAAGATACTATATAAAGGTATTATATGAATGGTATTATTGATCACAAATTGTATTTTCACCATGATAAAGAGCCATGAGGACTCATGGTCATCAAAACATCCAGACTTTGGGAAGGAATAAGAGATGACTATAATTTATGGAGTGCAAGATAGTGTGAGTCCAAAAACCTACAAATTATCTAAATTTTGGATGAACACAGACCAAGAGGTAGGCTGCAGGAAAAAAAATTAGAGAAAAGGCTAGTATGGGTGGATAGCAGGAAGATGGGACATACTGTTGCAGTTTATGGCCTATGCCTCAGGATCGTCGATCCATGTATTATATTATTTTTACCTTTTTATCTTTATATTATGTATTTTGGACTTTAAGTCCATGTAAAGGTTTCTTCTCAACATATTTAAAAAGAGTGATCACTAATAAATCAAATAAAAATGGAATTAGAGAGGATCTTGAGTTAAATCGAATACCAAGAAAAATTTATACCATCTTGGTATTTTTGGTACAATTTTTATTTTCAATATCATAAGATTTAATTAATTTCTAAAATAATGTTTTCTTCCCTGATTTATAATATTTTCATTTAGGGAAGTTTGATTGACTATGAAATTCATGTGCACCAATACTGTCCAAAATGAATATCTTGCCCAACTTGAGAGGTTTCTAAACCCTTTTTGAATCATCTTTAAATTTCTCTTTTTATTGATAGTCTTGAGTCATATTTTGAGATCCATAACTTATCATTTTTCTATTTTTCAAAGCCTTTGGATTTAATGGTGTAAAATTTCAAGAGTCAAAAACTATAATATTTTTAATTTTATATAAATTTTTGTGGGTATATAGTTAATTATTATCTTTAGGGTGAATATAAACATTTATTAATAGTGAAATAATGTTTATTAAAGAATATAAATGCTATTGTTAGTAAAATATTGATTTGATGCAGTTATATTAATATTTTACTAGTTATATAACATATATTAATAAAATAATACATTATTATAAATTAAATTATTTTATATAAACAACATAAATTTTGGAATAAGTTAATTATAAATATTCAAGTTAAAAAAATACTAATTTATTTATATTTGTATTATTTTCCAAGAAATAATATGAATATATTTTTAAACATAAATTTACAATTAATATGGTAGCATTTTAAAATTTATACTTAACCATAATTTTTTTTAAAATCAAAAGGATGATTATTAACATATGGGTGGTATATTAATTAATTACTTAGAATTTATTTAATTATACTAAATAAATAAATATAAATATTTTAATGTAATGTTTAATATTGAATATAGATATAAATAGAATATAATGATTTTAAAATATAAGTGATTAGTAAATAATGAACTAATCTAATATAAGAATTATAATATTCTATAGTTTATAAGATTAAATTTATAAAATTTAATAGTTAAAAGTATAATCTATGTAAAAAGATGAATTTCTGTATAGGTAATTGTGTATATTTGAATTCTGCATAAGGATAAGGAGAATTGGTAGTGTTTGTAAGGGTAAGAAGTTGTTGTGTAAGGGTATGTACTCAACTCTGTGCACTACACAAAGGTAGACAACCCCCTACATAAGGGTAACTCCATCACTATGTAAAGGTCAGCTGAACTTCCTCATCTTGTGAAAATTTTGGTTCCTACAAGTTTAAAGGTAAGTGACTCTATTCTTATTCATGTAAGCATAATACCTAGCAATGTAAAGGTAAATATTTCATATGTGAAGGCAGACTTCTCATGTAAAGGTACACCCTGACTTGTATAAGAGTAATCCACTAAATACACGGGCTATATAAGGGTAACCCAAATTTATGTTAGTCTAACACAAACTCTACCGAGACTATTTCAGGATAGCTAAAATACTTATGTAACTATAATATGATTGATACATACCCTATTTAAGAGTAAAAGAAAAGATAAACTAACTTATTTAAGGGTAACTTGTGAGTTCTAAAGGCTATGTAAATGTAGGTTATTACTCGTATAAGTGTATACTCGAGTTACCAAGATCACTTAAAGGTATATCATATCTATATAAGGGTAGTATTACAAAACAATAACATGTGTAGGGGTCTACAAAACTTTATTTAAGGTTTGAAAACAACTATGTAAAGGTCATCCTTGCAATCAAATCAAATCATATATAAGGGTAATCCCAAGTATACATAAGGGTATCCCATTCTATCAAAGCTAGATAAAGTTAAACACCATCCATGTAAAGGTAATATCTACATTAAGGTAAGTGATCACTCTCAAATTTAACCTATTGTATCATGTCATCTTCTTCCTAGTATGAAACTTGCAGATAAAATCGAAGAAGTTATATATCAGTATACATGTCAATTTTATTGACAAATAAGATCATGATTAGTAGATCATGATTTCATTTATAAAACATTTTTTTATTAATCAGTGTGTAAAGTAAGACATAGGATCTGATCCACCATGAAATATTTGTAATTGGAGTCTTATTGACTATTAAATAATTAGAGTAATTTGGTATGTTGATTTGTGTGGCTATATACAAGTAGGATAGTGATAGAAATTATATATCATGTAAATGTATTTTTAAATAAGATTTTATAAAATATATATATTTATGTGGGTGGATAACTAATCATTCACATTCATATTATTTAAATATAGACATACATTAGGTGATTTTCTATATAACATAGTTCACCCTTCTTAGTTATTTATCCCAATTAAGTTCATCTATGCTTCTTCACCTAAAATAATTCACATGTTTTACCAAATTGAAAAGATATATATATATATAGAGATTAAATGATGAATAAGGTTACTTTTAGGAGTATTACTTCAATAATAGAAGCTCTCCATAAGAAGAATTTTTATTTTTCATGTAAGGGAAACCTATTTTATATTAAATTTTATTTCAATGTTTGATAAAACCATTTTATTATAAGGGAAAAATGATTTTTTAAAATTTCTATTTTCCAAAACCCTTTCATTAAAAGGGGTGTAATTTTAAACTTATATTATAAGATTTCAAGGGAAACCCCTTATTGTAAGGGAAATCCTTTTTTGGTTTTTAAAACCCTTTTTGTAAAGGAAAAATTCTTTGAAATTTATTTATTTTTCAACACTTATTTGTAAAGGATTTTATTTTATGAATTCTATTTTAAAGGTTTATAATTTCAAGAAATGGTTTAAAGATAAAGTATTAAACCTAAAAAAATATTAATGAAGTAAATAATTGATATAATTTTATTATACGAGTGTTAAAGGATATACAAATAAAGTCTGAATTCAAGGTAAGAGTTTATCTTCTTATTTTTTTCTATGAGACTTATGTTATATTCCCCATTTTTTACTTTGTGTGGCATATATACTACCTATGAATTCTATTGTGATTATTTCAATAAAATTATAGGGATTTACAAATACATCTATGGTTTTCTATTTTATGTGGTTTTTATACCTAGATTGTAAAATTAGTAAGGGTTTTATGATTTAATCTCGTTGTTTACCAAGATTTTATACCATTAAGTTTCTGATGATGAAATTTTATGATCTTCCTCTAAAGAAACTCATGAATTTTATTATACTATATTTATTTATGGATATTACATGTTTTACATTCATTTCCATCTCATTAAGTACTCAAGATACCAAAAGAATATTTTTATAGTAATATTACTTTATTTCTAACTTTGGTAGAAAAATCAGTTTTCTTCTACTTCTATGTTTTATAAAAATGTTTTTAAGCATTATCCAATTATATTTTTTTAAAATTAATTTTCATTCATAATTTAGTTTTTACAAAATGGTTTAAATTTAATCTCATTTTCATTTTCTGAATGAGGTACTTTTGTCTTTTTATCGAAAATACGAAAGGAATCCTTATTTTAATGTATATGACATGAATGAAATTTCCCACCATCATGATCGCTAAAATGTTTTAAAGATTTAATTATAATTTTTAATTAATATTTTCAAATAAAATGTTTTCTTTAATATTTTATAAATATTTGGATTTTAAATAAGTTATTTTAAAATGAAAATAGTATTTTCCATAAGAAATATTCAAGTGATCTTTTAAAATAATTTTAAACTATGAAACATCCTTTCATGTTGTTTATGATTTACTAGGGATATTATCCAATGATGTCGTCCTTATTATTTATTTGGATGATTTACAATTATTATGATGATATTTTAATTAAACCCATTTATTTCCCATGGGTTATACTATAGTTAAATGTTGAAATGTTTATGAAACCCATTTCCCTTCCCCAAGTTTTGATATATGATGAATGATTTATGATATTGTGGAAATCATATGTATGATTTTCATTTTGTGAAGGTTGGGCCTGAAATTATATATCCATCCAATACATTGGGTAAATATGGATATCTCATGAGATAATAATGAATGGATTGGGGAGTGAAGTCAGTTTAGTAATGGATACTATCCACTATGATAGTATTGGGAGTAAACCTTGACTAATGATATAATTTAATGGGGTGTAAACCCAGTCCACTAGGATAGTATTGGTAGTGATACTTTACTAAAGAAATTATTTTCAATTCTTATGTGTATTACAAAAACTTAAGACTTATGCCAATCTTATGCTCTGATAGCTCATGTTCTTTAATTACTTTATGATTCACATCTTATAAACTATCATGATTTATTCCATGAATCAATATTTTGATCTATGATATGAATAAAATGGTTTTAAAATGTTAAAATCATGTTCTTATACCCCCAATGTTCATGTTATTCTTAAGTGATCATTGATATCTCCCTTGTTTACACTTACTAAGAAAATTATCTACCCTTTCTTATGTTTTATTTCCCCATGTGATGAATAAATATTTTAAGTAGAGTGTATATAAGAAGATTTCTATGTGGGAATACCTTTGTGGAAGGTGTTGAATATATTTTATGAAATAAGAATATTTTTTATCTAGTCTCCAAATACACCAATCATTTGTGGTTCTGGATTAGATAAAAATGTTATGGAATTAATATTAATATATTAAGATGTAATATCTACGTATAAAAATTGTGGGTTATTATAGTTTGTATCAAAGAAGGGTTTATTCAATATTTAGATATTAGGATTGGATAAATTTGGTGAAAATCCTGAGGATAATTGTATGTATAGGATAACATCCTAAAATTATGGTAAGATAGGGAATATGTGATTTTCCTAGAAATGCATATATGTCTGGAAACTACAAGTGGATGTTTCTTTATCAAAAATACATCTGGGGGTTATAATCCTGAAAATATTTTGTCTAAATATATCTCATACTTTATTATGTTTCAGAGTGAGTGTACCCTTACTTCGCACCAATTTTGACACTTTTGGAGGATATTCTTAGGTTAAATCACATTTTACTTATAAACCATTATAAAGGATTTGAATATTTATAACAAATAATTTTCTAGGTTAAACCTAAGATATCATAGATTTAAAAGTAGATGTCATGATTTATACATCATATGAATGATTTTCCATTGTTATATAATTCCTTACTATGACTATTGTTGCTCACACTATACTTTTTAGTTTTAGTAAATGGGTAGAACTATGAGTATTTTTGTTAATGTAGAATGTTACATATAATGGAATGATTTTCCTCATGAGAAACCAAATGAAATTGGAGATGGAAGGTGAAAAATTAGGATTATTCCTAATAAACTCTCTCATTATATGATTAATAATATTAACATGGGTACATTTACTGACACGCCTAATAAGATAAAAATGGATTTTTATGAATACCTTGGAGTTAAGAATGTTTAGATTTCTATATATCTAGTATGTGGGAATAAGCACTCAAGAAAATGTCTCATAGGAATGAGAAACAAAATTATGTGTAAAAAAGAAGGGCATGGAGAAAGTAATTGTTGAGTAAAAATGAAGATTTTGATATAGGGATATGAAGTTCATCCTAAGGTACCATTTATAGTTCAATGCCTTGTGTGTGGGGAATGTGGGAATTATCCAAGCCAATTCTCTAATCCAAGGGTTAACTCCTAGACTAAGGAAAGGCATCTTTTATACCAATTATTGAAGTGAAAGGATTTAAGTTTTTATGTATTTGGATTCAATAATTATGTTGTATAAGTGTTATATTAATGATATTTTGGTTATATTAATCCCTAAAAATATAATTATTGTTCCACAATAGTTTTTCTTTAAGGATATGAAAAACTATAATGAAGAAAAGTGATTTAGTGACAAGGGACCATTTGGGAGACAAGATTAAGGGACAAATAACCCTTAATATGTTCTTGATGTTGAGATAATAATTTCTTATTTGGATAATTAGATGATTAAGTAAATTTAATAATATTTCTATCCTTGAAATTGATTGGTGATTTGATGGAAAAGTGATTTATGTGATCTTTAGTCAATTTTACTATATTTTTTGGATTTATGGAGTACATTGGAAATTTTTTAATAATTTGTGTTTTCATTGGGGTTTTATTTGATGGGATTTTGAGAAGCCTTGAAACATTTACTGGGTTTTAGGAAGATTATTCTATTAAGGTTTAAATAACCCTTGGTATTTATATATGATTTGATTTTAAGTTAATTATGCTCTATCAGATAGTAGAATATATATATAATATTGATGGTTGAAACCCGATTCATTGAGAAAGTGATATTTTTAGATATATTTATAGTCAAGATAAGTATTACCTTTTAGTTTGATATTTAAATTTAATTTATTATATTTTGGTTAATTTCTCTACATTGTAATATTATATAGTTATTTAACATGGTGATCAATGATATTTTGATATATTCTTCATTGGGTTGATTTATATGTAACCTTTAGGTCTAAAATGTGATTTAACATTAAGGATTATTTGGTAAGAATGGGACTAATTTTTTTAAGATGTAATCTGAAAGGTATAATATCACCTATGAGGTTAAATAATTCTTTCATTTTGAGGTTAATTAGGTTATTCGGGACATAGTGTTCTTTATTAAATGATCTAAGTATAACCTTTGTTATTATTGGGGAAATTTTGGGGTAAAATATATTATTTCTTCATATGACGGTTTATACATTTTGGATATTATATTTCCTTGTTCTAACCATTTCAGTTTTAGTAAATATTTAAATACATTAGTAATATCTTATTATCCTTTTGTGAATTATGTGATCCGTTAGAAGTTTATTTTAGTGCATCATGCATGAAAGAAAAATCTTTAATACTCATCATTTGGAGAAAAAATATGAGAATGTGGTATAAATTGATTAAAGTATGGAATTATACTTTTCAATTAAGTATATTTCTTTATGTTCTTAGTCTAGATGGTAAATAAATTCCTCAACTCTAGGAAAAGGATCTTGAAACAAAAATGTTACCCTATTACCTTCATTTTCGATGAATTTATGGTATTTTTTACACCTCATTTATTTATGGTTTTGTGGTCATTAAATTTCTCATGATAATTCAATTTATTGTGGTCAATGTTCTCTATCACACTCTATCATTATTTAGACATTGTTTTTTTTCCTCCATTTACATATTTTCCCATATTTGAAAACCTAGTTATGTATTATTCCAGATGACTTATGTACTTCCCTTTCCCTCTTTTCAAGTGGAAGTTTTATTAACCCTTTAATAGTGTAGGATTTAAACAAAGATATTTTAAAATTTGGAACCCTTAATTACCTAGGTTGAGTTCAAACTGTGAGGAAAAAACCTATTAAATAAAGAGAGAATGTAATATCCCAATTTTCAGTTAGTATAATCACTTTACTTTTGAATATATTTTTTTATATAAAGTTAATTAATATATTTAGGATGAATATAAGAATTTAATAATAGTATAATATTGTTTATTAAAAAATATAAATACTATTGTTAGTAAAATATTAATTTTATACAAGTGTATAAAAATTTTAATAGAAGTATAACATATATTAAGAAAGTAATTCATTTTCATAAATTAAATTCCATTCTATAAACAACATAAATTTTAAAATAGTTTAATTTAAAATATTCAAGTTATAAAAAGAATTATTTAACTATTTATTAGTATTTTTCAAGAAATAATATAGATAAATTTATAAACATAAATTCATAATTAATATAGTAGAATTTCAAAATTTATGATTAACCATAATTATTTTTGTTTTGAAATCAAAAGGATAATTATTAACATATGGGTAGTATGTTAATTAATTACTTTGAATTTTTTTAATGATACTAAATTAATAAATATAAAAATTTTAATGTAATTTTGAATCTATAAAATATATATAAATTGAATATATTAATTTTAAAATACAAGTGATTATAAAATAATAAACTAATGTAATATAATAATTATAATATTCAATAGTTCATAAGATTAAATTTATAAAATTTAATATTTAAAAGTATACTCTATGTAAAAAATGAATTGACCTATAGGTAATGGTTTATAGTTGAATTTTGTGTAAGGGTAAGGATAATTGGCAGTGTGCATAAGGGTAAAAATAGTTTCATAAGGGTATATACTCAACTCAGGTAAAGGTAGACAGTTCCCTACATAAGGGTAACTCAATCACTGTGTTTGAACTCCCTTAACTTTTGTAAAGGAAATCACCTATATACTTTTTCATTTAAGGGTAATACCTAGCCACATAAAACTAAATATTGCATGCATAAAGGTATCTTACTCAGATAAAGGTACACACGGACCTGCATAAGGGATCATGGCTCAATACACTAGCTATTTAAGGATAACCCAAACTTATGTAAGGGTAATGAACACTCTAATGAGGCTATATAATGTTATTCAAAACACTTACATAAGGGTAATATGCTTGATATAGACCCTACATAAGGGTAAAATCAAATACAAAAGTTCTTACTTAAGGTTAACCTATGAATTCTAAAGGTTGTGTAAATGTAGGTTATTGCTCACGTAAGGGTATGCTTGAGTTCCCAACTCACATAAAGGTATCTCTTAGATATGTAAGGGTATTCTAACAAAAATAAAACTTATGTAACGGTATAAAAACATTATTTATGTGTATAAAATTTCTATGTAAAGGTCATCCCTATAAATCAAAGTGCACATAAGGGTAATCCCAAGTGTATGTAAGGTTATCCCACACCACTGAAGTTGTGTAAAGGTAAAAAAATTACATATAAAGGTAATATTCATGTAAAGGTAAGTTTTCACTCTCAAATTTAACATATTTCATCATATCATCTTCTTTATCACATGAAATATACAGATAAAACAAAATAATAAATATTCATATACATATATATATATATTAAATATGCCATTATCTTATCAATATACATGTAATTTTGGTGAAAAAAATATCAATATTATTAGAGTATGATCGCATTTATAAAACCTTATTTTAATCATCACTATGTTCAGTATTCCATAGGATCTCAACCACTATGAAATTTTCACATTTGAAGGCTTATGGGCTATTAAATGATTAAAATGATATAGAATTTTGAGTTGTGTGGATGTATACGAGTAGGATAGTAATAGAAATTAAATTTTAAATAAACTTCATTGTAAATGAGATTTTATAAAATATATAGATTTATGTGTATGAGGAAACAGTCGTTTATATTCATATTATCTAAATATGGACATACAGTAAGTGATTTTCTATATAATAGAGCTCATACTCTATGGGTGTTTATCCCAATGAAGTTTAGATATGTTCCTTCACATAAAATAATTCACATGTTTTCCATAATTATAGAGAGATAGGGAGGGATTAAATGAGGAATAAGATTATTTTTATGAGTATTCCTTTGAGAAAATAAGTATTTTATAAAAATAATTCTATTTATTTAGGTAAGGTAAATCATTTTTCTATAAACTTCTATTTCAATGTTTGATAAAAATAATTTCTTGTAAGTAAAAAATAATTTTACTAAAATTTATATTTTCTAAAACCCTTTCTTATAAAGGGGTTAGATTTTAAACTTTTATTTTAATATTTCAATGTAAAACCCTTATTAAAATGAAAAATAATGTTATGGTTTTTTAAAAACATTTCTTGTAAAGGAAAAAACTTTTCAAAATTATTTATTTTTGAACTCTTATTTGTAAAGGAGTTTGTTTAATGAATTATATTTTTAAGATTTTATAATTTCATAAAATGGTCTAAAGATAAGGTATTAAACCTAAAAAATGTTATTAAGGAAGTAATTAATTAAAATAGTTTTATTATATTGTATTTAAAGGAAATTCATAGCAAGTCTAAACTCAAGGTATAGGTTTCTCATCTCACTTTTATTTTTGTGTGACTTATTCCATACTCCCCTTTTGTTCCCTTTTTTTACTATATATACTACACATGAATGTATTTTATGATTCTTTCATGAAAATTATAGTGATTTAAAAATATATCTAATATTATCACTTTCACAAGGTTTTAATAATAATATTTCCAAATAAGTAATGGTTTTATGATACAATCTCATTGTTTATTAGGATTGTTTATGATTATGTTTCCAGTAAAAAACTTTTATGATATACCTATGAAGAAGAAAATATTATTCTCCTATAGTTTTCATAGATATTATATTTTTTTCCTTTCATTTACCTCTCTTTAGGTACTCAAGAGATTAAAATAATATTTTTAAGGAAATTTGAATTTATTTCTCTATTTGGCTAAAAAGTCTTTTTCTTCCATGTTTATGTTTTTTAAAAATGATTTTAGGAATTCTTTAACTCTTATATAATGATTTTTTAGTAATTTTCACCCATGAATGACTTTTTTAAAAAATATTTTAAAAGGGGTCTTCTTAACATTTTTTGAATGAGGTACCTTTGAATTTTTACTAAAAATTTGAAAGGAATATTTATTTTAACATATACAACATGAACGGAATTTCCCACCATCATGACCACTCAATGTTTTTAATATTTCATTAATAGTTTCAATGAATCTTTTCAAAGAAAATATTTTACTTGATATTTTTTAAATATTTATATTTTAAATAAGTGATTTCAAATTGAAAAGGGCATTTTACTCGATAAATATTTCGGTGATCTTTTAAAGGAATTTCCATCTGTGATAACATCCTTTGATGTTATTTATGATTTACTGAGGATATAATCCAATTATATCATCCTTATTATTTATCTAGATATTTTATTATTATGATAAATATATGTTGATAAAAGTCATTAATTTTCTATAGTTTATTCTATGATTAAATTTTAAAAAAATTAAACTTACCTCTCTTCCATGAGTTATGATATATGATGAATGATTTATGATCTTATGGCACACATATTTATGATTTTAATTATGTGTAAAGTGGGTCTATAATTATATATACCTCCAATTCATTGGGTGTTGATGGATATCCCATGAGATAATAATGACTGTAATGGGGAGTAAACCTAGTTCAGTAAGGGACTATGTCAAGTCTGATAGTCTTGGTAGTGAACATTGAATAGGGATGTGATGAAATGGGGAGTGAAATCAATCTACTATGATAGTCTTAGTAGTGATCCTTGAATGTAACAACCCCAACTCCATCACCTTGGAGTTTTTGGATACTTTATTAAAATGGTATATAGACTATAATATAAAGGAGCCAATAGTTTAGTATCCTTAGGAAATAGGATACATAAATGATTTTTACATCATATTGAAACTAACAAATATCATTTAGAAACATGAAAAAAAAAATATTATTCTCTTTAAAAATCCATTTTTCATATGTAGTACTCATCTTGGTTTCCTAGGTAAAATGAAAACAAAATAAATGGGTGAGATCAGACACTCAGTAAGGGAATAGAATATAGTAGAAGTTGTTATGGCATAAAAAAAATAACATGTTTCATAAATAATGAGACTAAGAGCATAAATAAACACATATCCAACTTAGAAATGAATAAATTCTAGGATATCAATAACTAAAAAGTAGTGAAAGGTTTTTATAATAAATAAACCGAGTTATGCCATATCAAATGAAATAGATAGCATAATTAAATACATGTATAACATAATAATGAATAGATTTCAGGATAACAATAACTGATCATTATGCGATAGGAATAAATAATGTTGGATTCCTTAAACATGTAAGAGTTGGTGTCCTAGAACCAACTTATTTTACTTTGATTACATGGATATTTAATGTATTATTACATATTGTTCATTTTTCTTCATGACTCTGCTATAATAATGTTCTAAAGTATTTTTTTCATTGATAAGGTCATGGAAGTCCCCCGTTGTGATGAGAACCTTGAAATGTTATAAAAATATTCTTAAATATAGTTATGCGGTTGGATGCCATACTATGATGGGACACATAGCATGCATACCTTCAGGTGCGAATACTTGTAAGTAGATGAGACTTCCTCTCATGAAGTTCGCACTTGGTAATCTCCAAGATAGGATATTATGAGAACAGACCCACTAGTAGGAATTCCGCATGTTTTGGTGTCATCGAATATTTCTATCTGCGAGTGTGTGTAATGATCCTTAGACTTTAAGATTATCATTAATATGTGTCACAACTTACGCACTTTGATTTACTGACGAAAACCACCACGCAGACAGTTGGTGGGAAGTAGGGTACATTGGGTGTGTCATGAGTGGCATGTTATTAATGGATAAGTCAAGGAAGGATTTTTCCCTTCTATTTATGGAAGTTGATATCTCGGCCCTTTTATTGAAATAGAACCGTCATGCAAAATTATATGGATATAGTGTAATGATGATTTTATTTTAGGTAGTCAAAGAATGATGTATCAAGCATAAAATTTGATGACACTATCATGATACTCACTTGATGAGATATTGTGACCAAGGGATTATATTACACAATGAGCGTTCATGTGTGGATGTAATTGTTGTGACTTTAAGTTCTTTCTCTTGGGTTCCTTGACATGTTTCTAGATAGTTCTCTTGGAATTTAGGCAAGCCCACCTAATGCTAACGAGAAATAACCCTAGAGCGTCACAAACTAAGTGTCTTTGGTGGTCTCGATTAAATTCTTTTTGAATTTAATTAATAAATATTATTCTCAAGATAGTGGAATAATTTTATTCAAGTTAAAATGATTGCATAAATTAAATAAATATTTATTCAATGGATTGTGGGTAAAATATATTTATTTATTTTATCAAACATTTAATAAATATTAATTTACTAGTTTATAAATAAAATATTTATTTAAGAGAATAAATTATTTATTTATTTATTCAGGTGTTCAATAAATGGAAGTGGAGTTTGAGAGAACCAAGGTCGGTCTGGTAGTAAAATAATTATTTTCAAGACAATAAATAATTTTTTAACTAGATGTCATAAATTAAAATAATGCTTCTATTATTTTGTGACGCGGAATTTTATTTATAATTCCATTTTGCACAATTTGGCCCACCATAAATAATGACGCAATATTATTATTAAAAGCATGGATTTTCTCTAAGTTCGTGAATTTATTTAATTGTTTCTATGCAATTAAATATTGTAACTGAAATTTCATCTATATAAATAGACAAGTACGCATATTTTTCCATACACCACACCACACTCCTGGTGAATTTAGAATTGTTGATCCAAACAATTTCTCTCTTGAATCCTCTTCTCTCCCCTCTCAAGAACAAGATATATTCTTCAAGACCAAAGAACAAATGATCAAGAATGACCAACACAAGACACTCGCTTCATTGTGCTAGCACCCAGAGAAAAAGCGGTTTTAATTAGAGGCCATTGAAGCACATGTGGATCACTGATAGAGGGATTTTGGTTTGGATCCTTGCAAGTGCAACAAGATAATCCTAATGGGTAATTATGAACAATCAACATCATCAATGAAGAAAATACCCAATATCCAGGTATTATTTTATTTATGAAATTAATTAAATTAATTATAAATGTGATGTGAATGATCCTCTCTAAAGGTTTTGAGCCTCTTACTTCTTTATCTAAATATTTGATTACATTCTGTGGAGAATGGATTTCATCATCATATTGATCCTGGAATAATCATTGATCATGGTAAAAATCAAAGTTGGGTGTCATCACAACCACACTTCCAATGCGCCCAGAACCTACAAGTGGTATCAGAGCAGTTACATCATAGTGTATAATTATTTAAATATTTCGTTGATGATATATTCATTTAATAATTTATTTGTTTCAATTCAAGTTAATCGTTCGACAAATCTGAATCTTGATATATGTTCCTCCTCTTTTGTTTCTCGTTCACCTTACAAAAGTGATATTTTATTTTAATTTTGATTAAAATAAAAAAGCGGATCTCAGCCGGAGGTGCCAAAGGTTTTTGGATGTACAACTCAAGAACACACGATATGTTTTTGGCAGTACACTCCATGTAGCCAAGGTTCAATGCACTGGGTCTAGTCCGCCAAACCAATCCGTGTCATTGGAGTTTGTCTAAGTCTTAATAACTCTGTGTGTTGACCAGGAACAGGTGGCACGAGGTTACCGGATTACACGTTGTGTGGCCCAATGGACACAGCGTGTAGTCCCTTCGGGCTAGGGTTGGACTATGTACCACGTACACGGCTTACCCGACTAGAGACCATGTAACGAGGAACTACACGACATGTGTCCCACTGTACATGTCGTGTACTCCAAAGATTTTTGAAGTACACTCGCACGTCGTTTCCCTGGGCGTGTACTTTGGAAGGATAGTGAACAATAGTATATGCTGTGTAGTTGGAACTGCACATTGTGTACTCATCCAAATTATGAAGATTTATTAAAATTTATTATTATATTATACAAACCCTTGAGACATGTACCATCGTGTAGGACTAAAGTTGAGGCACAACACATGATAGGTGTTTTACATATATGTGTTTAATTTTACATCTGTATAATGTTCATTTTTACTCATTGGGTAGTTATGAATAAGAATTCACCAGGTTTCCTCTAAGGTACAAGTTGCGTAAAAAGATAATTTTAAATGAATTTATTTGTTTAAAATTATGATGGATGATGATATAGAGGAAATTCAAAAGGGGGTTTTAGATAAAATTACTGATTAATTAAATATGATAATTAATTGATTCGATCATGATTTATATTAAATAAGAATGGTTAAATAATTGAATTATAGTTTTATTTATGCTTAAATCTCGTTGCATGTATGGATGATCATGAGCTAGACCAAGACCATTATATATGGATGGTTTCTTTTAATTTATTTATTTGAATTAAATTTGTTGGCCTATGAGCCTTATCCTCATTAATATATAGGGCCTGCATGCCCAAGGTTTCTTTTATGTAAAACCCCTTTTTACCCCTCACCTACATGTGAGTTAAAAAAGGCATATATAATGGAAGGAACTCCCAAGCTAGTGGAGGTGGTTCAAGCTGGAGTTGAGACAAAACCAATCCTAGGAGATTTAGAGGTGTACAAGTAGAAGTTTTAAACACGAACCCAAAAGGTTCAAGGTATTTCTCCCCTAGTTCAGGGTTAGTTTAACAACTGCTAGATAAACTAAACATTAGAAAATCTCATGATCATGCAATTTACTTTATTTTATTTCAGTCAGTTTCATTTTTTATCATTATGGATGTGTTGTCATGATCACATAATTAATGAATTAAACAAACATGCAAGATGGATATAAAATAAACCATACTTATGCATAAATATTATCAAGACATGTTTAATCCCTTAAGTATGTTCCACTTAATATTAACAAGCATGTGATAATGATAATAAGTAATTCATGGATAAGAGATAAAAATCCCTCAAATAAAATATTAAGTTAGACAAGCCTTACATTACTTGATTAAGGGAAAAACTCAATAAAACTATTTGTTTGACCAACCCTTGCTAGGACACTTACTTTTATACAATAATCCCTTATGAAAGGTTTTGGGTTGACTTAACCATATTATATCAAGAGGAGTAGCCCTTGCTAGACTTTATGTAATATTGGAGGAAAGAGTGGAGGAAATCCAAAGTCATAATTTCTGGATTGGGGAGTCCACTCAACATATCAAGGAGCTTCAAGCCCACAGTTGGCAAAGACCTACCTACCTAAATACCTTCTAATAGCTTGAACAAGCCTTGTTGGGGTTATGAGAAGGGGAATATGGATCCTTTCCACTAGAATGTCATAGAAACTGGACATTCTGAGTTCAATGGTAAGGTCTATTGGGACTTGATAAAATAGTGGGAGATTTAATAAAATTTATTATTTCTCATAAAATGTAGTCAAGAAAGTACTAATGATCTACTCTTTTAATTGTAGAATGAAAATGAAAATCTTGTCAACCACACTATCCCTGCAATCAATTTTGGATAAAGACAACATCCTCACTAGTAGTAACTTATAATAATGGTTTAAACGCCTTCGGGTTATCCTATGCCATGAATGGAAGTCTTACGTGATGGAGTAAGCATTACCTAATCCACCTTCTAAAAAGGAGAGTAATGAGGATTTCCTGGTCTATGAGAAACATATGAACGATGTGGTTGACGTTCAATGTTTGAGGTTATCATCAATGTATAGTGATCTCATGAAGTCTCATGAAAACATATATTCTTATAGCATGCTCAATCACCTCCATGGTCTTTACTAGGAGAGATAAATACAGGAAAGGTTTGAGACCTCTAAGGTACTCTTTTATAGTAATCTTGGGGAAGGTTCCCCAGTTGGGCCTCATGTATTCTAGCTCACTGGCTACATTGAGTGCCTGGAGGTTCTACGATTTAAACTCCCTAAAGAACTGGGCATCGATCTCATTCTCGCATCACTCTCTTGGATATTCTCTAACTTTTTTGTTAATTTAAATATGAACAACATTGAGAAGTCTTTATCTAATCTTATTATCCTCATTAGCCAAGTGGAAAAAGATATGAAACACAAAAAACCTTCTGTCCTTATGGTTAATAAGAGGAAAGGGAAGGCAAAGAGCTTTAATCCCAAAGCTTCTTCAAGGCCTTCCAAGAAAAGGAAGATAAAAGGGGAGGCAAGGGAATAGGAGGCTATTTGTTTCGTATGTGGAAAGAATGGCCACTGGAAGAAGAACTTCACCCAGCCTAAGAAGCAAGGGAAAGCTTCAGGTGCATTTGTTATCGAATGCAATCTATCTGTTTCTAAAAATTGGGTATTATATACAGCTTTTGGTGCTCACTTATGTATCCAAATACAGGAACCAAGTAGATTCAAGAAGATTTATTGAGGGGAGGTAGATCTACGAGAATCCAACGGAGCCAGACTTTCTATTATAGCTATCAGGGACTACCACCTCACATTGCCAACTGGCCTGATCTTGGTGTTAAAGGGTTGTTTTTATGTGCCTTCTATAACCAAAAACATAATTTCTATATCCAGAATTGATATAGATGGATTTTTTTTCAAATTTGGAAATGATTGTTTCTTATTTTATAAATATAGCATTTGTTTTGGTAGGTCACATTTATACAATGGTCTTTATGTGTTGGATTACACAAATCAAGTAATGAAAATCGATGACAAAGATACTTCACATGACTCATACCACACCCAAATTTGGCATCACCGGCTAGGTCATGTAAACGAGAAATGCTTGAAAACGTTACATCAAGATAGATATTTAGATTCTTTTGAACTAAAACCACTTGGCGTATGTCATGCATGTTTACAAGGAAAAATGACCAAAGCCCCATTTAGTGGGAAAGGTGAAAGGGATAAAGAGCTTCTTGAATTGGTTCATACCGATGTGTGTGAACCATTTATAGTTGAATCAAGGGGTGGGTACTCATACTTCATAACTTTTACTGATTATTTTAATAGATATGGATATATCTACTTAATGAGGTATAAGTTGGATTCCTTTGATAAGTTCAAGGAATAAAATAATGATGTTGAGAACCATCTTGGTAAGAGGATTAAGAAACTCCACTCAGACCGAGGTGGGGAATATCTTAATCAGGACTTCATTTATTACTTACGGGAGTTTGGGATCCTATCCCAACTCACTTCTCCTTACACACCTCAATGGAATGGTGTAAATGAAATGAGGAACTGCACCTTGTTGGACATGGTGAGATCAACGATGAGTCATGAAAGTCTTCCATTATCCTTTTGGGGGTATGTGTTACAAACAATGGAATAAATACTAAACAATACCAACTAAATCGATAAATGGTATTCCATATGATTTTTGGAGTGGAAGAAAAACCATGTTATTGAATTTACATGTGTGGGGTAGAAAAGCGTTTATTAGGGCCTCTTCAAGTAACAAACTTGCACCTCGAGGCACAAAGTGTACCTTTATAAGATACCCCAAGGAAACAAGGGAATATTACCTATATAACCCCTTAGAAAAAATGTTATAGTGGAAATACATGCCATATTCCTTGAGAGGGATCACATCTCTAAAATAGATAGTGGGAGTGAGATAGACTTCGATGAAGTCGAGGCTCAAGGTATACAAGAGTTGGTAAAAGAAAAGATTTCACAAATCCCCATGGAAGAAGAATCTATTCCAGATAAATAGGTATTGTGTATGAGTACAATATAGGTTAGATAACAGGAACGGTATGGTTTTCTAGTTACATAGGATGGAGGATCATTATTATTTGATAATAATGATCCTCTAACCTACAAGGAAGTAGTAAGTGGCACAAACGTTGCCAGGTGGAAAGAAGCCATGAATTATAAAATAGATTCCATATACCAAAACCAAGTATGGATTTTGGTAGATCCTCCAGTTTATGTAAGTCCTGTTGGTTACAAATGGGTATTCAAGAAGAAACTGGACATTGAAGGACAAGTTAGTACCTATAATTCATGACTGATTGCAAAAGGTTTTAAACATCATCAAGGAATTGACTACGATGAAACCTTTTTATTAGTTTCAATGCTAAAATTCATCAGAATTATACTTTCCATTGTGGCTTACCATGACTATGAGATTGGGTAAATAGATGTCAAAATAGCATTACTTAATGGGAACCTTCAGAAATATGTCTACATGACACAACCTAAAGGGTTTGTGACTTCAAAGGATTCCAATAAGGTATGAAAGTTTAAAAAATCCATTTATGGATTAAAGAAAGAATCTAGGTCATAAAACATTCATTTTGATGAATCCATAACATAATTTGGTTTTATCAAGAATTAATGTGAGCCTTGTGTCTAGAAATGTTTTAGTGGGAGTGCAGTCATTTTCTAAATAGTATATGTTGATGACATGTTACTTATTGGAAATGAGATACCAGTCTTACAGTATATTAAGTCATGGTTGAATCAGTGCTTCTCAATGAAGGACTTGGTCAAGGCAGCATATATTCTTGGGATAAAGATCCATCATGATAGATCCAAGAGATTTTGAGGCCTAAGTCAAAGTACATACATTGATAAGATACTAAAGACATTTGGTATGGAACCATCCAAGATGGGATTGTTTCCAATGTCACATGGCATTCATCTTTCCAATAAAATGTGTCCACAGACACATGATAAAAGAAAGATAATGGCAAGGACTCAATACACATCATTGATTGGGTTAGTCATGTATGAAATGCAATGTACTAGGCTGGATGTAGGCTACACATTGAGTGTGGTAGGCAGATATCGAGCTGACCCAGGTGACCGCCATTGGATGCAAGTCAAGACTATCCTTATGTCTAGGAAAGCAACCAAACAAGTCACAATGCTAGAAATATAGTTAAACCAAAGTACAAAGAAAACAAATAAACTCCAATAGCATCTCAAGCCTCAGCTTAGTCCCATGCTCTCCAACTCCACAGCACTCAAGTACCTGAAGTAGAAGGGTACTTTCCCTTATCTATAACTCCAACAATATAATCTGTTTGGGCCCAAAAGCATGACCCAAACAGGGTGTGAGACGAATCCCAGTAGGCAACCACCAAAAGATTTGTGCCTAACTGTCAGTAAATATATATATATATAGTAGGAAATATGCAAAAATAAGTAATAAACAAAGAAGTACTCAAAAGTAAACAATCCTACAGTTTCAACTATAGTCACTTAAAATTATAAATCATTTAACCAATCATTCAAAAACAACCCTCTGGGAAAGTTCTCACAGCCTAACCTATATAGTTTCACAATACAAAGACTCTTTGAGGAAGCACCCACCGTCAATTCCCTCTGTGGTCCTTTAATGATAACTAAAGACTCTCTAAGGAAGCACTCAATGTTCATTCTCCTATGGTCTCATAACAGTATACTATAGACACTCTGAGGGAGCACTCAATGTCTATCCCCCCTATGGTCTCGTAATGTGAAAATTATAATAGACACTCTGGGGAAACCCTCAATGTCAATTCCCCCTATGGTCCAACTACATCAGGTTCTCATAGCCCTGTGTAATACAATCATGCACTAATGATATCCAGAAGCCAAAGTAATCTCAAATAATACAAGGCTAAGAAACTACAATGCATATCACAAGCATGTTATATAATATCAACTCCATCCTAAAAGCACTAGTCATGGAAACAAAATAGCCTAATAGGTAGTTCTAAACCCAACAGCTAGTATCAAACAAACATGGAAAAACACATCCATAAACAAATTAATGAACCTAAATCATAATCAAAACCCTTTCTCAAGCAAAAAAACATATCAGGCATCAAATATGGTTAAATATCCAAAACACGCAATACCCTAAACTAGGGTTTTCGGAATTTTTTGCACATATAATCCAAAGAAAACTACATAAAGTCACAAAACAACTACCTCGACGTTATAAAATCGATATAGTTTAACCTCAAACTTTTAATCAACCTAGAACATCGTATATCTATAAAATCATAAAAAATTCTCAAACTCGAATAACTCACTAAAGAAAAGAAATCAAGAATAGAGGCTCTAGAAGAAGGAAGAACTCACTAAGGTGATTCCAAAGCAATTGACGGTGCTTGATTTGGAGAAAGGATGACAGATCGGGGGCTCGAAGAAGATTCGGTAATTTCCATCGCTCCTAGATGAGATGGGGTTATAAGAAGGTGTTTCTCACTATTAGATTCAACCTCGGTCCAATTTATTAATTAAAAAAATACATGGTTTGTTCTTTAAAGATACATTGAATGTATCGGCCTTCACTAGGTCCTGCATTAAGAGGACCTTCCATGTCATCACACGGCTGTGTACGTGGTCATAACATGGTCTAAACATGATCTGGATGCGGTGCCCAAGTACACGGTGTGTACAAGTAAGTACATGGAATGTACTCCAAAAAAAATTCTTCTACCCTTTTTTTCACAAAAAAAATCTAAAAGGATCCATACCTGAACAAAAGATACAAGTTTTTACAAACTTCCCCCTTAAAGAATTTTTTCTATGAATTTCCCTTACAAGGTGGCGAAGAAGAATCCTCGAATAGCTCCGGCCACTGTAATTGTACATTGGCCTCCCTCTCCTAAGTCTCATCCTATACTCACTCGTGCTTCCATATCACCCATACCATAGGAATAGACCAGCCACAGAGAACCCTTGTGTTGTAATCAACAATCTAGATAGGATGCTCCTTGAATGATGTGTCCACCTCCAACTCAACCTCCTGGGGTTGAAAACATGATATGGGTCTGAGAAGTAACATCGCGGCTGAGAAACGTGGAAGACATCGTAAATAGCATAATACCTCTATGGTAACTAAAATTGATAGGAAATCGGCCTGACTCTCTCTAAATCCTCAAATGGACCAACATATCTTGGTGAAATATTTCCCTGTCTCTTAATTCTTCTATGTCCCAACCATGGTGTGACACATAAGAAAACTTGATCTCCAACCTTGAACTTCATAGGTTATCTCTATCGGTCAGCATAAGAATTATTCTGAGACTGTTCAGTATCCAACCTCTTCCGAATCAACTCCACCTACTTTGTGGTCTCCTGGACAAGACAAGGTCCCAATATAGCTGCCTCTCCTGCCTCCAGCAAATATAGGGGTGATCGGCATGGCCTACCATACAAATCCTCATAAGGTGGCATCTGAATAGTCTCCTGAAAAATATTATTGTATGAAAACTCTACCAGAGGTATGTTCTTCTCCCAAGAACCTCTAAAATCTTAGACACATGCCCGAACCATGTCCTCTAGCACCAGAATCATGCACTTGGACTGACCATCTATCTAGGGGTGGTAAGTTGTACTCAGAAGTACCTATATACCCAAATCCCTATATAGTCCCTGCCAGACCCAAGAAGTAAAATGGGCATCCCTATCTGAAACGATGAAGTGTGTAACCCCACGTAACCATACAATCTCTTGAATGTACAACCTTCCCATCTCATCAACACTTAAGGTCTTCTTTATCGGTAGAAAGTGTTAAAGCTTCATGACTCTATCAATGACAACCCAAAATACATCATTCACTCAAGGAAACCTCAGTAAACTAGTCATAAAGTCCATCGCAACATCGTTCCACTTCCACTCAGGAATGGGTAACTGTTGTAAAAGACCTGCTGGTCACTGATGCTCCACCTTCACCTGCTGACAAGTGGAACATCTCATGATAATACTAGCAACATATCTCTTTATATTGGGCCACCAATAATGATGGTGTAGATCTCGATACATCTTGGTGACATCAGGATGAACTTCCCAAAGTGAGAAATGAAAATCCTGAAAAATCTCCTCGCGTATGTCTGCTGACACCCACATGTGCCCATGAAAATACAAGATCTCATCCTCACCTATGGTCCATAAAAGAATAGGGTCCTCTCCTGATGCACTCTCCTGTAGAACTAGGACTTCAGAATATAATAGCTGTCTCATTCTCATTTGATCAAGTAGATTAGAGGTAACAGCTATAGAAGAAAGAAACGTCTGCCTCTGCTTGTTGTGCACCTCCAAATGCATCTCAGAGAATAGATCCATAAGCTTCCACTCACTGATGGCCTT
Organism: Viscum album; assembly: GCA_963277665.1. Lineage (NCBI taxonomy): Eukaryota > Viridiplantae > Streptophyta > Magnoliopsida > Santalales > Viscaceae > Viscum > Viscum album. The sequence goes on from OY728154.1 coordinate 91,695,985, forward strand.
CTGAACTGCCTGTATGTGAGTCCTCCTGCTCAACGCATCATCCACTACATTACCTTTACCAAGCGTATAGGCAAGCTCAAATTCAAAGGACTGAAGGTACTCAACCCACCTTCGCTATCTCAAATTCAGGTCATGCTGGGTAAATATATACTTGAGACTTTTGTGGTTAGTATACACCACAAAATTCTCTCCCAAAAGGTAATGTCTCCAAAATTGCAAGGCATGAACAAATTCAGCCAACTCAAGATCATGTGTTGGGTAATTCTTCTCATGTGGCCTCAAATTTCAAGACCCGTATGCAATGAAGTCTTCCTCCTGCATAAGAAATTCTCCAAGCCCGATACTTGATGCATCACAGTAAATAATATAACTATTTCCCAGCTCTGGAAAAACTAGTATCAGTGTTGAATTAAATCTCCCTTTCATATCTTGAAAGGATGAATCACAGGAATCTTTCCATAGGTACTTCACACTCTTCTTAGTCATGCCCATCAGTGGTGCTAGTAAGCATGAAAAGTCCTATATAAAACACCTGTAGTAACCATCCAGGCCTAGAAAACTCTATACCTCAATGAAGTTATTCAGATTCTCCCAGGAAACTACTGCTCTAACTTTCTCTGGGTCTACTGATACTTATGTCTCTAAGATAACATGACCCAATAAGTGAATATGGTCCATCCAAAAGTGGAATTTTGAGAGCTTAGAATATAACTGATGCTCTCTCAATGTACTCAAAATGATCTCAAGATGGGCAGCATGGTCATGTTGAGTGTGAGAGTACACCAAGATATCGTCCACGAAGACTACCACAAAATAATACAAGTAATGATGGAACACTCGGTTAATTAGTTCCATAAAAACTATAGGCGCGTTCGTGAGACTGAACGGCATAACCATATACTCATATAGACCATACCTACTTTGAAAGGCTGTAATAGGTATATCTGATGGTCTAACACGCAACTAATGATAACTAGATCTCAATTCAATCTTCAAGAACACCCGATCTCCTCGAAGGTGATCAAAGAGATCGTCAATCCTTGAAAAGGGATATAGGTTCTTGGCCATTAACTGGTTCGGCTTCCGATAATCCACACAAGGTCTGAGAGTACCATCTGCCTTCTTCGCGAAAAAGGATAGGAGAACCCCAAGGAGAAGTACTGGGTCAGATGAAACCCTTTTTCTGTAACTCCTCTAACTGCTTCTTGATCTCCTGTAACTCTGGTGTAGCCATCCTATAAGGAGTAATGGACATTAGTGCTGCTCCTGGAACAAGTTCAATAGAAAATTCTACCTCTTGCTCAGGAGGAAAACCTGAAAAGTATCCCAAAAAGACATCCCTGAAATTATCAACCACCGAAGGAAAGTCCTTCTTTGGAGTCCCCTGGTCATCAAGATACAAACTAGTAATATGGGCTGTAACTCCTCCCAAACCATGATGCTCAGGTCCTGCTCTACTCTCCTGGACATCCCATTCTCCCTTATGTAGAAACAAATTATCCTCTAGTGATGTTAAACTCACCTTGTAGTGATAGAAATCAACAACAGCCTGGAAGGGAACTAACTAGTCCATTATAATAATGATTTCATATCCCATCATCTCTAAGACATAAAGGTCCCATAAGAAGTGACACCCACCAACCTCAAGAAGGAACTCATTTCACTGACACACACTAGTCGTTCTAGTCCCCAATGGAGTGTATAGCATCAAGATATCAGCATAAGTAAAGATACAGATCCCAAGGACATCCATAACAGGCATAGATAAAAAGCTATGGGAATCCCCTATATCAAAAAGAGAAGATGCTAAAACTGAGGAAACCAAAATCATACCTCTAACTGTAGAGGGTTTGGGATCCTGCTCCTACTGGGTTTGTTCCAGTGCAAAAGCCTAACCTACGTCGCGGCCCTATGAAGCTATCTAAGATCCCTGAGCTGATCCACTCTGTGGCTCTCAAAAACCCTGTGTCTGGTCACTATGGACACGACCTCCACCTCGGCCTGAATGGTCAGATGAACTCCAGTTCTCTGACTGATGAGAAACTGGTGGTCCTGCTCCTGAATGTGGAGTCATAGTAAAACCCCTATCACCAGCTACTGGTGAGAAAAACTGATAGAAACACTAAAGATGACCCATATTGCTAGAAGAGCAGCACTCATCTGGGTATCTCATGCAATGTGGTATTGTATGCCTGCTCTTCCTACACTGGTATCATACCACCTAGCTACCTGAAGGAGTATCTTTCCTACTCAGATATTCATGCATAGACTCCCTACAATGCTTCCTACTATTAGATGGAGAAATACCAACTCCAGATGTTGAGCCACCCTGGATCATAGCTCTAGAATCCCTTATTTTGCGCTCTATTATTAGTGCTTGGTTGACTATAGAAGTTATGTAAGTCAACCTGAAAATATTCACCTGAGATCGGATGTCATGCCTAAGACCATCCTCAAACTTCCTCGCCAAAAATAACTCATCACCCCCTATAATGGGTGTGAAGTGTTATAGCTCTATGAAGTGAGAAGAATACTCCATGACTGAGAGTATACCCTGATCCAAACTCATAAAATCTCGGGCTCAGTTGGACCTCAAGGTCTTCGGGTAGAAGTAGTCATAGAAGGTCTGCTAGAACTCATCCCAAGCCATAAATCACTGGCATCCCACCATCTCTTGGCAGAATCCTGAATCATGTAAGTAGTGATCTTTACCCTCCTCTATAGAGGCATCTCGAGATGATCAAAGATAGATAGCATGGCTTCTAACCATGAATCTGTAGCCTGAGGTACTCCATCCCCTGATAAAGTTTGAGGATGATGCTACTGAAAAACCTGCGTCAACTCTACCATAGATGGGGCGGGATGCGGTGCTCTCAGGAAGGTCAGCATAAACCTCATGAATCCTTCTCAAAACTATGCAATGGAATCTATATATGGAATGATGGATGGTTCCAAGACAAGCATGATGGGAGGATTTTCTTGTAGTCCCTAATCTACCATGTTCGGTGTCTGATCATTTCCCTGTATCCAACATACAGCCAGAGGACGTCTCGGTGGCATGACTCTGCAAGGTCAAGCACACACCTTAGTTCAAGATTATCAAAAATTGAAACTTAGAAGTGTAGAAAAGGAAAAAGAGAAAGAAAACATTAAAGTTTTTCAAAACATGGGTACACAGTGTGTTACCTTAAGACTTTACATGGGTGTGTACTTCTTCTAACCCTCGTCATGTAACACCTCATACACACGGCGTGTTCTCCTTTTACACGGCATGTACTTGAATCTTTCTCCCTGATCGAATTCTTATACATGGATAAACCACATGGTTCTCTTAGAAAAAAACTAAACAATATATTTATTCTATACATGGAATGTACTAGAAGGATTTCATCCATCTATGTTGTTGGTCACATGGCTGGATACACAGTCCATACAACACAGTGTATACTCCAAATACAAGGCGTGTGCACCAAACATTTCCAAACCTCATGTATATTCCCACAAATCCATTAACATGGTTAAGGACTACACAGTGTGTACAAAAAGTACACGGTGTGTTCTTAAGAAAATTTGTTCCTTCCCGAACAGAAGAACACATGGCGTGTATTCATCATTACACACCATGTATTCTAGTTTTTTCCAGACATTAAGCCTCAGAAACTACTCTGGAACCCCATAAAAACACTAAAACAAACATTAAAGTGCCAAATTCCAATCTATGGGGACCGATGCTCCCAATGAATCAAAGCTTTGAATCATATTCATGTCGTATCATAGCATAATTCAGTTAAAGTTCAATATGATCCACTAAATTCTGATCCAATAGGGTCCATAACACATCAGGGACCAAAGTTTGGTGCCCATTCAAATGAAACTTTACATATTAGCAATACCCTATCAAAGATAAGGAATTCTATCAAGGAATATATCACAACATCATGCATATCTAGCACAACATCTATCACAACAACATGCAATCGTTAATGCACCCTAAATGGCATGACAATAATACATGAAATGTGGTCTCTAACAAGTGCCTATATGATGCATGAGATGGCATACCCTAATCTCATTGGGTTGCAACAGAAATAGAACCTCAATAATATCAATGATAACAGAAAAAAACATGTGAATCACACAATAGTGAAATCAAATCAACTGTAACAATTGAAAAATCAGAAAATTACAATAATTGAGGCATATTGGCTTTTCCCTATACATAGTTTAGCTACTCTCGGGAACAGATTATTACCAACTACCTATTCTTTCATATCCCTATATATAGGCTCTAAATATCAATTCAAATAAAAAAAAATACCTTTGATACCGCTTTTTAACATCCTGGTTCCAGGTGCCGCCCAAGGTGCCCCATACCCAGTTGGTCACATGGCCTCAAGCACATTTTCCCAAACTCCAAAGGCTGCCAACTAGTAGAGAGGGCCTTGGGTGTGATAGTGGAGAAACTATGCCCTCATTGGAAGAGTAACATAGTGGAATAACAATAATATAAAATAGCGGAAGTAGTAATACCATACAACAAGTAAACAGCGGAAGACTAAAAGTAAATAAAAAACCGGAGCACATATATCAATGATGCATGTCACATATGTCTAGGAAAGCATCCAAACAAGTCATGATTCTAGAAATATAGTATAAACCAAAGTATGAAGAAAACAAGTAAACTCCAACAGCATCGCAAGCCTCATCTTGGTCCCATGCTCTCTAGCTTCATAGCACTCAAGTACCTGAAGTAGAAAGGTGTTTTCCCTTATCTATACCTGCAACAATATAATCTGTTTGGGCCCAAAAGCATGATAAAAATAGGGTGTGAGATGAATCCCAGTAGGAAACCACCAAAATATCTATGCCTAACTATCAGTGAACATATATATAGCAGGTAATATGAAAAAATAAGTAATAAATAGGGAAGTACTCAAAAGTAAACAATACTACAGTTTCAACTACATTCACTTACATTTATTAATCATTCAACTAATAATTCACAAACAAACCTCTAGGAAAGTTATCATAGCCTAACCCCTCTGGTTTCACAAGACAAAGACTCTCTAAGGAAGAACTCACTATCAATTCCCCCTGTGGTCTTTTAATGATAACTACAGACTCTCTAAGGAAGAACTCAACTTCCATTCCCCCTGTGGTCTCGTAATGGTATACTATAGACACTCTAAGGGAGCACTCAACGCTCATCCACCCTATGTTATCACAATGTGAAATGTATAACAGACACTCTGGGGAAGCCCTTAACATCAATTCCCACTATGGTCCAACTACATCAGGTTCTCACAGCCCTATGTAATACAATCGTGCACAAACAATACCCAGCACCCAAAGTAATTTCAACTACTACAAGTCTAAGAAGCTATAATGAATATCACAAGCATGCCATATAATATCAACTCCATCCTAACAACACTAGGCATGGAAACAAAATATCATAACAGGCAGTTCTAGAACCAATGGCCAATATCAAAAAAAACATGGGAAAACACATACATAAACAAGGTAATGAACCTAAATCGTAATCAAAACCCTTTCTCAAGAAAACAAGACATATCAAACATCAAATAGGGTTAAATATTCAAAATACTCAATACCCTAAACTAGGGTTTTCGGTACTTTTTACACATATAATCCAAAGTAAACTAAGGAACGGCACAAACCACCTACCTCAGCATTATACAATCGATATAGTTGAACCTTAGCCTTTTAATTGACCTATAAATTCATATCTCTATAAAAAAACTCAAAAACTCTCAACCTAGAATAACTCATGAAAGAAGAGAAATCAAGAGGAGAGGATCTAGAAGAAGGAATAACTCACTGATGCAATTCCAACTCAATTGAAGGTGTTTGATTCAGAGAACGGACAATAGATTGGGGGCTCGAAGAAGATTTGGTGATTTTTGTCGCTCATAGATGAGATGGGGCTAGAAGGTGTTTCTCACAATTATATGCAACCTCAGTCTGATTTATCAATTAAGAATAAAAATACATGGCATGTTCTTTAAATATACACGGCGTGTATCAGCCTTCACTAGGTCCCACCTTAAGTGGTCTTACCATGTCATCACACGGCTGTGTATGTGGCCGTAGCACGGTCTAAACACGGTCCAGATGCGGTGCCCAAGTACACAGCTTGTACAAGAAAGTACACGGCATGTACTCCAAAAATTTTCCTTCTTCCCTTTTTTCCCCAAAAACAACTCGAAAATGATTCATACCTGAAAAAAAAAGATATGAGTTCTTACGGCACACTAGATTTAGTCTTCTCACCTAGGTACTCAGGTTCTCATGTGCTCTTTTTTAAAAAGGGTGGTGAGTTTTTATCAAGCTAACATATACGTACATATCATTTCTTTTAACCAAAAGAGATCCAACTTCTCAACACTAATCTTCCTCCTTAAGCACACTACCATTTCCAAGTCACATAATAATGAAAAATCCTCTTCACTAGGCACATATCACAAATCACACATTTAACACATATATCATATTTCTAAATAAAGGGGCATGGATCAAGATAGGTTTTCCACTTCCATAAAACATTATCAAACTCTTATTATTTTAAAGGGAATACTTTTCACTTTAGAAAAAACCAATTCCTAAATTTTTTTAGTTCTAAAACCAATGATAATACCAATTAAACAATTAAGGCACCACACATTTAGAAACAGGCTTGAAAATAAGCTTAAACAAGGAATTCCATGTTGAAAGCTTAGGGGAATCATGGGTAGTGATTGAAAATACATTTATAAGGATTAAAATACACTTTTCATAGTATATAAATTTCATATATTAATAAAAAAACATTTCAAAAACAATCAAGTAGTTATGAAATTCAAATTAAAAATTTGGACATAGGGAACCTACCTCAAACTCAAGCCACTTTGACAATGACAACGTGAATATTCCCTTTATCTGTATACATTCATATTCACTTTCACATACATATAAGGATGCCTATACTATATGTACATATTCTCATGGATGAATATGTACAAGGGGTCCTTATATATATGTTTATACATTCATATACCCCTTTACACTTACACACGTAAGCATTTTTCATATATATATATATATATATATATAAGTACACCTATCTCCAATATATATATTCATACTACCATGAGTGCATATATACAGGGGTAACTTACATATATATATATATATATATATATGCCTATCTATACATGCGCATGTAATTCACTTTTGACTCTGGAAACTCAAAACTGCTTCACAGAAGACCAAGATGCACTGCAAAAATACTAAGAACCCAAAAATCACCAAAATTCCCCCAAAAAAAATTTAGAAAAATAAAAATTGTAGAAGAAAACCTACCCAAATATAATTGGAGAATTAAAATGAACCAAAATGGTTTTTCTTCGATAACGAATGCTAAAACACGCTTGAAGCCAACCCGAGATACCCACTGTACACCCTAACAATGGAAGAAAACCAAAAGAAATGGGTTAACCCCTAACCTAGGGTTTATTAAAATTTTATGGAGAGATAGGAAGAGGAAAAATACAAAACCAAGTAATGAAGGGAGAGGAGGGATTACCTCATAGAATCTACCAAGAGACTATAAGAAATCTGTTGAAATCGCTGGAAAAAGAGGGAGTCAAGAAGGGTAGTGGTGTGCATGGGGAGCCCCTATGGGCGGTCGATGGAGAGAGAGGGGAGGGGGATACAGTGTCACATAGGTAATGGGTGAGAGGGATTAAAATCCCTTAAGGGGAAAAAGGGAAAGAAAAAAAATAAAAGAAAAAGTTAAAATTTTAAAAGCTGGAAACCCGCACAATTTTCACATGGTTTACCAAACCGTGCACCAACTGTGCATTGACCACTACCTAGGAAAAGTACCCCCTCACATGGTTTTCCCTAATAGGACACATAGTTCAATAAAACTATTCACCTTACTCCAAAAACACCCAAGCCCCACACGGCTTCCTGAGGATTACTGCACGGTTTAAAAAACCATCCTAAAGTCGTGAAAAATGATTCTATAAAATGAAAAACCCTAACCACATCAGCACAACAAAGTTATTAATAAATATACAATCTAACCATTAAATAGCTAAAAAGCCTCTAAAATTTTAAATTTTGGTCTACCAACTATCATAAATCAAGCTCGCTCAAGCCTAAGATAGAATAAGACCAAAAATAAATAAAATTAAAGAGAAGTGTTAGGTTGTGGTGTGAAATTTATCCCCACCATCAACACTTTATTTCCCCAAAAAGTCACCCAACCAAAATTGGAACAAAACCATGACTCAAAACTAATCAAGACCAATAGAAACCATGAAACCTATTGTAAAATTTAAACTCCATAAGTCACACTCAAACAACTCTAATGAAAATCAAAAAGAGATTCATGGGGGGAGATAGGTGTCTCCCCTCCATTAAGGAACTGACTAGCACAATGGTTGAACTAAGAGGAATGCTCAATAAAATCACCCACCAACATGATAAGGGTTAAACCACTAAAAATTTAATAGGGCACTTGCACAAGACATAATTATTAATTTCAGAAGATACATGCATCTTCATACGAGTACCACCTTAAAAATAAAACCATTTTAGAAAAAAGGTTGACCACTTAAAATTGATCATCCATAAGGCATAACCAAGGAAATTTTAGGAAAATGAGGCTACCAATATTTATAAAGAAAAACAACTTCAAGAACATAAAAGCTATGTCTAGGAAAATTTTAAACGATTTACACTCTAACATTGGAAACAAATAAGCTGGATTTACATCCCCCACATCTATAAGCTCCACTGCATGAAAAGATTCACTCTGAGACCTATGGATAGATCCCTGATATCTTGAATCATATTCTTCCCCACAATTAAGAGCTAACAATTCCTAACCAAAAATCTCTCTTCTGGTGGCGCAACTTATAGAACCTCTACGGGTTTCAAAAATGGTGACACTAATGACAAGCCTTCAAAGTATTATGGAAAGAAGGATTAGAGTGCCCAAACCAACCACACTAGAAAAAAACAATAGATTTTCCTAATGAGTGAAAGGTAGTAACTAACAAAGGAAACTTTTCTAGAATAGGTTCCTCTGGTTCACACTTATAATCAAATGACAAACCTTCACAAGATACAAAAGAAACCAAACTATAAACTGTCATAATATTCCCTCTGAGACTTTCCCAAATGAAATAACATGATACATGAACCCTAGATAGATACCCCACACAAATTAAGAGCTTCCAACTGATAAATTGACACTATCACTGGATAAAAGGAAACCAGCACATTGAAATGGCCAACATAGCCCCTTCACCATCTATTGACCTTGTCAAACGTTTATGATATCTTGAACTTTATTCTCCTTCACTTCCTCAAGAATATACCATCGGGTGAAAGTGGTATTTAAGATCTATTGAGACAACCCAACTCATAATGGGGATGGAATGATCACCTTATACTGGTCCCATCCCAATCTTTCAAACATACCCAAGATAACTTGCACTCTTACAAAATCTAGAGTTCCCAAAAACTTTAAGACACGCTCAACTTCCCCAAGACACTCAAAAACCTACAACTGACTTCAATGACTATATACAATAGGAACCAATTTAGGAGATCTTGACTTCACCACTTTTCTAGGAGTCTGGGTAGGGCTGATGACAGGGAAAAAATCCTCAAAAACCTTCTATGTCTTTCTGGGAAGTATACTCTCAACAATGTAAAGAAAAAAACTAAATCAACATAGAACCTGAACTCAAACAATTAACATAATAAACCAAACACTAATATCATAAACCAAAACATCACAAAACCAAATAAAATACAAATCAAATCTCAACCAAAATAAAACCACAACAATATCACAAAACAATCCAAGAAACCTCTTTTAAAAATCACCACTTTCCATTGTAAATTGAAAACCATTTTTCCCACTTCCAAAAACATTTCAGAACATCCACTTTAAAATTAAAAACACCACCTAACTTTTCCCTTTAAAACTACAAATCCCATTATAAAATAATCCCCCTTTTAACCGAAACTGTTTTACTTTTCAAAACCTGCTTTGGAAAAACCAAGTCAAACCTTTGATTTTAAATAGTCACACGTGACATCCTATGAATTTTCACATATATGTGCATCACACTTTCCCTTATATAATCAATTTATACATTCCAAAATGCACTTTCCACACACATACACATATATATGAATGTTTATATAAAATAAAAAGGGTTACATATATCATTTTTCCATCAAAACCAAGTATTTCTGATTTACTTCTCATTTAATATTTTATAAAACCTTTCAAAATTAAAATCATTCTCCAATTCCCATTTGAAACCAAAAATACCATTAGAAAAGAAGAATTTTCCCCTTTTAAAAATCATTTTTTCACTCTAAAAACCTTTTTCAAAAAATATGTTCCTTTCAAAATCCACTCACACAAACCAAATTCATACTAAATCATGAACCATAAAAAATAACTGAAATAACAAACTATTGGTCATTCATACCCCAACAAAATAGTTTATTATACCATGAACTGAGTATGCACCAACTACTGGAAGTATATTGAACCATGGATCCAGGATTCATATAGTTCGTTATGCCATGTAAGCTCACTGAGTTTCACCATATCACTTCCACTATCATCCCCCAACATACAAAAACTCTTCAAACTCAAAAAATTCCAACAGAAAAAACCTAAAATCAAAAATAAATATTTGAAACCCAAATGCTCTTGGTGACTTGGGTCTCATCATGAGTGGTGGTGATTAGGCACCAACCCATGACCTACCTCTTGAGTCCCAGAAATCTTATCTCTAATTTACTTAACACCCAAAATAATAAGGGCCTACTCTAATTCCGTTTTTTCATGAACCAAACTAGTTCAAACCCAAATCAATCACCTTATCTGGCCCGCAATATGGCCCAAGAGTCATTCCCAATCCTCCTGGATTAGAAACTAGTATCGGACATCAAGATAAAATCATTGGGAATGATTTGGCCCAAAAAATAGTAGAAAAATAAATTAATATAAATTGAACAATAAAAACAAATACTAGCATTGGAAAGAAAATAAAACCACGCATACCACCATGTGACCCTATGGGTCACCATAGACCACTAAACCAACATCACTCTATAGAAACTGAATCTTAGCTAGAAGCATCACCAGAAGTTAAAAACAAAGATAACTATATATTCATGAGTATTTAAACTCAATAGGCATTCCCAAATAAACTATTCCCTAATCCATAACTTTAAAAATAAAACCAAGTCATGTTGGATTGAAAATAAAACATACAATAATAGGTTTTTTCCATTCTTTTTAGAAGCAAGTAGAAGGATTATATTTTTAAGAAAAACTAATTCCCATTAAATTTCCAAAATAGTTTCCAAATAATGAGAGATTTCTGATAAACCATTTAAAAGAGTGAGCAAGAAATAAAATAAGAGCCAAATAAAGTAAAAAAATATCATCAGGTGCCACAAAATAGAAGAAAAGGAATGTTCTCTTTATTATTTTAAACATATAAAGGAAACTAAGGAATGAGCTTCAAAAAAATACCATAGAAAAATAAGGGTAAATGGTTGTAAGCACCACAAGAAATCCCTAAGTATCTAGGGTTAGTGGGGTCCTAGTATCCTCATACCACAATGATGAATACATACCAAAACCCATAGCATCCTCATGCATGATCCACTAGAGGGGAATAACATCCCAAGGTCTAGTGGTCTTCAATCATCATCATATGTTTAGTTATTTTTTTAGCATAAATCCTATTAGGGGAACTAGGCCTTGGCCCTACCGGATCGCCTAGAATGTTAGACCTGGTCTGCCCACCTGGGTACATGGGTTCCTATGTGCTCTATTTTAAAAAGGTTGGTGAGTTTTTATAAAGATAGCATATATATACATATCATTTCCTTTAACCAAAACCCATCAAAATTATAAACATAGATCTACATCCTTAAGAACATCCCCCTTTCAAAGTCACACAACAATGACCAATCCTCTTCACTAGGTACATATCAAAAATCAAACAATTAACACATGTATCATATTTATAAATCAAGGGGGAATGGATCAAGAGGGGTTTTCCGCTGCCATAAAACATTATCAAAGTGCCAAACAGGACTTATTATTTTAAAGGGAATACTTTTAACTTTATAAAACACTAATTCCTAAATATTTTGAGTTTAGAAACCAATGATAAGACTAATTGAACAATTAAGGCACCACACATTTAGAAATAGACTTGAAAACATGCTTAAATAAGGAAGTCTGCATTGAAATCTTAGGGAAATCATGGGAAGTGAGTGAAAATGCATTTATAAGGATTAAAATCCACTTTAAATAGTATAAAAATTTCATATAATAATAAAAACACATTTATAAAATAATCAAGTATCTATGGAATTAAAATTAAAGTTCTGGGCATAGGAAACCTACTTTAAACTCAAGGCATTTTGACAACGACAACCTAAATCTTCCCTTTTTCCGCTTACATGCATATGAACGTTCACATACATATAAGGAAACCTAGCCCCTGTGTACATATTATCATGGACATGAATATGTACAAGGGGTATTTACATATATGTTTATACATGCATATACCCCTTTACACTTACACACATATGTATTTTTCATATATATATATAAGCACACCTAGCCCCAATATATATATTCATACCTCTATGAGTGAATATATATATATATATATAAAGTGGGAAGTTACATATGTGTTTGTGTGTTTCTACCTATGCATATGCATGTAAGTCTCCTTCGACTCTACCATCTTTAAACCACTTCAAGGAAGAAAGAGATGCACTACAAAAATACTAGGATCCCAAAAATCACTAAAAGGCCCCTGGAAAAATTTTGAACAATAAAAATAGTGGAATAAAACCTACCCAAATGGTGATGTAAAACAAAAATGAACAAAAACACTTCACCTTTGGTGTAAAATATCAAAACATGCCTGAAGTCGGCCCAAGAGACCCATTGTATGCCCTAATAGTGAAAGAAAACCAAAATAACTAGGTTAACCCTTGACCTAGGGTTTTCCTGAATTTTATTGGCTGATGGGAAGAGTAAAAATGCCAAACCAATGAAGGATGAGGGAAGAGGATGGATTGACTTAGAGAATTTACCAAGAAATTGAAATAATTCTTGTGAAATTTCTAGAAAAGTATGGATTTGAGAGGGGAAGCAGTGTGTGTGGGAATCCCTTGTTGGTGGTCAATCAAGCGACAGAGGGGAGGGGTTGAGGGAGTCATGTGAGTAATGTGGGAGGGATTAAAATCCCTTAATTTCAAAAAGTTAAATAAAAAAACCTGAAATTTTAAAACTAGAAACTCGTGTCGTTTGTGCATGGTTTACCAAATTGTGTGCCAACCATGCACTGGACACTTCCTAGGATAGGAACCCCCTTTCATAGTTTTTCCTAAGAGGATACATGGTTCAATCAAACCATGCACCTTACTCTAGACACACCCAAGCCTCACATGGCTTCCTAAGGAGCACTGCACGGTTAGAAAAACCATGCGAAAGTTGTGAAAAATAGTTCTATAAAATGATAGACCCTAACTACATGGGCACCACATGGTTATTATTAACCATGCAGGATAACCTTTAAATGGATAAAAATCCTCCAAAAATTTAAATTTTGGCCTTCCAACTACTGTAACTCAAGCCTGCTCAAGCACAAGATAGAATAAGACCAAAAATAAATAAAATAAAATAGAAGTGTCAGGTTGGGGTGTTACACCAACCCATTCAATCCTCACCATGTATAAATCTAAACTCCATCCTATCTCCCAACCATCAAATATGATGTCACTTTATCATGACCCCCCCCCCCCCAACATCCCCACCAAATATTTCATAATGAAGATAGATATATATAATAACTCCCAAGTCCTACCTCCAGTAATCCCCAAGTTGAAGATTAGCACCAGGGGTATAAAACTCACAATATGGGAGGAATTACCCTATATAAATAAAATAGGATTATGTGATAACATAAACAACCACCAAAAAAACTCCAGTATATAATTTTAATGAAAACCAAAACTATCCCACAATGCATGAATAAAGTAAACTGATACATATAAAAGTCTCTAAAATATACCAAAAGATAAGTCTATGGGAGAGACTCAAAAAAAGATCCAACCCAGTTAGTAATGTCCATATTAGTCCCCAAAGTCCTCCTGGAAACCTAAAAAAATTATATAAGTAGGGTGATCATGATAGGTATACTCAATAGGCACATAACCAAGGTCTTAAGTGCACATGTGAAAATATCATGCTAATGCGCTAGTGAACAAACAATAGAACCAACAAGCATTTATACAGGTCAACTAACTAGAATCCAACCTCAACATAGTTTTCTCACCAAATCACATATCTAATATAATAATATAACATCTAGATCATAAAAAATAAAGGTCCCCCACTGTCGATTTCCCACTGATTTTCTTATCTCATGCCCAAACATAAAACATCATGTGCTCCCATCCCTTCCATACATATCACATCACATATCACCCAAAGACACGTGGACCATCTCTAATGTGATTCAGGATGTATCCCTACCAACACCGCCCTTATAAAGTCTAGAATCCTATGATAACATCAGGAATCACCACACCATGTCTCACCTGAAGACACATGGTCCATCACATATCATCTCTCCCAAATACACCTAGGTTGTCACACCACATCTCATCACATAAATAGAGTATTAGGGTATCATGAACATGAAGTACATCAACCTTATTCTCTCCTCCTACCATGCATGACCCCCACCACTAATCACATCTTGTCACAACCTCATCATATCACGTCTCACCAGAAAACACATGGGCCATAACGAAACATATCACTTGAAGACACCTAGGCTATCACTACTGAAGGAAGAGCGGGGAATAGGGGGTATCCATCCATCTATATCACCACCATCCTTGATGTTGGGGAAAAAACCTGGAACCCAAAACCTTTGAGTGTTTTTAAGCTTATCCAACTTGATTGGGGAATGTATAGAAATATCATAAACATACATGATATATAGATAGAACACCATATCCAACCTATGGGTTCACAATAACAACACTAGAACACACCAGATCAACACCACCATACCAAACATTAACTATTACTATCACCTCCACCATTATATGCAACACATCGCACAACCACCACATAATCCACACAACATTTCCCACTTTTAGTTATAGGTTCCACCACTTTTATTCATTTAACCTTTCAATTTCACAATACACAACCCATTCTTTCATTCAATTCATTTAATCCATTTACCATATATCAATTCCAACCCATTCATATTCAATTACCACATTATAACTATTCCAAGTCTAACCGGGAAACTAACACAACTGATCCTCACCACAACTAGTTGAACTTACATAAACTATCGCCACAACACCACATATAAACCATAATCTCCAAACCACACCAACCAAGCCATCTCATCACAATAGCTACACATCACACATCTCAAGAACATATCACAACACAACCACCACACACAAAAACCACACATCGCCACCACACATCACCACCACACATCATTTCCACCACCTACAACAACCTCTGCGTACTACAACCACGACACACCATAACCTATATCCACATCATATCCACTATGAACCACATCTCACAACTATACACATTGCATCTATGACAACCAATCACTGCATCACATCAAAACCCCACACATCACATAGCCTATCCAGTCACTATCACCACAAAAAAACTAACCCAAACCACATAGGTAAACAAAACAAACACAATCATTCACAATAGTACACATTCCATATTCCACATTTATTTGGGATATTTTATCACATTACCCATTTATTTGGAATGGGTATTATCACACAAACCAAGTTTCCATGGAAAACCAATTTATTAGAAAAATATATGTTCTTTATACCTTTATTCAAGGTGTGATCACACAAAAAAACAACAAGGTTAATCACATCATATCATATACAACACCAACAAGGCTTCCAATGGCTATTATTTTCAGTATTGTAAACAAGCATTCTCAATAACATCAGTAATATATATCAAAGAAGTAAAGCATGTGATATCTCTCCATACCCATAAATTTAATTGTGATAATTAATTATCCTTATTATGTCATCCCTTAATATCCACCCAAAGGAAAGAAAACCCATTTAGATCTCACACATAGAATGTAAAAAAGAGTGAGAAAGAGGATCCATTTCCTCAAAGAAGCATTCTTATCTCATTGTGCACCTTAGGTAAAAAATTAAATACCATTAAACTCAAAACCACATAATGGAAACCATGGATCATCCTACACCACATCAAGGGATCATTAAAACATAACCCAACACACGCCAAACCAAAACCACAACACCGCAGTAGATCTATGAGAGAAGAACGTGAAAAACAACCAAGAAAGGGAGACAGTATTACCATATATTTTGGAAACACCACTACCATAATCTAAGGATCAATGTGAGGAAAGATGGGCTAGAATATATCCCAAAATCACCTAGGGTTTTCCCACAATTGAGAGAGAGAAATATCATACAAATAAAAGTAAATTATGTCGAAAAAGACTTATAAACCTGAAAATGACCCCCTTTAGAGTGTAAATTAAAATTTTACGCCATAAATTTCTTGGTCCTATATAAATTAGATCATAAAAACACTTTTTAGTCTATAAAACCCTTGAAACCTAAATTTCCACTAAAAAACCTGGCATCCAGGTCTTAATTAACATGTTCTATAGGTTTCACTTTTATGATGTAAACCAATCCCATGTGGTATCACCTTTTCACAAATAGGTTATAATCCACTATCTTGGAAAACCATAAAACATAGAATTACACTGTAAACTCCTCCTTTATGGTGTAAAATGTCTTTTTTAGTTCTTTTGTATCTCCAACTCCATCGAACCTCCTCTAGCCTCCTCTGAACACCTCTGACTGCCCTAAAATGGAAAATTAATGGGCTGGGAAGGCATAGACCATTAAATTATCTCCCATATACTGTGATGTTATTAAGTTAATGTAATAACCTACATCCATCTTTTATTCCAACAAATTGGAAAAAAACCCATCATTCATGTATACGGAGGACTGTCGCCTCACGAACTGATGTAATTTATTTTCCATCATCACCTCTCACTATTTTTTATGATTATAGATTTAATGTATATATATGATACTTATGACATATTTAAAATTATATAAAATTAATATATCATATATTTTATTACCTTTCTATTCACTGAAAAATGATAACTTCATTCGTGTGTATGTGTGGACTACCACCTCCATGAATCGATGTGATTCGTTCTTCATCACTACATCACATGGATGATATATATATAAGTATACTTAAATAAATTAATATGTTATTTATGATATAATTATAATTCTAGAAATAAAAAATAATACTTACCTTGTTTCCATCATGATTGTTGAAAATGGAAATGTTACTCATGCATGTGTATGACCTATTGTCTCCATGATTGTAACATAGTACATTTTTCATAACCATATTTCATGGTTGACTTTAAATGTATAATTAATGTAAAAAAAATTATAATTATTTCTTGATTATTATTCTGTAGATGATGGAACAATGAATTCTTTTAACATATTCAACCTACCAAATTCATTTTAGACATATGAAACAAATATTTTCAAAACAACTAATGTGAACATAATTGATTAGGTAAATAAAAGTAACATGGTAATAAATAAAATAAAAGGAATGATAAAGTTGAATTATTTTATTAATCAAATAAATAATTAACATAAGTTTATCATTTAGGAAGATAAAGTACATATGTGGTGATTCGAACACGATGTAAGGGATTTCATCTCAATTTCCATTCATTGATACATGTTTTATTATTATGCACATAATTTAATTTATATGGTGTATATACTACTCGTTTGCATGTTATATCATGAATCCTTCATAATACATGGTATTTTATGTTTCAATTAAAATTATTTCATCCAAGGGGATTTGACTTCAAAGTTATCAAGTGGTAAGTGGTTTCCTAACTTAATTTATTTCCATTGGGTTATATTGCTTCCATATTTACTACGTTGTGACAAGATTATGTGTGGAATAACTCTTATTATTTTATTTTTTATTTCTAATAATTTTACTTTGATTTAAATTTGTTACACATAATCAATTCATTGATTAATTCTCACATCAATGTTATGATCTTTATAAGGAATTTTATCTCAATTTCCCTTTATTGAGGCATATTTTAATGTTATGCACCAATTTATTTTATATGGTGTATATAATTGCATTTTACATATTATATCATGAATCCTTAATAATTCATATTATTTTAAGTTTCAATTCAAATTATTTTATCTATGGGGGTTTGGCTTAAAAGTTACCAAGTGGTAAAGGGTTTCATAACTCAATTTCTTTTTATTAGGTTATATTACTTCTTCATTGTCTTTGATATTCTATGATTATGAGTGTAATTACTCTTGATTATTTTATTCCATATTTTCGATTTTTTTATATGTATTTACGTTTGATACACATAATCAATTCATTGATTAATTATCAATTCAACGGTATGATCTTTGTAAGGGATTTCATCTCAATTTCCCTTCATTAAGGAATATTTTAATGTCATGTGACTAATTTCATTTATAAGGTGTGTATTATTCCCCTTTTACATATTATTTCATGAATCCTTCATAATACATGGTATTTTAAGTTTTAATTTAATTTACTTTATCCAAGTAGATTTTACTTGAAAGTTACCAAATCGATAAAGGCTTTATTTTACAATCTTCTTTATTTTTTAAATTGTTTATGTTCAAGGTTCCTTTGGGGGAAATCATATATAATTATTTTCTTGAACCAAATATATTCTGTTATCTTTTATTCATGATTTTTTTACATGTTTGGTTTCCATTTCCTCCCTTATTTAATAAATAAACATCAAGAAAGTTGTTTGTAAGTAATACAAATCTTGTATATTCTTTTAGATATGGAATCTTTCTCTTCTACGTCTATATTTTATTTAAAATATTTTAAATAATTTTTTAATATTATATAGTGATTTATTAAATACATTTTTACCCATGTAATACTTTTTTTAAAAATCGTTTAAAATTAATCTTTCTATTATTTTCTGAACATGGTACTTTTTGAATTTTTTTATAAAAGTGTGAAAGAAATGTTATATTTTAACTTATACAGCATGAATGGAATTTTCTTCCATCATGATCACTCAATTATTTGAATCTTCCTTTAAAATTTTCCATGGTTATTTTAAAATAAATTTTTTTCTATAATATTTTTGAAATCTTTTATATTTTAAATAAGTGATTTCAAAGTGAAAATAGTATTTTTTTTAATAAATATTCCATGTGATCTTTTAAAGACATTTTTATCAAATAAAAAAACCTATGATGTTATAGATTACTTCTAAATTCTATATATATGTCTCTTACACATATACCTATCTCATTTTACCTTACTTTAACAGGGTAATACAGTCCTTAATTTAATTTACAAATTCCTTCATCATGAAATATTCTTTGATTACGACGTGAGGAAATATTATACAACCTATTTCTTTCCATGGGTAATTATTATGTTTATACCTTATGATTGATTTTATTTATGTGGCATATAATTATGTACATGTTATGATGGGTTCACCCAGAGAGAACTACAATGCATTGGGTATTTTTTTTTTAGGCTCATAAGACATTATGTATGGAATTAGGGAGAAAACCTAATCCATTATGATACTTTTTCCACCATGTGATGTTGTCTTGGAAGTTATCCTTAACTTGTGATTATGCAATGATATATGTTGCTTCCATTTTCCTATATTCTTATTATCTTATGATACCATGTTCTTTATGCTATTCTTCTATGTCATTACTCATGAGATTTCTCTTTTATGATATCATGTTATACCCCATTATCATGTTTTCTCCCTTATTGGGATTTTTAGTTCACCCCTTTCTTTTATATATTCCCCAGGCTATCCTATACAGTTTTAGAAGATCAAAAGGATTTAGAAGATCACTAAGGAGAATAAAAATAAAGATGTTATGTTTTATTTTATTTTTTATGTTTTATGTGCCTATAATTTTAAATACATAATGCCTCATGATATTTGGGATATAATTATTGGAATTTTACGTTAAAAATCATGTAATAATATGTGTAAAAGGTTGGGTCACTGAATTTGGTATTAGAGAAAGTTCTAGTATTTTTTGGGATTATTATTAGAGAAATTTAGTAAAAAAATATGGCCATAAGTTTAAGTATATGATAACATCCCAATTTTTGGTAAGTAATATATTATATAGTTTTATGAGCAATACATACTTGTATCGATACTACAAGTGGATGTGGCTTTGGAATAGATGCATCTAGAGGTACTAACCCTAAAATATTTTGTGGAGTATACATTAACCATTGTTATGATACATGGTGAGTGTACCCTTACGGTGCACTTGTTTTAACACTCCCTAGGGATATGCTTGTGTTAATTCACATTTTTTTATGAAATATTATTATGAATAAGAGAATAAAACCTATGGAAACTTATGATATTCCATATTTAAATGAGATAAACCAAAATTTTCTTATGCTGATAAGTCTAAGGTTTATTATATATTTGAAGTCATAGATACCCCTTTTTAGGTTTTATGTTATGGGAGTATAATATTATTAATAGTATTTTGGAAGGTATTGATGGTAATATAACCATTGGGTTTATTATGGGTTTTAGTGAAAAAATGTTATTTAAGGAATAATGACTTTACATTTTATAGACATGAGTTTAAATGCATTTATAACCTTTAGGTTTTATCTTATCTTTTATTTTATTTGGAGATAAATGTTAAATTTATCTTGGAATAATATGTGATCAAATCATTTTAATCTTTGGGTTTCAATCTTAGTCTGAAATATTTTCAAGAATTTTAAGGTTACTTATTTATCAAACGATCTAATTTTAAATTTGGGTGTTATTGTTAAGGATTTAGATATTAATCATATAAAGGTTTATTAATTTGGGGGATTATCTTGCCTTGTGATAAAAAATTTGGTTTTGGTTAATATCTATAGATATGAGGAATATCTTCTTGTCCTTTTTGGAATTATGAATAAGAACCCATCCTTAAACATAACTTGTTCTAGTTACTTTGACTAGAATTTTATTTTCATTCATTCTCAAAGATATTTTAGGTCTAGAGTTTTAGATAATTATGAAAAAATATTAAATAAACTTTCAGTATTATAAAGTATATAAGTCTACATGCCATCCATTTTTTTCATAAAGCAAAAACTATTAAAATGAAACATGGTTTCTTTTTAAGGAAAATCTTCAAATACTTTTATCATAGCATCTTCTATGTCCTTACCAATCTTAAGACCTGTGAAAAACATTTAAAAACATGGGATGAGTACAAAAAGATCAGTAAGGGAAAACAAGGGAAACATTTTACATGTGATCTTGAGATATATAAATAAGAACATGAGGAATTTCATAAATTCATGAGAAATAGGAATATCGTAACAATAATAACTTGGATCATAACTTGAAAATGTGGCTACAACATTTAATTTAGAAATTCATAATCATATCACCAAGGTCTATCCCCAATGTGTAATATCACCAAGGTCCATCTCCAAGGTGTCATAAAAATTACCAAGATTATTCACCAAGGTATCCTAAAAATTAACAAGGTTATTCACAAAGGTATCGTAAAAATTACCAAGGTTATTCACCAAGGTATCGTAAAACTTGTCATCTTTAGAGATTAATTTCTTTAAACAATGAATTAGAGAGATATCAGGGCACACCCTTAATATGTATTTATTTTCATGTGATCCACATAGATCATAATAAAAAATTTCATAAATAACCCAAAGAGAATAAAATAAATGGGTTTCATATCAAAGTCATGGTATTTTAAAAGGTGCTTAAAACATGATCATTATGACATTTATAAACCATAGAAAGGGAATGGGGGTTTTATGTATGTCAATTACAGAATAAAATAAATCATTTATATTTCATTATTAATACCCCTATAAATGAAATAGGTTTGGGTATTCATATAAATAAAATAAAAAAATTTATTGATAAAAAGAGAGAGATTTTGATACGAAAATTCTAGAGTATGATGACTATGAAACATAGTTTTATAAATCATTAAAAAGAGAGAGGAAAAGGGTATATCATACATAAATGACTCATAATATAGTATAGGTATATAATAAAATTTAAATAATAACATGGTATATAAAATCTAAATACATACCACATAAAATAGAACTTGAAAGGAAAAGAGAAGTGGAAAATTCCCTTACCTTGAAGAGTAACTTCTAAAACTCTAATATCGGGACCTTAGGGGCTTGAGGAAACCTTGTGAGGACACATTGGGAGGACTCCTTGGGAAGTATAACTAGAATAAATTTGTGGATAATGATTTTATAATGAAAGGAAACGAAGTTATGGGTGGGTATTTATAGAAAAACTGATGGAATATTTTATTAATTTCAAAAGACACCTCATTAGTGGTATTTTCAAAACAATGGGCTTGCCCATGGTATTTTCCACTTGGGAAACCTCATATTATATTTTAATACATAAGAGTCGACCAGAATATTATCTAACTCATTACATCGTTATGACATAGCTATGATGTCATTAAACTTATCGAAAACTCAAAACTATATTTTTACTATTCACCAAAAATACAAATGTTTCAGAAAAATCCCAAAAATTCACCCTAAGCATTTTTCAGCGTGTAGAATTCAAAATTGAAATACATTTTATAAAAATTAATTTCATTTTAAATCAAATTAAATAAATAAAATACTAATACTTAACTAATAATTTCTAAAACATTTATTTACTTATACTATGATATAATTATATCACATTACCACTTAAGATAACTAAAACATATTTATACTTCCTTAGGTGAGGCTATTATTCCATTAGTCAAATTACCATTCATAAGGGTAAAATTACTATTCCAAATGGTATTGTTACTATTCGCCAAAAAATATTTTGATCTTATTGAACCACATTTTTCACCCTAATTACAACCATGTATTTCCAATTTTTGAAAATCATTTCACAGAAAAGGTTATTTAATAATAAAATATTTTTTACTATTCATAAAATACTAAAAAAATTAAACTTCTAAGAAAACTTTAAAAAAGTTAGCCTAGGTTTATTTTGACACTATTTAGTAATTTATTTTTGTTAAAGTCATAAAAAATTTATTCATTCAAAAAAAACTATATTAACTCAAAGATAACATGTCATAATCATCCAAAAAAATCATGGATGACATCTAAATTTTCAAATTACATTTATTTTAATATTTATAATATCATTTATTTGAATCTTTCATTAATAAGGTAATCACTGCATCATCATTGTGTCATAAATAAATTTATTTATATAATGTCTAAAAATTATAAATAAAATACCATGATTTAGGAAATATTTTTAGTTTTATAATTACTATTTATAGTCGAAGATATCTCTTATATAAACCCATATTAAAATATAATACTTATTAAAAACATGAGTGTGAAAGAAGCTTCAAACTAGCTTCCATGGGAATCTTTGTCCTTTTAATTAAAGAATCTTCCATAAGAAGCATTAAACTGGCTTCCATTGGAAGCTTTGAAAATTTAATTAAATAATCTTCTATGATAAGCTTTAAAATGGCTTCCATGGGAACCTAAGTTCTTTTAATTTAACAAGCTTCTATGAGAAGCTTTGTAATAGCTTCCATTGGAAGCTTTATACTTTTAATTAAACTAGCTACTATGAGAAGCTTTATACCAGATTCCATGGGAATATTTATACATTTAATTTAAAAATCTTATATGAGAAGCTTTAAACTAGCTCATCCAACAAAATTATGACATGTGTTAGGGTGATTTTATAATTTTACTTTTACCCTTAATTACCTGATTTACCCTTAACCGCGGTAATTAAAAATAATTACTAAAGTTATTATTCATAATAAAAGATACCTATTTACATAATTTTGTTCTTATGATTAAAAATATGGAATCCATTTTTCGGAATTCAAAACACAGAAGTTGTGGTAATTGATTTAAAATCAATTCCTGTTGTCAAAATGATAAAACTGGTTTTTAAAAAGTAATAACCGTCAAAAGATTTACATACATTTATATCTAATTTCAATGTGAAATTACTTACAATGAAAAAAATTGGATTAAATTATAAAAATATATTCTATTTATACTTTAAAATCATTCAATAATATAATTTAACCATATAAATTATCTCAATGGAAAAATTTGTTTTCAATTAAAACTTAGCATATTTTTACTATTTATCAAAACACAATAGTTATCAGAAAAAAATAAAAAATTAATCCAATTTAAATTTCTATGTCCCTATTCTAAAGAAATAGTTTATTTTGTCAAATATAAGATATAAAAGTTACGAAAACTAAATTTAAAAAGGGTTTTCCATCAAAAGACGATAAAACTGCATTTTTAGAAAAATACTTCTTTTATCTAAAAAATTGAATTTGTTCTTATATCATATATAGAAAACATATAATAAAAATTGAAAACATTATATTGAATATATAACATATATTTTTCATTAAATAAAAATCCATAAAGAGTGATATGATTTTATAAACACAGTTATTCTCTTTTTAAATAGGTTTTCATAAAAACACATCCTTTATATTCAATTGGTTTTTATTTCCATTTCTAATAAATTTGGAAACCAATGAATTGTTATTTTAACATGTGTAACCATATTTTTATAATTCAGTTGATACCATTCATTCCTTTCATTTCAAAATCTAGGTTATAACGGTAACATTTAAATAATAATATTTAGTTGTTCGTTTAAGCTCAATGTAGCGTATCATGTATGCTATTGAAAATAGTGTTTCTTTCTTAAAACTCATGATGTTACATTATGTGATCTAATATAAGTTTATTTTATTTCCTTAGGCATAAAAATTCAACTTTAATAACATCTTATAGAGAAAAAGATGATATTGTGGTGGAAATTGATTATAAGATGAAATTATACTTATCAAGTAAGTATATTTTCATTATGTTCTTAGTCTAGATGGTAAAATAATTACTTAACTATAGGAAAAGGGTCTTGAAATAAAAAATAATAATGTGTTATGTTATTACCTTTTGATGAATTGATGGTCTTTTTCACACCTCTTTGGTTTATGGTTTTGTGGTTATTAATTTTCTCATGATTATTAACTTTCTTATAATGATCTTTGTCACTCTTTGTGATTATTTGGGCATTAATATTTTGTTCCATGTCCATATTTTCAATTCCCACTAATATTTTCCTACTTGGAAACCTAGTTATGTGTTATTCTAGATGGTCTTCATACTTCCCTTTCTCACTTATCAAGATGAATTTTTCTTAATCCTTTTTATGATATGAGATTTTTAAAAAGGTGTTTTAAAATGTTAATACATTTATTACAGAGATAAATTTTAAATTTTGAGAATTAAATTTATTAAAGGGGATAGAATTTAAATCCCCCTATATTTTAAAACAATAAAATTATGTTTAATAACATATATGGCATGCAACACCAAGCCAAAATGAACCATGAAATGTGATTATTAAAATATGATCGTTATAACTGAGTTGTTAAATTGGTGGGTATGAATAGGAATAAATTTTTTTTTGAAATATATATAAAGGTTATACTAAATATAAATGTATTGATAAATTCTTATTAAATAATCAATCAATTTTTAGTAGTCATTTTATTCTTCAAAAATATGTTTTCTTCAAAAAAAATTATTTTCTTTTTGTGAGAAAATATTATAATTTAGTTATAAAACTTTTAAAAATGTTATTTTATAAAATAAAATTAATTTTTTACATCAAAATTAACTTAGTGAAAATTTTTGGTATTTTTCTAAAATGATTGATTTTTTGGTGAATAGTGAAATTTTTTTATTTTTCAAATACTATCATTTATTTTCATAAAATAAAGTAATTTAAAAGTATCATTGTATTTTAGATTTGGTATTAAAGTGACATATGAACCATTGGATTTATAATAATATAATTAATTTTATTTTAATCATCAATTTTTATGATTTTGGTATAAGTTTATTTTTAAGGTTAAAAACGCAGTTTTCTAAAAACTATTTTTAAGTGCATAAAGTTTATCCATTTTAATTAATTAAAATAACCCATAATAAGTAATTATTTAAATTAAATTTATATTTTATATATCTATTTATATTAATTTAAATTCATATAATATTGATTTCTATTCATAAAGTTAATATAAGATCATCTATTGCTTGAAAATTCATTTTTATAAAAACCCATTTTTCATCGCATTTTTCGGTTTAATATTAAATTAAATTATTCCAATTATGTGTTTTAAATATTGTAAAATTTACTAAATATATTGAATTGGTATTTCAAAATTTATTAAATATTTTCCTTTTATTTTTTTCATTATAAATAGTAATCGTAGAAAATATTTATTACCACAATAAAGGTAAAATTGGTTAATTAAGGGTAAAATTAATTTGATAAGGACTAAAAAGTAACTCTAACACTTAGATTATTTTTATTTTATGATTATATTTCATCCAAAATCATCTAAAATTATAATATATTACCTTTTTTCATATTTCCATGATTGTGGCCTTTATAATACTTTATGTAAAGAAAATCTAAAAATGTCACTTTATTACTTTTAATAACTATAATATTTTGTGATAGGGATAAAAATAAACTATGTTTGGTTTTGAAGATTCATTATAAATATAAATAATTTTTATTTATCATGGTAATTTATTTATAATTGTTAGTAATGAATTAATTACCTTAAATTCGTCTGCAACGTCAATGTAGTAATTATTTAATTAAAAAAAATGATTTTAAAAATATTAAAAGTAATATAATTTGAATGAATTATTATGTTATAAAAAAAATTGTATAAATATAACATTTTAGGGTATTTTTAAAGGTTTATACTTGAATTTTATCTTTTTCTTGATGTTTTTAAAGTCAAATTAAATGAATAGTGTCAAAATTAACATTAATAATATTTTATAGTAAATAATGTTTTATTAAATGATTAAAAATTCCTAAAAAAACCTATATTCATCAAATTTATTTATATTTGTTTAAAAATATCAATTATGGTCCATTTATGGACCAATTTTCCTTTTATAGTAACTACATTGACCCCTAAATAGTAAAAACTTCAATATTGTGGTTGAGGTTAAAATGGGGTTTTGCACGTTATATACGCTTGTGTTAAAATTAATTTTTCACACACATATGAATTTTTTTGTCAATTTTTTGATAAATTTGAATTCATTTTTATAATAATTTGATTCAAATTATCTAATAAGGCTCATTTTATTTTTAAGGTTAAGGTATAAATTACCTAGGTAAAAACTAGTTACCATAGTGAAAACTAAAATGCTAAAAGTGAGTAACCATAAATGTAAAGTGAGTAACATGTTTATTTTTTTAATTTTTGAGTTTTTTATCGACCTTGTATTCCCTCCAATACATAATTTATCAATTTTTAAGGCACTTTGATTCAAAGTGACTTCCCATTATTGAATAGTTTTGGGTATTTACAAAAATGTCACTCCTTCTCAAGGGCACCTCTTCTCCTCTTTTATTCACAATTAAAAATCCTTTTGGTTTATCCTATAACTACCTAAATAAATTCAATAATATACTTAACAAATCCCAGAGGCCTTGGTTTTACTAGAAAACCCTCTTAGGAATGATTTTGGTGCAAACCAAAAGAGGTTGTCTGAAGAAGAGGTATCATTTTTAACAAAGCATTTTATTTTATTTCTTCTTACACCTCCTTAAAATATTATTCAACCATGATGATATAATAACATCATTATATCCCATATAATAATATTTTATTATGTTAATTAAATAACCTACATCCATCTCCTCTTCCATCAAATGGTAAATGAAACCATCGCTCGTGTGTATAGCAGGCTACCACCTCGCGAACCAATGTAATTCATTTTCTATCATCACATCCCATGGATATTTATGATGATTTATTTAATTTATATATATATTATATTTATGATATATTTATCATTCTTTATATTTAATATATAATATATTTTTTTACCTTTCCATTCACTTAAAAATGATAACATCGTTTGTGCGTATGTGTAGACTACCACCTCCATGAACCGATGTGATTTGTTCTTAATCACCACATCACATAGATGATATATATATATATAAGTATATTTAAGGTATTAATATGGTTTTTATGATATTATTATCATTTTTTAAATATTAAATAATACTTACCTTATTTTCATCATGATCTTTGAAAAATGGAAACGTTGCTCATGTGTACATACGACCAACCATCTTTATGATTATAACATAATCCATTTTTCATAACCATATTTAATGGTTGGTTTTAAAAGTATAATTTATGCATACAAATAATAATTATTTCATTATTATTATTATAAATATCATGAAAAATGGATACTTTTACCATAGTTAACCTACCAAAGTCATTTTGGACATATGAACCGAATATCGTCAAAATGTCTGATGTGAACTTAATTGATTTAGTAAATAAATATAAAATGGTAATAAATAAAATAAAAGGAATAATAAACTTTAAAACTATTATTAATCAATTAAATAATTAACATAAGTTTATTATTCATGAAGATAAATTACATACGGATGATTCAAACTCGAAGTAATGGGTTTCATCTTAATCCTCATTCATTGAAGCATAATTTATTGTTATGCACCTAATTTATTTTATATCATGTATATAATACCATTTTACATTTTATATCCTGAATACTTCATAATTATTTTCATTTTATGTTTCAATTCTAATTACTTCATTCAAATCAATTTTACATGAATGTTACCAAGTGGTAAGGGGTTTCATAACTCAATTTATTTTCATTGGATTATATTACTTCCTTATTGACCGTGTTATACCAATATTATGTGTGGAATGACTCTTATTATTTTATGTTTTATTTTAAATTTTTTTATTTGTATTTAAATTTTTTACACATAATCACTTCATTGATTAACTCTCACATCGATGTTATGATATTTTTAAGGGATTCCATCTCAATAGCTTTTCATTGAGGCATATTTTAATGTTAAGCACCAATTTATTTTATATGGTGTATATAATTCCCTTTTACATGTTATATCATGAATCCTTTATATTTCATGATATTATAAGTTTTAATTCAAATTATTTTATCTAAGGGGATTTGAATCAAAAGTTACCAAGTGGTAAGGGGTTTCATAACTCAATTTATTTTCATTGGGTTATATTACTTCTCTATTTTATTTGATATTACATGATTATGTATTTATTGAATTTTGATTATTTTATGTTTTATTTCCACTTATTTTATGTGTATTTACATTTGATACACATAATCTATTCAATGATTAATTCTCACTTCAACAGTATGATCTTTGTAAGGGATTTCATCTCAATTTATCTTCATTGAGGGATATTTTAATGTTATGAATCTAATCTCATTTATATGGTGTATATTATTCCACTTTTAAATATTATATCATGAATCCTTAATAATTCATGGTATTTTAAGTTGTAATTTATTTCACTTCATCCAGGGGATTTTGTTCAAAAGATACCAAAGAGATAAAGGCTTTATGTTGAAATCTTCTTTCTTTTTGAGATTATTTATGTACATGGTTCCTTTATGGTAAATCATATAAAATTATTTTCTTGAACCACATATCTTTTATTATCCTTTGGTCTTGAATGTGGTTTAAATTTTGGTTTCCATTTCAACCCTTATTGAAAAAATAAACATCAATAAATTTTTTTTGTAAGTAATATCGATCATGTATCTTCTTTTAGATTTAGAACTTTCTATTCCACATCTATATTTTCCTTAAAATATTTAAAATAATGTTTTTACTATTTTATAGAGATTTATTAAAGATATTTTTCCCATGTTTTACTTTTTTTACAAAATATTTTAAAAGTGATCTTTATTTCAATTTCCGAACTAGGTACTTTTTGAATTTTTTACAAAAGTGTGAAAGGAGATTTTTCTTTTAACTTATATGGAATGAAAGGAATTTACTGTTGTCACATTATAACAAACTGAGCATTTAGTGGTGGTTTTTCATCAGTGGTTTACTAAACATCCACTAATTTTTTTTTAATAATTTAGTGGCGGTTTTTTATAAACTGCTGCTAAACGGTTAAAAAATTTTAATACCTATGACACTTTCCCTCTCCCCCGACACCCCCAAACCCCCCCCCCACCCCACACTGCCAACTCCCCGAATACCTAGAGCATCACCTCCCATTTTTGTCCCTCACCACACCTCACCTCATCATGCCTCACCTCTCCGTACCTCACCTCACCTCACCATCCCTCGTTGCACCTCACCTCACCACCCCTCACCACTAATCCCAACCCCCACCTCGCCTCCCCTCAAAGGCCGAGTGGTAAGTGAAGGTAACACACTAAAAAATTTTATTTTTGGTTTTATTACAAAATCGTATGATATTTTTGGTTAAATGGGTGTTACATCATATGTTTTTTTTCTATTATAGTATCGAGAGTGCTCCATAGGTCATATAAGGGGTGTTGGATATGTGTTCATTACGATAGTAGTGCCCAATTTGTTTTATATCATTTATGTCTATTTTTTTAAAGTAAATATATAATTATAATTATTTATAGGTAGCTATTAATGTTATGTGTTGTGATGAAAATTTTGAGAGTTGATATAGACTCAGATGTGGCATGGATGAGATTGGATGAGGTCTGTAGAAGTATGATTTAGGTTCTAACATAAATATGGAGGATGGTGGTCCCTATAATTCAAGAAAATATTCTTATTTTTTCATGAATTACCACTAAAAGAATATTTTATAGACTTTGGTAGAATTTATAGGGGAATATTGTTGTTGAGTAAAGGAGATATGATGGTGTTGGGTCTCCTAAACTTGAGATAGGTTCACTTGATCACTTGGGTGAATTAGGATCACCCAATAACTATTTCACTAAAATGCGATGGTGTTGACATAGTTGGTGGGAGGCCATTGGTTTTTTATTTCGTATAAGGTGATAACTGGGTTTTGTAAGATTTTTTTCAATGGATAGTAAAGTAGTTTAGAGAGTCTTGGGCCTAGTGATGACTGGTTAGATGATCATACATTACAACCATGGTGAGCGACACCATGTTGAGTATGGTTTGGGACATACTAAGCATTCTAAGTGGGATGTTTCCTTCAGGATAGAACAATTTCTGATGGAGTGAGTTTCTTAAAATTAATTTATTAATGTATATCAATTAGAAGATTAGATATTGGGCCAATGAGTGGGTTTTGGTTTTTGATTAGGACTTGGAATTTGGATTCCATAGTGTTTAGAGTGACATGGATTGGGATGGTCCATGGGTAGCAAGACTAGAAGTGTGGTGTTGATTCAATTATGTTTGAATGGACATTGATATATTATTTAGGATAATACTTTATGATGCAGAATCACTAAGTATATAAGTGTGTGAGCTTTTATCAAATATCATAAACCATGATGGTTTTGAAAGTCCAAATGGATTCCCCAAAGGGTGATGTAGAACCTGTTATGATGAGGGGATACCTCTCGACTGCATAGTTCTCTAAGATCAGTTAGTGAAATATGTGATTAACATGGTCCTTGCCTATGATTCATATTCTTGATGTGACCTCACTAAAGTTTTTGGTGATAGGTTAGTGTGTGTGATGTGACCTCCCATAAGTGACATGCGATATAACATTATTTATGGAACTAAGACTATTCCATTTTTCCTCAAGTAGAGGGTTATATTTTAAAAATGTATGATTGTTACCTATCACATCATGTAGTTGATCACATACCTACCTAAGATCTAGGTAGTGTGATAAGTTGACCTTTATTTAGTATTATTTAGTTAAGGACCACTAATGAGAAGGTTATTTCATGGTACATTATGAGATGAGATCGATGAACCCTACCTTTATAGATAATGCAGTGGGATGAGAATTTATACTTATATTTAAATAATTAACCACTAGTCACTTTAATAAAATTTCATGATAATCCAATGTCATTTTCAAGGTTTTGACCCCTTGAATCATTTTTTTAGAAACCTAAATTTTCCAAAATGAACTTGTGATCTTTTTTATCACACTAAATGTCAAATTGATGTACTATATATTCTTACATTTAATAAATATTCAATTATTTTTTCCCTATAATTTCACATCAATTAAGGGTACTTTTATTAGTTTTGACCATTGTAGGCATATTTTAGAGTTATAAAATAATAATGTTTTCAATTTCATTTATTAAAAGAGAACCAAAACTTAGATTGATGTGATTTTTATTATTATATTTCAAAAATTAATCACCAGTAATTTTCCTAATATTTCAAAATAATCCAAAGTTATTTTCTAGAATTTGACCCTCTAAAACATGTTTTTAAATAATTTTATATCATTAAAAATATATATTTGGTTATTCTAAATAAACCATACATCGATTGATGTTTCATTAATTTATACATGTTAAAAATTATCCAATAATAATTGTTCAATGATTTCAAATCAATCCATGGTCATTTTCGATGTTTTAAACATTACTTGCATGTTGTAAGAATTTTAAAATAATAAAACTAAATTTTTCATCATTCGGAGAAAACTAACCCTCATATATATATGGTGTCTTTTCCTATATGTCAAAAATTAATCATTAATCATTTTAATAAGATTTCATAAAAATATTAAGCTCTTTTATTGGTTTTAAACACTTAAATAATGTCTTTAATGACTTTGATATATTTAAAAATATTATTTTGGTCATTCTGAGCACAATGTAAATCAGATTGGTGTTCCATGTATTCTTACAACCCTTAAAGTGGACTATTCAGAAAATGAAAAAAAAAGGATTTGGAATCATCCATCTATTCTTACATGTAAAAAATTATTCAAAGATAATTTTTCTACCATTTAATGAGAATTCATGGTTGTTTTCTAGGTTTTCACATTAAATATAATGATCTTGTGTGGAATGTTTATTTTATTCCTCATGTATACATGGATATGATAGAATATACTAGGGGAACCTGGTAAGGCCCTATGGAGATATATTTCTCACACTATTCACAGGCACCCCTATCTGAATGCATACCTTATATTTAGACTTCATTTAAGCACATAAAAATTAGTGGATAAGTCTTGTAAAGATTGATGCATATTTTTAGATAGGGTGTGTTGAGGCCTGAGGATGGATGTAGGTCTAGATTTATGGTGTTTTATTTTTTTGGTTTATTTTATATTTTTCATCGTCCCTTGGGTGATTGGTTTTTGTATGAAAATATAAATTATACATGGAATTTATTATATAACTTTGTTTATTTTATTGTTTAAATTTATATGTGGTAGATGTCTTGGTTATTTTTCAATTATAGTATACTCTAATTTGATGTATCTTTTCACCATAGAATATGGATTAGAACCTTGAAACAAGTTTGCAGCCACTTGCATATGTGTTGGAATGCTTGAGGTATGTCGAACCTCATCTCATATGATGATTCTAGAATGGGGAATTATAATGTGACATCATATCATTTAGTTAATTTTATAAATTGGGTAGATAGAAGAGGGGAATATGATGAATTTATTGAATCTTATGATAGAACATATATAGGTGATTCATGAAAACCTTTTTGGTGGTAAGTCCTAGTTACCATGCGTGTGGGATTATTGTTATTTCATTTTTCTACTATGATTGAGTTTTTTATAGAATATAATGTTCTTAAAGAAGTTTTTATTTTAAATTTTCATATCCACTATCACTGTAATGAGGCCCATGTGCATGCACCATATTTGGTATATATTAATTTCATTACATATACATGAATGAATTTAATTGGAATTTTAAAATGGGATTCAATTGTTTAAAGTATCAAAAAAAACATATATAAAGTTAAAAAGTATTTAACCTATAAGAATTTATGTTGCATGATTTATCCCTTCATAAATATAATTATTTATAATTTTGGTGATTGAACTCGTGGAGTCATGAAAATTGATTCTCGGTCCCTTTTTGTGTATTTATATAAGAAAACCTTATTTAACATATTCATATTTTTTCAACTAGTATATATGAATCTATTTTATTATTTAGTAATAGTTATGTGTTTAATTTTATTTTAATAATTTGTAGGCATTTCGTGATATATATATAGATAAAAGATGGATCACATTACCGAGGAACACACCTCATTATGCTAAGGGTTTATCAGAGTTTTTATATTTTTCAATTTCCAATTGATCTGTTGATAGGAGAATAATATTTCCATGTCCTAAATGTAAATTTAGAAGATGGTTAAAGATAGATTAAGTTTATGAACACTTGATATTGAATCAATTACCTAGTAAATATTTGTGTTGGATTTGGCATGTAGAATCAAACATTACAGAAAGGTTGAGCACTGATGTCAATCCACAAAAATGAAATTATTACAGGCACATAGATATGTGCTTCTAAATAATAAAATTGCAGATCTATTTATTTAAGTGTTTAGGATACAAAAAAAAATGACAAATGAGAGTAATAATAGTAAAATGATAAAGATATAACAAAATATGTTAACAAAGATCTTGTAGAATGGTTTGCATGACGTGTAAGTTCATAAATATTGAAATCAATATAGATATTATGTTGATACATATATTTTTTAAATTTAATAATGTATATTACTTTTTTAAGATCATTAATATTGATACTTGAGAAGATTTGTCATAATATTTTAAGTTTCTTTCTCGAGGTCCTCTAAAACAAGCTAGAAAGTTTGACGCTTACAACGTGAATGGATTTAGATTCCATATAGTTGATCAAAAAAAAGTGTTTGAAAACACAAAATAGTGTCATATTTATGTTTGATGAAGTGGAATATTATGTAAAATTTATTAATATTATTGAATTAAACTACCACATACATTTTTTAGTTCTTTTATTCAAATGAAAATGGGTGGATATTATTAGGGGTGTTAAAAGAGATTCCTTGCAATTTACTTCTGTGAACTTCTCTTGCTTGATGGATGTTCGTGACCATGAACTACATGATCTGTATATCTTATCATCGCAAGAAAAAATGGTATATTATGTGAAATATTTCATGGATTAAGGGTGTATTGTAGTTGCTCACGTAAAACAAAGAGACCTATATGATATGGGTGATGAAGTGGAAGATTTGACCTCTGAAATTGAATCTCATCAATAGTAAGAAGCAGACTTATTTTTCCATCATGATATTGAAAATATTAGTCTTGAAAGAGTGGATAAAGTAGATGAAGTAATGATGGAGCAGGAAACTAGAATGATTGAAGGATAAAATGATTGTATGTGTAGTTATCCATTCATTTATCAACCACTTATGTCATTTGTGCAGTCATTCAATATCATTATTATGTATTTTTTTTATTAGTAATGTGCATCTATTATCATTTTTATTTTTTTGTCTGCATGAATTTTTTGAAATATATGTTCTGAACTTAATTTTATTTGATTAAATGACAGGAATACCAAGGATGAAGCGTTATACTCAAACTACAGGGTCAAAGAATTTTTCTATAAGATGATCGAATCTGGTAATCTTTTCATTAGTTTAAATATTTATTAGACAATGTTATTTGTTTAATATATTAAATTATTGATTTATATTTGTTTAATGCAGTCGCCGAGTTTAGGCCACCAAGTATCCCAAATAGAAGTGTGGTTGAATGTTTATAAAAAATATGATATGAGTTTGTTAATGAGTTTCCCAAAGAAGTTGGGGTATGAATTTGTTTTTCATTATAATAACTTATTATCAGTTTTCACTATGTTAATATATATTGCTTATAATATGAATGATATTTGATTTATAGGTAAAAATTAAAGAACTATGGTTGTGGGAAGGTAAATCACACAACGTCAAAGTCATTTAGTTCAAAAACTTTTATTGATTTTAATTTTAAATATAAATATACAACATTGTTTAATTTTCAATATAATTATCTTACAGGTGCTGGTAGCAGGAAGTAGAGATAGAGATGGAGAGGGTGACGAGCAGAGTTCGTCATTGGGTAATGGTTAGTGGAGAGGGTTTGTTTATGTATCAGTATATGCAATGTGGGTATTTTTTATCTTTTTCTTATATTTTAGATAAGATCGAGACAATGGGTTCTCTATGTATGTATTGCATAACCATGTGTCTATATGTTGTGTTTCAACTGGATATGGAGATTTAAATTTCTGTATGATCATGTATGATTTTTATTTTCTTGTCTCTCTTTTACATATAGGTTGATCTAACTATTATAGTCTACTATTTCCCACTTGGTTTTCATGGTGTCTTACTAAGTGTGTTTATACTCACACCTTCATGGGCTTTGCATACATGATTTTTTTCTTATATAGACAATTGGTAGATGGTGTCCTTAGTAGACCTAGTATCTATAGAACATAGAAGTAAGTGGAGGCACTGACCATGTTTGGTGGTCATACTTAGGGATCTTGAGTTGGGAACACCTCTTCTTTTCACTTTTAGTTGTTTCTAGATTGGGATATACTTTCCTTATTCTTGGTTAGGCATGTATTTTACCCTTTTCCTTTTCTTGTATATTTATCTATCTCATTCTTATGTATTTCCTAGAGGTTACTACATGAATTTTTTACACCGAGAGGTTTTATTTTATTATACCTATGCAGTATTTCATGGAGTTGAGTGTGTGTGTGTGTGTGTTCACATACAATGGGATAAAGCCTCCCACTTCAGTGATATTCTTACTATGTGCTTGTCTCTAGCCCTTCAACAATTGGGGGTGAACATGTGGTGTCACTCTCTATTTACTGGTGTCCCAAGTAGGGTCCCTCTAGCTTAAGTCATGACATAAAACCCCATGGATTTCTACAAGACCGTAATCTCTATTTAACCCTAGCCATTATAGGAAAGTCTATACCTTTTTACAAATCTCACATCACGACATAGTCCTACTAACCAAGGATCATTTTATGTTATCTCTCACCAAAATAAGGTCCTATATCACTTATCCATACAATGATATCTCAAGCTTATAACATATAGAATAACCCCTATCTATCATACCCTCTATTCAATTAGTATCATCTTGTTTTCACCTTCTTGGTTAGAGCTCAATCTTGATGTGTTGGGTGATCTCCCTTTTGGGAGATTTTTTTGCTCTATTTGTACATGGACCCTGTTTTTTGAGCTCAATCATAAAGTATTTACCCGCTGTATAAATCCAGGTCAATTTTAATCCTTTATTGTGGAAGTTTAGATCATTTATGGATATTTAGGGTGATTTATCTTTTGTCTAAGAATTGCTTATTGTTTTTGAATCATTAATGACCCTTTTTATGAAAATGGTATTCATGATGGATGGTTTCATATTGAGAATTATTTCCTTATTATTAAATTAATTTATCTTATTTTTAATTTTGGTGGATTTAGTTTTAACATGTGAAGCCTCATTTTAATGTAAGTGCATTGATTCTTTATATCTAGTTTTAAATGTATTAAATTTATGTTTTCCTTGGAAATGTGTTGTGTAATAGTTTAAAGAATCAACGTACTTTTAATGAGAAATGTATTGAAAAATTTATTCATTATTTCAATGTTTTGAGAAATATATTATTGATTCTTTCAATGTGTTGATTCTTTTAATGTTTTTATGTATTATTGATTCTTTTAATTTGGTTTGTCTTGTTTTATTCTTTCAATGTATTGATAAATGTATTATTTCTTTCAATATGTTGTTTTCATTAGTCATTGTTTTGATTCTTTGTGTTTTGATGAGAATTAACATACGTTGATTATTTAGTTTTAACATGTGTTGTTTTCCTTGTACGATGATGATATATTTGATGATCTAGTAAAAAAATTAGTGTCATTGTTGTATTGTTCTGGCTACTGGTTCTAGGGATGCAGAACCTATAACTTCTTCTTTTTTATGCATGATATAGCTGAGATCTAAACTGTCTCTATATATAAATTTTTTTTTTTTTTTGCGGTGGTTTAAACAGCCACTATATAATGGTATTTTTCTAGGGTGGCAGTTAAAAATGCCACTAAATATGAAAAAAAATACTCAACAGCAGTTTTATCCATATTAGTGGTGGTTTTTTTGGTAAAAAGTTCAGACTTTACCGGCGGTTAAAAACTACCGCTAGATCCTAGTTATTTTTTTAAGTGAAAGCCACCACTAAAACTAAGAAAACCACCGTGAAATATGTCTTCTATGAAACTTTCTATAAACCACTTCTAAATGGAATAAACTACCTCATTTTGAATGCTAACACCAATTTTAGAAGTGGTTTTTTGAAACCATTGCAGAACCATATAGCGGAAGTTTAAATGGCCGCTACACGCTCAATTTTTTATAGTGTCATGATCACTCAATACTTTGAATATTCCCTTAAAATTTTCCATTTTTCTTTTAAAAGAATATTTTTTCTATAATATTTTAGAAATTTTTATATTTTAAAGAAGTGATTTCAAAGTGAAAAGGGTATTTTCCTCAAGAAATATTTCATGTAATATTTTAAATAAGTTTTCATCAATGACTCAAACCTTTGATATTATAGATCGATTATAAATTCTATATTTATGTCTCTTATAAATATACCTATCTCATTTTCCCTTCCATTAATGAGGTAATTCATTCCTTAAGTTCATCTATAAAATTCCATCTTTAGGAAATTTCCTTTGATTATGACATGAGTCAAGATTATGCAACAAATTTCTTTACTTGGGTAATTCTTATGTTTATACCTTATGATTTATTTTATTTTTATGGAACATAATCATGTATATGTTATGATGGGTGCACCTAGATAGAGATCTAAAGTTTTGGGTAATGTTTTTGGTCTCGTGAGACATGATGTATGGTATTAGGGAGTAAATGTAATTCATTATAGAAATTTTTCCACCATGTAATGTTGTCTTTATATTTATCCTTTACTTATGCTTATGTCATGGTATATATTACTACCACTTTCCTATGTTTTTATGATCTTATGATACCATGTTCTTTATGTTATGCTTCCATGTGATTACTCATGAGCTTTCTCTTTTATGATATCATGTTATGACTCATTATCATGTTTACTTACTCACTAGGATTTATAGATCACCCATTTATTTTATGTATTCCCCAGGTTATCATATTCATTTTTAGGAGCTCAAAGGGTTTTAGTATCTCACTAAGGAGAATAAAAATAAAGATATTGTGTTTTAGTTTCTTGTTGGTGTTTTATATACCTAGTATTCCAAAAACACTAGGACTTGTGATATTTGCAATATAATTGGTGGATGTATATGTTAAAAATAATGTAATAATATGTGTAAAAGTCTTGGTTTACTAGAATTACCTTTTTCATTTGGTCTTTGTAAGGTTCATTAGGGATATACATAAGGGTCATTCCCTTTGTCATTTTTTATGATGACACACCTTAAAGGAAATTCTTAAGATGTATTCCTTAGGTTAATTCATCCAGTTGCATATCACAATTATAATGTTTATGGGATAATGGAGGAGATAATATTTGGGTTGAGTAGGAATATACAGCGGTGTTTTTTGGTGATTTAAATGCATGGATTTTATATTTTTAGTTGATCTAATAATTGACTATGTTCATTCCCTGGGTAGTGCATCATGGTGTCTCTATGGATGATTATTTACAAAGTGTAATGAGTTAGTATTACTTGACATAAAATCACCCTATTTTTTAAAAAGTAAAATATGAGAATTAAATGGGAAACCTTGACTCAAATTTGAAGAAGGTAATCTTATGATATTTTTTGATGTTTCCATAGCTAAAATATGGAAAATATCTCATGAAATAATATAGAATGGATTATATTATGATTGGAGGAGGATTTTCATAATCAAATAATACCCTCATGGATAATTGATGAATATATAATAGGATAGGAATAAAGAAGTGGTAAGTGAGACTGCACATGTAGAAAAATTTATTACACATGAGAGGCTTAAAAATTTTAATATATTTGTTTAGAAAAGAAGAAGAGATAGTGGAATATAATGAAACATCCAGTTCATAGGGAGGATGTAGAGACCCAAAGCTTGACGTACATAGATATTACATTACTTTTTCAGAATACATAATACATAACAAAAACAGACACACAAGGACCTTAATAGTTTGGTGTCTTTGGAAACTTGGAATGTAATCTTCTAATCGTGGTGAAAGATCTTCAACATCTCCCATAAAGATCTTCCACTTTTTGTTTCCTTACCTAAAACCTTTCTTTTAATCCTTGGGGAAAATAAAACATAAAAAGGGTGAGCTCAAATGCTCATTAAGGGTAATCATGGATAAAATAAAACATACCATATACATTTGAACTTAAAAACATGAACATAATGTTTAAACATCAAAATCTTGAGAAACGACTTAAAACATGGAAGTACATAAGGCATAGATCATAATGGAACATAAATCATGATAACATAGAATGGGAATAAAACATGTAATTGTGGCATCCATTAAGCACATGTAATGATTTCCATAGTAGCCAAGGCATTGCTGCCATGACCATCTTAGTGGACAAAGTCTCTTTCTGAATCGAGTTCACTCCCCGTTTCAATCTTGTAATACTGAACCGAATTAACTTACTGTTCCAGCAATGTCTATCTCATGAGATATAAATCTTTACCCAATTCATTGGAGTGAGATATAGGTCCCACCCATCTCATAATGAAATAATTCTTACTTGTGCCACAAAATAAACTTAAAACATTCATCATAACCCAAAGAATAAAATGGGTTTCATAAAGATCATCCCATCATCTCATAATCCATATAAAACAATTGTAAATTTCATCACAAGAAAAGTGAAACAATGTAAATCATAGATAAATTAAACTTGAAACATACACATATGAAATAATTTCATCTTAGATGGAAAATGGTTTTGATAAAACACTTGAAATGAATTCTTGAGGAAAATATCCTTTATTCTTCAAAATCATTCTCTTTTCACAAAATGTCATGAAATTTTAAAATAAAAGGATTTTTTGAAAATAGTCATGAAATCTTTTGGAGGAAGCTTCATGAAAATAAGGCTTTATAAAATCGTAAAAATCCATTCGTGCTGTATAAGTCAAAAAAACATTCTTCTCGTACTTTTGCCAGAAAAGTCAAAAATGTACCTCGTAACGTAAACAAAAGAAAGATTCCTTACATACCATTTAGTAAAAGTCAAAAATGGGTAAAAAGGACTTTAAACATACATGAAAATACTTTTATAAAACCTGTACATGGATGATAACAATAACCCCATTAAATACTTATGTATAAGCAATCTCAGATAAAAATGAGATTGGAAAAGTTATCCCTTACCTTAGGTCTGATATGCTTCATACGTATCCAAAACTCCTGTATAATGATTTAAATAATGTCATTGACTTATTACAGAATCATATTCATTGTTATGATATCATATATGGTTCACTTATGACTTTATATTACCCATTCTTTTGTAAATTCCATGTTAAAAAGTGTTTTGGGTAAAATCGTTTCATTTGTTGTCCGTGTTTTGACTTGTAATTATTCATATGATTACTTAGATCATGATTACTTAATTCCAGAATATAAAAATTATTTATATATAATATATATTCAGAATATACATATATATAATATATAGATAAATGGAAAGAAATACACCGTTCATGGAGACGGTAGGTCGTACGTACGCATGAACGTTGTTTTCGTTTCCTCATTGAATTGAATGAAATTAATTGGATGACATACATATATATATACATAAATCCAATATCCTTATTATTTCATATATTTCATGATTACTTATTATATATACTTTATAATCATTCATGAATGGTTAATCATTGAGAATGAATCTCATCGTGTCGTGGAGACGGTATTCCGTACGTACGCACGAGCGATGATATTGTTCCCATGATCGTTGAATTTTATTGGAGTGTATGTATACTACTACAGAATCAATAATACTTTAAAATAATAATATATAGTTATTTATTTTCACCATTATACCCATACAAGTAAGGTGGTGGTGGAAAATAGATTACACCACGGCATGGAGACGGTATTCCGTACGTACTCACGCGCGGTGATTTCATTTTCCATAGGATGGATAGATGGTGAAATAGGGTTGTTTCATATTTATAATAACATATAAGTATATGAGTGATACTTATGTTATTACTTCATAATGAAACAACTAAATAAGAAGAAGTGGAAGAAGAAATAAAGTTGAAAGAATCGGTAACGGACATTACCTCTTCTTTGAAACGCCTCTTTGAGACCTCCTTTTAGGGAACTAAAATTGGTCTTTGAAGAATACCAGGACCTCTAGGATGTTTCTAGGGAAGTGGAGAAGAGAATTTTTCTGGTTTTGGACAAGATTTAAGGCTCAAAGTGGTGTGAGGAAGAGAGGGAGGAGGTGCCCTCTTATAAGGGAGGAGAGGGGCACCTTTGGGATAACTAAAAATATTATTTTATTATAAAGCCATATTCAGTTTTAAATAGCTCCAAATTGATTTATTTCAAAGATAAGGTGGGTATGGGTCTAAATCCTCTCATCAAATAGAATTTTGAAAAGTTTATTTTACTATTTTAACCTTATCATTTAGATTTAACTTTAAGTTAGATAATTTTACTTTTACCGTGTCTTTTTGTGTTCTTGCACTATAGGGTTAATAAACTTACTATAACAAGCCAAACGAACCCCAAGTTGTTTATTATTAATATATATAACCTTATCTAAGTCTTTTTTCCGAACCTTAGATTTTTAGGAATAAAATAACAATTAATAATATAATATTTGTTTTAGAAACTATTTTATGTCAATTTTGACACTATTTAGAAATTGATTTTTTGTGAAAATCATAACAGAATGATTAGTTAGAAAAAAGTTAATTAAATAAATAATAACATGTCATATTAACCTATAAAATTATTGGAATTCATAAAAAGTCTCAAATTACATTTATTTGGGTATTTATAACATCAATTATGTCAATATTTCATTAATAAGATAATTACTGCATCATCATTGTGTCATAAATAAATTAACTTATTTAATGTCTAAAAATTAAAAATAAAATACCATTATGTAGGAAATCTTTTTATCTTTCTAATGAATATTTATAGTCGAATTTATCTTATGTATAACCCTATACTAAAAATTATTTACTTATTAACCTTTGATTTTAACTATTTTAACCCTTCTTTAAATAAATTAATAATAAATGTCCTAATCTAATCCAAGTGGGCCTAAATGGTCATATTTTATTCCTAAGGTTGTTTTTGGTCGAATTAAACTTATCCAGTAGAATTGGGACATGTGTTAGGGTAATAAGAATATCATTTTTACCCTTAATTACCCTATTTACTTTTAACCGTGGTAAAAAAAAGTAAAAAGTTACTATTCACCAAAAATTATTTTCATCTTATTGAACCACATTTTAGTCCTTGATATTAACCGTGTCTCTCGGATTTTCGAAATTCCACTCACAGAATCGGTAAAATTAAGTTTTATGAAAAATTCAGTTTTTTTAACTACCACTTAGTGGTTTCACTATTCTTCAAAAAAATGAAAGTTTCCAGAAAAATACCAAAAATTATGCCTAAGCTATATTTGATATTATGAATTCAAAAATGATGTCTATTTTACCAAATTCAAAACATATCAGTTACATTAACTAATTTAAAAATTAATTCCCGTCGTCAAAACAAATAGCGTCTTTTTAAGAGATAATAACTATCAAAAGATTGACACGTGTTTATGTCTGGTTTAAATGTGAAATTACATCCAATGACCAACATTGTATTAAATTGTAAAAATATATTCTAAATATACTTTAAAACCACTCAAATTAATAATTTATCACTATTAATTATTTCGATTAAAAAAAGTTGTTTTTAATTAAAATTTAGTAATTTTCACTATTCATCAGAATATGAAAGTTATCTGAAAAGTACCAAAATTTCACCCTAAGCTAATTTCGATATTCTGAATCCAAAAATTAAGTCCATTTTGAAAGATAAAATTTATAAAATTTCAAAAAGTGGGAATTACTATTCATAACAACTAGTTCATAATAATATTATAATAATATCTCGTTTAGTGAAACTCAGTATTGCGTACTACACACGCTATCGAGGAAGGTCGTGATTGTGTGTAATGCAAGGAAAGTCAGGGATGTGTGTTGTGCAAGCTCCTTTTGGTGTAGCATACAACACAAGACATTAATGAAATTAAAAATAATATTTTTCATAAAATCTCGGGGTGTTACATTCTACCCCCCTTAAAATGAATTTCGCCCTCGAAATTCGTCGGGGTTATAAATGGTTTACTACTCGAAAGTTTCTTTAATATAAACCCACATCATAAAAAGGAATACCAAAACTTGGCTTTAAAAAACTAAAGTATGAAATGTAACGGTTACCCAAATTAACTCATCAGTGGGTTTCCACGTAGGAGAACATAGGTGAAAATATGGATATGGAAGAAAAATATAACCATCAAGTTCTGATGGAGAGTGGTAGAGAACATGGCTATGAAAAATCCAACAATCACAAAGTCATAAATTTGTGATGATCTAAGGTACCATCTGATTCATCGGATATAAGAGCACTAGGACAACATTTTTTGTTTTCAAGATCATTTCCCTAAAGTTGATGAAATTGGAATTAGAAGAAATACTTTCTGATTTTGGTACAATCTCACCGTTGGTCGTTCTTTGGATAATTTCCACTTCATCTCTTAAAGA
Organism: Viscum album; assembly: GCA_963277665.1. NCBI lineage: Eukaryota > Viridiplantae > Streptophyta > Magnoliopsida > Santalales > Viscaceae > Viscum > Viscum album. Next base: position 91,740,940 of record OY728154.1, read on the forward strand.
AATGAAGTTGAATTTGTCATTCGTGAAGTGTTAGCAGATCATGTGATAGAATGATGGGTCATTCCATCTGTCTCAAACAAAAGGTTAGAAGAGTTATCAAAAAAATACATAAGTCCATCTATAGTGAGATTAATCATATATGGTTCCTAAAATGGACTTATACTTCATATATCATACTGATTAATATAATAAAACTAGTTTCTACTAAATAGGGACTTCCTGTAGGCCGGTGGTAGGCGATAAAGGCCAGTCGCACTTCGGTTGTGGGTTCGATTCCCACAGCCTTTTCCGATACGATGGGATGTCGCCCATCCTGCAGGTTGTCCTTTTTCTAAAACTACATTACTATAACATCCCATAAATAATATCGAAAAAACTTATATCCTTAAACAATACTAACTTATTTCCAACATAATCCATTCCAATCTTTAGGCTTATCCAAAATACTGTTGTCCAATCTCATATTACAGTGAAAACTATTACCAAAGAGTTCATATAACAAGCATGTTAATACCATCGTTGATCCCCATATATCATGAGATATGTCTTGTTGGTCACATTCCAAACATTCTAAGGCCTTAATCATGTATTCTCTTGAAAAATGAATACCCATTGAATCTTAGTGAAAACATGAGTGCTGTCAAAATTTAACTCTTTCCACATACCAAAACCCCAAAATTCTATATACTCAAACCATGATATAACTATTTCCTTATATCAGTCATGAGCTCATGAATACTATCAAACATTTCATTTTCTCTTTATCCATTCATTATGCGCATATCATCTTTTTTTCCAAAAATATCTCAATCACTTTCCATGGTTACCGGTACCATAAAATTATTGAAAACCGCAATAGACCAATACATAAATATTCCAATATTCCACGATACTATATACAACATTATTTTGGAATCCCATTACATAAACACTTAATAATTCCACCACATCGTTGTCATATTCAACATCGCCAATAGTGATCGCATGTGACTTCCCTTTGTCCTTTGCCTTAGTGGTTTCTCATGTTGATCATCACTAACCCTTGGATTAGGGCATTTATTAGCATAATTCCTCATTTCCTTGCACTTGAAGCATTGAAGTGTTGGTGGTGAGTTCTCTGCAGTATTTTCTTTATTCACATCATTAGAAACCCTTTTTTCCATTACTTCTACACTCAGCTGCTCGATGACCTTCTTTTCCACACTTAAAACATTTTCTAGTCCCCTTAAGACAATCTCCACCATGCTTCTTTCCACACTTTGAGCATAAGGAAACATTCATCTTCTTTTCACCATTATTCTGAGATTTCTCCTTGAACTTCATCTTTCGTTTCTTGTCAAAACTATGAGATGGATAAGTAACACCAACTTCCATTTCTACCTTGATAGCACAACGCACAATTTCTTCATAGCTACTGAAGTCTCTTATAGCTAATTCCCTTCGAAGATTTGGTTTTAAGCCACTGAAGAATCGATCAACTTTACTTTCAGGTTGGATGATAAAGTCAGATGCATACCTTGTAAGCCTTGTAAAATTCACTTCGTATACACCAACAGATTCATCATTCTTTTGCTTTAGTTCAAGAAACTCTTTCTCCATCTTTGTTCTAAGAATACGAGGGAAGTGCTTATTGAAAAATAAGTTCTTGAACTCATCCCATTCCATGGACTCAATTTCATCTCTTGGTCTCGTATTCTTGATAAGATTCCACCATTGATCAGCTTCACCTTCCAAAAGATATACTGCTAAGATGAATTTATCATGTTCAGAACATTGAATAACTGAAAATATCTTTTCAGTGGTACTGATCCATTGTTTAGAAACAAGTGGATCAGAAGACCCACTAAAAGAAGGTGGACGTTGCCTCATGAAGGACTCGATAGAATATTGTTCACTTCTATGCTCATTTGGAAGTCCATAATGATTCATAGCTTGTGCAAGTATAGAAATAAGATTTTGCACTCCATCTCCCATAACATTTGTTTGTTCAGGAGGACAATCATTGCATTGTCCATTGCATTGATCAACACGGTTCCTTCGGGTTCCAGCCATCATCTAAAACCCAAAAAGAATAGTGTGAGAGGCAAAAATCATGCTAGGGAAAACAACATAGTAAATGGGGGGTACCCTCAATATCTAACATCTTAGATTAAATTCTAAGATCATTAGCGCAATTCTAGGACTTTAACCTATACGTATACTTAATCTTAGGTACATCCCTAGACATACCTTAGAAATATCTATAGGGATCTCACTAAAGTTTTTGCATCCTAGTTTCCAAAGGTTAACTAAAACTTTCCTCTGATACCAACTGTAGAGACCCGAAGCTTGACGTACATAGATATTACATTATTTTTTTGAAATACATAATACATAACAAAAACATACACACAAGGACCGTAATAGTTTAGTGTCTTTGGAAACTTGGAACGTAATCTTCTAATCATGGTGAAAGATCTTCAACATCTCCCATAAAGATCTTCCACTTTTTGTTTCCTTACCTAAAACCTTTCTTTTAATCCTGTGGGAAAATAAAACATAAAAAGGGTGAGCTCAAATGCTCAGTAAGGGTAATCATGGATAAAATAAAACATACCATATACATTTTAACTTAGAAACATGAACATAATGTTTAAACATCAAAATATTGAGCAACGACTTAAAACATGGAAGTACATAAGGCATAGATCATAATGGAACATAAATCATGATAACATATCATGGGAATAAAACATGTAATTGTGGAATCCATTAAGCACATGTAATGATTTCCATACCAAGGCATTGCTTCCATCACCATCTTAGTGGACAAAGTCCCTTTCTGAATCGAGTTCACTCCTCGTTTCAGTCCTGTAATACTAAACCGGATTAACTTACCGTTCCATCCATGTCTATCTCATGAGATATAAATCTTTACCCAATGAATTGGAGGGAGATATAGGTCCCACCCATCTCATAATGAAATCATTCTTACTTGTGCCACAAAATAAACTTAAAACATTCATCATAACCCAAAGAATAAAATGGGTTTCATAAACATCATCCCATCATCTCATAATCCATATAAAACAATTGGAAATTTCATCATAAGAAAAGTGAAACTATGTAAATCATAGATAAATTAAACTTGAAACATACACATATGAAATAATGTTATCTTAGATGGAAAACGGTTTTGATAAAACACTTGAAATGAATTCTTGAGGAAAATATCCTTTCTTCTTCAAAATCATTCTCTTTTAACAAAATGTCATGCAATTTTAAAATAAAAGGATTTTGTTGAAAATAGTCATGAAATCTTTTGGAGGAAGCTTCATGAAAATAAGGTTTTATAAAACCGTAAAAATCCATTCATGCTGTATAAGTTAAAAAAAACATTCTTCTCGTACTTTTGCCAGAAAAGTCAAAAAAGTACCTCGTAACGTAAACAAAAGAAAGATTCCTTACATACCATGTAGTAAAAGTCAAAAATGGGTAAAAATGACTTTAAAAATACATGAAAATACTTTTATAAAACCTGGACATGGATGATAACAATAACCCCAGTAAATACTTACGTATAAGCAATCTCAGATAAAAATGAGATTGGAAAAGTTGTCCCTTACCTTAGGTCTGATATGCTTCGTACGTATCCGAACCTCCTGTATAATGATTTAAATAATGTCATTGACTTATTACAGAATCGTATTCATTGTTATGATATCATACATGGTTCACTTATGACTTTATATTACCTGTTCTTTTGTAAATTCCATGTAAAAGAGTGTTTTGGGTAAAATCATTTCATTTGTCGTCCGTGTTTTGACTTGTAATTATTCATATGATTACTTAGATCATGATTACTTAATTCCAGAATATAAAACATGATTTATATATAATATATATTCAGAATATACATATATATAATAGATCGATAAATGGAAAGAAAAACACCATTCATAGAGACAGTAGGTCGTACGTACGCATGAACGTTATTTTCGTTTCCTCATTGAATTGAATGGAATTAATTGGATGACATACATATATATATACATAAATCCAGTATCATTATTATGTCATATATTTCATGATTACTTATTATATATACTTTATAATCATTCATGAATGGTTAATCATTGAGAATGAATCTCATCGTGTTGTGGAGATAGTATTCCGTACGTACGCACGAGCGATGATATCGTTCCCATGATCGTGGAATTTTATTGGAGTGTATGTATACTACTACAAAATCAATAATACTTTACAATAATCATATATAGTTATTTATTTTCACCATTATACCCATCCAAGTAAGGTGGTGGTGGAAAATAGATTACACCACGTCGTGGAGACGGTATTTCGTACGTACGCACGCGCGGTGATTTCGTTTTCCGTAGGATGGATAGATGGTTAAATAGGGTTGTTTCATACATATAATAAAATATAAGTATATTATTTATATTTATGTTATTACTTCATAATGAAACAACTAAATAAGAAGAAGTGGAAGAAGAAATAAAGTCGAAAGAATCGGTAACGGACATTACCTCTTCTTTGAAACGCCTCTTTGAGACCTCCTTTTAGTCCACTAAAATTGGTCTTTGAAGAAGACCAGGACCTCTAGAATGTTTCTAGGGAAGTGGAGAAGAGAATTTGGAAGGTTTTAGCCGAGCTTGAAGGCTCAAAGTGGTGTGATTAAGAGAGGGAGGAGGTGCCCTTTTATAAGGGAGGAGAGGGGCACCTTTGGAATAACTAAAAATATTATTTTATTATAAATCCATATTCAGTTTTAAATAGCTCCAAATTGATTTATTTCAAAGATAAGGTGGGGATGGGTCGAAATCATCTCATCCAATAGAATTTGGACAAGTTTAGTTTACTATTTTAACCTTATCATTTAGATTTAACTTTAAGTTAGATAATTTTACTTTTAGTGTGTCTTTTTGTGTTCTTACACTATAAGGTTAATAAACTTACTATAATAAGCCAAACGAACCCCAAGTTGTTTATTATTAATATATATAACCTTATCTAAGTCTTTTGGCCGAACATTATATTTTTAGGAATAAAATAACAATTAATAATATAATATTTGTTTTAAAAACTATTTTATGTCAATTTTGACACTATTTAGTATTTTTTTTTGTGAAAATCATAACAGAATGATTAGTTCGAACAAAGTTAATTAAATCAATAATAACATGTCATATTAACCTAGAAAATTAGTATAATTCATAAAAAGTCTCAAATTACATTTATTTGGGTATTTATAACATCAATTATGTCAATATTTCATTAATAAGATAATTACTGCATCATCATTGTGTCATAAATAAATTAAATTATTTAATGTCTAAAAATTACAAATAAAATACCATTATGTAGGAAATATTTTTATATTTCTAATGAATATTTATAGTTGAATTTATCTTATGTATAACCCTATATTAAAAATTATTTACTTATTAAACTTTGATTTTAACTATTTTAACCCTTCTTTAAATAAATTAATAATAAATGTCCTAATCTAATCCAAGTGGGCCTAAATGGTCATATTTTATTCCTAAGATTGTTTTTGGTCGAATTACACTTATCCAATAGAATTGGGACATGTGTTAGGGTAATAATAATATCATTTTTACCCTTAATTACCCTATTTACTTTTAATCGTGGTAAAAAAAAGTAAAAAGTTACTATTCACCAAAAATTATTTTCATCTCATTGAATCACATTTTATTCCTTGATATTAACCGTGTCTCTCGGAATTTTGAAATTCCACTCACAGAAGCGGTAAAATTAAGTTTTATGAAAAATTCAGTTTTTTTAACTACCACTTAGTGGTTTCACTATTCATCAAAAAAATGAAAGTTTCCAGAAAAATACCAAAAATTAGGCCTAAGCTATATTTGATATTATGAATTCAAAAATGATGTCTATTTTTTCAAATTCAAAACATATCAGTTACATTAACTAATTTAAAAATTAATTCTCGTCGTCAAAACAAATAGCGTGTTTTTAAGAGATAATAACTATCAAAAGATTGACACTTGTTTATGTCTGGTTTAAATGTGAAATTACATCCAATGAACAACATTGTATTAAATTGTAAAAATATATTCTAAATATACTTTAAAACCACTCAAATTAATAATTTATCACTATTAATTATTTCGATTAAAAAAAGTTCTTTTTAATTAAAATTTAGTAATTTTCACTATTCATCAGAATATGAAAGTTATCCGAAAAGTACCAAAATTTCAACCTAAGATAATTTCGATATTCTGAATCCAAAAATGAAGTCCATTTTGAAAGATAAAATTTATAAAATTTTAAAAAGTGGTAATTACTATTCATAACGGCTAGTTCATAATAATATTATAATAATATCTCGTTTAGTGAAACCAGGTATTGCGTACTACACACACTATCGAGGAAGGTCATGATTGCATGTAATGCAAGGCAAGTCGGGGATGCGTGTTGTGCAAGCTCCTTTTGGTGTATCATACAACACAAGACATTAATGAAATTAAAAATAATATTTTTCATAAAATCTCGGGGTGTTACAGAGGAGGAGGATAGAGAGGATCCACTCATCACTACCATTTCAGGTTTCTAAGAGGATAAGTCTTGAGGAGTATGATTTCTACATTTATATATTCAATAACTAAAGGAGTGAAGCTATGTAATTCAAGTTTGGAATTATCTACATCTAGACAAGAAGTTTTGGTACTATATTTTGTGGAAAACATAGAGTAATTCCTCAAAAAATAGGATATTCTCATCTAATTTAAAGGGGAGAGATAGATAACACGGAATACAATAGAGAATCTATCTAGATTTGAGGTTTTCGGGATTTATGCATACTACACAGATCCTAGAGAGACCTTTAAGTTTATAAAATAAACTTACCTTCCTCAAAGGAATGCATGGAGGATGAGGAGAGAGAGTTCCCCTTAGATGGTCAATGAAACTTTATAAAATCTTGATAAGGTAGTTCACCTTGGGTGATGAGTAACTGAACCCAAGAAATTTAAAAATTAGTGATCCTTAGCATGGAGTGACTATGACTGAACTTATATCCACTAAACTAGTTTATTAGTGGATTCTAGTACACCAAAACAATCTCGTGTGTAAGCTAATTTCATTATACTTTAGTGATAAACCAATTAAAATCCTTATATGTGCATGTTTTACATGCCTACATGTATTTTTATCATTCAGTGAGTTTGTGTGGGAGAGTAATCAAGCAAAAAGTTGAATATCATTCCTACTAACATGAGAACAAGATCCTGAGGAAACATAAATGAGTGAAAGAATAAGTTTTATTTTGAAAATTCCCAGATTCACCCTCACACCCCACCCCCCTTTAGGGTGTCTTGGGTTGTAAAAATAAAGAGGATCTACTGAATATCACAACTAATATATTAGGTTCATGAAGATGAGAAGGCTTTAGGAGTAAAAGTTCTACACTTCCATATCCAGAAACTAAAAAAGAAGCACAGCTAGGTGGTTCTAGTTTGGAATTATCTACATCCAGATAAAAAAAATTATTTTTTTAGAATACATTGAGTGATTTATCATATAAAGAGGATACTCTCATATTTCTTAAAGAAATGAGAGAGAAATGAACATGGAAGACAAGAGATCATCTGTCTAAATTTGAGGATGCAAGGAGTTATGCTTACTGTGTGGATCATGGAGAGATCCTCAAGTCTATATACTAAAATTTCCTTCTCAAAATCAGTGCATGGAGAATAATAAATGTGAGTGACATTTGGATCATCAGGGATACTTTAAAGAATCTTAATATGGCAGTGTGTCTTGGGTGAGGAGTGATTGAACCCAAAAACTTGTAAATGAAGTGATCCTTGGTGTAGAGTAACCATGACCAAACTTTTATCCACTAAACTAATACAGTAGTGTATTTTGGTAAATCGGAACAACACTATGTATATACTCCTTTGATTAGACCTTAGTAGTAAACCAAGTAGAATCCTTGTATGTACATTACTTTAATTACCTACATTTCTATTTGTCATCCAATGAGGTTTTGTGAGATAGTAATCAAGAAACTAGTTAAATATTATTCATGATAACATGAGAAAAAGATCAGGAGGAAATATAAATGAGTTAAAGGGTAAGTTTTATTTGGTAAACACTCTAATTTACCCCCCCCCCTCCTTCTCAGGGTATCATCTCTAAGTGAGTTAAACATCGCATTTATACCAACATAACATGTTATAAACACACAAAACATACTATATTTTTAAAAAACATGTCATAGATGAACAAAAAATAAATATGTATATGTATATGTATAAATATCAAGTGCACAACATTAGGATTAAACATGTAAAACCCCATCCCTTTTTTGATATAAAAATTCTCAATGGAATTTGAATTTTTTAACTGGTGGACTGTTTTTTTGAGAACCAAGATTCATATTGATAATATGAGAGTTCGAGCATCCTGAGATGATTTTTTTTCGATATTGTTTGAGGCCTAAGATCTGACTATGGTGCTTAGGTGAGTCTTGGAAGCTTTGGGTTTTTTTTTGAAAGTTTTTTGAGGATTAATTCAAGGGGCCACTATCACAACCCCCTCCCCAAAAAGTTACCCCTCCTAGACCATAAATGTTAGAAGGAAGATAATGACACTGGAAGCGCACCACTAATAGGTCCCAGGTTGGTGACAAGAACCAAGGGTATAACATACACACATATAGGATGCATTAGCCTCTAAGATATGAGAAATTAGAGAGATAAGATAGAAACCATCAAATAAATCATGTTCATAAAAGAAGAAGAATCAATCCTAATGCATGATATGAATGTAATGACTACAACTGAAAAAACTAAAAAAAATACTAAACTACGCCCTCATTAGTGACCATGAAGCTCCAATAGATCCTGAATAGCTACTTGGACTATAAAATTCTGACTTTATCACCAACCAGCTCCTTCTGACCTGAAAAAAAGTTTATATATATATACGGTGAGCATAACATGTATACTCTATAGGAACCTCCCTACAATCTATCATGAAAAATGTGAAAGAAGCATACAAAATCCCAGTGAGTAAATAAATGAAACAAAATCATCACCTAAATAGGTTTAATATTATTTTCCCATCCTCATCATGGATCACTCACCAATTATTGCATATAATAGATCATATAACATAAAAAAAGTATATTATCATGCTACCACTTCCCCACTTGTTTACAATGTTATCCCAACGTTGCACATTTTGAGCCACCTCTCCCCAAAATCCATCCCAAACACAACTGGGATAAAGTAAGCTAACTCGAAGACACCTTTCCTAAAGTAATATATCATGCACCTTGTCCATCGCATCATCTCACCATCCCATATACATATCTAAATAGTAACTAAGTAGTTTTAGAGAGCCACCATAGCCTCTATGTTTTTTATTATAACTCAAGTCATAACATACCATATACAACATACATATAATAACCATTAGGTACTATATACTGATATACATGTGTGTGAAATAATCACACATCATTACAGCTCTCTGCACACATATATGGGGAAAGACAACCACTATGCATACTAACACATAATATTACCATGATAAGAGATCAAGGTCAAAGGGGGTAGTTAGTCATATATTCCTCACCAACCTGGATATTGGGGAAAACACCCTCCTAAATTCCATTTGGTTTCAGTTACCCTAATAACATGGGTGGGGTAGCATATGAAATCACAAAGAATACATTATATATATAAATCTCACAACCAAATTATGGGAAACTACCTAGCCTTAGACTCGTCTGCTACTAACGCTAAATAGGAATCCCAACTTTCACTGCTAAGGCCTAGCTATCAAAAGTATACAAGTAAATTCATTATCAATAAATCATCCAAGATTTCAGCACAAAAATAATGGGCAAGCTTAACATCAACCTATTCTATTAGTACTAATTACATCCCTAAAACCAGTGCACATAAGAACACATTCGGCATCCCACTCCAACATCATCATCATCATACAATCACCATCCACCACCATCATATCCTCGGTCATCCCCACCCATATTATCACCATATCTAGCACCCCATTCCACCATTAAAGACTCGGGCATCCTCTCCCATCATTTTCATCATAATCGGCATTTTGTACCACCATTACAGCCTCAGGCATCCTCACCCATCATTTTTTAGGGTCTATTAATACTAAGGGAAGTAAAAATTTTCATTTATAACTTTTAAAAAATTCAAAACCACTAAATTACATATTAATTCCCATTAATTTATGCTGAAAATGAATTATAGAATGTTTCGGGAAGGAAAAATAGGTTTTTTAGGATTTAAATACTACCTATACACAACTCATACATATTGTGTAAGGGTAACAAGGTTCTACCCGTATGCGGCTGGTTACCCTTACACAGACTTTTGAAAATCCAGGGTACCCTTACATGAGCTATAGGATCTAGGGTTTACCCTTACATGATCAAGGGACTATCCTTATATAGACGGAAGAATTTCCAGGCTACCCTTATGTAACAAGGTAAAATAGAATGTACTCATACATGAGACATACATGCTATATAAGGGTAATGTAACTTTACCCTTATGAAAATTTTACCCTTATGCAACTTACTACCCTTATGTAACTATCAGATTACCCCTATGTGGGTACTGGAAATATGGGATGACCCTTATGTGAGCTGAAGAAGCTCAACTTACCATTACACAGCGGTGGACTTACCCTTATGCAGGGAATAATCTACCTTTATGCAGTGCATAGGTGATTGGTTAAACTTTACGCATGGTTTAAAAACCATGCCTTAACCTTATGTAGATTATAGAAAAATATCATTACCTTTACGCAACTCCAAAATCACATGTAAGGGTAAGTATTTTCTTGAAAATATTACATTTTTAATTAAACTAATTAATAAATGGTTTATTATTACTTTAAAAATTCTAAAACACTTTCAAAAATTATAGAATCATTTTAAAACTTCAAAATTAATTTCCAAATAAACTTTTAACACTTTGAACATACTTCCTTAACTTATAAAATCACTTAAAAATAAATTTATAAATTAAAAAATCATTCCAAAACAACTTCTAAAATTTATGAAACCGCTTTCATGCCATCGAAAACCCCAAAATTAAAAAGGAATTCTCAGAAATATTTTGGACCTTTATATTAGATACATATCAAAAAATTATCATCCTTGATAATTAAAACAAATCACTACTACAAAACAGGCCTTTAACGGTGCTAAAAATATAATTTATCTATGCTAGAGAAACATTGACTGCCAAAGCGTGATTAAAAGCCCTAGGCTTTTATCATTTATTTTAGAAGTGATGATAAAGGAACCCTTTAGCAGTAAATTTAGTAGCACTAATAAAGGGGAATACTATAGTGTTCTATAACAAGACATTGCAGCAACAGTGTAGTGTGTTGTAACAGCACATTGTACCACCAGAAACATCATCAAAAAATATAAAAATATAGTACCAATACATAATTTAAATGAAATAAAATTTAAAACACAAATAAAATAAAAATATATATTATATAAATTTCAAAAATTGATTTATAAAATTACATGAGTAAGTACAAATTATTACATACATTCAAAAATATCAATTCTCCTTTGTCTTTTTCCCCTAACCCCGACACATGCTATTTTTTAAAAAAACCACCCCTAATTAATCAAAAGAATAAAATTGTATAATAAAACAATTATTATGTTAGTAATAATATAAATAAACAAATTAAACAAAAAAAGTTTAATTTTAAACTAAACTTTGAGTCATACCAGGAACACTATGTATCGGATTGGGTTGTGGTTGATTCTTTCATGTCACACCATTTCTTATTCATCTACATGAATCATCTCTATTAAAATTAACTAAATAATCATAATATAAAAATAATGAGAAAATTAATTAAGTAATAGTATTTATAATTATGAGAAAACAATATAGTCTTATTTTCTCGGTTTTGGCGATGTGATGTGTGTTTTAAACTAAAATGACACTTATTAACTAAAAAGATGCACTTAGAGTCATACCAGTCACAACATGTGTAATATTGAGATATGAATAATTTCTACACATCTCAAATGACTTATAAATCATTTTACTAAAGTATCAAAACAATATGAATGTGTTTTCTTAGTTTTGAGTATATTACTTTTCTTTTTTACAAAAATTTCATTTTAAAATGGAAACACACACTTTGAATCATATCGGTCACATCGTGTGTCATTTTGACGTGATACTAATTCTTATATGTCACAAATGAATTATGAATCATTTTAATAAATTATCAAGAAAATATGAGTGCATTTTCTCAGTTTTTAGGGAGTGGTACTTTTTGAAATAAAATGTCAATTTTAAACTGATAATAGGCACTTTGAGTTATAATGGGAACATTGTGTATATGATTGAGGTTAGAGTGATTCTTCAATGTCATAAGTGACTTATGCATTGTTTTCCTAAATTATTAATACAATCCAAATGAGTTTTATTGGTTTTGAGTATGTTAGTTGTCTTTTTTACTAAAATTAATGTCAATTTTAAATAAAAGATGCACTTGGATTCATACTGGTCACACCATGCATCAGATTGAGGTTAGGTTGATTCCTATATGTCTCAAATTACTTATGGATCATTTTCTTAAAGTATCAAAACAATATAAATGTGTTTTATCTATTTTGAGTATGTCACTTTTCTTTTTTATAAAAAATTCATTTTAAACTCAAAACATGCACTTTCAGTCATACTGATCACATCATATTTCAATTTGACATGAGACTAATTCATATATGTCATAAATGACTTATGAATCATTTTCCTAAATTATCAAGAAAATCTGAGTGTGTTTTCTTGGTTTTTAGTGAATGATATTTTTTGAACTAAAATTTCAACTTTAAACTAATAACAGATAATTCGAGTCATACGGGGAACATCATATATAATATTGATGATTGTATTATTCCTGAATTTAAAAAAATGACTTATGGATTTTTTTTACTAAAGTATCAAAACAATCCTAATGCATTTGATCAGTTTTGAGTATGCCAGTTGTCTTTTTTACTAGAATTAATATCAATTTTAGATATGAAAAAAAGACACATTTGGATTCATACCAGTCACACCATGTTTCATATTGAGGTTTGGCTGATTCTTACACATCTAAAATGACTTATTTATCATTTTCATAAAGTATCAAAATAATCTGAATGTTTTTTCAAAGTTTTGAGTATGTCACTTGTATTTTTTACTAAAATGTCATTTTAAACTAGAAACACACACTTTGAGTCATGCTGGTCACATCATGTGTCGGTTTAATGTGATATTTATTCATAAACATCAAAAATGAATTATTAATTGCTTTCCTAAATCATCAAAACAATATGAGCATGCTTTCTTAATTTTAAGTGAGTGGCACTTTTTGAACTAAAATGTCAATTTTAACCTAATAATGGACACTTTAAGTCACACTGGGTGCATCGTGTGTATGATTGAGGTGTGGTTGATTACTACATGTTAAAAAGGACTTATGGATCATTTTCCTAAAGTATAAAAACAATATGAATGCATTTTCTCAATTTTGAGTATGTCAGTTGTCTCTTTTACTAAAATTAATGTCAATTTTAAATAAAAAGATGCACTTAGAGTCATATTGGTCACACCATGTGTTGTATTGAGGTGAGTATAATTCCTAAACATATAAAATGAATTATGTATCTTTTTACTAAAGTATAAAAATAATAAGAATGTTTTTTCTCAATTTTCATTATTTTACTTGTCTTTTTTACTAAAATATTATTTTAAACTGGAAACACACACATTGATTCATACCAGTCACATCATATATCGGTTTGACATGAGACTAATTTTTACATGTCAAATATGAATTATTAATTCTTTTCCAAAATTATCAACACAATCCAAGCTAGTTTGATCAGTTTTTATTGATTAACACTTTTTGAACTAAAATGTCAATTTTAAAATGAAAACAGATACTTTGAGTCATACCAGGAATATCGTGTATCTTATTGAGATTAATATGATTCCTACATGTCAAAAATGACTTATGGATAATTTTCATAAAGTATCAAAATAATATGAATGCATTTTCTCAATTTTGAGTCTGACAGTTGTCTTTTTTACTAAAAGTAAAATCATTTTTAAATAAAAAGATTCACTTTGAGTCATACCGGACACATTGTGTGTTTTATTGAGGTGAGGATGATTAATACATGTATAAAATAACTTAGGTATTATTTTCCTAAAGTATAAAAACAATAATAATGCATTTTCTTGATTTTTAGTACATCACTTGTCTATTTTACTATAATGTCATTTTAAACAGGAAACACACACTTTGAGTCATACCAATCATATCATGTATTGTTTTAACATGATACTAATTGCTACACATCACAAATGACTTTTGAATAGTTTTCCTGAATTATCAAGACAATTCAGGAAATTTTTTTCTTGGTTTTCATTTAGTGATATTTTTTGAACTAAAATGTCAATTCTAAACTGATAACAAAAACTTTGAGTTATACCGAGAACATTGTGTATCATATTGAGGTTAATATAATTCCTACACATCAAAAATGACTTATAAATCATTTTAATAAAGTATCAAAATAATACAAATGTGTTTTCTCAATTTTGAGTATGTTAGTTGTCTTTTTTACTAAAATTAATTTCAAATTTAAATAAAAAGACAAACTTGGAGTCATATCGGCCACACCATGTATTATATTGAGGTGAGGATGATTCTTGAACATATTAAATAACTTATGGAACATTCTCATAAAGTATCAAAATAATATGAATGTGTTTTCTCAGTTTTGAGTACATCACTTTTATTTTTTATTAAAATGTCATTTTAAACTAAAAACAGACACTTTGAGTCATAACGGTTATATCTTATGTCAATTTGATGTGACAATGATTCATACACATCATAAATGACTTATCAATCATTTTCATAAATTATCAATACAATCCAAGTGCATTTTCTTAGTCATCAATGAGTGGCACTTTTTGAACAAAAATATCAATTTTAAATTGATAGCGAACACTTTGATCCATACTAGGAACATCATGTATCAGATTGAGGTGCAGCCGATTCCTACATGTCAAAAATGACTTATAGATCATTTTACTAAAGTATTAAGACAATATGAATGTTTTTTCTTAGATTTAAGGATATTGGTTGTCATTTTACTAAAATTACTATCAATTTTAAATATAAAGACACACTTTGATTCATACCAGTCACAACGTGTGTCGGATTGAGGCGAGGTTGATTCCTAAACATCCCAAAGTATCAAAACAATCTGAAATTACAATTTTATCATGCTTTATATTGTCTTTATTTGTTTAACTACCAACAATTCATATTGAGTTGATGTTATTAGCTGAAAAATATCTTTCGGCTAAGAACATTGACTCAATATATAGTGTTGTAACTTACACAAAGAAAGATAATGGAAATTGTGGTAAAATTAGAATAAAAAAACATTTTATCTCTTTTTTGGATTATTGTAGATAGTTTAAAGAAAAATATTAATTCCCAAAAGATCTGTGAAAAAAATAAGTATTAGATAAATATGATAAGGAAATTAATTTACAAATAGTAGATAAAATGATGATAAAACTAATTAAATAAGTAGTAGTGATTCACCTATTCATGATGGTTGTATATATTCATGATATATTTCCTTTTTTTCATTATCTCATTTGTAGCCTCAAATTCCAATCTCTCACGAGCATAAGAATCTTTGAATAAACCACCCCAACTCAAACAAAAAAATCCACCTTTATAAGAAAAAAAAAATCTTATGTCAATAATAAAAAAAACATAAATGTTAAATTATACATTGATTCTATAAAAAATTATTTTACAATGAAAACATCAAGATTACCTATGTGACTGAGCAGATGCAGTGTCATTGCTCTTCCTACAAAGGCAGTGGAGGGATCCTGAAGGAAAGTTATAAATTCCAACACTATATGGGTGAAAAGGTTTTGAAGTAGAATAAGTATGTGGAAGTTTTAGTGTAGAAAGGGATGAAATATGTATATAAATATTCTAAAATAAATAAAATCTATAATAAATAATGAAAAATAAATCAATATTTCATTATATAATTTTTTGATAAAATAGAGAAAGTATATCATAACATTACTTTTACATCTTCCCAAATGGTTTATTTAATTATATTCTTTTCTTCCATGGGATTGGTAACATCGTCATATGAATAATACATTTCCCACATGAGTATTCAAACATTTAATTTAGATTTTGTTAATGTAGTAGAGAACATATAATATTGTGAGGAAAAATATAGTAAATTAAAAAACACTTTTACTATATCATTGAACTCTTTTTTTTAGGTTTCATGGATTTGGATCCTCAATTAAGAATCAAAATCCCCTATCTATGGTCATAGTAAAAATGACAGGAAATTAACTTACAAATAGTAGATAAAATGATGAAAAAAATAATAAAATAAGTAGTAAGAATTCAAATTTTCATAATGGTTGTATACATTATTGACCCATTTCCATTATCTTAGTTGCAACCTTGAATTCCAATCTCTCACAAGAATGAGAAGCTTCGAACAAACTACCCCAACTCGAAAAAAATAATTCATGTGTATAAGAAAACAATTTTTATATGAGTAATAATAAAAATAAATAAATTAGACATAAATATTAAAAAATAAATTAATTATATGGAAAATTATTTTACTATGAAAACATAAATATTACATATATTATTAAGCAGAGGAAGCACTATTTATCTTCCTGTAAACGTGGTGGAGGAAACTTGAAGAAAAGTGATAAATTCCAACACTGTAGGGGTGAAAAAATTTTGAGGGAGAATAAGTATGTGGAAATTTTGGTATAGAAAGGCATGAAATATGGACAAAAATATTCTAAAATAAACAAACTCTGTAATTAATAATGAAAATTAAATCTATATTTCGTTATATAATTTTTTGGTAAAATAGAAAATTTATATAGTAAAATTACCTTCTTATGTGGTCGGAGGTCGTCACCACCCTCAAAATTTCATTTATTAACATACACTAGCACAGTGGTTTAGGGTCGATCCACAGAGAAGGCAGGTGAGTGAAAAAGGAGAGCATTGATGACTCAATAGGTCACTAATGGCTCTTGTCTGCCTCACTAGTAGACTAAATACAAAATTTAATGAATAAATAATTAAAATACATACTTAGGATTAAATAATTAATGTTTTAAAACTCTTAATTAACTAATTAATTAACTAAGTGAATACTTAAAGTTAAAATTTCACTATTTTATTTAACTTAAAATCAAATTCTTAACTTAACTAATTAGCAGGATGATCAAACGTATTAATTGATGAAGTTAATTTATTTTAATAATTATAAATTAAAGGATAAAATATTAAAATAAATTTTAAGTTAATTAGATAGAAATGTGATGATTAAATAATTGTTAAAATAGATGTTAATTTAATAAAAAGTCAAGAATATTTTAATTAACCAAACTAATTAAGAAATAAATGAATTAGAAGAGTAAATTAAGATTAAAATAATTGATTTAAAGACTAAAAATACACAATTAATTGTAAAAATTGATTAATTAACAAATTTAATTATAAAAAATACAAAAGTACAATTATTTAGTAAAAAGTGCTTAAATAATAAATTGAATCATTAAAAATTATATAAAAAGATGTGGCAAAACTATGTAAAAATAGAGATATATAAAATTCCCCCACACTTAAGCATTGTTTGTCCTCAAACAATTTCTTGCTTTGCTATCTTGAAAAACAGATTTTATTATTTATGATTCAGCTCAAACTGTAACATATCCAGCACTTAAGAAAAGAGAACAGAATGTGAAAATAGGCTTTTGAAAAGATGTTTTCAAATCAAGTCTTACCTTGAACAAGTACTCAAAGGGTAATCAAGATAGCAAAGATTCATCAATAAAGAAAATTTCATGCCTCATATGCGACTCTGCTTAGTGATAATTTCAATTCAAGCCTATGTTCTAAGCTCAAGAGTGACAACAGGTAAAAATTCAGTGGAGTTAAGAATTTAACAGTAGAAAATATGTATAATGACTCTTTTCTAAGTTCCAAAAATAATTAATTTTTTTTTGTGAATCATCTTAATGAAACAACCTAAATGATTTCTATATAAACCAAATGATCCTTTCTTCTTCTGTCATTCATCATTCCCCTCACCTTAATGTACTCATTTTTGACCCTAGGCACTTTATTTTATTTTTCCCAAACCATGTATCATGTGTTAAGCACTGTGTAATGCACTTATTCAAGGTGTACAGAGGGCTTATAGTAAACAGAAATTCACCTAGCATCTAGGGTCTCAGAGATTCACCGTGGGATCCCAGATGCCCAAACTACTCCAGTTTTAAAATATTTATAACAAAAATCATTTAAATTGGCTCATTAATGTAATTACTTTATTAAATAAAAAAAAAGTGTGTCCCCTAAGATCAATTCAAACTTCCAGTTCCAAGGGTTATGATCATAACTCCATTAAAAGGTTACCCATATCACTCTCAAAAGTAGTTCCTAAACCAAGATCTCATAAAACCACTAAACAAGACCACTCAGCAATCATCCAACCTCAATAACTTTAGATTCAAAACAAATCTTAACTACCAGTAAGGTATTTCTCCTAAGGAAAGACCCATTTGAGAAACAGTGTAAAGCCTAAAATTAAGAAAAAAAATGAAAAATTTTAACCATTTTTTACAAAATGTTTGAAGTTGTAGTGGGAATTGATGGGCGTTCAATTAAACACAGTTCATCATAGTCAAGAATTGACCCCCTCCCCCACACTTAAAACCCAACTTTTTTCCCCAAAGTGGACTTCTAAGGTGGAGAAGAACAATTTAACAGTTAAAGTTCAAAACAGCCTTTTAATTAAGTATATTTATGACATGTATAAAGGGTCACTTTGAAGTTCAAGAAGTATTGTTCTCCACAATGAATAACTTTATAGTAGGTTCTAAATCAAGTTCATGTATTATCATTTAAACATGAGAGGTGTAAGTTCACTATGTATAAGGTGTAAGAATTTTAATACATTGAGTTCAAAAATATGTTCAATAGAGAAAAAGAATAAATGATAAAACACCCCAACCTAAAGTAGATTCAATACAAAAATTTTCAGCCTACATGTACCCCTCACACTTAATTTCAAGCAGTGAGAAGATTTTAATAATAATGAAATTCAGTTTTTAGCAGTGAAGTACATGCAGAATTTTTATTTACACAGTGACATACAGCAAACTTTCATTCCAATACAAGCATAATTTTTTAAAGCAGCAACATATAAAGCATAATTTTTCATGCAAAACATGTAGTAGATTTTTTTTCTAAAGCATTAAGGAGAAGAGAAATGAAACAAAATTTAACAGTAAGGTAATTCCCTGACTTAAAGTTTTTTCATTAATCTTTCAATGTGGGAATTCTACTCCTTAGATGTCACTAGCAGCAGCATCCTAAAAACACAGATCATGTAAACCAGGAACATAAATCCAGAAGAGATGGAGAATATAGAAGACAACACAGCAGCACTTTATTCAAAGTAAAACAAGAACAAAAACAAAAGTAAAAAACAAAAGAAAAAACATGGGTTGACTCCCATGAAGCACTGAATTTAAAGTCTTCAGTTAGACTTCATTTAATCACATTTTTTGTTCTATTTATTAACACAACAAAAACCATGGGTTGCCTCCCATGCAGTGCTAGATTTAAAGTCCCCAGTAGGACTCACCTAGCAACTAACCATAGTCACTAGGTGGATGTGGTTTCCTTAATAAGAACCCCCACATGTGTTTGACCCAAATATTTTTAACAAAATAATGAATTATGTGGGCATCAAAACTTAACATAACAGAAACTAAACTCTCATAGCCTGAAATAACCACTAAGAGACACCCCATGACATTCGTAAGCATAGTGTTGTGCACTTTCAGGTTAAGTTCAAATTTTTCAAGATTTGAATTCACATTATGGAACAACACTAAATTAGGTGATTCAAAGGGTAAGAACTTATTCTCATGGCTATATCTCTCAACTTCATCATTAACATATTCAAATTCAAGGCTGCTCATGGGTGAATACTGAATAGTAGGCTTAAGAGGGGATTCAACAGAGTGATGGACAGGATCATGTATAATGGAAATCAAGTTTAATTCCCCCTCTAGACTACTATCAATATCATGAGAAGGTTCATCACCCTTCATAGTTGAGGTTGAAAGTGATAGATAGGGAAGATAATTTATTTTATCACAAAAAAAATCAGGTCTAATAATGTTGTAAATCTCTTCCAAAAGATCATAATTTGTTAACTTAAAATCAACATCAATTGCTTCAAACAAATCAGTTTTTCTTAACTCAAGTGTGTGTTCAACCTTTACTTATAATTCATGTTCAAAAGGCTCACTTTCCAAAAGAAAGTCTGTAGTGTGTTCCAAAAAGTTCAAATTAGGGGGAGTAAGGTTCAATTCAGCATCAATAAATTGAAATTTCATATTGTTCAAATTCAAATAGTTTTCCCCAGAAATGATAACACTACTTTCCATTTCAGTGCACAAGGTTTCAGAAAAGTGACTAATATGAGAATAGGGAAATAAAAAATCATCAGTTAGTATTTCTTCAAATATCATTCCCTTTTCCTCAGTATCCAACAAAAATTTAGAAATTATTGGGTTTATAGGTTCAAAACATGGTAGAGAAGTGTTCAATTAAGGTTCAAAAACTTCAGATTCTTTAACTTCCAGCTTAAGGTTCTCTTCTAGAGTGTTCCCAAAATTATATTCAGACTCATTGTTAACAAAATCAAAAAAATTGGGTAAATAGTTTTTAACATTCAAATTTTCATTCTCAAAAATCTCTTCTACCTGAGTGACTTCATTCTCAAAATTTCTAAAACGGTGATTTTTCTCGAAAGAAGGGATGATGAAAATAACTAGGAAATCTTTTTCAATCTATTTTAATTCATCTTCAAAATTGTCTAACTCATCGTCATTAAAGCTCTTTATTGGATTTTCAGTGTTGTGTTCTTTGTTTAATGAGTTAGTAATTTCAGGATTTGGTTCAACAGTTTCATATTCTTCAAAGTAAATGGTTTTTTGCTCAGTTTCATATTCACTTTCCTCTTCAATTTGATTTTCAAATATTTTATAAACATTTTCTTTTTATTTTTCTTCAAATTTTTATTATTCCATGAACCTTTTTTATAACTCTAAAAGCATGTTTTCTAATCTTTTCATTTTTTTATCTTGCTCTTGAGAATCTATAAGTTGAATTTCATGGGTTTTTGTTAACCAAGTGTTCAATAGTTCTACCCTAACATCCAATTTAGAATAAATTAGGTCAATTTTAGCTAGGGTGTCAGGATTTGACACACAGTGTTCAACATCTTCAATGTAAACAACTTTTTGAGGCTGGTTATAGACACACTGTCAGGCAGTGTTCCCATAACAGTCACAATATACAAAGTGAGGCCCAAATTGATTCAAGTTCTCATGAACTTACATTTTTTTAATAAATTTTCATATTAAAATACACATAATCGAAGTCAAGTAGAATTTAAATAAGAAATACAAGAAGCATATGCTCACAGTTTTTTTAGAAGATTTTTTTAGAAGATTTTTTTTATGTTTTTTTTATTTTATTTTTTTTAATTTTCTAGAACTTAGAACACTCAACACGTGCCTTCCCCGGTAACGGTGCCAAATTTTTGATGTGGTTATAGGTCGTCACATCCCTCAAAATTTCATTTATTAACCTATACTAGCATAGTGGTGCAGGGTCGATCCACAGAGAAGGTAGGTGAGTGAAAAGGGAGAGCATCGGTGACTCAATAGGTCACTGATGGCTCTTGTCTGCCTCACCAGTAGACTAAATAAAAAATTTAATGAATAAATAATTAAACTGCATACTTAAGATTAAATAATTAATGTCTTAAAACTCTTAATTAATTAATTAAATAACTAATTGAATACTTAAATTTAAAATTTCACTATTTTATTTAACTTAAACTCAAATTCTTAACTTAATTAATTAGAAGGATGATTAAAGGTATTAATTAATGAAGTTAATTTATTTTAATAAATATAAATTAAAATATAAAATATTAAAATAAAGTCTAAGTTAATTAGATAGAAATATGATGATTAAATAATTATTTAAAATAGATGTTAATTTATTAAAAAGTCAAGAATATTTTAATTAACCAAACTAATTAAGAAATAAATGAATCAGAAGAGTAAAGTAAGATTAAAATAATTGATTTAAAGACTAAAAATACACAATTAATTGTAAAAAATGATTAATTAGTAAATTTAATTATAAAAAATACAAAAGTACAATTATTTAGTAAAAAGTGCTTAAATAATTAATTTAATCATTAAAAATTATGTAAAAAGATGTGGAAAAAGTATGTAAAAATAGAGCCACATCACCTTTACATCTTCCTAAAGGTTTTCCTTCATTATAGTATGTTCTTCCATAGGATTAGTAACATCATCATGTGTAGAATAAATTGTTTGCATGAGTAGTCAAAAATTTAATTTAGATTATGTTAATTAAGTAGAGAATAGTTAATATTATGAGGAAAATAATGTTATATTAAAAGACACTTTTACCTTCTCATTGAACTCTATTTATTTTTTTTAAAGGTTTTAGGTATTTGGATCCTCTATCGAGAATCCAAATCCCCTCTTTGTGGTCCCCTCTAACGTACAAGACATTTTCTACATTGGAACCAGCATGAACTGATTTTTATCTCTCAATCAAAGGGTTATACTTGATTGAATTTTCATCTAACTCGATAGTTTTTTTAGTTTCCAGTAGGACAATCGACCAATTTGTTTTTGCTAGATCTAAGACATAAAATACTTTCACTATTTGTGATTCCATTATGAATAGATCATCTTTTCCCCTTCCATACTGAAATTCACCTTCATGAATCCCATTTCATCAACTTTCACTACACTCCTATTTTCAACCCATTAGAAATGGAAAATCAGCACTTGAAATGATGTATAATACAACTCATATATCTATTCGGTAATTCCAAAATATGACATATTTTTATAAATTGTATTTATATCCATAGAACCATATATGTGAATCACTTATTCCATAAGTGTAACTCCATTATTTTTCATCATAGTGAATTCATCGTGTTTTTTTTATATAATGTATAACCATTGATTTAAAAAACCAGTGTAAGATATAATATTTGCATCCAGTCCCCTGGTTGGCCATCAAATTTTTTCAGCGATTGAATTCATATTTTTAGATAACTATTTATAAATTTGATCATGGAACCATCCTATAAACTATTGATTATGTGTATTTGATATCCATTATTCATCCCTTGATGGATTCAAATCTATAATAATTACTTTGTGGGATTTAATGTATGGATCAACATCTTCACTATTATGTAAAATGTAAAGGTTATCTTGCTCCTACTCTATGAAGGTAATTGTAACAACATCTCTTCCAAAAATCCCTTCGCCCATAAGGTGTCCTCTATAATAAGACTTTTGGAGGCCGATGTTGTTAACATCTGACATGTAATCGATACATAATTCAAAAACTTCTTCAAAAATATATTACTTTGCAATACAACCTTATGGATGACTTTGATTCTTGATATACCCTTTCAAAATATTCATATACCATTCAATGGGGCACATCTATCTATAATAGACAGGACCATGTATTTGAACCTCTCTAACCAAATGAACCATCAAGTGGACCATTATATCAAACAATTATGGTGGGAATAACATCTCTAATTCACATGATATGACTGAAACATCCTTATTAATGATTGGAAACTTCTTTGGGTCTATAAATTTACTACATATGGCTTTGAAAAAGAATAAGGGTTTGGTAAATATATGTCATACATTTTGTTGGAAAAATGAAATGGAAAGAAATAGGCATCAAATCTTGCATCAAAACATGATAGTCATTTGATTTTAGTCCTTGTAACTTAAAATTACTCATTAATATGACATTCTTTATATTTTATGAATACCCCTCTAGAAATTTTACACTATTAAGGAAAAGGTAAAATTGAATTTTTTTTTCCTGTATGGATAGAGTGTAAGCTGTTGGAGGAAGAAAAGTCTCTCCTTTACCCTTCATCGGTGCTAAATATTCCCTTATCCACATGTCAATCATGTAAAACCTAGCCTTGGTGTATTCTTTCATTTTTATAAGAATATTTAGTAACGTGCCAATAACACTATCAAATACATTTTTTTATACATGCATGATATCAAGAAAATTTCTGACATATGAACAATTCTAATACATTAATTCAAAGAAAATTGATCTCTTCTTCCAACTTGATTTTTTAAGGTTTTTCAAAAATGTTTTACCGAAAACAATGTCAATATCTTTTAAATTATCAAAAAGTTGATCACCTGTTAGTGAAAATGGTGTTGTACCTTATTTAATATTCCCATAGAATGTTGTTATCCAGGATCAATATTTATGTTGTCAAGGTAAAAATTTCTAATATCCTAAAAATACACTCTTCAAGTGATGTTTCAACTAATCTAACTGAGTGTAGACTTCACAAATGGGACACCCCAACATTCCTTTAATTCTATAGCATGATAAATTTCCATAAATAGGAAATTCATTTATCATCCCATACAATAGGGCCCTAAATGTGAATTCTTCACTTCTATGAGCATCATACATTGTAACACTTGTATCCCATGTCAATTTCAGATCTTTTATAAATGAAGCCAAATGGACATCAATATCATTACTGGGATTCTTTGTTCTAGATATAAGCATAGACAACATAATGTATTTGTGCTTTATGCATAACCATGGCAGTAAGTTATAATTTACCAACATGATAGGTCATGTACTATGAGTAATACTCTATACAACAAAAGGATTGATTCCATCTGTAGATAACACAAGACAAAATTTTCTTGACACATTTCTTAATTTGCGATACTCGTAATCAAATTTCATCAACTAAGGAGAATCTGCTAAATGAGGTAGGTTCCCATTTTTAATTCTTGTATCTATATTCCATGTCAATTTTCTCGTAGTTTCTTGACATCCATATAGTATTCTAAACCATGGAATGATAGGAAAGTACCATACATATTTATAAAGACTTGATTTATTTTTCTTGTATCAATCCACACCAAACTTAGGGAATTTTTTGAGTGATTTATGCTCCTTGAGAAATAATATTCAATAATTTGGAAAAGAATTTATTTTTTAGATATCATATCCATTGAATATAGCATTTTTTATCATTATATATTAGAAATGGAAGTTAATTTTCTTCTGGCAGCATATCATTCAAGAGATTAAGTAGTTCTGTAAAGTAGGTGTCACTCCAACCACTTCCAGTTTTTAAATTATATAACTTCAATACAGCTGAAAATGTTATGTATCAACCAGTATACAATGGTCTCTTAGCATAGCTATTTAACTTCTCAAACAAATTTGGACAATCACTAAGGTCATTTTCAATTTTCATTATAATTTTTTCCATGTGATCTCCATCATCATTTACATTGGTATTCATATCAAATGATCCATGAACTACAATATCATCCCAATCGGTGTACACATTCAGTTTTTTTCCATGTTTAGTCCAACATTTATAACTCTGGTCTATTCCTTGAAAAATTAAATGTTCTTCCAACTCTTCTGGACTAATTTTTCTTGAATAACAACAATGTAAACAAGGAAAAGGGATTTGATAAGGGTCATATGCATGCTCTATTACAAACTTGATGAACTCTTTAACTTCATCTTCATACTCTTTTGTCAAACGACTAGTGTGTGTCCATTTTTGATTCATATCCATCCTATTAGGTTCATAAAATATTCAATTTGTATAATAAATAAATACACATAAGATATTCATTATCAAAGGTGATAGTTATAGATAATTATAATAAGGGGAACCCAACATTAGATTGTTTCAAATAATTTCAGTATAATTTTAATGAAAGGGGTAATTGAATTTAAAAATAATAATTACTCCACTATGGTAGGTTTTATCCAGTGAATTCTTCCAAAGGTAAAAGTTATAGAAAACTGTCATCCTCATCAGATTCATCTCCCGAACAATTATTATTGTATTTTGTTTCTTAAGACTCATCCCTCATCTATTTTGGACATCCACCTATGTTTCTTTAACTACTCTAACCAAAATTCATCCCATAATGGGTATTGGTGATCATTTTGGATGACTACTACTTAGCATAGTTCAAGCAATATAGAAGAGATAGGTGATGAGTCTCAAATAAAAAATTTAAATAATAATTTGTTGGGATATGAATTTTATGAGGATGAAATTAAACCTTTATTATCTTAAATAATGGGGGTGATTAGCATTTTATCAGAGTTTCTATTCCTAAAAGAACTAAAACTAAAACTAAAAATAAATAAATAAGTTTTTTTCCTATGGAAAATAATAATAAATCATATAGAATAATTCACATATAATCTAATTTCATTTTCGAATATAGAGTTTTATACGTTTTTAAGAATAAATTTTATAAAGATAATTAAAATTAAATTATTCCTCATAGAAATAGATTGAGTGTTTCATCTAGTTAATATATAATGACAGAGAATAAAGATGACTCTTGAGTTGGACCTAAATAGAGTACAAGACCTAAAAAGAAGAAATATCCATATCATGAATTTATATATTTAAATTACTTTATTTTTCTTATTGATGGAGATTAGTATAATAATATTTTTAAAAAATATCTTATAGGGATAACCATAGATGATGATATCAAGTTATGTAAAGAAAAATTTTCTTCAAAATATGTTGTGTTCTGGAAAGAATCAATTAATGATGAAATAGATTCTATTATGAGAAATAATACATGCATTTTTATAAAAAATTCTAAAATATTCAAATCATTTTGGTTGTAAATGTGTATTTAGAAGCACGTATGACTCCAATGATAAAATTCAAGTTTTTAAAGCTATATTATTAATCAAATATTTCAAAAAAATGAAATGGATTGGTTATTTTGATACTTATACTCATTCGGTTCAAATTATAAGAATAAAGATATTATTTTCCATTAAATTAAATAAATAATTTGTGTGTTCATTAAACGTATGTTAAACTATATTTTTTCAATATAATTTAAATAAATAAATTTTTATGGAATAATATGAAGATTCTCAAACTTATTTTATGAAGACCATAAAAAACATTTCCAATGAAATAGTCCCTAATATTTTTGGAATTTATAGAAATATTTATGAGGAGATAATTGACTATGATTATGAAAATAAATGGATGGATAATGTTTTAAAAGAAAGTGTGTAAATATTTTTTTAATATCTCCAAACAAGTAGGACAAACAAATACAATGATTTTGGAATTCAAAGAATAATGCACCAATTTTAAAAATGTGTGTCTCAATGCAATTCAAGAAAGGAAATATGTCAAGAAAGTGCTTGAGGGTATAACCCGATAATTAAAAAAGTAATTGTTATAAAATATTCTCAATTAGAGATTAAAGTCAAAAGGATTAAATAAATGTAACATCTATTAAAAGAAAATAGATAAATGCATGAAAATAAAATTAGATAAATAAGAATATCTTGTGAATTATAAATAAAAATAGAATAGAATGAGAAAATCATTCTAAATTTGAAATGATTTTATATTTATACTGAATTGGATAATCTTGAATCAATACAATCAGTATCTTCTCAAAAAGTAAAAAAGAATGATCATGCCCCAAAATATTCCATGGAGGATTCTTATAGTGAAAGAACTCTACCTAGGGGAATGAAAATCCTCATATCATCTAATCATTTAGATATATCTACATCAAAATGGAAATATACCATATATTTTTTAATATAGTTTTTGTGCTAAAATTGTTTTCATGTGCACTACATGTTTGAAATGTAAATTATAGAATAACATTTTGATGAAAACTTTTGAAGGGCCCTCTACTATATCTAAGGTAGCTGGTAGAAAGTGTATAACTAGTTTTTCCCCAAATAAAGCCCAAATAATTGATACAATCACTTGAAAAATGAAAGAGTCTAGTTATGGAAAAAATATATAGAAGTGGTTAAAATAATAAACCATGGTTTATGAGTCATTTCATTTTATATAATAAATTTTGACATAGTGCATTGGATATTTTGTATAATTTACGAATTCTAAAGGTACAATGTAAGGATATTTTTAGGTGGAAAATTTCTAAGATGAAGAAACATACAAATACATTGAACATGAATATATTAAACTCAATTTGAGTTGAAATGATTGGAAATATATCTGGTATTTTCAATGGCAGAAGTCAGAGTGAAGAGGCATGCAGGTAAAAATCATTAGAGCATGAAAGCAATGATGGATGATGGATAGAAAGAGATAGTGAACAAAAAACATAAAAAAGATATCACCAAATAATAAAAACAAGTGAGGATAAGGATAAAAATTAATATACCATGGATTTAATCTTCGATTCATCCGAGAGAAATAGAGATATTGCACACGAAAGATTGGATTCGTTCGAGTCTCGGATTCTTCAATTTTTTATTCATTTGAGCCTGGATTTGACCCTTGGATTCATTTGAGGCCTGATTCAAGGTTGGATTCACTGAGGAGGAGCAACGGCGAGATGTGGCTTCTACAGATATCTTGAGAAATTGCAATAGATACAATCGTAGTTAAGGTTATTAAATAAATCGGGGACACTTTTATCAGCGCTTTTAAAAAATTGCTGATAGAAGGAATATTTATCAATGCTAAAACTATAATGATGATAAAGGATATATAATTATAATTATAAATAAAAAATTTGTAAGTATATTTTTATAATTATATATTTATTTATTATAATTTTAATTATTTAAATATATAATGATGTATTTATAATTATATAGATACTTTTAAAAAATATATAATTATTTATTTATAATTATAAATATATTTATATCATTATATATATTTATATAATTATATATATGTTTATTAAATATATATAAATATAAATATAGTAAATATATTCATTATTTAAATATATTTATTATAATTATGTAATTATAAATATATTTATATCATTATGTATATTTATATAATTGTATACATATATTTAATGAATATATATAAATATAAATATAAATACAGTAAATATATTCATTATTTAGATATATTTATTATAATTTTATAATTATTTAAATATATTTATTATAATTTTATAACTATTTAAATATATAATTATATAAATACTTTATATATATTGTAACGCCCCGACCCCAGTTACCCAGAGTCAGTGCATTATTACATAACATTGGCATGATCACAAGAAAGATCAAATCTCGAAAGACCGATTGGTTTAGTAGCCTTGGAAACACTATATATATTCATAAAGTTTTACATTACATCATAAAGTGAAAAACTACAAAAACAATGTAGTCTCCATATTCCACACTCATATCCCCACATAAAATCCTTGCAGGTCATTCATAACTTACTTCTTCACATCCTGAGAAAAATAAAACATATAAAAGGGGTGAGATCAAATGCCCAGTAAGGATAACAATATAGCGGAAACTTTTAAAAATAAGCATAAACATTTAAGGCAATGTATAAATAAAACAAAATCCTTTTAAACTTGAACTTAAACATAGTATGGCAAAAGTAAAATGAAATAATTCCATTTACTTATTCACATGGATATTCTACTAATCGAATAATCACATGCAATATCAATAACCACTTTCATAATGATGGAATGCATAATGTCAGACTATCATAATCACATAGCCAAGGCCTCGTGCCAAGACTACAAATAAGATTTTGCCAAGGTCTTGTGCCAAGACACTAGTTTGTCTCATGAGACCTACCGATGCATCGAGGAGCTATAGCGGGCTCCACCCGTCACATATTAAGTCCAATGCATTCCCATATGAAAAGGTTTAAACATAACATAAACATTCGTATTAAAACTAGCATACAAAATGTCAATACTTTTACCATAAACTATAAATGGTATAAAAATAACACATCCACAGTCAAACATATCACAAAACCCTTCAATACAATATAGAAGTTTTGTATCATAATAAATCAACTTCAAATAAGCATAAAATCCATCAAAGGATGTTGACATAGATGAAATCAAAACTCTTTTTAGAGAAATATCTCTTTCTATTTTTAAATCATTTAAGAGTCATATATTTATAAAATAAAACATTTTCTTTGAAAATATTCTTATAAGCTTGTAAGAGAAGCTTCGACGATTTTATAATGGTGGAAAATAACCGCACCTGCCGTATAAGTTAAAAAAAAACATTCTTACCTTAATTCTGTCGAAAAGGTTAAAAGCACCTTGTTTGGAAAACGATGGAAAGATTCCTTTATAAAACTATTATAAAAAGTAAAACAAGGGTATAAATGACTTTAACCCATCTTCTTTTAAATAGTAAAAATATTTTGAAATACATTTTTAATAAACATGGATGTGTATGATAAAGAGATCCCATTAGATTATTATGTATAAACAACCTCGGATAATGAAGAGATTGTGAAATAACCCTTACCTTGTACTTTTCCTTGGTTGGGGTAGGTTAATCTCCTGTATAATGGTGAAATAATTGTTATTAAATTATACAAGAATCATATACATTCATATGATATCATATATGATCTTTTAACATTGCTTTGTTAATAATATCTTAGTATTATCATTGTTTTGGGTGTTAACTTACTCGTTTTCTTTTATATGTTTTGTTACATAAGCCATGTTTGTCATGGATAGGTTGTATATTATTCATATACAGAATTATATCAAGTCCTTAGATACTATTATTAATCATCAAATGAGAATTATACTTGAATAGATACGATGGAGAATGAATCTCATCGCGTTCGTGGAGACGGTAGTCCGTACGTATGCACGAGCGACAATATCATTCTTTTGATATTAAAATAATATATAAATGGATAGTATATCATATATACAGAATCATTAACATGTTATATTTATTATTTTCATGAGTTACACATCATTATTATACCCATCCAAATAATAATATATTGAATAACAATTACACCACAACGTGGAGACGGTAAGCCGTACGTACGCACGTATGGTGACATGTTATTCAAAGGGTGGATAGAATACTGAATATGGTTGTACCATATTTATAATAACATTACAGTATATATATGATACTGGAGTTATTATTTTATAATGGTAATAACAAAGAAAGAAGAAGTAGAAGAAGAGAGGAACTTGGAAAAAGGGTGGTGAAATCATTACCTCTTCTTCGGGTTCTTCCTTTTGATTTGATCAAAAGGGCTCCTTAGGTTGGATTTATGATCAAACTAAGGCCTCTAGGTTGTATTGAGGGAATTTGGGAGAGTATTTGGGCAGATTTTGGCCGAACAAAAAGGCTTTCATGGTGTGAAGAAATGAGAAGGAGGAGTGCCCTTTTATAAGAGGGGTGAGGGGCACCTTTGGAAAATCTAGAAATATTAATTTATAATAAATTCATATTCGGTTTCTAATGGATCAAAAGTTGATTATTCAAAGGTTAAGGTGGGGATAGGTCGAAAAACACTCAACCAATAGAATTTAGACAGGTTTGGGTACTTATATTAACTTTATCTTTAAGTATTAACTCTAAGTTAATTAGTTTCACTTTTACAATGTCTCTTTGTATTTTTATATTATATGGTTAATAAACTTACTATATACATCCAAGAGACCCCCAAGTGGTCCATTAATGATACACCTATCATTATATAAGTCTCTTGGCCGAACCTTATATTTTTAAGAATTTAATATCAATTAATAATATAATATTTGTTTTAAAAACTCTTTTATGTCAATTTTGACACTATTCAATAGTTGATTTTTGTAAAACTCATAACAGAATTATTACTTCAAAAAAAGTTAATTAAATAAATCCTAATATGTCATATTATCCTAGAAAATTAGTTTAATTCATTAAAAGTCTCAAATTATATTTATTTGGGTATTTATAATATCAATTATTTTAATTTTTCACTATTATGGTAATTATTGCATCATCATTGTGTCATAAATAAATTAAATTATTTAATTTATAAAAATTATAAATAAAATATCATTATGTATGAAATATTTTTATCTTTCTAATTAATATTTAAAATTGAATTTATCTTATATATAACCCTGTATTAAAAATGTTTTAGTAAATAAACTTTGATTTTAACTCTTTTAACTCTTCTTTGAATTAAATAATAATAAATGTCCTAATCTAATCCAAGTGGACCTAAATGATAATATTTTATTCCTAAGGTTTTTTTTGGTCGATATACACTTTTACAATAGAATTAGGACATGTGTTAGGGTAATATTAATATCATTTTTACCCTTAATTACCCTATTTACTTTTAACCGTGGTAAATAAAAGTAAAAAGTTACTATTCACCAAAAATTATTTTTATCTCATTGAACCACATTTTACTTGTTGATATTAACCCTGTCTCTTGGATTTTCTAAATTCCATTCACAGAAGCGGTAAAATTAAGTTTTATGAAAAAAATCAGTTTTTTAACTACCACTTAGTGGTTTCACTATTCATCAAAAATTGAAGTTTTTCAGAACAATGCCAAAATTTCACCCTAAGATATAATTGATATTATGAAATCAAAAATGATGTCTATTTTACAAAATTCCAAAAATATAAGTTGCATTAATTAAATTTATAATTAATTCCTGTTGTTACAACAAATAGCGTGTTTTTAAGTAACAATATATATCAAAAGATTGACAATTGTTTATGTCCAATTTCAAAGTGAAATTAATTATAATGAACACCATTGGATAAAATGGTAAAAATATATTATAATTATACTATAAAACCACTAAATAATATAATTTATCACTATAAATTATTTTGATTAAAAAAGTTGTTTTTAAGTATTTTTCACTATTCATAAAAATTGGACGTTCTCAGAAAAATTCAACTTAGGATAATTTTGATATTCTAAATCCAAAAATGAAGTTAATTTTGAAATATAAAATATATATAATTTCAAAAGGTAGGTATTACTATTCATAACGGCTAGTTTGATTGGTTGTTGTGTGTTAGAACTCGATGTTGTGTACAACACACGCTATCGCATTATTCAAAAAGAAGTGTACCGTAGAAGCTTGGGGTGTTACATATATATTTATATCATTATATATTTATGGACTTAAAATGTGTCTCCCTCGACCGGGGACTCTTCCACATATTGTTCCCTTCTACGGAGTTAAAAAGTCAGGCATGGAGTATTGGATCTATCAACCTCAGACCAAGAACACTTCAGATTCATGATTGGAAAGTTAACTTCAACCTTTGTGACTTCAAGGGCACTTGTGCACATGTATAGATCAAAATTCATGGTCTTAATTGGGTTTTATGGCGTGTTGAGATTTTGTATGATATATCTTCTATTATTATAATCCTAATAATAATAGACTATGCTACTGATTCAGTTACATATGGTTATTACGCACATGTTTTGGTCGATATTGAATTAATTTCTACAAAAATTGAGAGGGTGGTTCTATCCACACCATAGGATGAAATTTGTCTTAGGATTGAGTATGAGAAAACACCCCGTTTTGCATGAATTTTCAAATTATAGGACATTAAAATGATACATGTATAATGGATTTAGTTTGTTCTAACTATCAAACCAAAGGTCATGATTTGAAACATTGTTGAAGGATGTTTAATTCAGTGAATCCTACTGTTAACAATGAGGTTAACTCTAAAACAGTTCAATCATCGGTTGGTTAGAGTCATAGAACTGATGTGAATCCTACCGAGGTTTCTAGTAGGCTTGATGTTGAATACCCCTCCCTAAATGATGGTCTCATTGCTCATGAAGTTTTTTCTCCTATCTCCCCTATTCAAATGATTGGTAAGCCTCAATTAACTTGGGTTGATCTTGATAATGATAAGAAACTTGGAATTGTTGGAAACACTTGAAATTACACTATAAAGGGAGTATCCTTTAAAGATAATATATATAGGGGTATATCAAGTGAATAATAGATGAAATCAGATGATATTCAGGAGTTCAAAGAGCACTCTTCTTAACTGGAAACTGACCTCAATTTGTGGTAAGATTAGATTATGGTGAATGCTAAAAGTAGAAAGGTTAAAGAGAAGTGAGATGTTGTGGTATCAAAGAAGACTAATCCCAAAAGGGTTTTTCAAACCTCCTATGTGTTTGATCCTATTTTTCAAAAAGACAATGAGAGATTCAATCCTTCCTTCTCTTTAAAGAACTATGGTGGCACTTTGGATCTATGGACAAGGCGCATTTTTCTGAATCTGCTACTTCTTCATCAGCTCACATGGAGGATGCCTCAATTAAAAACACCCAAATTACATCTAACGATGCTACCTTTAGTGTAAATATGTAGCAACTAGGTCATGGAATGCATGTAGAGTTTACTTATGTGAAGGAACTAACTCTTGATCAAGTGAAGGACATGCCTACTACTCATATGAAGTACCTGCCTCCTGTCATTTATATGCTTCCCTCTTGTCTGAGTATGATTGTATCTAAGTCACATGGACAACCTCATAGTAGGATGGAGACACATGTACTACCTACTCCAAATTCTGGGAGGAAATAAAAGGCATAAAAGAGAATTTTGACTCCACTAATCATGTTTCAAGAAGAGTACAAACTCCTATGAATGATGATACAAAGGGTAGATAGATCTCTATTTTTGACTCTGGTGTAAATAAATATCATGCTAATCCAAGTGTTTCTACACATTCTCAAATCATGGTTGGTTATCTGGTTACTAATCCACTGGCGGTGAAGTCAGAGAAAGCCAAGACAGGGGAATTTGTTTTTCCATTAAGCATCGCCTCTTCTCAAACTATGAAGGCTAAGGTAAATATAAATGTGAGTAATCATAATTATTTTGATGTTCTTACTTTGGATAGCAGTGATGATGATGGGGAAAAATCAATGGTGTGGCTAAATCTGAAATCACGAAGGTTGGTGTTACTAATGAACACTCTAATAGTGGTGATGGTCCATGGATGCAGGTCAAGACTTAGAGGAGGGGTCGACATCCTCACAGCAGAGGAGGAAGACTCTCTCTTCACAGTATGAGTACCCACTCTAGAATGGTTGATTAATTTATTAGTCTCTTTTGTGGTCCTATATGGTCTTGTATGTTCCTCCAACATTTCAATTTTCTTTTTAATTAAAATAATGTGGCCTTAAGCCTCAACCTTATTAAAAAAATATAAATATAGTAAATATATTCATTGTTTAAATAAATTTATTATAATTTATAATTATTTAAAAATATATAATTATTTATTAATAATTACATAAATACTTTTTAAAAAATAATACTTATTTATTTATAATTATAGATATATATATTTATAAATGCAGTAAATATACATTTATAAATATATTTATTTATAAATATTTATTTAAAAATATATTTTTATAATTATTAATGAATATATAATATTAAATGCATGGATGTTAAAAATGAGTGAAATTGAATAATTAAATATGAGTATACTTTAAAAATATTGAAAAAAATGGATAAGTTTTATTAATTAAATATAAATTGTTGAAGAAATAGGGATATATATTAAAATAAATATGAATACATATTAAAAATATTAAATAAATATTAAATAAATATATATAAATAAATAATATAAAATGATTAAATTCTTAAAAAAATAAAAATTAAAAATTAAAAATGAATTAATACCTAACTGTAATAAAATTAAAAAATAAATAAATAAAATTTATCGATTAAAGATATAATATATTAAATTTATCATGTTATAATGAAATTATAAAATAAATACTAAAATTTGAATAAATTGTATAAATATTAGGTGTATGTGTTTTTATATAATATTTCATTAATTACATAAATATTTGTGTGTCTCCATTATATATAAAAGTACATTAATTATGTATATGTATGTGAAATCAATATAACTGGCGTTTGATATATGCTAAATTTAAAAATCAAATGACATTCAATTATGTCCATTATAAATCATTCTTCACTAAATATATGGCTTATTTAATGTAAAGCATAATATTTTGTATTATATAAATCATATTTAGGAAATATTATATACATTCATATATATATATATATATATTATTTATTAATATTTATAATATATATATATATATATTAATTTTTTTCATTTTTATCAATAATTATTTAATTAATAAAATGTTCAATATTTTTCTTAATTTACTCATTTTCAATTTTTATTTTTTTAATTATTTAATTTTACATATCTATATATTTAATATATAATATTTATTATTATTTGTAATTTATATATAGTATATTAAATTTATTTATTTTTATCAATAATTATTTAATTAATAAAAATTTTAATTTTTTTTTGATTTACTCATTTTTTATTTTTATTTGTTTAATTATTTCATTTTTTCTAGAACCTTTATCAATAATAAAAATAAAACCATTGATAAATGGTTCCCTTTATCTATGCTAAAAATAAAGCACTTATAAAGGGTTCTCTTTATCAGTGCTAAAGAAAAGTGCTGATAAAGGTCGGTGTTGTTAAAGACCTATTTTGCATTAGTGAAACCAAGAAGGATAGGGAAGGGATGGGGGATAAATAAACCACCCCACAAGATTCCTCTCAAGGTTATCACTATACTTGGAATACAACAACCACTCTAGAGGATCAAAGAGTAAATCTACACAACATTTTAGAATAGTTCAAAACAATCTCTCGGGGAGATACCTCTCAAACAGGAACAAGGCCATTAATAAAACATTACATCATGGGAGGAAATTCATCTCATATATCAACATGATATTATACATCTTATCCAAAAAAAAGATTTGATCAACTTTCAATAATGAGCACACATCTGTGACTCTCATTCCCAAGAAAGTTCGTATCAAAGGCCATATAGATAACCAAAACAATACTATAAATTCATGAATATCTAATCAAACAAACATAATAGAAGGAAAGACCTTCACAGATAGTCACTTCACAATGATTTAAATAGAAATAATATAACTTCATATTCATTAATTTATAATTATTTTGAACTTACCATGCTTACCATGTAATGAGAAAGAGTAAATTAGCAAGCTTTCATAACAATTTATTAACGAATTTATATATTCTAATTACAAAATTTTATTAATTCATACTGGTTAAGGATATCAAAACATAAACATATGTTCTAAAAGATTCCTTTTTTCTAGACATGAATCCAAACATTTCACATTAAAACTCATTAAATTTCAAAAAAATGTTGATAAAAACTTTTTACCAAGTCTCTGGTGTTTATAATTTAGTAGGTTAAGAAATCTTCAAATGAAAATCCTTTTTAATCCTTCTTCTAAACAAGGTATTTATGAAAATATTCTTTGATAAAACACTTTCAATACATTTGAAAAACTACTTTTAAAATAAATAAAAGTTTCATAGAAGAATTACAATTATTTATTTGAGAAAAATTATTGCCACAAAATAAATTTTTTCAAGAGAGTCTCACTGAATATTATTTTACATCATGAAGAAAGCTTCCAAGAATGAAATACTCAAAGTAAATTTTTCCTTTTCCAAAAAGATTTCATATTTAACATGACTTCCATGATAATTCACATACATAGGAAAGTTACATGATTTTATAAAATTTTATTTTATCCAACTAACACAACTTTTCCATGCTCTTTAGAAAATTAATATTAATTTACATAACTTCCAAAATCTGGAAAACTCATATTTAACATATGAAATTCATTTCAAACAAAGCATGAGATTGGAACAATCCATTTTATCCATATTGAAAACTTTTTCCAAGTTATTTAACAAATTTATTTATTAGGAGCACACTCATACAAAAGCTACAAAGGATATAATGTCCCAATTTTCGATTATCACGGGTGAAATCCATTACCTTCAAGAATTTTTAAATTAACATCACATAACATGCCCCAATCATCACATGCACCATGATCAAAAAAAACTTCCACAATCATATAAATCAAAGGAACTTTTACACTATACCATGATATTATCAACTTTGGGTGGCACTAACTCGCCTTCATGGTTTTAAAACATGTCATGATATAACACATCATTATATGTAAAGTATACCCTTTTATTTATATACTCAAGGTCATAAAATATGTAAACAGTACAATAGAAATCCCTTCTTGGGATTTCAGCACACCAAGCCATATCCATATCATAAATAAGGCCACATGCAGAGCCCACTTCATACAAGAATTTAATTCACAATAAAGAGAGTAATTAATCAAGGAAAACTATGAAGAAATAAATTAAAGGAAAACTTACAATATTCTTGTCTCTCGAACCAAGGCCCATATCACCCAAAACGAGTGAAGAGAATCATGATTAAAACAAAGGAATACATATAATAACCTCTTACCCCAGATCAAATCTCCACTACATTGGGTCTTAGATAATATTAAAGTATGCACGTGATGATAGAAACCCACCCCCCCACCATAATAAATAGGGCCCTGAGTAGATGGTAATATAATGATATGAACAAGGTCAAAGAAACCCTTTCCCCAGACCACATATCTATCTCAACACTAGGTATGAGGAATGAGTTATACTTACCATATATGGAAGTAGATAGGTGTAGGTTGGGAACTGAAGGTTGAAGTGTTGCGAACAATCATGGATTAATGATTTATTAAGTGGTTTTTAATTGACCAAATGAGGAGGTTTCCCTACACTCATTCCAAAGGGGTATCAATCAAAGAATGATGTTAAACCTATTCATTCACTTTAAAGGGATAATAATCAAAGTGTTACAAGATAAACAATGCAATTTAAAGTTCTCTCTACACATTAAGATCATATCTCAAAAATCACATAATGGATGGAAAACATCATCAGCTTAGAAGTCACCCTTGTGGTCGAAGAAAGAAACTCAGCCTTAAAAATGATCTCAAAACGCCCCCCACAAAATA
Source organism: Viscum album (assembly GCA_963277665.1). Taxonomy (NCBI): domain Eukaryota; kingdom Viridiplantae; phylum Streptophyta; class Magnoliopsida; order Santalales; family Viscaceae; genus Viscum; species Viscum album. The sequence continues at coordinate 91,780,023 of OY728154.1, forward strand.
TCCTTCTACTCATAAACTATAAGGAACAAGAACCACCATTTTCAAGATAACCCACACAGTATTTTCATAGAAAAATGAACTTAGTTCTCTCTTTGAGTATGATTCAACAGAAGTTTTTCACCGCCTCCTCCAACTAAACCTATGTCCCATGATTTGAAATAGAGCCCTTAGACTTCTGTTGAATCTTTCACTAGAACTCTTAGAGTTCCCTATTTTTAACATTGTTGTTATATTCCTATACTATGTGGTGATTTCCTAACACATCTTACTAAATGTATTCGGCACAGACCTGACAAGGATGTTGACCTAGAGCCACTCTTATAAAAGAAAAAACATTAGGGACTCCTAACCTAGGACACTAATTATTTAAGGTTAATTAATTACTTAATTTTTAACCTTTTACATTGTGTTCCCCATTTAAACATAGGAACATGAAATCATGGAACATGAACCTTTCCTAGGTCTCTACCCTACAAGCAGCATCACTTCACTTAGCATATCCAGTAAACTTGAAGGCCCTTGTGTTAGATCACAAGGGGGCCTAAAATTCCATGTCTTATATGGTCTCCCTTGTTTGTAGTGCATACTAAGGCCAGTTAACACTGTATCCCTACTAACCCATGCATCCTCATTAGTTCCTAACTCCAAACTCCATCATATCTCTCAACTAACACCTTTGATACCATTTTTTTATTACCCCTCCCCCCAAAGGTACCCCTCCTGATCCATAAATGTGATAAGGGAGATAATGATAACCAAAGCTTGCCTTTAATAGGCCATGGGTTGGTGACAAGAACCAAGGGTATAACATACATAAATATGGGAATAATTTCCCTCTAATATATGATAAATGAGAGAGGTAAGATAGAAACCACCAAATAACTTCTACTCATAATAAAAGAAGAAGAAATCCCAATACATGATATGAATGTAATGACATACAACTAAAACAACTGAAAAACACTAAAAAAGATCCTAAACAGCAAACATGAACCACAAATAGCTCCTAAACAACTCCTTGAACTAGAAAATTCCATCTCGTTCACCAAACATATCTTGATAACCTGAAAATAGTTTATATATACATAGGGTGAGCATAACATGTATACTCAGTAGGATCCTCCTTGGAACCTCTCATGGAAAATGTAAAAGAAGCATACTAAAACTCGATGAGTAAAAAAATAGAACTAATTAATCACCTAAACAGATTTACTATTCGTTTCCCCATCCTCACCATAGTTCACTCAATATGTATCACATACAAGAGATCATATAATAAAATAAAATAAAAGAGGGTACCCTTCTACCACTTTCCTGCTAGTTTTTTTCTCTACCCCAACATCGCACATCCTGATACATCTCTCTCTAAAGTCTATCTAAAAGACACCTGGAAAAAATTAATCCAACTCGAATACACCTAGGATAAAGTAATATAGCATTCATCACATTATCTCACCATCCCATCCACATATCTTAATAGTTATAGAGTGTTTTTTGGGATCCACCATAGCCTGTACGTCATGCATTATACCTCAATCCATCATGGCCCATACACAACATACCTATAATAACCATTATGATACTATATTTGAAAATACATGTGTATGAAATAACCACAAGCAATTAAAACCCTCTATACACATATATGGGGAAAGATAATCATTGTGCATACCATCACATAATACTACTAGGAGAAGAAAGTGGGTTCAAAGGGGGTAGTCAATAATTCATTCCTTTCCAACCTGGATGTTGGTGAAAACACCCTCCCATAGTCCACTAGGTTTCATTTTCCCTAATGACATGGGTGGGTAGCATATAAAATCAAAAAACATACATGATATAAATAAATATCACAACCACACTATGAGTAACCACCTAACCTTAGACTCATTTATATTTAACATTGCACAAGACTAATGTATGACACTGTTGAGGCCTAGGTATCAAAATCATACCAGCATCAAAGTTAAATATTAATTAATTAACCATTAATTAATTATTAGCATTATCATTTCCAAGATCAAAATTTTAATATTCTAATCCAAGTGTCATTATCACCATTAATTATTTTCTTATATTCTCAAGTATGAAATCATCATAAACAATCATCAAGAATCAACCTCGTTCTTTAATTAATTCATTTATCATTTCATAATCATCTGAGTACTCTAAAACTCATCCTAAGATACCATATAAAATATTCACTAACAGTGCATAGCATCAAACTGCTTACCGGAATTGTAAAAAAATTATATAAAAACATCCAGCCATCATGCCATTAAATAAGAAGATTCATTATCAATAAAGCATATCATCTTTCATCCCAACAATAATAGTAAATCCCACTTTCAACCCACTCTATCAGTTTTGGTTCCATCCTCGATAGCACTGTACATAATAACACATTCGACATCCCATGCCAACATTGTTATCATCATATAGGCACAATGACACCATCACAAACTTGGGAATCCCCACCCACAACATCAATATAATTGTCACATCATTCCATCATCAAAACCTCAAGAATCTCCACCCATAGTCATCATTATAATTGGCACCCCATGCCACCATCATAGCCTCATACATCCCTATCAATCATCGTTTAGGATCTCTTAATATTAAGGTAAGTCATCTATTTCATTTAAAACACTTGAAAAATTCAAAACCACTTATTTCCACATTAATTCCCATTAATTTACATTGAAAATGCATTAAAAAATGTTCCAGTAAATAAAATTAGGTTTTATAGGATTTAAACACTACCCATATGCAACTTATACATGCTACTTAAGGGTAACATGGTTTTAACATTATGTTGCTCATTACCCTTATAAAGGCTTCGAAAAAACCAAGGTACCCTTACATAATATTTAGGACCTGGGGATTACCCTTATGTGAGTATGGGAATACCCTTATATAGGCTCGAACTACCCTTACATGAATAGAAGAATTCACAGGTTACCCTTACGTGATAGGGGAAAATAGCTTGTACCCTTACGTGAGACATACCCGTTGTGTAAGGGTAGCGTAGGTTTACCCTTTCACATCTTACTACCATTACATAACTATCAAATTACCCCTATGTAGGTATTGGAAATCTAGGATGACCCTTACATGAGATAAGGAAGATCATATTACCTTTATGTAGTGGTGGACTTAGCCTTACACAAGGAACATTCTACCTTTACGTAGCGCATAGAAGATTAGATAATCTTTATGCATAGTTTAAAAATCATATCTTACCCTTATGTAGCTTATATAAAACTCTACTTACATTTATGAAACTCCAAAATCCCATGTAAGGGTAAGTATTTTCTTGAAAATGTTACATTTTTAATTAAAATAACTTAAAAATAATTAATAAATTGGTTTATTATTACTTTAAAAATTATAAAACACTTTTTAAAATTATAAAATCATTTTAAAACTTCCAAATTAATTTCTAAATGAACTTTTAACACTTTAAAATTATTTCCTTATGTTTAAAAACAACTTTATAAATTAAAAAATCATTTTAAAACAACTTCTAAAATTTATGAAACCACTCTCATACCACCAAACATCCCATAATGACAAAGTCTTGGGAATATTTTAGACCTTTACACGCATGGTTTGGTGCACACAGTTTAGGATAAACCGTGAAGCACCCTGAGATTGAAGAGGTTTTCAGTTATTTTTTTAAATAACGTGATTGTATGGCACGATCAGCTCACAATTTAGAGGAAACCATTTTAATTTCATATTAAACCATGCAAGGTGTCTTGGGCCTAAGTCTTGGCACACATTTTGTACATAGTTACAGACAAAATGTGTGAAATTTTGTAAACTGATTCAGTTCCAATTTTCATGGTTGATGCATGGTTTGGTAAACTATGTGTCCCAGTCATGAAAAGGGTTTTCCTTGGATAGTGTGTAGCACATGGTTGGCACATAGTTTAGAAAATCATATTACCAAATCAAGATACTCATTAAAAATGTATTTTTAACATTTTCCCCATTTAAAAATTCTAAGAGTGGTCCCACCTTCCTCCTTGTTCTTTCATCAACTGAGAGGTTAAACACCCTCTCCCCCTTTGATTCCCCTTGATTTTGGGTGATTCTGAGTGCAATTTCTTGGAATTCTTGGTAAGTTTTCTCCTATGTTGGCATCCTCTCTTTCTTCACTTCATTTTCCCTTAATTTTTCTTATCTCCTTATTAGGTTTCATAGAGGATTCCACTAAATCATGGTGGAATCATCCCAATATGATGTGGTTTTCACTCATCTTAGAAAGAGGATGTCCTACGATGTTGACTACATAGTTTCACTTGATGTTTTGATGATGGTATGTCACACTACCAATTTATTTTAGGTTTTACTTAAAATTAAATTACATTAATTATAGAATCAACATCGGATGTTAGGAATTTTCTCAGGTTGATGTTGAGGATATTTTATAGACCTCCTACGGGTGTTGGGTCGTGGTTTCAGTGTGATGGAATGGTTTGGTGAGTTGATAGTCCTTTGTAACTATTTTGATTAAATGGTTAATTGTTTATAAATTGTTGAAATTTAATGTTTGGTGATGTATGGATTAAGACAGGATATTGGGTGTCCGAATAATATTTTTTAGGCTCAATTGAGGCTTTTCGGGGAAAGTTAGAGTCATTGGGATGAATAATTAAATGGATATGGATTCGATAAAAGGTAAGTGGTCCTTGGTACCTACCCTTATGGTTTATGCATGTTATATTTGGAATATGGTGTGTGATCATGCCACTATGATGCTTGACCTGTTTGAATTAAAGGAATTTTTTAATTAAATTACTAATTACATTGTTTAAATTAATTTAAAAGGGATGCATAATTGAAGTGAACAAGGTGTCGAGGGCCACAATGAACCCTTATGCACTATATTTATTTTCACGGTCTCCAATGGATGATGCCCTAATTAAAGTGGTATGCCTTTATTCTTGAACCCATTTTTAGGGGTGTAATTAATATGAAATGAAATGTGACTTAGTGGCCTAGTGTAAGAGCCTTAGACACCTCCAAGTAGAGGTGAGAGTTGGATAGATCAATGGGCTTAGTAATCCTTAGATCACCTTTTTGTAGGTAATATTAGACCTCCCTTATGAGGGAAGGTGGTTAATTTTGTATAGTTGGACCTTGTAGGCCTTATGGGATTACAAAAAACACCCTCAGAGGCGGTCTTGATATAATATAGGGTTAGGAACTAGGGATCTTTGTATATTTGGGTGGTGATGGAATGATACCTTCATATGCTTTTATAGGTTGTTGTGATACGATATAGGGTCAAACACCTAAGCATTATGTATCTCCAGGTAATGAGGACCTAATACCTATATATTCCATTATTGGTGGTTGTGATATGATATAGGATCAGGAGTTGGGTGTTATATATCTTCATATAATGAGGGAATGATACTTGAATACACCCTTATAGGTTGTTGTGATACAATATAGTGTTAGGCATTGGAGCATTATGTATCCCCAGGTAATGAGGGCATGATACCTGCATACACCCTAGTAGGCGGTTGTGATACAATATAGTGTCAGGCACTAGAGCATTATGTACCCCTAGGTAATGAGCGTCTAATACCTACATATTCCCTAATAGGTGATTATGATACTATATGGTATACTCCCTTGTAGTGGTTATGATACTATTGGTTTCTTTGGACACACTCCTCTGGATCAAAGTGGTTAGTGTGGTTGGCATGATTTCACAACGTGTGCAAATACATTCCAGCACTGACCAAAGTAGGTATGGTTGATCAAGGGAATTGACCCCAAGATCTATGGTGGTTATTTATTTACAATTATACAGTTAATTTATTTATTTCTATTAAGAATATCACATTCACATAACACTACATTTAATGTTTATGTGCAAGACCGCATTGGTGGTGCCCTACTGAGTTATGTACTCACACCCTGTGTGGGTGTTCATTACAATTGGGTACTTGAAAAGATCTCAATTTTTATAGATATATGTTGGGTTGAGTCCCTAGGTATTATATCATTTAGCGGGCTAGCTTGGATGGAGCCAGGTGACTGGGATGAGGTATGGCTCAGAGTTACATTGGATCCTTTTTGTATTTATCTCTTTTATTTTTTGTATATGTGATCATCCCAGTAGGAAATCAACCTTGTATAATAGAATGATCTTTTGAGTCTGTATATACTTATGAATTTATAGTATGGTTGGTTATGTTATTATTGTTTCATTCTCTATTTATCTTTTTGATATGGTTTAGTTATTTATCTTCTATCAAACACTCTAATATAGGGGGTATAATCTCATCATAGTACCACCATAGAACCCTACAACTAATCGATAGCCTCTAGAATTAGAGGAGGTGTTCTTGAGGTCATGTAGAGCCACCAGTCTACTTACTATTCATAGTGATCCACAAAGTGGTATCATAACATTTTATTTTATTTTTCCTTACTGTTTGGGATATAGTAAACAAGCAACATAGGAATGTGTCAGAGCCTGTGGTGGATATTGAACTGATGTTTCATAAACACCATTCTTAGTAATAATTATAGGTTACTAGGGGCTTGGGATTTATGTTCTTAGTAATCACAATTATGGTTATATTAGTTCACCCTGTGTGATGCACATGGGGTTTTTGGATTTATGATTTATCTTTGATTTTCCCCTTGATCTATAGAGGCAAGGGGTGTATGTGCATGCATTATATTCATCACATAGGGATTCACATGACATATATGCCTAATTTTGTGATCATATTCATTAAAGATAGAGGTTCGGTTGTCTAATGTTTCAACAAAAACTCATATAGTGTTTTCTCATATAAGTTCTTGGTGGAAATCTACTTATTTGGATTGAAATATGTATATAATTTCATTTTATGACAGTCCATGTGGATCAATAGTGTAGTACCCCATGTGCACAGGAGTTGCAGTGACCTTAATAGGTCGATGTGGGAATTGGATTCCCTTATTATAAACCCCTTATGGTTTATTATTATATAGGTTCGGTTATTTAAAGTGTTAATAACAACCTATATGGTGGTTTCCCATATAGCTTGGAATGATATTCTATCTAACTAAACCATGTGACTCTAGTTACTTAACATAGATCATCTAGGATGATATCATTATATATATATATAATACTTGGTCCTCTAAGGAGTAGTATGTGGGTAAAAATGATCAGCGATGTTGGGTTCCCTAGGAATGGGTGGTGGTTTTTTCACATGTTGCCGGATATATATTATGATACCCTGGGATAGGTGTGTTGGAATGCGAGTTTCCAAGTGATATTTGAGACTGGATCGATTTTTGTCTCATGATTAGATACTTTTAGTTTGGAGATGATGTCAGGTGATGGTTGATCATGTGATAAACCATGGAACTAGTGAAGTTCTTAGTTTTGAGGAGTGCCTAGGGTGATCCCAGTTGGACAAAGTTGACATGTAGCAGGGGCATTGTCAGTGGTTTCGGGTAGTGAGCCTTATCATATGTAAGATGTCAGACCTTTATGGAAAAACCATCGAGGATGCCTCATGCTGGATGATATTGACATATTTTATAGCATGGTAAGACTGGTTTCGATGACATGAGACTCACGGGGTAGTGTTTCATGATTTATTGGCCACAGGAGAGTGAGTGGCCATGAGAATTTGATCTAATCAAGGTAGCACATGTTGTTTAAACATGGGATTGGTTGAAATGGAAATCATTGAAGTCCATGTGTGAGCTGAGATCCAATGGATTCTAATGGAAAGCATTGAGCATTTCTCAAGACTAGCAACACACATTTGATTATGATCAAACATGATGAGGTTGAGCTCATAGAGTGGTTTGAGGGTATGACCCTCATTATTGATGAGTTTTCGGTTGATGCTAAATGAAAATGTTCCCATGGGTGGGGAATGGGTAGTAAATTGATGTTTCTTATTATCAATTGGGTATGATCAGGTTTGGACACGTCCAGTCATCACGTGTAGGGATGGATAGGGTGTGGGAAGTGGTGTTTGGATTTTGATTAAATGGAGCAATGGTAAGGATACACCAATGGTGGAGAGTATCCTATCGATCACAGGTGATATGACCTTTGTGTTTGTGAGGGTAATTAGAACATAAGATAAGTTGTTAGATGGTCTTTTGGGAATTTGAATGTTGGTAAGAAGATGAAGTCGATTTTATCTAGATTCGTCAATTAATTCCGTATGTAAATTCAAAAAAATTCTTAGATAGAGTCTAACCATTATCCTCAAGCTTAGAATGAAATAGAGATAATCTGAGCATGGATCAGGTAATCAATGCATCGATGCTCATGGTAGGTCACGACAGTGGTTTAGATCGGTTGAGAATCCAACTATCAATTTACAATAAGATTCAGGTATGAAACTTGGTGGGAATGTTTCAAATGATCATTGGATTCCTTTGTTAGTAAAGGCATCAGGATCAAGAGTTTTAATAACACATTGGTGGGTGCAGCAGAGCTTTTTGAGAAAAGTTGTTCAGAGGAGGTTTGACTTGTGTTCTCATGTGTAATTAGATTTTATTGTATAGAGATCATGTTGGGTGCATTGTATTGGACATGATGAGTATGTTTTGGAGTTTCCTAGGTATTTTCAAGGAAAATTCAGCATGCACAGGCTTTTTTTGTGGATGTCAGGTATGTGCCCATTTTGGATTGGGATTTTGAAATGAGAATCAGTACTAGAATTGTCCAGAGTTCTCATGTGTGTTGAGTTATGATGTGTTAGAAACCATGACAATAATTTTTTCATACCATTGAGAATGTGTTTAAATAGGCAGTTCCGATAGTGGAAGGCATTGTGATTTAGAATTGGACTTTGTGAGTTTAGTCCTATAGTGGGGAACACCATAGGCCGATAGATTAATTAGGTGATGAAACCATCATTTTTTGGGATGTATGAATGTTATAAAGTGTCACCTCAATGTTTCGGTAATGAATTTGAGTGATGGGTCATCTTTCGGAAGTTTGAGCTCCATATGTTGGAGTTTCACTATGGAAGCATAGTTGGCATCTAGGGATGGGATAAGGTCGTCTGGATTTGAATTGATGTCTGGTGTAGATCAGGTTTATTGGTTAAAATTTTGATAAGACTTATCAGGAAAGATAAGTTTTATAGTAGGGAGTTTGTAAAACCCCTTTTCCTTTTTGATTTGATAAATTCCAAGGGAATTTTAATTTTTGAACTGGTGGATGATTCATTTTGAGAACCATGATTTAGATCGATAGTCTATGATTTCTAGTATCCCAAGATGATGTTTTTTGATATGGTTTGAGGCCCAAGAGCTTCCTCAAGTACTTGGGTGAGTCTCAAGAGATTCGAGTTAGTTTTTGAAAGCTTTTGTAGGATTCTATCAAAGGCATGTGGTTTGGTGTGCACGATTTAGGAGAAACCATGTAGCACCCTGAGTGTGAGGAGGTTTTCAGTTCTTTTTCTAAAGAACATTATTTTCTATCATGTTTAGTTCATGGTTTATAGGTGACCATACGGATTTTAAAGAAAATCAAGTGAGGTGTCTTAGACCCGGGGCTTGGTGCACAGTTTGCAATCAGTTGTAGATAAACCGTGTGAAATGTTGTAGACTGAGGCAGTTCCAATTTTCATGGTTTTTGTTGAAAGTTTCGGGCATAGTGGAAGTACCTTGTGAGGGAAATAAATTAAAAATTAATTTTATTTAGAGTTTTTTGAAACCCTAATAGAAGATCTTGCACATTAAATTTATAATTAATTTATTTAGATCTGAAGAAATGAATGCATAGTCTTGGTAGCTTTCTATAATGAATATTTTGTTGATTGTTTGAAAAATCTTCTCATATTACCTTTATTGTGTTGTAAGGATCCAAGTATAAAATACCTCTAGTAGTGATCCATGCATACTTTTTTGATCTCTGAATGAAACCAATTGATTTTTGGGTGCTAGCATGGCAAATCAATTATCTTGCATTGTTTGTGTTGATCCCTTACAGTTCCTTTGAGCTTGAAAGAATCTCTCTAGAGCTTCTCATTATTGAGAGGAAGAGTGAAGGATGAATTGAGATATAATTTCATTGTGCGCAATGATTCTCAAATCTCAATTAACCCTATATAAAAGACATAATCATCTATTTATAGAGCTATGGTTTAGGTTAAAGTATTATTTAATTGCATACTAGACCTTAAATAATATAATAATCATTATTAAATCTCATTCCATATATTATTATTATTATTATTATTATTATTTTTCAATGTGCATTGGCTCACGTAATGATAAATATTTTTTATCAGATTGAAAATAAATATTCATCATCAAACTGATCTTGATCTTCTCCAATTCATAGACATTTATTGAATACCTAAATAAATTTTTAATTAAATATTTTATTCATCAATAAAAAAATAAATATTTTATTCACTATCCATTAAATAAATAATTATTAAATATTCACATAATAAAATAAATTATTTATTTAATGAATAAATAATAATTTATTACTTTGTGAATATGAGCGATCGATAAAAATTGAATAAAATTATTCCTCGATCTTAAGAATAATATTTATTATAATAATTAAATTCCAATATAATTTAATTGAGATCAATGGAAACACTTAGTGTGTGACCCTATAGGATTATTTCTCATTAGTATTAGGTGAACTTTCCTAAAGTCCAAGATTATTATCTGGAAATGAGTCAAAGAACCCATGAGAAATAACTTAATGTCTCAATGACAACGACAACATGAAAACACTCATTGTGTAGTTTAATCCCTTTGTATCAATATCTCATCAAGCTAGTTTCACATTTGTGTCATCAACCTATGTGCTCGATACGTATTTTTTTACTATTTAAAATAAACATGTTGTTGCACCATAGCCATGGAATTTAATGTAATGTTTCTATTTCAATCAAATAGTAAAGATATCTACTTCCATAAATATGCAAGGTACAAATCCTTCCTCGTATTATCCATTAATAACGTCACTCGTGACATGCCCAACGTATCCAACTTCTCCATGAAGTGCATCATCAAGGTTTATGAAATACATCTAAGTGCATGAGTTGTAACGTAAATTAATAATAATCTTAAAGTATAAATATCATTATGCATGATCACAAATAATAATATATGATGACACCAAAACATAAAAAATTCATACTGGCAGGTTTGTTCTCATAATCTCTCATCTTGGATATTATCGAGTGTGAACTTCATGAGAAAAAGTATCATCTCCTTATGATTACTCACAATTGACGGTCATATTCTATGTGTCCCATCATATAAAGTTATCCAACCATAGAACTATAGTTAAGAATATCATTATAGCATTTCAAGGTTCTCATCATAGTAGGAAAGTTCTATAACCTTATCAATGTGATAGATACTCTAGGACATTATTACATTAAAGTCATGAAAAATAATAGACAATATATAACAATATATTTTATTAATATTCAAATCATTAAATATACATGTAATAAAATTACAAATAGTCGTCCTGGGACACCAACTCCAACAGGTGTAAGGTTTGGTAAACCATGTGGCCCAATTGTGTAAAGAAGCTTTCTTGGAAAGTGCCTATTGCACGATTTGGAAAACTGTGCATCTCATTAAAAATTACTTTTTACCATTTTACCCATTTAATAATAATAAGTGAGATCCCCCCTTCAATTCCCTTTGATTTTGGGTGATTTTGGGTGCCATTTCTTAGACTTCTTGGTGAGTTTTCTTCTCTGTTAACCTCATCTCTTATTTCCCTTCATTTTCTCCAGATTTCTATTGTCTTTGGGTTAGGGTTCATAGATGATTCCATCATAGTATAGTGTAATTTTCCCGATATAATGGGAGAAAGGTAATGTCTCATGACATTGATTGTACACCGTTTCTCATCATTTTGATGAAGGTATATCATGCTGCCAATTTATTTAAGGTTTTTCCTAAAAATTAAATTAAATTAATTATGGAATCGACATTAGATGTTAGGTATTAGCCTAATTTGATGTCAAGGATCTGTTGTGGACCTCCCATTGGTGTTGGGTTTTGGTTTTGGCATGAAAGAATGGTTCGATGAGTTGATGGGTGTTTATGCCTATTTTGATTAAATGGTTTAATTGTTTATAAATGGTTGAAATTTAATGTTTGACGATGTATGACTTGATTCAAGAGCTTGGGTGGCCATAAGAGATTCATCAAGCTCATTTGAGGCTTAGAGAGACTAGTTAGAGTTGTTGGGATGATTAATTAAATAGATCTAGCTTCAGTAAATGGTAGGTGGTCCTTAGTACCTTCCCTTATGGTTTATGCATGTTATATATGGCATATAGTGTGCGGTCATGCCACTATAGTGATTTACCTATTTAAAATTAAGGAATTGTTTAATTAAATTACTAATTAAATTGTGTAAATTAATTAAAAGGGGATGTATAATTTATGTGAACAAGGTGTCAAGGGCCATAACGGACCCTTGTGCACTATCTTGATTTTCTCAGTCGTTGATGGTCAAGGCCCTGATTAAAGTGGTATCCCTTCATACTTGAACCCCTCTTCAAGGGTGTAATTAATATTAAATGAAATTCATGTGAATTATTGGCCCATTGTAGGAGCCTTAGACACCTCCAAGTATAGGTGAGAGTTGGATGAATCATTTGGCCCTAGTGGGCCTCAAACGGCCTTTGTGTAGGTGCTCTTAGACCACCTTCATGAGGGAAGGTGGTGAATTGTGTATAGTTGGCCCTTATAGGCCATATGGGATTATGGAAAATACCCTTGAGGTAGTTTTTATGTTAAATTTTATAGAAAACTTCCTTTAGGTGGTGTTTATATTAAATGATATGTAAAATGCCCTAAGAGGCAGTCTTGATATGATATAGGGTCAGGTGGCAAGGCATTATGTATTTCCAAATAATGAAGACCCAATACATACATATTCCCTTATAAGCGATTGTGATATGATATAGGGTCAGGCATTGGGGATTTATGTGTGTCCAGGTAATGAGAGTTTGATACTTGTATACATCCTTATAGGTAGTTGTGATACGATATAGGATCAGGTGTTTAGGCCTTATGTATCTCTGGGTAATGAGGACCTAATACCAACATACACCCTTTTAGGCAGTTGTGATATGATATAGATTCAAGCATTGGGGCGATATGTATCCTTAGGTAATGAGGGTTTGATACTTTCACATGCCCTTGTAGGCGATTATCATATTATATGGCATATGCCCTTGTGGCGATTATGATACTATTATGGTTGGCATGATTTTGCAATGTGATTAGAAACATTATGGCACTAGCCGAAGCAAGTATGGTGGATCAGGGGAATTGACCCCAAGATCGGTGGTGATTATTTAATTATGATTCTGAAATTTATTTATTTATTTATACTAAGCATGCCACATGCACATATCACTACATTTACTAGCTATGTACAAGATTTCATTAGTAGTTCCCTACTGAGTTATATACTCACACCTTGCTCAAGCGGCCATTACACTTAGGTGCCCAAGAAAATCTCACTTGTTGAGAGTACAGGGTGGGATGAGGCCATGATTATAGAGACCTAAGCTTATCATACATAGATATTACATCATTTTTTATGAATATTTATTACATTACACAAACACATGCCTGATGACCATAAAAGTTTAGTGTCTTTGGAAACTTGAAAATATAAACACTGGTCCATAAGTGAGCTATGTCATCTACCGCTACATTATTCATAACTAGAACCCTTATTAGACATATCATACATAATACATATCTTCATAACCTGGAAAAAGGAAACATAATAAAGTATGAGCTTGGATTCTCAGTAAAGGTAAACAAGGGATATACATAAGCATAACATAAGTATAAGGGTATGAGAAACATTTGAAAAGCATACCCTGTATATCAAATATCATAATCTTGAATCATGGAATAAATATTGGAGGTTCATAGGACATGAATCATAATGAAATCAAAGAACATGAGCCATGAGAGCATAACATTGGCTTAAGACATGGAATTTATGGCATACACATAAGCATAGAAAATCATTTCATATTAGTAAAATCTCACTGCCAAGGCTATCATATTGGAATGGTTTCACTACCCAAATCATCATAGTATACAAGGTTCACTCCCAAGACCATCATAGTGGACAAAGTCCCTTATTGAACTAATTTCACTCATCATTCTAGTCTTGTCTATCTCGAGAGATATAAATCTTTACCCAATGCATTGTAGGGAGATATAAGTCCCACAAATCATGTAATTAAAACCATATTTATGTGTGTTATAAGATCATAAAAATTCATCATATCATAACCCATGAAATGAAATGGGTATCATAAACATTTCATCATATCACAACCTATGGAAAATAGACATGTTTCATAATCATTTCATCATAGAATAACCCATGAAAAGAAGTGAGTTTCATAAACATCATGTCATCAAAACATAAATCATTAAAAGAAATAATATGAATGGTATCCTTAGATCATATCCCCAGTAAGGCATAGGTAACACCAACCGATGTCATCTTAGATGGAAAATAATTTTGAAATATCACTTAAAACATTTCATGATAAAAATATACTTTATTCTTTTAAAATCATTTTTTAAAATATAAAACTTTTTGAAAACCCTTTTCTTTGAAATTAACCTTAAAAACTTATAAAGGAAAAGTTTAAGAAATGATTGGTCATGACGATAGAAAATTTCATTCATGTCGTACACGTTAAAATTAATATTCCTTCCATATTTTTGATAAAATCCAAACGAACATTGTTTTTGGAAAATGACATGAAGATTCCTTTCAAAAAAATTGCAAAAAGTCAAACATGGGTAAAAGTTTCTTTTAAAAATCATAATAGTAATAAAAAAAATTGAAAAAAAATTAGAAAACATGGTTTTGAAAGAAAATAGTTTTCTGACCGAAGAGAGAAATAAGGTCGTATTTTCTTAAAAACATTTTATTAATTATCTTAAGTACCAAAGAGTGGAAAAATGGTACCATTACTTGAATATTTCATGAATAACCAGAGAAGAAGAAAAAATCATGAGAATTATTAAGAGGTAGATCATGAGATTTCAACATTGATGACTTAATCATAAACAATCTCAATAAATGATGAGATTCCATCACTAGTATACATCTGATAATTCTTCTAATTGGCGACTATTTGTAAATATCCCCCCACCCAGGACTATGGAACAGAGGATTCTCTTGGACTGTCATGAGGTATGGCGATTCTTTGGTAACATTGATTTATTAGCCTCATGAAAGAATAACATACAATGAAACCTAAAATATTGTGATGATGAATAAATTCATGATATTACATTTAAAAGTAGTTGTATATATACCTTGTGAAATAATATAGGTGCATAAAAAACATACATCTCAAAGAAGAGAAATTGAGACAAAAATTCCTTACTGCTTTAGTAACATTTTAACTGTAAACCCCATGAAATAGATATCATCAAATGGATATGTGTAACTGAATAATTATTAGTATAATAATCATAAAAACATTCATGGAAAGTATACACACCACATAAAATAAATAGGTGGTGAACATGGCTTGTGTCTCATAGAAAACAAAAGTGAGACGGAAATCTCTTACCATAAGTCTTGACTTTCATCGCACACATTCAACCTCTTGTATAATAAATATAAGCTTATTATAAATTTATTAAAAAACCATATTCATATATATCATACCATATATGATTTTCTTATGACTTTATATTACCCTTTTATTAACAATTCCATGTTAGGTTTATGTTTTGGGTAATGACCGCTTTGTTTTTCATATATGTTTTGGCTTGTTATTCTTGATCCTCTTACTTTGATCATGATTTCATCATTTCCATAATGTAAACCATGATATAAATATCACATATATTCTGTATATATTTATTTAGAGTAATCCATAAAATTTAGTGATAGGAAATGAAATGCATTGTTCATGGAGACGGTAGATCGTACGTATGCATGAACGTTGTTTTTTATTTTCTTTTCAGTTTGAAAGAAAGAATGGTAAATGATATATTATCATTCTAGAATAATTTTTATTTCATATATATCACATATTTTTATTAAACTCATCCTTAATACATTCCATGTAAAGCCTGAATGAACTACATCGCTTCATGTGGCGGAACTCCATCATACACACGAACAACGTTATCACATTCCCACAAAATGAAAAGCATAGAGGTATGTGTGATATAAAAATTACAGAAGCATAATAATATCATTAATATCATAATTATCATATATAAACATTATTTACATCATTATTCCCAACCTTTATAGGTGGTAATGGAAAAACGAACTATATCAGTTCGTGAGGCGGTGGTCCATCGTACACATGAATGATGATTTTGCAACCCATTTGATGGAAATGTGTGTGGTTGTAGTTCATACCCTTAACATAAAAAAATATTAGTATATGGAAGATATTGAGGTTATTATATAATCATTACATAAAAATAATTGAAGGGGTTTGAGGAAGAAATAAAACAAAAACGTGCATCGATGAACATTGCATCTTCTTTAGGTATCCTCATTTGGTTTGCACTAAAATCCTTCCTTTGTTGAATTTATGTCCAAACTAAGGCTTCTAGGATGAGGGAAGGGAAATTGGGAAGTGATTTGGGTAGGTCTTGTTTGAATAAAATAGGTTTTAAGGTGTGAGGAATAGAGGATAAAGGGTGGCCTTTTATAGGTGGGTGAGTGGAAAACTTGTAGATTTTTTAAAGAGAAAAATCCACTCATGTTTTTCACATGTCACAAGGGTCCAAAATGGACCATTCTTGAACCTAAGAGGTTTAATGGTCGAAATATGGTTATAAAATAGTTTTTAGAAAATTTTATAGGTTAATTTTACCCTTATCATTTTAGTTTAACCCTTCGGTAAACCCATTTTTACCTCAACTGTGGTAATTAATTTTTACTACATTCATTATTCATTTTGGTTAAAAATTAAGTTGGTCTTGTTAGAAATTATAAATTATGATGATTCCAAATATGGAATCCATTTTTCAAAATTCTAATAACAGAAGTGGGGAAAATAATTTAAAATTAATCTCATAGACGTGACGAGAAAGCGGATTTTTAAAGCGAAAAAAGATCAAAAGTTTACAAAGTTTTTATATCCAATTTCAATATGAAATTGATTAAAATGACCTAAATTGGATCAATATATGTATAATTTAACTAATTATATGTTAAAACCAATTTAAAATATATTTTAACTTTATAAAAAAATAAATTAAAAGGCATTTTGTAGTTAAAATTCAGTATTTTTCACTATTCGTGGAAAGAATGAAATTTTTCAGAAAAAACGAAAAAAATCACCCTAAGCTAATTTTGAAATTTTTAATTTAAAAATTAATTTTATTTTATCAAATTAATTTTCTAAGTTTCAAAATATACTTTTATTTTTGTTCACAAAAAGACATAAAAACAACATTTTTTGGGAAAATAATATTCCTGAAACATATAAAGACTTCACCAAAAATTATGTATTTTATTATCAATATGTATTCTTTATATAAAACCATTATATTTTATATTTAAAAATTAGTTATTACTGTTCATGTTACTAAGTTTAATGGCTAGTTTATAACAGTCGTGTTTAAATAAATATATTAATAATATATCATGGTTTTGTTAAAACTCAGTGTTGCGTGTAATGAAAGCTAAGCTAGTGTTGTGTGTAATGCAATATTAACTTGGAGTAGCATATAATTGAAGATTAAATTTGTGTATCATGCAATGAAATACATCAATTAAATTTAATTTATTTAAAAAATAATAATTCATAAAAACTCATGGTGTTACATTCTAGCCCCCTTAAAATGAATTTCACTCTCAAAATTTTTTACTCTGATGAAAACAAATGAGGATACTTATGCCTTTTCACATCCTCAAGTTCCCACATAACTTCCTCAAATTAGTGGTTTTTTCACAAAACTTTGATCAGGTGAGTGGTCTTGTTTCTTTGAACTTTATTTATACAATCCAAAATCTCCACTGGTTGTTCCTCATAAGAAAGATCTTACTCCAACAGTATGACCTCTGATTTTAGTACATGTGAAGGGTCGGGCATGTACTTCCTTAGGAGAGATACATGGAACACATCTTGGACTTGAGAGAGGTTTGGTGGAAGCACCAAGTGATAGGATACCATCCAAACTTGATCAAGAATTTCAAAGGGCCCGATATACCTAGGGATTAGTTTCCCTTTCTTCATGAATCTCATAACCTTCTTACATGGAGAAATTCTTAGAAACACCTTGTCACTAAATTAAAATTCTAAATCATATGTCATCATAAATTTTATGCCACCTTTGAACTGCCTTGATGTGTTGTTGAATGGCTCTAACATTCTTTGTGATTTCTCCAGCTATCTTGGGTCCCAATACCTTTATTTGTCCCACTTCATTCCATCACATTGGATCTCTACATTTCTTTCCATAGAGGGATTCATAATGAGTCATATGAATTCTTGAGTGGAAGCTATTTTTGTAATAAAACTCAACTAGAGGAAGGTATTGATCCCAACCACCTTTGAAATCCAAAGAACAAGATCACAATATATCCTCTAGGGTTTGAATTGTTCTTTTATATTGACCATCTGTTTGAGGATGATATGCAATGTTGAAACTCAACTTCATATCAAGAGATTATTGAATACTTCACTAGAACTTTGAGGTAAACCTCAGATCCAGATCATATTCAATGGAATATAGTATTCCATGCAACCTTACCAGTTCCTTAATATATATCCTAACAAGATGATCTAGAGAGAAATATTCTCTAATAGCGATGAAGAGTGTTGACTTAGTAAGGTGATCGACTACCACCCATATAGAATTATGCCATTTAGATGTTTTGGGGAGTCCAACGACAAAATCCATGGTGATTTTTTCACATTTCTATTCTGGTATGGGTAACGGATGTAACATCCCCTTAGATTTTTGTCTTTTATCCTTAACTTGTTAGCATATCAATCACTAAGATACAAACTCTGTGATATCTATCTTCATGTCATCCCACCATAATTATTCTTTCAAATCTCTATAAATCTTCATACTTCCCATAAGAATAGAGAGTATAGAACTATGAGCTTCCTCTAACAACTCTTTCTTCAAGTCTGGTATGAAAGGAACACATACATGATTATTGAACCTTATCATTTCATTATGATCAAGATTAAACTCAGGAATATTTCTAATCTTATTTTTCACCTCTACGTCTTCCTTCTATACCTCTTTAATCTTCACTTAGATAGATGGTTGAACATTCATTTGAGCAAGATAAGATTTTTCTCCTTTATTCAGTATTTCCAGATCCATCCTTAGAAAACCCAGAAATATTGGATCTTTTGTGATCCTTGTCATGGATAATCTAGCATGATCCTTTCAACACAAAGCATTGGCCACCTTGTTTGCTTTCCTGAGGTGGTAATTTATTGAGCGGTCATAATCTTTAATCAGCTTTAACCATCTTCTTTGGCACATATTCAACTCCTTCTATGTGAAAATATACATCAAACTTTTATGATCAGTATATATATCGCATTTTTCTCCATAAAGATGATGCATATATGTATTTAATGAAAAACTTACCGTAGCTAACTCAAAATCATGAGTTGGGTAATTTTTCTCATGAATATTTAGTTTTTGTGAGGCATAAGCTATAACCATGTTATTCTGCATAATAAAACATCCCAAAACATTCTTTAATGCATTACTATATATTACAAATTCTTCTTTGTTATAGGGTAATGTAAGAATAGGTGCTCTGACTAACTTTCTCTTCAATTCCTTGAAATTTTCCTCACACTCATATGTCCAGAGGAACTTGGACTCCTTCTGAGTTAACATGATCATAGGATTAGATATTCATGAGAAATTCTATAAAAACCGATGATAATATCTAGCTAAACCAAGAAAACTACGGATCCCAGTCATTGTGGTTGGTCTAGGCCAACATTCAATAGCCTCCATCTTTGATATATCTATTGATATACCCTCGCATGAGATTATATAACCCAAAAATAAAACCTTTTGCATCTAAAATTCACACTTTGTAAATTTTTCATATAGCTTCTCCTTCCTTAGGGTCTTTAGTACAATTCTCAAGTGATCTTCATGTTATTCCTTTCTCTTTGAGTAGATAAGAATATCATTGATAAATACTACCAAAAAATGATCAAGGTGATCTCTAAAGACTCTATTCATTAAATTCATGAAGGTAATAGGGGCATTAGTAAGACCGAATGGAATCACTATATATTCATAGTGTCCATACCTTGTACAGAATGTCATCTTGGGTATATCCTCCTTCTTAACCCTCAATTGATGATATCAAGAATGAAGGTCAGTCTTGAAAAAGTATTGAGATCTACGTAGTTGATCAAACAAGTCATCAATATGGGGAAGATGATATTTTCTCTTGATCGTAATATTGATTAACTCTCGATAATTAATGAATATTTACATTGATCTGTCTTTCTTTTTAACAAAAAGAATAGGTGTACCCCAAGGTGACACACTTGGACAAATGAATCTCTTGTCAATGTTCTCATGGAGCTGCTTATTTAATTCCTACAACTCAATTGGGACCATTCTATAGGGATTATTTGAAATTGGTGTGGCACCATGTATGAGTTTTATTAAGAACTTAAATTCATGTTTTGGTGGATGGCTAGGAAACTCTTCTGAAAAGACATCAACAAATTCCCACATAATAGGCATATCATCAATGTTGATTTTATCCCCGACCATATGAGATAAACACCCCTCCTGGATGGGAATTAAGACTCATACAATGGATGTGATCTCCATCAGAAGTTCATACTTATCATCACATTGATAGATGTTCATAGGTTGGTTTGAAATATAAAATGTGACGTACCTTACTCGAAAATTAATGTGGGTTTTATGTAGAGAAATCCAATCCATTCCTAGGATGACATAAAATTCCACCATAGGAAGAATGACAGGATTTACAAGAAGCACATTCCCACAAACATCGACTGGAGAGGAATTATAAACTTGAGATGCGATCATCGTACCATTAGGGGTTTTCACTGCTAATTCCACATCTAATCCTTTGATTGGAATCTTGATACCCTTATAAAATTATTTAGATTTGAAATAATGGGAAGATCCATAGTCAAATAAGACATTAGCAGTTCTAGAGTTGATGGTAAGTGTACCTTTCACCACATCATTATCGCACCCCTCATCAAAAACAATGATCACATGATATTTCTCTTTGTCTCTCAGCTTAAGAGGTTGCTGACGTCGATCGTCATCATTAAACTTTGGATTTGGGCATTGATTAGTATAATGCTTTTACTCCATGTATTTGAAACACTGGAGTGTGAGTGGTGCATTTTGTGCATCTTTCTCTTTATTTACATAATTAGCTAACTTCTTCCCATTACTTCGACAATCAATTTTCTGATGACATTCCCTTCCACACTTGAAAATTTTATTAGTCCTCTAAAGACAATTTCCTACATGATTCTTCCCACAATTTGAGCATAAAAGAAAGTTCATCTTCTTCTCTCCATGGTTCTTAGATTTTCCTTTGAACACCATATTCTTTTTCTTGTCAAATCCATGACATTAATACGTAACTCCAACCTCCATTTCTACTTTGATACCACAATGCACAATCTCTTCATAGCTACTGAAGTCTCTTATAGCTAACACCCTTTAGATAAATGGTTTTAAGCCAATAAATTAATCGATCAACCTTGCTTTTAGGTTAGATGATAATACCATAAGTGTTCCTCACAAGTCTTGTAAAATTTGTCTCATAGGTACCAACAGATTCATCATCCTTTTTCTTTAACTCAAGGAACTTCTTCTCCATATTCATATGAAGAACATGAGGAAAGTAATTCTTTAAAAATAAGTTCTTGAACTCATCCCAATCTATAGAGCCAATTTCATCATATTGCCTCTTATTCTTGATAAGAGTCCACCATTGATCTGCTTCACCTTCCAAATGATAGATAGATGAAATGAATTTTTCATATTCTAAACAATAGAGAATAGATAATATCTTTTCAGTGGTACTGATCCATTATTCAGCAACCAGTAGACTAGAAGACCCGTTGAAATAAAGTGGATGTTGTCGCATGAAGGAATCAATCGAGCGTTGTTCCCTCCTTTGCTTGTTTGGAAGTTTAGCATGATTTATAGCTTGAGAGAGTTATGTGAGCATAGAAATGAGATTTTTCATTCCAGATCCCATAACATTTGGATTCTAAGGAGGATAATCATTGCATTGTCTATCAAACTCAGTATTAACATGATTCCTTCAGGTTTCATCCATTGACTAAAATAAAAAATCATAGAGTGGGAAACAATAATCATAGTGGGGAACCATATAATCTTGAAAAAAAAATCACTTATATGATGTCTAAATCGTGAAACCTTCTTTAATCTATGATACCTTAGGTTTATCTTAGGTCATTAATAATCATCTTCTATTTAAATATTTCATGATGGTTCGTAAAGAGTTTGTAAATTACCAAAGCATATCTCACGGGAGTGTCAAACTAGGTGTGCAGAAAGACTCATTGTCGTGCGCCAATTCCCGATCGAGTCTAGCTCAATACAGTGTTTTTGGGGTTGATACCCCTAGGTACATCTATGCCAGAGCCACATCCACTTGTAGTATCCTAGTAGGGATTTAATTGCTTGGAAACCACTCGCTCAATCCTTACCAAAATTCTAGGACATTTTCCTATACTTTGACACATTATTAGACTTATCCTTAAACATGCCCTTAGGGATCTCACTAAGGTTTTCTCATCCTGGTTTCCAAATGTTAACTAATCTTATCCTTTAATACCAACTATAGTGACCCAATCTTATCATACATAGATATTAAATCATTTTTTATGAATATTTATTACATTATACAAACACACACCTGAGAACTATAATAGTTTAGTGTATTTAGAAGCTTGGAAACATAAACACTAGTCCAAAAGTGAGCTACGTCATCTCCCACTACATTCTTCATAACTAGAACCTTTCTTAGAAATATCATACATAATACATATATTCATAACCTGGGGAAAGAAACATAAGAAATTAGCTCAGATGCTCAGTAAGGGTAAACAAGGGAGATACATAAGCATAACACGAGTATAAAGGTATGAGAACATGAGCATAAGGTTTGAAAATCATACCATGTGTATCAAAGATCGTAATATTGAATCATGGAATAAAGATTGGCGGTTCATAAGACATGAATCATAAGGGAATCAAAGAACATGATCCATGAGAGCATAACATTGGCATAAGACATGGAATTTGTGGCATACACATAAGCATAGAAAATAATTTCAAATTAGTCAAGGCTCACTACCAAGACTGTCATATTGAAATGGGTTCACTCCCCAAACCATCATAGTAGTTAAATTTCACTCTCAAGACCACCATAGTGGACAAAGTATCTTACTGAACCGAGTTCACTCCTTGTTCTATTCTTGTCTATCTCATGAGATATAAATCTTTACTCAATGCATTGGAGAAACATATAGGTCTCACCCATCACGTAATGAGAACCATATATATGTGTTCCACAAGATCATAAACATTCATCATATCATAACCCATGAAATAAAATGGGTATCATAAACATTTCATCATAACATAACATGTGGAAAAGAGATAGGTTTCATAATCATTTCATCACAGAATAACCTATAAAAAGAAGCGGGTGTCATAAACATCATGCCATAAAAACATAAACCATTCAGAAAAAGAATATGAATGTTATCCTTGGATCATATCCCCAGTAAAGCATAGGTAACACCAAGAATGTCATCTTAGATGAAAAATAATTTTGAAAGATCATTTAAAACATTTCTTGAGGAAAATATTCTTTTCGCTTTGAAAATCACTTCTTAAAACATAAATCGTTTTGAAAACCTTTTCTTTGAAAATAACATTGAAAATTTATAAAGGAATCTTTGAAGAAATTATTTTTCATGATGTTGAAAAATGTTGTTCATGTCGTACAGTTAAAACAAAGATTCCTTTCACATTTTTAGTGAATGAAAAACAGGCATTGTTTTGGAAAACAACATGAATATTCCTTTCAAAACATTTTTGTAAAAAGTCAAACATGGGTAAAAATGTATTTTAAAAATCATAAGAGTAATAAAACATTTTTGAAAACATTTTTATAAAACATGGTTTTGGAAGAAAATAGTTTTCTAACTGAAGAGAGAAATAAGGTCAGATTTTCTTAAAAACAATTTCTTAATTATCTAAGTACCAAAAAGGGGGGAAATAGTATCATTGCTTGAAGATATCATGAATAACCAGAGGAGAAGAAAATTCATGAGAATTCTTGAGAGGTAGATCATGATATTTCAACATTGGAGACTTAATCATAAACAATCCTAATAAACGATGAGATTGTAACATAAAATCTTTACCACTTTGGTAACATTGATTCATAAGACTTGTGAAGGAATAATATACACTGAAACTTAAAATGTCATGAGGATGAATAAATTCATGATATTACATGTCAAAGTGGTTGTATATACACCTTGTGAAAGAAGATAGGTGTATAACAAAACATACGTCTCAAAGAAGACAAATTGAGACAAAAATCTCTTACCGCTTTGGTAACGTTTTAACCGTAAACCCCATGAAAGAGATATCCTCAAATGGAT
Organism: Viscum album; assembly: GCA_963277665.1. Classification (NCBI taxonomy): domain Eukaryota; kingdom Viridiplantae; phylum Streptophyta; class Magnoliopsida; order Santalales; family Viscaceae; genus Viscum; species Viscum album. Next base: position 91,804,745 of record OY728154.1, read on the forward strand.
ATGTAAATCCCAATAATTCTTAGTAGAATAATCATAAAATACATTCATGGGAATTATACATAGCATATAAAATAAATAGGTGGTGAACGGGGATTTTGTCTCACATAAAATAAAAGTGAGACGGAAATCTCTTACTTAAGTCTTGACTTTCGTCGCACACGCTCAACCTCTTGTATAATAAATATAAGTTTATTATATATCTATTACAGAACCATATTTATGTATATCATACCATATATTATTTTCTTATGAATTTATATAACTTGTTTATTAACAATTCCATGTTAGAGTTATGTTTTGGGTAATAATCGCTTTGTTTTTCATATATGTTTTGCCTTGTTATTCTTGGTCCTCTTACTTTGATCATGATTTCATCATCTCCAGAATGTAAATCATGATACAAATATCATATATATTCAATATATATTTATTTAGAGTAATCCATAAAATTTAGTGATAGGAAATGAAATGCATTGTTCATGGAGATGATAGGTTGTACAAATGCATGAACGTTGTTTTTCATTTTCTTGTCGGTTTGAAAGAAAGAAAAGTAAATGATATATTATCATTACAGAATCATTTTTATTTCATACATATCACATATTTTTATTAAACTCATCCTTAATACATTCCATGTAAAGCGTGAACGAATCATATCACTTCGCAGGGCGGTAGTCCACTGTACACATGAACGATGTTATTGTATTCCCACAAAATGGAAAGCGTGAAGGTATGTGTGGTATAACAATTTCATAAGCATAATAATATCATTAATATCATAAGTGACATATATAAATAGTATGTTCATCATTATGCTCAACCTTGAAGGTGGTAATGGAAAAATGAATGACGTTGGTTCGGGAGGCGGTAGTTCGCCGTACACACAAACGATGATTTCGTAACCCATTTGATGGAAGTGTGTGTGGTTGAAAGTCGTATCCTTAACATAACAACATCTTAGTATATGAAAGATATTGAGGTTATTATATAAGCATGATATAAAAAGAATTGAAGGGTTTGAGGAAGAAATAAAACAAAAATGTTTGTTGATGAACATTACCACTTCTTCAGGTATCCTCCTTAGATTTGCACTAAAATCCTTCCTTGGTTGGCTTTATGTCCAAACTAAGGCTTCTAGGATGAGGGGGGGAAGTTGGAAAGTGATTTAGGCAGGGCTTGGCCGAACCAAAGAGGCGTGAAGGTGTGAGGAAGAGAGGAGAGGGGGTGGCCTTTTATAAGTGAAGTGAGTGACAAACTTGTAAATTTTTTAAAGAGATAATTTCACCCATGTTTTTCATGTCACGAGGGTCCAAAATGGACCATTCTCGAAACTAAGACATGGCATGGTCGAAATATGGCCAACCAATAGTTTTTGTTAATTTTATCCTTATCTTTTTAGTTTAATCCCCCAGTAAACTCATTTTTACCTTAACCGTGGAAATTAATTTTTACTACATTCACTATGCATTTTGGTCAAAATTTAAGTTGGTCTTATTAGACATTATAAATTATGTTTATTTCAAATATGGAATCTATTTTTCCAAATTCTAATCATAGAAGTGGCAAAAAATAATTTAAAATTAATCTCATAGACATGACGAGAAAGCGGATTTGTAACGTGCAATTTCAATATAAAATTGATTATAATGACTTACATTGGATCAATAGATGTATAATTGAACTAATTACACTTTAAAACCAATTTAAAATATAATTTAGATTTATAAACAAATTAAATGAAAATGCAGTTTGTAATTAAAATTCAGTATTTTTCACTATTCATGAAAAAATGAAACTTTTCAAAAAAATCTCAAAAAATCACCATAAGCTAATTTTGACATTCTAAATTCAAAAATAAAGTTTATTTTATCAAGTTTATTTTCTAATTGTCAAAAATTAATTGTATTGTTCACAAAGAGACATAAAAAACAACATTTTTTTAGAAAATATTGTTTTTAAAACATACAAATACTTTTCTGAAAATTATGAATTTTATTATCAATGTGTATTCTTTATATAAAACTATTATACTTGATATTTAAATAATAGTTATTACTATTCATTTAATTAAGTTTAATGACTAGCTTATAACAGTCGTGTTTAAATAACTATATTAATAATATATCATGGTTTTGTTAAGACTCAGTGTTGCGTGTAATGTAAGCTAAGTTCGTATTTCGTGTAGCGCAAACTTAACTCAGTGTAGGGTATAACGTTAATTTGGTGTACTGTGCAACGCAAGACATCAATGAAATTTAATTTATTCAAAAAATAACAATTCATAAAAACTCAAGGTGTTACACTGGATCTTGGATAGTTCAGTTGGTTAGCTTGGACAGAGTCATGTGATAGGGACGAGGTATGACTCGGAGTTGCAGTGAAGCCCTTTTGTATTTATCTCTTATTTTTTGTAGATGTGATTGGCCCAATGGGCGATCAATCTTGTATGATACCATGATCGTTTGAGTGTGTATCTACTACTGCATTCATTATAGTATTGTTGGTTATGTTATTATTGTTGTGTACTTTGTTTTATCTTGTGGATATGGTTTGGTTATTTATCTGTTATTGCACACTCTGATGTAGGGGGTGTAGTCTCCTCACAGTACCACCCTAGACCTCCGCTGCTAGTCGGCAGCTTCTGACGTACGAAGAGGCGTGTCTGAGGTCATGTAGTGCCACCAATTCAGTTAATGATGAGTCGGGTCTGGACATGACAAAACACAACATATTCACAAAACATAACATATCCACAAAACATTTAAGCCTTATTTGTTACATTAGAACACGTATAGTTGAAAGGGAAGGGGGTAGTCAGAGTTGCAGGGCGCGAGGAAGATGGGAAGAAGTGGGAGAAGAGGCTCGGCAGCTAGGAGCGAGAGGGGTAGTGATGGTGGTAGGAGTGTGAGAGGGGCAAGGATGGAGGTGGGTGTTGAGGCACGATGATGGTGGCGGGAGCGAGGGAGAGGGGCAAGGATGGAGGTGGGTGTCGAGGCACGGTGATGGTGGGATCACAGACATATTTGTCTAGTGGGTGATGGAAACGAAGGTTTCGCCCGATTTGAAAGGAATCCAAGTTCCTTTGTTTAAAGGAAAATGAGGTTCAATTAGTTTTTGTTTTTAATGCACCAAAAGTTCAAAAAATTGCTTCATGTTTATATTTCCCTTTCCCACCATCAAGTTCTCGTGTACTTAACAAGGCCTTAATATCTTCATAGAAAATAATCTATATCCACTAAACATAATGTTTAAAGAAGTAAAAGGTGGTTGTAATGTTGAGAATACATTCAAGGATTGTGGAGCATGAACCCTGTTGTATACATAAAAGAAAATCTCTTGAATATACAAAAGATTATTTATTTATGTTATAAATGCACTTACCATAATATATTTTTACGGAACACAACATAATTGCACAAAATATTAATGTGTTTTTGTATGAAGCATATGACATCATACATTTGAATAAAACATAATATATTGATCGCGTGTTCATGTAAAGAACATTCAATATTTTCACAAGATAATTTTTATTCACACAACATAGTACCTATCAACAAAATATTATTTATGGCATGTATATCAATATAACATGTTACTAATATACAAAACATAATATATTTTTATAGAATGCAACATAAATGCACAAAACATAAATGTGTGTATCAAGCACAAAACATAATATGTTTGTTGCATAATTACGCGTGGGGAAAATATATATTTTTTATATATAATATAATCTTACACACAAAACATAATATTTATCTACAAAACATAGAACTTGATATATATATATATATATATATATATCATGCACGTAACATTATATATCTACATTTGGATAGAACATAATATATTTATAACACATCTACGAAACATTCTATATCTCCATATAGAACATATCTACACAACCTAATTTATTTCTATCATGGCTATCAACAAGACATTTTATAAATGTAGAGAACCTAACATATACATCTACTTCAATATCAATCACAAAGCATAATAAAGACATAACATGATATATATATTAAATATAAATCACATAAAATAATACGGGCGGGCATAACATAACATAATATCTCCATATAAGATCTTTATACACATAACATAATATCTATATACACAGCATAATTTATTTATACCATGTTTGTGAATGAACCAGAGAACATGATATATTTTTAAAGTATAACAGATGCACATGACATAATGTCTATTTAAATATAAATCACATAAAATAATACGGGCGGGCATAACATAACATATTCACGACATATTTATGCATATAACATTATATATTTTTATATAATATAATTTTTATACACGTTACATAATATGTATTTACATACCATAATTTATTTATGTCATATTTACTAATAGAACATTTTATAAATTGACGGATATTTTTACAGAGATAAAATAAATGCACGAAACATGATATTATTCAAATATCAAGTAGAGAAAATAAAAAGGGGGGGGGGGAACATACTATATTTTTGACTGACCTACAATTCAGCGCAACTCCCAACCTCATAAGCTCATTCTTGTGGTGATCATCTTCCCCATTCTGAATGCAATCCTTGTGGATCCACCTTCACTTTTCCGGTGCTCCCCGGCTTCATTATCATTTCACCCCAACCCAATATGTGCGGCAAAACAAACTGCACAAACCAACAACCCCCCTTGGTTTCTAGAATTTGGTTAGGTGCAAAAGGAAATAAAATAAGACTTATGAATGCACTGCAATATCCCAAATATTACTCCATTCGCATATTTATTATTATAATGTGAAATTATTGGCCAGTTGGTTGGAGCATAAGTGCAACATCCAAGAGATTGGGGGATCAATCTCATTGGTCACACAACTGTAGCAGTACTGTAGGGATAGATTGTGCAGGCTCTGTTACAATTTAAGGGGTGGCTCTGGCGCTCAAATGGAGCTCATGCTAACGTAGATGGAGACAGACGCAGCTTTTAAATCCTGACATACCTCTCAAATTGCAGACACATGGCTCCTCTGAAGGAGGTGGTTGATGCCATCAACCCCTCACAACACATCCACAAGCATACACTATGAATGATTGTGCAACACTAGCAGGGCTATCTAACAAAAACAAGATGGATGTGGACGCAATCAATCAAATGCATTAAAAGAGCACCCTCCACGATGCACCCTGGCATGTCACCCACGATGCGTCAGGGACTACCATAGAATAGATTGAAAATGAACCCCATGGACTCAATCAGACATGCATGGACAAGTGCGCCTCGGCCCCAAAGTCACCTCCAATATAGTTCGATGATAGAAAACAAGGAACAGACTACTTGCATATTGAGAAAATAAGAATAGGGTTAGGAGAAGAGGAGGGAAGGAAAGACATTTCGAGAGTTGCACTCTTGCCCAAGATATAGCCAAAGTCCAAGCCTTCTTCTCTGCCCCTTTCCCTCATTCCAGCACTCCCCTTATAACAGCTCCTGCATGGGCCCAGCTTTGGCTAACAAATCCCCCAACCTGCCTATCAATTCTTCCCCCATAAAGACCATTCTACCCCTTCTAGAAGGAATTCCCCAGCTGTGGCCAGGTCTCAGTCATTCGACCCCCAATGCCAATCATTGGGTCATTCTCAAGCTGGTATTCAGGCCACCCAAAACGAATTCAAAGGTCTTCGGAACAGCTCAAGTAGACCCGATCCTGAGCAGCAAATTGATGGGCCCTCTGGGCCAATTCTTAAGCATTAGAGCACTTCAAGCGGACCCGATACTAGGCATACATTGTTGGGGCCTCCAAGTCAATCCTCAAATGTAAGGTTTTTGGGTCATCCCCTGTTGGACCCAGTTAGGTTGGGCCTGAGCCAAGTGTCATGCATTTAGAATCCCACATCATGTTTCTTCAAGGTTGTGTATTTTTGATCAATCTAAAAACAGTCTTACCTCTTATCAAGCGGGCTCATTTTTTTAAGAAATACCTTCAAAGAATTTAGGGGTCGGAAACAAAAAGTCAGGTCATATGCACGAAGAAGAGAAGTGGTACGAGAACAAAACTTACAAGCTCAAAAACCAAAATGGATACATTTAATGTCAACATTACTATTTGGCTCATGTTGCGGAAGCGTCGGGAGTCGCAACGACAGAAACGAGATACGGAAAGAAAATGCACAAGAAAGGAAAACACACGGGACACACAAATTTACGTGGTTCGGGAATAATCCCTATGTCCACGGAGAGGCAAAACTTCACTAATATTCAGGAACACAGATTACAGAGTGTTTCAGTAAGAAACCCTAACCCGAAATGGGCTACATATGGAGAAGATGATTCACTGTTCCGAACAGGAAGTCCGCGTTGCTACAATGAAAAACGGTCACCTTCGTCAAAAGTGTTACAGTGGTTGTCGGCTGGAAGTCAAAAGTGCAACAGTAAAGTTGACTCTGAAGTCCGCACTGCTACAGTGTCTGTCGATGTCGGTCGGTCAGCTCTGCTATAGTGGTCATAGATGCTACAGTACCGAAAAATTGGGTCAGACGCCTTCGGGCCCCGGAGCAGGGGCGCGTTACCCCTTGCAACCCCCAACGAGCTCACCGCAGAGCTCGACCCGCGACAGTTGCGGGGCACAAGCATTCAACCCAACCGGATCGGGCTACACCAATCCATCAGCTCCTTCGGACTAAATTCCAGTATTTTGTATTCCGGTTATAGAAGTTCTAGTAAGTTGAATTTTTTTCACTTTTAGTAGATTGATTAATCAGAGTTTGAAACCTATTTGGTTGTACTGGTTAAGAGACCAGAGCGATTCTATTTGGACAGCCTTTTATAGGGAGATGTTATTTTCATGCCGCTTTTTCACACCTTCCCCACACCTGCATAGATTCATAGGTCACATTAATGATTTTCAGCATAAGAAATTAAAATTTTATTGGAAATTAAATAGATTCTCTATAGATGTAAAAAATGTAACAGTGCACGCCATTGATAAATTTATTGAATGGTAAATTTATATAACAAATGTTAATTCATTTATATGAAATTTAATGCGCAACTAATTTTGGATTAATTTACCTATCCATCCATCTGTGAAAATTACAATTTACCGTTCAATAAAGTGTAATTGCTTGATTAAATATGTCTATATTTATGGCTAGTAAACAGTCCACAGTATTATAATATGCAATGCCAATTATAATAATGCAGACTGTTTACTAACCATAACACGAGACCTGGATAGAAAGGGGTATATAATAAAGGTAAAAGTGCCGTAGCCATGGGAGTTTGTTTTCAGCACTTTGAGCTTGGAATTTCAGCCGTAAGACTTGGGCAGGAGTGCAGATACGCCTCTCGAGTTTCTTCTCCTTTCTCCTCTTTTTGGCCTCTTACTCTGTAATTCCAGTTCTCTTACTGCAATACATACACAGTCCTCTATTTTAGAGTTCAGTGCCGATGTGGGTTCTATCAATTGGTCCGGTCGTTGCCGCCTCTTGCTCAAAGGAGGCGCACTGCCGGATTCCTCACCAGGACGGATTTTCTCACGCGGGACGAGGTACACTGCACTGCAGGATTTTTCCTCATGCGGCAAGACCAGCTCACGAAGGAGCAGAACTGGGAACGTCATTGGCAAGAGGAAGCGGACTTCCGGAAAACAATTCTACTGTGGTTGCGTCACCAAGAGGAGCCGCAACAGCACGAGTTGGCTCGACGCTGAATCAGTGCGAGGTCAGTTTCCTTCCCTGCTACAGAAAGATGCTCGACCGACACCGTTTATGGAGGAGGTCAACATGCGTTTGAAACGAGCCGACAACAAGGAATCCCAAAGGACGCGGGTGATCTGGACGCCCACTGCGTCTGGCCGGGACATGGCAACTACAACGATGCAACCGCGAAGGGAGAAGCGACTTTCGAGCATGACATAGATGTCTGACTCGTTGACAGGGGAGGTTGAGGAAGTTGTGACTCAGAGGCATGACATAGCGGGTGAGATCGGACCGGCACAGGGATGGACCACGGTTCTGGCGGCAGAAAACATCATGCTAAGTGAGTCGCCTACTCCCTGTTTTCTACAGGAAAAAGTGTGGCCTACAGTGAGCATAGCGAAATCCATCATGTCTCCATCAGGAATTGAAGAGGCATTTCCACCTGATCCTTCGTCCACGCTGTTTGACGTGCACTCAGCTGCAATAGACGGATCGCAAGCTCCGGGGCAGTATGTAGACGAGCCGGAACATATTATTGGCAACATACAAGGTGTGCTTCTTACGGCTGGTCTCCTGCAACAAAACAAACGATTGGTGCAAGCTATGGAGGAGAACGGCGCTCGATCGAACACAGACAACGACAAAGCGATGCATGAGACGCATGTGTTCGGAATGACGGACGCCTCTGGTTTGGATACGGTGTTGGCGACACATATTACCATCACCAAGCAAGAACCAGTCCACGGCGTTAGCAGCGCACTTCGTACGTCAGTTTTTCCCGTCCGGATGACAAAAGCTAAATACAGAGGAGTCTGTTTGAGATGCAAACCGACGAGAGAGGGAAATGAGTGGACAGACGTTGGGAGCAAGGGGGAGAGGAGGCGGACAGGCAGGAATTGGTCAGACGTTGGGCACTTTGAACTTGGAACTTCAGCCGTAAGGCTTGGGCAGGAGTGCGGATACACCTCTCGAGTTTCTTCTCCTTTCTTCTTCTTCTTCCTCCTCTTCTTGGCCTCTTAATCTGTAATTCTGGTTCTCTTAATGCAATACATAAACAGACCTCTATTTTAGAGTACACTGCCGGTGCGGGTTATATCAATGTTTTCATTGCTAATGAAAACCAAAACAGGTCAGCATTTTCAGTTGCCTGACTGTCGAGCCTTATTTCAAGTAAATGATTGCGATCCAAATAAAGCAAATATCAAATAATTCAAAATAAATTACAGGAAAAAAAAGCAATGAAACGAAGCCTGATAAATGCCATACTGAAAAGGCTGAACGCAATACTGCAAATTCTGCCGTTGTCACAGGAACAGTACACCGTTCATTAGTTTTCTGGATGTTGTTGATGACAGCTGAAAAAAAAAAGAACAGAAAATAAAAATGAACTTTAAAATAAATCCAAAAAGTTGTGCAAATGGTTATAATTCTGTTCTCTGGTCAAACGATTGAACTATTGTCAATTTATATGCACTTTAATCATACTCTAGATTGCAAATCATCAATTTCCTAAACCATCCACAAACCAATGAATGCATGTGATTGCATGCATGAGGCCAAGAATGAGGGCACATAACATTCATGCATGAACAGTGTCCGCATGCCCAAAATTGTATATAAAAGTGTATGCATGCACGTGGAGATTAGTTATATATAAACTTTTAGCTCATGAATGAGAAGACAACAGTCTGATTCCAGGTACTGCTGCTTTGCTTCCTGCCAATGGATAACTCCAGTGCAACCAAATTTGGTCATGCTCAGCTAGGTTCTACTTTTACCAAGCACCAACACATAATGTCAGCAGCCAAAGCGGCATACCAACATGCTGTTTTGTTTGTGTGGTGTTAACAAATCCAAAAATTCAAAAATGCAGACATGTGATTGTATAAAAATGTTTGACCAGATGGAGTGCTTACTCAATGAAATAAAATAACCACCACCACCATCATGAGGCTTGACAGATAGGCTTTTTCTCACTTGACCAGCATCGCTGTTGGATAAATTGCACCATTAACAGATTAATTTTTAATAAAGGAGTTAAAATATGAATAGGGAATTTAAAAATATGTAAATTGAAGGGGAGAAACGATCTGAGCATTCCAGAAATGTACATCAAATGCTGGGTTAGATAGAAGAACCCAGGGAAAGAATGCAATGTGAAATGTAATGTAATGTATAGAGGACACTGCGTTGACCCTTGGAAACTCAACAAGCATAAAAGTGGACGTTTTATAAAGGCCTCAACCCCCAAACAAATACTGCAAACAGGTAGTTAGTACATGCACAAAAGCAATAGGGGATTGGCATCCGAGAGGTCCCGAATTCGAATCCCGACAAACACTGAATTTTAGCGGGCACTGCACCAATGTAGTAGCAGGCAATATAGCAAGTATAGGAGGAGAAGTCTCAGGATCCATACCTCCAAAGTGAGGTCGGGTTGTTATATTTATAGATGAAGATAAAAGAAACAACCCCGAGATAGTGGGAGACTTGGAATTCAAAATACATAAAATAAGATTGACCAAGTCAAACCTCATATCCTTAATATCTAAATTCTCTAACATTGTCCCTCAAGCTAGGTTTACCCAACTTGGATACATAAAAAAAAAACAAAGTAAATACTCCTAAGACTCCCCCTCGAGCTAGACATACCCAGTTTTACTACATAAAAAGACAAGAATAAGATAATTAAGAACACCGGCCGTCTTCAATCACCACCCAGTGGATTCCTCCTGCTTGTCGGGTTTCGTCCTCTGTGTGGGCTCCCCTTTATGATAAAAATGATTGAGATGAAGAAGTAAAAACTATTGTTGCTGAAAAATATGCTGCAACTAAAAAACTCGCATGTTGATGACGACCAGTGTTTGAACTTGTGAAACCTCTTCAAGTCACCAGAATCATTTCACCATAAGTTCATGATTCAGTACAGTACACCGGAAGATGACATTGGCAGCGAGAGTTCAACGGGTGACAGATTGATCGGGGGGAATTTCCGATGGAAGTGTTCAGCGGAAGTTGGATCACAAAATAGTGATGCGCTCAGTTTACCGAAAGTAGTCAGTCGCTTTGAGGGTTGCTACAGAAGATCGGCGGTTACTATTGCGAACAGATGGAGGCCCACAGTTGTAAGAGGTCAGTGCAACCGGATTACCATTTGGACTCCTTTATTTTTGGGGGCGGGACCACCTGCTGATGTGTACAGCTGACTTGTAACAAGATCATTTGTCAAAGTGATCCACGTGGCTAACAAGTTAGTGCAATCTTTGTACTTCTGAAGAAATAAAACTATCACAGTGTTCTCTTGTAGATGTGGGATGAAAATCTGAACTACATAAATCAAAAGTGTTCTTTAGTTTTTCCCTTTTTCCTTTGCTTGTTTGCATGTGTGAATTTATGTTTGTGAGAAAGACTGTGTGTGGTGATTTAGGGTGTTTTCAAGCTTTTTAAGTTCCAGAGCATTTAGTCGGGGAGGTGTGGCGTGCCACTGCGCGTGACATCTGGTAGAGCTGAACTTTCAAAGGATTAAAGATCCCCGGTGGTTTATTTCCGATGAACTCGCGATTTGCGTCTGTCTACCCCCAACAAATGGTATCAGAGTTTGGTTCACGACAAGGGATTACACTCAGCATACTTATGTCTTCGTTTCAGCTTCTACCTGATGTAATGGCATAGGAAGATGGCAAGATCGGGATTGATAAGTTTGACGGGAAGGACTTTGGCATCTGGAGGATGCAGATGGAGGATTATCTCATCCAAAAGGACTTTGAAATTCCATTAACTGAAGTCAAGCCAGAGAAGATGGAGCAAACAGGATAGGAGCGGTTGGATCGTAAAGCGCTTGGATCGATCACGTTAGTGACATTAATATGATCTAGAGTAAGCTTGAGTCGTTGACAATCACTTTCACAAATGATGTATGGGCATTGCTTCTGTTGTCGCTGTTGCCAGAAAGTTGGGAGGCGATGGTCAATGTTGTTAGTAATCCCACTAGAAAATCAGTCTTTGAAGATGTTTAATCTTGAATGAAGAGCTTAGTCGAAGGGAAATCCAGACACCTTGTTGCGGAAACGTCGAGTCGCAACGACGGAAAAAAACAATTTGCAGAAGAGTAAAAGGGAAAAATAAGAGAAGAAGAAGAAGATTTTGGACACATAGATTTACGTGATTCGGGAAATGATCTCTACGTCTACGGAGACGCAAAATTTCACTATGATTCAGGAGCACAATTTACAGGAGATCTCTCGGAGTTTCTAACGATGAAACCCTAGCCCGAAATAGGCTACAAAAGGAGGAAGACGATCCAATGTTCCACCAACTGCACAACAAGTCTGCATCGCTACAGTGAAAGGTTGCTGGAAGTCCGCATCGCAACAATGTCACGGTCACACAAGTCTAAAATGCTACAATGACTGTCGGCTGGAAGTCCGCGTCGCTACAGTATTGTTGATTCCAGAGTCCAACCTGCTACAGTGTCTTGTCGGTGTCGGTCGGTCAGTTCTGCTACAGTAGTCAAAGTTGCTACAATTCCTCCAAAATTTGGGTCAAGGGCCTTCGACCCCCGGAGCAGGGGCGCATTGCCCCCTGCAACCCCCAACGAGCTCACCACGGAGCTCAACCCGCAGAAGTTGCAGCCTGGTGCACAGTACGGGCCGCAAGAATTTGAGCCAAACATCATCCAAAACAGATCTGGCCACACCAATCCAACACAACAGAAAACGAACATGTCGAATTTATGCACATTATGAGTATCAAGATCGGATGATGCAATGCGTAAATTAAAAGAGAAAGCAAACACGGTTTGATAAAGGAGTTCACCGATAGTTCGGTGTGAGCTCCCACATCTCCTCTGTTGCGGAAACGTCGGGAGTCACAGCGACAAATAGGTTAAAGATGAAAAAAAGATATAACAAAAGAAGAAAACGATGAACATGGACACGGCGATTTACGTTGTTCGGGAATAATCTCTACGTCCACGGAGAGGCAGAATCACTTCACTAAAATCGGGACCACAATTACAAGGAGGTTTCAGAGTTTCTCACACACAAAACTCTAGCTTGAATGAGCTAATAAAGAAGACAAGCACTGTGTCACCAACCGCACAGTAAATCACGCGCGAAACAGTTTATGGGAGAAGTTCGAGTTCATCGAGATCACGGCCCAAACCATGTACACCGAACCACCCCATGAAAATCTCACCATCGCGCACCTTACGCTCAGGGCGTTTGGTGGTGTAATAAAGGGTTGTGTATCAAGACCCTAATAATATGAATATGTATATTGTATAGAATAATGAATATATTTACTTCTTATTATTGTTACTTTATAAATGATTTTGATTTTGATACGATAAAACACAAATTGTATTTTTAGATAATATGCAATTTTGATTAAGATGTTCTTTTTTTTTGATAAATTCATGAATTTTAAAAAAAATGGTATTTTAATAAAATAATACAATTAAATAATGTTTATTAAATATAAATGATAATATAATTTTTATGAAGTCAAATGTAATTGTTATAAGGGTTCGAAAACTGTTATTGTCGGAAAAAAACAGCATTTCTTAATAAATGTCGATTATTGTTTTAAAAGTGAAAATTCGCATATTTAGAAAATTATTTTGATAAAATAAATATTATTTTTTGAATCAACACATCGAAATTATTCAACAGTGAATTTTTCATAATTTTCTGAGAAAATTAAATTTTCAGGTAAAAATTAAATACGGTATAAATATACGGTGTGTATTATGACATCATAATGACCCAAAAGTAATGTAATAAATGCTATAAAAGGGTATCCACGGCCAAATCTATGTTCCCCTTTAAAATAATGTGTTTTTGAGGTTATTTGATTAATTTTATAAAGCCTTTATGAATACTCCAAAACCTATATTATATTTTAAGGTTTTAAAATCAATTCTTTATAAACATGACTCGTTTTCACATCACCAAAGGTAATATTTTATTGAGTACGGCCCTTGGCCTTATAAAATAAAGAAAACCACTCCTCTTTGGCAGAAACCATGGGCAAACACGGGAAGGTTTGTGATTTTGATTACTTCATTATATAGAGTCCAAAACTTACGTTTGGAAAATAATAAAGAACTCCCCTCTCTTTTCCTAATAAACCCACCCAAGATCCCGTTCATCTTCACACAAAAAACTTGCAGGACATCCTTATTCTGCCCTCCTCTCTCTAAAGTCCTTTCAAGATGCCCCGAAGCTCTCAAGAAGCTTCTCTCAAACTTTTGGAATCACCCTCTCATGGTAAGGGACCTCACTCTTTTCTTTTCAATTCAAGAACCTTCTTTGTATTTAACCTTTTGAATCTCAATTGGTTATGTTTTCATTACTTTATAAAAAAAAATTATTGTCCAATTGATGTCCTAATAATGAGAGGTCATTTATCCTCTCATTATAGCATTTACCTAAGCTATTACTATGCCAAAATTTATTAAGGGATCATCTCTTTCTCTTTATTATGCCATGCCAAAATTTATTAAGGGATCATCTCTTTCTCTTTATTCAATCACATTATTTATGTAATGCACTTTGTCTTCCAATTCTTATTGATGGGATGTGCTTTTCCACATCCCTCTTACTGCCCTTATGATTTCCAAGTGATGAGTGATCTCTTTCACTCTCATTATGCCCTTCCATGATTCATAATGTACCTATATTATGCTGCCAAAATTATCCTGTGATTTTTTCAAGTCAAGTTTTTATTCAAGCACCCTCCTTGTCGTATGCCTATTAATTCCCAAATTTTCATGTTGGATTATGTTCTTACATCTCTCTCATATTGTCCTTTGGACAAAGATGTGATGAGAGACCATTTTCTCTCATTGAACCATTTTATGAATCTCCGTGTACTGTCGTTACGGTGTCAAAATGTCACTACAATTTTCCATGCCGAACATTTGTGAGGTGTATACTCATACCCTTTTTCACTCAAGGATATTCACCTAGTTGTACCTATACTTCATTGATTGGGGACTTTCATGTATGTAACCCACAATCCTCAATTGTGGAATTAAATGTGATGAAATATGTTCTTATGATATATGATCTATGTGACACAATTATGCATGTACATGATATGATTATGATGGGTGCGCCCAGATAACGCTTCAATGCATTGGGTGATGTTTTAATCTCATGAGATGTCATGTATGGTGCACGGAAGGTTATCCTAAGCACATTATGTTATGGTGTCTTGGTGGTTAGCAATGAAAATGCTTATGATGTCATGTTTGAAGTTTGTTGTCACGTTCTCATCTTGTCTTTATATTATCATGCTGCATCATGTCTCGTTTTTCATGTTTATGATTCTCACCCCTTTTATTTCCCATTGAAATGTCTATTGTCTATCATGTAATACTTTCTTCATGTTATACTTTGTTTATTCTCTTACTGAGTTTTATAGCTCATTCTTTCTTTATGAATGTCCTCAAGTTATTCCATACAGTTTTGAGAACGAGGGAATATTATGAGCATGTTAAGGAAGTTTTCAATAATGCTGATATACCCTCAGTTTTAAGTTGTTATGTAATGTACTTAATTACCCAAAGACACTAGACTTCTCGATCATCTGGGTTGTAATGTGTGTATTCTTATGTAATAAATCATGAATTAATGTGTAATAAAGACTAGGGTTGTTATAATAGGTTTCTTAATCCTCTAAAGCTCTAAACTGAAATGGTCGTGAGAATGTGATTAATGCAAATTATAGAGTAATTATGCCCAGGTTCTAGCATTGTGAAAGGAAGGAGATCTAAGTCGATGTTCATGAAGATGATCACCAGAAATTCACAAAACTCATGTAAATACTATGGAGACAAGATAATAACTTATGTCAGATTGGTAATGTACATTGGACACAAGAGGCGCATCACGATAATTGATCTCCAGCTGAAAGCAAGCAATTTGTACCTCAATTCAGATATATTTTACATGGATTCTGGTATGAGATTTAAAATTGTTTTGTTACATAGTAAATTTCATTAATTACAAAATAAACATTTCATTGTGAATGCTTTAAATAAACCACAAAAAATGTTATGAATTGACTTAAAACCCATGAAAAACATAATTCTACTTGCTTCAAAATCTGTACTTAGAAAATTTTAATTATAAATATAGACAAATAAAATTGATTTTGTTGGTTTGCTGATTATTCCCATCAGCTAAATGCTGACAATACAATATAAAATGGCAAAAAAAAAGCTTCTGCCTAAAAAGGAGAGAAAATTTAACCTTGATTTCATTGAAGGGTCATGGAATAATTCACAAGAATCATCAGGACCCAAGCTTAAAAATGACCCAACCTCTGTGGCTGACAAAGAAAACAACTACAAGTCATCGAGTAAATTAGTCAGCAAGGTTGTAAGAAAGAAAATAATTCCATGGAGAAGAGAAGCATGTATTGGTTAGGAACAACCCAGGAAGATAGGTAGCACATGCAACACCATAGCAGTTAGAGCAAGTACAAAAATAATGGTTTTGTAGTGAAGGATCGTCAGGGCAATAATAGCAGAGAAATAAGCAACTTTACCAGCTTCTTCTCTGAATCGTATTTACGCTCCCCCACAGCAGGCATGAATTTCAACATCACAGAACCACGACGATCAATTCTTACACCATGTCCAGTCTTAAAAAATGGGATGAAAATAAGCATTAAAAAACAACATTTAATGAGAAGCAAATTTGATAAAAATATTGCCGCAAATAAACATACATCCAACTCTATGAATCTTGGTAGAATGGGACTGATAAAAAGAGCAGCTTTGCCCTTGAAAATACAATAATCTGCAAATACACGGTCTGAAGCGTTGGCTGTGGGTCAGTAATGAATGTTAGTCATCCTCTCGAGGTTAACAATACAACAAACATACAAATAAAACAGTGCAAAACCAAAAAGTCGTTGATGCGAAGGCACATCATACCAGGAGCTGGAAATTTTTGCGTCATTGTGGAATGGTAGGCTCGGGATGCTGAACTGGGAAACCGTAAAACATCTTGGACTCCCTCGGTTTTCCCGAATAGAAATCTTTTAGACATCTGAGCCCTGATTCAAAAAATAATAATAATACTGGAGAAAACAAAATCTGCGGTACGAGATAGATTGACAGCAACGCAAGACGCGAGCTGATGATCAACGAACACAATTACTCGTACGCCAGAGAAAGTGATAATAGCAATAAGCATATGCTGCAGTTTTAGATCGTGCGATTTCAACAAAGCCCGGCTCCAACTTCGTTAGGGTGGGATAAGAATTTCATTAAACAAGGAACGCCTTCGAAATCTTTCCAGTTGGATAAAATCACCCATTTAGAAGCCAATGCACAAAATAAGCCATGCAATAAACCTCTCTATTGCTGTATATGTAAAGAGCTCTGCTGACATGACGGGACCTTGAAGAGAACGGAGTGGAAAAATGAGTTACATAACCTCGGTATAGACTACAATCGTACCTTGACCGAAACAAACCAGATATCTTGATCATCTCTTTTGATAGTGGCTGGAGTTGGAGGGAAGACGGGTTTTCTGGCTGCGTATCGGAGAGGGACGGCGCAGGACGCGGCCCACGGAAGGATGCATTGAACATTTGAAATGAAAAAAAAAAAGAATCGACGGTGTTTTTAAAAATAATAAAATTATAAAATTATTTGATTTGTTTTATCTAAAAATAACATTGTGCGGCAAACAGTAACAACATCACCAAACAATCATTAAATCCAATTAAATGGGATTGGATGCATGCATCAAATGTCGCAAATTAGATCTATTTAGTACTATATTTTCATTGAAAACATTTAGAACAATATTATACTGAATGGTTTGTTTACTGGTTCTTTTAGGACTACATCCACCTCTTTTAATAAGTGAATTTGTCATTAAGTTTACCCTATTAACAGTTGCATCATCGGGTCTTCTTATGACATGTCTTAACTATCATAATATGGTCTTAGTCATCTTCTCGTCAATCAAAGTCACTTAAAAATCTTCTTCTGAACACATTCGTTTCTAGTCTTATTCATCTGAGTATGTTCATATGTCCTATTCGAGTTGGTGCTCTAGAACCAACTTATGTGTACTTTATGATAACTTGTATTCATGCTTTTGAATATTAATAAATTTTTTACCACAACATGATTGTTCTTCTGCATGACATAGTATGTGATAATGTCCTAAGAGAAATTATCGCACTAAAAGGTCATAGTAGTCCTCCGTTATGATGAGAACCTAGAAGTATCACGACAGTATTCTTAAATACACGTTCTATAGTTGGATGATGTCATTCGAGAAACACAAATGATACAGGCTATCGAGGGTGGAGACTCGTAGGATTTTGATACACCTTCTCATGATGTAATCCATTGATAATATCCAGTGTGGGATATTATGAGAATGAGACTCGACAGTAGGAAATCCACGTTTACACCTGTCATTGGATCTTCCTATCTACAGATGTATGTATTGATCATTAGACTTTAATATTATTATTAATGAGTATTATAAGTCGCGTGCTTTGATGTATTGACAAAAACTGCGACGACATATGTTCGCAACAAGATGTGATACGTTGGGTGTGTCACGAGTAATGTTACATTAATGAATAATGCGAAAAATGATTTGTTCATTCCGTTCTTTAACGGAAGTTGATGTCTCATGTCCTTTGATGGAAACGATACATCCTAAATAAATTCATGATCAGAATATTCTATAGGCAAGTTCGATTTTCGAAAATTTAAAGAAAGAGATGTTGAGCACATAAGTTGATGACACCAGCATGCAACCTGTTTGATTAGAGATATCGTGATAAATAGATCATATTACACAGTGAGCGTCCATACAAAATATTATGTCATTGCAATGTTAACTTTTTTTCTTTATGAGTGTCTTGACGTGTTGTTAGACGTCAACCTTAGACTTTAGGTTGTTTCGCCTAATGTCACTGAGAAAGAGGCATAGAAGGTCACATACTAAGTGTATCCAGAACCTTAGTTAAATAATATATTATTATTTATTATTTAACAAGTTGAATAAATATTATTCTAGCATGTGATTTAATAATTTTTTGTGTTTGTTTGATCGCATATATTTCATCATCAGTTATCTGAAAGAATATTATGTGAACGAGATATTTGAGAAATACTTATCTACGATTTAGTGAATACAATACCTATTTATTTATTGACGAATAATGCATTGATATTAATTTATTAAATAAATAATAACCGTTCAGGGTCCTGATAAATATTATGGAGGAATGATAAACCGAGTTTATAAGTCCGGTAAAAAATAATATATATTGAATATTATTTGATTAAATAATATTTAAATTTAATTTGTCAGTTCAGCACATGTCGGGAAATAATAATACTATTAATATTATTACTGAAACGGGGTTCCACAATGATTAAATAAATAATAAGAAACACTTATGCAATTATTTATTTCTATCCCCAACAATATATAAACCCAATTATATTATTTTTAAAGAGATTCAATTTCATTTGTGTTGTGCAGAATGACAATCGGGAAAGAATCCTCTCAGGCCTTAGAGAGCCCCCTCTCAAAAAACGCTCCCAAGAATGAAGTGTGATCTTCCTCCACCATCCACTCTCAAATATAGAGAGATCAAGGGGAATCATTTGGAAGCGATTCTCGATGCAATAAAAAATGAATGACACGAGCGTTAGAATCCGTCGCACTACACTACAAAAAAATGGGTACGTTAGAGGGGGTTATTTACCCCTTCTAAAGTCATTAGCGGCGGTTGTGATGAACCGCCACTAATGTGGCCGCCTACTCCCTTTAGGGGTGGTTTTGAGCCAGCGTTGTTAAAGTCACGGTGACTTTAGCGGCGATTCCATTAGAGGGGGTTTAAACCCCCTCTAATGTTGGCACAAATCCACCAGCGCTACAACCGCCCCTAATGCTTTTCACCTTTTTTTAGGGAGCACTCCCTCCCTCCCCATCCCTCCGGTCCCGCTCCCCGTGCCCCCTCCAGTTCCCGTATTCCTAGCGCCCCCTCCAGTTCCCGGATCCCCCCCTCCCCCTCCCCGGTTCCCTCCCTCCCTCTGGTCCTGCACCCAACACCCCCTCCCTCCCGCATATCCCTCCCCCACCCAACGCCCCTCTGATTCCCACATCCCTCCACAGGTCCCGCTCGTTCCCTCCCAACGTCATCCAGTTCCCGCCTCCCCCTGCCTACCAGTCGCCACACTCCAATAATTCCTTCATTGCCCATAGGAAAACGTTTTGCCCAGGAATCAAACCTACAACCTCCCAACGCCAATAGCGCCAGAAACCCCCCCTGCAACCACTAAGGCAAACACATTTTGATGTATAAAATACACATTATTCTATTTATATACATTTCACTACTTATTGTAATAAATATCATTAGCATAATATATTTACATACATTTAAATAATAATGTATATTATTTACTATATTTATAAGTATATGCAATTATATATATTTTATATTATATAATTATATATCACCTAAATATATTACACAAGTATATATATGTATATACTGTACTTATATGTTTTTTTACTCATCAAGTCCAGCCAGAAGCAAAGCTTCTGACTATTTATTAAATAAAATAAAAAGGTACGAGGTGGCAGGCGGGGTCAAACAAAGGGTTGTATTTATATATATGTGTGTGTGTGATAACAATAATATTATTAATTACTATTATTCTTATTACATATATTTTTTTAATCTATAAAAATTATATGTTGGTTTTATAAATACAATACATTTAGTTTATGATTTGCATCATATATATATTATATTAAATACATTTGTATTATATATTTATGTAATTTTTTTATATAATTAAATACATATTTATATATTATATATATATATTTATTTATTGAAAGAATATATATATATATATAATTATTTACCTAATATATTTATATATGGTCTTTAAAAATATATTTATACAATGTATTTCAATACATATATTTATTATTATTTTTATTAATAAATATAGTTATTTGTATAAACTGTATAATATTATATAAAATTAATATATTATTATTATTATATGAAATACAATTTATACAAATATTAATATTATATGTATTTAATATTATATTATATATAATTAATATTACATTACATGTAATTAATATGTATATTATATATAATCAATATTATATGAAATAAAATTTTATATTATATATAGTTAATATGTATACTATACATAATCAATATTATATGAAATACAATTTATAGAAAAATATATTTAATATTATAGGAAATACAATTTTATATTATATACAATTAATATTATATGAAATACAATTTATAAAAATATTTATACAATGTATTTCAATACATATATTTATTATTATGTACATTAATATATATTAGTATTTCAATAAATATGCATTAATATAAATTTATTTTTATAAATTCTATTTCATATAATATTAATTATATATAATATAAAAGGATAAACCTATTATATAAAAATATATTTATCCTTATTATAATATAATTTATAAAAACTACAAGCTTGGGTTTTTATATGATGTATTTTTTAGATAAATTATATTTATGTATATATTTATATAATATGTTTATGCTTTTATATTATAAATAATTAATATTATATAAAATACTATTTATACAAATAAATATATATTAATTTACATAATATTATACAATTATATTTATGTATACATATAAATACAATCATATAAATATTTTATATAATATGTTCATATAATGTATTTAAATACATTTATATATTGTGTTTTAATTAATTATATATATATATATATTATGGAAGTTTCTTTTTTTTTAAACAGTGGGGGTTCATAACCCCTTTAATCTCTTAAATTAGAGGGGGTTTTGAACCCCCTCTAAATTAAAGACATTAGAGGAGGTTTTGAACCCCCTTTAAATTAAAGACATTAGAGGGGGTTTTAAAACCCCTTCTAAATTAATGACATTAGAGGGGGTTTTGAACCCCCTATAATTTAAAGACATTAGAGGGGGTTTTGCACCCCCTATAATTTAAAGGCATTAAAGGGGTTTTGAACACCCTCTAATTTAAGAAATTAGAGGGGTTTTTGAACCCCTTCTAATTTAAGATATTAGTTAGAGGGGATTTTCAACCCCCTCTAATTTAAGATATTAGAGGGGGTTTTGAACCCCCTCTAAAATCCAACTAGATATTAAAAAAATAACATTTACAAATTTATAAGGGGTTCAAAACCCCCTCTAATTTAAGAAATTAAAGGGCTCCATGTATAACCCCTATAAATTCGATGATTAGTGTGGGTTGTACATAATCACTCTCTAATTTTTATAGAAAATGAATTTAGAGGGGGTTTATAACCCCCTCTAAATTCGATGATTAGAGGGGGTTGTGGAGAACCCCCTCTAATGTTACATAAATTGATTTTAGAGGGGGTTGTGCATAACCCCCTCTAAATAACCCCCTCTAATGTACTGTTTTTTTGGTAGTGCTAGCACCCAGAGATTCCTGTAGTGGCATCCAGAGATTTGTGGAACACGTGTAAATCACCGGTAGAAGAAATTTTCCCCTGATTCCTACAACACAATGACAGTACAATGTAGATCCATTGTCAGATCCATCAATGTAGAAAGAATTTCACGTAAGGTAATTCTTTAGTTGCCTAAATTAATTATAAATGACATGTGATGATCCTGAATTTGGTTCTAACATTTTATCCCTTATTTGTTTTCTTTAATTCAATTTTGTTGATCACGACGTTCATCGAAGTATAAATCTCAGATTAATCATCAATCGTGAAAAAAATACAAAGTTGGGCATGACTCATCACATGGTTCTGTTGCGCGCCAGAACCTACAAAGTGGTATCAGAGCGGTCACATAATTATTTATAATTATTTAAAGATTATTGATTGATTTACGTATTTGTAATTTAGTTTTCAATTCCATTTTAATTGTTCTTAAATCTAAATTGTGAGATCTGCTTCTTCTTCTTTCCTTTCTCATAAATATAATCAAATCGATTAATTTTATGAATGAAATAAATTCAAAGATCTCATCTGGAGGTGCCAAGGAGTCTAACTGAATAATACAAGAGTACACAACATGTAACCCGGAGGTACATGTTGTGTACCAGTGTTCAATGAACCAAGAAATAATTCAAAATTAATTCAAGGTGTGTACATTTATTACACGTGGTGCCTTTAATTTTACACTACATGTTGACTGGGCCAGCCTGACGCATGATCAGCCAGAGTATACGTCGTGTAACTTTCATATATGACGTGTAGTCCTTTAGTCACAGATGGTCTGTATATCATCTTACGCGGCCTACCTGACCAGTGACTGTGTAACTCGGAGACCACACAACGTGTAGCCCTTGTACACGTTGTGTATCCAACTTTTCCCATGGAACGATTTACACGCAGAGTCCCTAGGCGTGTGCCTCAGATAGATGGTGAGAATAGTACACGTTGTGTACTTTTTACCAAATTACATAGGATTAAAAAAATTATTATACTATGAAAATCATATCAACATGTTATTGTGTGTGGTCGTTAAGTTGACAGGACATGCCATGTGATGAGTTTTAATATATATAAATGTTTAATTAATTTATGCGTAATGTTCGGATCTGCATATCATGTATGAGTCGTATTATAGTTATTACTCTACGTATATCGAAGCATAACGCGTGACAAAAAATCATGTTATTCATGTAATCATTAAATTGATAGTACACGTCATGAAAGTACATGATAATTTGTGTATGCCACATGTCGCAAGAGTGAACAGTCTATGGGTATAATACATATTGGGTAGTTCAGATGAGTACTCACCGAGTTACCTCTAAGGTACATTTTTGTACACAATTAATTTTAAATATATTTATTTAATTTGTTTAAAATTGTGATGGATGAGAATATCAAGAAAATTCAGATGAGAGTTGAGATAAAAGAATTGATTAATTAAAGAAGATAATTAATTGATTTGAGCATGGTTTATCTTAAATAAGAATGGTTAGAATTAAATTTTAATTTTATTAAATGCATAATTTGTTGCATGCATATGGATGATCATGAGCCTAGACCATACCATTGTATGTGATTGGTTTCATTTAATATATTATTAAATTAAATTGTTGGTCTTCGTGTGATCTCTCCTCTTATTATATAAGAGTATGTGTGCTCATGGTTTATTTTATGTAACCCTCTTCCCCTCACCTGCACGTGAGTACAAAAATATGTAATGGATGAAGATCCCAAGTTAGTGGAGACAGTTCAAGTTTGGAGTCGAGGCAAAACCAATATAAGAGAGATATATAGTTGGACATGTGAAAAAATGTAACACGAACCATAATTGGTTCTAGGTGTTTCCCCCTAGGTTAATGGTTAGTTTATCATTCACTAGATAAACTAACAATTATAAAAGCTCATGATCATGCCACTTTACTATTTTATTTCTGTCAAGTTGCATGGTTATTTCATTATAGATGTTTTTGTCATTATCGCGTGAATTAATGAAATTAACAAGCATATAAGATAAAACTAAAATAAACTAGCTTATGCGTAAATATTATCTAAGACATGGTTAATCACTTAATTAAATCCACTTAATATTAACAAGCACATGATAAAGATAATAATTTAAAATTGATGCATAAAAGATAAAATCCATCAATTATAAATATCAATTCGGTATAACCTTTCACTACATCAATTAAAATCAAACCATAGTTCAAAGTGCCAAAGTTGGGGTGATTTTAATTATCATATAATTCTAACATGAATTTTTGGGTTGACTTAACTTAGTTCACATCAAGGGTTGACTACCAAAGCAAGACTTGGTGTAACTGATAGGCAAGGGTTAAGGAAATCCAATTTAAGGATTTCAGGATTGGAGAGCTCACTCAACATATCAAGGAATTGTGAGTTAATGTAGTTGATATTTGGAATGCCTACCTAAAACCCTTAAAAATGCCCGACCAGTCAAAGTTGGGGTGATGATAAGGGGAATATGAATATTTTTTACTATAATATTCAGGCAACAAGATATTCCAAATCCAATGGTGAGAGCTATTGTGTTTCAATAAAGTAGTGGGAGATTAATAAATATAATATTTATTTATTTTTCTAAATTTTATCAGATAAAAGTACCAAATCCCTGCTCATATTATTTGTAGAAACAATAATAAAAATGACTACAAACATATCGATGTTATCCATACTTGAGAAGGATAACCTTCTCACCACCACCAATTTTCAATAGTAGCAAAGGCACTTGCGCATTATCCTATGCCATGAAAGGAAATTATATGTGTTGAAAGAACCTATTCCTCATGCGCCTGAAAATGAGGCAAGTGAAGAAGAGTTATCTCTCCACGAGAAACATCTGAATGACGCTATATATGTTTAGTGTTTTATGCTACCATCCATGAAAAATGAGCTTTTGAAGCAACTTGAGGACATGGATGCATATAACATGACGTCTCAACTTTGGGATATCTATCAAGAGAAGGTGAAATATGAGAGATATGAGATCTCCAATACCCTTTTTACAACTAATATTGGAGGGTTGGTGCCAACTGGGCCTCATGTAGTAAAGATTAATGGCTACATTGAATGCTCAAACATCTTAGGGATTAAATTCTTAGATGAGTTGCACATAAATCTCATACTTTCCTCACTACCCAATACCTTTTCCAATTCTATTGTTAATTATAATATGAGAAGTAATGAGAAGTTCAGAACTTCTTACTATGATTCTTCAAGTGTATAAAGACATGGTTCATGACAAACTCACGGTGCTTATGGTGAATAAGAAAAGGAAGATCAAGGCGAAGGGGCCCAAGACTCATCACAGTTCTAAAGATCCTAAGCTTAATACTTATAAGAAGAGGAAGATTAAGAGGCAGGGTAAGAAAAGAGATGCAATATGTTTTTCATGTGGCAAACAAGGCTAATGGAAGAGGAATTGCACCCAGAAGCAAGGGGAAGCTAAAAGTGTGTTCTTTATTGAGTGTAATCTTTCAAAATATACACATTGGGTATTGGATACAACTTGTGGTGCACACATCTGTATCCAAATATAAGAACTGAGTAGATTATGAAAGATTACTAGATGAGAGGTGGATTTTTGAGCTGCCAATAGTGTGAGGATGACTGATCTAACCATTGGTGACTGCCACCTTTCATTGCCAATGAGAATGTTATTGGTTTTAAAATATTGTTATTATGTACCAACGGTTACCAAAAACATTATGTAACAAATCGGGTATTTATAGAATAATAATTCTTTTATCTGTTAATATTTATGAATAAGATATTAATTTTACATTAAAGGGGAAACTTTTTCTGATATCATACTCGATATGCAACAATGGTTTTCTCTGAAATCTTACACTGTACACAACTTTGAGTTATACCGAAAAATAATATAATATTATTATTATTTTAAATCGTAGTTAATGCCTAGCCATTGTATTTGTGGGAATGAATAGAATTAACTATATTATGATTTTACATATTTTTTAATTTTTTTACATTTATCCAATAAATTTTAGAGGCTTAAAATGAGAATGAATCTAATTTTAAGCATAAAATACTCTAATATTTTTAAAAGGTCAGTTTATTACCTTTTGATGGAGAACCCTTTTTAAAAATATTTTTTATAACCTTTATATTTTATATTTGAAAAAATAAACTTCTTCTATATAATCATAACATCAAAATTTACTTTGGATATATTTTTGGTAATTTTTTGATAAAGTTCATTTTTAATGAATAGTGAAAAAACTGCATTTTAAGTCAAAACTGCCTTTTCATATAATTTATTTATATAGTTAGATTATATTTTTATTGGTTTTAAAGTGTAACTATATTATTTTTTTACTATTTAATCTAATGTTGGACATTAGAAGTAATTTTACATTTAAATTGAACATAAACACATGCCAATCTTTTGATGATTTTTATTTCTTAAAAACCCACTTTCTGGTTTTGACAACATGAATTAATTTTAAATTAATTAATGAAACTTTTGTGTTTTGAATTTTGAAAAATGAATTCCATATTTGGAATTATACGGTCCAAATTATGTAAATAGATACTTTTTATTTTTGGACATTATGAATGGTAACTTCAGTAATTATTTTTATTTACTATGGTTAAAGGGAAAATCTGGTAAATAAGGGTAAATAATAATATTATAATAATATAAAACTACCCTAACACATGTCTTAATCCTATTGGATGAGATATGTCCGACCATGGGCATCCCTGGGTCAATTTTAGGACCCCATGGAGCCACTTGGGTGTGATAATGACATGTTATAAGAATTAATTTAAAGTAAAGAGAAATATAACACAAACATGTATCTTTTACTAAAACAATTTCAATATAGGGTTATATAACTGATATCTTTGACTATAAATAGTCATTATAAATCTAAAAAGATTTAATACATCGTTATATTTTATTTATAATTTTTATATATTAAATAAATTAATTTATTTATGATACAATGATGATGCAATGATTACCTTATTAATGAAATATTCAAATAAATGATATTATAAATATTAAAATAAATGTAATTTGAAAATTTTGATTCCATACACTAATTTTATGGATGATATTGGCATATTATATTTGATTTAATGCCTTTTCTTCAAAGGAATAAATTTTTTATGACTTAAAAAATAATAATTACTAAATAGTGTCAAAATTGACATAAATGGGTTTTTAAAACAAATACTATTTTATTAAATGATATAATAGTCATAAAAATATAATATTCAGAAAACTGACTTATATAATGTTAAAAATTTCATTAATCATCCACTTTTTTTATCTTGTCATTTTATAGTAACTATAGTAACCATATATTATGAAAATACAAGAAGACATGGTAAGAGTTAATGTTTTTAACTAAGGGTTAAGCTAAAAGATAAAGTTAATTTTGTGATCTAAACTTGTATAAAACCTATTGGTTGAGAGGATTTAGATCCATTATCATATTATACTCAAAATATATCACTTTGGAACTATTATAATTCTAAAATCATTTTATAATAAAATAATATTTCAAGACTTTCTTAAAGTGTCTCTCCTCCCTCTTATAAAAGGCCACTACCTATACCCACTTACTCACACCTCTCAAGCCCATTGGATCATACAAATTATACTAAAATAATCTCTCAACATCCCTAAATTCCTTCTAGAAGCCTTAAATTTGGAATAAAGAAATTCAAGAAAGTCTTTTGGCTCAAATCAAAAGAAGTTACCCGATTTAGAGGTAACGTATTCTCTCAAGTTCCTTTCCTTTATTTTCCTTCGTCACTACCTATTCTCTTTTTATTCTATGATTGCATAACAAAACCAGTATCCTAAATATATTATGATGTTTTTATGAGAATTATTGAAACTACACTTACACACACCTCCATCTAATGGATACGAACATACTGTTTCTGTGTAAGCTGAGCTACTGCCTCACGAAATGATGATTGTTCAATTTTCTCATACCACATATCATGGTGAACATTATGATGGAATTGTATTTATATATGATATATATTATATTTATTTTGTCTCTATTTTTCTATAATTTTTATTTACCACATACCTTTATGCTTTCCATAATGTGTAAATATGATAATTTTATTTAAGGAAGTGTGGACTACCGCTCCCTCAAAGTGATATGACTTGTTCATGCCATACATTGAACTTATACAAGATGAAATTAATGAACTTATGTAACATATATAACATATATATTATACTGTAATTATAACATACCTATGTATCATTTAGTTTTCATTCCTTTAATATGACCAAGAAATGAAAGTAGCGTTCATGCGTACGTACGACTTACCGTCTCTATAAACGATACATTTAATTTATTATCTCCAAATGTTATGGACTATTATAAATACATATATACTAGATATATATTATATTTAAATCATGAATATAATTATGTAGATAATGTACTTATGACCACATGGATAGTTTGCATCAAAACAAGTTCATTTTCAACTCAAGTACTGAATATCAACAAAACGACCGATATGAACTTGATAATTATGTGATTGTTATAATAAGATAATACGTGATACGAAAGGAATAATAAACTTTAAAAAGGTTCTGAAACAAGTATAAATTAACTTAGTTTTATTATTCAGGAAGAACAAGGAACATACGTGACGATTTGGACTCAAGGTAAGGGACTTCATCTCAATCTCCTTTCATTGAGTCATATTTTGGTTTATACATGACTTTATTTTACGCGGTATATAATCAAACCCTTTTAATTTTAATTTTATTCATCAATTTTCAAAATTAATATTTTCTTTATGAATCATTTTACTAAACAAAAAAAGTAATTTTTCTTTTTAACGTACGAAACAACAACAACCTTTTTGCCGCCACGAGCATTATTTGATATCTGGCTTCCTCTACAAGCAGTAATGTTTTTTAAAAATAAAAGTAAATACCATATTTAGGTATTTTGTTTTTGAAAATGGTTTTTAGAATGGATTTATTATATCAATATCTTGAAATGATTTCTTATGATTAGAATGTGGAAATGTTATTTTTTTTTCTTTATACTTGTTCATGTGTTATGATTATGTTATGGTTCTTAGGAATTGCTTAAGTATACAGATGGTTCCATGATAAAATGAGGGAGAGTGAGACTGTGATAGCTCTCCAATGCATTGGGTAACATGATAGAGGTAAATTTTAAGGTTTCTCCTAAGATATTTAGGAAATATACTGTGATGGGTATTCCAAACGTAACCATGAAGGTTACTCCC
The DNA here is from genome assembly GCA_963277665.1 of Viscum album. NCBI lineage: Eukaryota > Viridiplantae > Streptophyta > Magnoliopsida > Santalales > Viscaceae > Viscum > Viscum album. The sequence continues at coordinate 91,834,263 of OY728154.1, forward strand.
TATGTAGTTGTGAAAGCTACAATGTAAGTATGTTATGGATGCCATAAGTTACCTTTATGATTTATTATTTCTATGAGTTATTAATAAATCTTATGATTTCATGAGGTATATTAAAGAGCTTATGTATTATGAGTAAAAATTATGATTTCATTGATTTGTATGTATTCATGGACTAATGTTTTCTTTCCTTATTTTATAACCCTTACTTAGCTTTTTATGCTCATATCAAGTTTTTGAAATGTTTTTCACAGGGTATAAGGAAGGGTAATATAAAGGAATAATTCAAGAATATTTTTATCAAGAAAAGAATTCCTTTTTAGGCATTTTATTATTGTGAAAAAATTGGATAGAGTAGGAGTGTATACTTTGTAATATTTGAGATGTAATGTAATAGTTATAGCCCAATTATCTAAAAATCTAAACCTAAAAATATCCTCAATGTGAAAGAAAGTAAATTATTGATCAAAAATCATGATTATTTAATGTTTAAGGTTGGGTCTTTATACATAATCTTTGTATCATTCCTAAATGCAAATGATTTTATTTTCAAGTTCAGAAAAAAGTTGTTTCTTTTATAAAGAAAACATATATTATAGTATGACACATTTAAATAACGATCTTTATGTATTAAATTAAAAAAACCAGGTACTAAAAATAGATAACGAATCATGTTCACATGAATCATATAACATCGAGCTATAACATCATCGTCTTGATTATATAAATGAGAAGTGTCTAACAAAGATCTGTCAGTATGGTTATTTAGACTCTTCTGAGCTAAAACCACTTGAAAATTTTCATGCTTCTTTATAAATCAAAATGATAAAATAACTATACATTGGATAGGGTGAAAGGGCCACAAAGATTCTAGGATTACTACACACTGACGTGTGTAGACCATTTCCAGTAAAATATAGTGGTGAGTATTCTTACTTCATAACTTTTACTGATGAATTGAGTAGATATGACTATGTATAATTGACGAGGTGTAAGTATGAGTCCTTTGAGAAATTCAAAGAATTCAATAATGAAGTATAGAATCAAATTGTAAAGAAGATAAAGAAGATTCAATCGGATCGAGGTGGTGAATATCTTAAACAAGAGTTTATCGAATTTTTACAGGAGTTTGGGATTATATCACAACTAACTCCACCTTACACACTATAGTAAAATGGTGTTAGTGAAAGGAGGAAATGAACCTCATTATAAATGGTAAGGCCGATGATGAGTTATGCAGATCTTCCATTATTCTTTTGGGGATATGCATTGCAAACTGCGACAACTACATTAAATTGAGTACCAACAAAAGTGGCAAACAAAATTCCCTTTAAATTATGGAGTGGAAAGAAACTCTTTTGGTAACATACACATGTATGGGGTTGCAAGATGTTTTTTAAGGCCTTCTTAGACAACAAACTAACACCTCGGGGCATAAAGTGTATCTTTGTAGGGTATCCTAAGGAAACAAATGGATACAACCTATACAACCCCTCATACAAGAAAGATATTGTCTATAATGAATCTAGACTTTTATTCATATTATTACATTATTTTAAGTATAATTAACCATCAAATACAAACCAAGGATTGTAAAGTCTAGTTTCTTTGGATTATTAGGTACATAAAACTAAACACATGGAAATAAAATAAAATAACTTCATATTAATCATCCATAATGAGATCCTAGATTCCTTTGATCCCTTACATATGCATAGTATAGCCTAGGGAATAAATGAACAAATGTATGATCTAAAAAGCCTAGTAAGGGAATAAAAATAAGAATAAAGCATAACACATGAGTTAGAAGGCATAACATGATGACATAAAAAGACATGGAACATGAATACACATGGGATCATGTAATCATGACATCATAGGAAGGTGGAAACAACATACAACATGGAATAATCATGAGTCAAGGCTAACTACCAAGACTATTTCACATGGAGGAGCATGAGTTAAGGCTAATTTCCAGGACCATTGCACATGGCAGACCAAGTCTGATAAATGAATATGGTTTAGTCTCTGTCCCAACATGATGTCTCACGAGGCTAAACATTACCCAATGCATTGGAGTTTTATCTGGGTGCAACCATCATAACATTTTCATACATATGTGTGCCACATGAATAATCAAACATAAACATAAGGGTTACCTATGGAAAGAAATGTGCATTATAATCATGTCATAGATCATAACAAATGGGTGTATCATAAAAGTATCCATGAAAGAATGGATTTAAATCATAAATGGAAATTAATAAGGTAAATTAGGAATATATCATGATAATGATGTCCCAATAAAGTTAAAAAATAAAAATAGTGTTTAAGAAACTTTAGAAATGAGCTACTTTGGTGCGGTTTAAGGGAAAATATAAAAGAGTCTTTTAAGAAAAAAAGACATAATTGTTTTCGTAAAACCCAAAATGAACCAAGATATATTTTAATGATAAAATGATTTATTTTATAATAATAATGGGATATTAAAATAGATTATGGATGATACTTGAAAATGGGTAAGAAATTAGGAAGTTCTCTTTAACTGGGCTTGCTTATCGGGAGGAATTGAGTGGAGAACCTTATAAAAACATGTATTTACCTATAAAAGAAAGAAGAATTGAGATAGGAAAATATGATTGGAACATACACACAAAATTTAGGAGGAGTACATAAGAATAATTAATAATTACATTTGGGTAAAGAGAGAGAAATCGTAACCCGAAGGAAAAATGGAGGTTCAGAAAGAATCCCTTACCTTATGTCCAAAACCATCATGCACTTGCACTTAGTGTCCTGAATAATCAAATTAGATCAATTAATTAATTAATTAAGAACATATTCTACATTTATTTGTTTTATTATAATTTTATTAAGTTTATTTATGATTTTTTGATGAGTTAAAAGATTCAATTTTGTCGTTTTGGGAGTGTTCGTTTCACGATTTTATGATTGGTTCTCCTAAGTTTAATTATGGGAGTTCTTATCAAATGAAAGAAAAACTCCAGAAGTGGAATTATATGATATTTATGCTATATAATTTTAAATGGTTCCATATATAATTTTTTTATATAAATGATAATTATTCATTAGATAAAATGTTAATGACGAACGTTAGTTTATTTTGGTGAATTTTCGATCATCACGAACTAGTTTTGTTTTATTATTTAATATTATGCATATGTATTAGTTTTATAACATTAAACATAATATAATATACATGTTTCAATATGGTTTAACCATAAAAATGGTTTTATGACCATCCTTGAAAGCAGTAAAGGAAAATGAAAATGCATCATCCATAATGACGGTAAATCGACACATCGATGATAAAATTTTCATTTTTAGAATAAAAGGAAGAGTGAAGTGGTTTGATGATGGATTATTCCATAAACACAATAAAATTAAAGTATATAAAATATATTGGATATATTATTCCACTTTGGGATAAGTAGGTGGGAATAGGATAATAAAATAAAATAAAATGAAAAGAAATTAAAAGAAAACGAATGAGGATTTTACCTCTTGAACTTCTTCTCCTTGAGAGCCTACTTGGGGAAATTGGGTTTGGTCTTTTGTTGAGACCAAATGATCCTAGACACGAGAAAGAGAACTGGGAGAGGAATTGGGTAGAATTTAATCAAGATCCAAGGATTAAAATGTGTGAAAAGAAGAGGTGGTGAGATGCTGTATTTATAGTGGGAGGAGTGAGATGTTTTTTGATTATTTTATTCATTTGTTTATTATTTTGGCTAAAGAAAAGCAGTGATGTTGATTCTCATGACTAAATACAGTAAAAGGATCAGTGGATTTTGAACCAAAGGATGATTACTATAGGTTCCGGGTGCAGCAAAAGCACGTTGGTGGGTTTACCCAACTTTAATTTTAGCGTTAACAACGATCAATCCGAGATTCTTCACAATAATAAAACATTGGATCTTTAGAATAAAATGAAGAGTGAAAAATAAAGAGGGGAGTCTCGAAACCATAGATAGGATCATCATATGTTGGTTATAATTAATTTAATTAATTGACAAGAATTACCTTGATGGAATTATTTCTTCGTTGATGTTTCCGGTCACGATCTGATGTGATCCGTTGTTGCATTGTAGAGTCTAAGTGTAGGATTCCTCTAGCGGTGATCCAAACGTGCTCCACGTATCTCTAGATGTCGCCGAAGGGATCTCCGGGTGCTAGTATGGAAGAGCATTCGCTTGCGATGTCCGCCTTTGATCATGATTATCCAATAAAAACATATATTTTAATTACATTTTAATGGTATTAAATGTTCATTTTTGATCTTATGGGCCTGAGTTAGTGCATTTTCATTATGAACATCCATTCTCATCATTTGTGCACTTCATGCCTAATATACACCAATTTAGGCCCAAGAGTCATATGATTCTAAGGAATGTAATTTTAAATATTTTAATTTGATATTTTGGGAACTATATCTACACTTAAATTTGAATATTTTTCATTCAGGGATCAATAGATGATTCATAAACGATGATGGAGATATTTGGAGATGAATGGAAGCAATTCTAGAGAAGGCAGATTGGACACCATCCCACTTATGAGAATATGGGGACCAACATACAGGCCCAATGAATCCCAAATTTTGTGGGATGATAGAAGAAATTTTTAGGAACAAATCACTCTTCAGGATATAATGATAATTCAGCCTCTATGGTGGTCATTAATGCGGCCCAAGTTAGAGATACAATTCTGGTCCAGATTCTGCGGCCCAGAAAAACATCCCACTAATCTGATAATATCTCCGAATATACAACTCCAAATGAGCCCAAATTTTACAGGAGGTTAGGAGAAATCTGGGGCTCCATTTTATTCTTATATGTACCACTCTTATTCGGCTATCTAGAAGATCATAAAAGCGCGTCTGTTTGGTGGAGGAAAGCTGGCTGCCACCTCGGGTCAAATGTGGAAAAGTCGAACTTCCACAAGCTTTCCACCACCCTAGGCCTACCATAATCAAGTGGGATGATTTATACTGTTGGATGCTCGACCCAAGTCTTCCAAAATGCCTATTTAAGGTAGTGGTGGTGGAGGAGTTGATAATCTTTGAGCTTGTTTTCATCTTAATGTTATGCTGCCAATTTCTCTTTGTAATGTTCTTCCTTCACATGTAAGTTGTTTTAATTCATCCTTGTTTCTTAATAAAAGTTCCTCTTATCTTATTATTCTGTTATTATCCTTATCACTTTGATATCTTTGGTTCAAGGTGTGAACTTTTCATACCAAACCTTGTGAGATTATCACACAACGGTGGAGTGATTGTTATTTTATTGTGTTTTTTTACTTCTCCATTTCCTCCCTCATGAGTCTACTTTCCGCTTCCATTGAAACCATAGAATCAATGGAGGGATAAACCACTTATGGGTTGATCCAAAGGAGTAGAAAGGGTCTGTATTAGATGTTATTTATCACCTCATGAATGTATAATCACTTCTTTAATTGATATTTTTATTTGATGATTTTTAAACTCCATCGTCCTTGTTGAATTTAAGGCCACAAACTTCAAGTGCTAATACGAACCTTTACCTTGAAGTGCTAAAAACTTTGATCCTTCAAGTGTATAGGTGATTAGTATTAAAGGGTGTAGGCATTAAACCAGTAAGTGATGATGTTTTTTTATCTCCTTAAATGAACCCATCTCAAATTTAAGAAATTGAAATATTTAAAAAGAAAATACGTCCAATCCACCCCGAGTGATAACCTAGGATCAACTCATTCTTTTAAATTTAATTCACTTAAATATATTAGTTATACTTTAAAAACATATAAAATCAACCCAAGTTGGCCACTTCATAGCCAAAAACAGTCCATAGAATGTACGTGTCCCCCACATCAACTATAATCAACTAAGATGAGGCTATTTCCTTTTTCTTTAAAGGATCGAGCTAAAAATTGGCTAAAAAATTTGAGACCATCATCCATCAACTCTTGGGACCAACTAAAAAGAGAATTCTACAAAAAATACTTTCCCCACCATAAAACAATTGCACTTAAAAAGAGTATCCAAAACTTTTTTGAAAAAGAGGGAGATTCATTCTATGAAACATGGGAGAGGTTCAAAGACACTCTAAACATGGTTCTACACCATGGTTTTTCTATTCCTTAACAAGTGAGAATTTTCTATGAAGGGTTGGGTCCAGGGAGTAAACAATTCATTGACATGATGTGTAATGGAACCTTTAAAAACAAAGCCCCAAATGATGCTTACGAGTATCTAGAAAGCCTTTCCGAACAAAACCAAACATGGGGAACTTCACCTTATTCTGAAAAGCCACAAAGAACTACTGGAATTCATACACTTAGAGAAGAGGAAATCCTTAGGGCTAAACTCGCAGCACTCTCTAGAAAGGTTGAAGAAATAGACCTTAGGAAAGTCCATGAAATCCAAACTGTAGACCCTATTTGCACAATTTGTGACAAACATGACCATAAGACAGACAACTGAACAACCATTCCATCCATCAAGGATGTTCTCTTAGGAGAACCCCCAGTGGAAGTAAATACTTTGAACTTTCAAAAGCCTCAATAACAAAACACCTTCAACCCAAGGTATAACGACCACCCAGGATTCTGCTGGAAAGATAACCAACAACCTAGCCGACCACAGGGACAAAATCCTTACCCCCATCAGAACTAACAAACCCATAACCAGTTCCAAACCCAACCTATCCAATACCAACAACCACCGGTCCATTTTCAACAAACCATCCCACCTCCAAAATATCCCCCTGGGATAAACCAACCTACTCAAGCACCCACCCAAACTGTTCCACAAAGCCTACTAGAACAACTGTGCAAACAAATGGAGAGGATGAACTCGGAGGTATCTTACCTAAAACAAGAACTTCAAACCATCAAAACTGGAAAGGCACCCATGCCTACTCAGGCGGTGCCATCCTCAAATTCAAGGGGAGAGTCAAGTTGTGCTCAAACAACTCATGAACAACTAAAGGCTGTGACTATTTTAATAAGTGTAAATCAATTGAGAAACCTGAACAACTAATTCAGAACCCACCTGAAGATTCAAACTTGGATAAAAATTCAAATGAACCACAAGATCAAACTGAGGAAACTAATAACATTGTCAAGGAAACAACTCTTTAACAAACAACCCCACAACCTGCACCATTTCCTCAACGCATGAGGGGGAAAACCAAGCCTGAACTGAGTGAAACATTGAGAGAAATATTTTCACAAGTCAAGTTGAACATACCCCTTATCGATGAAATCCAAACCATACCTGCCTACTCAAAGTACCTTAAGGACTTGTGCACTTTTAAAAGAAAATTTTCACATAAAAACCAAGTCCTTTTGGCTGCTAATGTGAGTACCACCATTCAAGGGACCATTCCTCCTAAGTTGAAAGACTCAAGTTACCCTTACATAAATGTTGAACTAGGAGAAAGCAAAGTTTTCAAGGCCTTGTGTGACCTAGGTGCTAGTTTCAATCTCATCCCATATGTTGTGTACTGCCAGTTAGGCCTAGAAGAACTCCAACCCACATCTGTCACACTTCAACTTGCTGATCGTAGCATTAGGGTTCCAAAGGGGATTTTAAAGGACGTTCTGGTAAAGTTTTAAAACTTCATCTACCCTGCTAATTTCATTGTCCTTGACAACCATCCAAACTTAGGAAATAAGGAACAAACCCCAATCATCCTTGGTCGTCCTTTCCTTGCAACAATCAACTCTGTTATCCGAGTCTGAAATGGGAACATGACCATCACCTTTGGGAACACGAGTCTAGACTTGAACATCTATAATGCAAGCTAACAAATAGGGGATGACAAGGAAATTCATGAAGTAAACATGATAGGAAGCATTGATAATGAATCCATGGAACATCAAGGAATATTTGATGAATGTTTAAGCCAGGATGAGATTGATTTACTTTGTTCATATGAAGGAAGTTTATCTCCTTGGATTGAATCATTTTCAAATTGCTCTTATGATGAAGTCTTAGGTCCAACAATTAGTGAAACCTTTCAAGAAACCACTTTCATGGAGACCACTCCAATTTCCTTTCCTAAATCTGATCAAGCCAATCTAGTAGCTGAAACTTCTACATGTGGGGAATCAATCCTATCCAAAACTCTAAAAAAAGAAATTGATCTTGATCCAATGTCCCAATCTACTGCTAAAATTCTGAACCAACCTGATCTTGAATTGAAGGAACTTCCTGCTACACTAAAGTATGCCTTCCTAGGGGACAATAAAACACATCATATTGTCATTTCTTCTTCTCTTGAAGCCGATCATGAGAGGATGCTTCTATATGTCCTTAGGAAATATAAGAAAGCCATTGGTTGGACCCTATCTGATATTCCCGGGATTAGCCCACTTGTTGGGACTCATAGGATTGTTCTGGAATCTAATTCAAAGCCATGTCGTCAACCTCAATGATGACTCAATCCTAATCTCATGGAGGTAGTAAGGAAGGAACTTCTGAAATTGTTAAAAGATGGTATCATATATCCCATAGCTGAGAGTGAATGGGTGAGCCCAATCCAAGTGGTTCCAAAAAAGGCTGGAATCACAGTGATAACCAATGAGGATGGAGAGATTCTTCCATCAAGGGTGAGTAGTGGATGGAGGGTCTGCATTGACTGTAGGAAGTTAAACTCATTCACCAAGAAGGACCATTTCCCCTTACCATTCATTGACCAAGTCCTTGAGAGAGTGGCAGGTCATGCGTTCTACTATTTCTTAGATGGGTACTCAGGTTATAATCAAATTGAGGTCTCCCTAGAGGATCAAGGGAAGACTATATTCACATGTCCATTTGGAACCTTTTCTTTCAAACGCATGCCCTTCGGGTTATGCAATGCCCCTGGAACCTTCCAGCGGTGCATGATGGGAATCTTCTCAGACATGGTAGGAGATTTTCTAGAGGTATTCATGGATGACTTCTCTGTGTTTGGGGATACATTTGAGGGATGTCTGAGGAATGTAGAGAGAGTCTTGTCAAGATGTGAAGAAAATAATATAGTCCTAAACTGGGAAAAATTCCATTTCATGGTTAAAGAGGGACTAGTTTTATGCCATCTGGTCTCAGGTAGGGGGATTGAAGTTGATAAAGCCAAGGTTGACATCATTAGTCACCTTCCATCACCCAAAACTATCAAGGAAGTGAGGTCTTTCTTAGGACATGCTGGTTTCTATAGAAGATTCATCAAGGAATTTAGTTCAATATCCCATCCCCTTTGTGCTCTCCTAGTAAAGGATGCTCCATTTGTTTGGATAAAAAGCTGTGAGGGTTCATTCTCAACCCTCAAATCCTCTCTCACCTCTCCTCCCATTATGAAATCTCCAAATTGGAACCTTCCTTTCGAACTTATGTGTGATTCCAGTGACTTTGTTGTAGGATCTGTGTTAGGACAATGTTGTGATAAAAATCCTTATGTCATTGCTTATGCAAGCAAATCCTTAAATGATGCCCAAATCAACTACAGCACCACTGAAAAGGAGTTACTTGCTATTATGTTTGCCTTAGAGAAGTTTAGGTCCTACCTCTTAGGATCCCCATCACTGTGTTCACTAACCATTCTGCACTAAAATACCTCTTCCAAAAACAAGATTCTAAGGCTAGACTGATTAGGTGGGTCCTTCTCTTACAAGAATTTGACCTCACAATCAAGGATAAAAAGGGAGTTGAAAATGTTGTAGCTGATCACCTCTCTAGGATGGAATTAAAAGACAACTCAAATCACCTTTCTGTGTCTGATTCATTTCTTGATGAACACCTATACTTTGTGAGTGACTGCCCTTGGTATGCTGACATAGAAAATTTCTTAGTGACATGAGTCATTCCAAAATTCTTAGGGACTCAAGCTCGAAGGAAATTTCTTTCTGATGTTAGACACTATGTGTTTGATGATCCATACCTCTATAAGTTCTGCACTGACCAAGTCATTAGGAGGTGTGTTCCAGAATCTGAACAAGAGTCCATCCTTAAATTCTGTCACAATGAGGCATGTGGAGGTCACTTTTCCTCTAAGAAAACATTTGCTAAGATTCTTCAATGAGGTCTTTTCTGGCCCACCCTCTCAAGGGACTCCTACGCATTTTTTCAAAGCTGTCCTAGGTGTCAACAAGTAGGGTCCATCACAAAAAGGAATCAAATGCCACTCACTCCCATATTAGTGGTTGAAATATTTGACTGTTGGGGAATTGACTTCATGGTTCCCTTCCCAAACTCTCGGGGATACCTCTACATACTCTTAGCTGTTGATTATGTCTCAAAATGGGTTGAGGCCATTCCCACTAAGTCCAATGATCATCAAGTTGTGATTCGATTTCTAAAAGAGAACATATTTTCAAGATTTGGAATTCCTAGGGCTATAATCAGTGATTGAGGAACCCATTTCTGCAACCGCCCATTCTCTTCACTCATGTCTAAGTATGGTATTTCTCATAAAGTGTCCACTGCATACTATCCTCAAACCAATGGTCAAGCTGAGTTAGCGAATAGGGAGATTAATCAAATTCTTGAAAAAACTGTCAACCCCTCTAGGAAAGATTGGTCTGAGAAACTCTTAGATGCTCTTTGGGCCTATATAAACACATATAAAACCATTTTAGGAATGTCCCCATATAGGTTGGTTTATGGTAAAGCATGTCATTTGCCAGTGGAGATTGAACATAAGGCCTTTTGGGCAATTAAGAAAATGGATTATGACCTCTCATTGGACAGAACAAAAAGGAAATTAGATCTCAATGAACTGGAGGAACTAAGGATGGAGGCTTATGAAAATTCAAGGATCAATAAAGCTAGAGTTAAAGCCTACCAATATAGGAATATCAAGGTCAAACATTTTGAACTGGGAAAACTTGTGCTCTTGTAAAGTTCAAAACTTCATTTACACCCTGGAAAGTTAAGGTCTAGATGGTCAGGTCCTTTCATAGTGCATCATATATACCCCCATGGGGCAGTAGAGATTCAAGATCCCACTAGTGGTCACATTTTCAAGGTCAATGGTAAAAGGTTAAAAATATTCATTGAATCATTCAATAAACAGGAAATAGATGTTGAGTTAATTGATCCAATATATGAACTAGGAAAAAATTGATAAATTTAGGATCTATGTCGGGCTAACGGCGTTAAACAAAGCGCTTCATGGGAGGCAACCCGTGGTTTTTATGTTTCTAATCTTTCTGAATCATCTTTATTTTTCAAATAAAATTAATTAATCATTTTTATATTTAAAAATAAAAAATAGACTTTTTACCTGTTCTTCTATTATGCGTATGGATGGGTATGAAAGGGGAGCACCATATTCATCCGTGTCACGTGATGTGATCCTTGAGTAATACCTTACCTAGAAATTTAAAAAGAAGACAATGTATCATCAGTTTATTTTGCTGTATTTTTATTATTTTATAGGTTAAGATAAAAATAATAAAAATAATAAAAATAATATAATAATTAAAAAAGGGGACATGCCATAGGCCGTGGGGCAAACCCCGTCACAACCGGCGAAGCCGCGGGGTCTCGAACCCGGGACCGAAGGGAGACAGGGGCGCATGCTTACCACTGACCTACGACTTAATGTGCTTACTTATTCTATAATTTTTATATATATACTTATATTTTACTTATATATATATATTTTTTTGTTTTGTTTGTTTGTTTTCCTTTTTCCATTAGGGAACTTTGCAAGCAACATGGATATCAAAGGACTAAATTCGAGCGACAAGAACTTCAAACTTCAACCACCAGGTGACTTCATTCCATGATCCTCATATTTCAATTTCCTTATTGAACTCCCCTTTTATTCCTCTACCCCATTCTAAATTTTATTTTTACAAAACTAGGGATAGTTTCAATCTAAGTTGGGGGGTGTGGAAACAAAATGTTTGTTAAAAAAAAACAATGATAAAAAAAAGAAGTAAAATTCCTTTATCATTCATATAATAACATCTTTTCTCACATTAAAACTACATATAAAATAACTTTTATTTCCTTGACTCTTAATTTAATTCACGATTAAGTTTAAAAGCATTGATTTTGGAAGTTTGGTTGTCCAATGAAAATTTTCATCATTTTTATTTTCATCCATTAAATCAAAATGCCACAATGCACGTCCTCTAGACTGTGGGGTGCTAATTTGAATTTTTGGGGTCCCATAATAAATATCATAGGCTGGTTTGATTTTTATGAATAATAAGAGTTAAAAAAAAAAAAAAACAAAAACAAAAAACAAAAAAAAAAAAATAATTTTTTTTTTGCGTGTAGAGCAATGGATTGATAAAATGCGAGGATTTTGGCACTTGGGGATCGTGACTCTAGAGTTGTCTAGCCATGAGTTTTTCAATCTATCTCTATTTATGGTAATATGAATTTATTTTTGATTAAGTTAACTTGAGACGATGCCCGAGTATATGGGCTTCACTTGGTGCCCTAAGGCCTTTGAGTCTGGGAGTCATTGGCAAAGTCTTGTTACATGGGTTAATTTGATTAACTGCAATCTCAATTACTATAGCAATTTTGAAAAAAAAATCCAAAAAAAAGAGGAATGAAGAATACTCATATTAGGATTAAATGTGATTCCACCTAGCGCTTCCATGATTTCCCCCTTGAATGAAAATAAACCCCCATATCTATTGTGATTCACAACACATCATTACACCTAATTGAGTTGGATGAAGTATGATGATGGATTTGATCAAAGGAATGGGTTTGGGATTGGGATATACTTTTAAATTCATATTGTTTTAAATTATCTTGATAGGTTATAAAAATATATTTGTGTGCAGTTTACATTGTGAGCACTGTTTGTTATAATGTGTTTGAAGAAAGGAATTTAAATAAAATCATTGAATTATTTGCTCGGGACTAGCAAATCTCAAGTTGGGGGGGGGGTGTGATTATCCAATAAAAACATATATTTTAATTACATTTTAATGTTATTAAATTTTCATTTTTGATCTTATGGGCCTGAGTTAGTGCATTTTCATTATGAACATCCATTCTCATCATTTGTGCACTTCATGCATAATATACACCAATTTAGGCCCAATGAGTCATATGATTCTAAGGAATGTAATTTTAAATATTTTAATTTGATATTTTGGGAAATATATCTACACTTAAATGTGAACATTTTTCATTCAGGGATGAATGGATGATTCATAAACGATGATGGAGATATTTGGAGATGAATGAAAGCAATTCTAGAGAAGGCAGATTGGACACCATCCCACTTATGAGACCATGGGGCCCAACATACAGCCCCAATGAGTCCCAAATTTTGTGGGATGATAGAAGAAAGGTTTAGGAACAAATCACTCTTCATTATATAATGCTAATTCGGCCTCTATGGTAGTCATTAAGGTGGCCCAAGTTAGAGATACAATTCTGGGCTAGATTCTGCGACCCAGAAAAACAGCCCACTAATATGATCATATCTCCGAATATAAAACTCCAAATGGGCCCAAATTTTACAGGAGATTAGGAGACATCTGGGTATACATTTTATTCATCTATGTAACACTCTGATTTGGCCATCTAGAAGGTCATCAAATCGCGTCTGTTCGGTGGAGGAAAGCTGGCTGCCACCTCGGGTCAAATGTGGAAAAGTCTAAGTTCCACAAACTTTCCACCACCCTAGGCCTATCATAATCAAGTGGGATGATTTGTACTGTTGGATTATCGACCCAAGGCTTCCAAAATGCCTATTTAAGGTAGTGGTGGTGGAGGAGTTGATAATCTTTGATCTTGTTTTCATCTTAATGTTATGCTGCCAATTTCTCTTTGTAATGTTCTTCCTTCACATGTAAGTTGTTTTAATTCATCCTTGTTTCTTAATAAAAGTTCCTCTTCTCTTATTATTATGTTATTCTCCTCATCACTTTGATACCGTTGGTTCAAGATGTGTACTTTTTCATACCAAACCTTGTGATATTATCACACAACGGTGGAGTGATTGTTATTTTATTGCGTTTTTTTACTTCTCCATTTCCTCCCTCATGAGTCTACTTTCCGCTTCCATTGAAACCATAGAATCAATGGAGGGCTAAACCACTTATGGGTTGATCCAAGGGAGTATCAAGGGGCTGGATTGGATATTATTTATCACCTCATGAATGTATAATCACTTCTTTAATTGAGATTTTTATTTGATGATTTTTAAACTCCATCATCCTTGTTGAATTTAAGGCCACACACTTCAAGTGCTAATACAAACCTTTACCTTGAAGTGCTCAAAACTTTGATCCTTCAAGTGTATAGGTGATTAGTATTAAAGGGTGTAGGAATTAAACCAGTAAGTGATGATGTTGTTTTATCTCCTTAAATGAACCCATCTCAAATTTAAGAAACTGAAATCTTTAAAAAGAAAATACGTCCAATCCACCCCGAGCGATAACCTAGGATCAACTCATTCTTTTAAATTGAATTCACTTAAATCTGTTAGTTATAATTTAAAACCATATAAAATAAACCCAATTTGGCCACTTCATAGCCAAAAACAGTCCATAGAATGTACGTGTCTATAGGTTTCTTCTTAGGTCTCTGAGGATTCGATAACCCAAGCTAAACTACAAGGACCGTTCTACCTTCATCTCTTGGGTAAATTTGAGCAAGAATCAGATCACCTTGATCCGGTGGAGGTGGATCTCTCTCTCGTAGCTTGAGAGCATTCTTGGTGGAAAAGGAATTCTCTATTGGCTTGAGAGCTTTTCCAAATACGCTGTGCACAACCACACAAGAAATGGCTAGGCTAATGAGAAATATATAATTGGGATTTTTAATTACATAGAATAATAAAATGAATTTATTACCCGAAAGCATTTATTCATTTCATTTAATTCTTAGTAATACCCCATGTATAATAATAAAAGTTGACTATTATTATTACCCGACATGCGCCCAATAAATTACACCTAATATTATTTAATTAAATAAATAATATTATTTCTCATAAATTTCCATAAAAAAATACACGTCGTGTATATTTAATATACACGACGTGTACTTTTGTTTTTCTATTTTTCTTTATTTCCTCCACCATATTTATTAGACCTTGAATAATGGCTATTTATTTCTAAAATACATATCACTACATTACTCACTAATAAATATATTATTTTGCCCACAATATATTCTCTCAAATAACCAGTGTCGAAATAAATGCGATCAGTCATCCTTAAATAATTATTAAACCACAACCGGGAATAATATTTATTTAACTTATTAAATTAATATTTAATTGAGATACTTGGACACACTTAGCGTGTGACCCTCTAGGCCTCTTTCTCAGTGGAATTAGACGGATACTATCTAAAGTCCAAGGTTAGCATCTAGCAACATGCCAAGGCAACCATAGAGAAATAAGTTAACGCCACAATGATGGATCACCTCCTACGAACGCTTACCGTGTAATATAATCCCTTTGTTTTGATATCTCGAATCAAGCAGGTTGCATGCTAGAGCTATCAACCCATGTGATCGATTATTCTTTCTTTGAATTTTTGGAATTAAACTTTCCCATTCGTCACCATGGACATGGATTTATTTAGGCTATATCAATTCCATCAAAGGGCCTGAGATATCTACTTCCGTTATGGAACAGAAGGGACAAATCCTTTCTCGCATTATCTATTAATGTAGTATCACTCGTGACACATCTAACATATCCCACCTCACTGCAAACAATGTGCCATCACAGTTTTCTTCAATACATCTAAGTGCGCGAGTTGTAATACCCATTAATAATAATCTTAAAGTCTAAGGACCAATATACACATCCGTAGATAGGAACATCCAATGACACTATGAAATGTGGATTTCCTACTGGCGGGTCTCATTATCATAATATCCTCCTGGATATTACCAAGGGAACACACCATGAGAAGGTGCCTCAAAGTTTTATGAGTCCTCACCCCTAATGGCCTGTATTATTTGTGTCTCTCAAATAACATCATCCTTCCATAGAACATATATTCAAGAACAGTGTTATGAAACTTCTGGGTTCTCATCATAGTAGGGATCTGCTATGACCATTTAATGCAGAAGCTATCCTTAGGACATTATCACATGCATTTTCACGCAAAAGAACAATCAAGATGTGATAAGGTATTTATTAATGAATAAAGTACAAAATAGTTGGTTCTAGGCCACCAACTCTAATAGACTCCCACTTGGACTAGAGCCAACTGCTAACAACCTTTAACCCACTAGATCTCACATGATATTCATGCTTCTACTGAGATAGACCTTTAGTCATGGGGTCCTCCACGTTCTCTTTCATGGAAATTTTGTTCACTATAACTTCACCCCTTTGATAGAAACCCCTTAAGATGTGATACTTATGGAGTATGTGCTTTGTCCATTGATGTAACCTTGGTTATTTTACAAGATCCACAACTGCAGTATTATCACAATACAACGTGATATGATCTTTACTTCTAGGCACCACATCAAACTTCTGGATAAAGTTCCGAATCCAGATGACTTCCTTAGCTACATCAGAAGCCGCTATATATTTGGAATCCACTGTAGAATCAACTACAATTGGCTACTTTGAACTCTTCCAGCTTACAAATCCTCTATTGAGATAGAAAACATATCCAGATTGCAACTTCAGATCGTTCTGATCTGTCTGAAAACCAGCATCATCATACCCTCTGATGACAAGCTCCTCATCTCCTCCATACACCAGGAACATATCATTAGTTCTTCTCAGATACTTAATGATAGTCTTAACAACAGTCTAATGATGTTCTCTTAGATCTGCTTGATATATGCCTACCATGCTCAATGCATAGGCAACAACAAGCCTGGTACATAACATGGCATACATGATGGATCCTATAGTCGAAGCGTATGAGATCTTACTCATTCTATCTTTCTCTTGTTGTGTCTGAGGACACATTTTCTTAGATATATGTAGGCCATGTGACACTAGAACCAATCCCCTCTTAGATTGTTCCATACTAAATCTCTTTAGTATCTGGTCAATGTATGTACCATGACTTAGTCCAAGCAACCTCTTGGATCTATCACGAATGATCTTGATCCCTAGAATGTAGGCTGATTCACCTAAGTCCTTCATGAAGAAACACTTATTCAACCAGTCCTTAACTAATTGTAAGACTGGTACATCATTTATAATAATCAATATGTCATCAATATATACTACCAGGATAACGATCGCATTCCCATTAAACCGATTGTAAACACATGGCTCACATCCATTCTTAATGAAACCGACTTCCTTTATGGCTTCATCAAATCGAATGTTCCACGACTTGGATGCTTTCTTTAATCTATAAATGGATTTTTGCAACTTGAAAACCTGTTTGGCTTCACCTAATGTCACAAACCCTTCTGGTTGTGTCATATATACATTTTCCTGAAGGTTCCCATTAAGTAATGAAGTGTTGACATCCATTTTCCAAATCTCTTAGTCATGGTAAGCTGTTATGGCAAGTATGATTCTTATGGATTTAAATATGGCAACTGGTGAGAAGGTTTCATCATAGTCAATTCCTTGATGTTTTTTGAATCCTTTAGCCACTAGCCTTACTTTATAGGTGCTAAATTGACCTTCCATGTCCAGTTTTCTCTTGAATACCCATTTGCATCCAACAGGATTTACATCAACTGGCTCATCGACCAGAACCTAGACTTGGTTTTGATACATAGAATCCATCTCAGAATTCATAGATTCTAGCCATCTTATAGCTTCTGATCTTTCTACTACTTCCTTGTAGGAGATAATTTCATCATTTTTCAACAATAATGATTCACCATCCTCGGTGACTATGAAACCAAGTCTCTCTGGTTCCCTTACCTCTCTTGAGATCCTACGCAGTACTTGTGTTTCTGGAACTTCTTCCATGAGGGCCTGTGAAACTTATTCCTACACCAACTCTTGTGTATCTTGAGCATCAACTTCGTCGAAGTCAATCTTGATCCCACTATCCTTTTTGAGGATGTGATCCCTCTCAAGAAATACGACTTATCTGGCGACAATCACTTTTGTTTCTAAGAATATCCTTTTGTTTCCTTGGTATATCCTATAAAGATACACTTCGTGACCCGGGGTGCTAGTTTTTAAGGATATCCCATTTTGTCGCACACACATGTATGGGGATGTGATCACTTTTGTTTTTGAGGATATCCTTTTGTTTCCTTGGGATATCCTATAAAGATACACTTTGTGACCCGGGGTGCTAGTTTTTTGCCTGAGAAGGCCTTAACAAATGCCTCACATCCCCATACATGTGTGTGTGACAAAATGGGTTTCTTTCCATTCCATAACTCAGAGGGAATTCCATTTTCTGCCTTGGTTGGTACTCATTTTAATGTGTATGCTGCAGTCTGTAATGCATATCATCAAAAGGATAATGGAATATTTGCATGACTCATCATCAACCTCACCATGTCCAACAAGGTGCAGTTCTTCCTTTCACTAACACCATTCCACTATGGTGTATAAGGAGGAGTGAGCTGAGATAGAATCCTAGACTCCTGTAGAAGATCAATGAACTCTTGGTTCAAATATTCTCTGCCTCAATTCGATCGAAGCTTCTTTATCTTCTTACCAAGATGATTCTCTACTTCATTCTTGAATTCCTTGAATTTCTCTAAGGCTTATGACTTATACCTAATTAAGTAGACATATCCATATCTACTCAAATCATCAGTAAAAGTAATGAAGTAAAAATATCCACCTCTAGTTTCTACTGGAAATGGACCATACACATCTGTGTGCACCAATCCTAGAAGCTCTGCGGCCCTTTCAACCTATCCACCGAAAGGCATCTTGGTCATTTTTCCTTGTAAAAAAGAATGGCATCTATCAAGTGGTTTTAGATTAGTAGAGTCTAAATATCCATCTAGGCAAAGCTTTGTCAAGCGCTTCTCATTTACATGACCGAGACGATGATGCCACAAATGGGTGATGTATGAGTCATGTGAGTTTGTTTTGTTATCGATTGCCAACACTTGGTTTTTGTAATTTAATACATATAAACCATTATTTAAATATGCCATACCATAACATACGTTGTTCTTATAAAAGAGAAAACCCTTATTTACAAACTTGAAAATAAATCCATCCATATCCAAACAAGATACGGAAATTATGTTCTTGGTAACACTAGGCACATAATAATAGTTATGTAAAACCAAAATCATCACAGTTGGTAATGAGAGTTGGTAATCGCCAATGGATAACGTAACCAGCCTCGCGCTATTGGAAGCTCAAATATACACCTCTCCTCTGACAATCTTTCTAAATCTACATGGTTCCTACATTTGAATACAGATGTGAGCCCCATAAGCTGTATCTAATACCCAATGTGTAGAAATAGAATGATTACACTCAATAACGAATGCACCTTTAGCGTCCCCACGCTTATGGGTGCGTTTTCTATTATAGTGGCCTTGCTTTCCACATGAAAAACATACTGCCTCCCATTCCTTACTCTGCCTCTGGATCTTCCCCTTCTTGGAGGGGAGACGCTCAGGGTCTTTAGACCGTTTATAAGTCTTTGGCCCCTTTGCCTTGTCCTTCCTTTTCTTATTCACCATAAGGACTACAAGTTTGTCACACCCCATGTCCTTATCTACCTAAAAAATTAAGTTCAGAAGTTCTGATAGACTATTCTCATTGTTGCTCATGTTGTAGTTGATAATAAAGCTAGAGAAGATCTTGGGAAGTGATGATAGGATGAGATCTGTACGCAACTCATCTGGGAACTTAATCCCTAAGATGTTCAGGAATTCAATTTAGCCAATGAGCTTGACTACATGAGGCCCATCTGGTGCAGAATCTCCAAGCTTAGTTGTAAACAAATCATTGGAGATATCATATCTCTCTCATCTCACCTTCTCTTAATAGAGATCCTTAAGGTGATAAATCATTCTATACACATCCATGTTTTCATGTTGCTTCAAGAGCTCATTAGACATGACCGACAACATGAAACACTAGACATATGTGGCATCATCCATGTGTTTCATATAGAGATATAGTTCCTCACCACTGGCCTCTTTTCTAGGCACTACTGGAATAGGCTCTTCCAGCACATACAATTTCCTCTCATGGCGAAGGATGATGTGTAAACGCCTCTTCTACTCTTGGAAATTGGTGTTGGTGAGAAGGTTTTCTTTCTTGAGTATGGTTCACAATGATATTTTTGAAGTCATTTTTCTTTCTGTTTCTACAAATTAAGATGAGTAAAGGTTTATTACTTTATTATGATAAAACTGAGACAAATAAATAAATTAATACTTATTAGTCTCCCACTATTTTATTGAAATCCAATAGCCCTCACCATTTAATTCGGAATATTCTGTTGCCTGAATATTCTAGTGGCAAGGATCCATATTGCCCATCGTATTACCCCAACTAGGGTTGGTCAAGAAACTTGAAGGGGTTTAGGTAGGCATTCTAAATGCCATCTGCATTAACTCACAACTCCTTGATTCACTGAGTGGACTCCCCAATCTTGAAATCCTTTTATTTTTGGATTTCCTTAAACTTTACCTCTTGGTCACACCAAGTACTACTATGGCAGTCAACCCTTGATGTGAACCAAGTCAAGTTAACCCAAAACCTTGAATTAGAATTCCCCAATAATTGAAATCACCCCAACTAGGGTTGGTCAAGCACTTTGAACTATGGTTCGATTCTAACCAAGATTATGGAAGGCTATACCGATTTAATATTTCTTTGAGGGATTTTATCCTTATACGTAAATTTCCATTTTATTATCTTTGATTACATGTTTGTTAATATTAAGTGGGATATACTTAAGTTATTAACCATGTCTAAGATAATATTTTACGCATAAGTCGGTCTTATTTTAGTTCCATATTACATGTTTGTTTAATTCATTAATTGTGTGATCGTGACAACACACCCAAAATAAATAAACCATGCAACTGACAAAAATAAAATAAATGGTATGATCATGAGCTTGTTTTATTGGTTATTTTATCTATCAGCTGATAAACTAACCCAAGACCTAGGGGAGAAAAACCTTGAACATTTTGGGTTCGTGTTTATAGCTTTCCACCTGTCCACCTTTGTATCTCCTTGGATTGGCTTCACCTTGGCTCCTAACTTGAGCCGCCTCCACCAGCTTGGGAGCTCCATCCATTACATATGATTTTATCTCACATTTAGGTGAGGGGTAAAATGGGGTTTTACATGAAAGAAACCTTGGGCGCACATGTCCTACATATTAATGAGGAGAAGGATGGCAGGCCAACAAATTTAATTTAAATAAATAAATTAAAAGAAACCATTCACATAAAAAGTTCTTGGTATAACTCATGATCAACCATACATGCAACGATATTTACATATAAATAAAACTAGTATTCAATTCTTTAATCGTTAGTGTTTAAGATAAATCACGCTTGAATCAATTAATTATCTTTAATTAATCAATCCTTTTATCTTAAACCCTTTTATGAATTTCCTTGAGATTCTCATCCATCACAATTTTAAACAAATAAATTCATTTAAAATTATCTTTATATGTAACTTGTACCTTGGAGGCAACCTGGTGAATTCCCATTCATAACTACCCAATGAGTAGAAATGAACAATACACAGATGCTAAATTAAACACACATATATAAAACACCTATCACGTGTTGTGCCTTAGCTTTACTCTTGCACTATGGTACACGTATCAAGGGTTTGTATAATATAATAACAAATTTTAATAAATCTTCATAATTTGGATGAGTACACGATGTGTAGTTCTGACTATACGATGTGTACTTTTGTTCACCATCTGTCTTAAGTATATGCTCAGGGACATGGCGTGTAGATGTACTTTGGAAATTTTTAGAGTACACGGCGTGTTCAGTGGGACACACACCGTGTAGTATTCGTGTTACACGGTTTCCAGCCGAGCAAGCCGTGTACGGGGTACACGGTCCAACCCTATCCCAAAGGGACTACATGCCGTGTTCAATGGTCCACACAACGTGTAATTCATAAACCGTTTGCCACCTATTCCTGGTCAACACACAGTGTCATTTATGACTTAGGAATACTCCAACACACGGCCTAATTTGGCGGACCAGTCCGATGCATTGAACCCAAACTACACGACGTGTACTTCCAAATACACGCTATTTATTCTGGTTTTGTATGGCTAGGAACGTTTGACACCTCTGGATGAGATCCTCTATTTTATTTTAATCAAAATTAAAAGAAAAAAAAATGATTCTATAAGGTGAACGAGAAATGCGAGAGGAGGAACATATCTCAAGATTTAGATTTTAAATAATGATTAAATTGAATTGAAACAACTAAATTATTAAATTCGTAAATCACCAACGGAAAACTTAAATAATTATAACCAACAATATGACTGCTCTGATACCAATTGTAGGTTCCAGGTGCAACAGAAGCACGTTGGTGGGTTTACCTAAATTTAATTTTAACATTAACAACGATCAATCCGAGATCCATCATGATAATAAAAAGTTGGATCTTAGGAATAGAACGAAGAACAAAAAAGAAAGAGGGGAGTCCCGGAACCATAGATAAGATCATCATATGTTGGTTATAATTAATTTAATTAATTTAAAAGAATTACCTTGATGGAATTCTTTCTTCATTGATTTTTCCAGTCACGATCTGATGTGATCCGTTGTTGCGTCATAGAATCCAAGTGTAGGATTCCTCTAGCGATGATCCACACGTGCTCCACATATCTATGGATGTCGCCGAAGGGATCTCCAGGTTCTAGAAAGAAAGAGCCTTCACTTGTGATGTCCGCCTTTGATTGCCTTGATCCGGTGGAGGTGGATCTCTCTCTCGTAGCTTGAGAGCGTTCTTAGTGGAAAAAGAATTCTCTCTTGGATGGAGAGATTTTCCAAATCCATTGTGCAAAACCACACAAAAATTACTAGGCTAATGAGAAATATATAATTGGGATTTTTAATTACATAGAATAATAAAATTAATTAATTACTCGAAAGCATTTATTCATTTCATTTAATTCTTAGTAATACCCCATGTCTAATAATAATAGTTGACTATTATTATTACCTAACATGTGGCCAGCGAATTACACCTAATATTATTTAATTAAATAAATAATATTATTTCTTATAAATTCCCAGAAAAAAAATACACTGCCTGTATATTTAATATACACGACATGTACTTTTGTTTTTCCATTTTTCTTTATTTCCTCCACCATATTTATTAGACCTTTAATAATGGCTATTTATTTCTATAATACATATCACTGCATTACTCACTAATAAATATATTATTTTGCCCACAATATATTCTCTCAAATAACTAGTGTCGAAATAAATACGATCATCCATCCTTAAATAATTATTAAACCATAATTGGGAATAATATTTATTTAACTTGTTAAATTAATATTTAACTGAGATACTTGGACACACTTAGTGTGTGACCCTCTAGGCCTCTTTCTCAGTGGCATTAGACGAAGCCTGCCTAAAGTACAAGGTTAGCGTCTAGCAACACATCAAGGCACCCATAGAGAAAGAAGTTAATGCCGCAATGATGTGTCACCTCCTAAGAATGCTTACCATGTAATATAACCCCTTTGTCTCGATATCTCGAATCAAGCGGGTTGCATGCTAGTGCCATCAACCCATGTTCTCAATTATTCTTTCTTTGACTTTCTGGAATTGAACTTTCCCATTCATCACCATGGCCATGGATTTATTTAGGCTATATCAATTCCATAAAAGGGCCTGAGATATCCACTTCCATTATGGAACAGAAGGGAAAAATCCTTTCTCACATTATCTATTAATGTAGTATCACTTGTGACGCACCCAACGTATCCTACCTCACTGCGAATAGTGTGTCGTCACAGTTTTCGTCAATACATTTAAGTGCGCGAGTTGTAATACCCATTAATAATAATATTAAAGTCTAAGGACCAATACACACGTCCACAGATAGGAACATCCAATGACACTATGAAATGTAGATTTCCTACTGGCGGGTCTCGTTCTCATAATATTCTCCGGGATATTACCAAGGGTGCACACCATGAGAAGATGTCTCAAAGTTTTATGAGTCCTCACCCCTAATGGCCTGTATTATTTGTGTCCCTAAAATAACATCATCCTACCATAGAACATATATTCAAGAATAGTTCTATGAAACTTCCAGGTTCTCATCATAGCAGGGATCTGCTATGAATCCTTAATGCAATGGCTTTCCTTAGGATATTATCAAATGCATTGTCACACAGAAGAACAATCAAGATGTGATAAGGTATTTAATGAATAAAGTACAAAATAGTTGGTTCTAGGCCACCAACTCCAACAATTACCTTATCCATACATCACCCATGACTCAATAATTCATGTATTTGTTAAATACTGTAAATTACCATATTTTACCATTCCCAAAAAATTCAACTATTTTAGAAAAATCCAAAAAATACACCCTAATAATATTTCAATGTGTATAATTTAAAAATGGACTCCATTTAATAAAAATAATTTTCTAAATATGATAAATTTTAATTTTAATTAAAATAATCATTTAGTCAAAAAATACTGATTTTAATATTATAACTGATTTTATAACACTTTAAAAAATTAATTAAAGTCTCGTAAAATTATCTTATAATCACAAGATAACAAAATATTAATTTATGAATATATTTTATGAAAATAAATTTTCTTTTAAATCATTATATTAATTATAAATTGTAAATAAACAATTACGTTTCACAAAAATACCAATACTTAATTTATCATTTTAAAACATTTATTTACTTCTACTATGATATAATCATATAATATTTTCATTTATATGCTACCTAAATTTTATTTATACTTTCATAGGTGATGTTACTATTCTATTGGCCAAATTACTATTCCTATTGTCACATTACTATTCCAACGATCAAGTTACCATTCCATTGGTAAAGGTTCCTTAATTTCTCTTATTTCATTAATTCTTCATTTATAAAGTTTTTATTATGTTCTCAATGTGATTTTATGTGATTTATAATATATGACATAACTATAAGAAGGTAATTTTCATTGATTAAATTTTGGGTCATTACATTCTTCACCCCTTATGAAATTTCACCCTTGAAATTTCGTTTTACATACTAAGGTGAAAACAGGTGAGAGCACTCCTCCTATTTCTCACCATTTACTAGAAAAAGAAAGTATGATTAGGGGGGCTTGAATACTTAGATAATAAGAATATAAAAAGGAAACATTGAACATAGAAGGATAATCTTGTAAATGAAAAGTATACCCTAACATGTGATTCCCTAAGTTTCAATCTAGGTTATCCATGGTGATAGAATTATCCCTAGGGTTGTTATTAGAGTTTTCTAGTCCTAATCTCCAAAAATAACTAGAACTTGATATAATACCAAATATAATGGCCCTAAAATTTTACACATATTATTACATGATTTTAATAATAGTTAACCATCAAATAAAAATCAAGGATCATAAAGTCTAGTGTCTTTGGATGATTAGGTACACAAAACTTAAAACATGAAAGCAAAATAAAACATATTTATATTAACCATCCATAATGAGATCCTAAATTAATTTGATCCCTTAAATCTACATATGATAACCCAAGTAATAAATGAACAAAAGGACAAGATAAAAAGTCTAGTAAGGTAATAAACATAGGAATAAAGCATAAAACATGGGTTAAAAGGCATAACACGATGACATAAAAAGGCATGGAACATGAATAAACATATGGAAGCATAATATATAAAACATGGGATCATATAATCACGGAATAATAGGAATATTGAAACAAAATACAACATGGAATAAACATGAGTCAAGAATAGCTACCAAGACCATTGCACATGGAGGATCACAAGTTAAGGCTAACTGCCAAGACCATTACACATGGAAGACCAAGTAATATAAAGGAATTGGGTTTAGTCCCTATCCCAACATGACATCTCACGAGACTAAACATTACCCAATGAATTGGAGAAATATCTGGGTGCACCCATTATAACATGTTCATGCATATGTGTTCCACATGAATAATCAAACATAAACATAAGGGTTACCCATGGAAAAAAATGGGCATCGTAATCATGTCATAGAGCATAAAAAATGGGCGTATCATAAAAGCATCTGTGAAATAATGGATTTAAATCATACATGAACATTAATAATGGAAATTATGAATATATAATGATAATTATTTCCCACTGAAGTGAAAACATGTAAACAAAGTGTTTAAGAAACTTTAGAAATGAGTCACTTTGGTGTGGTTTAAGGAAACATATAAAAGAGTCTTTAAAGAAGAAAAAGAAATAATTGTTTGCGTAAAACCAAAAATGAACCAAGGTAGGTTTTCATGATAAAATGATCAGTTTTATAATAATAATGAGGTATTAAAATATATTATGTATGGTACTTGAAAATGGGTAAGAAATTGGGAAGTTCTCTTTAATCGGGCTTGCTTATCAGGAGGAATTGAGAAGGGAACCTTATAAAAATATGTATTTCCTCATCAAAGAAAGAAGAATTGAGCTAGGAAAATATTATTGGAACATAGAAACAAAATTTAGTATGATTACATAAGAATAATTAAGAATTAAATTTGGGTAAAGAAAGATAAATCATAACCCATTGGAAAAATGGAGGTTCGGAAAGAATCTCTTACCTTATGTCTGAAACCGTTCTGCACTTGCACTCAGTGTCCTAGATAATCAAATTATATCCATTAATTAATTAATTTAGAACCTATTATATATGTATTTGATTTATTATAATTTTATTAAGTTCATTTATGGTCTTTTTGATGAGTTATAAGATTCAATTTTGTCGTTCCAAGAGTGTTTGTTCCATGTTTTTATGATTGGTTTCCTTGAGTTTAATTATGGGAGTTCCTGTCAAATGAAAGAAAAAAATCCTGAAGTGGAATTATATGATATTTATGCTTTGAAATAATTTTAAATGGTTCCATATATCATTTTTTTTACAAAAATGACAATTATTTATTAGATAAAATGTTAATGACGAACTTTGGTTTATTTTGGCGATTTTTTGATCATTAAGAACTAGTTTTGTTTTATTATTTAATATTATGAATATGTATTAGTTATAGAACATGAAACAAGATATAATATACATGATTCAATTTATTTTAACTATAAAAATGGTTTTATGAATATCCTTGAATGCATTAAAGGAAAATGAAAATGCATTGTCCATGATAGCGGTAAATCAATACATCAGGGACGATGTTTTCATTTTTAGAATAAAAAGAAGAGTGAAGAGGTTTGATGATGGATTATTCCATTAACATAATAAAATTATAGTATATAAAAGATACCATATTTATCAAGAAACTTTAGGATATGGAGGTGATAAGAGGATAAGAAAATAAAAGAAAATGAAAAGAAATTAAAAGAAAACAAGAGGATTTTACCTCTTGAACTTCTTCTCCTTGAGCGGCTCCTTAGGGAAATTGGGTTTGGTCTTTTATTGAGACCAAAGGCTCTTGGACATGGGTAAGAGACTTGGTGGAAGAATTTGGAAGAATCTAAGTAATCTCCAAGGCTTAGAAGGTGCAAGGAGAAGAGGTGGTGAGAGGTGGTATTTATAGTGGGAGGAAAGAGGCGTTTTTTTGATTATTTTATTCATCTGTTTATTATTTTGGCCCAAGACAAGAAATAATGTTAATTATCATGAATAAATATAGTAAAATTATCAGGGGAGTTTGAACCAAAGTGTTCTTACATAATTCATATGATAAATTAAAAATGAACTCCATTTTATGATTTTTTTTCTAAATATGATCAATTTAATTTTTAATTAAAATCATAATTTATTCAAAAAATACTGATTTTAATATTATAACCAATTTTATGAAACTCTGAAAAATTAATTAAAGTCTCATAAAATTATTTTATAATCACAATAAAACAAAATATTAATTTATGAATCTATTTTATGAGAATAATTTTTCTTTTAAATTATTATATTAATTATAAATTCATAAATAAATAATCACGTTTCACAAAAATACCAATACTTATTTTATCATTTTTAAAACATTTATTTACTTATAATATGATATAGTTATATCATTTTTTCATTTATAATGTACCTAAATTTTATTTATACTTTCATAGGTGAGGTTATTATTTTATTTGCCAAATTACTATTCCTAATGACCACATTACTATTCCAATGGTAAAGTTAATATTCCATTGGTAAAGGTTACTTAATTTCTCTCATTTCATTCATTATTCATTTATAAAGTTTGTATTGTGTCCTCAATGTGATTTTATGTAATTTATACTATATGAAATAATTATAAGAAGGTAATTTCCATTGATAGAATCATGGGTCGTTACACTATCATTAGACAAGATGTCTTTCTTGAGAGGGAGAAAATACTAAAAAAGGATAATGGGAGCAAGATTGACTTCAATGAAGTTGATGCTCAAGATACATAAGATTTGGTAGATGAACATATTCCACAGGTCCCCATGGAAGAAGTAGTTCCCAAAACACAAGTACTACGTAAGAGCACAAGAGAGGTAAAAGAACTAAAGAGACATGGTTTTCTAGTCACTGGAGATGGTGAATCATTATTGGTTGGAAATGATGAACCTATCTCCTACAAAGAGACAGTAAAGATCTTAGAAGCTGCAATATAGAAATAAGCTATGAATTTTGAAATGAATTCCATATATCAGAACCAATTTTGGGTTCTGTTTGATGCGTCAGTTGATGTAAAGCCCGTAAGGTGCAAATGGGTATTCATGAGAAAATTGGACATGGAAGGAAAAGTAAATACCTATAAAGCAAGTCTAGTGGCTAAAGGGTTTAAACAATGTCAAGTAATTGACTATGATGAAACCTTTTCACCAGGTTCCATGTTTAAAACCATCAAAATTCTACTTTTTATAAAAGCTTTCCATGACTATGAAATTTGGAAGATGGATGTCAAAATTTCTTTCCTTAACGGTAACCTTCAGTAAGATTTCTATATGATACAACTAAAAGGGTTTGTGAATCTAGGTAATTCCAAAAAATATTTTCAAGTTGTAGAGATCCATTTATGGATTGAAGAAATAATCCAGGTCATGGAACCTTCAATTTGATGAAGATTTAGAAGAATTTGGTTTCATTAATAATGAATTTGAACCATGTGTTTATAAAAGGTTTAGTTAAAATGCATTAGTTATCCGAATAGTATATGTTGATGACATATTACTTGTTGGAAATGACATACCAGTTTTACAATATGTTAAGGATTGGTTGAACAAGTGTTTATCCATGAAGGACTTGTATGAAATAGCCTATGTTCTAGGGATAAAGATCATTCATGATAGATTTAAGAGGATTATTGGACTAAGTCAAAGTACATACATTGACCAAATACTAAAGATATTTAGTATGGAATAATCTAAGAGGGGATCAGTTCCAGTGTCACATGGTATACATATTTCTAATAAAATGTGTCCTCAAACACAATAGGAAAATGATAGAATGAGTAAGACCCCATACACTTTAACAATAGGATCATTCATTTATGCCATGTTATGTACTAGACTTGATGTTGCCTATGCATTGATCATGGTAGGAAGATATCAAGCAGATATAGGAGAACAACATTGGTATACTGTCAAGGCTATACTCAAGTATTTGAGAAGAACTAAGTATATGTTCATGGTGTATGGAAGAGATGATGAGCTGGTCATCAGGGGTTATACTGATTATAGTTTTCAAATAGATCAGAATGATCTGAAGTCACAATAAGAATATGTTTTTTGTCTCAATGGAGGAGTTGTGATCTGGAAGAGTTCAAAGCAACCAATTATCACTGATTATGCAGTGAAGTTCAAGTATATAATGACTTATGATATAGCCAAGGAAGCTGTTTGGATACAAATTTTTTCCAGGATCTTGATATGATACCTAATATTAAAGACCCTATCACATTGTATTATGATAATACTATAATGGTGTCTCTTTCCAAAGATCCAAGGTCACACCAATAGACAAAGCATATATTCTGGAAGTATCACCTCTTGAGGAATGTTCATCAAAGGGGTGAAGTTGTAGTAAGTAGAATTCTCATAGAATAAAACGGGGTGGACCCCTTAACTAAAGGCCTATCTCAGTAGAAGCATGAGTATCATGTGAGAGTTAGCGGATAAAAGGTTGTTAGTAGTTGACTTTAGTGCAAGTGAGAGTCTGTTCGAGTTGGTTCCCTAGAACCAATTTATATATACTTTATGATAATCTACATTCATATTCTTGAATATTAATAAACTTATTATCACATCATGATTGTTCTTCTACATGATAGAGCATACGATAATGTCCTAAGAGTAGTCGTCGCACTGAAAGGTCATAATAGTTCCCTACTATGATGAGAACCCATAAGTGACACAACAATATTCTTAAATATATGTTCTATAGATTAATGATATCATTTGAGGGAAAAAATGATATAGACTAACAGGGGTGAAGATTCATAGGACTTTGAGACACCTTCTCATGGTGTACACCCTTGTTAATATCCAGTGTAGGATATTATGAGAATGAGATTCGCCAGTAGGAAATTCCCATTTATATGTGTCATTATATATTCCTATATGAGGAAATGTGTATTGATACTTATAAATTAATAATATTATTAATGAGTATTATAATTTATGTAATTTGATATATTAACAAAAACCATGACAACATATGTTCGCAGTGAGGTAGGATACTTTGTGTGCATCACGAGTAATATTGCATTAATGAATAACGTGAGATAATATTTTCCACTTCTATTCTTTAATGAAATTTGATATCTCAAGAAATTTGATGGAAATGATATAGACTAAATAAATCCATGGACATGATGTTTTATAGGCAAGTTTGATTTTTGGAAATTCAAAGAAAGTGATATCGAGCACATAGGTTGATGTCACCATCATGCAACCTGCTCGATTAGAGATATCATGATAAAGTTATTATATTACATAGTGAGTGTCCATATGAGGTATTATTTTATTTTAGCATTAAATTATTTCTCTATGGGTGCCTTGGCATGTTTCTAGACACTAAACTTATACTTTAGACAGCTTCACCTATTGCCATTGAGAAAGAAGCCTAGAGGGTCACACACTAAGTATATATAGAATCTTAGTTAAATAATATATTATTATTTATTATTTAACAATTTGAATAAATATTATTCTCATATGCGGTTTAATAATTATTCATGTTTGTTTGATCACATATATTTTGTCACTGGTTATTCAAGAGAATATTACATGAGTAGAATATTTAATAAATATTTATTTGTTATTTAGTAAATATAATATTTATTTATTTATTGAAGAATAATGCAGTGATATTTATTTATTAAATAAATAGTCATTATTCAAGGCTCGATAAATATTATGGAGGAATTTTGGACAAAGTTTATAGTTTCAGTAGGAAATAATATATATTAAATATTATTTGATTAAATAATATTTAATTTTAATTTGCGAGTTTAGCACATGTCAAGAAATAATAATAATATTATTATTATTGACATAGGTTTCTGTAGGGATTAAATAAATAATAAGGGGCACTCGTGAAATTATTTATTTCTAACCCTAGCAGCATATAAACCCAATTATATTATTTTTTAAGAGAGATAATTTCATTTATGTTGTGCACAATGACAGCGAGAGAGAATCCTCTCAAGCCCTAGTGAGCTCCCCAAGAACGATCCCAAGAACAAAGAGTGATCTTCCTCCAACATCCACTCTCAAGTCTAGAGAGATCAAATTTAATTCTTTGGAATCAATTCTCAAGGTGATCAAAATTGAACTACATAAGCATTAGGATCTATCATGATAGAACCTAAAGATTCCTAAGACAACATTTGAATATTTGTGGGACACATGTGGATCACTTCTAGTGGGAATCTTCACTTGATTCCTATAATGCAATGATGGTACAATGTATATCCATTTTTAGATCCATCAAAGAAGAAATAATTTCATGCAAGGTAATTCTTTAATTACTTAAATTAATTATAAATAATATGTGATGATCCTACACTTAGTTCTAACATTTTATCCCTTATCTATTTTCTTTGATTCAATTTCATTGATCACGATGTTCATCATCATGTAAATATCAGATTAATCATTGATCACGTTAAAAAGAAAATTTGGGCATGACCCATCACATGCTTCCACTACTCCTAGAACCTGTATGTCTATCTTAACATTTTCATTTCTGCTACCCTTATTTTTTGTTCAGGCTGTCTCATCAGATACCAATACTCACTGCCATATAGAATAATTGATCTGATAATGGTCCTATGAAATTTACCCTTTAGTTTTAAAGGAATTTTACAATCACAAATCAGTCAATAAGCCTTTCTCCATTTAATCCATATAGATTGAATCCTATGAGACACATCCATATTAATATCTTCATCAAATTGAAAAAAAACCTAAATATAAAAAACTACCAACTTTTGAAATAAATGTTGGAATTGATATTCAAGAACCAACAATTTTTACTTTAGATTGTATGTATATTCAAAGAGGTTAATATTAATTAAACACCTTATTACATATTGTTTATTATTTTTCATGAATTTAATGTAATAATGTTGTAGAGTATCTATAGCATTAAAAATGGAATGATAATTATCGTATATGATGATAAACTTGAAATTCCATGATGATATTTTTAAACCTTGTTATATGTTCATATAACATTCTATGATACGACACATGGAATGCTTACCATCAGGTTCAGGTACTCATAAGCAAATAAGACTTCATCTCATGAAGTACACACTTGGTAATCTAAAATATGAGAGATTATGAGAACAAAATTGCATGTAGTCAATCCACGTGTTTATGTGTCATTAGATATTTCTGTCTACAAATGTGTGTAATGATCCTTATATTTTTAGATTGGTGTTAATTTAACACCTCAGTATTGTTTTTGGGTATGAACACTTAATTATTTTGTTTTTTTCTTATTTTTTTCAATCTCAGCTTGTCTCTGGTGGTTTTAGTGTTCTAGGAGGGGTCGAAGGTGTGCCTTGAGGATTTGGTGAGGTGTGGACTTGAACCTGAAACAAATGAAGTTTTATGTGGTCCACCAGCCGGCCGGTGGGTTTGGAATTGCTAAAAAATTATTTCATATCCATCTTCCAATTTATGGGCCTCTATCGACCAACTGGTAGGTTGAAAAAAGGCTACTATACTCTATAGTAGCTGACGACTTTCTAGTGGTGATGTTGGGCTTGGGTTTTACTAAGGGATTAAATGTAATTTTACCCAAAAACCCTATTTTATTTATTAAACCTTATCTCTCAAACTAAACTCTAAATTAATTTAGGGGATCTCCTTGGACATATCTAGCTCTTTCAACTTAAATCCTTGGCTGATCAAAGTGTCAATTGAAGTTGTGATCCTTTATTGGTAAGTCTATCTTTATTTTGATCTTGGACCTTATTCCTCTTCATATTCCTCTTTCCTAAAGTCTATAGAAGCCATGAAAATACGTTGAATCTGAATTTTTAATCGTATTCCTTTTAGATCCATCATAGAATTATGGGTTCTTATCTGGATCTCTAATCCTCTTAGTACGTTGTTCCAGAATTATGATGGTAAGTGATTTATTTTGTTCCCTTTGTTATAGAAGTTGGTAATTTGGAGATTCTTGATTGGGAATTCATGGTTTACAATCCTTCCTCAATTATTAGAATTCTCAGTTCATCTTGACTTTTGGTTTTTGCATGAGGTTGGGTATTCCAAGTGTTTCAAAGTTGGTGGTTTCATGAATTGGATTTATTCTTCAAACCTTGTTTTCTTTCTCATTGAAACTGTTTCCTAAAATTGGTTAATGAAATGATCAATGTTTTGATGAACTATGGGGTTTTGGTTGTATTTATGAAAATTGAATTATCTCCATTGGAGTTGTTAATGAAATTGGATTTAAAGTATGGTTTATATGGTTTTAAAGATGAAGTGCCCTTTGAATGATTCTAAAATGGTAAGTACATTGGTGATCAATGATGAGGTAGATATCCATCCTCAGGGATGAACTCTTACCTCTTAGGCATGTTCTACTAGGGTAATGTGTGCACTAAGTGACCTAATTTATGGTAGGGAGCCACTCTCAAGAGTGAAATATTACCCCTAGGCATGTTCTACTAGGGTAATGTGCACACCAAGTGGCCTACTGATCATGAGAATTTTATAAGGATCCTCACTAACTTGGAACTAATGTTACCCCAAGGTATAGTTTTACTTATTGTTATCTTTGAAATATATGTTTGGAATGTTATGGAAATTCTTTAAAACTGGGTTTTTTGGGATGTTTTACAAACTATAAAAGGGGTGGTTTTCTTTCCATATTTTATATAAAATTAGGTAAAATTGTATCACATACCATATCTTTATTTACTTAATCATAATTGGATTATGTTATAAAGTCTTATTATGAAATATTTTGTGGGATCATACTAGGATTATTTTTATCACACCCTATATACACCTTTGTTTGTATGTTGATCTCATTTTATCTGATGCATGGAAAGGTAAGGCACTACAAGGTGGCGGTAGGTTTGTTCGTTAGTATGGTGTGGGAGTCTAACAATGACTATGTGTCACATGATAGATTGTTTTTTTGGTTTTCTTATGTAACTTAACTTGATTTTTGGTTTGGAACCATTTTTTCCTCTTTATTAATTTTTTTCGTTGTTGACTTGTATTGGTATACATCCATTTCATTTACTAATGTTATCATATTTTATGATCTTTTGTGGAAAAATCATCCCCAAAGATAGTTTGTGATTCATAGATTCTTGTTTCTAGCTTGTGGAGATCAAGAATTCCATTTAGGCCATGTTGTGGAGTGGTTTGGGTTTCAGATAGAAGGGTAACCTAGGTTGGTTAGTGAAAAATTAGCATCAAGAGTTTTTTTGTTTTTTTATCAGTATGCATCTTAGGATGTCTTAGTAGACATGAGATAGTAATGATGGGACTTGAGGTGTATGCTGTGAGTGAGTGTTTTTCCTACTATCTTCATTATGAGTCTTAAGTTACCATAGGTGGTTGGGAAATGTGTCTTTTGGTATTTAGAGTGTTTTGATCCCAGTTTTTCTTTTTTCCTTATCGCTTTATAATTTTGAAGAAATTCTATAATTTTTAAGCCAAAATTGATTCTTGAATATCATGTTCTTATGTATTTTTGTTTGGTGATGAGTAGTACCATACCCACAGTAGACTTAAAATTAATCTCATTCCATTCTTTATGGATTTGCATATGCCTCTAGGAAAGAAGAAATAACAGGGTTTATAATTCCCTCATGCTCTTTCTTCACGTGTGATATTGAGAAGGTTTGGGATTTTCTGATTCTTGACTTGGATCTCTTTAATGTTATTGTTGGGATGAATTAGTTGATTTATCACAAAGCTCGAATTTATTTTTATCATTAGTGGGTGTTCTTTAATACCCAGAATGGAAATTCCTTTGTGTTCAAGGATAATGGTGCCTGAGGTCCATTCGGGTAGGGCCACCTTTTCCAAATCTTGGTATATTGATATCTTTATCTACAGTCAAACTAGGACATGAATATTTCAGTGGAGAGCTTCATCCAGTAGTCAATGAATTTTCTAGAGTGTTTCTAGATGACACTTATAGTTTTCCTCTAGAGAGGGAAGTGTATTTCTCAATTTAATTAATGTCTAGAACTCATTCAATATCGATTCCATCTTACCGTATGGCTCTAATTGAGATAAGAGATCTTAAAATTCAGTTGGATGATCAAATATCCAAGGGATTTATACACCCAAATGTGTCACCTTGAGCAAATCTTATGCTCTTTTCCAAGAAGGTTGATGGAACTCTCCACTTGAGCATTGATTATCGAAAGATCAAATCGAGTAACAATAAAGAATAAATACCCATTTCCCACATTGATGATTTATTCAATTAGTTAAAAGCGGAAAAGTGGTTATCAAAAATTGATCTTCGATCTGATTACCACTATCTCAGAATCAAGGAGTTAGATATTCGGAAAACCTCCTTCAGAAGTAGGTATGGCTATTTTGACTACCACATGATGTCATTATAACTAACTAATGATCTCACTGTTCTCATGAAACTAATGAACCATATTTTCCACTTGTACCTTGACACTTTTGTTGTGGTGTTTGTGAATGATATTCTAGTGTACTCTAAGACTGAGGTAGATCATGTGCACCATTTGAAACATGTTTTGGGAATCCTAAAGGATCACTACTTGTATGATAAATTACCAAAATTTCAATTCTATATTTAATAAGTTAAGTTATTTGGGAACATGATCATATAACATGGCATCTCATTTGATCTTGAAAAGGCGACGATTTTCATGTCATGGGAAGAACTACGAAATGACTTTGAGATTTGAAGCTTCTTAAGTTTGGAAGGATATTATCAGTGGTTCATCAAGTATTTTTCAAAACATACATCACCTTTGAATTCTCTCACCCTAAATGGGGTGAATTTCTTGTTGGATTCGAAGTGTCAGGAATCCTCTAATGAGCTAAAGAGGCATTTGACTTTAGCACCGATTCTGACACTATTTGAGTTCAGGCATGGCTATGTGGTTTATTGTGATGATTTGGGTGCATTTTTGAGATATGTCCTTATGCAAGGATAACATGTGGTGGCTTATGGATTATGAAAAATTCAACCTCATGAGAGGAACTATGCCACTCATGATTTGGAATCTACAGTGGTTGTGTATGACCTTAAAAGTTGGCGACACTATCTTTTCGGGGAGAAGTTTATCATTTACTCCAACCTTAAAATTTTGGGTTACATATTTTCTCAAAAATATTTGAACCTTTGGAAGAGAAAATGGGTGGAATACATGTATTTTTTTTAACTTTGACATTTCCCATACTCCTAGAAAGGGTAATGTGGATGCTGACACTCATATTAGGAAGTTTCCTTCTCTGACAGTGAAGGAAGTAGAGGATGAATGGAACTTGATGAGACACTATCAGATGCACTTGGGAGTTAGGGAGGAAGGTTCTGGTAATATTTTATCAAGTTTTCATTTTAAATCCTCTCTTATTAATATTATTCTCTAAGGTTAACAATAAGATGAATATTTTTAGAGTGTCAAAGATTCTTTATATGGTGGGGATACCATCAATGATTAGTCTCTGTCCATGGAAGGTATAATTTTCTTCAGAAATTGGTATATTATTTTTTTGACTATATGTAAGTTAGTGTTAGGGGATTATCATCATTATTTGTGGGCTATTCACTATGGCACTACAAAGATGTTTTATGACATGAAACATCAGTTCTAGTGGCCTGGTATGAAACACGATATAGCTAACTTTGTGTCTCGATACTATACATGAAAATTAATTAAGGAAGATCTATAAAAGAATTTTGATTTGATACAGGCTCTTCCCATGTCAACATGTAAATAGAATGATTAATCAATAGATTTTATTATTGTATTGCCTCATAATCCCTGAGGTAAGAATGTTTTTTGGGTGGTGATTGATCAGTTAACCAATTTGGCTCATTTCTTATCCATTAATGACACCACTAAAGTGTAATACTTAGAGAAGTTGTACATGTAAGTGATCATAAGGTTTAATGGGATTATAACCGTCATTGTCTCAGATAGGGACCCTCACTTTACCTCTTGGTTTTGGAAAGGCCTTTAGGAAGCGATTTAAACTTAGGTCAAGTTGAGCACAACATATCATCCTCAAATAGATGGGCATATAGAAAGGGTTATTCAAACTATAAAGGATATGTTTTGTGCTTTTGTCTTGGACTTCAAAGATGTTTGGAATATCCATTTGGGGATGGTTTATTTTTCTTATAATAATAGTTACCAATCATCCATCAATATAGAACCTTTTGAAGCTCTATATAGTTGACCCTGCAACTCACCACTCTATTGGTTCGAGATTGGTAAAGCTTCCTTGATAGGACCAATCTTGGTTCAGGAAAAAATGAATTTTTTTAGTCGATTCATTATAATTTTTTGATGGCTCAAAGTTGGTATAAGTCTTATGTGTATCACTGTCATCATCCTTTGGTGTTTTTAGTCAACGACCAAGTGTTCTTAAAAGTATCACCTCAGTTAGGTCATTGATGGCTCAAAAGATAAGGGAAGATCACTCCTAGGTTTGTGGGGCCATTTAAAGCTATTGAATGGCTTGTAAAGGTGACATATCGCTTGGATTTACCACTAAAATTGACTTCTATCCATAATGTCTTCTATGTGTCCCGACTCATTGAGTATTAGCCATAACTATCTCATGTTCTGAATTGGGAAAACCTTAACATATAACTTGATAATTCTATGACCAAACAACCATTCCAAGTTATTGATTCTAAAGTAAAGGTTCTAAATGGAAATTATATACTTTTTGTTTGAGTATTTTTGTAGCATGGGTTAGACTCATATGAGATGTGGGGGCATGAGTCTATGAAAAGGGATAAATGAAATCATCTCTTTGAGGACCATACTTCTTCAACTTAGATTTACAGGGACATAAATTAATATGGAGGGGATAATTGTAACATATTGGTATTGTTTTTTAGGTATGGTCTCTTCCTTTTTTTGTTTTCTTCTTTTTTTTTCAGCCTCATATTGTATCTGGTGGTTTTAGTGTTCTAGGAGTGGTTAGAGGTGTTCCATGAGGAGTTGGTGAGGTGTGGAACTGAACCTACAACAAATGAGGCTATAGGTAGTCCACTATCTATCCAGTGAGGCCACTAGCCAGCTAATGGGCTTGGCAATGGCTACATCATTCTTATGTATCCACCGACTAGATGGTGGTGCTGCTGGGCTTGAGTTTTAGTAAGGGCCTAAATGTGATTTTGATCAAAAACCCAATTTTATTTCTTAATAATTATTCTTTAACCTAAACTTGATTTAAATGAGTTTGGGGTCTCTCCTTGTATGTCTTTGACTCTTCCAAATCAGATCCTTGGAAGATCAAAGTGCCGATCAAAGCCGTGTTCCTTTCTTGGTAACTCTATCTCCATTTTGATCTTGGATATTCTTTATCTTCATATTATTCTTGCCCAAAGTCTATGATATACATGTAAATATTTTAGATATGAGTTTCTAATCATATTCCTTGTAGATCCATCATGTAATTGATGGTTCTTGTCTGGATCTCTAATCCTCTTGGTGCATTGCTCGAGAATTATGATGGTAAGTGATTTATTTGTTCCCTTTGTTCTACAAGTTTCTAATTTAGAGATTCTTAATTTGGAATTCATGGTTTATGTTCCTTCCTTGATTACTAGAGTTCTTGGTTCATCTTTACTTGTGGTTTTCACAAGGGGGTTGGTATTCTAAGTGTTTCAATTTATGTGGTTTAATAAATTGGATTTATTTTGCAAACATTTCTTGTTTTCTCATTGAAATTATTTCCTAAAATTAGTTAATGTAAATATAAATGTTTTGATGAACTATGGAGGTTTGTTTGTGTTTATGAAAATGAAATCATCCCCTTTGGTGTTGTTAATGAAAATGTGTTTAAAGCATGGTTTATATGGTTTCAAAGATGAAGTTCCCTTTGAATGTTTCTAATATGGTAATCACATTGGTGATCGATGATGAGGTAGGGAACCATACTTAGGGATAAACACTTACCCACTAGTCCTATTCTACTAGGGTAATGTGTGCGCCGGGTCACCTAATTTGTTATAGAGATCCACTATTGGGAGTGAACGCTTACCCCTAGGCCAATTCTACTAGGGTAATGTGAACACCAGGTGGACTACTGATCACGAGAATTGTACAAGTATCCTAACTAACCTAGAACTAATGATACCCTAAGGGAAAGTTTTACCTATTACTATCTTTGAAATATATGTTTGGAATGTTATGTAAATTCTTTGAAAACTGGGTTTGTTGGGATGTTTTACAAACTATGAAAAGGGGTGGTTTTCCTTACATGTATTATATAAAACTATGTAAAATTGTATCACATGCATTGTATTTATTTACTTGAGAATAATTTTTCTATGTTATAAAGTATTCTTATTAAACACTTGGTATAATCCTTCCAGGCTTGTTTTTCTCACACCTTGCATACACCATTGGGTGTATGTAGATCATGTTGTATCTGATGCATGGAAAGGAAAAGCATCACAGGCTAGAAATGAGTTTGTTTGTTAGTGGGTTTTTGGAGTCTGGCGGTGACTATGTTTCATACAAAAGATGGGTTTTTACTATTCTTATACACCTTGTCTTGGATTGCAGTTTTAACACCATTTTACCTCTTTACTATATTTTTCTATCATTGAATTGTATTGGAATACCGAAATTTCCTTTACTCACGTTATACTGGTTTATGTTCTTTTATGGAAAAATAATTCCCAAATGTAGCTCATGATGGATAGGCACTTTTCACCATCCTGTGGAACCAAGAATGCCCTTCTGTTCATGTTTCAAACCGGTTTGGGTTTTGGATAGATGGGTAACCCGGTTGGTTCGTGACAATTAATGTATGTCATGACTCACACACTATGATGTATTGTTATAAAACATGATGAAATACAATCACAATAAAGTTGGGTGCATTAGGTGCATCACGAATGATATGTTATTAATGAAAAATTCATGAAAGGATTGATCCCTTCAATATTTATGGAATTTGATATCTCATCCTTTTGATTTAAATGGAATGGTTGCATTAAATTCCATGGTCATGGTGTATTGATGAGTTCATTTTAGATAGTCAGAGAAAACATATCAAGCTTATAGGTTGATGAGATGGGTGTGTATCCTGCTTGATGAGATATCATGATAAAGGAATTATATCACATTATGGGAGTTTATATGTGGTTGTTTTCATTGCAACATATCTTCTTCCTCTGTGGTTTCCTTGACCTGTTGTTAGAAAATAATTTTGGACTTTAGGCAAGCCTGCCTAATTCCACTAAGGAAGAGGCCTGACGAGATACATACAAGTGTCTCCTTTGACCTCAGTTAAAAATATTATTTATATTTAACAATTGGAATAATTTTTTTTCTCCAAATCGAGAAGTAATATAAAATCGGTTACATCCACCATCGTGGAACACAACGCAAGGAAACAAATGACAGTAAACACGTAGTCCCGAGGACTTGACCCCAAGAAGTAATAGTTTTTCAAGATTTATTAAATGATCACAAATATTAAATAAATATTTGTGTGCAAGGTAATTGTTTAATTATGTGAATATATAAAATTTATTTATCTCTTGTTATTCGCATTATAGTGAATAAATAAATATTTATTAAATAAATAAATTATTTAGTTACTTGAATATTAAATAAATATCTATTATCCAGACCATGAATAAAATATTTATTTATTTATTTAATGGATAATATTAATTTAAATATTTATTCGAGAATTAAATAAATATTGATGAGGATAAGTAGACTGGATTTTGTATGGTGGTGAATATTTATTTATGAGATTGTAAAAATAAATATTTATCATAGCACAGGTTTTCACACACCATGAAATAAAATAATAATAATATTTTATTACATGGAATGGGGTTTCTTTTGGGAATAATTTATTATTAAGATCATTTATATAATTAATTAAATATTAAACCCTAACCCTGGGTTTAATATTGTGCCAATCAAAGAAAGGTTAATCATTGTGCACAATAATTTCCTCTCAAGATCTCCCTCCTCCCCTCTTCCTCTCAAGACTGAGAAGAACAAAAGAAATTCCTTTAATCTTAAAGGAATGTGAATCGATCAAGGTGAACAATAAAAAATGATCAATTGACTATGATAACACCTGATGATTCATCTATTTTTTTCATGGATCGAAGGATCGTGTGTTAATCACCACTATAGGGGATCTACTTTGGGTCCTCACAACACAACGATAATACACCTATCGAGTTAGAACAATCAACAACATCAATAAATAAAGATCTCAAGACCAAGGTAGTCATTATTCTTATGTTTTAAATTAAATATAAATTAACGTGTAAAGATCTTCTCTCTTGGATCCAATAAAATGATTTGTCATATTTTTGGAAAAAATTTTCATTAGTCATGGAATTCATGTTGTACCAACCCAGACTTTATAAATTATATTTGTTTCCTAAATAAATGTGTGTTATATTATATAGTATTATACAAATACATCACATAGAGAAACTAACAACACTTAATTTCATTAATTGAAATCGTTACATTACTCAGGAACTAAACCCATGAAAATTCCAAATATTATGATGAAAAAAAACATTAAAAAGAAAAATGAGAAAACCTGGATCATTCCAATATGTCAGAATTATCACTCCCATGAAAAACACTATGGAAAATTAACAAAATATTAGTAAACTAATTGAAATTTTAGAAAAGGAAAATATATAACATTGAGAGGAATTATAGATAATTCTTAATGAAAGATTGAAAAGGTATTTATAAGAGGTAATGTCATCGTTAGAATAGTAACATGACTGTTGGGAATAATAACTTAACCGTTGAAATAATAATTTCACCTAAAAATAATAAAATGTAATGTAAAATATATTTATCATGAGTAATTTAAGAAATTATAAATATTACCATTCGATAAAATAAATATCATGATTAAAAACTCAAATATAATGTAAGCACATTTTTAATAAAATGTATTTTAATGTATTTCGTAAAAATAATACTTTTTATATTAAAAATTAAAATTACCTATATTAGAAAATTATTTTTATAAAATGAATTTCTTTTTTATAATAACCACATCAAAATTTTCCAAAAGTTATTTTTTTTTCATAATTATTTCAAATACTTTAATTTTTATGTGAATAGTAAAAAAACGGTTTTTCAAATACCACATGTTTTATGATATAATAATGATGAAATAATGACTTAATAAATGATAAATTGCTAATTTTGGCCTAAAATAAATTTAATAATATAAATGGGCCATTGAAAAATAATAAACTTAATTTCAAAAAGTTAAAAATTATTTTCCAAAGTGTAAAATCATAAGTATTCCATTAAAAAAACAATTTTTCATTTGTTCTAATTTTATTTTTAATAAATCATTGGATTCAGATTTTAAAGTGATTTAAAGTCATAAAACCATTTTATTTTATTTACATATGATTCATAATATAAAAAATATCACTATTTCAAGGTTTACCTTAGAAACTATATTTTATTTAATATTTTATCCTAAAAAATATTCCTCTCCTCAAGTATAAATAACCCCTCACCCCTACCTTGGAAAACCACTTACCTTGCACTTTAAAAATCTAGATCTCTACCCAATTACTATATCTTAATACCCTTATAATCCTTAGAGATGTTCTGGAGTAATCAAACTCTAAGACTTCAAGAAGTTAAGTCTCGTCGAAAAAGAACTTCTTTAAGAAGGAGGTAATGTCCTTTTGCCTTTTATTTTGTTTTACTTTTCTAAAATCCTCATAATAATTTTATTTATAATACAAAAATTATTAAAAAAATTAAATAGAACATTAAAATTATCTTCATAATTTTAATTTCCAATAAAAATGTAATTTTTAATATAAGTACATAATATATATCTCACACCTCCTATTTGGACAATGTCCTATTAACAGTCAGTTAATCGCCAACAAGGACACTATCGATTATTTTCTTATCACCAACCTTATGTATGATTATAATAAATTATTTATATTATATAAATTTATAAATATATGTATTTCTAAACTTATGGACTTAATATTAATAATGTATAAGTAGAAATAAAGAAATATCATTAAATTAAAGCAAGATATGATATTTTAAGGAAAACATGATATCAAAACATTTCACCTCTAACAAAGGGAATTGAGTAATATAATCCCATGGTTATAATCGATCAATAGTGTAAAAAATGAACATAATTAAATTTCTATTCTATATTTTAATAAAACTAATTTTATTATTTAGGATGCGGAAAAGCGACGAAATAAAGCGGGATTTAAGGTAAGGGGAATCTCGAACCCAACTCCTTACTTTTGGGTTACCTACCCTTTCATATTATTTTCTATATGAATGTTCTTTAAATGTCCTTAAATTTTACCTACACCATTATTTACATTTTCTTTTTTGGGATA
Source organism: Viscum album (assembly GCA_963277665.1). Lineage (NCBI taxonomy): Eukaryota > Viridiplantae > Streptophyta > Magnoliopsida > Santalales > Viscaceae > Viscum > Viscum album. Next base: position 91,878,388 of record OY728154.1, read on the forward strand.
TACATGTTCATACCCTTTCAAAAAAAATTAATCCATTTACAAAGCTTTTTTGAAAAGACTTTAATTTATAAAAAACATCACATAAACTCATCTTGAGTTATTTATTATCCACTCAATATTGATGATGTTTTTATGTAAAAAAATGATTTCCCTTATTCATTTTTGAACCCCAAATGTCATTCATGGAATTATTCTTTACGAAACCTTTATGAAACTTGTTCCTTTCCATGGGTTTATTCCATGACTATGATTGTTTTAAGTTCTATGTGACATACATGATTATGATAATTTTATGATGTGATAGGTGGGAAATGAATTATATATCCCTCTAATGAATTGGGTAATATGATATATATCATGATTATATTATGAGTGAACATGATTCTAGATTTGTTTAAAATTATGATGTTAAAATTTATGCACATATGTTATGAATGAACATGATACTATGTTTATTGACAACTATGTGTGGTATTTGACTACTATTATAACACCTCAATATTTTAAAATAAGAACACCATGTTTGATAGTGTATATGACACACAACACCATGCTTAAAAAACACGCAGAATATATTATTTAAATATGATTGTTATAACCTAGACACTGAATTTGTGGGTATAAATAGGATTAAATGATTTATGAAATATATATAAATGTCCTACTAAATATAAATATATTTATAAATACTTAATAAATAATATCTTAATTTTTAGTAAAGTCATTTTATGCTTCAAAAATATGTTTTATTCAAAAAATAGTTTTTTTCTTATTTTTTGTGCATGAATAATATAATTAATTTCTACAACTTTTAGTAATTGTATTTTATAAAAAGGATATCATCACCACCATAATAATCACAAATCGATGTAATTCATTTTCCATCATCACCACTCATAAATGGTTTTAATGATTGATTTAATATAAATATATATATAAATATATATGTTATTCATGACATATTTATCCTTATAGAAATATAATATATCATATAATTTCTTATCTATCCATTCATTTAAAAACGATAACGTTGTTTGTGCACACATGTAGATTATCACCTCCACGAAGTGATGTGATTCATTTTTCATAACCACATCACATGACTGATATATATAAGTGTATTTAAATAAATAATATAATATTTATATAGTAATGATCATTATATAAAGATAAAATAATACTTATGTTCTTTCTATCATTATCGTTGAAAAATGGAAACGTTACTCATGCGTACGTACAAATTACCATCTCTATGATTGAAATGTAGTCCATTCTTCATAACCACATTTCATGGTTTGTTTAAAAGGTATACTTGATGTATAAAAATGATAATTATTTTTTATATGATGAAATAATGACCACTTTAACCATATTAAAACCACTGAAGTCATTTTGGACATATGAATTGAATATCGTTAAAACATCTGACATGAAATTAATTGATTAAGTAATTAAATATTACATAGTATTAAATAAAATAAAATAAATAATAGACATTGAAAAGTTTTTTATTATTTATGAAGATAAAAAATAGATGTGACGAGTCAGACCTGTGGTAAGAGGTTTCATAACTCAATTTCTTTTCATTAGGTTATATTACTTCTTTTTTTGTCTTTGATATTCTAAGATTACGTGTGTAATGAATTTTGATTATTTTATGTTTTATTTACTCTTATTTTTTTTTGTATTTACATTTGATACACATAATAAATTCATTGATTAATTCTAACTTCAATGACACGATCTTTGTAAGAAATTACGTCACAATTTCCACTCCATTGAGACATATTTGGTATTATGCACCTATTTGTTTTTATGAGGTGTACCTACTACCCCTTTAATATGTTATATAATTAATATATTTATTTTAATGGTATTTAATATTTCATTAGAATTTATTTATTTCATGGGGGTTATGATTCAAAAGCTACCAAAGTGGTAAGATTTTATTTCACAGTCTCATCATTATTCAGGATTATTTATGTTTAAGTATCTGACAGGGGAATAATTTAATATTTATATATTAAAACCAAAATATTTTATTATCCTATGATTATTTCAAGAAATAATAATTTTTCATTTCATTTTCCACTCTTTAAGTACTCAAGATACCAAACTCATGTTTTTAAGGAAAACTAACTTGTTTTTCTACTCGGCTGGGGATCTTTTTACTCCATATCCATATTCTCCATAAAAAATTTTAAAAAATATTTTTAATAATATCCAATTATTTATTAAATAAATTTAAATAATGTTTAATTTTTTTCAAAATGGTTTAAAATTAATCTTCTTTTTCATTTTCCTAATAAGATACTTTTTGACTTTTTACCGAAAATGTGAAAGGAATAATTATTTTAACATACTCAGCATGAATGGAATTTCCCCAATATCATAACTTCTCATTTCTTTGAACCTTACATTAAAATTTTATGAGGTTATTTTCAAATAATTTTTTTCCAAATATTCTGGAATTGTTTAGTTTTCAAAAGCGATTTTCAAAGTGAAAAGAGTATTTTCCTCAAAAATGTTTTTAATGATATTTTTTTGATATTTATATTCACCAATGACAAATTTTTTTTATTTTAATTCTAATCCATTGGGGATATGTTTTAATGATACCATCTTTATTGTTTCTCTGGATGGTTTATAATCAGTTTGACTAGGTAAATTATTAACATTCACTTTCTTTATTAGTTTTGTATTCATTAACTTTCTCTTGAAACACCCACTTTATTATGATCATTGGACATTAAATTTCTATTAAATATCTATATTCTTTACATCAAGGATATGAAATAAACTATATATCATTTCTACATATGGTGTTTTATCGTGAAAGTTATTTGATTAACTGGGAAATATTAATATTCCACATTATGTACTCAATATAGATATTTGTTGATAAGACATATTATTTATGAATTAAATTGATCATTAAATATATAAAAAATGGATTAGACATTTAGTTATGGGTGGGGCACAAAATTATATAGCCCCTCTATGCATCAGTGGGTCTCATGAGACAAACTAGTTGGCTAACATTATTAAATGGGGTTTTTATGTATATATACACATAGTTTAAACTATCTTAGAATAAGGCCTCAATGGTAAGTTTTAGATGTCCGACATTATGCATTCCATAATTATTAAATCAGTTATTGATGTCAATGTAATTATTTTATTAGTTATAATGTCTATGGATAAGTTTCAAGATCACGTGATTTTTTATATGGAATCATTTGATCTTTATTTACCCTTACCATATTATTCTTCATGCTCAAGTTATTGATTAAATGGTATGTGTTTCAGTTATTTACCTTATCATATTGATTATGCCTTATTTACTTATGATAGCTTCCACTATACGTAACTCTTACTAAGAATCTGAGATCTCCCTTATTTTGTTTCCTTTTACCAGGATATGAAGAAGAAATCTTTGAATGAGTTCAAGGATGTAGAATATTTACTCTCACCATGTTTTTTATTCTTTGTTTTCAAATATAATATGATATTTAAGTATGTATCTAGTTTACCAAGACTATTAAACTACTCGATCCTTTAGGATGTGATCACTTTTATCTAGTGCCAATGTAATGAATAAACCATCGACTCTAGGTTACTAGGGTCATGGTCTTTAAAACTATGTTATGATGTTTTATTATTATGCATATGCCACATTCTATTCATTTATCAAATGTTTTCCCCATACTTACGATGATGATCCCATGCTTATGAAATGGTGATGATGATTATACTCACTCACGTACTATTGATTCATGTATCTTATTCCTTCTATGTTATCCCTCCCATTATTGGTCTTTTAGGTCACCCATTTCTTTGATGTATATTCGTAGGTGAATATATGTACTGAGGATAACATGAGATCATTTAGGAGGAAAAAAAGAAAGATTTAAATAGTGTTTAGTTTTTATTATGTACAAGTAATGTATGAGCCTAATTTTCCCAAGATACTAAACCTTTAGATCCTGGATTGTATTACTATTATATTTTTTATCTTAAAAATAATGTAATAATCACACAAGAAAAATTTTGGTTTCTATAGTTGGTATTAGAGTGAGTTTAGTTACTTTGGGATTTAGGATCATAAAACACTAGTGAAAACCATAAGGATAATTCAAAGTACAGGTAAACATCCTAAGTTTTGGTAAAGTATAAGAGCACATGGTTTCTGAGCAATGAAATCCCCATCTGAATACTACAAGTGGATGTGTCTCTGACATAAATATACCTAGAGGTAATAAACCCAAAATGGAAGATTGAGTATTAACTCAATCATCACCTGGTGCATGACAAAGAGGCCTTACTGCACACCTGATTTGACATTCCTATGGGATATGTTTCATTTAATCATAAACTATATACAAACCATTATAAAGGATATACAGTTAAAGAAATTATTTATTTTAATGTTAGAAAAGTATTAAAGTATATGATCCTAAAATCACCATTTAAGAAAAAGTCTAAACATATGGATCACATAAGATATGACTTTAGAATTAATTTGAGCATAAGAATAAATTATTTATTCATGATTTTGAACGTGCTGTCATGAAATGTCAAATTGATTATGTTTTTAAGGTTGATTTATAGTCTAGGGTAGACCCTAGGTCGTCTCTCAAGGAGTGTTGATGGGTTTAGAGTGTGTGTTTTTACTAAGAAGTACTAAAATAGGGGGGTGGTTTTAAAAATAGTTTTAGGATAAAATTACTTAATTGAAAGTTTAAAAGTTAAGAAACCAAATGGGTTTTAAAAAATATGAGATAAAAGGGTTCATTGTGAGTTCACTACACACTTTCAATTTCATAATTCTTGGAGATTAATTTAGGTTTGGAGTAATTCTTTGGTTGAAATTAATTGGAATCCCGATTAATTCCTAAGCCTTTATTTCATTGCTTGAAGAACCAAACCTTGACATAACAATCGTATTGTCAAGGTATAGAAATTATGCATGGAATAAGAGCTTCTAAATCAGATTGAAATCTCAATAAAGTGGGTAAGAAAATGATTCTTGTGTTACCCAATTAGAAAAACACAAGCCACACACTCAAAACCTCATGCCGATCGGTTAGAAATTAAGAGAATCTCATTCACACGCATCAAAACATGCATTCAAATATGAAAGTATGTAAGATAAATGGAAAGAAATGTTTTAAAACCCAAATTACTCCAAACTAGTAGCTAATATAAGCATTTCAACTCCCTTGACATGTGTGTAGCTTCCTTACAACGAACGCCCACCAATTAGCTCGACATCGGGTGGATGAGGTAGCTTGGGTGGAACCCCTTCTTCATTCTTGATCCCCCTATGAGGACATGGGCCTCCAAAACTTCAAGTATGAGGATTATACTCCTATAGTAATTCAAAATGGCAGAGTTTCACTTCTGGTTCGAACTTCTAAATGGGGTGCCCAAGGTTCCTTTTTATAGCCAAAATGGGAAGTGGTTTTGGGCACCCAGATTTTGATAAACAACTTGGAGTATGGTTTTCGGATACTATACAGTCGAATCTCCATTTTGAAAAAACTGTAAAGTTGTATACCCACGTCTTGATTATCACCATCAAATGTTTGGAATCATTTGGACAATCACAACTTGAGATATTGACATATTACAGAACGCCACTTTCGACTTTGTGCATATTCGGTGGCTTGGACAGATTAGTTCGGATGGGCCCCTTAGAAGCCAAATCAAGATTGGGTTCCTTGAGATGAAATGTATCATATTAAATATTGGACCAGACCACAAAATTTCAGCCCATTTGGATGCACGGTATAATAGAAGTGTGCGGATTAATCCACTGGTGTGCTTGGATCCTACACAATTTAGCCCATTTTTCTTGGACTTCATCACGGGTCCTCCAAATCACCTCCACCTTCAATGAACTTATCAAAAAAAGTAACATTGCCCTTTTTAACAGTGATAAATATTAATTCATTGAATAAAACATGAAGTTAAATTTATTATTATATTTTGAATATTCAATACAAAACTAGTTTAAAACAATGATGTAAGGGTGGAATTGAATAGTGGATCACTATGCGATCAACTTTGTTGACCTATGTTTTGTTCAAATATATTATATTTTAGAAAATTGTGGGAACCAGGAGAAATCACACCAATAACCCATGTGAGAGACAATGCAATGGTTATATAAATGACATCCCCAATGTCATGGGTGGTGGAGTTAAAAACTTCATAGTGATACTTACCCAGCTGTCTCAGGCTATGAACAATAACCTGAATCATGTGGAACGTCTACCTTCACCCAAAAAGGATAAACTGGTAATAGAGTCTTTTATATGGAAACAAACACTAACATTTATCGAATCTTTTAATCCACTTGTCATGAAACAGTGGATTAACTCAATGGAAAAGTTATTTTATATGATCCACTATTCTGAGAAGGATAAGTTTACTCTGGTCATATAACAAATAATGTGGGAAGACATTAAGAAGTCATTTCTTAACAATTATCTCTATATAACTCTTCAAACAAGGATGGAGAGATAATTCCTAGAGCTTAAGCAAAAGGAGGGTGAATATGTCATGACTTATGAGGAAAATTTCACAAATATTTCAAGATATTTCTTAGGTTTTATTATCAATAATGATAGAAAAATAGTCAGATTATTTAGTATTTTAAAACCACACCTTTGAAAGGATTTAGGTATCTGAGAATTTGGGAGTTATGAAGAAGTAGATTGACGTTCTCTCAAAGTATATATGGATTTTGGATAATGGACCCATGGAAATGGATATAAGAAGAGAATAATGTACTTTAAAGTTGGAGAATCAAATGGAAAAGGAGGAAAGAAGATCCAACCACCAATATATAACAAATATGGGAGGAATCATCAATGGAATTTCCTAAAAGGTAAATGGAAATGATTTATGTGTATAAGATAAGGCCACCAAACTCATAAATGTTGAAGAGACATAAATAAGTTTACCAACGTGATTAAGGAAAGGAAGGAACCTTCCAATGCACCACACATGGTTCGATGCTTCAACTATAGGGAGCACATGAACTATGAAAGCTAGTGCACTAAACCATGAGACTTTGAGGGTAATCAACATCAATAACCACCAAATCTAAAGGATTAAGGTAAAGATTATTCCATCACTACCATTTAGGTGGAACATGAAAATGAATTTGTACAAGGTATATTTTATATTCACTCAAGAATGGAAAAAGTTTTATTTGATTATGGTTCTATATATTCCTTCATATCCAGAAAGTTTTCTAAAATTGTTGAATCAAAACTTTGATATCGTCAAGTAGAGATATCTATAAAACACCTAGTGGTACAATCAATGCAACCCAAGTGATAGATTCCTCTCCTATTAGCATACGTGGGATGATTCTTCCAGTGAATCTCTTAATCCTTCCCTTGGTGGAATTTGATGCTATACTGGGCATGAATTGACTCTAGTTATATAGATCTCAAATTAGCTATTAGGAAAGGGAAATCTCTTTCTATATTCTAAACCATCCCATGACCCTATACAAATATAAGGAAGATCACGATTCTACTTTAGAAAATACCTCAACGGTGTGGGTGTTAAAACCCAGCAAAGAATCATACCTATCCCAAATGGTTGAGTCGAAGGAAAGTATAAAACTTGAGGAAATGTCCATTTTAAGGGAATATAATGATATATTTACCAAAAGTTACCCAAACTTTCCCTATATCAAAAGGTAAATTCTCAATAGTTCTTATAACCATAGCCACACCTATCTCTAAATTCCCCTATAGGATGGCCCCAATCAAACTAGAGGAGTTAAATAAGAAACTACAAGATTATTTGGAAAAAAGGGTTTATATGTCCTAGTGCATTGCCTTAGGGTGTGTTGGTTCTCTTTTTCAAGAAAAAGGATGGATCAATGAGGCTATGTATCAATTACTGAGAGCTCAACAAGATCACCATAAAGAAAAACCATCCCCTTCCAATGATTGTTCACTTTTTCAATAAAATTTGAGGACCTAAATAGTTCTTAAAGGTGGATTTTCATTCTAGATATCGTCAACTGATGGAAAAGAAGAAACATATTTATATGAAAACCTTTCATATAGGGTATAGACACTACGAGTTCAGAGTAATTTCCTTCAAACTTACTAATACCCTTGAAATATTTATGTATTTGATGAATAGAGTTTTTAGAGACTACCTTGACCAATTTGTGGTAGTATTTATTGATGATATTCTCATTTACTCCAAGAGAAAAGAGAAACATGAATAGTATCTATGGATTGTGTTGGTGACATTAAAAAAAGTATAAAATGTATGTTAAGTTCAGGAAGTGTGACTTTTGGATATAGAAAGTTGCATTTTTGGGGCACATGATTATAAGAGAGGGAATTTATGTGGACCCCTCAAACATAAAGGAAATTGAGGAAAGGCCTATAACCTCAAGTGTCATAGAAATTTTTAGTTTTCTTGGGTTAACTGGGTACTATCGATGATTTGTGAGAAACTTCTCACAATTATCTAGATCAATAATTAAATTAACACAAAAAGGGATAAAGCATGTCTAGAAAGAAGAATGCATGGAAAGATTTAAGGAGTTTAAGAAGAAGATAATAACTATACATGTACCCACTCTACCATAAAGCGTGGAAGGTTTTTTAATATACAACAATTCTTCAAATAAAGTCTTGGGTTGGGTACTCATATATAATGATAAAGTGATATCCTATGCCTCACTATAGTTAAAGATCCATGAGTAGAACTACTCGACACATGATCTTGAGTTACTAGCTGTGATCTTTGCTTTAAAGATTTGGCAATAGTACCTCTATAGTGATAAGTGTGACATATATACAGATCACAAGAGTTTAAAGTATATATTCACATATAAATATTTGAACAAGTTTCAATAAAGATGGTTAGAGCTAATCAAGAACTACAATTTATTTATTCACTACCATCCTCAAAAGGTGAACAAGGTAGCCTATGCTCTTAGTAGAAAATAAAATTCTACACTATCCATGACACATATTAAGAAAGATACTATCTTCATGGATATACAAAGTATGGATTTGGAAATCATAATAGTATGGAATATATCCTACATTTCCCAAATAATTACCCAACCATCTATCTAAGATATGATCAAGGAGACACAAATGGATGTCCTTGAGCTTCAAAATAAGGTGGGATCAGTAAAGGAGGGGAATATTCATGAATTAAACATTAATAAATATGGTTTCATTTGGTTTGGAATAATAATTTGTATGCCCAGATCACATGAGATAAAATAAAGAGCCATTGGATATTGAACACATCTCATCTTTCTCCATCCATCTTAGAAGTACCAAGATATATCATGATCTTTGAGAGAACTTCTGGTGGGACAACATGAAGAAGGAGATCACTGAGTACACCTCAAAGTGATTGGTATGTTATCAAGTTAAATCAGAGCGGCATAAGTCCAAGGGGATGATGCAACCATTTCCCATACCCATATAGAAATGGGAAAACATTACCATGGACTTTGTCACTGGTCTTCAAGAGACATCTAAAGGAAGTAATGTGATATATATTTTGGTGGATCAACTCTCCAAGACTACCCACTTCATTTCTATTCAGGAAGATTTATCACTTGAATAACTTTCTAAGATATACATAAAGGAATTGGTGATGTTACATGGGCAACTACTTTTGATCATATTTGATCATGATTCAAGGTTCACTTCTGAATTCTATAGAAGTATTGAACATGATCTAAATACAAAATTGAATTTTAGTACAACCTATTATAACATCATGTTACCATTTTCTGGTACTCCTTGACCTTTATTTTTGTTCATTTTTTGGTTAGGGTTCATCTAGGGTTGATTTAGGAAGAACGTTGATTTTTTTTGGGATTTTATAGGTCATGGTTGACGTACGGTTTTCCAAAACTGTGCACCCACCCAGGGAAAACTGTGAAAACCCAAATAGTGGGGGTTTTCACAATTGGTGCATGGTTTGAAAAACTGTGTTCCCACCTATTAGAAACCATGAAACCCTTCATAGGGTTGCACAATTAGGGCGAGTGATTTGGAAAATCATGTGACCTTGCTCATCTAACAGTGCATGCAAAAATTTTTTAATTCTAAAAATGTTTTAAAAATTTACAAACCCCTATTTTATCACCATCTTGACCCTAACTTGGGATTGGATAAATTTCAAGGTATTTGGATATCTCAAGAACCCTTTTTTGATCCTCCAAACCTATTCTTAGGTGGATCAAACCTTGGAAAACATCATTTGTTCCTCTTTAGTAAGAGTTCTTCCACTATTCCTTCTCTACTCCACAGGGTTTGTTAGATTATCTTGTTGTTGATGGATCTAAACTCCTTTACTTTAGATCTTGAATCTAGGTTTGATTCCTCAATCTCCATTGTTGATGTTCTTTATTAGAAAATATCGTTGTGGGTGTTGTGTTGCGTGATATTCGTGATAAAGGTAGGTGGTTTCGTATAAGATTAGCCAATTGTACAACCCTTGATTTGATTTATTTAAATTAAATTACTTTCAATTGTATTGTGAAAATCCAATTTTATGATAATTGGGATTTAAATCAAAATGGTATGTATTTTGGAAAAAAACCCCAATTCCAATGGAATTGGAAATTTGGGGTGAGATTTGGATTTGATGGAAATTGTGGAATTTTATTTGTGAAATTAATTTTGAGAAAATAGATTAAATTATTTTGATAATAAAATATTTGGTTTTATCTTGAAAAAGACTTGAATTGATTAGAAACATGTGTTTTGTTTTTTAAATGAAAATTGGCTTATTGAAACTGTAAATGGGGAAATTATATTTTAAAATATTTTGAAATGATTTACCCATTATTTTTTGAGCTATTGAGCACATGTAAGACTGGTTAGTTAGTGAGTTATCTGGGACAAACACACTAGGATAAGGATGCCCCATCAAGAGATTGACATTTTACATTTCTAACAAAAACTTATTTTAGCAGATCTTATCCCTAGTGGGATATCGATGAGTCCTATTTGGCCAGTGCTGAGGGATGTGTGTGCACATTTCCATGATTATAGATTTAGTGTGTAAGGATCTAATAACCTAGAAATATCATACCCTAGTGTAGATGACCATGTTGCTTGTTGAAATTGTTATGATATATATATATATATATGCCATTGTATGTGAGATGCTTTATTCATGCCTATTGATTTATATAAACTATCTTATATAAAATGTTTACTTAATGCATGGTTTGAAATGTTTCCATCAATTGAAATGAAAAGCATGTTTTGTTTTAAATATGAAATTGTACCACCATGCCGTTTTTACTTAGAATTTAAAACATAATTTGGTTAATTGTTTTGGAAACTTATTATAGAAAACTTAGTGAGACCCTATTGGGATTTTAGCTCACACCCTACTATTGATTTCGAGTGTTTGTGTCGAGAAAGGGGAAAACGCCACTTGGAGGTGGTGGTTGTTGATGTTTTTGTCTTGGAGTGCTGTGTCCATTGGGACTTGGGTTGTTTATCTTCTTTCTAGTAATTTGATGATGTACTGTTTGGGGTTTTTTATGCTTTTTTGACTTCTAGTACTGTTCTCCCTTTGGATTTTTCTTTTGATCATACTGATTTGTATCTGTTTCTTCTACGGTGTTTATGGAAAATCTATTCCCACTTTATCTTGTATGATTCTAGGTGTCGGTCACCAACCCATGGGGATTGGTAACGCCCTTTGGGCCATGTTGGTGTCGGTTCAAGTTTCAAGATACCAGGGTATCTAAGCCGGTTTGTGACAAAGTGGTATCAAAGCTCTTGGTTGAGCATCTTACCTTAATGTTAGTATAAAATTTTAAATCTAGTGGGGACTTAGGAGGTAGTTAAAAATGAGTGCATTATCATCTCTCATTGTAATGATCCTTAATTCACTAGGGGTGGTTTGGGAAATAAGTATTGAGGATTAGTTATAGTCTTTTCCATGCTTTTTTATTTGGATAGATTGAAATCCAAATCTTATTTATCTATCTGATGAGATTAATTTCCCTATTTATCTTATTTGAGTGTTATTATGAGTAGTCTTATAACACCTTAAATGCTGTCTACTAATGTTGTGTAACATCATGCCTTTGAGAAGATGTGTGAATATGATCTAGGAGGAAGATGATAACGAGCAACAATGAGAAAATCCCCCCATGGACCAGAATCTGTTAGAGGTTATTGTGTGTATTGTACAAGCCATGGGACATGCACCTTCACCCATTCATGTTCAGGCTCCAGCTGTGGAACCTCAGAGGTATGAGTCTTGGAATCATGCTCAAGAGTTCCTTCACCATAATCCATCGACATTCTAAGGCTCAAAAAAATCCTCAAGAGGATGATGATTGGTTGAGAAGGATTGAGATTTTATTTTAGTTCTTGGATAATCCTAATTTAATCAAGGTGAAATGTGCCAACTTCAAGTTGGAAGGACCTCATAGGAGATAGTGGGACACAATGGTGATGATGATGAAGAGCGAGGTATTATATTGAAAATACTTTAAAGTTATTTTCACCGAAAATTTCTATCCAGAGTCAATTTTGTTGGCCAAGTCTATTGAGTTTTTCAAATTCGAGCAGGCTAATAAGACTGTAACTAAGTATGAAAAACACTTTTCTAATATTGTGCATTTTTTACCTAAGATTGCATCAAATGAGAAGATGAATACTCAACAGTTCGAGATGGTACTTAGATATGATATTAATTCTCATATTATCTTCCTGAACCTCTATTTTTATAATGATATACTGGATAAAGCATTGATGGTTGATCTAGACCTAGCTGGTAAGTTATGGTTTACGAGAGTTCTGTTTTCTCCCAATAACAATTCTTTGAGTTCCTTAAAAGGAAATATAAATTGTGATAAGTCTCATGGTGGATCTCGATAGAAGGGTTCTTCTAGATCTCCTACAATTCCTGAAAAAAAAATGCCCTTTGATTTTCTACCAATGTGGAAAGTCTAGTCATTCTAAATAGGTTTTCACTAAATCACCCAAGATATGTGGTTCCTACAGATGATCAGGTCACTTATAGAAGTTCTATCATGTCTATTTTTCTCCATGTATTGGTACGATATTATCAGTTCCAAAAAGTACTATGGTGCAATCAAATGCTTCACAAAATAAGGGGTTTTAGCAACATGCATCTAGAACAAAGCTTCTTTATACAATGGAAGAGTCTCCAGAGGAAGTAGATACATGTCCAATGACTATGAGAGGTACCATCACTATTGCTTCATCTTTAGTGATTGCTTTATTTGATACTAGTGCATCTCATTCATTCATTTCATCTCATATTGTGAATATGCTAAATATTCATATGAATATTTTATCTTATGTAATGGATATAAATACACCCCTAAAAACAAATAGTGAGAAGGGTCTCTGTTGTCCTACCTGTGTCTTCTCTTTATCAGAGATCGATCTTACTTGGGATTTTTTAGTTCTTGACATGGAACCTCTTAACATCATTTTCAGGATGGATTGGCTCATTGATAATAAATCCAAAATTGATTGTTACCTTCAATGGGTCTCTTTTACTATGCCCAATGGGGTGTGCTGTATCTTTTAGGGAGAATGATAACTGAGTCCGAGTAGAGCTGGACCTTCTTATTCATAGTTGGGGAAATTAATATTAGTCTTCACTTTTGATCTGGAGCGGGAATCCTTGAGTGACGATCTCCCTCCAGTTTTCATCTATTTTCCTAACGTTTTTCCTTACGACTTCTCTAGTTTTCCACCGGTAAGGGAGGTATATTTTTCTATTGATTTATTACATGACACTCAGCTGGTATCAATTCCTTCTTACCGTATGAAACTAGCTAAAATGAAAGATTTTAAGACTCAGTTGGATGATCTATTAGAGAAAGGATTTATATGACTGAGTGTGTCACCTTGGGTGACACCTATTCTCTTTGATAAGAAAGATGATGGGTCACTTAGCCTTTGTGTTTATTACCAAAAAATCAATTTATTTATGATAAAGAACAAATATCAGTTTCCATGGATTGATGATCCATTTGACTATTTGAAAGTGGAGAAGTAGTTCTCAAAGATTGATCTTCGATCTGGTTATCACTAGTTGAGAATAAAATAATTTGAAATTTAGAAAACCACCTTTTAGAGAAGGTATGACCATTATGAGTACCTTGTCATGCCATTTGGTGCAACCAATGCTCCTTTAGTCTTTATGAATTTGATGAATAGTATTATCCATGAGTATCTTGATACTTTTGTGGTAGTATTTGTGGATGAAATCCTTGTTTACTTTGAGTCTAAGGAGGATCATGTGTTTCATCTGATAGCAGTTCTGGAATAGTTGAGAAACCACTAACTTTATGCCAAGCTATCAAAATGTAATTTCTGGATTTTGGAAGTGAATTTATTGGGACACATGGTGTCAAAACATGGTTTCTATGATATTATCATTGGTTTATAAAGGATTTATTGAAGGTAACAATCAATTTGGAGCTTCTTGGGTTTAGCTGGATATTATCATTGGTTTATAAAGGATTTATTGAATTTATATTCTATTATGATTGAACTTACTCAGAAGGGAGTAAAGTTTATTTAGGTTGATAAATTTTATAGTTATTTTGTTTAGATGAAACATTTTTTTGACTTCTACACTAGTGTTGACTCTTCTAGAGGCCGAGCAGATCTATGTGGTTGTTTCCGATGCTTTCGCCGGGGCGCGCACATCCGTCTATGGAGGACGCACAGTTGTTGCCCCGCATTCTTGCTTTTCAAAGGCGGGCGGCATCCGTTCCTTATTCAGGGACGTTTGCTCCTTGATTGAAATCGGGATGATGGGATGTCGGTTCTTCCTTCTGTGGATTCCTCCTCAGAACTCGTCACCTAGTCTGGGCCTCCCTCATAGATTTAATACGTTGTTCGTGAATCTCATTCCTGGTGCCATATCTTCATGGACACTGGTTAATTACACTACTTATGTCAAGACATTCCATGGGATCTTGACATGGTAGTGACCTTCGGTCGGAGTAGATGACAACATCAGGCATGTCATGGCATCTCTGGGTGCATGGACATTGGGGAACCTGTATTCTTCCTCATGATAGGGCATCTCAAGGGTGCATAACCCAAGGCATCCCACATCGAATGCGGGGAATCATATGCAATAGGCATGTATCTAAGGTTTTCCTCAGCTTCCCGTGTTTAACACAGGGTATGCCGCGAGTTTAACGTCTTGCGGAGACGGTTACGCCAAAGGCGTGTCATTTGAGGTTTTCCTCAGGCAACTCGTGTTTATCACGAGGTAGGCCGTGAGCTTAATGTTTTACAGAGACAGAATGAGGGTGATCAGAACGTCCCATAGAGACGGATCGGATTGGTACATCCCAAGGGGGGAATACCTAGAAGATGGATAGATTAAGACGCCCAATGAGGACGAATACGATGTGGTGCGCTCCTAGGAGGGGGGATGTCACACCGTAATGGCTGATCTGAACACCACTGAGGGTGGATCAGGGGAAGTGCGCCCTAGGATGGGGGACACCATGGATTACCATTGGTTGGGATTGAACCTCTTGGAGGTTTCCTATGTACCCTGTGTAGAGGATAGGGATCAAAACCCATGTAGTTCGAAGGGGTGATGAATCGGGGTGTACACAGAGGACAACAACCCGGAGATATGCTAGGGCTTACATGTGGAAAGCGACCCATGCGCCACTAGGAGTAGCGAGGAGGTGGATGGCATGATCCCATCGGGATGTGGCGGCCTGGATGAGAATCAGGATGGGTGATGGATGGATGAATGAAGTGGAGGGGGAATGAAATGGGACCATCGCAGGGGCAACAGTGAAGTTGGGCTTGAGCCTCGAAGAGACCTCCTACATATCCCCGTGGCAGGGAATCAAAGTCCGCGTAGTTCAGGAGGGTGCCGGTGAACTGACATGAAGGTGGACCTTGGCCCGGTGGGTGTTGTCAGTGAACCGACGTGAATGTGAACCTTGGTCCGATGGGTGTTTTCAGTGAACCGACGTGAATGTGGACCTTGGTCCGATGGGTGTCATCAGCGAACCTACGTGAATGTGGACCTTGGTCCGATGGGTATTGTCAGCGAACCGACGTGAAGGAGGTTGAAACGACCGGGTGATGGGCTTAAACCTTATGGAGAATTCCTACGTACCATGACTTGACATGGATCAAAGACCACATAGTTCATAGGGGATTCTTCGGCGAACCGACGTGAAGGTGAACCCGGGGGTCCACTGGTGGTGGGTGTCAGCGAACCAATGTGAAGAAGGGACCTTGGTCCGATGGGGGATGGGATTGAACCTCAGGGAGGCTTCCTACATACCGTGCCTTGACACAGATCAAAGTCCTCGTAGTTCGGGTTGGTCACAACAACTTTCCATTGGACTGGAATGCAGTTTAACGTCATGCTGGACGAGGGTGTAACCTAACATGAAGAAATGACGGGTGGTGGGCTTGAACCTCGTGAGGATTCCTACGTACCATGCCTTGACATAGATCAAAGAACTCGTAGTTTAAATGGATGTGCAGTTTAATGTCATGACGGACGAGGGAATACAGTTTAACGTCATGCTGGACGGGGTGTTGTCATGGCCAATGCTTACTCTAAGCCCACGTGAGTTGTGCTCGGTGTGAGAAACAAGAGGCAACAGAGACCTGACGATCACGTCGTGAAGGGTGCATCCATGAGAAACGAAGAGGGGCTTATGTATTGGGCGGCCCATGGTGCTGGAACTTACTCCAGGATGGAGGCCTGAGGAAAAGGATGACGATAGTTTCGGGCTTGAGCCTTGAAGAGGATTCCTACGTATCCCCGTGGCAGGGAATCAATGTCCACGTAGTTCTTCTGATGACGGCTTACCGCCGATTGGGGGTTTCAATGGCTTACTGCTAGATTGGGTCATATCGGCTTACCGTTGGATAAAGATTCGAATGACTTACCGCTAAATGGGGTCGCAACGACTTACTGCTGGATGAGGATGTCAACGGCTTGCCGCCGAATGGGGTTGCAACGGCTAACCGCTGGATTGGGTCACAACGGCTTACCGCTGGATAAGGATGTCAATGGCTTACTACTACATAGGATCACAACAGTGAATGGGGCTTACGCAAGAAGCTACCCGGGTGCCGCTATGGAGTGGCAATAGTGGATGGGGCTTACGTAGGAAGCTGCCTGGATGCCGCTATGGAGCGAAAATGGTGAATGGGGCTTACGCTATGAAGCTGACCGGGTGCCGCTATGGAGTGGCACTGGTGAATGGGGATTACGTAAGGATGCTGCCCGTAATGTCTTCCTCATGTCAGGCCATGAGGGTATCCCAACTCACTGGTGAATTGAGGCCCTCACCTGTGCACTGGTGCATAAGAGGGATAATGCCAAGGGACGTTGGAATCGTGCCACTGTAATCATGGCATTAGGCGTCTTATGCTTGGAGCATAAGGGATATCTTGTTAAGAGCAAGAGGCATCCTATGTTTGGAACATAGGGAGAACTACAGTTTAGAGTCATGTAGATAGGACTATTGGCATCTCATGCTAGGAGCATAAGGCATCTCTCGTATAGGGAAAGAGGCATCCTATCATTTGTTAGATAGGGAGTACTACAGTTTATAGTCTTGTAGATAGGACTATTGTCATCTCATGCTTGGAGCACAAGGCATCTCTTATTTGGAGTAAGAGGCATCCTATGTTTGGAACATAGGGATTACTACAGTTTAGAGTCATGTAGAAAGTACTGTTGGCATCTCATGCTAGGAGCATAAGGCATCTCTCGTATAAGGAAAAAGGCATCCTATCATTTGTTAGATAGGGAGTACTACAGTTTATAGTCATGTAGATAGGACTATTGGCATCTCGTGCTAGGAGCATAAGGCATCTCTCATATAGGAAAAAAGGCATCCTATCATTTGTTAGATAGGGAGTACTACAGTTTATAGTCATGTAGATAGGACTATTGGCATCTCATGCTAGGAGCATAAGGCATATCTCGTATAGGGCAAGAGGCATCCTATGTTTGGAACATAGGGATTACTACAGTTTCGAGTCATGTAGAAAGGACTGTTAGGCAGAAGGTAACTAGAAATGGTTGGTGTTGGGTCTTACGCAAGGGCGTCCCTTTCTGGTTCAACCTGGCATAGGAGCCAAGTGATTGGGTTTGGAGGAGTTTCCTGAGGAATGGTTCAACTCGTAGTACCCGGGGAATTGATGATGAGAATCTCAACTCAGGACATGGGAATAAAACCAAGAGGAATATGTCGACTCAATGCATTTCATGGTGTGTAGAGGAGTATCTGAAATCATGGTGTTCCATAGGTGGAAGGTGGGTGCGCATAAGGGCACAATGGAAAATCCCAACGTCCTAGCCCGGAGGGCCGGGACTGCAGCCAGTCACTAACCCTGAGCGGGGGTGCAGGGGCGCATCCCCCGTGGTATGGACCGGTGGGTGCGAAGGTAGGAGCCTCGCAAAGGATAGGTCTTCACGAAGTAGCTTCACGGAGCAAAGGTCTCGCGAAGTAGCTTCATGGAGCAAAGGTCTCGCGGAGCAGAGGGATCTCGTGGAGCATGGGCCTCTTGCAGAGCAAGGGAGGCTCGCGGAGTACTCGTGGAGCATGGAATCGCGGAGCATCGGCTCGCGGAGCAGCAATGCGAAGGAAGCTACTCGCGGAGCATGGCCTCATGGAGCCGCAAAGCGGAGCTCTGCGGACCGGGAGATCGGCCGCCCAAGGGGCGGAAAAATGGCCCTCTGGAGAAGGGGGTCGAGCTGGGTATTTATAGGCAAGGGGTGCTGCGAAGCAAAGATCACACAGCATGAAGGGGGAATTCGGTTGCTTCGCGGCGGGTCGCGGATGTCAATCGGATTCGCGGAGCGGTACTGCCTCCTTTGCTTCACGGCGGCTTCGCGAACGTCAGGTCGTTCGCGGAGAGTTACCGCCTCCTGTGCTTCGCGGCGGGTCTTCGCGGCACGTCACGAACGTCATCCGGGTTCACGGAGCATCCCGCCTCATTGCTTCGCGGTGGTGCTCCGCGATCACAGAGGGGGGCTTCGCGAATGGGCTTTGCGAACCAGTTTTCCAGCCAAACTTCAAATGTCTATAAATCCTAATCCGTAGCTCCGTTCGGGCCCTAAGACCTACCAAATCGAAGCTTGAGAAATGGAATACGATCTTGGATCGTGTATGGAAGCATTTGGAAAAATTTTGGGGACGCGTTTTCCAGTGCCAACATTGGTCTTCTATAACGAATCAGGTTCAGGTTTGGGATGTGTTCTTATGCAGTGTGATCAAGTTTTTGGATATGTCATTCAATATCTTAGACCACGCAATAATAATTATATAACCCATGAACTTGAACTTAATGTTGTGATGAATACACTTAAGAGGTGGCATTATATTTTTGGAGAAACATTTATCATGTATTCCAACCACAAGAGTTTGAGTTATATATCTCTAAAAAATATTTGAATCTTCACCAGATGCATTGGGTGAAATGCCTATAATCTTTTGATTTCGATATTTCCTATAACCTCGAAAAAAGGAATGTCATTGTATGTGATTTAAGTAGGAAACTTCTGACCCAGGCCATGAAATCATCATCAGAAGAGTGAAACTTGATGAATCTTTTTTTCATACTTGTGTATAAGAGTTCTATAAGTAGGGACTAAGGTTGTTTTGTCTAGTGTTCAATTGAAATATTCTCTTCTAGAGATAATTATCAAGGGATAATAGCTTGATGATGAATTACACAGCATTAGAGACTCTCTTTATAGTGGGGGGACCATTACTGAGTGGTCATTCTCCTCAGAAGGTATTATGTGTTTTTGAAATCAGTTTTTTATGTCGTTATCCATGAGGAAATATGTGATGGGGTATTTACATAATTATACATGGTTTATGCACCCAGAAACCATGAATATGTTCTATGACATATGATGGCGATTCTGGTGACCAGTTATGAGATAGGGTATTTTTAATTTTGTCTCTCATTGTTATACTTACCAACAGGTCGAGGTCAAGCACTAAATGCCTTCAAATTTCTTCATCCACTTTCAATACCATCTTGGAAGTGGGATGAGATCTCTATGGAATTTTTGTTTGGGTTTCTTTGTACCAAAAAAAAGAATAATTCAATATGGGTTGTGACTGACAGGCTGGCCAAATTGGCTCACTTTATACCCATTCATGATATAGCTAAAGTTTAGGAGTTCATAAATATCTATGTGAAAGATATTTTTTGTTTTCATGGAGTTCTATATGTTATAGTCTCTAACATATATCCCCATTTTATTTATCTCTTTTAGAGAGGCCTTTAGGAGGTACTAGGATCTATGGTTCTTTTAAGTATGAAATATCATCTGAAGATGGATGGGAAGATAGAAAGAGTAATACCGATTCTTAAGGATATAATTTTCATCTACATTCTTAACTTTGGTGGGGCTTAGGATGACCATTTGGGATTGGTTGAGTTTGATTATAATAATAGTTACCAGTCTATAATCAGAATGGCTCCTTTTGAGGCCTTGTATGGATGACCTTGTAAATATCCATTGTGTTGGTTAGAGATCGGTGAAAGTTCCTTGGTTGGTCCAAGCTTGGTTCAAGAGAAGAAAATAAATATTCAATTTATTTTTCAGAGAATGTTAATGGCACCAAGATATTATAAGTCTTATGTTTATAATCACTATATATTGTTAGAATTTTAAGTTGGTGATCAGGTGTTCTTGAATGTTTCACCGCGTTTGGGTCGTCGATGGCTTGGGAGGCAAGGAAAGCTTACTCCTCATTTTATGGGATCTTTTGAGGTTGTTTAGTAGGAGTGTAAAGTGGATTAATATTAAACACTTTCTCTATAGATGACATCGATACATAATGTGTTCCATGTATCACAACTACAAAAATATCTTTCTGATCCATATCATGTTCTAAGTTGGAGAGATCTTGATGTTGATCCTTATTTATCCATGACTAAGAATCTATTAAAGATTTTTGATTTTGAAACCAATTTACTTCATGGGAGTATAGTACCTTTAGTTTGAGTGCTATGGTATCATGATTCTGATACTCACAAGACATGAGAGAGAGAGGCACTGATGAGAGAGTAATGACCTCATATTTTTGGCATGAAGACTTCTTGACAGGCTTTTTGGGGATAGAAAGTTTCTATGGTGGGGAGGTTGTAACATCTTATTATTTTTTTACTTATTACTTTACCATTCTTTTTGTTCATGTTTTGGTTAGGGTTTATCTCAAGTTTATTCGGGAAGAAAGTTGAAAACATTTGGGTTTTTCTGGGCTATGCATGGTTGGCGCATGGCTTTCCCAAACCATGTGCCCACCCAGGGTAAACCATGTAAACCCAAATAGTGGGGTTTTTCATGGTTGGTACATGGTTTAAAAAATCGTGTGCCCTATCAGAGGGGTGCATGGTTAGGGCACACGGCTAGGGTGTATGGTTTGGAAAATCATGTGGCCCTGCCCAGATAACCATGCACACAAACTTTTTTTAATTCCAAAAAATGTTTTAAAAATTTATGAACCCTAATTATATCAGTATCTAGACCCTAACTTAGGATTGGATGAATTACTAAGTATTTTGATCTCTCAAGAACCCTTTTTGTCTCCTCCAAAACTATTTTGAGGCAGATCAAATCTTGGTGAACATCGTTTGATTCCTCTCTGATAAGAGATCTTCCCCTATTCCTTATCTACCAATATATTATTCTTTCCTCCATATAGTTTTTAGATCATCTTGTTGTTGATGGATCTAAACTATTTTGTTTTTGATCTTTAATCTAGGTTTGATTACTCAATCTCCACTACCTACGTTCTTCATTGGAAAATCCCGTTGTGGGTGTTGTGTTGCATGATCTGTGTGATAATGGTAGTTGGTTCCATATAAGATTGTCTAATTATATAACCCTTGATTTTATTTATTTAAATTAATTTGCTTTAAATTTTATTATAAAAATCCAATTTGATGTGAATTGGGATGTAAATCTAAATGGTATGGATTTTGGGAAAACCCCCAAATTCCGATGGAATTTGAAATTTGGGTTGTGATTTGGATTTAATGGAAATTGTGGAATTTGAATTTTGAAATTGATTTATGAAATTTATTTTGAGAAAATGGATTAATTTTTTTTTGATAATAACCCATTTGGTTTTATCTTTAAAAAGGAATGAATTGATTTAAAACACATTTTTTGGTTTTTAAATGGAAATTGGCATATTGAAACTGGAAATGGGGAAATTATATTTTAAATTATTTTGAAATAATTTTACCATTATTGATTGATCTATTGAGAACATGCGATCCTGGGTAGTTTTTGAGTTATTTGTAAAAAACATGCTAGGATGAGAATTCCCTAGCAACATATTGACACTTTAAAAATCTAACAAAAACATAGTTCAGTAGATCTTATCCTTAGTGGGATATCGATGAGTCCTCTTTGGACAGTTTTGATGGACACGTGTGCACATTTTTGTGATCACAGATTGAGTGTGTGAGGATATCATAACCTAGAACTATCATACCATAGTGCATATGACCATGATGCTTGTTTAAATTGTTATGATATATATATATATATATTCCATTGTATGTGAACTGCTTTATCCATGCATATTGATTTATATAAAAAAATTTATATAAAATTTTTAATTAATCCATTGTTTGAAATGTTTCCATAAATTGAAATGAAAATAATGTTGTGCCCAAATTTACCCTACTGGTAAAAGCGGTCGATGTAGTACATGTAGGGGTCGAATCCACAAGGACTGAATAAGTAACCTTGAGACGCTATGATTTGGTGGAGGATGGGCTGTGAAGTCTCCAACTTTGGTTTTGATTTTAGATGGTTTTAAAGAACACTAAAAAACCTAAGTGAATTCAATTCAATGAAAATGGGTTGATCTTAGGATTATGCTCAGGGTGGATTGAATTAATTTTACTTCTTTTGACAATTTTGGTTTTATTAATTCTTGATGAATCCATTCTTAAAAAATAACACTACCTTCATCATTTTCTGGTTTGGTGTATACTAAACACAATTACTAATCCCCTACACACTTATAGAACCAAATTCATTATCTCTCCAAGTTATATGGTCATTTAGTACTTGAATTTAGCTTGCTCAAACACATTGAAGATGAAGAGTAGAAATAACTGAAGAATGGAAGTCTTAAATTAATTAGCCAATTAACAAAAATTTGTTTATAAAATAACATTCAATCCAGCCTTTGCATCCTCCTATGATCAACCCATTAAAGGGTTATCCCTCCATTGATGGTATACTCTCAATGGTGGGTGGAATATGGCTAACAATAATTGGATTGAAGAAATTAAAACCGTGGAAATAACGAGCACTCCTCCGTGTGTGTGAATGAAATTCACACCTATGTGTGAACTAATTCACAACAACACAACGATATCACTGTGCTTTATGATAATGAAGTTTTAATAAAAGAAATGGAAAATATAGGAGAGAAATAAGTTTATTAAGACCATAAATATACAAAAAATAAACTTACATGGAAATGGAAAACATTACAAAGGAAATTTGGAAGCATAACCTTACAATGAAACAAACAACACAAGATGATAAGAAAAATATATGAGATCCTATTCCCTTCACCAACAGCTCCTTATATAGAAATATTAGGAGCCTTAGGTCTAAAAACAAAAATAAATTCACCTCCCAACAATTAAGAGAGTCAAAATGAGGGTGAAGAATCAAAAGGAAATTGACTTTTCGAAGTTGACCCGGAAAACTGTCCAGATTCATCCTCCATTTGGATGTTCGAATTTGACATTAAATATGGCCGAATCATCAGTGGTCATAGAAGAAAAATATCTTTGAACATGTGTCCTATATCAGATGTCCAAATTTCAGGGAATATGGTGCATCCATTTGAAATTTATTCCTGAAATGGTGAGAAGAATTTATGGGCGTTCATATCGGTCTCACCATTTAAATGTAAACTTCAGATCCATATATCTCTATGAAAACTTCGGAATTAGATCTGGCCACAATTGAATAAAATTATCCTTATATTTTTCTCTTTCTACTATAAATATTTGAGCTTCATTGGGCTTGGTTTGTGGGCCCCACATTTTTTTGTTGGGCCTTAGGCCCATTATGATTTTTACAGTAAATTTCTACATTCAGGCGCAAAAATCTCCATCTTCCCTTGGGATTAATACATCAGAACTAAAAGATAAAATGTTCCAAATAAAGTAATAAATCATATCCCAAAATATCAAATTCATAAAATTAATATAATGCTATCCACAAATAGATGAATGACTGAGCCCAAATTTTCATTTTAAACATTAATTGCATTTAAGATGAGAAATGAAGTTCTATTTATGTAATGCACTAAAAACAATGTTTATGGACTTTGGAACAATGAATATAAAGATATTAAAAATGAATATTAGCCACTTTCAATGACTAATCACACCCCCAACTTGAGTTTTGCTAGTCCTGAGCAAAATATATTACAAATATGAAATTCAAATCCCCCTTTCCAAAAACATTTGAATACACATTGATCACCCAAGGACCTCATACCAA
This sequence comes from Viscum album, assembly GCA_963277665.1. Taxonomy (NCBI): domain Eukaryota; kingdom Viridiplantae; phylum Streptophyta; class Magnoliopsida; order Santalales; family Viscaceae; genus Viscum; species Viscum album. Next base: position 91,902,988 of record OY728154.1, read on the forward strand.
AAAAATTATGGAACCCATCAAAATCATTTAAAACAAGCTAGGTCCATAAGAATATCCCAAGCTCAAGCCCATTCCTTTGTTCAAATTCATCGCCACATTTTATCCAATTTCAATTAAGCATGATAAAGTGTTGTGCATCACAAAAGATATGAGGCCCATTTTATTGTTCAAGGGGAAAAAATGGAAGTGCTTGGTGGGAATCACATTAAACCTTAAGATGAGTATCCATTTTTTGATTTTTTTTGTTTGTTTGTTTTTTTATTTTTTTAACCACAATAGATATGAAAAGACTAACTCTGGGCAAGACAACTATGGAGTCACGATCCCCAAGTGCCGAACGACACACATATTTTCAATTACATTCTCTACAATAGAGATACAAAGCCTAACTCTGGGCAAGACAAATATGGAGTCACGATCCCCAAGTGTCGGACTCCATGCATTTGGACAAAACATTTCCCTATGTGGTCATTATTTTTTTCAATTTTTTTGGATACTCAAATTAAACTAAAAGTGACCCCAGAACCCTATGCTATAATGAAAGGGACCCAAGAACTCAAATTTACACCCATGATCCAGTGGACGTGCATTGTGGCATTTTTATTAATGGGATGAAAATGCAAACTTTAAAAAATCACATCGGACAACCACACTTTCCAAAAACTATGCCCATGAACTTAAACTTGCATTAAAATCAGAATCAAGGCATTCAAAATTATTTGATATCCAATTTCAGAGTTTGCAATGTGTGTTATCATGTTCAAGGTTAATGGAATTTTTCTTTACATGCATGTTCTTATTAAAAAAAATCATTTTTTATTTCATCTCACCCAATATAGAATAACACTGTCCCCAATGTTTAAAGAAAAGGAAAGTTAGAAGGGGGGTAAGAGAGGATTTCAAAGAGGAAATTGGAAATGATAAACATAGAACAAATTCACCTGGTTTTTGAAGTTGAAGTTCATGATGCTCCATATTAATCCTTTGATCTCTTGGGGGATGTAGGCACCTCATTGATTGAACATGTGTCACCAAAAATAGTTCTTGAACCATACAAAGAAGAAAAAAGTAGACGAAAAAAAACAACACAATGATTTATTTAATTCCAAGTATCATCATTTTTATGGTTTTCTCTATTTTTTATTTTTTATTTTAAAAAATAAAACCGATGATACATTGTCTTCTTTATATTTTCTGGGTAAGATATTACTCAGGGATCACACCGCATAACACGGATGAATACGGTGCTCCCCTTTCATACCCATCCTTACTCATAAAATAAGAATAGGTCAACAATCTATTTTTTTAAATACCTATAAAAACATAAAATAAAATAAAATAAACTGATGATACATTGTCTTGTTTTAACTTTTTGGGTAAGGTATTACTCAGGGATCACACCGCATGACACAGATGAATACGATGCTCCCCTTTCATACCCATCCTTACTCATAAAATAAGAACAGGTCAACAGTCTATAAAAAAATAACAAAATGAAGAAGAAGGAAACAAAAGATGATTCACAATGATTGGAAACATGAAAACAACGGGTTGCCTCCTGTGCAACGCGTTTGTTTAATATTGTTAGCTCGACTTGAACCCCCCAAATTATCCAATTACAACTTTCAAAATTTTAATGAACCCATCTTTCTCCACTTCAACTTTATTAAGATTGATTGTTTTTTAGAATCTTTTCCTTGTATAAATCCATGTTCTAAAATGAATCTGAAGATACAAGGAAAGTCATAAATGGTTGATCTAGTTGCATTTTTTGTCTTTCCTAAGACGTCAAGGTTCAATCTAACATTATTGCTTTCATGAGATGAATGACTGACTAAAGTATGGTTGTGGGTATCACATATGATGGAATTATTATGTGGGGATGGAAGGATAATGATTTTGAGTTTTGGTCGATTGTAATTTCCTAATGAAGATTGGAAATTTGAATGAAAGTCAGTTTCTTCTCCAAAAAATTTAGAAATAATTAGTTACGTTTAAAAATATGATTCATCCCCAAAAGTGTCTAGTTGAATTTCAGGAGTGTGTATGGGCTCAATGTTTGGTATTTTTTCCAATTGTTCAGTGATTGGTGTTTTTGAAAAATCATCAATAGAGAAATATTTAGGACTCTCCATCCACAATGTCAAATTTTCCTCTTTTGAGTCCATGAAATCAATTTCATCCTGATTTAAACACTCATTAAAAATTCCCTCATGTTCTTTAGCTTGACTTTCAACATTACCTGGCTAATTCACTTTATTATCCAACTCTTTTTTCCAAGATTTTAATGTGGGTTCTTTACTAAATTCAAATGAGTTATGTGGGTAACAATATTCTTCTATAAGTGATGTGGAAAGGACATCCTGAGTGGGAATGGGTTCTTCATAAGTCTCAATGCTTTGTATTTCTAATCTCAGTGATGAAACATCTGAATTCATTTTAACCATTTTTTCACACAAATGTTCAAGATTTTTTTCAGAATTAGGATTGATAGATGTTTGGATATCATGAACTTCATTAAGTTTGATATCTTCAATCATCCTCGAGAGGTATATAAATTGATCCTTTAAACAATCAGCATCCCATTGATTGTACATCTCATCTGGTGTGGTGTATTCAATTAAGGTTTAGTCAGTGAAATTCCCTATGTGAGGTGTTTACCAATATTGATTTTAGACTTGATTAAAGAATTGGTTTATGAAGGGGTATTTTGGAGGATAATCCATTGGAGTTGATTGAAAATTGGTTTTGGGATTTTGGACACACAGAAATAAAAAGGGGAATAGAGAAGAGAAATTAGGGTGAGGATAGATAATTTGGGGTGAGAAAAGAAGATGAGTGTCTAAGGTAACTTACTTGGTCCCCGGAAACGGTGCCAAAATTTTATTGTGTCCAAATTTACCCTACTAGTAAAAGTGGTCAATTTAGTATATGTAGGGGTCAAATCCATAGAGACCGAATAAGTAACCTTGAGACGCTATGATTTGTTGGAGGATGTGATGTGAAGTGGCCAACTTTGGATTTGATTTTGGATGGTTTTAAAGAACACTACGAAACCTAAGTGAATTCAATTCAATGAAAATGGGTTGATCTTAGGATTATTCTAGGGGTGGATTGAATTAATTTTACTTCTTTTGAAAATTTTGGTTTTATTAATTCTTGATGAACCCATTCTTCAAAAATAACACTACCTTCATCATTTTCTGGTTTGGTACATACTAAACGCAATTACTAATCCCCTATACACTTAGATAACAAAAATCATGATCTCTCTAAGGTATATGGTCATTTATTACTTGAATTTATCTTGCTCAAACACAGTGAAGATGAAGAGTAGAAATAACTGAAGAATGGAAGTCTTAAATTAATTATCCAATTAACAACAATTTGTTCATAAAATAACATTCAATCCATCCTTTTCATCCTCCTATGATCAACCCATTAAAGGTTTATCCCTACATTGATGGTATACTCTCAATGGTGGGTGGAAGATGGCTAACAATAATGGGATTAATGAAATTAAAACCATGGAAATAACGAGCACTCCTCTGTGTGTGTGAATGAAATTCACACCTATGTGTGAACTAATTCACAACAACACAGAGATATCACTGTGCTTTGTGATAATGAAGTTTTAATAAAATAAATGTAAAATATAGAAGAGAAAGAAGTTTATTAAGAACATAAAGATACAAAAAATAAACTTACATGGAAATGTAAAACATTACAAAGGAAATTTGAAAGCATAACCTTACAATGAAACAAGCAACACAAGATGATAAGAAAAATATATGAGATCCTATTCCCTTCACCACCAACTCCTTATATAGGCATATTAGAAGAATTATGTCCACACCCCAATAATAAATTCACCCCCAACACTTAAGAGATTCAAAAGGAGGGTGAAGAATCAAAAGGAAATTGACGTTTCAAAGTTGACCCGAAAAACTGTCCATATTCATCCTCCATTTGGACGTTCCAATTTTACATTAAATATGGATGAATAATCAGCAGTCGTAGAAGAAAAATATCTTCGACCATGTTTCATGTATCAGCTGTCCAAATTTCAGGGCATTTGGTGCATCCGTTTGAATGTTATTCCCGAAATGGTGAGAAGAATTTATGGGCGTTCATATCGGTCCCACCATTTAAATGTAAACTTCGGATCCATATCTTCATGAAAACTTTGTAATTATCTCTGTACATAGTTGAATAAAATGATCCTCATATTTTTATATTTCTACTTTAAAATTTGAGCTTTATTGGGCTCGGTTTGTGGGCCCCACATTTGTTTGATGGGCCTTAGGCCCATTATGCGTTTTCCAGTAAATTTCTGCATTCAGGCGAAAAAATCTCCATCTTCCCTTGGGATTCATCCATCAGACCTAAAAGATAAAATGTTCCAAATAAAGTAATAAATCATACCCCAAAATATAAAATTTAGAAAATTAATATAATACTATCCACAAACAGATGAATGACTGGGACCAAATTTTCATTTTAAACATTAATTGCGTTTCAGATGAGAAATGAAGTTCTATTTATATAATGTACTAAAAACAATGTTTATAGACTTTGGAAAAATGAATATAAAGATATTAACAATGAATATTAGCCACTTTCAGTGACTAATCAAATCCATTGTTTGAAATGTTTCCATAAATTGAAATGAAAATAATGTGTTGTTTTAAATATGAAATTGTACTTCCATGGTTTTTTTACTTGGAATTGAATTCATAATTTGCTTTATTCTTTTTCCATCTTATTATGGAAAAATTGGTGAGACCCTACTAGGCTTTTAGCTCACACCCTCCTCCTCCAATGGCCCGAAGGCTTTAATTTTTTATTGATTTTGACAATCCACCTTTCAAGGGGTAAGGTGGAACCCTTACAAGGCCCGTAGGCATAAGTATTACATGAACTGTAGGCCTTAGGGGAATTTATTGCCCATAGGCTTCAAACATTACATACAACCCATACTAACTACTTGGAACTGCTCCTCCCCAACATCTTCATCGTGAAATAAGCTCTCCACATTCGCATGGATGTTCAGCTAGGCTTTCCCATGCATGCACAGGCTTGTCCTGATGGCAGGTGCCATACCCTCTCATTCTTGAAATCTTTTTATCTTCTACTATAGTTAAATCTTCTTGCTCCTCCTCCTTCTGAAGCTTTTTTCCTTGTAGGTTTTCTAGTTTTCATCTTCACTTAAGGTGGCCCGAAGGCCTTGTGGTGGCCCAAAGACCTTACTGACTTGAAGGCCTGGGTGGCCCGAAGGCCCAAACAGGGGAATATTCCCGACTGCCACAGTGCCAAACAGTTCACGCTATAGCACCTTCTACAGTTCTGCACAGTTCCTGCTACAGTCCCTACTACAGTACCTGCTACAGTACCTACTACAGTACTTGGAAATTAGCCTCCACTTGGATTTGATCCTGGGTCCCTTGGATGCACTTAAGGAGTCCTCACCAACTGGGCTGAGGCTCATGTGCTCACACCCTACCTTTTCCTTTAGGTGTTTGTAGTTTTCCTTATTCCTGGTTCAAGAAAGGGGAAAGTGATACTTAGAGGTGGTGTTTATTGATCTTTTGGTCTTAGAGTGCTGTGTCTGTTGGAACTTTGGTTATTAACTTGTCTTTCTAGTACTTTGATGATTTACTTTTTGGGTTTTGTTATGCCTGTTTTACTTTTGGTACTATTCTCCCTTTGGAGTTTTCTTTTGATCATACTAATTTTTATCTATTTCTTCCATGGAATCTGTGGAATAACCATTCCCACTTTATCTTGTATGATTCTAGGTGCCATTATCCAACCTGTGGGGACCTAGAATTCCCTTTGGGTAATGTGAGTGCTAGATCGGGTGTTAGGGTGCTAGGGTATTTGAGATAGTTCATAACACCCATCACCCCCAAACCGATGGACAATATGAAAGGACCATTCAGACACTCTAGGACATGATGAGAAACTATATAATGGAATTTAAAGGTGGATGGGATCAACATTTCCCATTATTTGAGTTCTCATGCAATAAAAAATTCCACTTGAGTATTAAAATGGATCTATATGAAGCTCTGTATGGAAAGAAATGTATAACTACTACTTGTTTGGATGAATTTGGTGAATGAAAGCTACTTGGACCTGATCTTGTGTAAGATATGATAGAAAAGGTTTAAGTCATCCAACAATATATTAAATATGCTAATATTTGAAAAAATATCTATACTAACAACCACTTAAGGGACTTGGAGTTTGATGTTGGAGACAAAGTTTTCCTTTTAATATCACCATGGAAGAGATTCATGTGGTTTGGAAAGAAAATAAAGCTTATCCCTAGGTATATTTCCTTCTTTGGGATCCTTGATTGTATAAGAACAGTGAACTATCGATTAACATTTCCACCAAATATGGCTCAAGTTCATGATGTGTTCCACATATCTCTCACGAGGAAGTACATACCTAATTCCTCACAAGTACTGAATCCTAAGGTGGTATAATTGGAGAATGAACTCTCTTATGACGAGTATTTGGTGAAGATCTTGGATCATAGAGACAAAGTTCTATGCAACAACCTTGTCAAAGTACTATGGAAGAACCATAAATATAAAGTGATGATGTGGGAACTAGAGGAAATGATAAAACATAAGTACCCACTTCTATTCTCAACTGAGATTTTGATTTGAAATTCTAGGGATGAAATTTCTAAATGGGGGGAGAATATAACGACTTAGAATTTATAAATGATATTTGTTTCCTGAATAAACATGTTTTATATTATATAGAATTATACATATACATCACATAGAGAAAATAAAAATACTTTATTTCATTATTTGAGATTGTTATATTAATCAATAACTAAACCCATGGAAATGAAAAATATTACAATGGGAAAAATATTAAAAAGAAAAAGTAGAATTTTAAAACACGGATCATTCCAATCTGCCAAAATTATCATTCCCACAAGCAACAATATAGAAAAGAAACAAAATATTAGTAAACCAATTGACATTTTATAACAAGAAAATATAAAACCTTATGAGTAATTATAGTTAATGTTTAATGAAATAATGAAGATGTATATATAATATATAATATTACCATTGTAATAGTAATGTGAGCATTGGAATAACAACCCGACCGTTGGAAATAGTAACATGATCGTTGGACTATTAATCTTACCTAAAAATAATAAAATTTAATTTAAATAAAATTTATCATTATTAATTTAAGAAAATATAAATATTATAATTCCATAAAATAAATATCAATATTAAAAACTAAAAGAAAATATAAGCACATTTTTAATAAACTGTATTTTAAAGTATTTTGTAAAAATCATATTTTTTATATTAAAATTTAAATTTACCTATATTAGAAAATTATTTTGATAAAATGAATTTAATTTTTATATAAAGAATGTTTAAATTGTCCAAGGGTGATTTTTTTGGTAATTTCTAAAGTAATTCAATTTTTACGTGAATGGTAAAAATATTGTTTTTCAAATACCACATGTTTTATGATATAATGATGATGCAATAATGACTTTATAAATTATAATTTTTTTATTTCAGCCAAAAATATATTTAATAAGATAAATGGGTCATTTAAAAACAATTAACTTAATTTATAAACCTATAAATTATTTTCCAGAGTCTAAAGTAAAAAGTATTCCATTAAAATAACATTTTTTCATTTTTTCCACTTTCCTTTTTAATAAACTAGTGAATTATATTTATAAATTGGTTTAAAGTCCTAAATAAATTTTATTTTATTTATATATGATACATAATGTAAAAAATATCACTATTACAAGTTTTACCTTATAAACTATATTTTATTTAATATTTTATCCTAAAAATACCCTTCTCCCTAAATATAAATAACCCCTCACCCCTCCCTTGGAAAATCACATAACTTCCACTTTTCAAAGACAAATATTTTCTCAATTACCTTATATTAATCCTATTATCATAATTAGGTATTTTTTGGAGTATTCAAACTCTAAGAATTAAAGAAGTTAAGGGCCATAGAAAAGGAACAACTTCAAGAAAGAGGTAATGTCCTTTCATATTTTATTTTTTTCCTTTTCTAAAACCCCTATCCTTCTTTTCTTTCTAATACAAAAAAATTAAAACAATTAAAAAGTATGTTAAAATTATCTTAATTATATTAATGTCCTATAAAATTTTTATTTTTAATATAAGTACATAATATATATCTCGTACCCCCTCTTTGGACAATATCCTGTTAACTATTGATTAACCACCTACAAGGACATTGCCAAATCTTTTCTTATCGCCACCCTTATGGATAATTATAATAAATTATTTATAATATATAAATTTATAAATATGTTTATTTCTAAACTTCTGGAGTTAATCTTAATAATGCATAAGTAGTAATAAAGAAAGATCTTTAAATCAAAGAAAGATGATATATTTTAAGGAAAATATGATATCAAAACATTTCACATTTAACAAAGGGAATTGATAAATACAATCCAATGATTATAATTGATCAATACTGAATAAAATTAACATAATTCACTTATGGTTCCATGTTTTAACAAGCCTATGTTTATTATTCTGGAGGCGGAAAAGTGATGAAATAAAGCAGGAATTAAGGTAAGGGGAATCTTAAACCCAAATCCTTTATTTTGGGTTACCTCATCTTTCACATTATTTTCTGTATAGATGTTCTTTAAATGTCCTTAAAATTTTCTCAAACCATTACTTTTTATTTTTAGTTATATACAATTTATCACCCTTTTAGAAAAAAATTAATCTATTTACAAAGCTTTTTTGAAAATATTTTAATTTCCAAAAACATCACATTGACACCTCCTGAATTATTTCTTATCCACTCAAGATTGATGATGATTTATGAAAAAATATTATTTCTAATATTCATTTGGGAACCCCAAAGGTTATTCATGAAATCATTATTTATGAAACCTTTATGAAACTCATTCCTTTCTATGAGTTTATTTCATGAGTACAATTGTTTTATGTTCTATGTGGCATGTATGATTATGGGAATTTTATGATGTAATGGGTGGGCCTAAAATTATATTGATATCCAATACATTGGGTAATGTGATATATCTCATGATATTATGTGTGTTATGCATGAATATGATGATTTCTCTGTTCACAATTATGATGTTACGATTTATGCACATATGTTATACATGAACATGATGTTAGCTTTATTAACAACTATGTATGGTATTTGATCACTATGTTATGATGTTTTATTATTATGCATATGAAACATTCCATTCCTTTATCAAAATTTTCCCTCATACTTATGATGGTGATCCCATTCTTATGAAATGATGATTATGATTATGCTGACCCATGTACTATTTATTAATTACTCTTATTCATTATATGTTATCCCTACACTTATTAGGATTTTAGATAACCCCTTTATTTGATGTATATACTCAGGTGAATACATGTACTGAGGATAATGGGAGAGATTTTAGGAGAAAAAATAATAAGCATTTAAATAATGTTTAAGTTTTATTATGTACAAGTGATGTATGAGCCTAATTTTCCCAAGATACTAAACATTTGGATCCTAGATTGTATTAATATTATTTTTTTTATCTTAAAAATGATGTAATAGTCATATAAGAAAAATTTGGTTCACTATACACATTATTTACATTGTGAATGATCCGTTAAATCTTTCAAATTCAAGTTGGCCATAAATCCAATAGGTTCTTCTGCTACATTCAAAACCATCAATAAATTAGTATCTTAATATCACACCCATAACATCACTAAAAAATCCTTTTCTAAAATCAAACTTCATATATTTTTTCTTATCCCTATTAAGATGAAAAACTTTCAATTCTAAAGTTACTCTCCAGATATTTAACTTTAAATTTATAGTCTCTTTGGATTATGCAACAAGAACTATATCATCTATGTAAAGCATGAAATTAGGTATTTCATCTTGAATATGCTTTGTAAGTTCATCTAATACCAAATTAAAAAGGTAATTGCTTAAATTCAAACATTGATGCACTCTTATTGAGACAAAAAAGTTTTTAGTGTCATCTATAGGGGTTCTAACTAGATTCAAACTCTCTTCATACATGTTCACTGCACATTTTCTAGGCCAATTTCTATTTAAACTTTATCTCTAATGGAATTTATACTAGAAATTTGTTTTGAACCATCAATGGAAAAGAGAGGATGTTAGTCTAGTCACAATGACCATGAAAATGACATCTCATATTTAATATGAGTCGTAAGCATCAAGAATTTATTCATTGATACAATCCTAATAAGACAAGGGGTTAATAGTCACTAAAACAATTGATATATTTTAAAGAGACCTAAAATAATCAAGTCACTCAAATCATTAATGATTAGGAGTTTTTTTATCATACTAAGAAGACATAAATTAGGAGAAGGCACCATGCTTCACCAAAAGAGCTAATCTATATTTTGAAATCTGTCCAAATAAGCTAATTGTGTGATAAGTCCGTGTTTTGGGGAAATATATTGTTGGAGTTAGCACCCCAAAACCAACTATTATGCACATTAGATTACCAAAATATTCTAGGTGTTGAATATTAATTAATATATTATCATATCATAATTGTTCATCTATGTGACATAGTATATGATAATGTCCTAAGGGTAAATTTCACATTGAAAATTCATAACAGTTCCCCACTATGCTGATAACCTAGAAGTGTCACATTAATATTCTTAAATATATATTCTATAGATATATGATATCATTTGATGGGACATGAATGATACAAGCTATTATGAGAGGGGACTTATAGGATGTAGAGACACTTTATTATAGTGTACACCCTTGGTAGTCTTCAAAGTAAAAGATTACGAGAACATGATATATAAGTAGGAAATATACATTTATATGTGTAATTGGATGTTCCTATCTATGAGTGTGTGTAATGTTCCTTAAAATTTAATATTATTATTAATTCATATTATGAGTCACATACTTTGATGTACGAACCAAAATTGTGTCGACATATGTTTGTGGGAAGTAGGGTATATTGGGAACATCATGAGTTATATGTATTAATGAATAATACTTGAATAAAATTTCCCTTCTCTTATTTAAAGGAAGTTAATATCTCAAGTCCTTTAATTAAAATTGAACTATATTATTAAGTCCATAGTCATTTTTTTATATTGTAAAGTTCATTTATGGAAATTAAAATCAAGATACATCAAACACATAGGTTGATGACACTAGTGTGAAACCCTGCTTGATAGAGATATCAAGATAAAGAGATTATATTACACAGTGTACGTTTGTAGGAGGTTGTATGTTATTGGGATATTAAATTCTTTCTCTATGGGAGCCTTGACATGTTTCTAGATGCTAACCTTGGACTTTAGGTGGTGTTCTCTAATGCTATCGAGAAAGGGGCCTAGAGGGCCACACAATAAGTGTATTCAGAACCTTAGTTAAATTCTATAAGAATTTAACATGTTGGATAAATATTATTATTTTTCAGTCTAATAATTATTCTTGTTAGTTTGATCATAAATATTTAGTAACCAATTATTTGAGAGAATATATATCTGCATGAGAGAGAAAGAGAGATAGTTGAATATTTAATAAATATTTATTCAATAGGTAATTATTTATTTAATCATGTAAATATATAATATTTATTTATTCTAGTTTATTTTCTAGGTAATTAATATTTATTTATTTTCTTGCATGAATATTTAATAAATATTTATTTTATAATTTTATGAATATAATATTTATTTATTTATTGGATAATAATGTAGTGATATTTATTTAATTAAAAAAATATTCAGTATTCATGGTCCAATTAATATTTAGGAGGAGTGAAGGATCGAGTTTAATGGTCCGATAAAAAATGTCATATTAAATATTATTTGAATAAATATTTAATTTATTTATTCAAGGAAATAATATTTATTTTATCCTCAAGTTTAGTAAATTTCAAGTAAATAATAATAATTATATTATTATTTGGACATGATATTAGTTAAGGAATGAGAAAATAATAAGGGCCCTTGTGAAATTATTATTTTATAACACTAGCTCTATTCAAAACCTATTATAACATTTTCTAAAACCATAGCCACATTCTAATCATTATGTACAATGAGTTTCAAATAGGATTATCTTAATCCCTATAGAGAAACTCTCTATATCACTCTGAAGAACACAGATCAATTGTCCTCCTCCACCAGAGTGATTCTTTCTTTCCTTAAAGGATTTTTCTACAATCAACAATGAATTATCATAAGCATTTGAAACATCCTTGCTAGCACCCAAATAATTCTATGACAATGATCTAAGGTTCGTGGAACACATGTAGATAACTGCAGAAGAAAATATACCTTTAATTCCTTTGATTCAATAATGGAACATCAAGAAGGTTTCTATAGATTCAACAATGAAAAATGAATTACAAGTCAGGTAATTATTTTCTCCTATAAATTAATTATAAATAATATGTTAAATGATCCCCTCTTTGGAAGTTTTGGAAGGCATTCATCTAGTTATTTGATTTATTCTTCAAGATTTATGTAAAATTTCATTGGGCTTAGGCCCAAACTTCTTTCACTATGCCCGTCGAAACCTTCAAGTGGTATCAAAACGATCAAATAACTATTTACAATTATTTATGTTTTCATTTTCTAGACACATTTGATTTCAGTTTTTATTTCTGATGTATTAGTTTTTAATCTAGATTGTATATTGAAATAATCACCTTTATTTAACAAAGAAAAGGTTAAAGATTCATGAAGAACAAGTCAACATAATCCGTTGGGAGGTGCTGAAGTTTTGGTGGGTTTACATGGATTGCACATCATGTAGTCAAGTTCACTGAATTTGGATAGGTTGCAAGGTACACAACTCACCACACATATTCAATACACTGCGTGTTTATTAAATGTCATGTGTTGATCAACTACACTAACACACATCTTGTCAAATTACATGGTGTATAGCCGATATACACATCGTGTAGTCTATTCATTTTCACAGCGTAAGTCAAAGAATCCACATGGTCAAAGATGCATTGTGTATTTATTACATTACGTATGGGGCTGAAAACTGAGCAACACAGTAATTAATGCACACAATGTGGTGGTTGTGTAATTAATACATACATAGTGTATTTAATATATACAACATAGTGGTCATGTAACTAACACACACACACACACATTGTATTTAATACAAATTTCACGATAGTCATTTAATTAATACATACATGGTGTATTTAATACACAAGATTTAGTGGTTGAGTAATCAATACACACACATTGTATTTAATACAAATGACATAATTGATTTTTTAATTAATTAACATGTGGTGTAATGAATGTGACGTGTAATTAATTCACATATAACATATAATTAATTTACATGCGGTGTGTAATTAATTCACATGGTGTTGGTAATTATTTCACATGGGATTAATTCCCATGTAGTGTATTTAATTCACATGCATTGTAATTAATTAATTCTCACATGGTTTAATTAATTCACATGTGGTATAATTAATTCACATGAGGTATATTATCAATACAAACATGGGGTGTTTAATACTAGAGGTGCGATTAATTAATTTACATGAAAATAAAATTGATTATGACATTAAACCAGTCCACACATTATATAGAAATGATTTAAAGAATATTAAATGCCTAATAATTACATGTTAAATTAAGAACTATAATTCAAGCTTCCTCCAAAGTACATATCATGTACTTAATTAAAGTAGATGGACTTCTGGGATAATTCAGATGGACTATTAAGATAAATTAATTAATTAATTAATAAGATAATTAATTGAATTAATTCAGGAAATTTTATCTTAATAAATAAGAATGAATTGAAATGATTACTATCTAGTATTCAAATGTGCATGAGTTACATGTTTTGTATGACCATGAGTTTAGACCAACCTATGCATGTTTTCATAACTACAAAACGGACCTACAACCATGGTTCTATAACCATGGTTTTGAAAACCATGGCCATAGGGGGGTCTATTAACATGATTATTGTCAAACTGTGGTCATAGGCCTCTTTAAGACAATATATAGCCACAATTTACTCAAAATGTGGCTATATGTGAACCTACAACCATATTTATCTAAAATTATGTCAATAAGGGGATGCGGGAAAGTGGTGGGAACAACCATTTTTACATGGGAAATTGGTGGGAACAACTATTTCCATGGTTTGAAAAAAACTGGGGCAATAGCTCCAATGTGTCATCACCTCTTACCATAGTTTTTAAAACTATGGTAATAGGTCCAATATGACATCACCTACAACCACGATATTTAAAACTATGGTAGTAGGTTAAACATGGCATCACCCATGACCATAGTTTGTAAAACCGTGGTAGTAAACCTTCCCTTAATATATATATATATATATATATATATTTTAAAATATGAAAAGTTATAATTATATATGTATATATATATCCATATAGAAGCTTGTGGTGTAGTGGTAAAGTGTTTGTTGTAATATGGAAGAGGTCGCGTGGTCGAATCCTAGATGTATCTTTTATTTTTTTAAATCCTATTACTACAGTTTAAAACATGGAAATAGGGTAGCTATTTCCATGGATTAAAATATGGATTTAGGTAATGCACATTAACATATCCTATGGCCATGGTTTTTGAAACTATGGTAATAGATACCTTATAAACCCAGTTTAATCCATGGCCATAGGTAAGCCATATTGGCATATCCTTTGGCCATGACTTTTGAAACTATGTCAATAGGTACCCTATGATCATGATTTAAACAATTTTCATAGGTAAGACACATACTACAATGTCTATGACTATCAAGGATTCCAAAATCATGGCTGTACCCTATGACTATAGTTTTGGAACCTATTTCCACAGTTTAAAATAATGGAAATAGGTGAATTTTCTAGTTGTGTTTGTTTCTTTTTAATTTAGTTTATTGTATTGGTTTAGAAATTATTATTATTAAATTAAAATGATAGTCTATGCATCATCCCTCCTTTTTATTATGTATTTAATCTCATGTCTGTAGTTTATTTAATATACCCCCTTAACCCATCATTGGGTTCCCCTCTCCAATGTGTGAGTAAATGCATATGTAATAAATCCAGAGTTCCCAGGTGAGTGAGGGTGGCCCAAGTTTGGAGCCAAGGTGAAACCAACCTTGGAGATGTATAGTGATCCACATGTGCTCCTTTTATCTCCGCATGGTGATGCTGAATCATTGGGTGATAGCGCAGTCAATTGATCATCTTACACTATTCATCTAGATCACTTCACCTTTCTTCAATCTTGAAAAAATTATTTGGATCTTCTCATTCTTGAGAGGGCGTGAGAGGGAATAAGAGAATTATTAGGGCGTAATTAGTTGTACACAAAAATTATTGATTAGCCTCTCTTAGAATGTATAACCAGTCTATTTATAAACCTAGGGTTAGGGTTTACAGTTTTAATTAATTTTACAAGTGCCCTTAATAAAATGTTAAACCCATGTATGAACCTATTCCATGTATTAAAATAATAATAATAATTTTATTCCATGACGTACACTGATTGGTGCAATGATAATATTATTTTACTAACTTACAAATTAATATTTATCATCAAACATGATCTTGGTCCGCTCATCCTCCTCAACATTTATCAAATATCTGAATAAATATTTAATTAAATATTTACTCATAAAATAAAAATTTTATTCACTATATAGAAAATAAATATATATTAAATATTATTCCCCACCATTTGTGGTGGGGTGTTAAGGGTTTGGGGGGGGGGGGGGGGGGGTCGTGGGGTCAAGTCGCCGAGCTTGCGATTTACTACAATTTTCTTCCTTGCATTGTGTTTCATAGTGGAGGATGTAATAGACCTAGTATAAATATATATTAAATATTCAATAAATAATTTACTATTGATAAAAATTAAATAAAATTATTCATTAGTCTTGATAGTAATATTTATTCTAATAATTAAATTCAAGTATAATTTAATTGAGATCCACAAAAACACTTAGTGTGTGATCATCTAGGCTTCTTTCTCATTGACATTAGGTGGGATTTCCTAAAGTCCAAAATTACTGTCTAAAAATGGGTCATGGAACCCAAGATAAATAAGTTAATTTCTCAATGTTGAAAACCACATACAAACACTCATTGTGTAAAATAATCCCTTTACTCACAATATCTCATCAAGCTAGTTGCACACCCGTGTCATAAACCTATATGATAAATGCATCTTTCTTTGACTATCTAAAATAAACTCTTCATTACACCATGGTCATGAAATTTAATGTGAAAATTCCATATCAATCAAAGGGAAGAGATATAAATTTTCATTAATATGGAAGGGGAAAATCCTTCCTTGACTGATTCATTAATGACATGTAATTCATGATGCACCCATCATACCCAACTTCTCCATGAATTTTTATCATCATGGTTTATGGAAATACATATAAGTGCATGAGTCATGACATGTATTAATTATAATATTAAATTCTGAGGACCAATACACATTCTCGTAGAAAGGAATATCTGATGTCACATAAACATGTGTAATCCCTACCGGCGGGTTTGTTCTCATAATCTCCTGTATTGGAGATTAACAAGTGAAAACTTCATGAGAAGAAGTATCATATTCTTATGAGTACTCACACCTGATATCCAACATGCCATATATCCTATCATATAATGTTATCTGACTAGAGGTCTAGTTTTAAGAATATCATCATGACATTTCAAGTTTCTCATTATAGCAAGGAACTATTATGCCCTTTTAATACAACAGATACTCTACGAAATTATTATAGTATATTCATGAAGAACAGTGAATGATATGAAATAATATATTTAAATTAGTATCCACTTATTTAAATATACATATAATCCAAGTACAAATAATTGGTTCTAGAATAAAAACTCCAACAAACTCCCACTTAGACTAGAGCTAACTGCCAATGACTTTCAGTTCGCTAGACCTCACATGAAAATCATGTTTTTGATGAGTTAAGGATTTAGTCAAGGGGTACACCATGTTATCTTCCATGAAGACTCTTCTCACTGTGACTTCACTTCTCCAAGAAAAAACCCTGAAGATATGATACTTTCTCAGTATGTGCTTTGTCCGCTTATGTGACCTTGACTCCTTTGAAAGAGTCGTCACTATAGTATTATCACAATAGAATGTGATATGATCTTTACTATTAGGTACCACATAAAACTATTGGATGAAGTTTTATATCTAAATTTCTTATTTAGCTACCTCAAAATCCACAATATAATCATAATATTCTATAGAATCTACAACCATGGCTTGCTTTAATTTCTTCCAATTCACAACACCTCCATTGAGAGTGAAAATGTATCCCATCTACGATTTCAGATCATATCAATATATTTGGAAACTAGCATCTACATATTCTCTGATGTCCAGTTCCTTATCTCCTCCATAGACCAAGAACATATCCTTACTTCATCTTAGATAATTAAGGATAGTCTTGACTTCTATCCAATGGCGATCACCTAGGTTAACTTGATATCTTCATACAACACTTAAGGCATAAGTGTCATCTATCCTGGTACATAACATATCATACATGATTGACCCAATCAGTGACGTGTATAGAATCATTATCATCATTTGTATTTCCCCATATTTTTGAGGACACATTTTCTTAGAAATACGAATGACATGTGACACTAGAAACAATACCCTCCTATATTGTTTTATACCAAAAATCATCAGTATCTTGTTAATATATGTACTTTGACTTAGAATGAGTAACCACTTGGATATATCATGATAGATATTAATCCTAAGAATATATTCTACTTTTCCTAAGTCCTTCATGGATAAGCACATATTTAACTAGGCTTTAATAGACTGTAATATTGGTATCTATTTTCCAATAAGTATTATGTCATCGATATAAAATATTAAGAAAATGACCACATTCCCACTAAACTTATTATAGACATAAGACTCACATTTATTTATGAAACAAAATTACATTAATAATTTATCAAATCAAATGTTCCATGACCTAGATGTTTACTTTAATTCATAAATGGATCTTTGAAATTTTCATATCTTATTATCATCCTTTGGAGTCACAAATCCTTTAGGTTGTGTCATATAGACATCTTCCTGAAGGTTCTTGTTAAGGAAGACTGTTTTGACATCCATTTACCAAATCTCATAGCTATGTTAAGCCACTATGAAAATTATAATTCTGATGGATTTCAACATTGAAACTAGTGAAATGGTTTCACCATAGTCTATTCCTTAACACTGTTCGAACCCTTTTGCAACCATTCATGCCTTATAAGTACTGACTTGTCCATCCATATCCTTTTTCTTCTTGAATGCCTATTTATAACCAATAGTCTTTACATCCACTATAGGATCTACCAAAATCCAAATTTGGTTTTGGTACTTGGAATCCAATTTATAATTCATAGCTTCTTTCCATTTGGAAACATCCAAACCACTTGTTGCTTGATTGTAGGTTAAAGGATCATTCTTATCAAATAATAATTAGTAACCATTCTATATGACTAGAAAAATATATCTTTTAGGTTCTCTAACCTTTCTTGTAATCCTACATAATACTTGTGTCTCTGGAAAATTATCTTCATTGGGGATTTATAGAATATGTTCTTATTCCAACTCTAGTGTATCTTGAGTCTCGACTTCATTAAAGTCTATCTCACTCCCACTATCTCTTTTAGAGATATGATCCTTCTCAAGGAATGTGGGGAGTCTGTCAATCATAACCTATTTATCTAAAGGGTCTTATAGTTAGTATCCCCTTATTTCCTTGGGATATCCTATAAAGAAACACTAAGTGCCTCATGGTGTGATTTTGTTACCAAAAATAGCCTTAAAAATGATTCACATCCCCACACTCATACATGTGAAAACACATATTTATTTCTACACCAGAGTTCATATGGAATACTATCTTCTGATTTAGTTGGAACTCATTTTAGAATGTGTATTACTATTTGTAATGAATATCCCCAAAAGGATAATGAAAGACTCACAAGGATCATCATTGATCTCACCATGTCTAATAAGTCATAGTTCCTCCTTTCACTTACACTGTTCTATTTTGGTGTATAAGGAGGATTGAGTTGGGATAAAATTACAAAATCCTATAAATAATCAATTAAGACTTGATTAAGATATTCTCTACCATGTTATGAGAAAATTTTCTTAATATTATTACCAATATGGTTCTCAAATTCATTGTTATATTTCTTGAATCTCTCAAAAGAATCTGAATTATACTTGTTTAAGTAGACATATCCATATCTATTATAATCACTAGTAAAAGATATGACGTATGAGTACCCACCCCTTACTTCAACTGGAAATGGCCCACACACATCAGTATGAACCAACTCAAGAAACTTAGAGGCCATTTCACCTTTTCTAATAAATAGATCATTAGTTATTTTTCCTTATAAACATGCATGATATACACCAAGTGGTTTTAGTTAAAAGGAATCTAAATATCCATATTGGTGTAATATAGTCAAACATTTTTGTTTACACGACCTAACCCGTGATGCCATAGTTGGGCGCGATATGAGTCATGTGAAATAGTTTAATTATCAATTTTTATTACTTGGTTAGTGTAATCTAACACATAATACCATTATTTAAATATACCTTACCATAACATATTAATTCTTTATAAAAGAATCAATATTTATTCCCAAATTTGAAAATAAATCCATCCGTATCAAGTTTGGATACAAATATAATATTTTTGGTGACTGAAATCACATAATAAAAATCTTTTAAAACCAAGATCATTTCCATCAACAACATGAGGTGGTAGTCCCCAATAGATATTATAGAAAGTCTGTCTTCATTGGTTGCTCTTAGATCTACCTCACCTTGGGAAATCTTTCAAAATATACTTATTTCCTATATTTGAATACACATGTAAGCTCTATATACTGTATCTAATACCTAATTTATAGAAACAGATCAATTTCATTTGATAAAAAATTCACTTGAAGCTTACCCTTGCTTATTTTCCTTGGTAAAGTTTTCTTTTAATTTCCCTTCTTTCCACATGAGAAATAGATAAAATCTTGTTCCCTTGCTTTCCCCTTGATCTTTCTCTTTTTGGAAGTGCATTGTGAAGATGCTTTTGACTTAGATCTCTTCACCTAGATTTTCCTTTTATTCAATATAAGGATGAAAGATTTTTTTTCTTTATCTCTTTATCAACTTAGCAAAGAAATATAATAATATTTGGAAGAGACTGATCTATATTTCTCATATTGAAATTCACAAAAAATATGGCGAAGATTTGAGGAAGTGATGCAAGAATGATATCGATGCATAGTTCTTCAGGAAATTTAATCCCTAGAACCTCTAGGATCTCAATAGAGATAATGAGTATGACTACTTGAGGATCATATGGTGAACCTTCTCCATGTTTTCTCTGAAAGCACACCTTGGATATCTCAAACTATTTCTATCTTAATCTCTCATGATAAAGACCATGGAGATGATGGATCATGCTATATACATTTATGTCTTCATGTAACTTAATGAGTTCACTAGACATGGATGAAATAATTAAACACTGAACATAAACTACATCACTCAAGTTTTTTATCATATATATCATACTCTTTATCACTTTCCTCCTTTGTAGGTAGATCATGCATTGATTATTCTAGTATGTAATATTTCTGTTTATGGCGCAACACAACCCATAGGCTTCTGAACCATTCCTGGAAGTTACTAATAGTTAGGAGATGGAATTTCTCTAAAATTTACTATAGGTATAATGTGGTTGATGAACTTTCTATTATTCTATAATTATAAAATATATTATTATTAGTATTTCACTTGATTAAAATTTATGCAAGACTATAATAATTTTGGTTTTACCAAGTCTCCCACTATTTTATCATGTCTCAATGACCCACACCATTGAACTCAAAATGTCCCATAACTATATATATTTTAGTGGAAAGGATACATATTTCCCTTTTTATAATCCAAAAAGAGGCCATAGAAATTATAATAAATTATTTAGGTAGGCGGTCTTGCCAATTGCAGGCTTGCAGTTCCTTGATCCATTTACTAGACTCTCCAATCCAGAAATCTTGATTCAAATTCCCTCAACAATTTCCTTCATATTTTTATTGAAAAAATAGGGGCCATTAAACCCAATATAGATTTGTTTAAGTCGACCTATTATCTTAGTCAAGACCTCCCAATAATTAAAAGTTCTCCCTATGGAGGTTGAATCGATACTTTAACTATGGGTTCATCTTAATTCAAATAATGGAAGACTTAATGACTTAATATTAACCTAAGGGATTTTATTTTATTATGAGTAATTTTTTATTTTTTTACCCATTACATGTATTGTTAACATTAAGTGGATTTTACTTAAGTGACCAGCTATGTTTTTATAAAATATTTATGCATAATCCATTAATTTAAATTGTATATTTACATATTAGTTCATTTATTTATGTAATCATGGTCTTTCATCCATAAAATAAATTTTACATAAGATATAAATAAATAAACAAATGACATTATCATGAGTTTATCTAATGGTTGATTTATTTATCAGATAATAAATCAACCTATGACCCTGGGTAAAAACTCTTTGTGTCAGTCTTGTAATGAGTTGCAACATTCCCCTTTTTCACCTATGTTTCTCATGTGTTGGTCTCATCTTGGTTCCATCTTGAACCACCTTCACCTTGGCTGTACCTTGAACTGAATCCATGAACTTTTATATACTTATTTTATTTCATATGTTTTATAACTCACACATAGGCGAGGGGAACCAAAGGATTGGTTAAGGGGAATTACATAAAACAACTTTGGACACACAAGTCCTATATAATAAAAGAGGGAAGGACGAATCACGAGACATTAAATTTAATTTAATAAAAAATAATTTCAAAACTATGCAATAAAATTAAATTAAATATAACCAAATCATACATAATTCTAGTCAAATATCATGATCAATCATACACATTCAATGAATACACATTTAAAACAACTATCTAGCATAGATTTCAATTTGTTCTTTAATAAGATAAAACACACACAAATTAATTAAATTAATTATCTTATTAATAAATAAATAAATTTTATATTATTTTATCTAATCATCCTAAAATTCTCATCCACTGTGATTTTGAATAAAATAAATAATTTTATTTTATTTAAAACTCAATAAATTAGTAAAAAACTTTGTACTTGGAAGCAACTTGACGATTTCCTATCTGAACTATTCAGTGTGGTTTTAATTGTAAATAATGAACTCATACGACATATAGTGTACATGGAATATATCTTAATTTGACAGTGTGTACTTCCAATTTAATTCCACATAGAACACATGTAAATTAAATAACCTGTATAATTTAATGTGTTGAGTATTTAGTATACAATTACCATACATGATTCATAGTCTCATATATTGCATGGAATTAATTAAGCATTTAATATAATATAAAACCTAACAACAAACATATACTATCAAATTAATTATGCACATAACTCAAGTTAATGAAGTTTAATGTAGCAATTAATTAAATTTAATATTTCCATGTAAACAGGTAAAGTACACAATGTGTACAATCCAACCACACGACATGTACCTCTCTTCACAAGATATTCGCATCACACACTTAGGGACCCAGTGGGTACTTCCCATGGACATTTATTAAGTACATGATGTGTATATAGAGTACATGATGTGTACTTATAGTTTCATTACTACTAGTCTATACATTACATGTATTAAATACATGCGGTGTATTAATAACATGATGTGGTTTGACCCCATTTTTTCTAGCTTGAAAACATGTGGACTACATAGTGTGTAGTCAAACTATATGACACGTTCTAAAACAAATCCATATGACACCCTGGTTGTTCTACACACAGTGAATTTATTACATATGGTGTGTACTAATTACATGAAGACTGGGAATCCATGTGGGAATCCTTGTGTAATTCACAAGGATACATGATGTGTAACAAAGAAGTACATGTCATGTTGTCTTGTATTATTTATCTAGGAACCTTGGAACCTCTGAATGGGGTCTTCAGATTTAAACATTTTTTATAATTAACCAATCTTGGTAATAGTTTTGAGAAATGAAGAAGTGGAAGAATAGATTTCGATGATAGATCAAGAATGAATTAAAACTTTAAATGAATCTTAACTTTTAAACATGTAATTATCAACAATCAAATAAATAATTATAAATTTGAACGTGACTGATTTGATACCACTTGATGGTTTCGGGCACAACATAAGCACTTATCGAGGCCAATCCCTACTCAGTGAATGTCATATTCGATTGATCATTCACATATTGTAGAAGATGTTAACATCATGAACAATAAGATTTTTCAAATAAAATATTGACAAGATAGGTCACTGTAACCAAGAGTAGATATTATCACATCAAATTTATAATTAATTTAATTAATTCATAAAAATGATGACCACGTTCTTGATATATTTCTTCATAGTAGATGTTGATCATATGAAAAACCCTTTTTGGTAATATGTCATTGTGCTTGTAGGATCCAAGTGTAGAATCCCTATAGTGTTGATCCACACATGATTATTTGATCTCTGAATGACATCGATGAATCATTGGGTACTAGCATGGTCTATTGATCATCTTGAATTTTTAATCTAGACTGGTTCACCTTTATTTAATCTTGAAGAAGTTATATTGATCTTCTTGTTCTTGAGAGGATGTGAGAGGGAATAGGAAAATTCTTAGATAGAAATCTGTTGTGCACAATGATTCTCAATTATACTATCTTATAATGTATAATCGGTCTATTTTCTAGACTTAGGGTTAAGGTTTGTAATTTTAATTAATTGTAAAAGTGTCCTTAATAAAATTTTAAACCCATGTGTGACCCTATTACATATATTAAAATGACAATATTAATTTTATTCCATGGTAAGTGCTAACTGGTTCAATGATAAATATTATTTTATAGGATTGAAAATTAATATTTATCACTAGACATGATCTTGGTCTGCTTGTTCTCCTTAGTATTTATTGAATATATGAATAAATATTTAATTAAACATTTCCTCATAAAATAAATATTTTATTCACAGTACGATGAATAAATACTTATTAAATATTCAATAAATAATTTGTGATCGATAAAACTTGAATAAAATTATTCCTGAGTCTTAAAAATAATAATTATTCCAATTTTTAAATTCAAATATAATTTAATTAAGATTAGTAGAAACACTTAGTGTGTGAACCTCCATTTTTCTTTCTCATTGGCATTATACAATCTTGTCTAAAGTGCAATATTATTTTCTAGCAATGGGTTAAGGCACCCATGAGAAAGAATTTAATGTCGCAATTTCGAAAACCGCATATGAGTGTTCACTATGTAATATAATCCCTGTATTCTCAATATCTCATCAAGCAGGTTACACACCCGCGTCATCAACTCATATGATTGATAAATCTTTATTTTAATATCTTAAATAAAATCATAATTACACCATGGACATGGAATTTAATACTATTTCAATCAAAGGGTTGATATATCAACTTTCATTAATATGGAAGGGGAAAATCCTTCCATGACTTATTCATTAATAACACATCATTTGTGATTCACCCATCATACCCAACTTCACCAAGAACTGTTATCATCATGGATTATGATAATACATATAATTGAGAAAGTCATGACATTTATTAATAATAATCTAAAAGTCCAAGGACCATTACACATGCTCACAGAAAAGAATATCCAATGACACATAAACATGCAGAATTCCTACTGGCGGGTATGTTCTCATAATCTCATATCTTGGAGATCACCATGTGTGAACTTCATGAGAATAAGTCTCATCTACTTATGAGTTCTCACACCTAACATCCAACATGCTATGTGTCCTATCATAGAATGTTATTTGAACAAAGGAATAGGTTTAAGAATAACATCATGGCATTTTAAGGTTCACATCATAGTTGGGAACTACTATACCCTTTTAATGTGATAGATAATCTAGTACATTATTACATTAAATTCATGTAGAACTATGAATGATATGTAATAAGATATTTAAATTAACATTCACTTCTTTGAATATACATGTAATATAAGTACAAACAATTGGTTCTAAAACACCAACTCCAATACATAGGAGCCAAAAAAGGCTACTATAACATGAACCAGTGAAGGTTCAAGGATTTTTTCTTCTAGGTTTAAATGGTTCATTTACTATCCACTCAATAAATAAACTATTAAATAAATCTCATGATCATTCCAATTTATTAATTTTATTTCTGTCAATTTCATGGTTATTTATTTATGTGGATGTTTGTTTACACGATCACATAAAAATAATTAAATAACAATCATGCAAGAAAAAAAATTAAAATATAACCATATTATGCATAAAAGTTTTATCTAAGACATGTTTAACCACTTAAGTAAAATATAATTAATATTAAAAAGGTTGTAATAAGATAAAATGGGTAATTTATGCTTAAAGATAAAAATACCTCAAAATAAAATATTAAGTCGGCATAGCCTTACATTATCCAATTTATAAAGGAACCAATAGATCATAGTGTATTATCCAGCCCTCATTGGGAAACTACCATCTAATATGGATTTCTAAATAAGGTTTTGGTCTAACTTAACCAATTTTACATCAAGAGGAGTAACCTTCATTGGAATTGGTATAAATTTGGAGGCAAGTGTTGAGGAAATATGAATATAGGATTTTAGGATTGGGGAGTCCAATCATAAGATCAAGGAGGTGTGAGTTAATGTAGTTGGAAAAGACCTACCTACCTAAATACATTTGAGTAATTGAATAGACCCTCACTTGGGTTATAAGAAGGGGCATATGGGTCCTTTCCACTAGAATATCCATGAAACACGATATTCTAAAACTATTTGTGATGTCCATTGGGTTTCGAAAAAATAGTGGAAGAATAATAAATAAAATAAATAAAATTTAGGACATCATATCTTTTGGTAATTAGGACAAAAATAAAACCTAATTTTAATTAATGTTGATTATGGAAAGTGAAATCTTTGTAACATTATGATCATTTGGATAAATACCATGTCCTTAGCAACAAATATTTCTAAGGGTTGTATAAGTGTTTATACACTAAAATACAATAATAAAATTTATAATGTGTACTGGAATCCATTATACTTGTTTATCTACCTCACAGTGCAAGCGAAGGAAAGAAGGATGCCTACAGGAGGTACATGGGGATGCTTCAATTTTTTGTTGCATCGGAATATCATTTATGTATGGAGAAATGATAATGAAACATAAGGACACAAATTACTATATCATTATATCTCATATCATATCTATTAATAGTTATAAAGAGAGGATTTAGATTAATTAGGATGTCACTATACTATATTAGTGTAAACCGAAAGAGGGTGCTTAATTATTGATCTTGAATTCAATATACTGATGTATATTGATCAGTTAGTGAAGCTTGAGCTTCCATATGGATAAATAATTATACACTAATATCATATTATCATATTTACCTTCTAGTTTATTCTTATTCATTAAGTTATGAGATAAAAAATATGGATGAATAACTCAATAATATTTTTGAATAAGCTTTACTAGGAAGATAAGGGTTGTGGGGAACTTGGTTCCATAACACTTTTGGTGAACAACAAGAAAGGAAAGTTTTAAAATTCCATGACTATTTTATAGTAAATGGTGTCTTTGAAATTTCTTCCAATGAGACAAAATATTTAGAGGTATCACGGTAAATAAGAGGCCATTTTCTACTCATGATAATTGAATAGTCAATTTCAATAATTACAATTTAAAAAAGAAAGTGATTATGTCCACTTAAAATATTTTAATCATGGATTATAATGTTTCTATTTTACATCTTGGGTATTTAATACATTTTTATTTAATATAATAACCTAATAAGTAAGGGGTATTCTCCCAGCCGTTCAGAAAGAGTGATTCCTATGTCAGTAGTGAGAAGCACATATAAACATTATAAAAAGTAAGGTGTATTCTCCCAAGTTCTGGGAAAGGATGATTCCTATGACATCCATGAGAATCACATAACTTCAAGAAGTAAAGTTGAATTCCCACATAGGTTGAAAAGGGTGATTCCTACATTAGTAGTGATAATTTCACAACTTTTTATTTCTAAGAGGATTGATTCAAGCTAAATTATTATTTTTCATTAAGTATTACCTATACATTCTTTTTATACTTCTTTTAGAAACAACAAGACATTATTTCTTTTGAAATTAATGTTGTTATAGCATTCAACATTTAATTAAGCCTTCATTAATAATTTAATAATAAATATACAACATCGGAAATAAATAATCAATATCATTATAATATTCATACCAAGTTTTGGCAAGATAGTTCTTAGTCAAGTGAAACTATAAGTCATCATGTATATATCTAGTATAATGTTTAGACCCTTTAGAGCTAAAAAGTCTTGGGTATATGACATACTTATGTTTTAAAATGATAATCCTTTAGATATAAAGGAAATCCAAAAAGTTTGTATAGTTAGTTCAAGCTCAGTGTCTTGAACTATTCCAAGGTGAATCTAGAGGCAAATTAATATAATTTTCATTAAATTCATTTTAGAAAATTTTAGGAATGAGAAATTAAAGTAATGAATACAATTTGTAAATGATATAGGATCCACTAAGTGAGTTTTTCAAAGAATATCTTAACCAAGTATTCATTGATCACTAAATGTAGAGTGAATGTTTTTTTCCTAAACTCATATCACCTTATTCACATCATAGAGGTGGTTATAGTACATGATAAATAGATAAAGAGTCACATATATATATTTTAGTCTTTCATGATTCCTTTATAGATATGTTTTGAAAATAGAAGTGTAACAACTAGCCATATGAAGAATATATAGACTAATGGATATCATATAAGTTATGATATGAAGAAATTTTATTATGTCATAGTCTCAGGTGTTTTGATGGGACTCATTTTTAAAGCCATTTAGAGATTCAAATGTACATTATTAAAAACTCAAAGTGAATCTTAGTTAATTAACCTATTTCTACTAAGGATATTAAAAAACCTAGGATAGAAATGGTATTAAATCACACCAAATAAATTTTTAAGTGGGTAACACATATATTTTGAGATAGTAGGATAAAGAAAGACTTCATTATAATCTTGGATTTAGATACACAAGTTGTCATAAGAACATTAAAATCCTCAAGTGTTAGTGGGAGGAATTATTCTAGAGAGATATAATTTGCAGGAAAGTTAAAACCATAGTGATGGTTTCATATTCACTGTGATTTTTGATATATTAGTCAATAATAATAATAAATCCTACTGGGAGTAGTAAGTTGTAGATAGTTATGATTGATGAGTTATTATGAATTCAAATATTGATTCCATGTACCAAAATTCATTATGTATTTTGGTGGTTTATGTAAGGTATTCAACAAAAATAATACATGGATGGTACAAATGAGGCACCGATAAGGATTGACTGGCTATACCAAACCATCATGATTAAATAAATTTGAATTCTACTCATCATAGATATTATGATCATTATATTAGTCATCAGATGTCAAAGATACCTCTCTTGGAGGTTACTTTATGGTACATGTTTATATTACATGACCAAAAAGGTTGGAGATATAAAATAAATCCAACATGGAATTTAAGTTTCAAGGATCCATTTATGGGTCAAAACAAGAATAATGACCATAGAATATTCATTTAAATTGAGATGTTACTAGGTGTATACAATAGGTTAGTGGGGGTGCTATAGTTTTCCAAGATAGATATATTTAACAACATATGTAAAATAGGTTATTATTATTATGATTATATAAGGCCAAATAATTTCTCCAAAGATAACTTAAGTACCATCCCAAGTTTTAGGGAACAATATATAATAGTATAGATCAAGTGGTTACTTAATCCAAGTCATAGTGCACAATTGATATGGTATTAAAAAATAAAATATAGAATAATACACCTAAATTGTTCCAGTTTCATATGGTATTTTTGTGATTTATGGGCCACATATGCCTAAGAATACCTTGAAAATCTATCTCACTTGCCATGGTATGTGCAAAAGTTTAATATTACTTATGTATAAAGCATGGAATGAAAATATCAAAAAATACCAGTAGAACTGCATAAGTTGGAAATCAGAACTATCTGATAGTGTTTGAGAAAGAAAAACCAGATAATTTCCCTATAATTGGTTAAATGAAAATATTAGTTTTTAGGGGATATAAAACCAATTTCCTTTTTAGATAATCTGATCTAGTATCATAGTAAGGCTTAGGTAATATGAAAGAGTTAAGAATATTACATTAATTAGTTTTCATATCCACATTAGATCGAGTATATTGCAGCTTTTGATGTAGATTAAGAAGAAAGGTTATCAACATTTTGTTATAGATTTTGGATTTATACCTAGATTGCAAAGTTGAATCATATCATGATAAACTTATATCTATGTAATTATCCAAGATTATATGGATGACAGAGAATAAAAGTATATAATTAGTTATATAATCTCTTGAGGTATTTTCTTAGAGAGACGAGGTTATAGTAAGCAGATCGACCATATGTAGCATGGTGGGCTCAACTGCTATAACCATATCTTAGCAGAAGCATGTTTTTCATATGAGGCTAACCAATTTAGTTATATACTATTAAACTTAGTTCCCTAGAACAAAATAATATTCATATTATATTACTAGAATATTCCCAGTGTTTAATATTGATTAATATCTCATCACATCATGATAGTTCTTTTGTGTGACATTGTATCTGATAATGTCTTAAGGGTAACTATCACATTGAAAGGTGATAAAATTTGCGTGCTATGATGAGAACCTAGAAGTGTCATAATAATATTCTTAAATATATATTATATATCTAGATAATGTTATTGGATAATACATAAGGGATACATTACATTATGGGTGGATACTCATAGAACTTTGAGAAACTTTGTCACGGTGTATGCACTTGGTAATATCTATACCGGGAGGTTATGAGAACATGAACTACTAGTAGAAAATACACATATATATGTGTCATTGGATATTCCTATCTACGAGCATGTTTAATGGTCCTTATACTTTAATATTATTATTAATGTATATTACGAGTCATGTAATTTGATGTATTAACCAAAATGGTGATGAAATATGTTCACAAGAAGTAGGGTACATCGGGTGCACCATAAGTTATATGTATCAATGAATAAAATGAGAAAGGATTTACACATTATGTTCTTTAATATAATATGATATTTTAGCCCCTTTGATGAAAATAGATCTTCCTTATCAAGTCCTTGACCATAACATTATGCTAGAAAGTTCATTTTTAGAAATTTAAAGAAAGAGACATTGAACACATAAGTTGTTGACAAGAGTATAAAACCTACTTGATTATAGATATTGAGATAAATATATTATATTACACAATGTACATTCTTAGGAGTTTATATGTTATTGTGAAATTAACTTATTTCTCTATGGGAGCCTTAGCTTGTTTCTAAATGATAACCTTATAATTTAGGTGGTGTAGCCTAACGACACTGAGAAAGGGACCTAGAGGGTCACACACTAAGTATATTTGAAACATCGATTAAATTATATATGAATTCAAACATTGGATAATAATTATCCTCATATGTGGTCTAATAATTATTCATGTTAGTTTGATCACAAATATTCAGCCACTAGTTATTCAAGAGAATATGTGTGTGTGTGTGTGTGTGTGAGTGAGAGGGGGATATAGAGAGCTGAATATTTAATAAATATTTATTCACTGGGTATTTATTTATTTAATTACATGAATATATAATATTTATTTATTTTGATTTATTTTTAAGGTAACAAATATTTATTTATTTGGTTACATGAATATTTAACAAACATTTATTCACTAGTTTTGTGAATATATTATTTATTTATTTATTAGTGAATAATGTAATGATATTTATTTAATTAAATTAATAGTCATTATTCAAGGTTCGATAAATATTTAGGAGGATTGGTGGACCAAGTTTAATGGTCCAACAAGAAATGTCACATTAAATATTATTTGAATAAATATTAATTTATTTATTAAAGGAAAAAATATTTATTTTATCCACAATTTTAGTGCATGTCAATTAAATAATAATAATTCTATTTTTATTTAGACATGAGGTTCACTAGGGATTAAGAAAATAATAAGGGCCCTATACAATTATTAATTTTTAACTTTAGTTTTATTTAAACCTGGTTATGAAATTTTCTGAAACCCTAGACACATTCTAATCATTGTGCACAATGAGTTTTAGAGAGGATTATCTTAAGACCTTGAGAAATCCTCTCCAGAATGCTCGGAATAACATAGAAAAATTATCCTCTACCACCAAAGCGATTCCTTCTCACCTTGAAGGATTATAATGTGATCAATAGTGAATTACCTCAAGCATTAGAACCATCTTTTCTAGCACCTGGTGGATTCTTAATTAACGATCAGAGGTTCATAAAACATGTGTGGATCACAACAAGAGTGAATCCACCCTCAATTCCTTTGATTCAATAATGATACACCAAGAAGGGTTATACTGATTCGATAATGAAGAACAGATTACAAGTAAGTTCATTATTTTCTCTTATAAATTAATTATTAATAATATGTGAAAAATCCCCTCTTTGAAAGTTTCAATGAACATTCATCTATTTATTCAGGCCATTCTTCAAGAATCTGATGAAAATCCTACCGGTCATGGGCCTGAACCACTTATGCTGCATCTGCCATAACCTTTACATATATCATAGTGGGGCTTTGGAATCAATCATCTACTATAATGTAGTTGAAAAAATCATGATTTAAATAAATTTTAAGTTACAAAATAAAGTTATATAATACAACAGACCATCGTTAAAGAAGACTCATGTGACTAAAATAATTCCTCACAAATATGTTTTATAATATAAAATGATAATGCACTATTTATGTATTTTCAAATCTTTTAGGACAATGCATCAAAGAGATTCATAGCATATTACGCATCATAAAAAAATAATTTTTATATTTATAAAATTCAATTCAATTTATTAATTATTTATAAATTATTATTTTTTGGCATTATGAAATGATTGTATAAGTATGTGTCTCCACTATAGGAAACAATGTAGCTAAAAATGGTTTTTCTATGATTTATGGTGGTTTTAACCACTATTACATCATTTTAAAATGGTTTATATAAAACACTATGAATTGAGGCATTAATGTTTATTTCACGACACTTTTAATTATTTCTTGATAGTTTTTTAAGACTATCAGTTTTTGGCAATGATTTAACTTTATTGGAAGTGGTTGTAAAAACCACTACTATATATAGAATCAATTCATGGTAGCATTTATGTTAAATATTTAGTGACATTTTCCATGTGTTTGGTAATAGTAATTAAACCACTTCAAATAAATTTAGTGACGGTTTAGAAAACATCCACTCAATATAGTTATATATATTGGCATGTATTATAGTTACCAATGGTTTTTAACCACCACTAATTTATTAGAGGTCATTAAAAACATTATGCGATAATTAACGATAGTTAAAAACACCACTAATAATTAGACAATAGTAAAAAATGTGTCACAAATTTACCTCATTCTATTCCATTCCACGTGGTAGAAAAAAAGACAAAACCAATACAAACAAAATATATTTAGTCAGTACAATATAGTAAAAATTTATTTTAACCATAAAAATACATGATTCCAAAATAAATAACATCAATAAATAATATTATAAGTTAAAAAATGTGAAAAATCAAGGTTTTCATTAGTACTTTAGGTCATGAAATGTAAAAAACATATCATATGCTCTACTACAACACATACCCTTCACTTTATCATGTTGGAGATTGTTAGTTGTTAAATTTTTACTTATTTTTTTCCTCTAGTATCATCTTTTAAAATAATTAGATGCACATTAGTAATGAAAATATTTGAAAAATAATAAATGATGTTTGGTTAATTTATAAATAGAGATGGATGATGTTGTAATATCACCACAATTAATATTAATCTAGGAAAATGATACTTGAAGTCAAACCCAACTTAAAATCAAGAAAAAATATTTATTTTAGATAGTAATAGAAGATTACCAATGTAACCAATATTTTCACTTTAATATTTATACCAATTAATAAAGAATAATAGAATATTACATAGGTATCACATACCATGGTGTTTACAAGTAGTTTTCATTAAGTATTGTCTGAACACTTCTCTTCGTGTTATCTGTTTGTGTATGCATAGAAAATTAGGTTGTTCTTCTAATCAAAATGTAATGAAAAAAAATGAAAAATACAAGTGTGAATTTATAAAATTTACCAATCATGAATGCATATCATTGTGACTATTGCTTTAGGAATATTGTTCATCATCCTCTATAGAAGTAATTCCTATGGATTAAAGAATACCAACATAACTCAAAATAGTAAAAAAGTAATTATGCATGGTATATGATGAATTGTACCTTATATAGTTGGGGTAGAATGGCTATCAAGTACCATTTGTGTACTTTGTGTAATAATATTAGGTTTATTATCTTGTTCTGTCAAAATTCTAATAGAAAAAAAGAAAGAAAACAAGTAATTCAATTAAACTAGAATTTTAATTACAAATAATTACATTTATATGTAGTTAATTAAACTAAAAAAACAAACCCCACAATTAATATTATAATAAATTCAATATGAAAATCATATTCCATTTATATAAAAACAACATACAATTTTTATAATTAATTACATTTATATTCATGCAATTAAAGCTTAAAAAGGACTTTATATATCTTACAATCATTTTCTTCCTGGTTAGTCATATTGTTATCAACTCCCATCATTAACATCACTTCCTCTTCTGCTTCTTCACTCTCCCTTTCAAGATTTACATTGTCAATATCATTAGAGAGAAACAATTCAATGTGTTTTTGTTAATGGGGTTCACTATCACAAATTATTTAATCTTCATTTCCCATATCAAACACTTCCATCAATTTCATGGAGACAACAACACTCTACCTATAATCAATTATATCATTGGCATAATATACCATTTTTGTTTGGGTAACAAAAATATATGGATTGTGTTCTTCATGTTCACTGGTATCAACAAATAAAAATAGGTTGAAAGAAGTAAATTATAATGAATCTTTCCTTATCCATATGCTAATACCGACTTAGTTTCATTTGAATAACACAACCGTAAATTTTCCATGATAATTTTACTTGATAATATAAACCAACTTTATATAGAAAAACTGGTTTTCAACTGAAAATGAACCATTATTCAGTGTTTTCAAATCTTCTTCATGATTGATAGTATGAAACTTGAAACCATAGATATTGTACACATTGAATCTTTTAAAATGTTTTAGAGGAACTCATGCTAAATAATTCAAAAACTTTTAATAGTTCAACTTGATTATAAAATTTTTTTATCTATACAAATTGATATAAAATGTTTTTAAATATACTAAATAATTATCAACATATTCAAAATATGTATTAGAATAAAAGATTACATGGTGTATAAACTATTAAATAATTTCTTTTTAACCACTTTTATTATCTCAATCTCATTTAAATTTTGACTCCCAATGTGTGTTTTAATTTAAAAACTTAGATATTTGATATATGGATCAAAAATATTAGCATTGAGTAGAAAATATCTATGTGATTTTCTTAATTTTATATCTATAAATGAAAATGAGGAGACTTTTATAAATTCTTAACCTAAATTTGGAAAGATTAATGATTTATTGTTGGTATGAGAATGTATTATATTATTATTAGTATATCCCACTTGATTGAATCTTATATATATCAAATCAAAATACCCCGAATAGAAGGTTAGGCACTCTTTGACTAGGTAACCTTCAGTAATATAACCTTTCAGTTGTAATTTTTTTTCTCTTATAAGACCTTAAATGAATTAGATAACTAATAAAGAAGAATAATAAATTAATATAAAAATATTATAGGTATTGAATTGGATAATTAAAATTCATCAATAAGAATTTTGCCACAAAAAATTGCACTTTTCTCCATAGAAGGGTGTTTTTCCTTAAACCAAGGGCATCACCTATCATAAGAAACTGTCCTGAAGCCTCCCCAAAGGGTGCGCGCAACTCCAGGGTTTTACAAAACAAGTACATGCTTAGTGTACAAAGGACTTACATGTAAAAGGCTCCATTGAGAGGACTTGGTTTTGTGGGAACCTAGAGAGGCTGAGATTTCATGTAGGATTAGACCATTGTGTGCAAACTTTAATGTCGCATGAACCACTTATGCATAAAATGTACTGATGAATTGTTACCCTCCATGCCACCCTATTAACAGAAAAGGCATGAGGGTCATGAAACATGTTTTGTGTGACTTAGGTATAGTTGTGTGCCAATGGCCACCCATTTTAGCTAAAAATAGAACCTACCACCAACTTTAGGGGAGGGTTCCTAAAGCCGAAGTGCTGACTCTCAATCATGCAACCCAGACTTATGCATCAATTGTGAAAACCCAAATTTCATGGAACAATGAAGGTAGTGAACTTGTGAAACTAACCTCACATGGTTCCTAGCTTAGCCTGGCTCATGTTTGAGACATCCTCGCACAACTTCCCTTAAAGTCTAAATGGGTGCATGCAATATGACTTGCCTTCATGCAACCCTAGGCTCCGTGTAACTCCAACAGTTGCTTGCACCCATGCACCTTGTATCCATGGTGCATAACTATGTTGAAACCCAAATTTTACACAACTTTATTTGTGTTCAAAACAACATATTTTCATGAAACAACTTTTAGGTCCTTGACCCAACACCTCCTATGCTTCAAGATCATCCTAGGCCATTACCTTACCTTTTGGTTCTAAGCATAGATACCCTAATGATTTTTTCTCCTAATAATTGGAACCCTAACATCGTGATTTATGATTGATACTCATACATGATAGTTTTTACACCATGCCTTTCCCAGAGGTACATGAGCAATTGGTGCGTAATCCCTAAAGGTGGAATCATCAAGGAAAACTACTGAAATTTCCTCATAAAGAATCCTTTCACTAGATATTACTCTCCCACTTCGAAATGGTATCCCTGGGTGTAGGTCATGCCACATTTAAGTTATAGGATGTAAAAATACCTAGCCCCATGTCCTATTCATATGATGTTAAACTGTACAACAACATTCTCAACACATGATGTTAAACAGTAGTCTTACCTCATGTTATGAGCACAAGATGATCTATGTATGATCATCATGGGATTCCACTCCTCCCCTTTCATGGGGTGTCACCCTTCAACCATTACACCTATATAGATTTCATTCATAATCCCCATACCATACCTTGTTGGTTCTCTTTTCGCAACACGATCTTCCATACCACATGCTTTTAAACTGAATGGACCAATTTTGTCACACGAACTCAAACTGTGGCATAAAACTATGTGGGTTTTGATCCTTGTTTCTTAAAATGGTACATAAAACAACTCCATGAGGTTCAATCATGACATAAAAACTTATCTAGGGTGCCTCCCTGAGGTTCAATCCCAATTCCCCAACACTATAATAAATCCTAAGTGTGAAATATCCCATGTTGGGTACAAACTTAAAAACCCGCCTATCTCTATAAGATGTTAAACCTATGACCCAACTGTCCCCACAAGACATTAAACATGCGACCCACCTATCCCCAAAAGACGTTAAAACCATGACACACCTATCCACATAAGACATTAAACCTATGACCATTCTATACCCTCTAGACGTTAAGAATGTGACCTACCTATCTATACAAGATATTAAAACTATGACCCACCTATCCCTACAAGATGTTAAACCTCTAACCCACCTATCCTCACAAGATGTTAAACCTGTGACCCACCTTTCCCCACAAGACATTAAAATTAACCCACCTATCCCCACAATATGTTAAACCTATGACCCACCTGTCCCCATAAGATGTTAAAACTATGACCTACCTATCTCCACAAGATGTTAAACCTATTAATTTTTTCCCTCAAGACATTAAACCTATGAACTGATCCAGAATCTCTACCCCATATAATAAACATGGTATTACTAAGGTAAAAATCCTCAGAAGAATTATGCCCCCAATTTCAACTACATTGTGGTTGACACAGTATGCCTTAGGTTCCATTCCTAATATTCCTCATATGAGATGCCTCCAACTTCAAAAGGAGAAAACTTTACAGGTGACCAAAAAACCCAACATCTATAAATTCCTAGACATGTTCAATGTTACCATATACTCTGACTTAAGTTTGCTTCCCTATCGAGACAGAAGCAGCATAATTAACCAATATCCACCTCGAGATAGCACTGGGAATGAGTTTCATGAATATGACTTTAATCTAAGAGGGAGGCCTGAACCAGGAGATAAGCTCCAAGGAGGAATCCATAGAGGGAGAAGCCGACATCCCATCACCCTGTTTTGATCAAGGAGCTGACATCACTGATTAAATTGACAGAATACTTCTACCTTTGTAAAGTGGGAATGTGGTGAAAAAAAACCACCATGTTACTGCTAGATAGAGAGAAGGTGCGTAGCCTTGACTGAAAGCATCAGAATAAAAAAATGGTGAACCCGATGTGAAATTATTCTCCTTCAACTATAGGGACTAGTAACGCTGGGAAACTGTCATATTTTCATGTCACCAAATCCATATATTCAATTCTAGGTACCACTAGACAAGTGATGGGACCAAAAATAAAATATCATGTGACTTTGGACAGATAACATTGGACATCCTTGGTATGTGACATTATCAACATGGATCCCTTCTCTACTTTAGAAAAAATGGGCAATGTTGGGGAATTGGGAA
Organism: Viscum album; assembly: GCA_963277665.1. Classification (NCBI taxonomy): domain Eukaryota; kingdom Viridiplantae; phylum Streptophyta; class Magnoliopsida; order Santalales; family Viscaceae; genus Viscum; species Viscum album. The sequence goes on from OY728154.1 coordinate 91,940,984, forward strand.
TCAATTTCACTGTATCTGCACTGATGGATGAGTCTATATTACTTATATGAATTAATATACAGGATATTGATGATCTAATTCCAACAGGTATGGGGGAAGGAGGAATACTAGTGTGGAAATCCTGCACGATTACATCCCACTGTGACAACCACTGTGTCTTTAGCTACTAGGTGGCCACGCCCCATATCACTCTTTGAGATCATCCAAAGGAGGGTGATCATCACCCTTATTAATCAATATGAATAATAATGGGTCATTAACACCAAGTATATGTCTCAACAAGATCTTGAAGCATCATCACCTCATTGAAATTGTCACCCCAAGGGCCACACAGGGGGAAACCACCCCCATTGCAATGACAAACCGCTTTGGGAGACTCTCCTTAGAGAATTATGATATCCCACTCCCCTATGTCGAGGAGGTAAGATATTTTAAAGATGTAACAATCATGGATAGTACTTGTGAGTTTCCCAAGGGGGATCCTACCAGGACATGCCAGTGACAACACTGATCGGTTCCACAAGTTGACGAGTAGGATGACCCATCCCCGCTCCACTGACCCCAGTCCAAATCACTCGACGCTGATGCTAGGGGTAGGATCAAATCATTTCCCAATAGGAGAAATTTTCTATAGATCTAGTGGCCCTTGACACTTCCATCATATCCTATTAAATTCCCACAACAAGTGAATAGGGATTCGTCTTTGCCTGCCTGGGATCGAGACCCTAACCACCTCTCAGAAAGTCCGGGTTGACTCTCTCAATCACTGGAACCACTGATAACCATTACAAGACATACCATGATAAGGAATACCAATGTGGAGGTCCTCTATGCACCAAAACCAACCAGCATGGAGGTCCTCCCCATGACAAAAACATGACCTGCTATGAAGAACCATCCTAGGGAAATAGGCTAAACACCTTCTGTGGTGGCCATGCTTGCGGTGTAGGTTGCAACAAACATGGGGGAACCCAAGAAAATCTCAAAAGTCTACACTTGGAGAAGTCCCATTCCATCAGAGGCAAGACCTTGGGAAGCATTTCATCACCTTCTATCTCTTAGACTTCTAAGTGACATATGACGCAATGAAGGAACCTTTACCCTTGATTCCAAATTTGGGGGGTAGAATCCCCTCAGTTGAGGCTTAAAATATTGAAAGATGAGGTCCAAAAGATCCCCAAATACATACCTAGGTACCTACATGTGGAGGAAATTATATCCTCATTCAAAGGAATCCTAGTGAAACCATCTCCATTGCCATCATTTTCCCTCCTCTCAACCTCTACACTATGAGTTGGAGAGATGTTAGGGTCCAGATTGATATTCTTAGATGATGGTGATTATGTCACTGAGAATCAACTGGATTTTTCCTCCATATTTCATAAGGAGGTGGTAAAACCACCATCATATATGGATATGATCTTGAAGGTGGACATACCTTTGAGAGACATTCTGATATGCAGTGGGTGTTTGACCCGCATGATGCCCCCTCTCCCAGTAAATTAGCAGCAAAGAAGGTCTACATCAGTGTCACCGATAGTTTCTTAGTCTTTACTAATTATAGATTAGGTTGAACAAGGGTGGTATAATCCCCTTTGTAATGAAGAAGATTACTTTTGGAGACTCTTGACTATCGGCCAACTACTAGTTGCATTTTGGTCACCTATAACTCTAGATTTTGTCATCTCGGAGTCCCTCACCAAGGACCAGGTAGTGTGCTTCCCCTAGAGTATCTAGGAAATGCTATTACACCTCCAAGATCTCTTTCTAACTTATCCAGGAATCCATGACCATCTTAGTTCCATCCAACACTAGTGTGAAAGGGTGGACATAGTAACACTCTTAGTAGATCAGCGCCTAAAAGCATACAGGTACTGCCATAATTTCTAGTAGACTTGAATCAGGAGCCTCTATGTACTTCAACAAGATGTGGAAGAGGCATACCAACACATACATATCATAGGCTAGGGGTAGTATGCCACTCTTGACTTTAGCCTTATTTCATGGAAATAGTAGGACCATCAGTCAAGCCTTCCAGATGATGAATAAAGTTCCCCAAACACTACCACAATGAATTTGATCAACATTGAGCCTTTTGGGAACCCAAGAAACAAAAACATTGAAAAAGAAAATGATGGGAAGAACCCACCCCAAGCGGCAGCTCAACACTAGGTAGACCCCTGACGAGTCCCCGTACTTGTCAGCAAAGACAATTGATGTGCCTTGGGAGCCCCCCTAATGATTTATTGTCGTGTGCTTATCAATATATTGACAAAGTCAAAGGACATGTTGAGCCCATCAGTCCATCCAAGTTTGCACCAAAAACCAATTTAGACCCTAGAATAACCACCCTACTTTAGGAGCTTAAGGACTATAAATGTATCACTATTGATCTTATTACCGAGCAGCTCCCAGACATTGATAATTCTAGAAGGGAACCCATATCTCTTCTAGTGGGGCACCTAGTACTCCTCATCCAAGCTCATCGATTTGAACATGGTGGACCCATGCACTCGGTTAGTCCAGAAGTTAGGGGCTACAAAAAACAACTGATATATGAGTCACCCACCTCTTTTGAGTAATGTGATAATCCAACTTGGGATAAAGGTTAGGATTATACTTGAGTTAATGATCCTGTAAACACATCGTTGACCAAAAAACATCACCAAGTTGATGTGATAGATGATCTCACCACCCATCTCGAGGATATAGAAATGCGACATGTGACAATTCCACCAAAGGAAAGTTGTACCCAGCATAGGTGGACCATGTTTGAGTTCCCATAGAATTCATTAATCCCAGATTCACCCTGTTCAATTGGATGGGTGATCCACTACAGCATCTGGCCCACTTCACCTCAAGGTGAGGTCCAATGTTGGGGACTCCAGAACAGAAGGAAGCATTCAAGCTCTGATGCTTTGTCCAGAGCCTGGAAGGACCTATGTTCATCTTGTATAGTCAACTTCCCATAGGGTTTGTTGCCAATTAGGAGGACCTCCATGGAAAATTCATCTACCAATTCGGCTCTACCTCATGAAAGACCAATATCTTCAACCTCATTAAAATCAAATAGTGGCCTGATGAGTGATTCGTTTACTTCGTCACCCAATGTAAGGGACTCACGTATTTTCTTGACATGCTGATTTCCCATGAACAACTGATTACTATGTGCATGGTGAATGTCATACATGATATGGTCCCTACCCTCATCTCTATGAACTAAATTAGGGGATTTTAGGAGTTATTTGAAAATGATCATTATTTGAAAGAATCCTTATAGTGGACCAAACAATGGTTTCAACCATTCCCCCTTCCAACACCCGTATAAAGACCTATGAAAGAAGAGATAGTTGTAGCTATACACATAGAGGTCCCTGAATCGGTCCACTTACTAGAACCTATACCAGAAAACCTCAACAACTTCTCTAGGTTCAACCCCTCCAGGCACAAACTCACCAAGAAGAACCACCTCATCGAGAGAATGTGGCCCTAAAACCCCATCAGGGATATAATCCAAAGGTGTATTTTATATAAATAAAGAACAAGACTTACTCCTTAAAGGATGCACATGTACTATGGTATTTTTTCTGTGCCCTAGAAAATGAAATCTTAAAGTTTCTAGAATGATGGAGGCCCTAGGAGGCCGAACTCACTGGACACACCAATCACTTCCCATATCAATAAATCATTGGACACATAATCAAATAATGTTTTTTCTTTAAATATTGGATCTAATACCAAGTAGATAATGGATTAGTTAAATTGGGAAAGGTCCTCACATAGGTGGAACATGTCTATGCTGACTTCGATGGTGAAAAAAAGGGATTTGGTGAGTTGAAATAGGCCCCCAACCATGGAACACAGAAGTAAAATGACTATTTAGTGTGTAAGATAGATTCTCACACACATGGTATCATCAGTTCCCACTCGAGCAAGCTAGAACCTCCTGTGGTTACTACACCCCCTTCAACCACTACCTCCACATATGTGCCATAACTACCCAAGTCTCATAAGAATAGATGTCAATGAAGTAGGAGAAATCAAAGTCCCCCAACAGTTCCAAAACCAATCTGTACCCTTAGTGACTTTATGCCTCTCAAGTTGGGAGATGTTCCTAGAGTACATCCATCTTTGGAGTATTCTAATGATCAAGAGAAGGAGTACACCTTCGTGAATACTGTTGAACTGTTATACCACTATCTAATGCTCAATAATGAGGAATTATAGGAAAAACCCTTAGGAAAATTTGGCCTACATTGATTAAGGAGAGTTAGGGGACATGAAATATGGTGGAATACCAAGGCTTTTTGATCACATTTTCGAGCACATCAAATTAGTTGTTTAGTTTTTACTATAATTTCTTTAGTATAGCAGGAACCTTAGGTCATATCTTGATGGATACTTAAAACATTAATTTAAAAAGAAAGTTTTGATTAAGAAAAATGGAATTGGGTTTTGGAAAGCTTTTGGTTTGGTGATTTAAGAATCCAGAAGAAAATAGAAATCGATAAAACAAAGTAGAAATTAACAAAATTAATTAAGTGTGATCAACCCAGGGAAATCTCATGATTCTCACCCTTAATTGATTAAAGAGATATGGTTATGATCTTTTAATACCTAATTTTCAACACCTATAACCAGAATGTTACTGATTTTATACTAGGATACCTCCTAGGGTTCATTCGGAAACACACAATGAATCACCAGATACCACCGATGATTGGGTGATTTGTGTTTGGATTCATAACCAAAACTCACCAAGTCAACACATTAAGAACTCGATGAAATATCAATGTTTGTATTTTATTTAAATGTGTTACCATGTCATGAAATTACATGTCCATTTTAGTGTTTATGTGAGTTCAATTGACCAATATGAACCACACAAACACCACAATTGAATAGGGGAAGAGGAAGTGGTGAACAATGTGTGAAATATAACATGAATGAGTACCCCCAAACATGATCATGTGAGTCGAGTATGAGATATAAATATATAAATAAATAAAATAATAATATAATATGAATAAAAACAACATAAAAACCTGACATTAAAAGGATCGTTCAATTATTACAAAAAAACCTCGAATTTACAATATGTTCCTCCTCGGGTGATCACGAGGAGTTTAAAACTCCATGGGACGATAGAAATACAATGATTATGAAGTATAACTTACCATAGCCTTAATAACTTCTAGTATTGATTATAGAAATCATTTGGAACTCCAAAATGGCAGCACCTATCCTCCTGGTCGAACTCCCAAATGGGATGCCCAAGGATTCATTTATAAGAAAATTGAAAGGTGGTTTTGAGCCCCCAGATTTTGAGAAACCACTTAAACCATGGTTTTATACCTCTATAAAGCCTTATCTCACTTTGGAGAAAACTAAAAAGTTATATCCACACCTATTTAATATATCCACCAAATATTTGGAACCATTTGGACAACTGCATCTCGAGATATCAACAGAATATAGAGCACCACTTTTGACTTTGTGTAGATTCGATTCCCTCGACAAATCAGTTCAGATGGGCCTCTTATTGGATGAAATGGGATTTGGTTCCTTAAAAATAATTGTATAAAACTAAGTTTTGAATCCTACCACAAAATCTCATCCCATTTTGATTCACATATTTCATGAAAAATTCAAAACAATGGACATGTGTTCATGGGCTCCCATGCAATTTGACCCATTTTTCTTCCACTTCACCCCGGACCCTCCAAATTACGTCCACCTAAAATGAAATTATAAAAACAAGTGAAATTAAACTTTTAAAAAGTTATTAAAACAAAATAATTAATTCAAACATGGAATGAAATTTTTTATAATAATTTTAATTTACAATAAAACATCAGATTAATTCAGTGGTGTAAAGAGTGAAAATGAATAGTGAATAGCGATGCGATCACACCCCCACACCTATACATTTGAACTCCTGGGAAAATAAATATTAAAAAAATTATTCATGTACATATTCCTAGCTTCATGAATATTTAACATTAAATTAAAATTTGATTCATGGAAGAAATATGATCAAAGAAAAAAACACACCAAGGAGTTATTCTACACGATCATGGAAAAAAGGTGTCTCATAAATTATATCAGAATGAAATTAAAAGAGATTCATGATACCAATATGAGAAAGGAATTAAAAATTCAATCATGCCATTGAATCTCCACATGTGTGTGTGAAAACCATTCCATGCTATTCTTTCCACTTTCTATCTAGTAAATATATGTTATTTTAACATTTTTCTTCTTAAATGATTTTGTCCACTGAACCTACCCTACATCCTTTATAATCAAATTTCAAGACCCAATCACTTAAGAATTCCTGAAAGTCAAACCTTAATATCCCAACCTTGATATCCCAATATTTTTCATATTTCATCACTACCCTCATTTATTACTATTTTTTTCAAAAGTTGAACCTGGGACAAATCTTACACTCATCACTCAACCCTTATTTGATATTCTCATGACACTAATTATAATAGTTATAAGAAGATCAAAGGTTGAGGAAGAGTGGTTTTTTGAATTTCCAAAGACACAACCCATATTTTGTTGTTGTTTTTTTAATATTTTTTTTGATTTTAGTTATAATTTTTTAGGGAGTACAACAGTTAGATAATAGGTACACACACATAAGTCAATCCAGTATAGTAATAAAATAGATCGAATAAGGAATGAACATGTGAAAAAATCATTTTAGAAAGATGATAAATATTAACCTAACTTATATTTACCTTCTATTAAGTAAAAAATATTCACACTTCATGGTTTGGTGAAAAAGTGTGTGGAGATATTAAGTAATACAATTTTACCATAAACTAATCACACAAGGGGTATAAATCATATCAAAGGTATCATAGAGATACAACCATTTATATCATTGAAAAACAACCAATTTACTCAAAATCACTCCCCAATGTTAAATTCATTCCAAAACACACATTTCATCATTGATTTTTTTAAATGTTAAAACAACATGAAATAGGGAAATTCCTCATGCATTTTCAATAATTTCCATGATAAATCCGGTATCAATTTCCATGATAAAGTGGGAATCAAAAATTAAAATTCTAACACAAAAGTGATGGGGGGTGAAAATAGGGGGGATACGTGAAAATAAAACCCAACAAGACAAAAATAGAAAAATAATAAATATGATGAAAATTACTAACTAACATTGGAATATAACCATCCCCCAAACCTAGAGAATGAAGTGTCCTCACTATAATAAAAGAGAATGTGGGAAGAAAGGATAAAACCTGGTGGGCTTTATTGGTATGTTACTTCTTAAAGGTGCTACTCCATTAGATGCTTTGTAAAATCCCCATAAAAGTGTTTAAGTATCTTCCCATTAAAGGTAATAATTTGGCTACTCTACTCATGAAAAAACTGTATTGCACCAAAAGGGTAAACATTAGTAACAATATAAGGACCAAGCCATCAGGAATGAAGATTACCTGGACAGAGCTTTAGCCTAGAATTTTACATAAGAATCTTTTCATCTATATGAAACTTCTGCTAATTAATCATCCCATCATGGATAAACTTTGTCTTCTCTTTATATATTTGGGAGTTTTCATATGCATCACGACAAATTTATTCCAACTCCTAAATATACAACTTATTATGCTCACCTGCATATGAGAGATTCACATTACATTGTTTAACATCCTAATATGCATGGTTATCTACCTATACTAGGAGGTAAAAATCCTTTCCAAACAAAATCCTATATAGTGACATTCTGATTGGGGTTTTAAAAGCTGTATGGTACACCCAAAGTGTATCATCCAAGCACGAAATCAAATATTTCCTATGGGGTTGTACCATTTTTCCAAGATTCTCTTAACTCCCCAATTTGATATTTCTTATTATCTGTTAGTTTGGGGGTGATATGTAGTTGAGACTTTATGAACAAACCTATACTTATGAATAAAATTTTTCATGTTGCAATTTCAAAAATGTGAACCCTGATCACTAATGACGAATCTCGACAAACCAAACCTGCTAAAAATCCATGACCCCACAAAATCAACAACCACACAAGAGTTATTGGTCCTAGTAGCCTTTTATTACACCCATTTAGAGACATAGTCTATAACCAATAAGATGTACACAAAGCTAAATGAATTTGGAAAAGTACCCATGAAGTCAATACCCCATGCATATAAGATCTCAAAAAATAACATGGGATGTTAGGGAATTTAATTCATCTCAGAGATATTCCCTATGAATTGAAATTGAGTAAATGACTTAAAAAACCGATGGGAATCTATATACAATGTTGGACAATAAATTCCCAAGTTAAAGACTCTCTAAGCTGTATATTGAGAGACAAAGTGGACCCCACAAGCCAAAGTGTGGTAAAAGCTCAAAATAGAGGTGGGCTAATGGTCAGGGACACATCAACGAATGACTAGGTCACTAAAAATTCTCCACAAATATGGGTCATACCAAATGTACCATTGAGAATCATTCTTAAGTCTCTGGGATTGTGAAGTGATAAAATCAGTGGGGACCCTAGATGTTGCTATAAAATTCACAATGTCTACATACCAAGGGGTAAGGTCAAAAACATCACAAAGGTTCTCATGAGGGAAGAATTCTACAATGGGGAGGGATGAGTCAACATGGTGGTCTAGTGGTGGGGAAATCCTACTAATGTGTTCAGATAACACATTTTCACTCCTATCTTATCTCTAATATCAAGGTCAAACTTATAGAGGAGGATCATTGACCAAATGAGTTAGGGCTTATCTTTATGTTTCTTTTGGAGAAAAAGAAGTGCAACATGATTAGAAAAGACAATGATTTTTGACCTAATAAGATATGAATGAAAATTTTCCAAGTCAAACACAATAGAAAGGATTTATTTTTTAGTGGTTGTATAGTTCAATTGGGAAGGGTCAAGGGTACGTGAGGCATACACAATGACATGAGGAGCCTTCTCAACCCTTTGTGATAAAACTGCCCCAAATACAAAGTTATAGGCATCACACATAAGTTAAAAGGGGAGATTCCACCTTGGTAGTTGGATGATGGGAGGCGATGTCAGACTCATTTTTAGTGAATTGAATGAATCCTCAAAATTTTTATCAAATACAAATTCAAAATCCCTTTGCAACAAACGAGATAGGGGTAGTGCGATCTTACTGAAGTCTATAATGAATCGGCGGTAAAAACCAGCATGACCCAAGAAAGATCGCACTTCATGAACACATTTTGGATATGGAAGTGATGAAATTAATTAAAATTTTGATTTATCCACTTGAATTCCCTATTTTTAAATAATATTCCCAAGAACTACCCCCTACTCAACCATGAAATGGCATTTCTCATAATTTAATACAAGATATTTTTCAATACAGCGGTGGAGGATAGAACCAAGGTGTGACAAAAAGTCATAAAAGGAAGTTTCATAAACTGTGAAATCATCTATAAATACTTTCATACAATTCTCAAGGTACTCATAAAAAATAATAAACATACATTGTTAAAAAGTACCAGGAGAATTACATAGACCAAAAGGCATATTTCTGTTTGAAAATGTACTAAATGGAAAGTTAAATGTTATCTTTTATTGATCCTAAAGGGATATATGGATTTGAAAATAACCTAAATATCGATAAAGGAAACAATAATGGGACTTACCATCCAATATTTCTTACATTTGGTCAATGAAAAGTAGAGGAAATTGGTTATTTTTCATGGCTTGATTTAGTCGATGGTAGTCAATACAGACTTTCCAACTATTTTTCACATGTGTAGGAACCAATTCATTCCTTTCATTTGACACAACCATTATTCCAGTTTTTTTAGGCAAACTTTTCACTGGTTTAACCCATTTACTATCATATATAGGATAAATGATCCCAACAACAAGTAATTTACTAACTTCTAATTTTACCACTTCAAGGAGAGTGGGATTAAACCAGTATTGAGCTTGCCTTATGGGATTAGCCTCATCATCTAAAAGTATATGGTGTATAAAAATAGATGGAATATTCTTGGGAAGATCAACCAATTTCCTTCCAATTACCTTTTTACACTCTATAAAATGGTCAAGAAGTTTTGATTCCTATTATGAAGAGAGTTTATTGGAAATAATGACGAGAAATTGGTCAATGCCCTCGAGATGGACATATTTTAAATTATATGGAAATGTTTTTAATTATAACACTAGTGTTTTTTGGATTGAGGTATGGTATTTAGGGGGAGTAAGTTCTATGAAACTATCTATATGCTCACATTTATTCTCTAAGGAAAGATAATCAATGGAAATGAGATTTTCAAAATCATCAAAAGTCATGGGTACCTCAAAATAAACACACTCATCAATTAAAGCACAAAATTTACAGTTTTTTGAACCCACACAACACTCAAAACATGAATCAAAACTCAAATAATTCAATGGTGAAGAAGAGGAAAATGAATCAAATTATGGGTCGAGGTGATAATTGTGTGTGTGTATCATTTAAGAGCACTTCCATTGAATAGATTGGAAGAGTGGAGTGATCTTAAATAGGGTGTTTCATAGCTTCAAGGATATTAAAACTTACCTTTTCTCCACCGAACTCCATGGGCAATGTACCATTGTGAAATTTGATGATCGTCCTTACTATTTTAAGGAATGGCCTCCCAAGTATGAGAGGATAATGTACTTGGGTTCGAGTATCTTCCATCTCAAGCATGTAGAAATCGATGGGGAAGATGATATTATTCACTCTTACTAGGATATCCTCGATCACTCCTGATGGGTGTATTGTGGTCCTATTAGAAAGTTTCATGAAAATGCCTGTCGGTTGAAGCTCTCCAACCTACAAAAAAATATACATGGAGTGAGGCATTACATGTAACAGCCCAAGACTTTATGAAAAATATTCTTTTTAATTTCACTAATGTCTTGTGTTGTACGCTACACCAAAAGGTGCTTGCACAACACGCATCCTTGACTTGCCTTGCATTACACGCAATCGCGACCTTCCTCGATAGCATGTGTAGTACGCAATAACGAGTTTCACTAAACAACAATATGCTATTAAAATATTATTAAAACTAGCCGTTATGAATAGTAATAACCACTTTTTGAAATTTTGTAAATTTTATTTTTCAAAATGGAATTCATTTTTGGATTCATAATATCGAAATTAGCTTAGGGTGAAATTTTGGTACTTTTCGGAAACTTTCATTTTCTGATGAATAGTGAAAATTACTAAATTTTAATTAAAAACAACTTTTTTAATCAAAATAATTAATAGTGATAAATTATTAATTTGAGTGGTTTTAAAGTATATTTAGAATATATTTTTACAATTCAATACAGTGTTGGTCATTGGATGTAATTTCACATTTACACTAGACATAAACAAGTGTTAATCTTTTGATAGTTATTATCTCTTAAAAACACGCTATTTGTTGTGACAGTGGAAATTAATTATAAAATTAATTAATGCAACTTATATGTTGGGAATTTTTTAAAATAGAAATCATTTTTGAATTCGGAATATCAATTATAGCTTAGGGTGAAATTTTGGCATTTTTCTGAAAAACTTCAATTTTTGATGAATAGTGAAACTACTAAGTGGTAGTTAAAAAAATTAATTTTTTCATAAATCTTAATTTTACCACTTCTGTGAATGGAATTTCAAAAATCCGAGAGACACGGTTGATGTCAGTAAGTAAAATGTGGTTCAATGAGATGAAAATAATTTTTGGTGAATAGTAACTTTTTACTTTTATTTACCACGGTTAAAAGTAAATAGGGTAATTAAGGGTAAAAATGATATTAATATTACCCTAACACATGTCCTAATCCTATTGGACAAGTTTATCTCGACCAAAAATAACCTTAAGTGTAAAATATTATCATTTAGGCCCACTTGGATTAGATTAGGACATTTATTATTATTTAATTCAAAGAAGAGTTAAAAGAGTTAAAATCAAAGTTTATTTACTAAAACATTTTTAATATAGGGTTATACATAATATAATTTCGACTATAAATATTCATTAGAAAGATAAAAATATTTCCTACATAATGGTATTTTATTTGTAATTTTTATACTTTAAATAATTTAATTTATTTTTGACACAACGATGATGCAGTAATTACCTTTTTAAGAAAATATTAACATAATTGATGTTATAAATGCCCAAATAAATGTAATTTGAGACTTTTTATGACATAAACTAATTTTCTAGGTTAATATGACATGTTATTGTTGATTTAAGTAACTTGGTTTGAACTTATCATTCTGTTAGAAATTTCATAAAAATCATGTACCAAATAGTGTCAAAATTGACATAAATTAGTTTTTAAAAAAAATATTATATTATTAATTGTTATTTAATTCCTAAAAATCTAATGTTCGGCAAAATGACTTATATAAGGATAGATATATTAATAATAAACAACTTGGGGTTCGTTTGGCTTCATATAGTAAGTTTATTAACCATATAGTGTAAGAAAACAAAAAGACACGGTAAAAGTTAAATTATTTAACTTAGAGTTAAATCTAATTGATAAGGTTAAAATAATAACCTAAACTTGTCTAAATCCTATTGGATGAGAGTATTTAGACCCATCCCCACTTTAGCTTCTAAATAATACCATTTGGAACCATTATAAACCGAATTTGACCTTAATATAAAATAATATTTTGAGATTTTCCTAAGATGCCCCTCTCCTCCCTTATAAAAGGGCACCTCCTCCCTCTCCTCCTCACACCAATTTGAGCATTCAAGCTCGGACAAACCCTGCCAAAATCTCTTCTCCACTTCCCTAGTATCATCCTAGAGGTCCTGGTCTTCTTCAAAGACCATCCTTAGTTCTTTAAGTGGAGGTTAAGTGAAGGCGAGTCAAAAAGAGGTAATATCCATTACCGATCTTTTTCAATTTCTTTCTTCTTCAACTTCTTCTTCTTTAGTTGTTTCATGATAAAGTAATAACATAAGTATTTATTATATACTGATATGTTATTATAAATATGAAACAACTCTAATTAACCTTCTATCCATCCTACGGAAAAAGGAAATCACCGCGCGTGCGTACTTACGGAATACCGTCTCCACGCCGTGGTGTAATCTATTTTCCGCCACCACATTAATTGGATGAGTATAATGGTGTAATGAGTAACTATATATGATTATTATAAAGTTATATTGATACTTAAATAGTACCCATACACTTCAACACAATTCCACAACCATGGGAACGATATCATCGCTCGTGCGTACGTACGGACTACCGTCTCCACGACGCGATGAGATTCATTCTCAATGATTAACCATTCATGAATGATTATAAGGTATATATAATAAGTACTAATGAAATATATGACATAATAATGATACTGGATTTATTTATATTTATATGTATTTCATCTACTTAATTCCATTCAATTCAATAAGGAAACGAAAACAACGTTCATGCGTACGTACGGACTACCGTCTCCATGAACGGTGTATTTCTTTCCATTTAATGATTTATTATATATATGTATATTCTGAATATATATATATATAAATCATGTTTTATATTCTGGAATTAAGTAATCATTATCTAAGTAATCATATGAATAATTACAAGTCAAAACACGGACAACAAATGAAACAATTTTACCCAAAACGCTCTTTAACATGGAATTTACAAAAGAACGGGTAATATAAAGTCATAAGTGAACCATATATGATATAATAACAATGAATATGATTCTGTAATAAGTCAATGAAATTATTTAAATCATTATACAGGAGGTTTGGACACTTATGAAGCAAATCGGACCTAAGGTAAGGGATAAATTCTCAATCTCATTTTTATTTGAGATTACTTATACGTAAGTATTTACTGGGGTTACGTTTATCATCCATGACCATGTTTTCTAAAAATGTTTTTATAAAATGTTTACCATTCTTCCATGAATTTTTAAATTCATTTTTACCCTTTATTGACTTTTTACCACATTGTATGAATGGAATCTTTCCTTTGGTTACCATATAAGGTACTTTTTGACTTTTCCGAAAAAAGTACGAGGAGAATGTTATTTTTAACTTATACGGTGTGAAAGGATTTTTACGATTTCATAACACCTCATTTTCAAGAAGATTCCTCTACAATATTGGATGATTATTTTCAACAAAGCCCTTATCTTTTAAAATTGCATGGAATTTTGTGAAAAGAAAATGATTTTAAAGAAGAAAGGATATTTTCCTCAAGAATTCATTTCAAGTGTTTTTCTCAAAACTATTTTCTATCTAAGATGACATTATTTGATATGTATGTTTCAAGTAAAATGTCTCTATGATTTAAATGGTTTCAATTTTCTTATGATGAAATGATATCAATTGTTTATGGATTATGATGGCATGATGTTTAAGAATCCCATTTTATTACATGGGTTATGAAATGATGTATGATTTATGATTTTGTGGCACACATAAGAATGGTTTCATTAAGAGATGGGTGGGACCTATATCTCCCTCCAATGCATTGGGTAAAGATTTTATATCTCATGAGATAGACATGGCTGGAATGGTAGGTTATACCGGTTAAGTGAAACAGGACTGAAACGAGGGTGACTCGGTTCAGAAAGGGACTTTGTCCACTAAGATAGTCTTGGAAATGAGTCTTGACTAACAAGAAATGATTCTATATGATTATGTGTGTATGCCACAAAGTTTAATGTTTTAAGTTATGATTATTGTGATTACATTTCACTGCCATGAGTTATCCCAGGTTATGAAATTATGATCTCTTTTACAGGTTAAGATTTCCAAAAGTTATGTGCTTATGTATATGATGTGATTGATATTTCTTTTGTTTAACCTTACTGAGCATTTGAGCTCACCCTTTTATGTTTTATTTTCCCCAGGATATAAAGAAAGGTTTTAGGTATAAAAAAAGAAGATCTTTATGGGAGATGTTGAAGATCTTTCACCAGGATTAGAAGATTGTATTCCGAGTTTCCAAAGACACTAAACTATTACGATCCTTGTGTGTGTGTTTTTGTTATGTACTAAGTATTCCACAAATGTAATGTAATGTCCATGTACGTTAAGCTTCAGGTCTCTACAGTTGGTATCAGAGGAAAGGTTTAGTCAACCTTTGGAAACTAGGATGCGAAAACGTTAGTGAGATCCCTAGAGATATTTTTAAGGTATGTCTAGGGATGTCCCTAAGGTTAAGTATACGTATAGGTTATAGTACTATAATTACGCTAACGATCATAGAATTAAACATAAGATGTTAGATATTGAAGGTACTCCCCCTTTATTATGTTGTTTTCCCTAGCATGATTTTTGCCTCTCACACTATTCTTTTTGGGTTTTAGACGATAGCTGGAACCCAAAGGAACCGTGTTGATCAATGCAATGGACAATGCAATGATTGTACTCCTGAACAAACTAATGTTATGGGAGATGGAGTGAAAAATCTTATTGCTATACTTACACAAGCTATGAATCATTCTGGACTTCCAAATGAGAAGAGAAGGGAACAATATTCTATTGAGTCCTTCATGAGGCAACGTCCACCTTCTTTCAGTGGGTCTTCTGATCCACTTGTTGCTGAACAATGGATCAGTACCACTGAAAAGATATTTTTAGTTCTTCAATGTTCTGAACATGATAAATTCATCTTAGCAGTGTATCATTTGGAAGGTGATGCTGATCAATGGTGGAATCTTATTAAGAATACAAGGCAAAGGGATGAAATTGAGTCCATGGAATGGGATGAGTTCAAGAACTTATTTTTCAATAAGTACTTTCCTCGTATTCTTCGAACAAAGATGGAGAAGGAGTTTCTTGAACTAAAGCAAAAGGATGATGAATTTGTTGGTATATACGAAGTGAATTTTACAAGACTTGAAAGGTATGCATATGGCATTATCATCCAACCTGAAAGTAAAGTTGATCGATTTTTCAGTGGCTTAAAACCAAGTCTTCGAAGTGCATTATCTATAAGAGACTTCAGTAGCTATGAAGAAATTGTGCGTTGTGCTATCAAGGTAGAAATGGAAGTTGGTGTTACATATCCATCTCATGGTTTTGACAAGAAACGAAAGATGGAGTTCAAGGAGAAATCTCAGAATAATGGTGAAAAGAAGATGAATGTTTCCTTATGCACAAAGTGTGGAAAGAATCATGGTGGAGATTGTCTTAAAGGGACTAGAAAATGTTTTAAGTGTGGAAAAGAAGGTCATCGAGAAGCTGAGTGTCGAGGTAATGGAAAAAGGGTTTCTAATGATGTGAATAAAGCAAACACTGCAGAGAACGCACCACCAACACTTCAATGCTTCAAGTGCAAGGAAATGGGACATTATGCTAATAAATTACCTAATCCAAGGGTTAGTGATGATCAACATGAGCAACCACTGAAGGAAAAGGACAAAGGGAAGTCACATGCGATCACTATTGGCGATGTTGAATATGACAACGATGTGGTGGAATGATTAAGTGTTTATGTAATGGGATTCCAAAATAGTGTGGTATCATAAAGTATTGGAATATTTATGTGTTGGTCTAATGTGGTATTAAAAGTGATTGAGATATTTTTGGAAATAAGATGATATGCGAATAATGAAGGGAAAACGAAAAAACGAAATGTTTAACAGTATTCATGAGCTCATGATTGATATAAAGACTAAGTGATATCATGGTTTGAGTATATAGAATTTTGAGGATTTTGGTATGTGAAAGGTGTTAAATTTTAACTGCATTCATGTTTTCACTAAGGTTCAATGGGTATTCAAGAGAATACATGATTATGGCCTTTGAATGTTTGGAATGTGACCAACAAGACATATCTTATGATATATGGGGATCAACGACAATATTAAATCTCTGGTAATCGTTTTCACTATATTATGAGAGTGGACTGCAGTATTATGGATAAGCCTAAAGATTAGAATGGATTATGTTGGACATAAGTTAGTATTGTTTAAGGATAGAAGATTTTTGATATTATTGATGGGATGTTATAGTAATGTAGTTTTAGAAAAAGGACAACCTGCAGGACGGGCGACATCCCATCACGTCGGACAAGGCTGTGGGAATCGAACCCACAACCGAAGTGCGACTGGCCTTTATCGCCTACCACTGGCCTACAGGAAGTCCCTGTTTAGTAAAAACTAGTTTTATTATATTAAGTAGTATGATATATGAAGTATAAGTCCATTTTAGGAACCATATATGATTAATCTCACTATAGATCGACTTATGTATATAACTTTTGCTAACCTTTTGTTTGGGACAGATGGAATGACCCGTCATCCTATCACATGATCTGCTAACACTTAACGAATAACAAATTCAACTTCATTTATTTAAGAGATGAAGTGGAAATTGTTCAAGGCACGAACAACAGTGAGATTGTACCAAAATAAAGTAAGTATTTATTCTAATTCAAATTCTTCAACTTTAGGGAAATGATCTTGAAAACCAAAAATGTTGTCTTAGTGCTCTTATATCTGATGAATCAGATGGTACCTTAGATCGTCACAAATTTATGGCTTTGTGATTGCTAGCTTTTCCATAGCCATGTTCTCTACCACTCTCCATCAGAACATGATGGTTAGATTTTTCTTCCATATCCATATTTTCACCTATGTGGAAACCCAGTGATTAGTTTATTTGGGTAACCATTACGTTTCATACTTTCGTTTTTAAAGATTGGTTTTGGTATTCCTTTTTACGATGTGGGTTTCTATTAAAGAAACTTTCTAATAGTAAACCATTTATAACCCCGACGAATTTTGAGGGCGAAATTCATTTTAAGGGGGGTAGAATGTAACAACCCAAGATTTTATGAAAAATATTCTTTTTAATTTCACTAATGTCTTGTGTTGTACGCTACACCAAAACAAGCTTGCACAACACACATCCTTGACTTGCCTTTCATTACACGCAATCGCGACCTTCCTCGATAGCGTGTGTAGTACGCAATAACGAGTTTCACTAAACAACAATATGCTATTAAAATATTATTAAAAGTAGCCGTTATGAATAGTAATAACCACTTTTTGAAATTTTGTAAATTTTATTTTTCAAAATGGAATTCATTTTTGGATTCGTAATATCGAAATTATCTTAGGGTGAAATTTTGGTACTTTTCGGATAACTTTCATTTTCTGATGAATAGTGAAAATTACTAAATTTTAATTAAAAACAATTTTTTTAATCAAAATAATTAATAGTGATAAATTATTAATTTGAGTGGTTTTAAAGTATATTTAGAATATATTTTTACAATTCAATACAATGTTGGTCATTGGATGTAATTTCACATTTACACCAGACATAAACAAGTGTTAATCTTTTGATAGTTATTATCTCTTAAAAACACGCTATTTGTTGTGGCAGCGGAAATTAATTATAAAATTAATTAATGCAACTTATATGTTGGAAATTTTGTAAAATAGAAATCATTTTTGAATTCGGAATATCAATTATAGCTTAGGGTGAAATTTTGGCATTTTTCTGAAAAACTTCAATTTTTGATGAATAGTGAAACTACTAAGTGGTAGTTAAAAAAATTAATTTTTTCATAAATCTTAATTTTACCACTTCTGTGAATGAAATTTCAAAAATCTGAGAGACACGGTTGATGTCAGTAAGTAAAATGTGGTTCAATGAGATGAAAATAATTTTTGGTGAACAATAACTTTTTACTTTTATTTACCACGGTTAAAAGTAAATAGGGTAATTAAGGGTAAAAATGATATTAATATTACCGTAACACATGTCATAATCCTATTGGAAAAGTTTATCTCGACCAAAAACAACCTTAAGTGTAAAATATTATCATTTAGGCCCACTTGGATTAGATTAGGACATTTATTATTATTTAATTCAAAGAAGAGTTAAAAGAGTTAAAATCAAAGTTTATTTACTAAAATTTTTTTAATATAGGGTTATACATAATATAATTTCGACTATAAATATTCATTAGAAATATAAAAAGATTTCCTACATAATGGTATTTTATTTGTAATTTTTATACTTTAAATAATTTAATTTATTTATGACACAACGATGATGCAGTAATTACCTTTTTAAGAAAATATTAACATAATTGATGTTATAAATGCCCAAATAAATGTAATTTGAGACTTTTTATGACTTAAAATAATTTTATAGGTTAATATGACATATTATTGTTGATTTAAGTAACTTGGTTCGAACTTATCATTCTGTTAGAAATTTCATAAAAATCATGTACCAAATAGTGTCAAAATTGACATAAATTAGTTTTTAAAACAAATATTATATTATTAATTGTTATTTAATTCCTAAAAATCGAAGGTTCGGACAAATGACTTAGATAAGGATAGATATATTAATAATAAACAACTTGGGGTTCTTTTGGCTTCATATAGTATGTTTATTAACCATATAGTGTAAGAAAACAAAAAGACACGGTAAAAGTTAAATTATTTAACTTAGAGTTAAATCTAATTGATAAGGTTAAAATAATAACCTAAACTTGTCTAAATCCTATTGGATGAGAGGATTTCGACCCATCCCCACTTTATCTTCTAAATAAGACCATTTGGAACCATTATAAACCGAATTTGACCTTAATATAAAATAATATTTTGAGATTTTCCTAAGATGCCCCTCTCCTCCCTTATAAAAGGGCACCTCCTCCCTCTCCTCCTCACACCAATTTGAGCATTCAAGCTTGTCCAAACCCTACCAAAATCTCTTCTCAACTTCCCTAGTATCATCATAGAGGTCCTGGTCTTCTTCAAAGACCATCCTTAGTTCTTTAAGTGGAGGTTAAGTGAAGGCGCGTCAAAAAGAGGTAATATCCATTACCGATCTTTTTCAATTTCTTTCTTCTTCAAATTATTCTTCTTTAGTTGTTTCATGATAAAGTAATAACATAAGTATTTCTTATATACTGATATGTTATTATAAATATGAAACAACTCTAATTAACCTTCTATCCATCCTACGGAAAAAGGAAATCGCCGCGCGTGCGTACGTACGGAATACCGTCTCCACGCCGTGGTGTAATCTATTTTCCACCACCACCTTAATTGAATGGGTATAATGGTGTAATTAGTAACTATATATGATTATTATAAAGTGATATTGATACTGAAATAGTATACATACACTTCAACACAATTCCATGACCATGGGAACGATATCATCGCTCGTGCGTACGTACGGACTACCGTCTCCATGACGCGATGAGATTCATTCTCAATGATTAACCATTCATGAATGATTATAAAGTATATATAATAAGTACTAATGAAATATATGACATAATAATGATACTGGATTTATTTATATTTATATGTATGTCATCTACTTAATTCCATTCAATTCAATAAGGAAACGAAAACAGCGTTCATGCGTACGTACGGACTACCGTCTCCATGAACGGTGTATTTCTTTCCATTTACTAATTTATTATATATTTGTATATTCTGAATATATATATATAAATCATGTTTTATATTCTGGAATTAAGTAATCATGATCTAAGTAATCATATGAATAATTACAAGTCAAAACACAGACGACAAATGAAACAATTTTACCCAAAATGCTCTTTAACACGGAATTTACAAAAGAACGGGTAATATAAAGTCATAAGTGAAACATATATGATATAATAACAATGAATATGATTCTGTAATAAGTCAATGACATTATTTAAATCATTATACAGGAGGTTCAGACACTTACGAAGCAAATCAGACCTAAGGTAAGGGATAAATTTTCAATCTCATTTTTATCTGAGATTACTTATACGTAAGTATTTACTGGGGTTCCGTTTATCATCCATGACCATGTTTTCTAAAAATGTTTTTATAAAATTTTTACCATTCTTACATGAATGTTTAAAGTCATTTTTACCCTTTATTGACTTTTTACCACATTGTATGAATGGAATCTTTCCTTTGGTTTCCATATAAGGTACTTTTTGACTTTTCCAACAAAAGTACGAGGAGAATGTTATTTTTAACTTATACGGCGTGAAAGGATTTTTACGATTTCATAACACCTCATTTTCAAGAAGCTTCCTCTACAAGATTGCGTGAATATTTTCAATAAAGCCCTTATCTTTTAAAATTGCATGGAATTTTGTGAAAAGAAAATGATTTTAAAGAAGAAAGGATATTTTCCTCAAGAATTCATTTCAAGTGTTTTTCTCAAAACTATTTTCTATCTAAGATGACATTATTTGATATGTATGTTTCAAGTAAATTGTCTCTATGATTTAAATGGTTTCAATTTTCTTATGATGAAATGATATCAATTGTTTATGGATTATGATGGCATGATGTTTAAGAATCCCATTTTATTACATGGGTTATGCAATGATGTATGATTTATGATTTTGTGGAACACATAAGAATGGTTTCATTAAGAGATGGGTGGGACCTATATCTCCCTCCAATGCATTGGGTAAAGATTTTATATCTCATGAGATAGACATGGCTGGAATGGTAGGTTATACCGGTTCAGTGAAACAGGACTGAAACGAGGGTGACTCAGTTCAGAAAGGGACTTTGTCCACTAAGATAGTCTTGGCAATGAGTCTTGACTAACAAGAAATGATTCTATATTATTATGTGTGTATTCCACAAAGTTTAATGTTTTAAGTTATGATTATTGTGATTACATTTCACTGCCATGAGTTATCCCATGTTATGAAATTATGATCTCTTTTACAGGTTAAGATTTCCAAAAGTTATGTGCTTATGTATATGATGTGATTGATATTTCTTTTGTTTACCCTTACTGAGCATTTGAGATCACCCTTTTTTGTTTTCTTTTCCCCAGGATATAAAGAAAGGTTTTAGGTATCAAAAAAAGAAGATCTTTATGGGAGATGTTGAAGATCTTTCACCAGGATTAGAAGATTATATTCCGAGTTTCCAAAGACACTAAACTATTACGATCCTTGTGTGTGTGTTTTTGTTATGTACTAAGTATTCCGCAAATGTAATGTAATGTCCATGTACGTTAAGCTTCGGGTCTCTACATTACATTAATGGAAGTACCCAAATCTAGAATTGAATAAGAAAATAAGGTCTCCATTATGGTACAAAGTATAGTGAAAGTTCTTATATCCTTTCATTTGGTTGGAATTGATGGTTGGATCAAAGTAGAGACATTTCTTCTAAGGTTTACTCTTTCATCTCCCTTCAGTTGCTATCTATGGGTGAAAACCTCTTTAAGAAATTTGGTGTAATGAGGTATTTTTTTAACTTCATCCAATAAATTAATGTCAAATTGAACCTTTTTTAATGTATTTGTTATTTCTTTATCAATCTCATTATCAAAATGTTTCTTATATTTAGAGAGTCTTTGGGGGAAAGGAAGAGGAATGGATTGTTTAGGGGAATCCTCAATGATAATTTTTTTAGAATTTTTGTTTTGTTTTTCATCATTAGAATCTTTTATGTGTAGGTAAATAGAGTTTTTAAGAGGTGGATATACCTTTTTTTAGAATCGTTAGAAGAAGAAACTTCTATACCACTAAAAAGTGTCATTTCACATACATTACCTTTGTCTTTTAGATTAGTAACAAGTTGGGATGGTAGTTGTCCAGAACCTTGCATCTTTATCTCACCGATGGTGCTTTTTAGTTTTCCCACTTGAGTTAATAGGTATTAGATAACTGATTTTTTGTTCTATTGGCATCAGAGATTTTGGGTTTCCATTTGCTTCACCATATCCTTGAGATTTGGTTCAGACTTGGGAGGAGAAGGAGGATTGTTTTTAGATGTCGAAGCATAAGAAGGTTGAATAGCTTGGCCTTGTTGATACCAGTTTTGCTTGGGGTAGCTTGAGTTTCCTCCTTTCTAGTATCGTGGCTGTGATTTCCACTTGAGGTTTGGATTTGGCCTGAATGGTTCTTTCTTTAAGGGAGGTGATTAATGAAAAGGACACAGAGGGAATATTAACGCACAAGGAGAAGATGAATCTTGAAGTTGCAGGCGCTAGTTAGAAAAATGATTGTTATTAGAAAAAATACCACAATGTAATGGAATAGAATAAGAGCATTAGTTACCTTGTTCTTAAGATAATTTCCTTAGAAGGGTATGCATATCATCAAGTTTATTATCTACCTTTTGTTCTAGTGATGAATGACTTACCTCATGAACTCCTAGGGTCAGTGCAATTACTCATGTACCAAATTGTTATGCATTTTGAGCCATGTTGGCTATTAAGTCATGAGTAGTAGAAGGAGTTTTATCAACTAGGGAACCACCAACTGTAGCATATATCATTCAAAGATTCATAAGGACAAGTCCCTCATAGAAGTATTGAATTAGAAAATTTTCACTAATTTGGTGGTGAGGGAAACTTGAACAAAGTCCTTTTAATCTCTCCTAATATTCATGAAGGGTCTCTCTGTACGATTTCCTAATTCCACAGATTTCTTTTCTAATTGATGCAGTTCGAGATATAGGGAAGAAATTCTATAAAAGGAGTCTTTTGAGGTCATTCTAGCCCCCAATTGTTGTAGGCAGATAGTATAGCCAGTCTTTGTCTATACCATTAAGGGAGAAAGGGAATATCCTAAATTTAACAAGGTCCTCAAACATATTTTTGGGTTTCATGGTGGAGAAAACTATGTGAAACTCATTAAGATGTTTGTTGGGGTCCTCACCGGGAAGACCATATAATTTTGGAAGAAGCTGGATGAGTCCTGATATCATCTCAAAGTTGGATTCTTCCTTAGGATATTGGATTTATGTAGCTTGTTACTTCACATCTAGGGTTTTCAGTTCTTTTAAAGTTCAGTTATTTGTAGTCACAATTTATGGAGTTTTATTTGGTTTATTTTTTTTCATTTGGGACCAATTGAGGTTATAAAAGGGGTTACACAATTTTACTTGATTATCGTACTCTAGATGACCTGATTTGTGAGTGAAATTTCTTTTCAATTTCTGGGTCAAATTCAAACAATTTTTCTTTTTATGATTGGGTCATGAAAATAAGTTGTGATGTTTGTTTTTTTTTATTTTTTTCTTTTTATGATTGAATATGGATAAAATAAAAGAACTTAAGAAGGTTGAAAGGAGAAAAGAAAAGATATTGTTATGCTATATAACTAGAGATAGAGAATATAGAGAGAGAAGAAGAAACACACAAAAACAAACAAAATACAAAAAAATCAAAAGGGATATAGGGGATATTGAAATAAGTAATAATTAAGAAGTAAAATAAAGAAATAAAAGGAAATAAATAAAAAAATGATCTTTGTTCCCCAGTAATGGTTCCAAAATTTTATCTTGTTGTCGAGTGTATCAAAGTAGTTGTTTAGTTTTTACTAGAATTTCTACAGTATAGCAGGAAACCTAGGTCATCTGTCAATAGAGACTTAGATAATTAATTTAAAAATAAAGTTTTGATTAAGAAAAATGGAATTGGGTTTTGGAAAACTTTTAGTTTGGTGATTTAAGAATCCAAAATAAAATGGAAAGTGATAAAACAAATCAGAAATTAACAGAATTAATTAAGCGTGATCAATCCAGGGAAATATCATGATGCTCATCCTTCATAGCTTCAAGAGATATTGTTATGATCTTTTAATACTTGGTTTGTAACACATATAACCATAATTTTACTGATTTTATACTAGGACACATCATAGGGTTTAGTTGGAAACACACAATGATTCACCAGATATCGCCGATGATTGGGTGATTTGTGTTCGACTTGATAACTGAAACTCACCAAGGAAATAGGCGAAGAAATCAATGTGATGTCCAGGTTTGTATGTTATTTAAATTTTTTTCCATGAAATGAAAGTAAATAGACATTATGGTGTTTATTTGAGTTCAATTGACCAATATGAACCACATAAACACCACAATTGAATGGGGGAAGAAGAAGTGGTAAACAGTGTGTGAAAAATCACATGAATGAGTACCCCAAAACATGATCATGTGAGTCGAGTATGACATACCATTACATAAATCAATAAAATAAGAATATAATATGAATAAAAACAACATAAAAACCTGTAATTAAAAGGATCATTCAATTATTACAAAAAAAATCTCGGATTTACAACATGTTCCTCCCCGGGTGATCACGAGGAGTTTAGAACTCCATGGGAGGAGAGAAAAACAATGACAATTAAGTAGAATATCACATGGCCTCCATAAATTCTAGTATTGAGTATAATAATCCTTTGGGACTATAAAATTAAATCATCTTACCTCATATTCAAAATCCCAAATGGGGTGCCCAAGGCATCATTTTATAGAAAAATTGGAAGCTGGTTTTGAGCCCCCAGATTTCGAGAAACCACTTGGTCCATGGTTTTCAACCTACATACATTATTATCTCGATTTGGAGAAAACTAAAAAGTTTTATCCCCACCTCTTGAGTATCTCCACTGAATATTTGGCACCATTTGGAAAACATCATCTTGATATATCGACAGAATACTGAACATAACTTTTGACTTTGTAAAAATTCGATGCTCTGGATAGATCAGTTTGGATGGGCCTCTTAGTGGATGAATTGGGATTTAGTTCCTTAAAAATAGTTGTATCTCACTAAGTTTTTTATCCTACCACAAAATATCATCCCATTTAGATCCATGTATTTTGAATAAAATTCAAAATAGTGGACATGTGTTCATGAGCTCCAATGCAATTTGACCTATTTTTCTTCCACTTCATCCCGAGACCTCCAAATCACATCCACCTACAATGAAATTATATAAACAAGTGAAATTACCCTTTTGAATAGTTATTAACACAAAATAATTAATTCAAACACGGATTTAAATTTTTTATAATTATTTTAATATACAATACAAAATCAGTTTAATTCAGTGGTGTAAAGGGTGAAAATGAATAGTGAATCACGATGTGATCACACCCTTACACCTAAAAATTTTCACTTATGGGAAAAGTCAAATTTAAAAAATTATGTATTTTGATAACTTCATGAATACTTAACATTAAATGAAATTTTATTCATGGAAGCAATGTGATCAAATAAAAAATGACACCAGGGAGTTATTCTCAGTGATTATGGAAAAAAGGTGTCTCATAAATTGTATAAGAATAAAATTCAAAGAGATGAATGATACCGATATGAGTAAGGAATTAAAAATTAAATCATGCCAATAACTCCCCATGTGTGTGTTTAAAAACTATTCCATTATATTCTTTCCACTTTCTATTAAGTAAATATAGGTTATTTTAATATTTTTATACTTAAATGATTTCGTCCACTGAACCTGACCTACATACTTTGTAATCAAATTTCAAGACCCACTCACTTAAGCATTCCCAAAAGTCAAACCTTAATCTCCCAATCGAGATATCCCCATATGTTTCACATTTCATCACTCCCCTCATTTATTACTATTTTTTTTCAAAAATTGAACTTGGGACAAATCTCACACTCATCACTCAACCCTTATTTGATCTCCCCATGACACTAATTATAATAGTTATAACAA
Source organism: Viscum album (assembly GCA_963277665.1). Classification (NCBI taxonomy): domain Eukaryota; kingdom Viridiplantae; phylum Streptophyta; class Magnoliopsida; order Santalales; family Viscaceae; genus Viscum; species Viscum album. The sequence goes on from OY728154.1 coordinate 91,967,454, forward strand.
GATAAAAGGTTGAGGAAGAGTAAATTTTTTGACCTACCAAACACAAAACCCATATTTTCATGTTGTTTTTTTAATATATATTTTTTGATTTTAGTGATAGTTTTTTAGGGAGTACATTAGTCAGATAATAAGTACACACACATAGGTCAATCTGGTATAGTAAAGAAATAGATCAGATAAGGAATGAACTTATAGAAAAATAATTTTATAAAGATGATAAATATTAACTTAAATTATATTTAACTTCTATTAAGTAATAAATATTCACACTGAATGGTTTAGTGAAAAAGTGTATGGGGATATTAAGTGACACAATTTTCCTATAAACTACTTACACAAGGGGTATCAATCATCTCAAAGTTTTCATAGAGATACAACCATTTATATCATTGAGAAAAAACAATTTACTCAAAATCACTACCCAATGTTAAATTCATGGCAAAACATACATTTAGTCATTGAAACAATTTTTTTAAATGTTAAAAAAACATGAAATAGGAAAATTCCTCATGCATTTTCAATAACTTCCATGATTAATTGGACATCATTTTCTTTAATAAAGTGGTCATAAAAAATTAAAATTATGGAACAAAAGTGAGGGGGGAAATAGGGGGGGTAATAAGTGACAATATAATCAAGAAATCCAAAAAGGGGAAAATAATAAAGATTATGAAAATTACTAACTAACCTAGGAATATACCCACCCCCACACCTAGAGCATGCAGTGTCCTCACTGTAATAAAAGAGAATGTGGGAAGAAAGGATAAAACCTGGTGTGATTTACTTGTATGTTACTTATTGAAGGTGAATTTCCTCCACCAGATGCTTTGGAAAATCCTCATAAAAGTGTTTAAGTATTTTCCCATTGATGGTAATACTTCAGACACTCTTCTCATGAAAAACCTATATTGCACCAAAAAGGTAAATATTAGTAACAGTATAAGGACTAATCCATCAGGAATGAAGCTTACCTGGGTAGATATTTAGCCTAGAATTATACATAATAACCTTCTCACCAATATGAGACTTTATATGACAAATCATCCCATCATGGATCGACTTTGTATTCTCTTTAGAGATTTCGTATTTCTCATATGCATCATGCCAAATTTCTTCCAACTCCTGAATCTAAAAATTCTTATGCTCACCTGCATATGATAGATTCATATTACATTGTTTAATATCCCAATATGCATAGTGATCTATCTATACCGGGAGGTGACAAGCCTTTACAAACACAATCCTATATGGTGAAATTCCTATTGGGGTTTTAAAAGCTGTACGATATGCCCAAAGTGCATCATCCAAGAAAAAACTACAATCTTTTTAATAATGTTGTATCGTTTTTACAAGATTCTATGAACTTCCCGATTTGATATTTCTGCTTGTCCGTTAGTTTGGGAGTAATATGTAGTGGATAATTTATGAACAATCCCATACTTATAAAGTAACTTTTTCATGTTGTGATTGAAAAAATGTGAACCCTGAACACTAACGATGATTCTTATCAAACCAAACCTTCTTAAAACTTGGTACCTCACAAAATCAACAACCACTCAAGATTCATCAATCCTGGTATCCTTTTCTTCCACCCATTTAGATACATAGTCCACATCCAATAATATGTACAAAAATCCAAATGAATTTGAAAAAGTACCCATGAAGTCAATGCCCCATGCATCAAAGATCTCACAAAAATAACATGGGTTATTGGGGAATTTCATTCCTCTTGGAGATATTCCATGTGAATTGACATCGAGTACATGACTTATAAAACTGATGGGAATCTATATACAATGTTGGATAATAAATTCACAAGTCAAAGAATTTCTGAGCTATACATTGAGATACAAAGTGGCCCTCACAATCCAAAGTGTGGAAAAATATCAAAATAGAGGTGAACTCATGGTCAGGGACACACCGACGAATGACTCAGTCACTACAAATTCTCCAAAAATATGGGTCATTCCAAATGTACTATCAAGAATCATGATTAAGTCTCTAGGATTATGAAGTGCTGAAATCAGTGAGGACCCTAGATGTTTCTAGAAAATTCACAATGTCTACATACCAAGGGGTAAGGTCAACAACACCACAAAGGTTCTCATGAGGGAATAATTCTCCAATGGGGAGGGATGGGTCAACATGGTGGTCCAGTGGTGGGGAATCCTACTAATGTGGTCCGATACCACATTTTACACTCCTCACTTATCTATAATATCAAGGTCAAAATTCTGGAGGAGGAGCATCCACCGAATGAGGCGGGGCTTAGCTGCATGTTTCTTTAAGAGAAAATTAAGGGCATCATGATTAGAAAAGACAATGATTTTTGACCCAATAACATATGAACCTAATTTTTCCAAGGCAAACACAATATAAAGAAGCTTCTTTTTAGTGGTTGTGTAGTTTACTTATGAAGGTTCAAGGGTACGTGAGGCATACACAATGACATGAGTAGCCTTCTCAACCCTTTGTGATAAAACTTCCCTAACTGCAAAGTTAGAGGCATCACACATAAGTTTGAAGGGGAGATTACACCTTGGTGGTTGGATGATGGGAGGTGATGTCATAATCCTTTTTAGTGAATTGAATGCATCCTTATAATTTTTATCAAATACAAATTCAGAATCCTTTTACAACAATCGAGACAGGGGAAATGTGATCTTACTGAAGTCTTTAATGAATCAATAGTAAAAACTAGCATTACCCAAGAAAGATCAAACCTCACAGACACATTTTGGATATGGAAGTGATGAAAATAATTCAATGTTTTATTTTTCCACTTAAATTACATATTTTGAAATAATATACCCGAGAACTATCCCCCACCCAACCATGAAATGGAATTTCTTGTAATTTAATATAAGACATTTTTCAATACACCGGTGGAGGAGAGAACCTAGGTGTGACAAACAATCATCAAAGGAATTACTATAAACCATGAAATCATCCATAAAGAATTATATACAATTCTCAAGGTACTCAAAAAAAATACTCAACATACATCATTGAAAAGTACCAGGAACATTACATAGACCAAAATTCATCCTTATATATGAAAATATGCTGAATGGATAGGTAAGTGTTGTCTTTTATTGATCCTCAGGGGATATATGAAATTGAAAATAACCCGAATAGATATTAAGGAAACAATAATGGGACTTAATAGACAATATTTCTAACATTTGGTTAATGAAAGGTAGAGGAAAGTGGTCCTTTCACGTGGCTTGATTCAGTCAACCATAGTCAATATAGACTCACCAACTATTTTGCACACGTGTTGGAACCAATTCATTCATTTCATTTGACACAACTGTTATTCTATTTTTTAGGCACAATTTGCACTAGGCTAACCCATTTACTATCAGATATAGGTTAAATGATCCCAATAATAAGTAATTTACTGACTTCCAATTTTACCACTTCAAGGAGAGTGGGATTCAATTAGAGTTGAGCTTTCCTTACAAACTTAGAATCATAATCTAAAAGTATATGGTGCATATAAATAGATGAGATAATCCTAGGAATATCATCCAATGTACATCCAATTTCCCTTTTACACTCTCTCAAAAGGTCGAGTAGTTTTGGTTCCTACTATAGAGAGAGGTTATTAGAAATAATTATGGGTAATTGGTCAATATCCTTGAGATAGGAATATTTTGAATTATATGGGAGTGGTTTCAATTCAAAAACCATTGGTTTTTGTATTAAGGGAGGGGATTTAAGGGGAGTGTGGTCCATGAAATTGTCTATTTTCTCATGTTTATTCTATAAAGAAAGTGAATAACTGGAAATGAGATTTGCAGAATCATCGATGGTCATGGGTACCTCTGAATGAAAACTCTAATCAATTAAAGCACAAAATTTACACTTTTATAAACCCATAAAACACTCAAAACATGAATCAAAACTCAAATCACCCAAGGGTGAAGAAGCAGAAAATGAATCAGAGTATGGTTCAAGTAGAGAATTGTGTGTGTGTGTGTGTATAGTTTGATAGCACTTCCATCTAATAGATAGGAAGAGTGGAGTGATATTCAATAGGGTGTTTCATAGTTTCAAGGATATTAAAACTTACCTTTTCTCCACCAAAATCCATGGACATCATAGATTTTGAACATTAATGATTATCCTAACTATTTTAAGGAATAGACTCCAACTTGTGAGAGGAAAATGTACTTGGGTTCAAGTATCTTCCATCTCAATAATATAGAAATTGGTGGGGGAAGATTAGATTCTTCACTCTTATGAGGACATCCTTGATCACTCTTGATGGGTGCGTTGTGCTTGTAGAGACCCGAAGCCTGACGTACATGGACATTACATTACTTTTGCGGAATACTTAGTACATAACAAAAACACACACACAAGGATCGTAATAGTTTAGTGTCTTTGGAAACTCGGAACGCAATCTTCTAATCATGGTGAAAGATCTTCAATATCTCCCATAAAGATCTTCCCTTTTTTTTCTACCTAAAACCTTTCTTTATATCCTAGGGAAAAGAAAACATAAAAGGGTGAGCTCAAATGCTCAGTAAGGGTAAGCAAAAGAAAAATCAATCACATCATATTCATAAGAACATAACTTTTGGGAATCTTAACCTGCAAAAGAGAGAATAATTTCATATCATGGGATAAATCATAGTGGTGAAATGAAATCCCAATAAGCATAACTTAAAACATGAAACTTTGTGACATACACACATAATCATAGAGAATCATTTCTTGTTAGTCAAGACTCATTGCCAAGACTATCTTAGAGGACAAAGTCCCTTTCTGAACCTAGTCACCCTCATTTCAGTCCTGTTTCACTGAACCGGTATAACCTACCATTCCATCCATGTCTATCTCATGAGATATAAAATCTTTACCCAATGCATTGGAGGGAGATATAGGTCCCACCCATCTTATAATGAATCCTTTCTTATGTGTGCCACATAATCATAAAACATACATCATCGCATAACACATGTAACAAAAATGGGATTCTTGAAACATCATGACATCATAAATAAATTCATATAAGATAAAGGAATTCACAACATGATCAAATAAATGTAATAATAGGGATAAAAATAGAACCCTTTATTATCTTAGATGGAAAATAATTTTGATAAAACACTTGAACTCCATTCTTGAGGAAAATATCCTTTCTTCTTCAAAAACATTTTTCCTTTCATAACATGTCATACAACTTTAAAATAAAAGAAGTTGATTAAAAATAAACTTGAAAACTTGTAAAGGAATCTTCTTGGAATTAATGTTTTAAAAATCCATTCATGCCGTATAAGTTAAAAAAAACATTCTTCGTACTTTTGTCGGAAAAGTCAAAAAGTACCTCGTATGAAAAACGACAAAAGATTCCTTCATATCTTTTACTAAAAACTCACCAAAAGGTAAAATAGGATTTAAACCATTGTAGGTGGATGTAAATAACATTGCATATTGAGGAAACATGGATGTGGATGATAAAATACACCCCATTAAATTTCAATGTATAAACAATCTCGGATAAAAATGAGATTGTGATATTTCCCCTTACCTTAGGTCCGACTTGCTTTGTAAGTGTCCGAACCTTCTGTATAATGATTTAAATCATGTTATTGACTTATTACAGAATCATATTCATTGTTATTATATCATATATGGTCCACTTATGACTTTATATTACCCGTTCTTTTGTAAATTCATGTTAAAGTAGCGTTTTGGGTAAAATCGTCTCATTTATCGTTTGTGTTTTTAACTTGTAATTATTCATATGATTACTTAGATCATGATTACTTAATTCCAGAATATAAAACATGATATATATATATATATTCAGAATATACATATATAATAAATCAGTAAATGGAATGAAATACACCGTTCATGGAGACGGTAGTCCGTACGTACGCATGAACGCTGTTTTCGTTTCCTTATTGAATTGAATGAAATTAAGTAGATGACATACATATAAATAATTCCAGTATCATTATTTGGTCATATATTTCATTATTACTTATTATATATACTTTATAATCATTCATGAATGGTTAATCATTGAGAATGAATCTCATCGCGTCGTGGAGACGGTAGTCCGTACGTACGCACGAGCGATGATATCATTTCCATAATTATTGAATTGAATTAGAGTGGATGATACAATATATCATAATAAATATCACTTTATAATAGTCATATATGGTCATTATTTACATCATTATACTGATCCAAGTAAGGTGGTGGTGGAAAATAGATTTCACCACGGCGTGGAGACGGTATTCCGTACGTACGCACGCGCGGTGATTTCGTTTTCCGTAGGATGGATAGAAGGTGAATTAGGGTTGTTTCATATTTATAATAACATATCAGTATGTAAGTAATACCAATGTTATTACTTTATCATGAAACAACTAAAGAAGAAGAAGTTGAAGAAGAAAGAAATTGAAAAGATCGGTAATGGATATTACCTCTTCTTTGGAACACTTCTTTGAATCCTCCACTTAGGGAACTAAGATTTGTCTTTGAAGAAGACCAGGACCTCTAGGATTATTCTAGGGAAGTGGATAAGGGATTTTGGCAGGGGTTGGCCGAGCTTGAGTGCTCATTTTGGTGTGAGGAGGAGGGGGAGGAGGTGCCCTTTTATAAGGGAGGAGAGGGGCACCTTAGGAATATCTCAAAATATTATTTTATATTAAAGTCAAAATCGGTTTATAATGGTTCCAAAGGGTCTTATTTTGAAGCTAAAGTGGGGATGGGTCGAAATACTATCAACCAATAGGATTTATACAAGTTTAGGGTATTACTTTAAACTTATCAATTAGATTTAACTCTAAGTTAAATAATTTAACTTTTATCTTGTCTTTTTGTTTTCTTTCACTATATGGTTAATACACTTACTATAACATGCCAAAAGAACCCCAAATTGTTTATTATTAATATATATATCCTTATCTAAGTCATTTGGCCGAACCTTAGATTTTTAGGAATAAAATAACAATTAATAATATAATATTTTCTTTAAAAATTATTTTGTGTCAATTTTGACACTATTTGATATATGATTTTTGTGAAAGTCATAACAGAATTATATGTTCGAAAAAAGTTGATTAAATCAACACTAATATATAATAGTAACCTAGAAAATTAGTGGAATTCATAAAAAGTCTCAAATTACATTTATGTTGGTGTTTATAACATCAATTATGTCAATATTTCATTAATAAGATAATTACTGCATCATCATTGTATCATAAATAAATTAAATTATTTAATGTCTAAAAATTATAAATAAAATACTATTATGTAGGAAATATTTTTATCTTTCTAATGAATATTTATAGTCGAATTTAGCTTATGTATAACCCCATATTAAAAATGATGTACTTATTAAACTTTGATTTTAACTATTTTAACCCTTCTTTAAATAAATTAATAATAAATGTCCTAATCTAATCCAAGTGGGCCTAAATGATAATATTTTACACTTAAGGTTGTTTTTGGTCGAGATAAACTTGTCCAATAGAATTAGGACATGTGTTAGGGTAATATTAATATCATTCTTACCCTTAATTACCCTATTTACTTTTAACCGTGGTAAATAAAAGTAAAAAGTTACTATTCACCAAAAATTATTTTCATCTCATTGAACCACATTTTACTTACTGACATCAACCGTGTCTCTCGGATTTTTGAAATTCCATTCACAGAAGCGGTAAAATTATGTTTTATGAAAAATTCAGTTTTTTAACTACCACTTAGTAGTTTCATTATTCATAAAAAATTGATGTTTTTCAGAACAATGCCAAAATTTCATCCTAAGCTATATTTCATATTCCGAATTCAAAAATGAAGTCTATTTTACCAAATTCATAACATAGAAGTTGCATTAATTTTATAATTAAATCCCACTGTTAAAACAAATAGCGTGTTTTTAAGAAACAATATCTATCAAAAGATTGACACTTGATTATGTCTGGTTTAAATGTGAAATTACAACCAATGACCATCATTGTATTAAATTGTAAAAATATATTCTAAATATACTTTAAAACCACTCAAATTAATAATTTATCACTATTAATTATTTCGATTAAAAAAGTTGTTTTTAATTATAATTTAGTAATTTTCACTATTCATCAGAATATGAAAGTTATCCGAAAAGTACCAAAATTTCACCTTAGGCTAAATTCGATACTCCGAATCCAAAAATGAAGTCCATTTTGAAAAATAAGATTTAAAGAATTTCAAAAAGTGGTTATTACTATTCATAACGGTTAGTTTTAATAATATTTTAATAGCATATCGTTGTTTAGTGAAACTCGGTATTGCGTACTACACACGCTATTGAGGAAGGTCGTGATTGCGTGTAATGCAAGACAAGTCAAGGATGTGTGTTGTGCAAGCTCCTTTTGGTGTAGCGTACAACACAAGACATTAAAAAGAATATTTTTCATAAAATCTTGGGCTGTTACATTCTACCCCCCTTAAAATGAATTTCGCCCTCGAAATTCGTCGGGGTTATAAATGGTTTACTATTCGAAAATTTCTTTAATAGAAACCCAAATCGTAAAAAGGAATACCAAAACTTGGCTTTAAAAAACTAAAGTATGAAATTTAACGATTACCCAAATAAACTAATCACCGGGTTTCCACATAGGTGAAAATATGGATATGGAAGAGAAATCTAACCATCATGTTCTGATGGAGAGTGGTAGAGAACATGGCTATGGAAAAGACAGTAATCACAAATCCATAGATTTGTGATGATATAAGGTACCATCTGATTTATCAGGTATAAGATCACTAGGACAACATTTTTGGTTTTCAAGATCATTTCCCTAAAGTTGAAAATTTGAATTAGAATAAATACTTACTTTATTTTGGTACAATCTCACTGTTGTTCGCGCCTTGAACAATTTCCACTTCATCCCTTAAATAAATGAAGTTGAATTTGTTATTCGTGAAGTGTTAGCAGATCATGTGATAGAATGACGGGTCATTCCATCTGTCTCAAACAAAAAGTCAGCAAAAATTATATACATAAGTCGATCTATAGTGAGATTAATCATATATGGTTCCTAAAATGGACTTATACTTCATATATCATACTTCTTAATATAATAAAACTAGTTTCTACTAAACAGGGACTTCCTGTAGGCTAGTGGTAGGCGATAAAGGCCAGTCGCACTTCGGTTGTGGGTTCGATTTCCACAGCCTTGTCCGACGCGATGGGCTGTCGCCCGTCCTGCAGGTTTCCCTTTTTCTAAAACTATATTACTATAACATCCCATCAATAATATTGAAAAAAACTTCTATCCTTAAACAATACTCACTTATGTCCAACATGATCTATTTCAATCTTTAGGCTTATCCATAATACTGCAGTCCACTCTCAGAGATTTAATACCATCATTGATCCCCATATATCATAAGATATGTTTTGTTGGTCACATTCCAAACATTCAAAGGCCTTAATCATGTATTCTCTTTAATACCCATCAAACCTTAGGGAAAATATTAATGCAGTTAAAAGTTAACACTTTCCACATACCAAAATCCTCAAAATTCTATATACTCAAACCATGATATCACTTAGTCCTTATATCAATCATGAACTCATGAATACTGTTAAACATTTCATTTTCTCGTTTTCCCTTCATTATGCGCATATCATCTTATTAAAAATATCTCAATCACTTTGAATACCACATTAGACCAATACATAAATATTTCAATACACCATAAAAGTACCTCAACAACATTATTCCTGAATACCAATACATAAACACTTTAGTCCATCAACTTCAATGATTGTCCTGGAAGAAGTCCTTCCTTGATTTAGAAGTAACTTTTTAGGTCAGGGCATTGAGTTGGGTAATGCCCATGTTCTCCACAAATAAGACATTGAACTCTATAACAGTCTGTCACTCTATGACCCTTTTCTCCACACAGATAACATCGGTCCCTCCATTTGAGGTATTCCTCAAGGTTCTTCTTCCCTTCTTTAGAAATCTCAATCTTCCGTTCTTTATGCTCCTCAACATGAGAACAAGCATAATAGTTTATCTTCCTCTTCTTTGATGAATTAGGCATACCACTAAATTTCACCTTGTTAATCATATATCGCGATGACTGATTTGGCATAATCACAAGATCTTTCTCTCTAGGAATTACACATTTTTTTTCTCATAGTCACCAATTTGTCCATTGGATTCAATGTTAATCATATTCCTTCTGGTTCCCTCCATTAACTAAAACACAAAAAGAATCTTCTGAGAGGAAAAAATCATGCTAGGGAAAACAACATAGTAAAGGGGGAGTACCCTTAATATCTAACATCTTAGGTTTAATTCTATGATCGTTAGCGTAATTCTAGTACTATAACCAATACGTATACTTAACCTTAGGGACATCCCTAGACATACCTTAGAAATATCTCTAGGGATCTCACTAACGTTTTCGCATCCTAGTTTCCAAAGGTTGACTCAACCTTTCCTCTGATACCAACTGTAGAGACCCTAAGCCTGACGTACATGGACATTACATTACTTTTGCGGAATACTTAGTACATAACAAAAACACACACACAAGGATCGTAATAGTTTAGTGTCTTTGGAAACTCGGAACGTAATCTTCTAATCATGGTGAAAGATCTTCAATATCTCCCATAAATATCTTCCCTTTTTTTTCTACCTAAAACCTTTCTTTATATCCCGGGGAAAAGAAAACATAAAAGGGTGAGCTCAAATGCTCAGTAAGGGTAAGCAAAAGAAAAATCAATCACATCATATTCATAAGAACATAACTTTTGGGAATCTTAACCTGCAAAAGAGAGCATAATTTCATATCATGGGATAAATCATAGTGGTGAAATGAAATACCAATAAGCATAACTTAAAACATGAAACTTTGTGGCATACACACATAATCATAGAGAATCATTTCTTGTTAGTCAAGACTCATTGCCAAGACTATCTTAGTGGACAAAGTCCCTTTCTGAACCGAGTCACCCTCGTTTCAGTCCTGTTTCACTGAACCGGTATAACCTACCATTCCAGCCATGTCTATCTCATGAGATATAAAATCTTTACCCAATGCATTGGAGGGAGATATAGGTCCCACCCATCTTATAATGAATCCTTTCTTATGTGTGCCACATAATCATAAAACATACATCATCGCATAACACATGTAACAAAAATGGGATTCTTGAAACATCATGACATCATAAATCAATTCATATAAGATAAAGGAATTCACAACATGATCAAATCAATGTAATAATAGGGATAAAAATAGAACCCTTTATTATCTTAGATGGAAAATAATTTTGATAAAACACTTGAACTCCATTCTTGAGGAAAATATCCTTTCTTCTTCAAAAACATTTTTCCTTTCATAACATGTCATACAACTTTAAAATAAAAGAAGTTGATTAAAAATAAACTTGAAAACTTGTAAAGGAAGCTTCTTGGAAATAATGTTTTAAAAATCCATTCATGCCGTATAAGTTAAAAAAAACATTCTTCGTACTTTTGTCGGAAAAGTCAAAAAGTACCTCGTATGAAAAATGACAAAAGATTCCTTCATATATTTTACTAAAAACTCACCAAAAGGTAAAATAGGATTTAAACCATTGTAGGTGGATGGAAATAACATTGCATATTGAGGAAACATGGATGTGGATGATAAAATACACCCCAGTAAATTTCAATGTATAAACAATCTCGGATAAAAATGAGATTGTGATATTTCCCCTTACCTTAGGTCCGACTTGCTTTGTAAGTGTCCAAACCTCCTGTATAATGATTTAAATCATGTTATTGACTTATTCCAGAATCATATTCATTGTTATTATATCATATATGGTCCACTTAGGACTTTATATTACCCGTTCTTTTGTAAATTCATGTTAAAGTAGCGTTTTGGGTAAAATCGTCTCATTTGTCGTTCGTGTTTTTAACTTGTAATTATTTATATGATTACTTAGATCATGATTACTTAATTCCAGAATATAAAACATGATATATATATATATATATATATATATTCAGAATATACATATATAATAAATCAGTAAATGGAATGAAATACACCGTTCATGGAGACGGTAGTCCGTACGTACGCATGAACGCTGTTTTCATTTCCTTATTGAATTGAATGGAATTAAGTAGATGACATACATATAAATAATTCCAGTATCATTATTAGGTCATATATTTCATTATTACTTATTATATATACTTTATAATCATTCATGAATGGTTAATCATTGAGAATGAATCTCATCGCGTCGTGGAGACGGTAGTCCGTACGTACGCACGAGCGATGATATCATTTCCATAATTATTGAATTGAATTAGAGTGGATGATACAATATATCATAATCAATATCACTTTATAATAGTCATATATGGTCATTATTTACATCATTATACTGATACAAGTAAGGTGGTGGTGGAAAATAGATTTCACCACGGCGTGGAGACGGTATTCCGTACGTACGCACGCGCGGTGATTTCATTTTCCGTAGGATGGATAGAAGGTGAATTAGGGTTGTTTCCTATTTATAATAACATATAAGTATGTAAGTAATACCGATGTTATTACTTTATCATGAAACAACTAAAGAAGAAGAAGTTGAAGAAGAAAGAAATTGAAAAGATCGGTAATGGATATTACCTCTTCTTTGGAACGCTTCTTTGAATCCTCCACTTTGGGAACTAAGATTTGTCTTTGAAGAAGACCAGGACCTCTAGGATTATTCTAGGGAAGTGGAGAAGGGATTTTGGCAGGGGTTGGCCGAGCTTGAGTGCTCATTTTGGTGTGAGGAGGAGGGGGAGGAGGTGCCCTTTTATAGGGGAGGAGAGGGGCACCTTAGGAATATCTCAAAATATTATTTTATATTAAAGTCAAAATCGGTTTATAATGGTTCCAAAGGGTCTTATTTCGAATCTAAAGTGGGGATGGGTCGAAATACTATCAACCAATAGGATTTAGACAAGTTTAGGGTATTACTTTAAACTTATCAATTAGATTTAACTCTAAGTTAAATAATTTAACTTTTACCTTGTCTTTTTGTTTTCTTTCACTATATGGTTAATACACTTACTATAACATGCCAAAGGAACCCCAAATTGTTTATTATTAATATATATATCCTTATCTAAGTCATTTGGCCGAACCTTAGATTTTTAGGAATAAAATAACAATTAATAATATAATATTTTCTTTAAAAACTATTTTGTGTCAATTTTGACACTATTTGATATATGATTTTTGTGAAAGTCATAAAAGAATTATATGTTCGAACAAAGTTGATTAAATCAACACTAATATATCATAGTAACCTAGAAAATTAGTGGAATTCATAAAAAGTCTCAAATTACATTTATTTTGGTGTTTATAACATCAATTATGTCAATATTTCATTAATAAGATAATTACTGCATCATCATTGTATCATAAATAAATTAAATTATTTAATGTCTAAAAATTATAAATAAAATACCATTATGTAGGAACTCTTTTTATCTTTCTAATGAATATTTATAGTAGAATTTATCTTATGTATAACCCCATATTAAAAATGATTTACTTATTAAACTTTGATTTTAACTATTTTAACCCTTCTTTAAATAAATTAATAATAAATGTCCTAATCTAATCCAAGTGGGCCTAAATGATAATATTTTACACTTAAGGTTGTTTTTGGTCGAGATACACTTGTCCAATAGAATTAGGACATGTGTTAGGGTAATATTAATATCATTCTTACCCTTAATTACCCTATTTACTTTTAACCGTGGTAAATAAAAGTAAAAAGTTACTATTCACCAAAAATTATTTTCATCTCATTGAACCACATTTTACTTACTGACATCAACCGTGTCTCTCGGATTTTTGAAATTCCATTCACAGAAGCGGTAAAATTACGTTTTATGAAAAATTCAGTTTTTTAACTACCACTTAGTAGTTTCACTATTCATCAAAAATTGATGTTTTTCAGAACAATGCCAAAATTTCATCCTAAGCTATATTTCATATTCCGAATTCAAAAATGAAGTCTATTTTACCAAATTCATAACATAGAAGTTGCATTAATTTTATAATTAAATCCCACTGTTAAAACAAATAGCGTGTTTTTAAGAAACAATATCTATCAAAAGATTGACACTTGATTATGTCTGGTTTAAATGTGAAATTACAACCAATGACCATCATTGTATTAAATTGTAAAAATATATTCTAAATATACTTTAAAACCACTCAAATTAATAATTTATCACTATTAATTATTTCTATTAAAAAAGTTGTTTTTAATTATAATTTAGTAATTTTCACTATTCATCAGAATATGAAAGTTATCCGAAAAGTACCAAAATTTCACATTAGGCTAAATTCGATACTCCGAATCCAAAAATGAAGTCCATTTTGAAAAATAAGATTTAAAGAATTTCAAAAAGTGGTTATTACTATTCATAACGGCTAGTTTTAATAATATTTTAATAGCATATCGTTGTTTAGTGAAACTCGGTATTGCGTACTACACACGCTATCGAGGAAGGTCGTGATTGCGTGTAATGCAAGGCAAGTCAAAGATGTGTGTTGTGCAAGCTCCTTTTGGTGTAGCGTACAACACAAGACATTAAAAAGAATATTTTTCATAAAATCTCGGGCTGTTACAGTGCTCCAGTTGGAAAGTTGCACAACAATACCCGTTGGTTGAAGCTCTCCAACCTAAAAAGAAGTATACATGGAGTGAGACCTTACATTAATGGAAGTACTCAAATCTAAAATTAAATCACAAAATAAGGTCTCCACTATGGTATAAAGTATATTGAAAGTTCCTAGATCCTTTCATTTGGTTGGAATTGATGGTTGGATCAAAGTAGAGACATTTCTTCCAAGGTTTACTCTTTTATCTCCCTTTAGTCGCTGTCTATGGGTGAAAATATCTTCAAGAAATTAGGTGTAGTGAGGGATTTTTTAACTAAATCCAATATAGTAATGTTAACTTGAACCTTTTTAAATGTATCCGTTATTTCTTTATCAATCACATTATCAAAATTTTTCTTAGATTTAGAGAGTTTTTGGGGGTAAGGAAGAGAAATGGATTATTTAGGGGAATCCTAAATGATAATTTTTTTAGAATTTTTGTTTTGTTTTTCATCATTAGAATATTTTAAGGGTAGGGAAATATAGTTTACAATAGGTGGAAATACCTTTTTTGTAGAATCATTAGAAGAATAAAATTCTTTACCACTACGAATTTTGATTGTGCATAAATTACCTTTGTCTTTTGGAGTATCAATAGGTTGGAATGGTAGTCATCCAGAACCTTCAATATTTATCTCACTGATTGTGTTTTCCAGTTTTCCCACTTGATTTTATAGGTCTTGAATAGCCAATTGTGTGTTCTATTGGCACTGGAGATTCTGGGTTACCATTTTCTTCACCATATCCTAGATACTTGGTTTAGACTTAAGAGGAGTATGATTATTTTGAGATGTCCATGGATAAGAAGATTGCATACCTTGGCCTTGTTGACACTAGTTATTTTTAGGGTATCTTGAGTTTCCACCTTATTGGTATCATGGTTGTTCTTTCCACCTGGGGTTTGGATTTGGCCTAAATGGTTCTTGCTTGAAGGTTGGTGCTTATTTAAAATAAATCCTAAGGAATAATGCTGCCCAAGACTCTGATTAATCTTGAAGTTGCAGGAACTTGTCCGAAAAATGAGTGTTATTAGAACAAATACCATAATGTAATGGAACAGAAGAAGAGTGTGAGTTAAATTGTACTTGATCTAATTACCTTATATGGGTATGAATCTCATAATTTTATTATCCAGCTTTTGTTCTAGGGATGGATGACTTATTTCATGAACTCCTCGGGTCGGTGAAATTGCTCATGTACCAAATTGTTGTGAATTTTTAGCTATGTTGGCTATTAATTCATGAGTGGGAGAAGGAGTTTTATCAACTAGGGCACCACCAGCTATATTTTCTATCATTTCAAGATCCATAGGGACAAGTCCCTCATATAAGTATTGAATTATAAATTGTTCACTAATTTTTTGGTGGGGGAAACTTTAACAAAGTCTTTTGAATCTCTACCAATATTTATGAAGAGTCTCTCCTTGTGATTGACTAATTCCATAAATTTATTTTCTAATTGATGTATTTGGAGAGGAAGGTAAGAAATTATCTAGAAAGTGTCTTTTCAAGTCATTACAACCCCCAATTATGGTAGTAAAATAGTATACATAGTATTTGACTACACCATTAAGGGAGAAAGGGAAGGACCTAAACTTAATGAGGTTCTCAAACACATTTTGGGGTTTCATGGTGGATCACACTATGTGAAACTTCTTAATATGTTCCCCATTTGGAAGACCATGGAATTTAGGAATAATGTGGATGGGGCCTGATCTCCAATCAAAGTTGGCTACTTCCTCAGGATATTGGATGTACGCAGGTTGGTACTCCACATCCGGGGTTGTCAGTTCTTTTAAAATTCATTTATTTATTGCCATGA
Source organism: Viscum album (assembly GCA_963277665.1). Taxonomy (NCBI): domain Eukaryota; kingdom Viridiplantae; phylum Streptophyta; class Magnoliopsida; order Santalales; family Viscaceae; genus Viscum; species Viscum album. The sequence continues at coordinate 91,983,978 of OY728154.1, forward strand.
TTTCTGGGGTTTTATTTAGTTCAATTTTTGATTGGTTTGGGGAAACTTGAGGTTCCAAAAGGGGTTCCTCAGTGTTACTTGATTTTCCTACTCTAGAAGACCTAATTTGTGAGTGAAGTGTCTTTTTAATTTCTAGGTCAAATTCAAGCAATCTTTCTTTTTCTAATCAGGTAATGAAAATAATTTGTGATTTTTGGTTTTTTATATTTATTTTTTATTTTTATGATTAAATATGGATAAAATAAAATCACTTAATAAGGGTTAAAGGAGAAAATAAAATATATTGTTATACTATATAATTATGGAGAGAGAGGAAGATAGAGAGAGGAGAAGAAACACACAAGAACAAACAAAACAAAAAACAAAAAATAATAATAATAAAAGGGATGGGGGGATATTTAAAGGAGTAATAATTAATAAGTAAAATAAATAAATAAAATTAAATAAAGAAAAAAATGTTCTTGGCTCCCTGACAGTAGTGTCAAAATTTGACTGCGTTGTCGAGTGCATCAAATTAGCTATTTAGTTTTTACTAGATTTTCTGTAGTATAGAAGGAACCCTAGGTTGTATCTTGATAAAAACTTAGATCATTAATTTAAAAAGAAAATTTTTATTAAGAAAAATGGAATTGTGTTTTGGAAAACTTTGGGTTTGGTGATTTAAGAATCCAAAAAAATGGATAGTGATAAAACAAAGCATAAATTGATAGAATTAATTAAGCGTGATCAACCCAGGGAAATCTCATGATGCTCATACTTAATTGATTCAATAGATAGGGTTATGATCTTTTAATACCCAGTTTGGAACACCTATAACTATAATTTTACTGAGTTTATACTAGGATACCTCCGGGGGTTTAGTTAGAAACACATAATGATTCACCAGATACAACCGATGATTAGGTGATTTGAGTTCGACTTCATAACCGAAACTCACCAAAGAAAAACACAAAGAACTTGATGCACTATCTAGGTTTTCATGTTATTTAAATGTGTTACCATGAAATTAAATTACATGTCCATGTTAGTGTTTATGTGAATTCAATTGACCAATATGAACCACACAAACACCACAATTGAAAGGGGGAAGAAGAAGTGGTGAACGGTGTGTGAAGCATCACATGAATGAGTACCCCCAAACATGATCATGTGAGTCGAGTATGACATATCAATACATAAATCAATAAAATAAGAATATAAGGTGAATAAAAACAAAATAAAAACCTGGAATTGAAAGTATCATTAAATTATTACAAAACCAATGCTCATATTTACAACATGTTCCTCCCTAGGTGATCACAAGGAGTTTAGAACTCCATGGGAGGAGAGAAAGAAAATGATGATGAAGTAGAACTTTACATGGAATCCATAAATTATAGTATTTAGTAAAGTAATCCTTTGGGACTCCAAAATGGCAGCACCTTGCCTCTTGATCGAACTCCCAAATGGGATGCCCTAGGTATCATTTGATAGGAAAATTGGAAGGTGATTTTGAGTCCCCAGATTTCAAGAAACCACTTTCCCATGGGTTTAGACCTCCATAAAGTATTATATCACTTTGGAGAAAAATAAAAAGTTGTATCCTAACCTCTTTACTATCTCCAACTAAAATTTGGAACCATTTGGACAACTACAGCTCGAGATATTGACAGAATATAGAACACTATGTTTGACTTTGTGTATATTTGATTCCCCAGACAAATCAGTTTATATGGGCCTCTTAGCGGATGAATTGTGATTTGTTTCCTTCAGAAAAGTTTCATCCCAATAAGTTTTGGATCCTCCCACAATAGATTAGCCTATCTGAATGAATATATTTCATGGAACATGCAAAACAATGGAAATTTATTCATGGGATCCCATGAAATTTGGCCCATTTTTCTTCCACTTCATCCTAGGACCTCCAAATCACCCACCTATAATGAAATTATACAAACAAGTGAAATTATACTTTTTAATAATGATTAACACAAATTAATTAATTCAAACATGGAGTGAAATTTGTTATAATAATTTGAATTTATAATACAAAATCAGTTTAATTCAGTGGTGTAAAGGGTAAAAATGAATAGTGAATCATGGTGCGATCACTAGCACTTCGAACCAAACTGTTCATGCTACTGAAACTAGGTAGCATGCCTCTCATAGGTCTCAACAAGTACAACCCTCCCAAGCTTCCCCATCGGGCATGCCTCTACAACTGACTGTGTTAGTTGATCATGCAACTCAGTCGGGAGTGTGCCACGACCAACCACATCCATCCAAGGCCCGAACTCAGGCATATAGTGCCCAACCATCAGATGTTTAGAGTAGAATATCTAACCAATGGAATAATATCACTAATACTAGCCAGGCCCTAACACCTCATCCAAAAATATCAGCTGCACCCCCTATTAAATAACAAACCTCTATAGGAAAAAATATGCCCTTGGAATGGAATTATGATGTACTAGAGCACCTCAATGGCATACCCTTGAGGATATCAATTCTCGAGGCACTACACCAATAAAATAAAATTCATGAGGCCCTTATCGAATCATTAAAAATACCTCTTTAGTTTTAGACTGAGGTAGCTGCCTTTGAGGCCTACTATATAGAAGAGGTCAAATGAGAGGAATGTCGGTCCATCATCTCATTTTCAAGAGAAGATGATGGTGTCACCATTTAGGGGAATATATGCCTGTTGTATATCACAATATAATTCAATGGTTTAGAAATCCACCACTACATAGAGGATACTAGATCCAGGATCAAACTCATCCTGACATGGACACTCCATAATCTGGGACTTACAGAAGCAGATCTAACTCCCTCCAACTTGAAAATTCAAGAGTATGATAAGAGTGAATAGAAACCGCATGACAAGATTTGACTAAAGACCCAATTCAATGTCAGGTTAGTGAGCACTGAATTTATGACAGTCTCATGTTATACTACCTATAACTCATTTTTAGAAGGCCCTGAATTAATTTACATGAAGCAGCCCCATATTTGTCTCAAAAGTGCCTCAAATGTTCCCTTAATGGTCTAGTATGGGTACTTTAGGGAGATGCCTCCCCCTTTGAATCATGCTAGGCCCACTATTTGGAAGCTGGTTACTACAAAAGGGAATTAAAGTAGGTCTAGACTGACGGATTTGAGCGCATCATTGAACCTAATGATCTAAAAACTATTGCATTAGATCCATGGGTAGAATTTAAAGGAGTATTTGTTTTACTAGTTATTAGTTAGATCCCATGACATCGAACCTAAGAGATTGTTTCATAGTCCCCAAGAAAAAGGAGTGCTCACAGATTACCTAGTACTCCTACAATGTACATGCCTAAATGATACCATAAGATCCTAATGTGAAGTACCAATAAGTTATATCCATGTCCAGCAATCCACAATATTACCACATGTTCCACAAATCAGGGATGAATCAAAGTATACCTATCGCCATTGCTTCGATATCAAGAGTGGACCTCACGGTCGGAAACTGCATGAGATTGGTTTTTCAGCCTTTGTCACTATAGCCTCCATGAAGCAATATTTACTTATTGAAGATCCTTCCCCCATCATATCATATGATGAATAGGATCTAGAAGACATTACTACTGCATTTTAAGAGGGTGTCTCCACCACTGTTGATGAGCTAACTCAGGTGAACCTTGGTACGATGAGAAAAAAAAAGTATGTGGATTTCTTGAAACAACACTACGATGTGTTATCATAAAGCTATGATGATTTTCCAAGGTTATACCATTAGGTTTCCATTTATTGCCTTAACCTTCTAGTGGGTCACCGCGGGTTCAAACAACCCCCCCCAGAAAGATGCACCCCTCTCATAGTTCCATGGTCAAGGCCAAAGTTGACAATATTATTAAAGAAAAATTTGTTAGAGAGGTATATTAACCTAGGTGGATAACCAATCTCATTCCAATTATGAATAAGAATGGAAAAATCAGAGTTTTTATCAACTTTTGAGACCTCAACTGCCATTGTCTGAAGGATGACTTTTCCCTTCCAAAGATAGATCTATTGGTTAATGTTATGACTGGTTTCCAAGACCTATCCTTCATGAAAACATAATCACAGTATAATCAGATCTATATGTCCCCTAAGTATGAGGATTCCACTACATTCATGTTACCCCGGGTAACTTTCTGCAACTAGGTGATGCCTTTTGGATTGAAGAATGTTAGAGCCACTTACCAGTGTGCCATGCACCACATATTTAAGAAAATTTTCAGGATATTAGTGGAGTGTTATGTGGATGATTTTTTGGTCAAATACCACTAGTGGTAGAACCATATCAAGGATATTTAGAAAGTTTTCAGCTTCCTCTACTCCTTACACTTGAAGTTGAACTCTTTGAAATTCACATTCAGGGTTACCTTTGAAAAATTTATTAGATATTTTATAAGATACATTGGCATAATAATTAACCTATAGAAAATAATGGATATAAATCAAATTACTCCCCCAAAAAATCCCCAGGAGTTGAGAGGCCTCTAAGAAAACTTGGCCTATATACACTGATTTATTGAAAGTTTGACTTGAAATTGTAATCCCTTCTCGAGGATCATGAAAAAAGGCATCATTTACCAATGGGATGAGGACTGTTAGGCTTCCATTGAGGATGTTAAGAAGTACCTACTATAGAATCTAGTTTTTATCCCACCTATATAAATAAATACTTTAGTACTTCACATGAACTCCCTAGAATGGACCCATAACACCCTTATAGCCCAAAACAACAATGAGGGAAGGAAAAAACCTATATTATATCAGATTCATTCTCTTTGACATAGAGTCTTAATAATCCTACATTGAGAAGAGTAAATTATTGATAGTCTTTGTAGTGAAAAAGTTACAAAATTATTTGTAGAACTATGAGATACAACTAGGGTCCTGAGTAGACCCACTAAAGTACATCCTTAATCGCCCCATACTGATGGGACGATTAGCACACTAGGAGATAACTCACTAGCAATTCAACATCAGGTTTGTCTTTAAAAAGGAAATTAATGGAAAATATCTAGAATAATTCCTGTCCACACATAAATACCTTAAAGAACTACCCCTGGATGAAAATTTTTAGGATAAATCTATTCTCTCAGTGGATTAGGCTATACCGTATTAGCAGATGCATTTCAATGGTTCCTCCTAGAGTTTGACCAGTAGAAGGCTCAATGACCCCAAGCTCAACAAGGTAGGCCTAGGGATTGTTTTCATCACTATGACACAAACTATCTTTCCCTAATCTTTCCTATTCTAAAAATTTTTCTCTAATAATATGGATGAATATCAGGCTCTTATTATCGGTCTCGAGTTGGCCCTTGATATTGATGTCCCCTATTTACACGTGAAGGGAGGATTCAATCTATTCATAAAAAAAATCAAGGGAGAATATATCATCAAAAAGTGAGAGCTTGTGCCCCTACTGAAACTTACTCATCAGATGATGGCCCAATTCCATTACCATTTGAAGGTGAACCATATTCCTTGGACATAGAATGGTTGAGATGATTCTTTGGAAATCTTGGATGCATCTCTTTTAGAACCATACCAGGATGACCTCTTCATTCTTGTGGAACACTAGAGGGTCATCTTCCCTTCCACCTCACATGATCAAAACCAATATATATATCAGCTGGATGCTATTACTTATGTCACATGACCCTCAAATTCCCCCATAGTCAAGGAAAATCCTAAGTGGATGACTTCCTTCATTAAGTATCTCCAACATGGAATTCTCCTCCCTGGTCAAGCTGAGTATGAGAGAATCCACTGGTGTGTAGCACATTTTACCCTCTAGAGTGTCCTTAATCTTGAGAAAACCCTCTACATGCATGAGTTCAATGGAATTATCCTCTATTTCATCCAAGGAGAATAGATACCTCAAGTCATGTAATAGGTCCATGTTGGATCCTGTGGCACCCATAAAGCAATATTAAATCTCTCCCACTAAATTCATAGGTTGGGATACTTTTGGCCCACCATGGTTCATTACTGAATTAAGTTCCCCAAGAGGTGTCATGCATATTAGATCCATGCTAACTTTGTGTATTAACCGCCATAGATTTTCCACACTACCAAATATCATTGGCCCTTTTTAGTTTGGGGACCTGATGTTGTGGGACCCTACTCATCCACAATAACTCAGAAGTTCAGGTTCATTTTTACCACAATAGACTTATTTTCAAAATGGTCATAAACAGTTCCTCTGAAAGAATTTAAAACTTAGTTCATGATTGAGTTCGTGAGCTCCCTTATCATCCATCTGTTCGATGTACCTCACACTATTCTCATAGAAAATGACACCAACTTCTGAGATGCTAAGATGAAGAAACTCTATGCCAAGTACAACATCTGGTCTAACCATACTTCTTACTACCAAGTATAGAAAAATGGGAAGATTTAGGAATTCAATAAGACTCTCTCTAACATCCCAAAGAAAATGGAAGTCCTTAGCAAAAATAGTTGGCCCAACAAGATCCCTAATTCCCTTTGAGCCCATCAGACGATAACTAAAAATTCCACCCAAGAAACTCCATACTCCTTGGTGTATGAAACACAAGAAGTTTTACCTATTTAGGTCTAGTTACTGCCACTTCAAACAACTATTTATGATCACCATATTCTAGAAAAAATATAGTAATTCCATCTTATTGGGTTTTAATCCCTTAAGGAAAATATGCTTCAGGCCTTACACAACTTAGAGAGGCAATGAAATAGGGTAGCAAGAGTGTTGAACTAGAAGGTCTACCTCCACTCCTTTTTCCAGGGTGACATGGTACTAGCTCTTAGAACATTGATGATACCCAGAAAAAAGCCACCGAAGTTGGATCTCAAATGGGAAGGACTTTACATTATCCATAAGTTTTATTCTAATGGAGAATACTCATTAATTAACATGGAAGAAGAGTATATCACACCTGCCACTAAATCTAAGTTTCACAAATAGTACTTTACAAGAATGTTCTAGGTCCAAGATCTATGACCTTAAACTAATAGAAACCCATATGGTCCAAGAATTATGACATTAAACTATTTGACGTCTCTCTGATATGATAATTATTTCTTTAAAATATTTGTAATACTCTTTATTATGAACTCCATGACCTTAAACTAGTAGCATACATAGTCCGAGTTGTATGAATCTAAATTAAAAAAAACAACATCCTCATTAGATGACTTTAAACTATATCCTTACCCTACATAAATCAAGTACACATCATATGAAATGTATGAGATAAAAAATAACCAACGTCCTCAGCACACAACATTAAACCATGTCCTTACCCCGTATAAACCCAGGATACATCATATGATATATATGAGATAAAGAAAAACCAACATCCTCAATATGTGACGTTAAACTATAGCCTTACCCTGCATAAATCTGGGATGCCTCATATGACAAATATGGGATGATTAAAACCAATATCCTTAGCACAAAACATTAAATTGTGGCCTTAACCATGTGATAAGCATGGGATGCCTCATATGAAAAGTATGAGATGATTTTATATCCTCACTAGAGAGGGATTCACCCCTTCAACATCGATCTTCCACCATGATGTTCTCTAAAACTATGCATGGCTTGATTCCCATGCCTAATGGGATAAGTAGGGATGCCTGGATCTAACATCCCAGGCCCAAACTCAACAAAAACCTATTTTTGGGGCCTCTCCCTAGTCCAATCATTATGACCTTAAACTCTGTACAACTAGTTTTAGGATTACTTTGTGCATTACATGTCCTCTTGGGTGCCTTCTTCACTTTATATTTAACTCCTTTTCACCACCCAATCATCCTCAAAATGCCTACACCCCTTTAGGTATAAGCATTACTACCTTAAACTATGTGCATCTGGCCCCCCTATGGCCTCTTATTTTTATAGTTTAATTCACCCCTAGTGTTTTAGAAAACCAATTACTCCTTATATTTTTCATCACATCCTTGCTTGAGAGGAATACCCCTTACCAGCATTGGTCCCCTACCATGCCATGTTCTAGAACCATGCGTGTCTTGATTCCCATTCCCATGGGATACATTGTGATTACCAGATCTCGTATCCTAGGTCCACCCCCCATCATCAAATAATTTCAATGTCTTTCCTCCCTCAGCATCATGATGTCAACTTATGTATAGTTCATCTTGTAAATTTTTATGGAAAAGGGTCTCCTTGGCCATCCTTTCATGTCGGGTTATCACACTTCCTTGCCACACAAACCTCTTTAAGACACACACACTCTTTGGTATGAGCCCTATGACCTTAAATTAGTAGAATCTATAGTCCGAGTTGAATAAATATAAATTAAAAATCCTAATATACTCAACACATAGTCATAAAATTTATCCTTACCCCATATAAATATGGGATGCCTCATATGATGAATATGGGGTGATTAAAATCAACTTCCTTAGCCAAAACATTAAACTATAGCCTTACCCCATGTGATGAAAATATGATGCCTCATACGATAACTATGAGATGATTAAATGTCCTCACTAAAGAGGAAATCCCCTACTCATGTTGGATTTTTACCATGTAATATTCCAAAACTATGTGTTGCTTGATTCCCATTCCCATGGGATATATAGTTATGCTCGGATATGTTATCCTAGTTCCATCCCTACCACCAACCCATTTCAGGGTCTTTCCCCTCTAGAACATGCTTGATCCTTTCCTACCCACATTTTTATCTAGAACATTTGAGAACGTGACATGATATCCCCTAGGGCACTCAACATTCCCTCTCAGTCATTCTCCACTTCCATGTCCACACTTCATGCTTTCTTCAATTTGGATAATCACCATCCTCCTGATCTAAATAGGATCCCTAATGGAAATGTGGCCTATACACACTATCTCACCTACCATTTTGTGCTCATGTATCAAAGGATCATCAATAAAAGATGACAATTCCCTTGTTTATAATTTTTTCAAAGGCTGATCCCTCATTTGTTCTCCCCATCCTTGACCAACACGGGTGTAAAGCCTGTGTTTCAAACATGGTCAACAATTATTCCCCACCCATAAGTCATTCTCTCTATACTATCCAAGTCTTGGAAGTCATGATCTACCCTCGTGGTACTTCCCCAGTCCTATCACTTCTACCCCTTATTGTGTAAACCCTTGCAAAAAACAGGAACTCCGTATCACTCCTTATTTCTCACATTGATCATGGATCACATGGGATTAAGAGTTGGTGAGGAATTTCCCTAATCGAGGTTGGGACACATGGATTCCCTTATGATCCAAACCCTACCACCTTAAACTAGGATTACAGGTCCAACCATTATTTCCTTAAATAGTGTACAACTTGTCTTAGGGATATTCTGTGTGGCAGGGCCTCCTTGGCTCCTTCTTCATGTTGGGTAACCTCTATTATATGCCATGCACACTCCCTAAAGACACACCCATGGTCCAAGAATTATGACCTTAAAATATTTTCAATTTCTAGTCCAAGAATTATGACTTTAAACTATTTTCAATCTATGGTCCAAGTATTATGAAATTAAACTATTTTCAACTCCTGGTCCAAGAATTATGACCTCAAACTATTTGTGACATCATAGTTTTACCAGTATAACCATAAATTTCCCAATGAAAGAGTCACATATGTTTTTTCAGGTTAAAAACCCATAATGGAAACCTAAGAAAAAGTTAGACTCCCACCCTATGGGTCACTTTCATGACCTGGACAAAAGAAAGGTCTTAAATAAAAAGATGAAAAAGCAGCAGGACCCACCTTGGGCCCTAAAAAAAATTTGGCTATGCTTGCTGAACCCATCCATTCAAGAAAAAATTAGATCTAAATCTCAGGTCCCTCTACCTCATGAGCTCCTCTATGAGGTTCCACCATATATTTCTTATTCATGAATCCCACTACCTTGACTAAAAGGGATATATTCATGATAGTACACACATCCTAGCCACAAGACACTAAATTATGCTATGAACATCCTAATCACATGATGTTAAACTATTCTATGCACCATCCTCATCGTAATTCATTAAATTTCATGTTCAATTCACTTTTGAAAATATATTAAACTTCAAGCTCCTCATCCTCATAACATGATTTTAAACTGTGAAACATTTTAGGTATTTACCTGAGAATCCCTTTTCCCCCTTTGGTTTTAGTCACTTACCACACCATTAGAGTTCTTTGACTATCGCTTGGTACCCAAGATGACATTCAACTTGGAATATGATTCTAACCTTGGTTTATCTTAAAACTCTTACTAAATGTGCTCAAATCCTTGTTGGTGTAATTTCAGGAGTGTTGAACTCCATCTGAATATTACCTTAATTAATCCTCACACTTTATGTCTCTCTAGAGTTGTATCCCCATCATCTTTCATGTTTAGATGAGCCCCCTAACAATAATAGTGTCTAGACACATTGAATCACCTATTGTTTTGGGAACACACTCTGAAAGACTTCTGGAAACATTTTTATGGGTCCTTTGTTTTGAACATTGTCAATGTTCAATCCTCATTTGTTTTTCACCATCCTCTTGGAAAAGTGATAATGGATTTTGTGTCCTGAACATGGTCAACAATCATCCTCCATTTTCACATCACCTCTTTTTCATCCCAGATCTTGGGTATTCTGATTCATTCTCTTCATTAATCCACCTTTTTTGGGTTGAATTCAACTCCCTTGACGTTACCCCATTTGTGCACTAGTGTACATTGAAAAATAAAATCAACTGTATAGGGATCCCTATTATCTAACTAATGTTTGTTTTGGTCAGAATACTCCCACTGGTCAATAAAAAACTCAGATCTTGATTATTTGACCCTTGTCCGACACTCTCATACAAATGAGCAATCTTATATTTGTCCCTTGTTTCCCACATCGATCATGACTCATGTGGGTTTTGGGATTTATTATTTATTTTCTCGTTGATATGATTGATATGTAGTGAAAAGATACCATTTAAACATACAAAAAATTTAAACAAACCTTTCCAAAAAGTTTTAGAGGGTCATCCACACATCAGATACTCTATTTTATTAAAAACTAAGACAAAGCTCCCTAATGTTTGACACCAGCAATGAATCATTATAGCCCATCCAGCCTCTTCTGAGTAGCCTCCAAGGTCCACTACCATCCATTCAACACAACCACTTCCTCATAAATAATGGAGTGAACCTCATCGGCATGAATTCACACCTGATCCTGCTCATGTCGGCATTCAGCTACCAGAGATGCTTCCCCCACTTACCTAGTCTCAGTCACCACCAACTACTCCCTTAACTGGTTTATGGCCTCTATTTTGGCATTGAGGGTAGTCTCATGCTCTTGCACTTGTTCGTCTAGCTTCATGATTTCCTGCTCAGTTGCCAAAAGCTCCTTGGTACCTTCACAATTCTTCTTGTACCAAGCCACATCGAATTCTTGATGCTTTGAGCACACCTGCTCAGCAAGATAGTAATAGGCTAGCACATGGAGAGCATGAGTGTAAACCCCCTAGTTCCCAAGTTCAGTAGGCAGTAGAAAAGGGACCCCATATAGTTCACTAGATTTTTCTCTATGGTGTGATTGATGAAATTCCAAAAACTTATCCATGCTTTGTGCTAGACAATATGGTTCTATTTGTCAACGTCGAACCCAGAATCACCCAGATCTTCAAGCGGTGTAGGATCATACTCCAGAAAATCTACAAGGATAGCGACAATAGGATCCCCCTTAGGAAACCTTTCAAATGGGATCAAATCCATGATGATAGGAGGTCCGACTTAGTCCAGATCCTCACTAAAGGTAGAAAATTCACTAGATATGAGTTCTACCACCCCCACAACCAAAGATGAATACATAATAGATTTCTCTCCTAGTACCAGGGTCAATTATCCATGACTATCTTGTTCTCCTAGAGTTAGCCTAGTCTCTAGAGAAAGTGCCCTAAATTCCTCAATGATGCTTGATTGTTAAGTATTCACTATATAGAGAACTGTTTCAAAAAAGGGAAGAATAATTATCTCAACTTGTGATAATAGACAATGTCGACATGACTTGTGAAAGAAAAGGGGGATTATGTGGGGAGAAGGCTTGATTAGTATTTATATACAGGGACTCAAATGGGGATTCCACTGAAAAATACCCTTCAATGCCTTTGGGAATCTCAATAGCTTCCATAAAACATCTCATCATTTTATGAACAAGAGTTGTATCATAAAGGAAAGCATTCTAGCATGGTGAAATCAGATATCTTGATAAGATCAGTATGGATGAGACTTTAAGCCTTAATCTAAGGGGGTATATGGATCTTGATGATAAAACACCCCAGGAGACTCACCATTTCACTAGTGATATCCATCATTAGGGTTCCAGGGTGAGGCCCCCTAAATAACCTTTGTTATAAATTTTTTAATAATTTTTTTGTATTTGTTGAAAACTAACCTCTTTGTAAAATAATGTTTTTGTTATTTAGGAATCAGACCCATATACATCATAATGAAGATTCATCAGACTCAGAGTATTGTATTAATCTACATCGGTTTCATATAATCAGATCTAGAAGAATCAGAGGTAGAAATTATTGATTGATGGAAATTTACCCTTTCTATAATCAGAGAAAGAAATAATTTTCTGAGTTAGAAAGACAAAAGTTTCTTAGTGAAGAAGTCTTACTATTTCTTAAGAGTTTTTTAAAGAAGATTATGAAGTTAGGGGTTAGAAATTTTTTCATAATTTCTAAACAAAATCATACGATGATTTTTTGTTCATAAAGTTCTCACAAATCATGAAAACTCTAATGATAAAAGCTTTTGAATAAATTGTGGAGAGGTTTGAATAATTTTAGAGTTTCATAATGAAAATTATATCATAATGAGATTTCCATCATAATGGGAAAATCCATCGTAATGGGATTTCCATCATAGTGGGAAAATCCATCATAATGGAAAAATCCATCGTAATGGGAATTCCATAATAATGGTAATTCCATCATAATGAGATAAAGAGGAAATATAATTTTTAATGAGATGAGAAGGGAACAAAAATATTAATGAGATGAGAAGGGAATAAAACTCATAATGAGTTGAGAAGGAAACAAATTCATAATGAGCTGATAAGGAAATATAAATTTTAATGAGCTGAGAAGGAAAAAGATTCGTAATGAGTTGATTACAATTAAGAATAAAAAAGAAGATTCCAAAATTTTTAATGAAGAGGTGAAGTGGTAAAACTTGAAATTCAATTTTGCGTAAATCTTGGAGAAATCCAAGGAGGATTGAAGAAGTAAAAGTTGAAGTTTAAATGTGAGAGATATTCAGATATTTTGAAATTTGAGGAAGCAGGGAAAGCTTTCAAGTTTCCCTCTATTGTTTTATGAGTTTCCTATAAATAATTGCTTAGATAATTCATTAATAGGTGACTTTGAATGCAAGAAGAAAAGGTAGAGTGCTAAAGAAATCAAGTGAAAGTCCTTACTGTCCAAAGATCTCATGAGAAGGATCAGATAGATAAATGTTTGTTTACCAGATTAAGAAAGATCTTATTGATAAGGTCATATTTAGCTAATTGAATTGAGTTAATCATACTAAAGAATATTGTATTGAGAATTTTATTAGAGTGTGAGTTTTTCATATTGAGAATGGGTTCATCGTATTGAGTCCATCATATTAAGTCCATCATATTGAGGGAATCAGATCTAGACTCATTGTATTGAGATAATTAGATATAGTACTCATCGTATTGAGATAATCTGATATAGTACCCATCATATTGAGAGAATAATATCTAGACTCATTAGATCGAGAAAACTGGATTCAACCAAATTGGACTGAGGATTCGAACTGAGCAATTGTGGAGCATTTTCAACAAATTATTTATTATTATTTTTGGATCAATCGTTTTAGAAGAAAACATTCTAAACTAATGAGAGTCAGTATAATATTTCCTATTGGGATATATAAAGTGTTTAATGGGAGTTGTCACAAGTTGTATTCACTTCATAATAATGGATTTTCATAGACCTATAGGAGTGGATATGGAAAGGATATAGGTTCTCACACTAAGGATGAACCTTGTAAATATTGTGTGCTTTACTTTCTTTCCTACCTTTTCATGCATGGGGATTTACTAAAAGTTGATAAGGAAATAAATGTTAACAGGTAGCTGGGGTTAAATTTTGAAAAGTATTGAAACTTATAAAAATTAAATCAACTAATTCAACCCCTCTTCTCAGTTGTTATTAGATCCTTTGGAACTTCAATTGGTATCAGAGTGAGGTTCCCTCATTGAATCCATATCATGGATAATATAAATTCTATCAATAGTAGAGGAATTATTACCTTTGATGGAATAAATTATTATGGATGAAAAAATAGGATGATTCTTTATCTCCTATCTCTTAGCCTAGAAGTTTTTGATGCTACTACTATTAGTTTTCCACCTATTAAGAAAGATGATCATATGAAATTTGCTGATAAGAGAAATATAGAAGTTGATGGAAAGGCTATAAATGAAATCCGTATATCCTTATCATATAATTTTTATCAGAAGGTGATGGGTCTCAATACTTCAAAAAGTATGTGGGACAAGCTGGAAAGAGTTTTCGAAGGGAATACTAAAGTTAAGGAAGAAAAGCTACAAATCTGGCATAGTAAGTATGAAGACATCAAAATGAGCGATGAAGAAACAATTAATGAATACTTCACCAGAGTAAATAATTTTTTTTGAAAAATCAAATTATATAGAGATGTCTTGGAAGATTATAAAATTGTGAATAAACTTATGAGAAACTTTCCAGACAGGTTTGATTGTAAAATTTATTCTTTAAAAGATAAAGAAGATTTATCTCTTGATGAATTTCATAACTTTCTTGCTTCTTATGAAATTATGAAAGCTCTAATGTTTAAAAATAAGATAAAATTTGAAATAGATTTTGAATCTATAAGAAAGGTAAAAATCCAAAATGTTGAAGAAGTTGATCCTTGTAAGTTTCAAGATAAATAAGATGATGATTTGAATGAAAAAAAATCATATATCTTATATCCAAGAACTATAGAAGAGGAAGAAGAAAGTATGGAGGTAAAATTCCTCTCAAATTTTTTTAGTGTGGTGGAATTCGACACTTTACTATGAATTTCCCCAAGAATAAAGTTATATAATATCAAGATGATTCTGATGAAAAACCTCGATGGAAGAAGTGGAACAAAAATGATAAAGAAGAAAAGTCTTATAACAAATAAAAGAAGAGGTTTGCAATAAAAAAAATAATGTTGAGAAAGAAAGTTGAATAATACTCTAATAAAAACAATTATTATGAATATGAAAGTTTATAAAAATTTAGAACCGTCATTACAAAAGTTTAGAAAACAAAATATCCCTTAGAGAGTGAAGAAGGTGGTTACGAATCTTATATAGAGTATTAACTCAGAACAAAACTTGTTATATGTCTTGAGAAAAAAAATACAAGAAATATATTAGGGTAATGAAGTAATATTGTGAAGAAGTTTTCAATGGAAGAAAATATGTTACCAACTCAACATATCCATTGACTAAGACTCTAAGAATGGTGAATGGTAAAAACCATCCAGGATTAAGTTTTGTAAGGAATAGCTCAAGCCTAGGATTGAAGAGTAACACCTTCTGAACAACCTTGAAATAACTATTTTTGAAGATATATTCATGAATAGTCTTAGTTATTTATTTGAAAATTTTAGAATTTCCATAATATTTTCTTCTAATCCTATCCATAACACTCATCTCTAGTGGTATTCTTTATCTAACAGTTTTATAATCATAGTTCAGAGCTTTCAAAAACCAAAAAGATTTATGTTAAAACTCTACATTCAAGTGACATGATTTTATAAAGATAAGTCTATAATGATACATCCCTATGGGATTCTTGAATGCAATCCTCTAGGCCTACAAATCCTCATTTAATATTGAAGACCAGTGCTTAATATACATATAAATATTTTTCTCTAATTTTTTTAATCTATCTATTATAAATTTAATCTTTCCCACTTGACTGTTGATGCACATTATTCTATTTTTATGCACACATACATATTTATCCATCAAATTCGTGAATTTGAAATTCTTGAAGTGGGTTAAATTATCATTTATCAAATCTTTGGGAACTCAAAAAATATATATTTTTTCCTAATAAATTTAATAATACTGTAAGATTGATTTTTAGGAAGCGCCACTGCTACTTCCCACTTAGAGACACAGTCAACTACAAACAGAATATACTCATTCCCACGAGGAGATGGAAATTGTATCATAAATTATAAGCCCTAATAATTAAAAATTTTAACATCTAAAACTATTTCTTGTGGCTTATATTTACTTCTTACAACATTTTCTATCCTTTAAAATTTTTCAAAAACATACACTAAACTTATTGTATTCTTAAATATAGAAGTCCAATAGAAACAATCTTGTAACACTTATTGAGATATCCACTACCCCCATGGTGTCCTCTCTATGGTGAAGAGTTACAACTCACTAAATTGTAAATCACATATTCTTCAAGTACATACCTTTTGAGAATACCATCAATACACCTTCTCAAAATAAAAAGGATCATCCCAAAAGTAAAAGTTCAATTCAAGAATAAATTTCTTTTTTTTATTCTGTATGAGGTATTTGGACATGACCCCTATATCTAATAAATTCAAAAAAAAATTATACTAATGTGTTTTTCTTATTGAAAGGTGGTGAGAGAACTACACAAGCCAAAGAGCATTTTCCAATGGGAAAATATTCCAAAGGGATATGTGAATGTGGTATTTTATTAATCTTTAGGGGATATGTGAATTTGGTTGTAACCAGAATAGACACCAAGAAAGTAAAAGAATTCATTTATGTCCAAACTTTGTAGTATTTGGTCTAATAATGTCATGGATAATTTTTCTTTTGTAGTGTCCAAATTAATCTTTCTATAGTAAATACCAATTATCCACTTAGTCACTATTCTAGCTTGATTTTTTCATTCTTTTAAATAATTATGAAAGTGACTCCTCTTTTTTTAAGAACTAATTGAATATGGATAACCTAAGGGATTTATGAGATGGGATAGATGGTTCCTATATCTAAAAGATTAATCACTTCTTCCCTAATTAAATACTTTATGTTGGTATTAAGTTTCCTTTGAACCTCAGATCTTGGTTTCTAATAAAGCCATATAGGGATCCTATGCATGAAAAATGATGGAATTATCCATTTAATGTCAAAAATAGTCTAGCCTATAGTAGTTTTAAAACTATAGTATAACTAAAAATGTTTCCTCTTAATATACCTCTACTTTAGTTGAGATTATAACAGGAATTTTGGAATTCTCACCTAGAAATGAATATTTTAAGAGATTTGTAAGCAGGTTAAGTTTTAGCTATAGTTCTTGCTAACTAGAGGAAATACTCCTGGGCATAAAATGTCCAAGGTATTCAATATTTATCTTAAATATAGAGTGGAAATTAAAGAAAATATATTTTTATCATTTTTTTCATCAATAAATAGTTGTACACACCTAGGCTCCAAAATTGGGTTTAGAAGTTTTTTGAGAAAATTCATCTAAATGTTCCAAGAACTGTCCCTCAAGCTTATCTATGGGTTCCTCCACCTTACTAAAATATATTCCCATACAGGTTTCTATAGAGATTTTTTACTATTTATCTCTCTGATGATATTTAAAAATTATTCATCATCTTTATCAATAGGTTTCTTCAATTCCAGTAGTTCATCTTTTGAGTGTTTTTTTCATGTTTAGGTTCTTTATCCTTCTTATAAAAATTGAATTCTTATCTTTGTTACTTAAAATTAAATATCAAATTTCCCTTGGAAATATCAATTATAGCCCCACTAATGGAAAATAAAGGACTTCCTAAAATGAATGGGACCTCCTTATCACATTCCAAATCAAATATGAGAAAATAAGTAGGTAAATATAGTCTCCATATTCCAATGATAAAATCATCCACTCTTCATATGGGGCATGTGATGGAGCAGTCAACCAATTGAAAGACAATTATGTTGGGTTGCAATTATCCCAATATCAACTATTGAAATAGAGATTATGGGGTTATGTTTATTCCAACAAAATTCTCACAAAGAAAATTTAGATGACCAATATTTCTTAGTTTATATGGTATTCTAAAACTTCTTGGGTATTTGAGTTTAAGAGGTATTTATTTTGGAAGGAGAGATTATATTCCCCAATGAGGCTGTATATTGTAAATTTCTATAATTTTTTCTTATTTGAAACAATGTTTTTTAGTGATTTTAGATATAATGGTATTTGAATTAAATATTGGATGAATAAGATGTTTACTTAGATATTGTTAAAAACCCTAAATAACTTCATCTGTTATGGTTCTTGATTTTTTTGTTTTATTTTTTGAGGAAAAGGGATGGGTGAGAAAAAATTCATCAAAATAGTGGGTATAACCTAAAGTTCTTATTAAAACCATTATTTACCTTTATTAATTTTCATTTTAAAGTCTTTTTTTCTTTGAATTTCAGTTGGTACAAAAATATTCAATTCATTTTTAGTGTTGTTGTTGAGATTTCCAAAATTTGTGTATTCCAAATTTTGGTTTTCATATTCTTCCATAAATTCCAGTTGAATAGACTTTGTGGATTACCTTATATTCAATTTTTTTTCAAACCAATATTAGTGGTAGCAACCATTATGTTCTCCCCAGGGTTTATTTATATTTTACTAAGAAATTTCTTTCTATCTCTTGAATTTAGGACTCTATCTAATTAACCCATTTGAAATTTTAGATTGTGAATCTTAGAATATATTTCCACCTTTTGTGTTTCAAACTTATCTAATCATGAGTCAAAATCACTTAACATCTTATGTACCATTCACCTTAGTTACCCTTATAAATTAAAGGACTCGAACCTAGGCATATTTTAAAATGTCTTCCTTGGATTTTTTGTGAATTAAAGGGTAGAATGTAACATACCGACATGGGGTCCCCTTAACTCGTGCCCTGAGCCGGTGGGTCACATGGCCTCAAATGCACCTCCCCATATGTGAGAGGTGGAAGAATAACAGTGAGGGAGTAAAGGTGGTATGGTGGAGAGACTGCACCCTCTTATTAGAGTGGCACAACAGATACAACTATAAACATACAATAGCGAAAGAATATATAAACAGACAGAATCAGTAAGCAGTGAAAGATTAAACGAATAAAGAACTGAATAAAAAATCTAAATAGACTAGGCAGTTTCATATAAATGGATGCATGGAATGCTAATATACAAAAAGTTGAAAAGGGTATAGGCATATATAACAACTAAAAAGAGGACAAAAAGATGCTCCACTAGCATCTCGAGCCTATGCTCGGTCCTCTATTCCTTTGATCCATCTATAAGTAAAATGTATCAATAAACTATAGCAGGTCCCTTGCCCTTATCCAAACCTACATTCATATAATCTTCTCGGGTACCAAAGGCATCCCAAGTAGGTTGCGAGATAAAATCTTTGTATGACACCACCAATGGTGTCTAGAAGTAATCCAATTAGCGTTTGTAACTAAACAATGTGCATATATAAATGAATTAATAAACAAAACTAAACAGATAAATAACTGAATGCTCAGGTTCCTAAATGACACATGGTGGCTCTACCTACTTTCAATCATGGATGGGTAGAATTTATAACCATTCAATATATATATAGTAATAATATATATATATATATAGTATAGTTATATATTGCATCCACCTATATAAACCAAGTATGCACAGACCTAAGTGGCCATATACCTGGAATACTAGTTGCTGGATAGGCCAGGGAATAACTAAGACATACATGACTAGTCTAATGAGGCTATAACATCAAGAAATAGGGTAAATTACCTATATTTCATAGTGAGTGGGATACATCATGATCTTAACTCAAGATGGTGAGTGTGCCATCATGTCAACACTTGAACAATAGAACGTGGCACATCAATCCCACCATCCAAATAGTATCAGTGGTGTGAGAAGTTATGCTCAACATCTGATGTAAGGGAGCATGATGTAGTCATGTTCAACATATCCCTTACTATCATACCACAACCTCTACCAAGGAATAATTCTATTTATAATATAATACATGAGGCAATAACTCTCAAGTGTCATGTTTACGAAGACCATATATATAAGTAAGGCATAATAGTTTAATTAATCATTTGATAAGGAATTCATCAATAGGAATAGACTTTCCACCCTTAAACCATTTCATTTAAAATATTGATTTAAATAATTAAAATCCAACCAACTTACATAATCCATTACATTTTATACATGCTATTCAATTAACTAAGTATGAAAATTCAAGGGCACATGGTTTGGCCGCACGGTTGGCCAAACTATGCACCAACTGTGTTCTAGTTACTACTTCAAAGGCACACCTCACATGGTTAGGTGCACAATTTATCTAACCATGCTTAAATCGTGTGAAAACACTTTGCCCCAAAATCCCACAGTACTGCATGGCTATGCAACTAGGGTTGCACAGTTGTAGACAAACAGTGTGACCCCTAGTTCTCCACTGTCTGCAATCGCACGGTTTAGGGAAACCATGTGAGATTGGAGTCACAATTTATACTAACCATGAATCCTATTATTTTCTTCCCATTTTGAGGCTTCGACCTTCAAACAATCCCCAGACACACCCGGGGCCTCCTTTACTTGATTAGGCATCATTATTGGGGATCTTTAAATAAATTCAAACAAAAACAAAATGATTAGTACCTTTATAAAAAGACGGGTTGTTACAACCTCCCCTACTTAAAGAAACCCATCCCTAATTTGGACTTATAAGGGTAATGTGGTATCATTAGTGGATATTTCCAACCACTGAGTACATACATCATCTTCCCATTCTAATGTCTCATCCTGTACACAACTGTGATTTCATAGCACCCATACCAAAGGAACTTACCTACCTCAGAGTGTCTTCATGATCTAATCAACAATACGAATGAGATACTCCTCAAAGAATAATACAAATACAATTCAACCTAATCTAATTGGAAAACATGATATGGGTTTGGATAGTATCAACAAAGCTGAGATACATGAAAAACATCATGCTGGTATCTTTGAGGAAGTTCCAACTAGTAATCCACTATTCCAATTCATTTCACAATATCAAAGGTTACACTGAGACTTGGGGAGAGATTAACCTACTTATGAATACATATATTCCCTAACCTATGTGAGACTCTCAAGAAAACTCAGCCTTCAACCTTGAAATTGAGATCTCACCATCATATATTGGCATAAGACTACTGTTTGGACTGAGATGTCATCATGTGATTTTTGATCAACAAGATCTGATCTATGGTCTCCTGAATGAGAAATGGTACAAGCATAGCTGAATACTCTACCTATATCAAGCACATAGGTTAATATAAAGGCCTACCATATAAGGCTTCATAAAGACCCATCTTGATGGTAGCCTGAAAGATGTTATTATAAGTGAACTCAATGATGGGAATGTGTTTCTCCCAAGAACTCCCTAAGTCAAGGACACATGCATGGAGCATGTCCTTTAGCACCTAGATATTATGCTTCATCTGTCCATCGGTCTGTGGGTGATAAGCCATGCTCGGAAGCACCTATGTACCCAAGGCCTTCTACAACCCCTACCAGAACCATGATGTAAATCAAGAATCTTTGTGAGAAATGATAGAAAAAGGAGATCCACAAAGACAAACAACCTCCCTAACATACAACCTTCTTAGCCCATCTACCAAGAAGGTTTCTCGTATAGGTAATAAGTGTGATACCTTCATCAAAATATCAATGATAAACCAAAAATTATCATTTTCATGAGGTGATATAGGTATACCAATCATGAAATACTTCTATACATCATCCCATTTCCACTCAAGAATGGAAGATGGCTGTAAAATCCCTATCAGACACTGATGTTCATCCTTCACCCACTAACAGGTATAACACTGAGTGATGAAGCTGACAATCTCCCATTTCATACCTAGCCCCCAATACTGACACCATATGTACTGATAAATCTTGGTGACACTAGGGTGAACTTCCCAAGATGAGGCATGAAATTCCTACATTAGCTACTCTCTGATGTCTGTTGGGACCCATACACACCCATGGAACAATAAGGTATCACCCCCCATCCACAGTACAAACTAAAGATGTATCATTATCTGATATACTTTCCCTTAAGACAAGGCCTTCATAATCAGACAATTTCCTCATTCGTACCCATTCCAGAATAGTAGAGGTCACTACCAAGGCTATGAGGATAGTCTATCCATGGTCCTCCTAAACCTATATGTTCATCTGAATGCATTCCTTTCGTAGACCATGACAAAATAAAATAATTTTCCTAGTGAAACATAGTGGTTAACCAGGTTCGTCTTACTTTAGAAGCTTCTTAGTTTGTTCACCTACTTATTCTAATTCACCTAAAATAATTATTTTTATTATGTTGTCATTTATAAAAGAAATGATAAATAAATTTCGGTTTTTTGTTTATTTTCTAAAATAATGAAATGACATTCAAAATTTATAATTTTAACTTAAACTACAATGAAATTCTAAACAGAACGAGTTAAGGAAGATAGAACTTAGTTTTGGGTTCAGTTTTGAGTTCAATCATTACTCTCCTTTATTTTTTTATTTTAGTTTTAAATAAAAACATAAAATATCATGTTGAATTGTGATTTTTTTATTTAGAAATTTTTAAATCTTGAATGCATAAGAAATCCCAATTCCACATACTCCTATAATCAAGGTTGATGACACACCTTGGTTGAGGGTGTGCCATCTTCCAGGACCTGGATCTATCCATGATGTTTCATTCATTGACTCGCTTAACTCCATCATGTGAAGAGTTATCCAATGAAGAGAGGGAAGGAGTTTAAACAAAATAATATAAATAGATTGAGTTGCATGTCATTGAGGGGGGGGGGGGGAGTCACCACACTAGGAAAATTCACCTCACCCATGCATGCTACTCAAATATATCACAAACATAAAATAGACTTACAAAAATTCAAGAACACCTTGACCTACCCTATTCCAAGACTCAGTTCATCCCATCATAATCGAGGGTAAAATATAACTTTATTGAAGTTGGAATTAATGATTTCTGGAATCTATGCTGCTGAATTTGTTTTATGCTGATGAATTGAATCTTGTGTTGTTAAGTTCATATGAGTTTGGTGGATGTTTTGGTTTTATGAGTCTGGTTTGATCTCGAAGGCGGTTAGTGCAACCAGATGTGTTCAGTTGGGTGTTTTTCGACAGTGACGATGGTTCTTTTAGGAAGATGGTGATTGACTTAGGTGGTCTACCTTTCCGGTGATCTGGTGAGATGAAGGGTCATTTTGTGTCAGGGCACGTGTCATGAGGTGGGTGGTGGCCCGAGGCGATGATGTTTGTTGCAGTTTGAAATTTGAAATTTGAAATGCTTTTTTTGGAAAAAAAATAAGAATAATAAAGAAGAATAATAAGGTATGGAATACATTTGGTTGATGAAAAATTCATAAACTAATTTATTTAATAAAAGAAAATTCAAATTACAATTAAAATAAAAACTAAAACAAAATAAATAAAAGAAAAGAAAAATAAAATAGAAATAATAAAGTACAGCAGCTCGAATCTCCTCAGTGGAATCCCTCCTTGGTGTATAACTCCTATTTAACACGAATGAACTCCTCTTTATATATTCCAAGGGGGTGTCTTGCTTTAGTATTCAAATTCAAGATCTTCTAAATCTCCCTTTTAATATCTCCCCCATATTATCTCTACTTCTCCTAGTATAACAATTTAGTGAATGAATTTGGGAAAGGATTTATCTTGATTTTTTTTGAAAATGTCTCCTCTCGCTACCCATGAAATTTTAGGTTCATCTGAATTGTGTATAAAAATTTATGTCCTATTAATTCTTAAATTTATTATTTCCAGAAAGAATCTTTTCCAAATCATATTTTCCATGCATTTATGGCATTGATATTGGAATATTAAAGTGGGTCTATAGTTAAAAAAGTTGTTACTCCAAATATTTTATTTATAATTGTCTAATTTCATCTCCCTTTTGTCATCCATTTACAAGATATAGGCCCATATTCAAAAATATCCAAATCTATACACATATTTTGAGTCCTAACTTGTGAGATTCTTTTGGGACTTCAAATGAAGGATTAATATTTTGATCCAAAAGAAAGAAACGAATCCCAATATGTATTAAATCCGAAAAAAATTAATTTCATAAATTAAATCAGTGTAAAAAATGTTATGAGAAAAATAAATAAATAAATTAAAATAGTTAAATTCCATTAGGCCATTTTTTCCAATTAAGGCCAAAAAGCTTCTAAAACCATAAAATGTGACAATTAACATTAAAATATCACTTTTTGGGATTAAAACCATTGAAATGTGTTTAGAAATATTCATGAAAATTGAGTGTGTTAATACCCCCACATAAAAACTATGCTTGTCCTCAAGCATAATATCTCAACAATAAAAATAAGAGGGAACTAATTCTATCATTATTCAAATTTCAAGGAAATAAAATTTAACAATATTCTATGGAAAATAAAATTATAAAATTTCAAATAAAATATCAATTCAATTTCTTAATTTTCAATGAAATAATAATTTCATGTATTTTAATTTTTCCCTTTGAGAAATGATGGAACTTCTCTTTTCATTCATTCAGACTCCTCAATTCATTATTCTTAAACATGTCAAATCATGATCTACCTCACTATTGAATATTTTATCTCACCACTCATCATAGAATTAAATTAGTGTTATGCTCATATCATGAGAACATGATCCTTATCCATAGTCTTGTAAAGAAACTACTTTATCCACTTTGTAATGAAAAAAGAAACATGAAATCATGAAGACTTGCATTAAATGTTCAAATGACTCTGAGGCTTATGGTTGGTAAGAATTGATGTTTTAAAATTAAGGATAAAGTAGGAGGTTTATCTCTTAATTAAAATGCATGATATCAAAAATAAAAGTAAAATTAACTTCTCCCCTTCAAAGTATGAACCCCACTTACCCCAAATTTTCAAAGAAAAGGTCATGAATAATGAAATCATGATGAATGACATACATCTTCTTGAATTTTTTCTACTTTTATACCTTTTTTTATTTTTTTAAAGTATCTTTTTTACTTTTTTTATTTTTTGAAAGTTATTCTTAGAATAAATCTCACATCCACCACCTAACTACATATTGTAAAAATCACCATTACAGTGATTGTGATTTTTGATTCTTATAAGTCACAACCCATTCTTTTTTTTTTATTTTTTTTGTTTTATGGATGAAAAAACAATTAAGTACATTGAATGAATCAAAACCCTTTATTTATTACCACAATAGAACCCCAATTTTTTTCCTTATAATTAATTTCATTCCTTACAACATGATTCCCTTCAACCTCACACTTCAATTTTAAAATATCACGGATATACTAAGAGGATGGGGGGTAGGAAATTATTAGCATGGGTTGAAATGTGGATCATTACTAACAAGGTCATTCATGGTTTCTATGGGATAAAAAAGTACTATTTTAAAGGTGGTATTTTTTGGATAAAGTATTTTCAAAAGATACCTCAATCATTTTAAATGTGTTTTTGCACAATTATAGCATTGATAAGTTCAAAAGAAAGTTCTGGTCAGTGACATGTCCTAAGATCACTCAATAAATATGCTCATGATAAAATAGGAAGTAATTGGTCTAGAAAACCACTCAAGAATGGAAAATATTATTTGAGATAATAAATCAAGGCACAATTATTAATAAAAAATCAATGCACATGAATTTTATAAATTCAATGCATGAAAAATGGTTGGGAAATTTCATTTACATGAATCAACTAATTACTTCAAATCATGAGTCCTTATTTTAATATCCATGTTTAACTTTAATCATTAAATTACCCATTTTACTCATTCAATTTCATTAACATTTAAATCCAAAACATGGAATTACAGGATTTCTAAGAAAATGATGTCTCCAAGATAAGTAAAGTAAATCATAATTCAAGCATGGATATGAAATTTTCAATTGAAAGACCAAAACATGTTGTTTGGAACAAAATATAAAAAGTTTAAAATATAAAAAATAAAAGTAAACTACCTTTACCATGAATCTTAGTTCTCTTTCTCCAATACTTTGGGCTACCTTGTGCTATAATAAACCTAAAAAATAGAATTACTCAATTAATCATAGGGATCATTTCATTTATGCTAAAAAAGAATATAGAGGGTGGGATGCATGTTGAATTAATTCCTAAAAATGAAATTAAAATATAAATTAATAGAAAGAAAACAAAGGGATAAGTATTGGCATGACCTCCCAAGTGGGACCTGAATTTTTAATACCTTTAGAGGGAAGTACTAGCTATTATCCAAAGTCTAATGGTGGATGAAGCTTATTTAATTTGAACCACCACATGTGGATTTTCCCAACTTGGGCTTCATCCTTCTTGGTGAGGAATGAACCATGGATAGAGTATACTAGATCCTCGACATTCATAATTAGATATAGATTGCATGGAAGGGGTAGGATAAAGTATGAATCATCCTCCTTTTTGGTTTCTACTTGTGCCACCTTCCTTTTCTCTTCCAGTGATGGATTAATAGGGGATGCATGAATTAAATGATCAAAGGGGAAGTAAAAATGTGTTTTTATTCGAATAAAATTTAAATTTGAATTTTTAATAAGTAATTTATCCCCTTTAATATGAGCATCCTCTTTTCTAATTTTCTCAGGTTCAACTACTTGGATCTCCTGATGGGGCTCCTCAAATATATGTTCATTAAAATCAGGAAGCTCCATGTGATCCTCCACAAGTACAAGTACAGTTTATTCATCTTCTTCTAAGGCATGGAAAGGGTTGACCAAATCATAAAATTTAAAATAATAAGGAGTGATTCTCAATTAATATTGAATTAAATTAGAAAATAAAGAGTTTAAATAAATACCATATCCCTGATTTGTTTCTCATTCAATCACTGCCTCAATGGTAAGTGCCTCCTGAAGTTGGATGGTGGTAAGTGGAGGTAGGTAGTCGAGATACTCCAAATTTTCTTAAAATTACATCATTTGTACGGATTCCTCCACTTTAATTGATAGAGTTAACTTAAATGATACTAGATATTCTACTTTTTAAGGATTAGGGAGATCAATTTGTACCTCATAGTCATTCTAGAAGTCATCCAGATCTTGTTGATATCCCAAAGTTATCTTAGAAGTAAAGTTTTCATCGTCATGAATCCACCCTTAATCATCATGGTCCTTTTGGATTTGGATCTTCAGAAGTTTGGGTTGTGGATACTCATCAATCTAGGCATCAACCTCATTGATGTCTTCCAAAAAATTACACAGCTCTGGTGGTACTTCTTTCTTGGTCTTTATTATTTAATAATCAAGTTTGAATTTATCAACCATATATTCCAGTTCATGAAATAAAATTACAGTGTTATACCCATTTATCATAAGATTGTCCAGGTTATTGATTTCATCAACCTTTTGTAGAAGATCCACCTCTTAGACATTTTTAATTAATGGTTCTTGCACTTGAGAGTAATTGTTCCATTAATTGAAAAAATATTCGTTCAAAATATCATGGATTTTTTTATTTTTTATTTTTATAAAATCAATAAAAAATATCTATTGTGAAATGGAAAAAGTATAGTAAACCATTGATTAGATCCACAAAAATGACACCAATTTTTAATACACACCTGTTAAAGGGTGTGTGAAAAGTAAATTATTTTTCTATTCTAGCATAGTGGCCAAATAGAGTCATCTCACTTTAGGAACTTTTTAGTTTGTTTACCTACTTATTCTAATTCACCTAAACTAATTTTTTTATGTTGTTATTTATGAAATAAGTGATAAATTAATTTGGGTTTTTTGTTGTTTATTTTATAAAATAATGAAATGAAATGAAAAATTGAGAATTCTAACTTAAATTGCCACACAATTATAAACATAATGAGTTAAGGAAGAAAGAACTTGGTTTTGGGTTCATTTTTGGGTTCAATCATTATTATACTTTATTTTTTTGATTTTAGTTTTATAATCCAAGCATGAAATATGATTTTGAATTAATATTATTTTTATTTAGAAATTGTGAAATATAGAATGCCTAATAAATATCAATTTCAACTCCTCCTATAATCAAGGTTGATGATACACCTTAGTTTAGGGTGTGCCAACTTTCAGGTCCCAGCTCTATCGATGTCGTTTCATTCACTGACTCGCTCAAATCCATCATGTGAAGAGTTGGATAGTAAAGGGAGGGAAAAGTGTTTAAAAAAAATAATAGAAATTGATTGAGTTGTATTGAATTGGGGGGAATTCAACACAGTGGGGAAATTCTCCTCACCCATTCATGCTACTCAAATATACCACAAATGAAAAATAAACTTTAAAAAAAATTAAGGAACACATTAACCTCCCCCTGGACACGTATCAAGTTAGCCCCTCATTGTCTATGGTAATATATCAATTTAGTGTATAGTAATAATAAACGAAGAAATAAAATAATAAAAATAGAATAAATAAAGAAGAATAATAAAATTAATAAAAATAGAAGGAGAGAGAGAGAAATAAAATAGAAAAGAAAAGAATAAATATATATAAGAGTGTTAAAAGAATAAGAAAAAAATATAATAAAAGAAGAAGAAGAAGAATTGATAAGAATAAGAAAGGGGTGGAATATAATTGGTTGATGAAAAACGTATGAACTAATTTATTTATTAAAAGAAAATTCAAATTACAATTTAAAGAGAAACTCAAACAAAAGAAATAAAAGAAAAGAAAAATAAAACAAAAATAATAAAGTGCAACAGCTCTGATATCCTCGGTGGAATCCCTAATTGGTGTCTAAATCCCCTTCAGAATGGGTTAAATCCTCCTTATATATACCAAGGGGGTTCCATACTTATGTATTCAAGTTCTGGATCTTCTAAATATCCCTTTAATATCTCCTGTAGATTTCATCCTCTAAAAATTTTCTTGTGGGAGACCCATTTAATGATCGAATTTGGGAATGGATTCTTCCTAAAATTTGTTTGAAAATGTATCCTATATATACTAATGATATTTTATCTTTATCCAATTTTTTTAGTAACATTTATGTACCATTAATTCTGAAAATTTATTATATATAGGAAAAATCTTTGAATTTCCAAAATCAAATTTACCATGCATTTATAGCCATGATATTGTAAGATTCAAGTGGGCACATAGTTATAAAAGTTTGTACTCCAAATATTTTCTTTATCATTATCAAATTTAATCTCCATTTTTTCATTCATTTATGAGATATTGGATATAACACCTTGAGATTTTGTGAATGATTTTTTTTCAAATTAATTTATCTTTTCAATATTTTTTCATTTCATGTGACACTAGAAATAGTTATTTATATATATATATATATATATATATATATTAAAAATCTAAGTCAAAAATTCCTTCCACATAAAATAAAATCTTTTCTTGATTTACACACAATACTAACTTAGATTGTGCTACATACAAAACCAACTTGGCGTGTGTTACATGCAACATTGACTTAGCATACGATCCACACAACACTGAGTTTCTATGAAACACACAAACACACAAACACATAATTAATTAAATGAGATAATTATAACCTAACCATTAAACATAGTTATATGAATAGTAATAACTACTTTCCAAATATTTTTTATTAATTTTTTTATATAAATAAAACATATTGATAATGAAGGACATGTTTTTGGTAAAGTCCTTCTACGTTTAAAAACATTGTTTTCTCGAATAAACCGCTTCTTATAATGAATGTAATTTCAGAAAAATTTAGAAATTTAATTTGATAAATTAAAATTCATTTTTAAGTTCATAACTTCAAAATTATCTTAGGGTGATTTTTTGGGATTTTTCTTAGAAACTTCATTTTTTGATGAATAGTGAAAAATAATATTTTTTAGTTAAAAAATGCATTTTTGTCTAATTAATTACTAATGATAAATGAAATTATAAATATCTTTTAAGGTTAAATTAGATAAATATTACATATATTAATATAATTAAATTCATTAGAATCAATTTCACTTTGAAAATGAATATAAAATCCTAACAAACTTTTGAACTTTTTCCTACTTTAAAACCCCATCATTTCGTCCCATCTACAGGATTATCACTAATCTAAATTTTTCCACTTATGTGATTTTAATTTCAAAAATCCTACATACACTATTTTATTCAGTATAATATTTAGATTTTAATAATTCCATGTTAGTTTTTGACCAAAATGATTAGTAAAGGCGATTAAAATTAATTACAATAGTTAAAGCCAAATTAAGCTTAATTAGGGATTAAACCTTAAAATTAAGGGCCCAAATGACCTAGATACTTGTCCAAAACCACTTTTATATCCATATTTCGTCCATAAAACTTTCATTCCTGAGTTTTGTTGGTTTGGTATGACTTTTTTTATGTAAGAACATGTACACACCTAACCTGTTTCTAAATATTCCAAGTGAGTCCTTTTCCTTCTCTATAAAAGGCCACCACCTCTACCCATTCCTAAAACCTATAAAAAAATTTAAGTTCGTTAACTATCTATAAAATTAGCCTTAAAAAAATAATCCCTTCAACCTTGAATCATCCCTTTGGGAATAAATCTTCTCAAGGAATCCTTTTAGCACAAACCAAACAGAGTTACCTGATTTAGAGGTAACATCTTCTCTCAAGCTGCTTTCCTTTATTTCCATTATTCACCCAATAAAATATTTTTATTCTGTTATTGTGTTAAAAAACCAGTATCCTACATATACTAGGTTGTTTATATACAAATTTTATGACCTAAACTTATACACTCCTCCATCTAATAGATGTTGAACATACTGTTTCTATGTACGGCGAACTACTGCCTCATGAAACAATGACTGTTCATTTCTCTTTTACTACCAATCATAGTGTCCATTTTATGGATAATATATTTATATATGTCATATATTATATTTAATATGTATCTAATCTCTTGTATTATTTTTAAAAAACACATCTTTTTACTTTATATTTGGTGTTAATACGATAATCTCGTTTGAGGAAGTGTGGACTACCGCCCCCTCAAAGCGATGTGATTCATTCACACACCATATGAAATGTATTAAGAATGGTTTTAATGAAATTATATGATATATATGATATATTAATGTTACTGTAATAATTATAATTATATATATATATATATATTTCATTTACATACTTTCTTTTAATACGACAATAATGACGGAAACAACATTCATGCGTACGTACGACTTATCGTCTCAATGAATGGTGTATTCCATTTCTTGTTACTATATTATATAGATTATTATAATAAAAATATAATGTATATAACTGATAATTATATCATGGTTTAAATTATATAATCATGATATAATTATAAGTATAAAATATACAACAAATTAAGACACATATAAAGAACAAAGTGAATTTTACCCGAAGTGAAACTTTAACATAGGATCGTTAAAAAGTGGGTAATATAAGGTCATAATAAAACCATATATGGTATTATGTATAAGAATATTATTCTTTAAAATATTCATAATAAACTTATATTTATTATGCATAAATCTTATATGAGTACGGAGAGAGTCAAGACACAAGGTAAGGGGATTTCATCTCACTTCTAATTTTTGTAAGATACAAGCTATGTTCGCCACTCTTTATTTTTGTGTGATGTATGTAATTTCCATGATTTTATTATATATATATTTTAATTAAATTTTGGGTATTCAGATTCCCATTTTATGATCCTTATTCCATGGGGTTTATCTTTCAAAAGTTACCAAATCGGTAAAACAGTTTTGTCTCAATTTTCCTTTTTTGAGATTCATGTTTTGTTATGCACATAAACTATTATTTGAGGTGTATATAATTAAATTTTACATGTTATATCATGAATATAATTTATTTCATGATATATCAAGATTCATTTAATTTCATTTTTTACATGGAGAGTATGATCCCAAGTTACCAAGTTATATGATTTTATTGAGTTAATCTCATCGCTCTCCGAGACTTTTTGTGTTATTGCTTACCTTAATGAAATATTATGATCCATATCTCAAGAATATCAATGAGTTTATTTCTCATATGTTATTTCATGATATACTCATGTATTAGTACTATATTCTACTCTTTGGTATATAAGATAGTTAAGAAAGTGTTTTTAGGAAAGCCCGACTTTACCCTTTCTTCTATCAGAAATCTATGTTTTCTAAAAAGGGTTTCCAAGAATATTATACCATTATTCTATAAGATTTTAAAGACATTTTTACCCTTTTTTATTTTACTAATATATTCAACGGAATATTCTTGCCTCTTTACAAACAAGGAATTACTTCTAACCTTTTTACCGTGAAAAATGAATATTATTTTTTACTTCGTACGACGTGTAAGAATTTACCCACCATCATTCCTTCGAATATTCCTTTTCATTTTTAAAAGGTTAATATTTAAGAAATTGTTTTAAAATTAATTTTAAAGGATTTTTTTTTTCAAAATTGTTTCAATTATTCTTTATATGTTTTCAATGTATTTTCAAAGAAAATTATTTTTAAATGGTTTTATGTATTAACAAGCCTTTTTCAAAGAAGAAAGGATATTTTCCTCAAGAAATTTTTTTGAAAGATATTTCAAAACTATTTTCTATATAAGATGAAATCCATTGATGATACTCATTTACCTTTTGGAAATTCTCTAAATTTTCCATTCATATCCTTTCTATGAATGGGTTACACTTAATGTCATGGTCTTTATGAGACCTATTTCTCTTTCAAAAGTTATATGGTTATGAAATCTGTTTCTCTTTCACAGGTTATGAATCGATGAAATGGTTATGAAACCTATCTATTTTCCATAGGTTATGATGTGATGAAATGATAATTATACCCATTTCATTTTATGGGTTATGATTTTATGTTTATAATACCTATATCTTTTTATGGGTCATGATATGATTAATGTTTTATTATCTTGTGGCACATGTGTGAATGATTTTACTAAGAGATGGGTGGGGTCTATATCTCCCTCCAAATCATTGGATAATGATATGTTTTATATGAGCTCAAAGTGTAAACGAGTTTTATCCCAAGCCTGAAAAGAAATAGGGCATATGGGTTGTAGCCCAAGATCGAAAAGAAAGAGGCTATACGGGTTGTAGCCCAAGACTAAATGAAAGAGGGTACATGGGTAGTAGCCCAAGTATGAAAACAAGAAGGTACATGGATTGTAGCCCAAGCCTAAAAGAAAGATGGTACATGGGTTGTATACCAATCTCAAAAAACAATAAGGTGCATGGGTTGTATCCCAAGCCTAAAATAAAATGGGTACACGGGTTTCTAGATCAAGCCTGAAGTAGATACACAGGTCGTAACGCAAGCCTAACATGTTATAAAGGTCTTGGTAGGTAGCCCTAACATAAAAGTTTCTATTCTTATATGTATTCCACAAATACTATGTTCTATTCCTTAGTTATTATTTCATGGATCATGATGTTTATTTCCTTATGATTCATGTATTATGAACAACCAAGATTTATCCCATAACTTATGTTTATGACCTTTGATATATAGGGTATGACCTCCTAATGTTACCACCACATTATCATACTACTATGTTCATGTTTATAATTAAATTTATCCCTTGTTTACCCTTACTGAGCATATGATCTCACCCATTTCTTATGTTTACTTTCTACAGGTTATGAAGAATGGTTTTAGGTAGAAGTAATAAAGATGGAGATCTTTATGGTAGATGTTTAAGATCTTTCACCAGGATAGAATATTTTATTTCAAAGTTTCCAAAGACACTAAACTATTATGGTCCTTTGGAATGTATTTTTTTAATGTACTAAATATTTATATAAAATGATGTAATATCCATGCATGTTAAGCATGAGTCTCTATATAGAACCATCTTCCAAAATATCCAAATCTATACATAGATTTTGAGGCCTGAATTATGAGCTTCTTTTGGCCCTTAAAATAAAGGATTCAAATTTGGGTCCAGAAGAATGAAATAAATCCCAAGGTATATTAAGCCTAAAAAATGAATTTCATAAATTAAATCAATATATAAAATGTTATGGAAAAAGTACATAAATAAATTAAAATAGTTAAATTCCAAAATTAGGTCATTTTCTAATTAAGCCCAAAAAGCTTCTAAAACCATAAAATGTTACAATTGAAATTAAAATATCTATTTTTTGGAATTAAAACAATTTAAATATGTTTAGAAATATGTATGAAAATTAAGTGTGACAATGCCCCACACTTAAACCATGATTTTCCTCAAGCATAAAATCTCAACATTAAAAATCATAGGGCACCAATACTATCATCATTCAAATTTCAAGGAAATAAAATTAAAAAATCATAAATGTGAAATAAAATTATCAAATTTCACAATAAATATCAATTCAATTACTAATTTTTCAAAGTAATAATCAATTAATATATTTCAATTTTTCCCTTTGATAAATGATGGAACTTCTCATTTTATTCATTCAAACTCCTCAATTAATTATTCTTAAACATGACAAATCATGATCTAACTCATTTTTGAATATTTTATCTCATCACTCATGATAAAATTCAATTAGAGTTATACTCATATCATGATAACATGATCCTTATCCATAGGACTGTAAAGAAACTATTTTATCCACTTTTTAAAGACAAAAGACCCATAAAATCATGAGGACTTTCATTAAAGTTTCAAATGATTATGAGGCTTAAGGTTGGTAGGAATCGATGTTTTAAAATTAAGGCTCAAGGAGGAGGTTTATATATTAAGTAAAATTCATGATATAAAAAATAAAAGTGTAATGAAATTATCCCCATCAAAGTATCAACCACCACTTCCCCAAAAATTTCAAAGCAAATATCATGAATAATAAAATCATAATGAATGACGTGCACCTTCTTGATTTTTTAAAACTTTTATGTTTTTTTCTTTTTCAAAGTATTTGTCCCCCTATTTTTTTTATTTTTCAAAAGTTATGCTTAGAATAAACCTCACATCCACAACCCAACCACATATGATAAAAATAATCAGTCCAGTGATGGTGATTTTTGATTCTTTTGAGTCACAACCCATTTTTTTTTCATTTTTTGTTTTAAAGAATGGAAAATAATTAAGTACATTGAATGAATAGAAAATTTTTATTTATTCCCACAAAATCACCCCCCACAAATTTTCCTTAAAAATATTTCATCCCTTCCACTAGATTCCATTCACCCTTGCACTTAAATTTTAAAATATCATGAAAATACTTAGAAGAGGGTATAAATGGATAAAAATGGATTGAAATGTGGCTCATTAATAACATGGTCATTAATGGTGTCTATGGGATAAAAAAGGATTTATGTAAATTTGGTATTTTTAGGATAATGGATTCTCAAAATATTCCTCAATCATTTTAAATGTGTTTC
Source organism: Viscum album (assembly GCA_963277665.1). Lineage (NCBI taxonomy): Eukaryota > Viridiplantae > Streptophyta > Magnoliopsida > Santalales > Viscaceae > Viscum > Viscum album. Next base: position 92,019,445 of record OY728154.1, read on the forward strand.
TGTATAGTCATAGCTTTGATAAGTTCAAATGCAAGTTCTGGCTGGTGACATGTCTTAGGATCACTCAATAAATATGCTCAAGATAAAAAAAGAATTACTTGGTATATAAATCTTATAGATGATGGAAAATATGATTTGGGACAATCACTCAAGGCATGATTAATAACAACAAATCAATTCACATGAATTTTATAAATTCAATGCATGAAAAATGGTTAGGAAATTTCATTTACATGAATCAACTAATTATTTCAAATCATGAGTCCTCATTTTAGTATCCATGTTTCAATTTAATAATTAAATTATCAATTTTACTCATTTAGTTTTATTAACATTTAAATATAAAAAAATTAATTATAGGATTCCTAAGAAACTCATATCTTCTAGATAAGTCAAGTAAATCATAATTCAAGAATGGGCATGCAATTTTCAGTTGAAATATCAAAACATGTTGTTTGATATAAAATATAGGGAGTTTAAAATATAAAAAATAAAAGTTAAATCCATTTACCATGAATATTATTTCTCTCTCTCCATGAATTGGGATTCCTTGTGCCATCATGAACCTATAGAAGATAATTACTCAATGAAGCACAAGGATCATGTCATTTAATCTCAAAAAGAATAGCGGGAGTGGGATACATGTTGGACTAATTCCTAAAACTGAAATTTAAATCTAAATTAATAGAAAGAAAATTAAGGGATAAGTCTTGTTATAATCCCCCAAGTGGGACCTGAACTTTTACTACCTTCAAAGTGAAGTAAAAGATATTATCCAAAGTTTGATGGTGGATGAAGCTTCTTTGATTTGACCACCACATGTGGCTTTTCCTAACTCGTGCTTCATCATTATTGGTGAGGAATTACCCATGGATAGATTATACTGGACCCCATTCACAATTAGGTATATCTTTCATGGTGGGGGTAGGATGAAGTATGAATCATCCTTCTTTTTGGTTGTTACTTGTGAAACATTCTCTTGCTCTTCTAGTGTTGGCTCATTAGGGGCTTTATAAATTGAATAATCAACGGGGAAGTAGACATGTATTTTCACTTGAATAAAATTTTAATTTGAATTTTTATTAAGTAATTTCTCTCCTTTAATATGAGAATCCTCTTTTATGATTTCCTTAGGTTCAGCTACTTGGATCTCATGATGGGGCTCCTCAAATATATATTCACTGAAATTAGGGAGCTCCATGTGTTCCTCCATAGGTGCAGGTATAGTTTATTCATATTATTATAAGGAATGGAAAGGTTTGAATAAATCTAAAAATTAAAAATAATAATGAGTGATGATCAATTCATATTGAATAAAATCATAAAATAAATAGTTCAAAGAAAGATCATCTCCCTAAGTTATTTCTGGTTCAATCACTGGATCAGTGGTAAGTGCCTCTTGAGGTTGGATGGTGTTAAGTGGAGGTAGGTAGTAAGGATACTCCATATTTTCTTTAAATTCCATATTTTGTATGGATTTCTACTCTTCCATGGCTAGAGTTACATGCAATGGTACTTGATCTTCTACTTTTTAAGGATTTAGGAGATCAATTTGTACCACATACTCATTACAAATGTCATCCAGATCTTGTTGATCTCCCATAATTAGATTATATATTTTTTCCTCATAATTAATCCACTATAACTCATCATGGTATTTTTGTATTTGGTTATTTATATGGTTGGGATATGGATACTCGATTGCATCGTGATTCACTGTTTCATTTTCACCCTTACACCACTGTGCTAAACTTGTTTTATATTGAAAATTATAAAAATAATAACAAATTTCATTCCATGTTTTAATAATTTATTTTTTGTTTATCAATTTTAAAAAGGACAATGTTACTTGTTTTGATGATTCCATTGTAGGAGGAGGTGATTTGGAGGGCCGATGATGATGTCCAAGAAAAATGTGCCAAACTGTGCAGGATCCATGCATACCAGTGGACTCAACCGCATATTTCAACTAAACAATGCATCCAAGTGGGCTGAAATTTTGTGATTTGGTTCAAAATTTAATGGGATACTTTTAATATAAAGTAACCAAATCCTAATTTGACCTCTACGATGCCCAACCGACCTGATCTGTCCATCACACCGAATCTGCACAAAGTCAAAAGTGGTGTGCTGTGATCTATCCATATCGCAGGCTCTAGTAGTCCAAATTTTGCCAAAATTTCGGTGGAGATAGAAAATAGGTGGGGATAAAAAGTTTTTATTTTCTCCCAAGAGAGATAAGTCTTTATGGAGGTATAAACCCATGTGACAACTGGTTTTAAGAAATCTATGTGCTCAAAACCACCTTCCCATTTTCCAATAAAATGGAACCTTGGGATCCCCATTTGTAAGTTCAGACAAGAGGCAAAGATATGGTATTTTAGAGACCCAAATTATTCCTCTAATCATATAAGAATTTTTGGAGGCCCCTATCCTCATAGGGTAATCAAGGATGAAGGCAAAGTTTCACCTGAGCTTCCTCCTCCTGATGTCGAGCTAAATGGTGGATGGTCATTTAGAGGGAGCTACACACACTTGAGAGGGAGTTAAAACACTTGTTATTATACTAGTTTTGTGTAATTTTTGTGATAAATATTTCACTTTTTTATTATATTGACATGATTCTCCTTTGATTGTATTTATATTGTTAAAATTAAGTGAAACACTTTTTATTTTCAACACCGATTGGGTTGAGATTTCAAGTGGGAATCTTGGGTTGTTCTGATTGGACAAGACAAGAGTCCTATTTATCTCACACCTACATAATATTTAAGTATTCTTCATTAGCCTTTATTCTCTATGATTTATAACCAAACTTTGAAATCATGATTGTTGTGTCAAGGGATGAGTTCTTTGAGCATCGTTTAAATGGCAAGAGGGAAGTTGAGATCTTGACAACCCTCAACCAAAGGATTCCATTAAACCATGAGTATTTTTCAGAATGATTAACTCACCAAGATGTGTAGTGAAATTGAAATTATCTCCTTATATCATAATTATAAAACACCACTTTTATTTATCAACTATTAAACTCTTTAAATGAAGTCATTTTCTTTAAACTGTTTTAAAACCACCCCTCTTTTAGTACTTATTATTAAAAACGCACATTTTAAACCCATGAAAGCTCCTTGAGAGATGACCTAGGGTCTTCCCTAGACTAAAAATAAACCTTAAAATCATAATCAATTTGATGTGTCGTGATAGTGCATTCAAATTTTGGTGCTGTTTCTGGGGAGTGCTTTGATTTTAGTTCGCGTTTTGGACAATTGTTTTTGTAATTTTTGTGAATGTTTGTTTGTTTTATCTACTAACTTTACATTTTTTAGTGTTATAATTTATTTCTTATGTAGGTTCTGTGTATGAAGTGTTCTAATCTAGGATACTTACAACTTTTCGAACCAGAACCAGAGAAAATCCTACATCAGTGACCCTGAGATACACAAGAGGAACCTTTGAAGGAGGACGCACAAACATCAACACTCATGTTGATCCTTCTTCTTCTTATTCTTATTCTTCTTCTAGAACCCACATTAAAACTGAAATTAACATGAATAACATGGCTGAAAATAATATAACACTAAAAGAAATAACCTCACCAGATTTTGATATCCAACCCACTTGTATTCAATTACAAGGCGAGGCACCCAATTTTGAACTAAAATATGGTTTAATTCATCTATTACCAAGATTTCATGGACTTCCTAGAGAGGATCCATACAAGAAATTAAAATAATTTCATACTATTTGTTCAAAATTAAAACCTTCTAATGTGGATGAGGAACAAGTAAAGCTTAGATAATTCCCATTTTATTTAGAAGACACTGCGAAAGATTGGTTGTACTATGTTAATTCACCAATAAGAGGCTGGGAAGACATGAAACATCTTTTTCTTGAAAAATATTTCCCAGCCTCTCAAACTGAAACTATAAGGAAGGAAATCTGTGGTATAAGGAAATCTCAAGGGGAAACATTACATGAATATTGGGAACACTTTAAAAGGTTATGTTGAAGCTGTTCACACCACCAAATAAGTGATCAACTTTTAATTTAGTATTTTTATGAAGGTTTAATTACAATTGATTGTAACATGATTCATGCTACTTTAGGTGGTTCACTAGTGGATAAGACCCCAATTTATGCAAGAAACTTGATTGAGAACATGGCACAAAACACTCAAAAATTTGGTACAAGTTCCAACGTACCCATTTGAGGTGTCCATGAGGTGAAAAGTACTGAATTTGAGAATAAGGTGGACACGAAGTTTGAGGTGGTAAGTACCCTTATATGACAACTTTCTCTCTCCCAAGGTAAATCTAAATCTCCTCCTCCCATCCATTATCGAATCTTCTCTTCTAACACCCATTATTCTGACCAATTCCCCCAATTGAGAGAAAATTCTAAGAGTTGTGAGGTAATCTTCCCAGGATGCCCCTATAACCAACACTTTAGGAAAGAACCATACTATCCATCCAACTCTGGTTGGAAGGAAAACCAAGCTTATAGGTAAGGGGGTATTAAAAACAGCCTCATCAACCATGGAACCAACAAGGTTAGAGTAGTCATCCACCACCACCACCCATAAATCCTCAACCACCCCAAAGGACTTTCCAACAACCCCCTCCAAAACCCAAGCCTAGACTAGAATATGTGATGAAACAAATGTATTCCAACAATATAAAATTCTATAAAACCACCTAGGAATCTATACAAGACCCTCAAAACCCAATTAGGACAACTAGCTAACTCGGTGGGAGAAATTCAAAGTCACAAGTCGGGTAAACTACCCTCTCAATCAGTAGTTAACCCTAGGGATAAAGGAAATGTTAGTGTTATCACCCTTAGGAGTGGAACTCATCTTCAAAGACAAATGACCCCTCTAATAGAGTCATCCCCTCCTGAGGAAACCACCATCCCAACCACTACTAAAAAATGATTCAATGGAAGAAAATCCTTATCCTGAGAGAAGTCCATACAAAGGAAATAGTATGTATGTAAATGAGTCTCTTATCCCAAACATTCCTCTTATATTTCCCCAAAGGGCCACCCAACCTAGAAAAAAAAGGAAACTGAACTTTATAAGGAAATATTGGAAACTTTCAAAAAAGTACAGGTTAACATCCCCTTGATTGATTCCGTGAAGCAAATTCCATGATACGCCAAGTTTCTAAAGGAGATGTGTACACACTAAAGGTAACTTCGAGGTGATGAAAAGGTGAGCTTGTAGAGGAATGTTTCAGCATTGATAGAGAAATCAATTCTCACCAAGTGCAATGATCCTGGAACATTCTCAATTCTATGCACCATAGGGGAGTATTCCTTTTCTAATGTTATGCTTGATTTAGGTGCTTCTATAAATGTGATGCCACACTCCATTTACTCTACATTATAGGTCGGGGAACTAAAGCCCACTAGAATTGTTGTTCAACTGGATAACTGGAGTACCGTACAACCCTCTGGTGTGTTAGAAGATTTTTTTTGTGAGGGTACAAAATTTAATTTTTCCTACTGATTTTTATGTGCTTAAAATGGAAGATGATATGATGAATAGACACACCCCGATTATATTGGGGAGAAATTTATTTAAAACTTACAAAACCATAATTAATGTCCATAATGGTACATTATCTATGGAATTTGGTGGTTACATAGTCCATTTCAATATCCTTGATTCAATGAAGCACCCCTCATAAGAACATTCCCCTCTCTCAGTATATTCAATTGATATACTCCCTTCTTTTGAAAATACTTCTTTTCATTCCCCTGATCCCCTTTATGAGTTTTCATACTTGATTGAATTTATTGGTAATGAATCATGCATTGATTGTTGTAGTGGTCTAGAAAAGTGTCATGCATGTTTATTAATTGATGATTTCTTGAACACTGAGGATCCAATGACTATCGATGATACTGCTAAGCTTGTAAAAGATCATTCCTCATCTGAGGATGATACCATTGAACAGTTAGATGAGATCAGTGACCTCTCACTTTCACACACACTCCCATCAATCCAAAAAATAGACCCAAATTGTAACTAAAACAACTACCTCAAGATTTAAAATATTCATATCTTGAGAATGGAAACAAGTTTCCCATTATCATTGCTAGTTCACTCCCTCCTCAGTATGAATTAAGACTACTTGAACTTTTGAGGGAGTATAAACAAACTTTGGGATGGACACTTGCTGAAATTCCTGGTATTAGCCCATAAATTTGTACACATCATATTTTGTTAAATGATGAGTCTAAACCAGTGAGGCAGGCACAACATCAACTAAACCCAAACCTCTTAGAAGTTGTGAAAAAATAAGTAAAAAAATTATTGGCTGCTGGAATAATTTACCCCATCTCTGACAGCCAATGGGTCAGTCCCATTCAAGTGGTTCCTAAAAAAACTGGCCTTATAGTAATTAAAAATGAAAATAATGAATTGGTTCCAACTCATGTGTAGAATAGTTGGCATGTCTGCATAGACTATCACTGACTAAACCAAAACACTAAGAAGGACCATTTACCTTTTCCATTCATTGACCAAATTCTAGAGAGGATAATAGTTATGTCCCACTATTGTTTCCTTGATGGTTATTCTAGATACTTTTAGATTTATATTGCCACCGAGGATCAGGAAAAGACAACCTTCACTTGCCCCTTTGGCACATTTTCACATAGGAGGATGCCATTTGGTCTGTACAATGCTCCCGGTACTTTCTAGTGATGTATGGTTCGTATTTTTTCAGATTACATGGAGAATTGTATGGAAGTATTCATGGATGATTTCACTATTTATGGATCCTATTTTGATGAATGTTCAAGTAGTCTTGGTTTGGTCCTACATCACTATATTGAAAATAATCTCATATTAAATTATGAGACATGTCATTTAATGGTGCAACAAGTTATAATTTTGGGACATGTCATTTCTGGGGATGGTATCCAAGTAGATAAATCAAAAGTGGATGTCATTTCTTCCCAACCATTCCCCAAAAATGTATGGGATGTGCGGTATTTCCTAGGTCATTCTGGATTTTATCGTCGTTTCGTTCGTGACTTTAGTAAGATTTCACCCCCTCTCCCGGTTACTCCAAAAGGAAAAAGAATTTGTTTTTGATAATGAATGTGAGGAATTTTTTAATAAGTTAAAATGGAGTCTCACATCACCCCTGGTAATCCAAGCACCTCGGTGGGATTTACCGTTTGAGCTCATGTGTGATGCCTCTAACTATGCAGTTAGGGCATTCTTGTCACAAATGGTTGATCGAGCTCCACATGTCATTGCCTATGCCTCATGTACTTTGGACCCTGTCCAAGAAAAATACACCACAACTGAAAAATAATTCTTTCCTATTATGTTTGCCTTAGACAAATTCAGGCTATACCTTTAGGGTCCAAAGTCATTGTGTTCTCAAACCATGCAGCCCTCTGGTATCTCCTTAAGAAACCAAAAGCAAAACCACATCTCATTCACTGGATTATCCTCCTTTAGGAATTCAATTTAGAAATTAGAGATAAAAAAAGGAGAAGAAAATGTGGTGGATAACCACATCAGTAGGATCCACCCATCCTCAGACATTGACTCATCCACCTGTATTTCTATAAATGATATTTTTTCAGATGAGCAATTATACCGAGTGAAAGATGTTATTCCTTAGTATGCTAAAATTGTAAATTATTTGGTAGCATCTTGAATTCTTGCTGATTTAAAAAAAACCAAGCCATTCATCTAAAACATGAATCTCATTGGTATATTTGGGATGACCCCTACCTTTAGCACACCTGTAGTGATCAAGTACTTAGGTGTTGTGTTCCCGATAATGAGTTTCAGTCTATCCTTAGATTCTGCCACGCTCTTGCTTGTGGGGGCCACTTTGGTCCCCAATGGACTGCTCGCAAGGTCTTTGATTCTGGTCTCTTTTGGCCAGCACTTTTTCGGGATGCTCATGATTTTTGCAAAAATATTGTTCTCATTGCCAAAGAATGGGGAATGTCTCTAAAATAAATGAAATGACACAACAACCGTTGATCTTTTATGGAATTTTTGATGTTTGGGGCATTGAATTTTTGGGTCCATTTCCCAATTCCTTTGGAAGCTTGTAAATTCTTCTAGCGGTTGATTATGCGTTAAAATGGGTAGAGGACCGAGCCACAAGGACAAATGATTCCAAAATAGTTGTATAATTTTTTGAGAACTCGGATCTTTTGTAGGTTTGTATTACCTAGGTTCATCATTAGTGACCAGGTTTCTCATTTCTGTAACCGAACAATGCAATCACTTTTACGTTGGTATGGGTTCTGGCATCGAGTGTCTACTGCATATCACCCACAAACCAATGGTTAAGCTGAGCTGTCAAATAGAGAAGTAAAACAGATTCTTGAAAAATGGTTTATCCCAATAGAAAAGATTGGAGTCTTTGACTTGATGATTCATTATGGGCCTATCGAACTGCTTTAAAAACTCCCATTGGAATATCGCCTTATCAGAATGTGTTTGGAAAGAGCTGTCACCTACCTATTGAGATTGAGCACTGGGCCTACTGGGCCATCAAACAATGCAATTCTAATCTTTCTGGTGTAGATGCTCAAATGAAGTTGCAGATTCAGTAGCTGGAGGAAATGAGAAGAGATGCATATGAGAACTCCATGATTTATAAGGAGCGACCCAAGGCTACCCATGACCGTGTCATCCTTCATCGTCAGTTCCTCATTGAGAAGAAGGTCCTCTTATACAATGCAATGCTGAAGTTTCATCTAGGTAAGCTTTGTTTCCACTAGTTTGGACCATAAACTGTTACCAATGTCTCTCCATTTGGTGTTGTCCATGTTCAAAATGAAGAAACAAATAAACCTTTACTGTGAATGGGCAGTGGATGAAGCACTTCTATGAATCCATTCTGGAGTCCCTAATGGAGGAACTCCATGTTCAAGAAGCAATCTATGAATGAAACTCACCAGGTTTTATCCTTCATTTCCACATTCTATTTTCTTATAGTGAGGAAACTGCACACTTTAGGTGTGGGGGGAAAGGTATATTTCTAGGTTAGTTAGAAATTTTCATTATCTTTCTTCTTTTTCTCTTTTTAGCTTGATGAATTGTTTTGTTACTTTCCCCCTTCCCTCCCAAAATATTACTTTTTTATTCCCAATTTATCATGGAAAATGATGCCCATTTAATCATGGAAGTTATTGAAAATGCATGTGGAATATATGTATTTCATATTGTTTTAACATTCAAAAAAATCTGATGAAATGTTTATTTTAGAAAGAATTCAATACTATGGTGTGACTTTCTTTTGAAATTTAGTTCTTTTTTATGATATAAATGGTTGTGTCATTTTGAAAACTTTGAGAAGAATGATGCCCGTTTTGTGAATAGTTTAAAGGAAAATTGTGTCACTTAATCTATCCACACATTTTTTTTCACCTAACCATGATGTGTGAAAATTTATTACTTAATGGAAGGTAAATATAAGTTAGGTTGATTTTTCTCTACTTTCCAAAATCATTTTCCATTCATTCGTTCCTTATTCGATCTATTTCATTACTGTACCAGTTTGACCTATGCATGTGTACCTATTATCTGACTATTGTACGCCCTAAAAAAATTGGTTGTATACTGGGTATGTCAAAAACCACCCTTCCTTGACTTTTGATCATGTTATAACTATTGCAATTAGTGTCGTGAGGAGATCAAAAAAGGGTTGGGAGAAGAGTGTGAGATTTGTTCCAAGTGAAACTTTTGAAAGAAAAAATAATAATAAATAAAGGGAGTGATAAAATGTACAATATATGGGGATATCTTGGTTGGGAGCTTATGGTTTGACTTCTGGGAATGCTTAAGTGAGTGGGTTTTGAAATTTGATTACAAAGGATGTAGGGAAAGTTTGGTGTAAAGGATCTTGAAAGTAGACAATTATTAAAATAACTTATATTTACTCGATAGAAAGTGGAAAGAATAGCATGAAATGGTTATCACAAACATACATGGAGAATTAGTGACATGATTAAATTTTAAATTATTTTCTTTGATTGGTATCATGTATCTCTTGGAATTTTATTTGGATACAATTTTTGTGACGTCTTTTTCAATGATCCTTGAGAATAACTCCTTGGTGTGTTTTTTTTACTTTGATCAAATTTCTATCAGGAATTAAATTTTCATTGAATGTTAAATCTTTATGAAGTTGGAAATATATGCATGCATAATTTTTGAAAATGTAACTTTTCCCAGGAGTGCAGGTGTTTAGGTGTGGGGGTGTGATCGCACTACGATTCACTATTTCATTTTCACCCTTACACCACTGTGCTAAACTTGTTTTATATTGAAAATTATAAAAATAATAACAAATTTAATTCCATTTTTTAATAATTTATTTTGTGTTTATCACTGTTAAAAAGGGGAATGTTACTTGTTTTGATGATTCCATTGCAGGAGGAGGTGATTTGGAGGGCCGATGGTGATGTCCAAGAAAAATGGGCCAAACTGCGCAAGATCCATGCACACCAGTGGACTCAAACGCATATTTAAACTAAACCGTGCATCCAAATGGGATAAAATGTTGTGGGTGGATCCAAAATTTAATGTTCTAGATTTCATATGAAGGAACCTAAGCCTCATTTGTCCTCTACAATGTCCAACCGACCTGATCTATCCAACACACCAAATCTGCACGAAGTCAAAAGTGGTGTGCTGTGATCTGTCCATATCGCGGTCTCTAGTTGTTCAAATTATTCCAAAAGTTCAGCTGAGATAGACAAGAGGTGGGGATATAATGTTTTTATTTTTTCCAAATCTAGATAAGGCTGTTTGGAGGTCGAAACCCATGTGACAAGTGGTTTTAAGAAATTTGTGTGCTCAAAACCACCTTCCCATTTTCCTATAAAATGGAACCTTGGGATCCCCATTTGTAAGTTCGGCCAGAAGGCAAAGCTCTGGTATTTTGGAGACCCAAAGGATTCCTCTCATCATACAAGGATTTTTGGAGGCCCCTATCCTCATTGGGGGGTCAAGGATGAAGGCGAAGTTCCACCCAAGCTTCCTCCTCCTCCTCCCGATGTCGAGATAAACGGTGGACGATCATTTTGAGGGAGCTACACACACTTGGGAGGGAGTTACAAAACTTGTTCTTCAACTAGTTTTGTGTAATTTTTGTGCTAAATATTTCACTTATTTCTTATCTTACATGATTCTCCTCTGACTGCATTTATTTTGTTAAAATTAAGTGAAACACTTTTTATTTTCAACACTGATTGGGTTGAGATTTCAAGTGGGAATCTTGGGTTGTTCCGATTGGACAAGACAAGAGTCCTATTTATCTCACACATACATAAGATTTCAGTATGATTTGGTAGCCTTTCTTCCCTATTATTTATACTCAAACCTTGAAAACAAGATTTTTGTGTTAAGGGAGGGGTTCTTTGAGCATCGTTTAAAAGGCAAGAGGGAAGTTGAGATCTTGAAAACCCTCAACCAAAGGATTCTATTAAACCATTTGTATTTTTCAGAATGATGAACTCACCAAGATGTGTAGTGAACTTGAAATGATATCCTTTTCTCATAATTATAAAACACCACTTTTATTTATCAACTATTAAACTCTTTAAATCAAGTCATTTTCTTTAAACTGTTTTAAAACCACCCCTCTTTTAGTACTTCTTATTAAAAACGCACACTCTAAACCCATGAACGCTCCTTGAGAGAAGAACTAGGGTATTACCTAGACTAAAAATCAACCTTAAAATCATAATCAATTTGACGTGTCATGACAGTGCGTTCAATACTCCTTAATCTTTTCCTTAACCATTTTGATATCTTCAAAAAAATTGGGCAGCTTCGGCGACACTTCTTTCTTGGTCTTCATTCTTTGACAGTCAAGTTTGAATTTATCAACCATATCTTATAGTTCATGAAATAAAATTATAGTGTTATGACCATTTATCATAAGTTTGGCCAGGTCAGTGAGTTCATTGAGCTTTTGTAGGAGAGCCACCTCTTCAGCATTTTGAATTACTAGTTATTTCACCCAAGTGTAATTGTTTCATGAATTAAAAAAATTATCATTTGAAAATATGATGGATTTTATTTAGTTTTTATTTTTGTAAAATAAATAATATATATCTATTGTGAAATGGAAAAAGTAAAGTAAACTACTTATTGGCTCTTCATCAATGACACCAGTTTTGAACGCATGTTTGTCATAGGGTATGGCTAAAGAAAATTATTTTTCTAGTGAAACATATTGGATGACTTGGGTCATCTTACTTTAAGAGATTCTCATTTTGTTCACCTAATTATTCTAATTCATTTAAAATAATTATTTTTATTGTGTTATTATTTATGAAAGAATTGATGAATGAATTTGGTTTTTTTGTTTCTTATTTTCTGAAAAAAATAAATGACATAAAAAATTGAGAATTCCAACTTAAACTAGCATGTAATTCTAAACAGAATGAGTTAGGGGAGAAAGAACTTGGTTTTTGGTTCAATAATTATTCTCCTTTGTTTTTTTTGATTTTATTCTAATAATACAAACATGAAATATCATTTTGAATTACTATTCTTTTTATTTAGAAATTGTGAAATCTCTAATTCCTAAGAAATCTCAATTCCACCTCCTCATGTAATCAAGGTTGATGACACACCTTGTTCAAGGGTGTGACATCTTTCCAGACCTGGCTCTAGCAATGTTGTTTCATTTATTGAATCTCTTAACTCCATCGTGTGAAGATTTAGCCAGTGAAGATAGGGAATATAGTTAAAAAATATATAAATAGATTGAGATGCATGTCATTGGGGGGAGGGGATTCACCACATCAGGGAAATTAAACTCACCCATTCATGCTACTCAAATCTACCACAAATATAAAATAAGCTTTACAAAAAATTCAAGAATACCTTGACCTCCCCTAGGTCAAGCCTTGGGTCATCCCCTCATTGTCAAGGGTAATAGATCAATTTGGAGAATAAAAATAAGATAAGAATAAATAAAATAATAAAAATAGAATAAATAATGAAGAAGAATAAAATAATAAAAATAGAAGAGAAAGATAGAGAGAGATAAATAAAATAGAAAAGAAAATAATAAATATATATAAGAGCATTAAAATAATAAGAAAATAATATAATAGAATAAGAAAAATAATTGAGAAGAATAAGAAGGGGTGAAATACAATTGGTTGATGAAAAATGCATGAACTAATTTATTTAATAAAAGAAAATTCAAATTATAATTAAACAAAAAAATAAAATAAAATAAAATAAATAAAATAAAATAAAAAATAAAACATAAATAAAAAAGTGAACTAGCTCAACTATCCTAGGTGGAATACCTCCTTGGTGTCGAAATATTCTTTATAATGGGTGAAATTCTCCTTATATAGGCAAAAGGGGTTCCATCCTTTAGTATTCAAATTGAATATCTTCTAAAAATCCATTTAATACATCCTCTAGATTTGGTACACCAAATATTTTCTCATGGTAGACCTATTTAATGACTGAATTTGGGAAATGGTTCTTCTTGTTTTTTTGAAAATGTCTCCTCTACTTACCCATGAAATTTAATCTTCATAATAATTATGTAGTAAAATTTATGTCCCATTAATTCTGAAAAAATATTTTGGCCAGGAAGAATGTTGAATTTCCAAAATCAGATATCCCACGCATTTATGAACTTCATATTTCTAGATTTAGGTGGCACCATAGTTATGAAAGTTGTTCATCTGGATCTTTTATTTATCATTTTCAAATTTCAGCTTTATTTGTTCATCCATTTAGAATATATGTTCCCATTTCAAAAATCTCCAAATCTGTACATAGATTTTGGGGCATGACTTGTGAGATTCTTTTAGACATTCAAATAAATTATTCAGATTCAGGTCCAAAATAATGAAATGAATCCCAAGATTTATCAAATCCAAAGAAATAAATTTCATAAATTAAATCAGTGTATAAAATTTTATGGCCAAAATAAATAAATAAGTTAAAATAGTTAAATTCCAAAAATTAGGCCATTTTTTCAATTGAGCCAAAAAAGATTCTAAAGACATAAAATGTGACAATTAACATTAAAATATCACTTTTGTGGGATTAAAACCATTGAAATGTGTTTAAAAATATTCAAGAAAATTTATTATGTCAACATTTATGAGAATAAGGCCATAACCTTCCATTCACCACTGAAATTATGAACCGTCCGTGTCTGAGTCTTTCAAATCAGAGCATCGGCTATAGAATTTCATTTACTAGGCATGTAGGCAAGCTCAAAATAAAACAATTGTAGGTAATCCACCACCTTCATTGCCTGATATTTATATCTCACTATGTGAGGATTTTTTTGAGGATTTTGTGATATGTGAATACCACAAGATCCTCTCAAATTAGATAGTGTCTCTAACAATGTATGGAATGTATAATAACAGAGAGTTTAAGGTTGTGCGTCAGGTAGTTCCGCTCATGAGACCTCAACTGATGAGACCTGTATGCAAAGACTCACTCTCCCTTCACTATAACTTCTCTAAGACCAATAATCGATGCGTCATATTATACAGTATAGCTCCTGCATGGATCTGGACGAATCAGTATTAGCGTTGAAGTCATACGACCCTTCAAATCCTGAAAGGTTTCTACAAAGGCTTCTGAACATATGAATTTCACTCCTTTCTTTGACAATCCCATAATTGGATCTTCTAGATATGATAAATCCTGGAGGAAGCATCTATAAAATATGAATATCCTCAAGAAAATCCGGATGTCAAATACATTATTGGGATTCTCCCAAGAAACTACACATCTCACTTTATTTGGGTATACTGAAACTCCTGGCTATGAGATAATGTGATATAGGAAGTGGAATTTTTCAATCCAAAAGTTTCATTTACTGATCTTATTATAGAGATTATTCTATCTTAGTATAATCAGTACGATCTTAATATGATTTTCATGGTCACGTATATAAGGTGAATACACTAATATATTTATCAAATACTACCTTGAATGAATCCAGATATGGGTGGAAAACTTGATTTATAAGATCCATGAAGACTTTAGGTGTGTTAGTGAGCCTGTATGGCATGACCAAGTACTCGTATAGACCATAACTGCTCTTGAAAGCTATGCGAGGTATGTCTGGGGACCTAACATGAACCTGGTGATAATAAAACCTCAAATCTATCTTTGAAAACACTCTCGATCCTTAAAGATGATCAAATAGTTTGTCTATTCTAGGAAGTGGGTACTAATTCTTTATTATGATTTGGTTCAGTCGATGGTAATCCATGCAATGCCTAAGGGTACCATTCTCCTTCTTGAAAAAATGGATTAGTGAAACCTAAAGAGAAGTGATATGGCATATAAATCATTTAGGCTCCAAATCCTCCAACTATTTCTTTAACTCTAGAATCTCCTTTATTGACATCCTATAAGGAGGAATGATCACTATTGATGCTCCTCGCACAATATCAATGGTAAAGTATACCTCTCACACTAGTGGTATACTAGAGAAGTCATTGAGAAATACGTCCCTAAAATTATCCACCACAGGAGGAGATATAGTGGGTTGTAACCCCTTCTCATTCAGGAAAAGAATGGCGATCTGAGTTGTCCCATTACCCAGCCTCTACTACTCAGTTCATGACCGATAGCTTGCACATCCCATTCTCACATATGTACATTCCTACCACCCTATGGTGATGTAAATGTAATCCTATAGTGCTAGAAGTCAATATGAGATCAATAGGGAACTAACCAATCCATTTTGATGATTACATCAAAGCCTACCATGTCGAGGATGAAAATATTCCATACAAATAGGTATCCACATTTCTCAAGTGGATAGTCCTTACAATGGAGAATTCCCTCTGATCAGATATCTAAAGGGGTTTCTAGAATCATAATGCTATAAAATTGCTTGATATCCATGCCTAGACTTTCCATAATAGTCTCAGATGGGAATGAGTAAGATGCTCCTATGTCAAATAAAGTAAACACTAAACTGGAGTCTACTAGAATATTACCTTGAACAGTATAAGGTTCAGCATAGGATGGAATGCATGTAACTGGCCTGTACCATGGTGCTGAGTCATTGACTAAATGTCCTAATCAATTCTGCTTTACTAGCACTGAGAATAATAAGCCTGACTGCCTCTACCATGATTGCCACCTCGTCTTGATCAGCTGGTGGTATTCTAGCAGCCTACCTAGCATGATCCCATTGGTCCTGCTTTTGAACATGGGGTAGGAGTAGATCCCTGCTCACTTGGAACTAAAGAAAAAGTCCTGTGGAAGTGCTGGATATGTCCCATTATGCTATAACATCTTCACTCCACTGAATCATGCAACCACTAAGTTTTTGTGTTCCTCAGCTTCCCACACTGGTGAAATATCAGAAAAATATCAGCATGAGGAGCCTGATTACTATTACCTCCATGAGAAGCCTCATAACGTCTCTTTCTCCCAGAAGAAGAACCACCGATATATCTAGGTTCCAAACCTCCCTGACTCGTATTGTCTGCTTCCCTAAAGTTTTTCTCTGTAATAAGGGCTCGGTTGACGATCTTTGATATGGTCATAAATCTAAAGACATTGACTTGCGACCAAATGGAATATACCATCTCATCCTTAAATCTCATGGCGGCTATAAGGTCATCACCTAATAGAGTAGGAGTGAGCCTCTGTAGCTTAGTGAAATGACTATAGTATTACATAACCGACATACTCACTTATTACTGGTTCATGAATTCTCTATATCTATCAGGCCTTAGAATTTGGGAAAGAAATATTCATAGAAGATCATATGTAAATCCACCTAGACCATATCTTTATGATTATTATTCTTAGGTGATAACGTCCCACTACCATTTGGTAGAATCACATAGTATATACAAAACTATTTTGACCCTCCTATCTTGAGACGTCTCTAGATGATCGAATATAGATAGAGTATCTTTGAGCCAGGACTCAGCAGTGTGTGGTCCTCTATTCCCCAAAAAGGTGGGAGGATGCTACTACCGGAACTCCCAAGTCAACTCTTCCATGCTCAGGGAAGGTTGAACAACTCCCTTTATAGACTGTAACATATGCATAAATCCCTCTTGAAATTGGGAATCAATGCCCATGTTAAGAATATGAGGAGGCTCCACAAGTTTCACTGCAGTAAGAATCACTGGTGGATCTATGACCTCCACCTTAGGTGCATGGTCATCACCACCTTTAGGGCATGTGACCAGAGGACATTGTGGTGGCGTAATTCTACAATTCCAAATGAACTCCTCAGAAGATAAAATAATTTTTTAGAGGGTTCATATAGAAAACTAGTATAAGATTAAATCCTTCCTACATAAATGATCACACCTCTCTTCCTGCTAAAAAATCCAGTTCTAGGTGGTAGAAGATATCATAATGGCCATAAGAATGTAAGAGATACCCCAAAACCCACTACTAAGGATGGTTTTGGGTGTAAATCTCTATTTCAGATGTATAGAATAGCTAATTTCACTTTAGAAGTCATATTCATTTTAAAATTGTGCTTTTTCAAACATTTAAATAACTATAAAATGATTGAATTAGATGGATTACCATTCTCAGTCCATAAGGGACCATACCCCTTATGAACCAAAATATTTAATCCACTTAATCTACACCATAACACGTTCCATCCCATGAGACCAATGGTCCATGGCTCAACATGTTGACTACTTAAGGTTTCTGCTTTAACCTATTCAGGAAAACACTGCTAGGTTAAGGTAGACACTTTATGTATCAATTATGTTTTCCAAAACCTATAAGAAGTGTTAACACAATTCAATACATATTAAAGGAACTAAAAATATGTAACAAGAAAATTCACATTGAAAGACTACATGACATGAAAAGATGTATGGCATATTAGTCATGTTGTGCCTATGATGATGCATGTACTAATGAAATTCCCTCAATTCATCGGTCCTAAGTAAAATAAATCATCATTTAAATATACCAATATCAATAACATCATAAGACATGTGTATCACCAAACTATGAATTCATATCAATCATAAATGGAAAAATCAATAATGAGAATTTCCCATCCTAGGTAATTTGGGTTTTAATTGTACATGGGTTATCTACGTCCAGGTGAAAGGTCAATTCCAAATCCATTTAACTACTAGTCTTATTTATAATACCCAAATAGTAAGACAAATGAAATAAGGCTCTGATATCACTTTTTAATGTCCCGACCTGGGGTCTACTTAACCTATTCACTGAGTCGGTGGATCATATGACCTCAAGAACTCCTCACCATATGCTAGAAGGTTCCGAATAACATCAAGGGTGTAAAGGTGGTATGGTGGGGAGACTATACCCTCTTATCAGAGTGTCATAGTGGGTACAAACATAAACATACAAGGACGAAAGCATATAAAAATAGACATAATTAGTAATCAGCAGAAGAGTAAACAACTGAAGAATTGGATAATAAATCAAAATCCACTAGGCAGTGTCATATATATAGATACATGGCATGATGATATAAAAAATGGGAATATGTGATAGGAATATACAACAACTAAAAAAGGACAAAAATATACTCCATTAGTATCTCAAGCCTATGCTCGATCCTATACTCTTATTCTCTATCTATAAGTAAAAAGTATCAACAACCTATAGTATGGCCCTTTCCCTTATTTCGACCTTCAGTCATATAATCTTCTTAGGTACCAAATGCAACCTGAGTAGGGTGTGAGATACAATCTCATTAGGCTACCACCAATGGTGTATAGAAGTAATCCATGTAGTTCTCATAACTAAATAGTGTGTAGGTATAAATGAATTAATAAAAAAATCTGAAAAAATAAATAACCATCTGCTCAGCTTTCTAAAGGAGACATGATGTCTCTACCTGCTTCATCTCATGGATGGGTGAAGTGTTTGATTAATCACTATATATATATATATTAATAACATATACATATTATATTTATATATTACATCCACCTATTTGAACCAATTACGTTTAGAAATAAGTATCCATATACCTGGAATACTAGTTGTTGGCTAGACCAGGACGTAACACATATATCCATGACCAGTCTAATGAGCATATAAGATCAAGAAAATAAGGTACATTCCCTATATCTAATAGTGAGAGGGATACACCATGCTCATCACTCAATACAGTGAGTGTAGAATCATGTCAAAACTCGGACAAAGGAATTTGGTGCATCAAGCCCACTGTCCAAATAGTCTTAGTGGTGTGAGACGTCATGATCAACACCCGATATAAGGAAGTGTGATATCATAATGCTCAAAATATCCATTAATATCATACCATAGCCTCTAGAAAGGATTAATTATATTTATAATATAATACATGAGGTAATACCTCTCATGTGTCATGTTTACCAAGACTATATATATAAGTAAGGCATAACAGTTCAATTAAGCATTTGATAAGGGATTCATCAATAGGAATGGACTTTCTACCCTTTAACCATTTCATTTAAACCGTTGATTTAATTAGATTAAAATCCAACCAACATGCATAATACATTCCATTAAATACACTCTATTCAATTAACTAAGGATGAAAATTCAAGTTATAATATTCAAAGCCATTTAAATGGTGACATGGTCAATAAGTCAATTTCTGACATGGGTATTACAATTATTGGTGGGTTAGGCACTTAGGACGCACCTTAGGTTCCTTTAAACATTCATATAATAAGGTAAATTCCATTTAAAAGTCTAGCCTATGGCTAAATAGGAGTTTCAGGATTTTAAGTAATTAACCACAAGGGGAAACTCAACTTGGCACACATAAGGGGTGTCCATAAATGAGGTAAACATCCTCTAATCTACTAAACATGGACCAATGGAGTGTATCTAGGTGCATTTATAATTTTGATATAAAGAACTCAACTAAAAGGAAACACTCAGAAAAATATGATGTGCGACACAATATAAAATCTATGAAACATCAAAAATCATGGAGATAATGATGAGACCATCTACCTCAAGGACGTAGATGACTCCTCACTCAATATCATCCTCGGATTCAGAGTAGGTTAGAAGAAATCTAAGAAACAATCCAATTAACTAAAAATAGGGATAAAGGGATTATATCTAAATAGAACAATGGATTTGAAGATAATATAAAATAGGATTATAGATGATTTTAGATCTTATTGAGATGTATTTAATTCTTCCAATGGTTCTCAAATCAGTCTTTAGATATGAGAGATAACTCAATGCATACATTGAGAGATTTGAGGGATCAATGGAAGAAATAAACTCATTTTAACCCCTAGAGGAAGATAGGAGAAATGAAAATTGTGTTATAAGTTTAATAAGGGGGAAAAGGTAATTTCAAATTCAAAAAAAAGGTTGCACTATTTGGTTATATGGTTAGCCAAACCGTGTGCTAACCATGTGCTAGTTACTGCTTTAAAAGGGCACCTCTCATGGTTAGGAACACAATTTATCTAAGCATGATCAAACCATTCAAAAATTCTATGTCCTAAAATATTACATCACCACATGACCATGCTACTAGGGTCTCATGGTGGTAGAAAAACCATGCGGCCCACAGGTCTCCACTGTCTGTAACCACATAGTTTAGGGAAACCGTGTGGGCAGGGTGACACAGTTTCTCCTAACCATGTGGCACAGTCTTTTGTTCCCATTTTAGAGCTCTAGAATCCAAATGAGCCCCAAATTCACCTAGGACCTCTTTGACTTGATTAAGAATAATTATTAATTCCATTTAAAGAAATTCAAATAAAAACAAAATGATACTTAACTTTGTGGAAACATGGGTCATTATATAGTAGGTTGTTTAACCAATCCTTTTTTCTAGGATAGATTGATGTGATTACTATATTTAAGGTTTTACTTATTTGAAAATGAATCATTTTTTGATTTAATTCTAGTACTATATCCCAAAAATCTAACATTTTCATTTGGTTGGGAAGTCATGTAAAATTTTGGGCAATAATTTTCAATGTGCGCAAACATACTACATTGAGAACATTGTTCCCCAAGGGACTATTTTTGGTTTTTACATCTGACTTGACTAACATTATAGTTTATTAGGGACTAGAATATGTTTTTAATTTCATCAATTTGATAATTAATTTGTAGATTATATCAAGAGTTGTACTCCCCCTATCAACTCTTATTCTCTAATAATTTTTGTGTTGTGAATATAGAGAAAGTGTGTAGTAAATTTGTCTTGGTTCTTCATCAACCTTATTAATGTAGTTTCCCATAGCTTGATGGTTCACTATATTTTGACCTGAAGGTATAATAACTTCATAAAAATCATCCATGAGAAGATAGTAGGGTAGTTGGTGATGAGGAAACTACCTAAGAAGGTCCCTAAATTGATCATAGGCTTCATCAAAATCCTCTACCCCATCTTTACAAAAACTAGTTATTTTGTTTATCACCTCACCCTTCAATCTCCTAGGATAAAATTTCATGATAAAATAATTATAAACTTTTTTCCCAGTTTTAAAAAATGTTTTCATATAATTATAGGAACCGATATCAAAAATTTATCTTCAAGAATAATGGGAAAATTTTCATTTTTATCTCAACCTCACTCAAACCTATAGTGGAAGCTATTGCCCGAATCGCCTGGAGGCCTTCTTTTTTTATTTTATTACGGATAATCCCCATTTTAAGGGTTGAAGGGGAACCCGTACATGACCCATATGACCAAGGCACAAGGCCCAACTGACTCGCAATACATGAACCGAAGGCCCAGAGGCATACAATGCCCAATACATGACCCATAGGCCCAACCCACATGAACTACCCCTCCCCAGCTTATGCATCATTGATCACCTAGCTCCCCACCTTGCATTGCTAATCGGATAGCATTGTCGTGTACACAGCTGCACGGTGCCTGGTCCTGATGGTGGCTGCCATGCTCTCTCATTCTTCCAATCTGGTTAGCTCTACTTCTGGTGGCTACTACTCTTGTTTTCTCTGATCCTCTTCTAGGGCCTGTTCTATGTGAACTGGGCTACTCAATGGTCTACGTGGCCTGAAGGCCCTATGACCCAAATGCCTTTGATGACCCAAAGGCCCTGGAGACTCGTAGGCCCAAACCGGTGGCCCGAAGGCCCAAATAGGGTGAATAGTTCCGGCTGATATAGTACTAAACATTAACTACTACAGTAATGCTACAGTACTGCTACAGTACCCCGAAATTCACCTCCACCCGATTTTGAACCTGGGTCTCTTGGATGCCAAGAAGGAGCCCTTACCACTCGGGTATGGGCTCGTTGGCATAGAAGCTATTGCACTACATTATAAAAGTACCTAATGAAGGCTAGAGAGTTATCATTGTACATTCCATTAAAATTGGGGAGTGATGATACATATACTTATTTAAACTCATAGTTTCATAATCCTTGGGTTATCCTGGTAGAATAATGGTTTCTAGACACTTGAGGGAGTTGATATCCCTCATCCCAGGACTTTATAGAATCTATTGAATGATTTTCTCATTTTTATGGTAGATCTATATCTCTAATATATTTTAATTCAATATTTTATTTATTTTTTAGATCACTAATATTTATTTTGATCTTAGGGATTATGGGCTCTAGATTCTCAATTCTATACCCAGTGTACATACATAATGCAATTCAAATTTTGTTTGCTTTCTTTTTTTTGAAAAATATTTAAATTATGTTTTTGAGTTTCTTAGTCACATGAAGAAATCCCCAAAAACTATTCCAAATTCTATCCTATTTGTTGGATGGTTTGGGGTATTTTATTTTTACCTACTAACCCTAGTAAAATGGTTTTTAGGGTTGAAACTATAGGTAAAGTGTGAATGTGTGTGAATCGATAAAAAGAACTCAAAAAAGAAAAAAAACAAACTCAATAGAAAATTATGATGTAGGTATAATTATAAAGGGGGTTCTGATACATTTTTGAGTTTGAAAATAGTGTGAAATGATTAAATGAAGTTGTGAATAAATAGAGAACCATAAACAAAAACAACAATAGCAGTAAGGGATCATAAATGAACTGGAGGAAATTTCAATTACCTAATATTGAAATAAGTTTACATTATTTTAATAAAGTGGGTAAAATATGGGCCAAAATACCAAATAATAATGTCATCTCCCTCTATTTAAGTGGTTAAATTTCACCTAATTAAGTTTTGTAGTTTTTTAATTTTGAGAATACAACTCAATCTACACAAAAGAAGTGGGAATGCCCTAACCAAATAAATACACTTGTTAAATTTGGTGATCCACTCTTTAGTGATTCAAAAAACCCCCTTGTCAAGTGATTTTGAAAAGAAATTATTATTAAAAGTTTAATTATTTTCAAACAATATCTACAATCATTGAATCTTGTAAGTTTTAGAAATTTATTTTTGTTAATAAGATCATGAAGAAGAGTTTTTACCCAAAAGAAAATTGATTCCAATGAAGTAAAAAATATAGGATCATAAAAATATAATATCCACCAAATAGTTCTTCCAAAACCTTATTTAAAACAATATATTTCCACTTGAATTTCATTATAATTGAAGAATAAAATAATAGGGGAGATTGGAAATGGGGAAAACATTCTCTATCAAATTGATTCTACTTCCTTTGAAGCAATCTCACAACAGTCATAGTTACCCTATGACTCTTTTTAAACCTTACATTCTAAAAAATGGTTCAAATGAATACCCTAAGTATGAGGGAGTCCTTTTTTATCCCCCTAATAAGTCATGAATCAATTTACCGCCTTAATTTTTTCCCTGGTCTTGACTAAGACATTTTCCCTCTCTTTTTTAATATCATTTAAGATATATTTATTTAAAATCATATAGGATAGCTAGGTCTATTTTGAAGAAACTCATTTATACTTTTTACTCTAAACTACTAACCTTAATACATCTCCTCAATAAACTCTTCCACTTACAATGAATCTAACTATCACCATCAACAAGCTTCTTCAACATGTATTCATCCTATGACTTTTTTATTCAATTCTACAAGCTCGTGCTAGATTCACTTCCCTAACTCGATGTTTCTAGAAGCTTACACCACTCGTATCATAAAATATTTCTTTACCCAAGCTCAAATCACATTCAAAGAACACTAGTAACCACTATAATCCTTCACAAGGCTTGTTTATACATGATAGACGTCTGCAACTAATGGTTTGGGAATGCCTGACCCTCAGAACTCCTGCAACCTAATATTTTTCTAGGAAAAATTACTTTGATACATTATGTCAATAACTTGTAATTAATCACAAATACTCCTCTATATCAATCATAGATGTCATTTGAACCTCTAAATCTCAAATAATGATCTCATTCTTATATAAAAAAAACTCAATGAACACAACCTATCTTCAATAATCTCTTCCTTGACTTCCTTCTCTTCATCTACTAAAATCCAACCCATGATTTTAGAGTAATATATACTATTATAAATTTTCTATAAATACCTTCATCCTTTCCACTTCCTTTATTATCCATTCTAACATGATATCATGTGTGGGTGAGAGTAAGTGATTCTTTGGAATGTGGCAAGATTTGATTAACCAGTGATGACTGGGGGGTCATGATGAGTTTGGGTAGTCAACATGGTTAACCCATGTGATTTAAGTGGTAACCTATTAGAGAGTATGAGATGTTCTGCCTTAAGGGACACTAGGATTTATGTAATGATGAGGGATAATGGACTCAATGTGGTCCTGTGGGACTTGGAACATGTCTCAATTATAGAGGGTGATGCATCAATAAAATGGTCAAACTGATAATAGGGGGTTGATAGTCCATATAATATGGAACATGAGAGTCATGTGGTGATGTGTTTGGTTGCTATTATTAGTATATATCTACCATGATTGGGTGTGGTTATGGATCACTGATGATCTTAAACATCAATTATAAGGATCACTGTGATGTCACAGACCCTAGAGTGTGGCTCATAGATGTTGGAATTCTACTAATAGTGTTTTTTGGTACGATTGTTCTCATAGATTAGTGATAAAGAAAGTCCTATGGTGGAAACCACACCATAAGTTATCTAAGAATATGGTTCTAATTTTAAAAGGTTTTCCATAATATTTACATTGGTTGAACCAACCCATAGGTTGGTGTATTTTTTATTGTAATTTAAATGTAAGTGGCTAGGTTATATATGGTAAATATAAAATACTCATATGTGGGTATTAATTGATGTGGATCAGGTAGGTTTAGTACATTTAGTAGTTTATGATCATGATCTTTGGGTCACAATCTAGTGGATGGATCGAGTATGAGCTTAGAAATGAATTGGTAAGGTGACCGAGTCTGTGATATCCATTATCATGAAAAGTATGATGACTTTTATGGTGGATCGAGGTTTCATGTTATGAGTATAGTCTCAAGTATGAGACAATAGTTTCTGATTAGAATAGTTAGGAGGTGCTCATGTGTAAACACCAAGTGGGTGGTGGTTAGATTTTGACCAGTGACATTAGCTATTGCTATGTGATGTTAGTGAGTTAATAATTCATGAATACCATCAAGAGGGGGAATAATCATGGTGTTGGTGGATCTAGTCGGTGATGTAGTGTGTGAGTTGTTGGTATTTTCATATGTAGTCAATGCAGTGGGTTGATGACTAGTGCATTTCACATGTGATTGAGCATGATGGCATAAACGAGGATCAATGAACATTATTTGAGGGAAAATCAGTGTTATTATGGGTTAGATTAAGAGGTTTTCAGGATTTTAGATATTCCTAAAATTTGGATGAGCTAGGGAACGACCCTGACCAATTAGTTATCATAAATTAGGCTGTGTATTTGGACTTAGTGACCAGTGTAGGCCATGTGTAATACATGAGAATACTTATTTGGCATGGTAATCATTACATTGGGGAGTTTTTACTGAAATACATCATTATGAGTTGGTGAAATTAGGAGAAATTTGAATTTTTAGTTATAAAGAAAGGGTTGTTTTGGGAACTAAGACTCACATTGGAATTATGAGAGTTAGAACATCTTCAAAAGGTATTTTTAGATGTGTTTGGAGGACTGTGTTTCAAGTGTTTAGGTGAGTGTTGGAATAGGGTAAGGGTGACCTTGCTATAGATTTATACTTCAAGAGACAAATCATGCTGCAACCAGGGGGTGTTGTGGAATGGCATGTGTTCTGTGAGAATAATTTATAGGGGAAGGAAGTGGGTTGCACCACATAGGATGAGGATCACATCGTAAACCCTATACATAAGATCGTTCTATAAAGTCTAAGGTATACATATTGCAACATGGGATTTTGTGAAACTATTAATTCTATATAGAAGTAACATTATTTTCTTGTATAAGATTAAATTTTCTTTGTGAGAGATAGGTTGCACTACAACCCGTAGGTTACGCCATGGGGGATTGTTCAAGGGAGAATGTATTACATTGTAGAAAAAGTGATTTTACATCATGAAGTTTGGCTAATGGGGGAGTGCTATGTCGTAAAGATGATAAGGCCATGTTATGAAGGCCTAGTCCTAGGGTTTTTTTTGTTCTTTCTTGGGTGTGGGGTGTTACACTATGACAAGTGGGACCACACTACAAGGGATACCTTGGTAGGGTAATTGTGATGTAACCATTATGGTCATTTCACAACACATGTTATGATAATTTTTTTAAAGTAATTAAGCTAAATGGTTTTAAAATTAAAATAATATTAAGTGAGGTTTTATCTATTTTTCCTAGAAAGTCTTCCCCATAGCCCCTTCCTCCCTCATATTGCCTCTCCAATTTAACATCTTCATTATTAGAGCTCGAATTTGAGTGTCGTATATCATAGGAGGTTACCTTAGGTAAGGCTGTGAATCCTCTTTGATCCATTCTCTATTTCTTCCATTGTTTTATAATATTTCATCGTTTATGCCCAAAATTAGGGATTTGTTTTCATATTTTTCAATTCCTACTGATTATAGATGATTCTTATGATGATATTTTATGAGTATGCTTCTAGTGGATCGAGGTAGGAAGTCCTCAACAAATCTCAATCGTATATATTTTATGTTATGATTCATGTGATATGTGATGATTCCAATTATTTTCATTCAATATAAATTAAATTAAATGGAATCTGTATTCAATGTTAGAGTGGGTATGATTATTGGCACCATGTATGGTTTCAAAAGTGGTGGGACTTAATGATACTACCTATGAGGGTCTTTAGGGTTATTTAAAATAATGTGGAACATATAAATTGTAACCTAATTGGACACCCTTGGTAAACTGAAATATAGAGGACCATGAATAATCTCCCTCAATATCCTCCAAGTTTAGAATGTGAGAGATTGAGAGAGGTCATCCTAAGTATTGAACTATGTGAGACCTTAGTGTTAATTTATTAATTTCAACTAGTTGAATAATATGTGGAGTGAGAGTTCCTCCCTTACAAGAATGTATGTTCTAGGAGGGAATACCTTTCTTATGATTATGGATGTTGGTTAGGCATGTGAGTACCAACTTACCTTAGATTTAAAGGTGCATTGGATGTTATTCTAACCCTTAAATGAGATTCTTAGAATACACAGTTTCGATTATCATTATACCATAGAATGGTTCTAGTTTTGGTGTGGGATGGAATGGTTTTATTTCTACATAATGACAATTTTATGCTGATGTTAGGTGGGTTTCCAACCCATGTGACCCATGAAATATATGTGTATTTATTAACCTATTCTATTACTCACATTTTTAATTAATAAATGTATGTTTATTTTGATGTATTAAATGGGTTTGAATATTAAAGGGGTTGGGTATCATGACAACCAAGGATGGATTGTGATACAAGTGTAAAAATTGTGACACAGGTTGGGCATCATACTAATTGTGGGTAAACATTGACTTGGTGGATAGATTGTGTCATAGATTGGGAATCATATCAACCATATATGGTATTTTTATGGATGTGTGCTTTATGTTTAATGTTATTACACCATGGATGATTTTGTGTAGTTGGTTGGGTGTAATACCAATTGTGAGCGATATGTGACTTGGGATAATTTTTGTGGATTGGGTTTAGTGTAATGCCAACTATGGATATGTTGAGGGATGGGTTATATGAAATTATAATCATAATTATATTTTTTTTTGGGTTGGTTGTAATTCCAAATAGAGATGGATTTTTTATGGATATGTTTTGTGTATTTTCAAGGGATGATTTTACAGATCGTCATGAATCACTAGTAGATGGTTACATGTGTTGAGGTGACATATTATATGACATGAATTGGGATTCCCTAACTGATTGGTATATTTGTGATATGTTAAAAGAAAATCCAACACTATCCAAAACATGTATGGTCTGTACTGGGTGGATGGGGTAGTACTCATGGTCATGATAGGTATTATGTTGTATTTTCTTGTTAGTCTTAGTGGAACACTCAAGAGGGAGGTTAATTGAGTTTCCAATAAAAATTTATATTAAAAACATTTTAAAACTTAAATAACCTAGTTTATAAAATATTTCCAGTTAACTAAAATAGTATAAATATATAACTTGATCTTTTAAAAAGGTTCTCAAAAGCTTTATCAAAACTTAGTTAAAATAATTATGAAACTAATTTACATGAGTCAAATATAGTATATAAAAAAATTGTTAAAGCTAACTATAAAAATATTAATTTTTTATAATAAAAAAATAGATATAAGTTTTTTATAAATAGAGTAAAATAAAAATGATAGAATCACAATGGAAATTAAACAAGGGGTTCAATCTTAAGCCAAGACCCAATCCCCTCTACTTTGAAATCACCTATTGTCAAGTATTTTATTATAAAATAAACTAATCCACAACCTAGATCAGGTTTTACATAATATAACATAAATATTTCTAGGCACAAAGCCTATTCTATAGTTATACGTGGGAGAAATAGAAGTCCAGGTCACACAAGACCTCTTCAATAGTTATATGTGGGAGTAAAAATGAAAAGAATTGAAGAGAGTTTCAAGAACTCTATAGTTCAGTACAAGAGACTATGTTTTATAGATAAATAGAGTAAAAAAAACACAACTTTAAATATAATCTAAATAAAAGAGAAATATATGAGAGGAATGAAAATTTGGTGAAGCTCAATATGATTAGCTTTGGTTATTTAGATGTATTTGAAATTATACTTGAAAATATTCAACTTAGTTTGAACAGGAAGTAAAAAATAATAGTGTCATTAAGTGTTCCAATTGAGTCCTCTATGTAGCATAAGTGCATGCCTATGTTCCTCTTTTGTTTTTAGTAAGAGAATGTGCATCATCTTGTCTAAAAGCACTTCTTTGTATTAAAAAGAACTCCATCTCAAAGGTATCCATTAAAAAACATTAATTACTGACTTAATTACACTGAATCTACAATTAATGCTTGAATAGTAGATGTTGAAGATTTGAAAAAGATCTACTACTTAAGTTAGACACGGTAGGTTGTATTTAATTAGGAATGGTCACTTGATCTCATGACAACTAGGCACAATTACTTTTTCATGGGTAGTTGGCATGAAAACTATGCACTGTAGGTACACTTGGTCATGTGGTAGGTACTTCTCTTCACGTGGTTAGTACTTCTCATTTCATGATGGCTTCATTACTTTTTAGGGTCACTTTTATTGTACTCATGGTAGGTAAAACACTTTGTGTGATCACTACAGTAACACATAAACACATGGTCAGTATAAGACTTGGTGAATTTTTCTTACCAGTCACATGATAACTAGGTTTCTTTAAATGGTAATTAGTTTCCTTCATGTGGTCACTTTGAGTTATTCACATGGTAGCTTTATTCCATTATGCAGAAACATGATCTTCAACACATGGTAAATTTATCAATGCATGGAAGATAATTTATTAATGTAGTCAGTTGTAGTAAAATGTGCGGTAGGTTCCACATGGTTACTTAAAAATCATGGTTAGTTTAAATACTTCACATAGTAAGTATATTACACATGCAGCAGGTTGTCACGATAAATTCTAGACTTAGTCAAGTTTTCAAGTTTGAAAAAAAATAGCTGACTAACATAAAACATGAAATTTATTAATAACATAATAAAAATTATTTGGGATCATTAAAATAAGAAGGTATTAGACTAAGTTAACAATATACCCATTTTTGATGATAAAAAATCATGGAATTTATAATCATACAAAAAGAGTTTTAACAAATTAATAAAAACAAGTACAATATGCTTAATAATCCAAAGTCAATATATAATGCATATTCATGAGTCATTCCATACAAGTTCCCCCCCTTTTGGTATTATCAAAAAGGTGGATCATAGAGAAAAGAAATAGATAAAAATAAAATTGGGATGATAAGTGAGAATAAATAAGAGTATTTCATTAATATTTAAAAATAGTTTACAAAAAGGGTTACAAGTAGTATATATCATGAATTCTACTCAAAATATGAATCTGGAACATCCCGCATATCTAAAATAAGGATATGATTCTTTCCTTTGGAAAAAGATAAAGGGGAAGAAGAAGTAATATGAGGTGTAGAGGTAGATACAAGGTTGTCAATGACTATTCATCTAAAAGAAGGTTTCAAATGTTTAAATTATTTTATAGGAGACAAGATAGTATAATTTAGGTTAGAGGAGGTTGGAGGAGGAGATAAGGACATATTAATGGCTAGGGGAGCTAGAAAAACTGCATGAGAAGTGTAAGGTATGGTTCCATTAGCCTGGTAAAATTACCTACTGCTCGAGATCCATGATCCAAATATTAAAAAAAGTATTCTCTATTCTCCATGAAGGATTCCTACACCGAGGTCATCACCTTGAGCTTCTAAACCTGAGGTTTAAAAGCTTGGGTCAAAGGTTGAATCCTGAGATCCAAAGCATGATTTATGAACAAACCCTTAAAATCTGACTTGGAGAAGATTTGGATTAGGTATAAATCAATGGATTTATTGATTATTTCTCTATCTTACCCATCCTATTTGACATATTTCCTAACCAGTTCCAAAGTTTTAACAGAATGTGTTTGAGAACCATCAAACACAAATTCCCAGGTTTTCTCGAATTCATTAAACACCACTTTTAACTAATGAGCTCTCTTATTCTACCTTCATCAAGAGATAATTGAATAATAGGATCAAAAGGTGTGTTAATAGATGTAGAGGGTTGGAAAACTGAACTTAGATACCTCTGTTCTTACTACTCCATAATATCATATAAATCTACCTACAAATCACTCACACTACTTCAAATAAGTCCTTTATCAGTACTAGAAAGGGGAATTAATAGTGCTAAAAGAGCATTGTTAATCGAGGCGAAGATAAAAGGGGGTCCACTTTATCAGTGCTCCGAAAAGCGCTGATAAAGGCCCCTTTTATCAGTGCTAAAAAAACACTGATAAAAGGGTCCTTTATCAGCGCTTTTTTTAGCGCTCATAAAACCCCCCTTTTATCAGTTCTTTTTTTGAGCGCTGTTAAAAGTTTAAAAATAATTAAAAGAATAAAAAAAATATTTTTTCAATTCGGGGAGGCTTCAACAGCGCCCCACCCCCCTTTAACAGTGCCCTGACCACCACACCGCACACCCCCCAACCACCACCCTCGCTCGTACCCTTCAACAGCGCCCCCACTCCCCTTTAACAACGCTAGCTATTATTCCACCCATGTGCGCGACCTGCCTCCCCCTGGATTCAAACTCAGGACCTGTTGCCTGTGCACCCTAAGCCTTTACCACTCCACCATATTGTTTTACGCTTCATTTATTGATATATATATTTATTTTTATATATATATATTTAGTTATATTTACTCATATATTAATATATATATTTTAACACACACACATATATATATATGTTTAGTTATATTAATCTATATATATATTTAGTTATATTAATATATATATATATAGTTATATTAATATATATATATCCGTATATATATATAGTTATATTAATATATATATATATATATATTCGTATATTAATATATATATAGTTATATTTATATATTAATATATTTATTAATATATTAATATATACTTATAAGATCAGTTTTGAATGCATTTATAAAGTATGCTTTTTTATGTGTGTTTATAAATAAATAAATACATATATACAACACACACACACACATATATTATATGTATATATGTATGTATAATTATACATATTTATATATATTTACAAATATTATATATTAATATCTATATACATATGTTTAGAATATATAGATAATATATATTAGCTTGTTAATACAGACACACACAAATACACACACACACACACACATGTACACATTATATGGGTAAAAAATGGAGAAACCCTCAAAACCCATAAATACTGTCAGAAAGTCAAATAAACACTAAACTCAGGGTAACAATGAAAACTGTAACACCCCAAGATTTCATAGTATGTTATCTCTTCAAAGTAATTCAATAACTTGCGCTACACGCAACACCGACTTCAAGCGCACCATGACTTACCAAACTAGTCGTTCAAAAAGCGGTTATAAATAGTATTAAATTAATCTTTAATTTTATATACTCCATATAATTTTAGAATCAATATTATGTGTTTCTTAGAAATAATGTAAGAACAAATTCATTTTTTTCAGATAAAAGAAGTATTTTTCAAAAAATGCAATTTTACCGCCTTTTAATAGAGAACCCTTTTTAAATCCAATATTTGAAACTTTTATATATTCAATTTGAAAAAATAAACTTCTTCTTTAGAATCAGAACATAAAAATTAATTTTGATAAATTTTTGGTGTTTTTCTGATAACTTGCATATTTTGGTGAATAGTGAAAAAAACTAAATTTTAATTGAAAAAACTTTTTTAATCAAAATAATTTATAGTGTTAAATTATACATTTGAATGGTTTGGAAGTATAATTAGATTATATTTTTATCATTTAATAAAATTTAGGTCATTATAAGT
Source organism: Viscum album (assembly GCA_963277665.1). NCBI lineage: Eukaryota > Viridiplantae > Streptophyta > Magnoliopsida > Santalales > Viscaceae > Viscum > Viscum album. Next base: position 92,052,326 of record OY728154.1, read on the forward strand.
AATTTCTCATTTAAATTTGACATAAACACATGCCAATCTTTTGATAGTTTTTACTTTTTTAAAAACCCGTTTTTTTTATTTTGACAACGAGAATTAATTTTAAATTAATTAATGATACTTCAATGTTTTTAATTTTATAAAATAGAATTCATTTTTTAATTTAGAATATCAAAAATATCTTAGGGTGAAGTTTTAGTATTTTTTTGAAAACTTTCAATTTTTGATGAATAGTGAAAAATACTGCGTTATTGTTTAAAACCGACTTTTTATTTAAATAAATATTTATTTTATTTAAATTTATTTTAAGTAAAAATAGATACATAATACCTATATAAGTTCAATTTAATTCATTGGAGTCAGTTTATAATAAAATTAGATGTATAAAATTTTATTGAACTTTTTAACGTCATTTACCCACCTTCTAGGCACATTTGCAGATTTGCATAAAACATAATTTTACTGCTTCTGTGAATTGAATTTCAAAAATCTTAGAGACATAGTTGAAATCAGTAAGTAAAATTTGGTTTAATAAGATGAAAATAATTTTTGGCAAATAGTAACTTTTTACTTTTATTTTCCACGGTTAAAAGTAAATAGGGTAATTAAAGGTAAAAATGATATTGTAATTACCCTAACACATGTCCTAATTCTATTGTATAAGTGTATTTCAACCAAAACCAACCTTAGGAATAAAATATGATCCTTTTGGTTCACTTGGATTAGATTAGGACATATGGTGTGCTAAGTGATAATCTTACTCACCCTCTTTCTTATGAGAGAGATGTAGATAATGTTGAAAAAATGGTTTCAGAATCTTGATATGTTAATGATTTTGGATTTGGAAATTCAACAAGAAATTTTGATAGTTGGTATTAAGGAAGGATTAAAATAAGATATTGTCATAGGGGGATAATTTTCCTTTCATTAATAGAGATTTTCCTACGCAATTTAGAAGTATTGTGGGGAGTGCAAGCACATGGACTAACCCATCATATTTTATTAACAATAAGATGTAGAGATTAAAAAATGTAGGTTGATATATTCTTAACTAAATGCTATGGGATATTGTTGAACACTTGTGATTTGGTGCGGATTTGATATTAATATACACACATGGATTTGTTTCCAATAAAATATTTTATTTGATGACAATAGAACACTAGAGTTTTTTGATAATTAACTAGAGGATAATTTTTGATTAGTTCAATCTACAATATTGAAGTTGGAGGAAATATATGCTGAAAGAGTTCTATTTAACAGATGACATGTTTAATTTCCAAAAATTAGGCTATCTATGGATAGCCAAGCCAAGGAATCACTCAACTACACATTGAAAAAGAGTGATCAACTAAGGCCCAGCCAATATATGTAGGCACCCTGGTTTTAAGCATAAGTAAGGTAGAGTGTTCATGGGAATTTATAAGTAAGTGCCCACATATGGGAGTAGTGGTCTACACCATAGAGAAGAATTATGGAGGAGGCAAATAGAATACCCTGTTACTCACACCCATTGAGTCAAGGGAGTGTTGATATTTATTAAGAACCACAAGAAAAACATCTTGCTGATTTGGGGTCCAGAGTTTCTTTATAAAATTGACTCATTCAATATATATGTATAACCCCATTGGTTTATGATTAAATGAAGTAGGGTTGTCTGTTTTACTTCATGAATCGTCTTCAACCTCATACTTGAGATTTCTGAATTTAACACTAGCATCTTTGTATGCCATAGGAATTAACCCATCCATATAGTCCAATAACAAATGATATTCCCATTCCATAGCTTTATATTTCATATTATAGGGTCCACATTTAACAGAAGTAAATAATTAATGTATGCAGGCTATATCATAATATGTGAAACTACACCACAATAAAAGATAAGGAAGTTAGGGATATAGTGTAGTAAATTAACCATGATTAATGAAAAGACCCTAAATCTAGTAACCCATATCCATTGGTTACTTTATTACATTGGCATAAGATAAAATCGATTACATCCCTAAGTACCAAATATTTTTGTCGTATTGGAAAAGTAGATTCATACTTGATTTTCACATTATATTGGAAAACATAAAATACAACATAGTATTTTCTTTGAGAACACCATAGTCCTCTATAAAATATCCTTGTATATGACCCCTAAAACAATTATTGATATCAAATGGAATGTAAATATAAGAATAGAATGAGATTATATGCTAAGTAAGGGTATGCATACAATGGAAGATAAATAAAGCATGAATAATATTAAAGGAAATAAATGATAATCAGATAATGACATATAAATAATAACATGATCTAAAAACTTATCCATGAATATAAAATTTATTCAAATAATCACATGATCATAAATAACTAATATTATAATTAGGAAATGTATAATTTTGGACATCTGAAACTTATTGTTGAGGCCTCATGCCAAAATATATATAATATAATGTTAAGGCCTTGTGTGATGACATATTATATAAATGGGAAAGGCATCATCCGAATACCCAAGATAGTTTATATCATGAGACCAATTAATGAATCAAGGGTCTATGTAATTCTGGGTTCCACCCATCACTTAATAAGTCCGATGCATTCATCATATGTATAAACAACATAACTTAATCAACAAGATTTAAAAATAAATATCTATTCGTATCAGAAGAGCTTGAATATGGAATATCAATACGTTCCATATTCAAGATGATTATAAATCATCTAGGTAAATATAATGGATGATACCATAATAGTATAACCTTAGTAAAAAATAACATTCGTCAAAGTATATTGGCATAGATTAAAATATTTTCAAAAGATTACTAAAAACACTTTTGAGGAAAATACCCTTTTTCACTTTGGGAACACTTCCTTAAAAATTTACCATATATTAAGGAAAATAATTTATTTCAAAATAACCTTTTAAAATTTTAAATTATGTTTCAAATTAATGAGTGGTCAAGATTGTTGGGTCGGAACAAAAAAGGGAAGTGATGGCAAGAGGGGGGGGTGAATTGCCTTTTAAAAAAAGATTAACAAATTAAAAATCAAAGTGAAAGTGCAGCGGAAATAAAGAGGCAAGACACAAAATTGATAACGGAGTTCGGCCAAAACCCGGCCTACGTCTCCGCTCCCAACTCAACCGTTGAGAGATTCCTACCGCTTGCTTTTCAATGGTTTTAGCAAGAAACCCACTAGGCTTTGAGGTAGCACTAGAACCTATTACAGCTTGCTTTTGGTGGTTAAGCAAGAACCCAATTGCTTTTAATGGTTTAGCAAGAACCCACTATCCTTCTTACAGGTGAAGGATAGCTCACCTATGTCTCAAGCTATTTAAAGGAAAGCTTGACAACCTTTTCACACCTTAATGGTGATGTGAAACCCAAAAGAGAGAGGATGAGAAAAGGAGTTGGGGTTTGTAGGCACAAACCCAAATTTAAAGCTCAAAATAAATATACAATAAAAACCGTAATTGGGAGAAGCCTTGGGCGCCTTTGATTGATTGGAGATGTTGAAGGCCGCTTCCAAGCTTCTTTGAAGGAGCTCCTTGGATGTGGAAGTTGTTGGAGCTAGGTGGGTTCCTTGAAGGAAGTCCGCCGGAGGTACGCCAAATGATGGAAAATGTGTCCGTTGGCTTGGTATATGATCCGGTTAGTGTCCGGGGCTTCCTCAGCCTTTATTTATAGGCATGGAACCCATTGGGGAGTCTTCGGAGCCGTTGGAAAAGGCCTCGGAGCCGTTGGAGGCCAAAAGAGGGTTGACTAGTCAAAGCTAACGGCTAGTTTGACTGGGCTACCGGCTGGCCGGTACAGCTCCACCGGCTGGCCGGTGCCTTGGAAAGTGGAGAGTGCTTCTGCCCAGGAGCCACCGGCTGGCCGGTGAGAAGGCCACCGGCTGGCCGGTGGTGAGACAGTAGGTCTCACTATTCATCTGGGTGCCACCGGCTGGCCGGTGACAGAGCCACCGGCTGACCGGTGGAACCTGGCAGTGGGCAATGCCTCTGCCAGGTCCACCGGCTGGCCGGTGCTATCACACCGGTTGGCCGGTGGACTGAAATTCAGTTCACTTGATGTCCATTCTTGGGCCAACTTCTTGGCAACCTTGTGCCTATCATTCAAAAACACTTAAAACAATATTAGACAAATAATAAGGTGATTGTGATCATGAAAATCAAACAACGAGGGGAACGAGATGTACAACAATCTCCCCCTATTTTGATGATCACAATCACCCAATCAATTAAAGTAAAAACTTAAATGAAAGGCATGATTTAAATGATAAGTTGAAAATAACTACTAAGCATGAGAAAAGATTCTCCCCCAATCAATCAAGAAATTTCTCCCCCTTTGTGATTATCAAAATAGGACGGGGCAAAAAACTTGATTGAGGGAAAAGAGATTTGAAAAATAATTGAAATTTTGGAAATTGAAAGATTTAAAATTTGAATAACAGTTTGAATTGAAAGTTTTGAATCAAAAACCAATTGAATTTTGAAATTTGAAACCAAATGAAATTTTTGAAATTGAGAGTTTTGAAACAAAGTTTGAAAACAATTTAGAAAGTTCTCCCCCTAAATAAAAACAATGAATCACCGGGGAAAGGAAATAAATTTTGGCCCGGAGAGACTCGCAAGAAGGGATTTTTCAATCCAAACTTGTCTCATGGCGGGTCTTCTCCTATAAAATTCGTCGGAATAGAAAAAAGACTTGGGTTGGCCGTACCGGGCATTTTTGCAATCACACTCATAAATGAGGTGCCCGGATTTCTTACAATAATTACAAAATTTAAAACTAGATCTCCCCCTTACAAAAATAGTGGGTGCATGGGAGGAGGAGGCTTGGTTAGTATAGCCAAGTCCATTGGTGGTTCTAGAAACCCTTTGAGAACCCAAGAGTTTGGAAAAATTTTGTTCACCTTGGGTGAACTTGGCTAGGGATTCCCTAAGGTCCTTGATGGTTGATTCCAAAGAATCAACATTGGGAAAATTTTGGATTTTAAGGGAGAGTTCATCCTTCTCTTTGAGAAGTTGTTCTTTTTCGGAGGAAAGCTTTTTGAAATTCTTTTTTAAAGCAACAAATTTTGACGATAATTCATGAAAACCATTTTCTAATTGGTCTCGCACATGTTGGAGTTCTTCGTATGACAAATGATTGAAAGAATTAGAAGAACTAGAGGATGAAGAAGAAGAGTCAGAAGAAGTTACCTCGTGAAATGCCATTAGGCATTTGTTACCTTGGTCGCTCGAGGAGGAGGAGGATGATGAAGAGGAGGTGTCACTCCATGTCGCCTTGAGGACCTTTTTCTTTCCTTTTTCCTTTTGCATGGCCCGTTTCTTGTTGAGTGGGCAATCGGGCTTGTAATGGCCCTTTTCGCCGCACCCGTAGCATTTCACCTTGGGCTCGGATTTTTCGGTGGGTTCTTGCTTTCGGTGCTTGCGGGATTTCTTCTTCTTCTTGTGCTTCTTCATGAATTTTTGTATTTGGCGGGCTAGATTCTCCATTTCGGAATCGCCGCTTGAAGAAGATGAGGAAGAGGATGATGAAGATGAGGAGGAGCTTACTTCTTTTTGTACCTTGAGGGCAATGTTCTTTGGTGTCTTGATTGGTGTGCCCTCCTTTTGTGCTTGCCTCCTCATCGTGATCTCATAAGTCATGAGAGATCCGATGAGCTCCTCTACCGGCATATTTTTGACGTCCTTAGCTTCTTGGATCACCGTCACCTTTGGTGCCCATGAGCTCGGAAGGACCCATAAGATCTTCTTGACCATCGTCTTGGCTGAAACATCATCACCAAGAGATTTCCTTCCATTGCAAATGTCAGTGAAGCGTGTAAACATATCGGTAATAGACTCATTTGGATGCATTGAAAAAGATTCAAAGTCTTGTCTATACATATCTAATCTAGTATCTTTGACTTTATTAGTGCCTTCATGGGTCACTTCTAAAAGTTTCCAAATTTCATGTGAAGTGGTGCAAGTGGATACACGATTAAATTCATTTCTATCTAACCCGCAATGAAGAGCATTCATGGCTTTTCCATCAAGCTCAAAGTTTCTAATATCGGCGGGGGTCCATTTGGATTCGTCGGGGGTAGACAAAGTATAACCTTGCATGACAATTTTGTAAATAGGATATCCTATGCTTCTTAAAAAAGTGGTCATGCGGGTTTTCCAATAATTATAGTCGGTCCCATCAAAAAATGGAGCCTGACCCAATGAGTAGCCCTCGGGGGCGAAAGAGGTTGATGCCATCAAAAAAAAGATCTTTAATTTGAAACCGGTTAGGGAATTATTCAAAACCTCCCTCTGATACCAAGTGTTGGGTCGGAACAAAAAAGGGAAGTGATGGCAAGAGGGGGGGGGGTGAATTGCCTTTTAAAAAAAGATTAACAAATTAAAAATCAAAGTGAAAGTGCAGCGGAAATAAAGAGGCAAGACACAAAATTGATAACGGAGTTCGGCCAAAACCCGGCCTACGTCTCCGCTCCCAACTCAACCGTTGAGAGATTCCTACCGCTTGCTTTTCAATGGTTTTAGCAAGAAACCCACTAGGCTTTGAGGTAGCACTAGAACCTATTACAGCTTGCTTTTGGTGGTTAAGCAAGAACCCACTTGCTTTTAATGGTTTAGCAAGAACCCACTATCCTTCTTACAGGTGAAGGATAGCTCACCTATGTCTCAAGCTATTTAAAGGAAAGCTTGACAACCTTTTCACACCTTAATGGTGATGTGAAACCCAAAAGAGAGAGGATGAGAAAAGGAGTTGGGGTTTGTAGGCACAAACCCAAATTTAAAGCTCAAAATAAATATACAATAAAAACCGTAATTGGGAGAATCCTTGGGCGCCTTTGATTGATTGGAGATGTTGAAGGCCGCTTCCAAGCTTCTTTGAAGGAGCTCCTTGGATGTGGAAGTTGTTGGAGCTAGGTGGGTTCCTTGAAGGAAGTCCGCCGGAGGTACGCCAAATGATGGAAAATGTGTCCGTTGGCTTGGTATATGATCCGGTTAGTGTCCGGGGCTTCCTCAGCCTTTATTTATAGGCATGGAACCCATTGGGGAGTCTTCGGAGCCGTTGGAAAAGGCCTCGGAGCCGTTGGAGGCCAAAAGAGGGTTGACTAGTCAAAGCTAACGACTAGTTTGACTGGGCTACCGGCTGGCCGGTACAGCTCCACCGGCTGGCCGGTGCCTTGGAAAGTGGAGAGTGCTTCTGCCTAGGAGCCACCGGCTGGCCGGTGAGAAGGCCACCGGCTGGCCGGTGGTGAGACAGTAGGTCTCACTATTCATCTGGGTGCCACCGGCTGGCCGGTGACAGAGCCACCGGCTGACCGGTGGAACCTGGCAGTGGGAAATGCCTCTGCCAGGTCCACCGGCTGGCCGGTGCTATCACACCGGTTGGCCGGTGGACTGAAATTCAGTCCACTTGATGTCCATTCTTGGGCCAACTTCTTGGCAACCTTGTGCCTATCATTCAAAAACACTTAAAACAATATTAGACAAATAATAAGGTGATTGTGATCATGAAAATCAAACAACGAGGGGAACTAGATGTACAACAATGATTGGGAGAAGCCTTGGGCGCCTTTGATTGATTGGAGATGTTGAAGGCCGCTTCCAAGCTTCTTTGAAGGAGCTCCTTGGATGTGGAAGTTGTTGGAGCAAGGTGGGTTCCTTGAAGGAAGTCCGCCGGAGGATTGCCGAATGATCAACAAAGTGTCCTTGGGCTTGGTTTAAGTTCCGGGTTGTGTCCGGGGCTTCCTCAGCCTTTATTTATAGGCATGGAACCCTTGGGGAGCCTTCGGAGCCGTTGGAGAAGTCCTCAGAGCCGTTGGAGGCCAAAAGAGGGTTGACTGGTCAAAGCCAATGGCTAGTTTGACTGGGCTACCGGCTGGCCGGTACAGCTCCACCGGCTGGCCGGTGCCTTGGAATGTGGAGAGTGCTTCTGCCCAGGAGCCACCGGCTGGCCGGTGAGAAGGCCACCGGCTGGCCGGTGGTGAGGCAGTAGGTCTCACTATTTATCTGGGTGCCACCGGCTGGCCGGTGGTGAGGCCACCGGCTGACCGGTGGAACCTGGCAGTGGGCAATGCCTCTGCCAGGTCCACCGGCTGGCCGGTGCTATCACACCGGTTGGCCGGTGGACTGAATTTCAGTCCACTTTGCCAGCTTTCTTGGGCCAATCCTTTGGCAATCAATTGCCTATCAATCAAAAACACTTAAAACAATATTAGACAAATAATAATGTGATTGTGATCATGAAAATCAAACAACGAGGGGAACGAGATGTACAACAAAGATGGTGGGAAATTACATTCATTCCGTATAAGTTAAAAATCATTCCTTTTACACTTTCTAAAAATGGTTAACTAGTACCTCATTCGGAAAAAGAGAAGAAGATTTCTTTTAAAATATTTTTTAAAAAGTAAATAGTTGGTAAATATGTATTTGATAAATCATTGTATAATAGTAAAAATATTTATTAAAATATTTGAAGGAAAATATGGACATGGAATAAAAATATTCTTGACTAAGCAGAAAACCAAAGTTGGTTTTCCTTAAAAACAAGATTTTGGTATCTTCTGTACTTAAATAGTAGAAAATGAAAGGAAAAATTATAATATATAGAAAAATAGGAGATTTAAATTGATTTAACTTAATATAGGAAAATAAAATAATTTCTCCCATGGAAACTTAAACATAAACAATATCGAATAATGAATATATTGTAAAACAAACCCTTACCTCTTGTTCGAATTCCTTCATATGTGTATGAATGTACTATATAATAAATACATATTTATTATTTATATTATAGAACTATACCCTTATATATAATACCATATATGATTTACTTATAATATTTTATAAAGTTTTTATTAATAATTATTTGTTAAAATCATTGTTTTGGGTAATAACTACTTTGTTTTCTATGTATGTTTTGCTTCGATCATTTAGTTCCTTATAATTTGATCATGGTTCCATCATTTAAATAATTTTAATAATTATATAAATATCATATATATATTCATTCTATATGTTTTTAGAGTTATCCAGAAAATTTAGAGACAGGAAAATGAATTACACTATTCATAGAGATGGTAGGTTGTACATACAGATGAAAATTGTTTTCAATTTTTGAAAAAATAGACCAAAATAAAGTTAAATGATAATTAAAATCTAAAAAATCATTATTATAACATATACATCATATATATTCAGTAAATTTATCCTTATTACTATCAATATAAAAGGGAAATGAAGAACAAATCACATCGATTATTAGAGGTGGTAGTCCACATGTATGGATGACTGAAATTATCATTTTCCAATGAATTCTAAGGTAAGAAGGTAGATATGATATTATAATTCCAAATTAATAATTATTCCATAAATATAAAAATATAAACATTAAACACATCATAATAGACAAACATAAATGATGGTGATAAAAATTGAATTGTATTGCTATGTGGAGATGGTAAGTTGTACGTATGCATGAGCAATATATTCACTTTCCATTGGAAAACAGGGTGGATAATTTTGTTTTCATAATAATATTAACATTTAAATATATTGACTATAATTAAGTTATTATTTTATTCTAATATAAAATATTTAGAGGGGGTAAAAGAATAAATAAATTTATTGAGTTTGGGTAAGATGATTACCTCTTCTTCAAGAGAACTTCTTTAGATCATTTCTTATGGAACCTGGGCTTGTATTTTGTGAATACATAAACTCTCAAAAATTTATAATTATGTTTAAATATAATTTTTCAGTTGTTTTCAAATCTGTAAGAATCAAATTGGTGTGAATAAGTGAGAGAAATGGGTTTCCATTTATAAGGGAGGGAAAAGAAATAATTGGATTTTTTAAGGATATTACAATTTAAGTCATTCTCAAGAAAAATGAATCCAAGTGTAAAGATATTACAATATAATTTAATTTATTTTTTAAATATCATAAAATAAAAAAATATAGTTCTATCTGGTATTTTAAACCTTATCTTTTGGTTTAACCCGTTAACTAACCTATTTTAACCTTAACCACAACAATATATTTTTCACTCTTAAAGGGTAATAATTTTACATATAATGTGAAAATTAGACCATAAATGGACAACGGGTGAAAATTTTGACCATATAGTATCAACCTCATCCTACTTAAAAAAATATGTTTTTTAAATAATTAAATAAAATATTATTTTGATAAAATATAATTAATGCCAATTTGGACACTATTTATTTAATTTGACCTAAAAACATATAGAAAAAATTAAAATTCAAAAATAATACTTTCACACAAAATTAATATGTCATATTAATCTATAAGATTTGTGAAACATCATAAATGATTTAAATTATATTACTTTTAATATTTTAAAATCATTTATTTTATTTTTCTATTAATTGAAGAATTATTGCATTGGTGTTGCATAAGTTTATAATGTAAATATATAATTACTAAAAATTATAAAAAAATTAAACCAAGTAAATAATTTATTTATTATCAAACTATACATTTATATTCCTTCATAACTTGTAAATTTTCTTTATATTGACACATAATATATATTTAAAACTAAGATAATATCATTTTGTATTTTTTACTTTAAATATTACATATGTCATTTTCAAAGACAAGTGTCCATTAAAAAAGTAATGTTGATCATAAGGTGATATGGTTCAAATAAATTTTATCCAATAATAGTTAGGATAAAAAATTATGTCCTTATCATATAGTTTTAACCTAGAGTAACCCAATTTACCCTTTTCCGAAGTGATAAATTTTACTAATCTTACTATTCATAATTCCTAAAACTAAAATGGACCTATTTACAAAACTTAAACCTCATGATTAATTTTTTTTAATATATTGTATCAAATTAAACTTCTATAAGTGGTAAAAATTAATTTTAAGATAAGAGTGAAAAATACAACAAAAATTGCTTTTTATAAAAATATATTTTTAAGCATTAAACTGGATTTATTCTTATCCCATGTATAAACAAGTATTATATAAATTATAAAAAAATTATTGACTGTATAATATGTACATTTAATTAAAATCATTAAAAAATAGTTATTAATTGAACTTATTCATATAAAAACTCACCACATAAGAATAATTTTTAGAAAAAAAATATCTTTTATTTTCAAATGATTTTTTTATTTAAAATTAATTGATAAGAAATGAATTTATTTTATACATGTGTAAAAAAATCATAATTTAGTAAGTAAAATTTATACTTTCTAATTTAATGTATAGATCATAATGGTATTCTATATTAAGATTCATTTACACTTGGGGTTGGATGTATCTCAAGTTACTAAAAAAATCATTTGAATGGAAAATTTTCATAAAATGTCTGGGTGTTGCATTATACCCCCCCTAAATTGAATTTATCCCTTGAAACTCATAACTATGACATAAAAATATTAGCATATCTTTATTTCATTACATCTTCTAGATCCCAAGTAGCTTCTTCAACTTTATGATTTCTTCAGAGAACTTCAAACAAGTGAGTTGTTCTGTTCCTTAGCACTCTAACTCCATTATCCAAGATTTTTACCTATTTTTTTTCTCATAGGAAATTTCATTCTCAAGTGGTAAGAACTATAATTTTAGTACATGTTATGGAGAGGTTATGTACATCCACATGAGAGATACATGGAACACATCATGAATTTGATATAGGTTTGATGGAATCACCAAGCGATACAATTTTTATATCTTATTTATAAATATAATTAATATATTCATGGATAAAATCATAGAAATACCATTTCACCAATTTCAAACTCTATATCTCACCGAATATTGTCATCTAAACTTTTATGTTGACTATAAGCTACCTTGATGTGTTGTTGAATAGATCTGAATTTCTATTCCATTTCCTCAACTATTCTTGGTCTTGATATCTTTTTTATACAACTTAATCCCATTAAGTTAGAGTCTTATACATATTTTCAAATATGGATTCATAAGAATCCATATGAATTCTCTAGTGAAATATATTTCTTAAAGAAAACCTGACTAGAGGAAGGTGTTGACCTCAACCACCTTTGAAATCTACAGAACTGGATCTCAGTATATACACTAGAGTTTGAATGGTTATCTTAAACTAAACATATGTCTAAGAATCAAAAAATTTACTAAAACTAAATTGTGTATTCCGATCCTACATAAGAATTCACCAAAACATCATGGTAAACCTTTGATCCTGATCAGATACAATGGAATATGTTTCCCAATTCTTCTTTAACACTTCCTTTGTAACACCCTAAGGTGTTGAAAATAAATATTTATTGCATGAAACACTGAGTCTCTACAAAACACCACTTTTTTATAACCTATCCAGTAAACACAATTCTTTCCACCTCTGTGATTTGAAATTCAAAAAACTAACATACACAGTTGCGTTCAATAAGATATTCAGAGACTGATAAGACAAACTTAATTTTTGGTGAATAGTAACATACCCTTATGAATAGTAATATAAACCTTATGAATAGTAAATAATAATATTATTTTATTTTCTTAAGGTTATAATATAATGATATCTTTATTAATTTTTCAATATGACATAAAATGAATTATAGTTTTAAAATTGTTATTTTTTGAATGAACTATGATTTTATTTAAAAATTAAATTAATAATATTTAGAAAATTGTTTTCAAAAAATGGAGTTCATTTTTTAATTCTACACATCAAAAAGTGGTCAGGGTTAATTTTTGGTATTTTTCTGAAATACTTGATTTTTTTAGGAATAGTGAAATATGATAATTTACGATAAATACTAAATACATGATTTATTGAGTCATAGGTGATTTAAGGCTGATGTAAGGCCACTTATTTCAAACTCACATGAAAATATTACTATTATTGGTTACAATAATCAATACTATTGGTTGTATTTGGAAAAATAATAAAATAATGATTAAGATATTTAAAAATTACTCCTCTCCTCCACTATAAAAACACCTAATCACCCCATCTTCTCTTCACTCCTCTAAGACTTGAAGCTCCTCAAATTTATGACCAAATACCCTTCCCTAGTAACTCTTCACATCCAACAGATCTTGGTATTTCCAAAATACCAAAACCCTTTCCCTTAAAGAGATTATCAAGGAGGCAGATTCAAGAGGTAAATTCATATTTTATTTCTTTCATTTTCATTTCTAGTTCCTTTCTATTGTTATCATCTCCTCAAATAATCTTTCCAAATGAACATGATAACTCTAGTATAATATATATACTATAATTATATCATGTTAATGGAATAACCATCATCAATATTTTTACTCTCTCTTTTATTTTATAAACAAAATCATCATCCATGAGGTGCCAATTTACAACCTTCATGGATGACGAAGTTTTGTTCTTGAATTTATTCTTATTTAATGGTCATGAAACCATTTTTATGGTTTAACCAGACTATACTATATTTATTATAACTTATTTAATATTCAAGAACCAATATATATACATAATATTAAATCATATGACCAAACTAGTTCCTAATAATCAAAATACCACTAAAACAATCTAAGTGACTGTCATTAATATTTCAACTTATGATTCATCCTCATTACATGTAACAAAATGATGTAAAAGAAAATTAAAACCTATGGATGTTCATAAATAATATTTAAATTCAATTCTGGATATTTACAGCCATTCCACATGAAACTCAATGCATAAAAACAACTGATCCGATTATGAAAATCAAGAAAACAAACACTCTAGAACGACAAAATTCAATATTATAAATTATCAATAAGGAAATAAACGAACTAAAAAAATTACGATAAAATAAATAAATGTCTAATAAGTTCTTAATTAAGTTATTAATGTTCTAATTTCATATTCTAGGACCATAAGGTCAATAGTGGAATATTTGGACTTAAGGTGTGGGTTTTCCCCCCGAACCTCCATTTTCATTCGGGTTACTTTTATTATATACTTACCTCAATTAAATTATTATTAATTAATATTTACTCCTCATAATTTCTTTGTGAATTATCTATATATATGTTACAACTAGAATCATACCTTTATTTATGGGGAGTTATATGTTTTTTTAAATTATACTTCAAAAATTATTCCCGAAATACAAGCCCATTTCAAAGGAATTTCCCAAATTCTTACCTATTTTCAAGGGCACTCTATAATATGTTTTAAGAAACCATTATTTTCTAAAAAAAATCATTTTATTATGAAAAAACTATATTATTTCACTTCTGGTTTTAGAAAAATATTTTTCCAAAAGAACTCTTCTTTTCAAAGTAAAAAAGTATTTATCTCAAGAATTACTCGATGATTTTATAAGAGTATTTTCATTTGTTTCAACACTCTTATTCATTATTATGTATAAATGGTACTAATATTTTATGATATCATCTACCATATTTTTTATTGGTTTATGATTAGTTTTAATATGGACGTGCTACCTTGAAACCATTCCCCATATTACTCCGAATGGTTAGTGTCTATGTTTAATGATTGGGGAAAGTTAGTTACATTTCATATGTTAGTTTCAATATGAATGTATATATTGTTTATGTTTATCCCAACTCATATGAGGGTTGAATCAGACTTATTATGTGATGGGTGGTTCCCTCTATATCCCCTCGATGCATCAGTAGGTCTCATGAGACAAATAGATATGTACTTGGCTGAGGCCTTGCCCATTTTGGGATATGGTTTTGGCCGAGGTCTTAATAATTTTTAGACTTCCTGGACAAGGCCTTGATGGTATGTTTTAGAATGTCCAGAATATGCACTTCCCTCATTATAAAGCTAGTAATTTAAATTTCATGTGGTTATTTGACAGTAGAATACCCATGATTATGATTTATTATGGCATTATTTACTCAGATCATATTCCTACCATAATGTGTTCTAGTTTATTATTTGTAAAGGCATGTGTTTTAAATTATTCACCATGCCTAATGTTTATATTTATGTTATATTACTCTATATTGATTACTCTTACTAGGAGTTTGAGCTCACCCCTTTATTATGTTCTATCTTCTCAGGACATGAATAAGTTTATTATGAATGACATACATGGATAAACTTATAGTTGTGGATGTTTCCAATAAAACTTATATGTTGTATTTAAATTTCAAGTTGTAATGTATAAATAATATATGTATCTTGTTTCCAATTCTACTAAACTACTTTCTCCTTTTGGATTCATATTCCTTGATTATATTCTAATGTAATAAAATAAGGCACCAGCTCTAGGAAATTGGGGTCAGGTCCTTACAGTTAGTATCAGAGGAAGTTTAGTAGAAAACATGGAAAATAGATTTAGAAAACATAGATTAGGGAACAAACCCCTAATATAGTCTTTTAGGATAAATATACAAACACTTCATGGTATTTTGGTAAGGAATATATTATGTGGATCTTTCTAGCAAATACATTCATTTCTGGATACTACAAGTGGACGTGGTTCTGGCACAGATGTACCTAGGAGTGCAAAATATGACAAGGAGTTTTGGGCTTGACCCAATGTATCCTGGTACATGAAAATGGGCCTTACTAGGCACCTATTTTAACACTCCTAGGGGATATGCTTAGTATAATTCACATTTTCTTTACAATCCATTATGAAGGATTTAAAAGTACATTTTTTCTCAAAGAAACCATGTTTGTGATTATAGGATTATCCATGCATAGGATTTCAATTTATGATAAGCATTTTTATATGTTAAGATTATACATTATGATTCATAACCTAATATAGTGTATTCCATTATCTATAAATGGAACCTAGTGGAAGAAATGGAAACTACATGAACATGCGTATCCCATGTAGGGATTTTCCTCTGATGTAAGATAATGATGTTGGCTCTGGAGCTGAAACTAGTGTGGATCAACTTATAACTATACTGAGACAACTTACTCAGGTTATGAACAATAACCTTACCCATATGGAGAATCTAAATCCACCACATGGAGGAGCTACGTTAGATCACTTTATGCGACAATAGCCTCCATCATTCAATGGGGATACCAACCCATTTGTAGCTGAGCAGTGGATAAGTTCCCTAGAGAAGATATTTCTCTCTTTGGGATGTAAGGAATGAGAGAATGTTGTCATGGAAGTTTATTTTATATTGGGAGATGTGGATTAGTGGTGGTCTTTAATCCAAAACACAAATTATGAGGAAGAGATAGAAGATATGGAATGAAGGGACTTAAAGAAAATATTCCTAGAGAAATACTTTCCTCATGAATAGCGAGCAGATATGAAAAGGGAGTTTCTGAATTTGAATAAAAAATAAGATGATAATGTTGAAAAATATGAAGTTAAATTCACAAGGTTATAAAGGCATGTTGTGGACTATGTATGAAATCTAAGGAGGAAGATTGATCGATTCTTTGATGGCCTAAATTCATTCCTCTAACAGGCACTGGTCTCCCAAAGTTTCTCATTATATGAAGATATAGTTTCATGTGATATCAAGACAGAAAAGGAATTCTCTAATTCTTATGACTTTAAAGGAAATAAATATAAGAAGAGGGTTGCTGAAAACACTATAAAAGGAAATAAGGAAATGGGTAACAAGGGAAGAGTTGCATTTCCACCCTGTGATAATTGTAGAAGGAAACACCTGAGTGCCTTTTTAAAAAGAAAAGGAGTATGCTACAAATGTGGAAATAAAGGCCATATTTATGGTGATTTAAAGGGGAATAAAGAAGTTATTAATGTTCAATACTATAACTGTAGATAGATGTGACACTATGCTAATGATTTTCCAAAGCAACAAGGAAACATTCCACAAAAAAGGCCAAGGGAGAAGGGACAAGATGATGCAATCAAAACTGCTAATATTGAAGTTCCTAATGATGTGGTGATAGGTACTTTAATCATTTCCTCAAACTTAGCCAATGCTTTATTTGATTCTGGATCATCGCATTCTTTCATATCTTCCCGATTTTCCAAGAAAATCAGATATTTCCAATTTGATTTAATAAGGGAATTTTCACTAAAAACTTCTAATGGAAGTATCATTAAAATAAAGTTGTGTCAGGAAGTCCCCATTATGGTATATAAACATGATTTATCTACTGATTATATTGTCATAACCATGATTGACTTTGATATAATCCTCGGTATGGATTTTCTTTTGAACTATGATGCAAAAATTTATTATAATAGGAAGGAGGTTGAAATTTTTTAGAATGATGCGGAATCCCTTATCTTTAGGGCAGAAACATCACCCTATGATTCTCATCTAGATCCACTCCAATTGCTCTACTAAATTAAATTATTGGGGAGGAAGGGAATGAAATAACTATGGGTGAGGAATGGAATGTTTAGATAGAGGACATACCTATTGTAAAAGAATATATTTATGTGTTTCCAGATGATTTACCTAGACATCCTCTAGAGCGGGAAATTGAGTTTTCCATTGAAATAATTCTTGATTCAAGGTCCATATCAAAGACCCTCATAGAATGGACACTGTAGAGTTAGTAGAACTGAAGAAACAACTAAGGGAATTTAGTGAAAAATGATTTATCTGCCCTAGTGTTTCTCCATAGGGAGTCCCTGTTCTTTTTGTTAAGAAGAAAGATGGATCTATGAGGTTGTGCATTAACTACAAGGAGATCAATGCAATAACAATAAAGAACAAGTATCCCCTACCTTGCATTGATGATTTATTTTATCAACTTCATGGAGCCCAATATTTTTTGAAGATTGGCCTTCAATCTGGATATCATCAGTTTTGTGTGAGGAAGGAAGATATTCTAAATACAACATTTCAAACCAGGTATGGGAGTTATGAGTTTACAGTAATGCCTTTTGGACTGAATAATTCACCCTCTATTTTCATAGATCTAATGAATATAGTTTTCAAGGAATATCTTGATGAATTTGTGGTGGTATTTATTGATGATATATTAGTATAATCGAAAATCTATGAGGATCATGAAAATTAATTGTGTACTATCCTGAAGACTCTCAGAAGAAATGAATTATATGGGAAGTTTAGAAAATGTGAATTCTGGATTCAATCAGTTTCCTTTCTTAGCCACATTGTCTCTAAGGATGAAATATCTGTTGATCATGGGAAGACAAAGGCTATGCAAGAATGGAATACTCCAACCAACACAACTGAGGTACATAGTTTTATTAGTTTAATAGGTTATTATCAACGTTTCATTCAGAACTTTTCCCATTTAGCCAACCAAATGACCAAGCTTACATGTAAAGGGGTTAAGTTCATATGGACAAAAGAATGTGAGTACAGTTTCAAAGAATTGAAGAGGAGATCAGTGAATGCTCCAATATTTACCCTACCATTGAGGAATGATGGGTTTGTGAACTATATCGATGCTTCAAAGAAAAGACTTGATTGTGTCCTTATACAGAATGATATAGTTATTGCATATGCATCAAAGCAGTTAACAATTCATGAACAAAACTATCCAACTCATGATCTTGAGTTAGCTGCTGTGATATTTTCTCTAAAAATATAGAGACACTATCTTTATGGTGAAATATGTGAGATATATATGGATCACAGGAGTCTGAAATATATCTTCTCACAGAAATAACATGACATGAAAAAAAGGTGATGGCTTGAACTACTCAAGGATTATGATTGTACCATACACTACCACCCAAGAAAGGAAAATAAGGTAGTTGATTCTTTGAGAAATAAGGATCATGGAGTTCTCAACAAAATGTGTATTGACAAGGATTCTTTGTACAAGGATCTAGTGAGGATAGATATGGGAATTATCAAAGAAAGAGAAACATAACTACATTTTCATGTGGTTTCCCAACCTTTTTTATTAGAAAGGATTAAAATCTCTCACCCTGATGATGAGAACCTGTAAAAAAAATTAATGTTGTGAAATAGGGTAAGTTGGCTGACTTCGTATGTGAAGATGGAATTCTGAAATTTGGGAAGAGGCTTTGTGTTCCAGCTATACCCAAGCTAAAAAGAGAGTTATTGGATGATTAACATAGTTAGAATTTCTCTGTACATCTTGATATCACTTATATGTATAGAGATTTGAAGGAACATTTCTGGTGGGATAACATGAAGAGGGAAATTATGGATTATGTATCAAGATGTTTAGCATGTCAACAAGTGAAGCACGAACAACAACATACCAAAGGAATCATGCAACCTATACCTATTCCTAAATGGAAATGGGATGATTTCACCATGGATTTTTTCATTGGATTACCCAAAACTCTAAGAAAGAATGATGTAATATGGGTAATTTTGGATTGACTTATGAAATCTTCACATTTCCTCACTATAAGGGAGGATTTTCCACTAGAGAACCTAGCAAGATTCTATAAAAATAAAGTTGTGAGACTTCATGGAGAACCTATCTCAATTGTTTCTGATCATGACCCACTATTTACATCAAAATTATAGAAAAGTCTTCATAAATATTTGGATATTGTACTTCTATTATGTACTTCTTATCACCCTCAAACTGACGGTCAATTAGATAGGATGATACAAACCTTAGAGGACATGTTGAGATTATGTTCACTTGACTTTAAAGGTATGTGGGATCAATATTTAACTTTAGTGTACTTTTCCTACAATAATAGTTTCTATTCAAGTATTCAAATGACACCATATGAAGCATTGTACAAAAAGAGATGTCGTACACCAACTTGTCGGGATGAAGTTGGAGAAAGGAAGATTGTGGGTCCAAATCTTGTAGAGGAATCAATAGTGAAGGTAAGGAATATTCAAGGCCATATCAAAGAAGCTCAAAGAAGACAAAAGAGTTAGGCTGATAATCAAAGGAATTATTTTGAGTTTCAAGTTGGAGATCATGTTTTCTTAAAAGTATCTCCATGGAAGGGAGTCATAAGAATTGGGAAGAAAGGGAAACTGAGCCCTAGGTACATAGTCCCTTTTGAAATTATAGAGAGAATTGGAGATATTGCATATCGTTTGGATATGACACCTATCCTGTCTAAATTACACAATGTGTTCCATGTCTCACTTTTGAGAAAGTATATGCCAGACCCAACACATGTCCTCACTTCTGAAGGTTTAGAATTAGAACCTAACTTATCATACTATGAAGAGCCTATCTGGATTATGGACACTAAAGAACAAGTGTTAAGGAATCAGATGACTCGACTGGTAAAGATACTTTGGATAAATCATAAAATTGAAGAGGCAACAAGGGATCCAGAGGATCTTATGATGAAGACCTATCCAAATCTTTTTGTGAGGTAACGTTCTGTGAATTTTGAGGACGATTTTTTTTAACGAGGGGAGAATGTAACACCCCAAGGTTTTGAAAATAAATATTGAATTAATGAAACAATAATTATCTAAAAACACCACTTTATTATAACCTAGATAGTAAACATAATTCTTTCCCCCTTTGGGATTTGAAATTCGAAAAACTGACATACACAGTTGTGTTCAGTAAGATATTTAGAGTCTGATAAGACAAACTTAATTTTTGGTGAATAGTAACATACCCTTATGAATAGTAATATTAATAGTAATATTATCCTTATGAATAGTAAATAATAATATTATTTTATTTTCTTAAGGTAATAAGATAATGATATCTTGATTAATTTTTCAATGTGATATAAAATGAATTATAGTTTTAAAATTGTTATTTTTCGAATAAACTATGATTTTATTTAAAAATTGAATTAATAATATTTAGAAAATTATTTTTAAAAAATTGAGTTTATTTTTTAATTCTACACATCAAAAATGGTTAGGTTTAATTTTTCGTATTTTTATGAAATACTATATTTTTTTTATGAATAGTAAAATATAATAATATATGATAAATACTAAATACACGATTTATTGAGTCATAGGTGATGTAAGGATGATTTAAGGCAACTTAGTTCTAACTCACATGAGAATATTACTATTCTTGGTCACAAGAATCAATACTACTAGTCATCTTTGGCAAAATAATAAAATAATGATTAAGATATTCAAAAATTACTTCTCTCCTCCACTATAAAACCCCTCATCACTCCCTCTTCTCTTCACTCCTTTGAGACTTGAAGCTCCTCAAAGTTATGAAAAAATAACCTTAACTAGTCACTCCCCATGTTCAAGATATATTGGTCTTTCCAAAATAACAAAACCCCTTTCCTTAAAGAGATTCTCAAGGAGGTGGATTCTAGAGGTAAATTCACATTTTATTTATTTCATTTTCATTTCAAGTTCCTTTCTATTGTTATCCTATCCTCTCCTCTTCTGTCCAAATTACCATGATAACTCCAGTATCATTTATATACTGGAATTATTTCTTATTATTGGAATAACCATAATCAATATCCTTACTCTATCTCTTTTATTTTATAAACAAAATCATCATCCGTGAGGTGCCAATTTACAACCTTCATGGACAATGAAGTGTTGCTCTTCAATTTATCCTTATTTACATGTCATAAAAACATTTTGACGACTGAACCAGACTATAATATATGTATTATAACCTATTTAATATTCATGAACCAGTATATGTACATAATATTAAATCATATGACCAAACTAGTTCCTAATAATCTAAATACCGCTAAAATAATCTAAGTGATTGTCATTTATATTTCATCTAATGATTCATCCTCATTACATGTAACCAAATGATTTAAATGAAAATTAAAACATATTTATATTCATAAATAATATTTAAATTCAATTCTAGAGATTTTCATCCATTCCACATGAAATCCATTTCATAAAAACAAGTGAACCGAATATGAAAATTAGGAAAACGAACACTCTGGAACGACGAAATTCAATATTATAACTTATAAATAAGGACATAAATAAACTAAAAAAATTATGATAAAATAAATAAATGTATAATATGTTCTTAATTAAGTTATTAATGAGTCTAATTTCATATTCTAGGACCATAAGGTCAAGATCAAAACATTCAGACTTAAGGTAAGGGTTTTCCCCCCAAACCTCTATTTTCATTCGGGTTAATTTTATTATCTACTTACCTAAATTAAATTATTATTAATTCATATTTAATCCTCATAAATTCTTTTTGAATTAACTATATATATGTTCCAACCAGAATCATACCTTAATTTATGGG
Organism: Viscum album; assembly: GCA_963277665.1. Lineage (NCBI taxonomy): Eukaryota > Viridiplantae > Streptophyta > Magnoliopsida > Santalales > Viscaceae > Viscum > Viscum album. The sequence continues at coordinate 92,074,402 of OY728154.1, forward strand.
GATTTATATGTCTTTTTAAAGTAACTTTCAAAAATTCTTCCCAAAATACAAGCCCGTTTCAAAGTAATTTCCCGAATTCTTACCTATTTTCAAGGGAACTCTATAATCTGGTTTAAGAAACCATTATTTTTTAAAAACAATAATTTTATTATGAAACAACTATATTATTTTAATTCTAGTTTTATACAAATATTTTTCCAAAAGAACTCTTCCTTTTAAAGTAAAAGAGTATTTATCTCAAGAATTACTCGATGATTTTATAAGAGTATTTTCATTTGTTCCAACACTCTTATTGATTATTATGTATAAATGGGAATAATATTTTATGCTATCATATACTATATTTTTTTGAATGGTTTATTATTAGTTTGAATATTGATGTGTTTTCTTGAATCCATTCACCATATTACTCAGAATGGTTAGTGTTTATGTTTAATGATTGGGGGAAGTTAGTTACATTTCATATGTTAGTTTCAATATGAATGTATATGTTGTTTATGTTTATAAAAAATCATATGAGGAATGAATTGGACTTATTATGTGATATTTGGGCCCCTCTATATCCCCTCTATGCATTGGTAGGTCTCATGAGACAAATAGATATGGACTTGGTCAAGGCCTTACCCATTTTGAGATATGGTTTTGGCCAAGGCCTTAATCATTTTTAGATGCCTTAGTCGAGGCCTTGATGCTATATTTCAGAATATCTGGAATATTCACTTCCCTTATTATAAATCTAGTAATTAAAAGTTCATGTGGTTATTCAACTAGTATAATACCCATGATTATGTTTTATTATGGCATTATTTACTCAACTCATATTCATACCATAATGTTTTGAAGTTTTTTATTTTTAAAGGAATGTGTTTTAAATTATTCACCATGCCTAATGTTTATGTTTATTTTATCTTAAATTGTATTGCTTACTCATACTGAGAGTTTGAGCTCACCCCTTTCTTATGTTTTATCTTCTGAGGAAATAAAGAAGTTTATTATGAATGAAATGTAGGGATAAACTTATAGTTGTAGATGTTTCCAATAAAACATATATTTTGTATTTACATTTCAAGTTGTAATGTTGACTTATGTATGTATCTTTTTTCTAATAATACTAAACTACTTAGTCCTTCGGGATTCATATTACTTGATTATATGCCAATGTAATAAAATAAGGCACCGACTTTGAGAAACTGGGGCCGGGTCCTTATATCCTTAAGGTATATCCTAGAAATATGATCCAAAGAGAAGTATTCTCTAATAGAAATAAAGCGTGATGACTTTATAAGGATATTGACTATAACCCAAATAACATTATTTATTTTCTATGTCTTGGGGAGTCGGATGAAAAATCCATGGTGTTGTTTTCCTATTTCTATTCTATTATGTGTAATTATTGTAACATTCCCTTAGACTTATATCACCCATCCTTAACTTTTTTACATAGGAAACATCAAGATACATATTCTCTAATATATCTCTTTAGGTTTTCAAATCATAAATACTCTTTTAGGTCTCTATAAATATTTTTACTTCCCATATGAATAGATAATGATGAAGTACAAGCCTCATTCAACATCACTATCCTTAAATCTCCTATTTATGGAACTGGTACCCGATTCCTGAGCCTTTTCATTCCCTCACAACAAAGTTAAACATAGGAACATTTATGAAATTCTTCTAAAATTACACATCATCTTTTTTCACCTATTTAATCTCCACTTAGATAGATGGTTGAACACACATTTAATCAAGATAAGACTTTTCACGTTCCTTCTATATTTCAAGACCCATATTTTCAAATCTAGAAATATTGTATCATTTTTAATCCTCATCACAGACAAGCTATAATGATCCTTTTGACTCAGAGCATCTTCCACCTTGTTAGACTTCCTAGGGTGGTAATGTATTTAAAGATCATAATATTTAATCAAATCTAACCATATTTTTTAGAACATATTCAAATCATTCTATGTAAATATATACTTTAAGGTTTTATAATTAGTATATATATAAAAATTTTCACCATATAGATAATGCCTCCATATCTTCATTAAAAAAAATATCGTTGCCAACTCCAAATCATGAGTCAGTTAATTTTTCTCATAAACCTTCAATTTTGATGAGTTGTAAGATATTACCATATCATTATACAAGATGGATCATCCTAGTACCTTATTTGATACACCACTATAGATTAAAAACCTTCCTCCAATGTAGGGTAGTGTAAGAATAGGTTTAATGACTAAACTACTCCTCAGTTCTTTGAAAGTTTCCTCACAATCATATGTCCAAAGCAATTTCTCTCCCTTATGAGTTATCTTGGTGAGTGGATTTGAAATTCGTTATAAATTTTTAGCAAAGCACCAATAATAACCATTAAATAAAAGAAAACTATGGATCTTAGTTACTATTTTTTTGGTCTAATGTTCAATAACTTTTTTCTTTGATGGATCCACCAATATACCCTCCCTTGAAATTATATGACCCAAGAATAAAGCTTTTTTAGGCCAAAATTCACTCATGGTAAATTTAGAATATAACTTATAATTCCTTGGGGTCTTTCACATGATTCTAAAATATTCTTTATACTCTTAATTTATATTTGAATATATAAGAATATCATCTATAAAGACTACTAAATACTAATCAAGGTAATATATAAAGACTTAATTTATTAAATCCATAAATATAGTAGGAGAATTTTTATGTCCAAGTGGAATTACAATAAATTCATAATTAGCCTACCTTGTATGAAGTTTTTTTCTTGGGTATATCCTATTTCTTGATCCTCAGTTGATTATATCCAGATCAAAGACCATCCTTGAAAAAACTTAGATCTCATCATAATTGATCAAACATATCATCAATTTTGGGTAAAGGATAATTGTTCTTAATAGTTAATTTTTTAAGATATCAATAATCAATGAAAAAATCTTAAGAAAAAGAATAGGTTCACCCCATGGTGAATCACTAAGAAAAATTAATCCATTATCCAAGATTCTTGTAGTTACTTCTTTATTTCATGAAATTCAATCGGGTTTATTCTATAATGAGTCTTTGAAATAGGTAAAACCACAGGTTTTAGATCTATTGAAAAACCAACTTCAAAATTAATGGGAAGAATATTCAATTTCTCATAAAACACATCAGTATATTCTGAAAAAAATTGGCACATTTTTTATATTGAGTTTCTCACCAACCATTTGAGATTGACATATCTCATAAATAGGCAGAAACCCCCATATGATATAAGTAATTTCTACTATGTTTTTAGGTTCATACTCACAATGAAAGATGATTGAAGGTTTATTTTTAATATCAAATGTAACTTCACTACTTAAAATATTTTTATGGGATATATACTAAGACATCCAATCCATGACCAGAATTATGTCAAATTCAACTAGAATAGTAATAATAAGATTCCCAAGAAGAACTATCCCAAAAACTTCTATTAGAGAGGATATATAGACTTGATATCTGATCATCATACTATTATAATTATTCACTAGTAACTCAATATCTAATCATTGAGGTTGTGATACAATACCCATGGATAATTCTTTAGATATAAAATAGTGGGAATAACCAGAATCAAATAAAAAATTTTCAATCCTGGAGTGGATGAGAAGTGTACATTTCACCAAATCTATAGGAACTTCCACTTCAACTATACTAATTTTATGAGTTTTTTCTACTCCAATTGACTTTATTTTTTTCTTATTACCTTTATATTTAGGGAATTTTTTGGAGTAGTACCTCATATCCTAATAGTTAAAGAATCGTACTTTGATTAATTCTTCATTACCCTTTCATTCATGAGCCTGATGGGATTTTTATCCAAACATGAAGCAAAATCATTTTTCTTTTAGGAATGTAACAAGGTGTTTCTTTCCAAAAGAATCTAATGTTGGAAAATTATTCTTTATCATCTTACCCTTATCCATTTTTTACTATGATTCCCTCTTTTTGTCTTTATTTCCTTCGAATAAAAAATACTTGGATAATTTATTCTCTATATTTATTTTTCATGATTATATATCTTCATATGATAATAATACTTTGGAGACTTTTTCCCTTCAAAGTATTTTATTTAACCCATCAAATAAGTGATCAATATTGATCTTTTTATTATATATGTATTCCATAACATGCCTTGCTAATTATGTAAAGTTAGCTTCATACTTAGAAATTTTTATTTTGTATCAGATTCAAGATTTTCCTCTACATATCCACTCATTCATGTGGAAAGTATTTTCCTAGGAAAATTTACATAAAATACTCCCATTCCATGATTTTTTCTTCCTAATCAACATTAGTGTTATTATTTAATGACCAAAATTGATCCTTCACCACTAATAAATGATATACTATCATGAAAACCTTCTCACTTTCATTACTTCTCAAATAAAGAAATCTCTTCTCTAGGGAACTTATCGATTGACCATCTATAAATAGATTTGTAGCCCCATTGAATGATGGAAGTTGTTGAAACATAAAGTGGTCTAACATTGTTACAAAGAATTGTATATTACTAGGATGCTCTATATGGGAAATTTTATTGATTATAAATTGGGTCAACTACCCCAATATAGTTATAATTTGTTTATCTTTAGTTGTAGCTCCAACTCTAGTTTCATTATCTCTCCCATGATGGAAATCCCTATATGGATTATGTGCATTGGTAAGGTTTCTATTCCTTCATCTAGTCATCATTTCAAAATAATGGAATATACATGAATAGATCATAACATTATAAATCATAATATATAATTTAAAAACTAGTGAAATACTTAACATAAATTTAAAAATTTATACATAGATAATCATAGAGTAGTAAACGTGGTTTCTTTGGAAATATTCTCAGTGTTCTTAATAGGGTTATGTTCTTTAATATATGTTTTACTAAATCTAGTACCCAATTATTCTAATAAACATCCTATAATTTTAACTATAAAGTCCCTAAATTCAGTAAATTAGATATAATGGTTACTTTATTATAGTTTCATAAGATACAATTGATTTTCTCTCATGGGATTGAATAGTTTAGCAGTCCTGGAAAACTAGATACATACATGAGTTTCACATTACATTTGAAAGAATAAAATATATCTTAGTATATTATTTGAGAACATAGTAGTCCCATTTAGCATATCCTTTCATTTCAAACATAAAAAACATCCATATATCCAATGGAACGGAAAAAAGGAAAGTGGTGAGCTTAGATGCTTAGTAATGGTATCAATATAATAGAAGTAAAATAAGGTATGGATAATATGGAAGGAAATAAATGATAATAAAGTAATTTTATATAAATAATAACATGAGATAAAAACTAATTCATGTATATAAAAACTATTAAAATAATCACACATAAATCAATAACATATTTCATAATGATGTAATTCATAATACCGGATATCTGAAACTTACCATTGAGGCCTCGTCCCAAGATATCTAAAACATACCACTGAGGCCTTATTCCAAGACTTATTGAATAAATGGGTCAGGCCTCATCCAAACACCCAAGATAGTTTTTCTCATAAGAACTATTGATGCATCTATGGAATATGAAATTACATGCCCCACCTATCACTTAATAAATTGAATGTATTCATCCTAAAAATAAACAACAAATCTTAATAAACATGCCTTAAAAATAAATAACTATCCTTATTGGAAGAATTGGAATAAAGAATATAAATAATATCCCCATTAAATTTGATCATAAACAATCTAGATAAATTTTAAAAATTATATCATAGGTGTATAACCTTATTAAAACATAAGATTCAATAAAGTATGTTGGTATAGATAAAATAAATTCAAAAACTCACTCAAAAGTTTCTTGAGGAAAACATTTATTTAAAAAATTCTCAAATATTATTGAAAATTTTTTATTTGAAAATAACATTATAAAATTTTAAATTAAGTGTCAAATCAATGAGCATACATAATTTTAGGAAATTCCATTCATGCTTTATAATTTTAAAAAACTTTACTTTCATACTTTTTTAAAATGTAAAAAAGTGCCTCATTTGGAAAATGATAAGAAGATTCATTTTAAATCATTATATAAAAAGTAAAAAATGGGTGGATGTTTCTTTGATAAATAATTTTATAATAGTAAAAAAATTATTTCAAACATTTTAATGAAATATGGATATAGAATCAAAAAATTCTCGACTAAGTATAAAAATAAAGCATATTTTTCATAAAAAAATAATTTTGGTATCTTGAGAACTTAAAGAGTTGAAAATGAAAGGAAAAATTATAATTTAAATAAATAAATAAGGGATAATAAAATAAATATTTTTTAATATATAAATATCAAATAATTTACCCAGTGGAGACTTAAACATAAACAATATCAAATAGTGATGAGATTGTTAAATAAATCCTTACCCCAGGTTTGAATTGCTTTGTATGTGTCATAACCTTCTTTATAATAAATATATAATTATTATAAATCTATTTTTGGTTCATAATCATATATAAAATACCTTATATGATTAACTTATAATCTTTTATCACCTTTTCATTAACAATTCTTTGTTAAGATCATTGTTCCAGGTAAAAACTTCTTTATTTTCCATGTATGTTTCAATTAAGTAGTTTTTGGTCTTTATAATTTGATCATGGTTACATAATATATAGAATTTTAACCATGATATAAATATAATATATATTAATTATATGTGTATTTATAGTAATTCATAAATGTTATAGATAGAAAAATGTATTACATTATTCATGGAGACAGTAGGTCGTACATACGCATGAGCGTTGTTTTCAATTTTTGATAGAAAAAATGAAAGAAAGGTAAATTCTAATTCACCTTTATATAATAATTATTATACCAGAAAAGCTCAGCCAGGGGATAACCCCCTGACCATTTATTAAAGTAAATGAAAAGTACAGTAGATAAGCATCAAAAGACAAAAATAAAGGAACTAACATGCCACAAAACCCATACCCATCTCCATAATACTCCTCCACTATTGCCATTTACCATTCCGAGCTTTCATAATGCCTCAAAACCTTAGCATATTTCCTTCACAGATTCATCCGCTCGAAGGATAAGAGATCCTTGTTGCCACCAGAGGACCTAGTGACTAATGACTTTGGCAAATAGGAGTAATCTTTCTTTGACTTGCGTCGCGGAGGAGCAGTCAAGACTTCTTGAGCCCCACTCATCTTTGCCTTCCTGCCTTGGACCACATCACTAAAAGAAGGATTGATCATACCTAAATAATTTTCTCGATCACTCTCATAGCAATCCCCCCACTTTCCATGGATAAGAACCTGCTAAATGTTATCATTCCCTCTATGACACTGCTGGAATTGACCATTGGTGTCAATCACAGCAAGGCACCATGGCTGTTTTGGGGACTCCAGATGAACTAAAGTCCCCTGCAGCACATCCTTTGACCCATTGCCTCCCTCCTGTGAAGGAGCCTCATGCTGCATCTCAATCATGGAAGTTCCCTCCTCTACTAGCTCCTTTTCTAACTCCTGGAACCGATTGGAGGTAGCAACTGTGAAGCCCACCTCCCCATCCATCACATCCCTTCCTTGCACCCCATTACTAACATCTGAAACCTCCATAGTATCACTGCCTCTGCCAACATCATCCAGTATTCCATTTACCACAATCACTGCTTCCTTGCACCAATTGCTAGCCTTTTCAGTAGGTATAGACACACACACCTCATGCTGCAACTCCCTCCCAACAATGTTTGCACTTGCAGTACCTCACCCTTCACCAGAACCAGAAGCCTCCTTGGTGTTAGCATGAAGCACCACATCACCCAACTGCAGGTCATGTCAAAGCCTGCTGAACACAACAGGCACATCAAGATTTGAAGTGGCCTCTGCACAGCTCTTCAAAGTCACTGAAGACCGATTCTCCTCTATAGTTCTAGAGGCCACACCCCTAGTAGAAACCAATCTCAGCCTGGAGGAATCTTCCACCCTCTCCTTCCAGTTATAGGACCTTCTGTTCAGCACCTCAGAGTGACAGTTAGAAGCCATATGCCCCAGACGACAGCAGGTGTTACAGTATCCTACCCAAGATTTGAAAATCATGGGCTGCCTCCATCTGAACTCCTCACCAATAGTGATCCATACCCAATTGACCGCGGGCCTTGCAACGTCCACCTCCACACAGAGCCGAGGATTCACTGGATGACTTACAATGGATGTACGAACATCAGAACAGAGAAAGCGCCCCACCATATTACCAATCATATGAATAATTGCAGGATTTTGAAACGAAAGAGGGAGCTGTGGAAGACTAACCCATGCCGCAGTGGTTGACGGATCATGATTCATGTATAAATCAAACAACCAGCAAAGGAGGAAGAACCGATATCTGTTTCATCTATTAGGGGCACTAGACTAGGCGTGAATCAAATCATCCTCCGAGGAAAAGTGAATCATGAATCAACAACTTTCAAGAATCCCAACAACAACGTGCTCTTGAAAATCCCACTTTCTGAAGATGAAATGGTCGAAATCATCGACCGAGGGCCTTATCCGATCAAAGCGTGCTACCAGCGTTAAATCCAAGTGACTCGAAGCTTCAAAGAACTAGGATGAAGAGATCAATAGATGAGGATCACCCTGATGAAGATCAGGAACTTTCGGGCATAAAGAAATCGTCGGGAAATCCGGAAGGTAGCTAGGGTTTGAGAAAGGAATGAAAGGCTTCCACGGTGTTGGAGGCTGTGAGACCCGGTCCTTCGCCTCCCTCCCACCTCCTGGAAGGGGAGGGAAGTCATGAGGTGGCAGCCCACACGTACACACGAGTGACATTATCATTTTACAATAGAATGGAAGGAAAGAAGTTAGAAATGATATATAATTATAGAATAATAATTATTTCATAAATAAAATAAATGAATATTAAGCCCATAATAGTACCCATATATAAAGTATAGTGATAAAAAATGAATTGTATCACTATGTGGAGACGGTAATCCATACATATGTACAAATTCTAATTTCAATTTCCATTTAATGGAAAATAAAATGGATAAAGGTAGTTTAATGATCAAAATAACATTTAAATATATTGAGGATAATGATTCAATTATTTTACGATCATACTATATTTTTATAGGATGTAAAATAAGAAATAAATTGAAAGAGGTCACGTAATATGAATACCTCTTATTAAGGAGACCTCCTTTAGATGCATTGTTATGGAACATGAGGTTGGTATTTTGATAATAAAATAACCTCTAGAAATTTTCTAAGGAAGTTGATAAGAAAAAAGGGCATGAGTTGGTCAAGATAGATGTCTCAATATGGTGTGAAGAAAGAAGAGAAAGGGGTATCCTTTAAAAGGGAGGGAAAGGAAATACTTATAATATTTAAAAAGATTAAAATATAACAATTTAATTCTCAATAAAAATGCATCCAAATAGGAAAAAAATTAAATATAAGGTAATATATGTTTTAAATTTCATCAAAAAATAAAAATTTTAATAGTTTAATTGGTATTTTAAACCTTATCTTTTGGTTCCATTCCATAGTTATCCTATTTTAACCTTAACTGTGGTAACGTCCTTTTCACTTCTAAAGGGTTAAAAGTTTACTTATAAGGTAAAATTGGATCATGAATGGAAAAGGGTGAAACCCTAGACCATATATTATCCACCATTTAGTATTTCAAGATTTTCTTATGTTTTTTAAATAAATTAATAAAATATTATATAGATAAAATATCATTAATGTCAATTTTGAAACTATTCATTTAATATGAATTAAAATAAATAAACATAAATTTAAAATTCAAATTTAATCCTTTGAAAAAAAATTCATATTCAACTATAAAATTCATGGAACACCTTAACTCATTCAAATTATATTAGTTTAAATATTTATAAGATCATTTATTCTATTTTTCTATTAATTGAATAATTTCTGCATCAATATTGCATAAGCATTTAAGGTAATTATATAATTACTAAAAATTATAAATAAATTTTCCATAATGTTCTAAAAATATAAATTTATATTCATTTATAAATTTCTTTTTTCCCAATATAGACACATAACAGATATTTAAAACTACGAGAGTGACATTTTGTATTTTTTTTGCTTTAAAGATTATATAGGTCATCTTCATTGAAAAATGACCATTAAACAAATCAATTTTGATCCTAAGGAAAATAGGGTAAAATTTACTTTGTCCAATACTGATTAGGATGAAAATTTATTGCCTTATCACATAGTTTTACGTTAGATTAACCTGATTTACCCTTTACCAAGGTGATAAATTTTACTAAGGTTACTATTTATAATGCCAAAAAATAATAGGGACCTATTTAAAAAATTTGAACCTCATGATTATGAACATAAAATATATTTTATGAAAATAAATTTGTATAGAATAAAGAAAATAATTTTATGATAAGCATGAAAAATATGACGAAAACCACTTTTTAGATTAATAAATTTTTAATCAAAAAATTGATTTATTATTATCCCATGTGTAAAAAATAATAGATACATGATAAAAAAATTTATGGACTATATAATATTTAAATATCATTAAAAAAATTCACTAATTGTTATTAATTTAATTTATTAACATAAAAATACATTTAATGAATAAAAACTAATTTTCTGAAAAATATCTCTTTTATTTTTAAAGTAATTTTTTATTCCTAATTAATTTATAGACAATGAATTTATTTTATACACGTGTAAAGAATAAAATTTTCAAAATTTAGTATGTAATATTAATACCTACCAATTTAATGTCTGGGATATAATTGTTTACTATATTATGGTTTATTTAGACTCAAGTTGCATGTTTCACAAACTGTCAAAAAATATTAGGTAAAGAGAAATTTTTCATAAAATATTGAGGTGTTATGATTAAGCCTTCATGAATTCAAGATGATTAGAATATACAGATACTATAGAGACATGGTTTCTGTTGGAGAAGTTATTAGGAAGTTTATTTATAGTGATTGATGGATTTAAATTAATGGTTGTACTCTAAGGAAAAATACACATCATTGGGGTAAAAAGTTTACACAACAAATATACATTGTTCTTCATAATGGTAAGTAGTGATTTTATTTTATTCTATAACATTTGAGAGGTTTACATGATTTATATAAGTAGTTAAGTTGAAAAATAATTTCTATTTTTTGAATATATATGTTTTTTCACCTTAGAATATATAACCCACCATATTCATTTTGAAGTTGAATCTATTATAGATAGGATCTTTCATCATGGTCCTAATGGTGACATCAGAGGGGCCATGCATGATTGAGGAGAAGTGTGAGGGATTATTTAACCTATAGATAAAATAATATAATTTTAGGATATCATGTAGTTATACTTTTAATGAAGAGTTGGCCGACACTTATAAGGATTTAATGGACATTAATTGAGAGTTTATCTTGGGGTATGAACCCAAACATGAAGAATAACATATAGATCAAAGTATAATAAATATTGGGGTTCTTAAGTGAGATTATGGAGATCGTGGTCTAGGTAAAAAAGAGAGTTTCTTGGGGGAAGTTCCCATGGACATTCATATCCTACAAATATGATAATAACTAACCTAAGACCCATGGAAAATTTAAGAGTAATTTAAAACTCTTAGATTAATAATTACATGGAATAATGGATTTATAAATATAAGAAGACCATAAAGTTATATAATAAAGTGGGGATGACTCTGCACTATTATACACAAATATAAAATAAGAATAACGAGAGAGAGAGTTTTTATATGAAATATTTTTGATAGACCTGTATTTCAAAAGTGTAATTAAAACCATAGATGAGTAATATTATTTTCATTGAAATAATGTAAAGATATTCTAATTTATAAATTGGAAAGATAAAGTTTTTCGAAATATTATAGAAAGAAGGTGTCCTGGTTTTTCCTAGAGAACTAACCAGGTAGGAAAGAAATTCCTTGAGATCTTATGGAAGAATGATAAAGATGCTATTAAAAGTAATTTTCACATTATATTTGTGAAATAGAAGTCTGTAGATTCTAAGGTCACAATTATACATTAAGTGAAACTCTAAAAAAGGTGACGATATTATTTGGTTTGTGTTCCAATGGTTTCTCCTTCTAAAACCAGCGAGTATAAGAGGGAGTGTAATGGAAGTGATCCCAAGGATATAGTTCATATACCTTGAACCATAATATAGAAATAATACTAGGAAGGAGTGACCTAGCCTAAAATAATAAGAATTGAGATCAGTGATTTTGGTACACTAGAAAAATGTTGGTAGCATGATCCTTAGACTAGATCATTGTGGTGAACAAAGCAAAAAAACCAATTTTTACTTGTGCTTACATTAATTTACTTCCTATGCATTATCATCGGATAAATTTGATAACGATAATCAAAATGAAAATATATTCTTTAAGTATGGTCAGGAATTTGAATTAACAAAAACACTAAATAGAAAAATAAGCGACCCTTACAATTAAAAGACCATAATCCACTAGGAGAGAAAGAACTTTGAAGAGTATCCATATCCAGATTCACCCCCCACTCAGGGAATCTAATCCCCTCTTATGACTAGAAAATTATTTCTAAATAGTCATCATTGGTAAATGTATTTTCTCCCCCTCCCCCTAATCCAAAATAAATTCAAAGTGAAGGAAATTATTCACCCTCTAAATGTAAGGGTCACTTTCCTCTCCCCTAATTATAATGATAAGTATGTTGCAATAATTCCTCAATTTTCAATTATCATCCCCAAATAATTATTGATACCACATGAAGGATGATACCAAGTGAAATATGATACCATTTGAAATAACATTTGATATGTCAACTGATACCAATTGTTATAACTTATCGGTAAGAAAAAATTCAAATTCCACTCCCTTTATATGATTTACATTTGGTTGGATTTCTCAACATATTCTCTCATTATAGATCCTAGACTATTATTCTTATTCCAAGGGTGTCATTTTTAGATAGCACTTAATGTTTATAAATCCTAATACCAACTGAGTCTTATAAATATGAATACCACTTGTGAGTTACACAATATTGCATACCCTTTCTCAGTAGCCAAATTCTCCAATCACTACATTAGATAAGGAATTCATAAAGAATAATTACTTCCCAGTCCAAGTGATTATGAGAATAGAAGATCAACAATTCATCATATGAATTAACTTATCATCACACTTATCTTATAAAATTTCAATCAACAAATCAAATTTATTCCTACGTGGGATAAAAAATTATATAAAAAAAGGTGGAATGTTTTGAAAATAAATCTATCCAAATTTTCACATGTGATGTCTATATTTTATTTCTCAATTTTGGAAGAAACAAATATTTTTTTTTTGAAAAATCTAAAACCTTCACTTGTAGGTTCCGAGCATAGTGCAAACATCCCTTGAAGGTATTCCCAACTCGGATTTTAGTCTTAATTTTTGTGTAATAATTTACACATGTGATTAAAACATAATGATCAATGAAAATCATAGATTACATAACTAGATTAAAATTATATAAATAGGAGATGAGCATCTTCACATGTAATTTATAATTAATTTATGAGCATATATGTAATTACCTCAACTTTTAATTCATCTTTAATTGATGATCCTGATCACTTGAGTCATTCGTGGTTGATTGTAACAAAATTCTTCTCATGGGATAAAGAACTGTGGATGTTCTCTCATTATATTAATAGAGTAGGATAGGATATTACTCTTTATCTCTTGATGTATTTCTATGTATTGAGAGAGTCTCTATCCATTATGAAGAAAAATTGTGTTTTGGAATGTGATATAATTAGATAGTTATTATGTTAGGTTTATGGATGGAAAATTGAACACTAAGCCCTTTATGTGTTTATAATTATTAATGGACCCCATATCCAATAATAATTAAAATGTTATTATTAATCTCTTGACAAATAAAGAATATATAAACAAATATCATTTATATTATTTCAAATTGGACCATTAAGGTCAATACAATTTCCCTCCTCAGTATTTACCAAACTTTGAATAATAATTATTTATTTAATAAATAAATGTCATTATATGATTCTATGATAAATATAATAAATATTAAATTCACCAAAATTTCAAATAAATATTTAGTATTATTATTTAACTCACATATTCTTTTGAAAAACATTTGACTAAATTATGTTGATTAACCAAACCTCAATAAATATTACTTATTCTAACTTGTTAAATTCAATACTTTAATTTATCTAAGACTATGTATACACTTACTGTGTGACCCTATAGGCCTATTTCTTAGTGAAATTAGTCTTAACTACATAATTATTATTATTATTATCTAGAAACATTCCAAGGAACCCATAAAGAAAGAAGTTAACATCACAATAACATCAAACTATATATGAATTCTTTCCATAAAATATAATTCCATTATCATGATATCTCGAATCAAAGTTCCATGTCAATGACATCAACCTATATGGATGATGTATATTTCTATGTAATTATATAAATAAACTCACCCATCAAAAAAAAGGGTTATAGATTTATGAAATTAGTTACATTCCCATCAAAGGGCCTTATATATCAACAACCGTTAAAAGATATAAGGGATAAATCCTTTGTCACAATATCTATTAATGCAAATTCACTTGTGACGCACCCAATGCATCATACCTCTTAGAGAGCATATATCATCTCTATTTTCATCAATACATAAAAAAATGGGAGTCATACTATCAATTAATGAAAATATTAAATTCCATGGATCTATACACAAGTTCATATATAGGAACATCAAATAACAAATGGAAATGTGGGTTTCCTATTTTACAGGTCTGTTCTCATAACCACATATCTTGAATATTACTAAGGGTTAATACCATTAGAGGGTGTCTCAATATATTATGATCCCCCTACCTATAATTTCTTATATTTTTTATGTCCCATCAGGAAATATCATCCAGTCATAGAACATTTATTCAAGAATGATGTCTTGGAACCTCTAAGTTATAATCATAGTGGGGAACTATTATAGCCTTTCTGCATGACATATATTATTAAGACATTATTAAATTCAAATTTAATGTAGAGGAATAATAATAATGTGATAATAAAATATAATTTATAAATAGAAACATGTGATTAAGAATATTATTTTTTATAAGGCTCCAACTCCAACAGTCTTCCACTTTCACTAGTTCCAATTAACAATAAATTTCAGTCCACTAGCTCTCACGTGATACTCATGCATCTACTAAGATAAATCTCAGGTTAATGGGTCTACCACATTTTCCTACATGAATACTCTACTCACCCTAACTTTACCTCATTGAGAAAAATTCCTCATGATATGAAACATTTGAAGTATGTGATTTTTCCTTTGGCGTGACCTTCGTTCTTTATATATATCCATCATTGTAGTGTTATCAAAGTAAATTGTGATTTATTATTTACTACTAATAACCACATCAAGATCTTGGAAAAAGTTTCAGACCCTCATTGCTTCCTAAGCTTCATCAGAAGCTGAAATATACTAATACTTTGATGTAGAATTAGTGACAATTGGATTCTTAGAGCTCTTCTAACTCACAACATCTTCATTGAGAAAAATGATATATCCAGAATGAGACTTCAGATCATTCAAATCTATCTAAAATACAACATATGTATGAACCTTGATGGCCATATCTTCATCTCCTCCATACACCAAGAACATATCTTTAGTTCACATCAGATACTTAAGGATATCCCTGACCACTGTCCAATGTTGTTCACCTAGATCAACATGATATCTACATACCATTCTCAAATAATAGGAAACATCAATCCTCATAAATAACATGGAATACATGATATATCCTATCAAATAATTTTATGTTATCTTAATCATTCTCCCTATTATTATACTTTTGTATTAGGAAATATTTTCTTGAAGAGGTATATTCCATATGATGTTGGAACCAATCCCCTCTTAGATTATTCCATATAGAATATCTTCAATACCTAGTAAATGTATATAACTTTACTTAATCCAAGAAACCTATTAGATATATCATGAATGATCTTGATCCCTAGAATTCCGACCAATTCACTTAAGTCCTTCATAGAGAATGACAAGCTCACCCATGCCTTAACCTATTGTAAGGATGGAATATAATTTTCAATTAATAACATGTCCTCAAGATATAATACTATTAAAAAAACTATACTCATATTAAACCATTTGTAAACACATGGATCACATTCACTATTAAATAAACCAAATTATTTTATGGATTCATAAAACTAAATATTCCATGAATTTTATGCTTTATTTAATCCATAAATGGATCTTTACAAATCTCATACCTTTTTGAAATTTACTGGAGTCATAAAACTTTTTATTTGTGTTACATACACATCCTTTTGAAGGTTACCATTAAGGAATGTGGTTTTTATATACATTTTCTAAATCTCATGGTCATGTTAAGCTATTATGAAAAATATAATTATAATAGATTTAAACATGAAAACTAGAGAAAATGTTTTGTCAAAGTTAATGAATTGACGTCGTCTAAAATCTTTATATAATCATTTTGATTTATCTATTTTCATATTACCTTCCATTTCCATCAATCTCTTGAATAAACATTTACAAAAAATAGGCTTTACATCAATTGGAAGATCGATCAGAACCTGAACAAGGTTTTGATACATGGAATCCATCTCTGAATTCATGGATTCTTTCCACATTTCATCTTCTGAGCTCTATACTACCTCATTATATGAGATAGGATTATTTTATTTAACCAATAATGATTCACATTCATTAGTAACTATAAAACCATATATATTTGGTTATCTTACCTCTCTAGTGATCCTATGAAGGAATTCTGTTTCATGAACCACTTCTTCCATGGGGACTTAGAGAATTGGTTCCTATACCAACTCTTGTGTATCATGAGAATCAAATTCATTAAAGTCAATATTTATCCCAATATCCTCCATGAGTATGTTATACCTCTCAATAAAAACATCATGAATTAGGAAAATCACTTTCTCATATAAAGAGTTGGATATATATTACCCTCTTGTTTCCTTGGGATACCCTATAAAGATATACTTTATACATCAGGGTACAAGTTTGTTACTCAATCTAGACTTAAAAACATCTCACAACTTCATGCATGAACATGTGACAAAAAAAGTTTCTTTCCACTACATAACTCAAAATGGAATATAGTTTGTTACTTTAGTTCGTACTTAGATTATTATATATGATGCAGTCTATAATGCATATCCCCAAAAGCACAATGGAAGGATTTCAGGACTCGTCATTGAACATACCATGTCTAAAAATTAATGGTTCCACCTTTCACTAAAACCATTAAACTGTGGTGTACAAGGTTGAGTGAGCTTAGATTATATCCCATACTCCTTTAAAAAGTTGATAATGTCTTGGTTGAGATATTCACCACCTCAATACAATCAAATTTTCTTTATCTTATTACCAATCCAATTATCAACCTCATTCTTGAACTCTTTGAATTTCTCAAGGGATTTAGACTTATACCTTATTGAGTAGATATAAAAATACCTATTGAAGTCATTGGTAAAAGTAGTAATGTATGATAATCCACCTCTAGTATCTACTTGAATGGGTACACACACATCAGTGTGTACCAAATCTACAATATCTGTGGATTTTCACTTTGAACGTCGAATGGTGGTTTGATCATATTTAATTATAAACAAGTTTGATATAATTCAGGTTTCTTAAGCTTAAAAGAGTCTAAGTAACTATATTTATAAGAAATTTTCAAATGTTTCTCATTTATGTGACCCAGATAGTGACACCATAACTATGTGTTATATGAGTCATGAATTTTTTTCATTATCAATTTCCAAAATTTGGTTTTCTAAAATTAATACATAAAGACCATTATTTAATTGCACTATACCATAAAATATTCTATAATTATAAAAGTATCAACCTTTATTTCCAAAGTTGTAAATAAATCCATCCATATCTAAACAAGAAATGTAAATAATGTTCTTGGTAACACTAGGAACATAAGAAAAAATCATTAAAACCAAAATCAATCTTTTCAGAAATTTGGGATTATAGTCTCCATGGCTAGAGTAGCTAGCCTTGCTCTATTGGAAGCTCATAGACCCACCTCATCTCTGGTAATCTTCCAAAATTTACATCTTATATTTTGATACAAATGAGATAACCATAGTAAGTATTTTGATACACAACATGTAGATATGGAAAGATTACAATCAATAAAGAATTCATATCAAGCTTACCCTTAATTATTTGGATATGTTCAATTACTCTTCCAGTGACACTTTTTTCCATATGAAAATCATACCGCATCCTGATCCTTTCTTTTCCTTTGGATCTTCTTCCTCTTAAAAGAAATTTTCTTTAGAGATTTATTATTGGAATAAGTCTAAGACCCCTTTTTCTTATTCTAATACTTCTAATTCACCATAATTACAATGGGATTTTCATTCCCCATGTCTTTATCAATATAAAGAATAATTTTAAAACATTCCAAAAGTGTCTTATAACTATTTCTCATATTATAATTCACAATAAAATAAGAGAAGTTTTTAGGTAGTGAGGATAGAATGAGATCTCTATGTATGGGATCTTAAATCCCAAGATTTCATGGCACTAAATATATCTAATCATCTTGACTACATTTACCCCATCTGGTTATGACTCTAAAAGTTTCATGTTAATAGTGCATTGGAGATCTTATATCTTTATGATCTCTCCTTCTCTTGATATAGATCATTAAGGTGAGAAAAAATGCTATGCACATCCATAACCTCATATTTATTTATAATATCATTGGAAATGGTAGATAACATGAAGAATTAGACATCCATATCACATTACACTTGATTCAAATAGAGAGACACTTCTTCCTTATTAGCCTCTTTGGAAATGAGATCAGGTAGTGGGGCTTCCATCACATATAATTTGTGTTCATGGTGTAGTATAAAATTTTAGTGACTATACCAATCATGAAAATTCAAACTAGTTAAAAGGTTATCATTATCTACTATAAATCTTGTTGATATTGTTGATTTTTTTATTTTTTATTTCTATAAATTAAGATAAGATTATTAGTACTTGTTTTGATTACAGAACAGATTTAAATTTAAAATTATTTAAATTTCATAAATATAACACTATATTTAAAACCCAATATCCATCACCATCACTTTTATAATATCTTGTCTCTTATATATTCTGATGGAAAGGATCTATATTCCCCTTCTCATAACTCATACTTAGTCTTGACAATATATTTAATGGGTTTTAGGTAGGCATAACTTTCCAACCACATTAACTCATATTTTCTTGATCCATTGAGTGGACTCCCAAATTATGAAATAATGTTTTAAATATTACCTTTACAATTACATCTTAGTTACACCAATCCCTACTTGGAAAGTCACCCTTGATGTGAACTAAGTTATGTCAACATAAAACTTCAAGCTTAAATTTCCATGATAATTGAAAGCACCCCAACTTGGGTTGGTTGAGAACTTTAAACTATGATGTTGATTATAACTTAATCATTGGAAGGATATACTAACTAAATATTTTAGTTTGAAATATTTTATCCTTATGCATAAATCCCATTTTTATGCTTCCACATGCCTTATTAATATTAAATGGATTTTACTTAAGTGAATAACCATGTATGATAAAATAATTACACATAATCTGTTTTATATATTATTACATATTACATGCTTGTTAATTAATTTATTAATTGGTCAAGAAAAATCCAAAAACATAAATAATTAGCACAAAAATGATATAAATAAAACACAAGGGGAATGATCATGAGATTATCTAATGGTCAGTTTATCTAGAATATGGTAATCTAACCCTCAAACCTAGGGGAAACACACCTTGAACCATACCTTGGTTCATGTTGTAGAATTCCACCTTTTCTCCTATATACCACCTTGATTGGTTTCTCTTGGGATCCTAGACTCAGACCACATCCTATAAAATTGGATCTCCATCCTTAAATAAGAATTTAACTAAATAGTAGGTGAGGGGATCTAGTGGATTAAATAATGGGCTACACATAAAATAACCCATGGATACACAATCCTTTATATAATAAAGAGGAGGGGATGAACCACAGTCCATCAATAATAATTTAATCACAATAAATTAAAAGGAAATAATTACATATAAAGGGCTGGTATAATCACATGATCATCCAAACATCAAGAAAAAATCATATATTTTTAATCTTGTTATCAATTACTTAAATTCATTCTTTAATGAACATAATACATCAAGATAATACATCATGAATTAGTATAATTAGTTCAATTTATGTTAATCCCATACAACCATCCTTAACTCACAATCATATATAATTTTAAACAAAATTAATTTCATTTAATATTAATGTAGTACACAAGTTTACTTGGAGGCAACCACATGTGTTTATCAAATATTTATCACATAATTAAATTCAATACATAATTTTAATGCTATTATATGGTGTGTACCATTGAACAAATCAAAAATAAAAGACATAATAAATAGTTTTAATTATATATTTAATTATTATCTCCATATAAAATTGATAAAAATTTCATTGTAGACTACAAGAAATGTGGTATTTTACATGACATGTACTTTTCTTCTATCCATGTCCACAATACATGCCTTAGGTCTGGACATGTTCCCTATTGAAGAAATGTTTGAGGTTCATGGATTGTTGTCACAATTACATGGAATGTAACCTCAGATTTGCGTAGAATATTTGTCATTATATTGTGTATCCAATACAAGGATCTCTAGGGAACCTTGTGTTCTTAGATGAAATATGATAGGTACTACACATCATATACTATTGTTACACAATGTGTAGCTCTGCATGGAATGTTCCATCCTATCTGGGTAATGCTTCAAGTTAATACAAAAAACATGATTAAGTCTCATTGGTTGGTTTTAGTTCTACATTAGTATTATAATATAGGAAACTATAACAATTTAGAGCCACACAACTTGAGTATGGCATATATTATATAACATTATTTCAAGTATTTACATGTTTTCCACCCATCTCACATATAATTGGGAACATCCTCTACTAACTAATTTACAAATATGGATCACTCTAGATCAACCAATACCTAACAAAATCCATTATTAACTACCCTCCCCACATATTTTATGTCTTGGTATCACTAAAAGACCAACCTAAGAAGTCTTAAGTTGTATGTTAAAGTGGGTTCTCCAAAGAATACATATAACTCTTAACCAAGTTCTTTCATATTTATTTCTTCTTTTTACCCATTCAAAACTATCATAGAAATTATTATATAACAACATGAATATCTCGAATATAATAAAATTTTATTATGTTAATGGTATAACACATTTTCATTTCCTTTTCCTTCTAATTATAAATGAAATCATTACTCATGTGTATGTATGGACTACCGTCTCCACGAAGCGATGTGTATATTTTTTCCATTGTATTACATGGATGGTTATAAATATGGGTATAATGGATATATATGTTTCTTATGAAATAATTATAATTTTATAAATACAAAATATTATCTACCTTCTTACCCTATCATCTATTGGAAAATGATAACATTGCTCGTGTGTATGTGTAGACTACAACCTCCATTAAGCGATGCAATTTGATTTTTATTTCCACTTTAAATGGATAATAATATTGATATATTAATTATATATATTATTATTATGATATAAATATTTTTATTTAATTACTAATCATTATATACCATTTTTCCTTTCTAACAATTAGAAAAATGAAAACATCATCATGCGTAGGTGCAGACTACCCCCTTCATGAACAAAATATTTCATTTTCTATTAACAAAAAAAATAGTTGACTCTAAAATTATATCAAATGAATAAAAAATATATTAATTTAATTATTAAAATTATGGATATTATAGAACTAATTTGTAACACCTTTAACCACAGTCAGTATACCAAAATTTGTTTTAGGGAAATTGATCAAATATCCTTAAGCAGTAAGCATAAAAATGAACTGTAAAATGAAAGGATGTAAAATAATTATAAAAGGACAATAAAAACTAGAATATAGATGAAAAATGTTCTTATTAAATTATTTAAGAAATTTAAATTTTTATTTAATAGGATATGACACATCTAACCAATCATGAATCCAATGTAAGTGATTTCTCATCTCAATTTACTTTCATTGAGACCAATTCCACATTCAACACATGTATTCATTAGTATGGTATATATTATTAAATATTGATTTATTTTTTCATTCATCTAGTAAATTTCAATTTGTTTACAAATCCTTTTAATTTTATCTCCTTCAAGGATTTTTTGATTAAAAAGTAATCAAAGTGGTAACTGATGTTGATTTAAAATGGTGTGTTAAATGTTTTAAACTCTTTTACACCATGTATTTATTCTATTAAATGTTTATAGAACATTATAATTTAGGTTTAAAATATTTTTAAAGGTCATTTTATACTACCTTTAACTTTATTTTTAAATTATTTAAATACATTATTTCAAATAGTTTCTATACGACTCAATTTTGACTACTTACAAAAGTTTGAAAAGAATATTATCTTTTCTATATATATGGAATTACTAGATTTTTATTACATAATTCCCTTACTTATCAATGAATATCCATTTACATGTTTCAAATGTTTTATAAAGAAAATAATATTCCCCTCTTTCAAGGAACATTGGTTTTAAAAAGTTTCCAAAATAAAAGGGATTTTTTCTCATGATTTCAAAGCGTATTTAAAATGAATCTGTAAAGGTATTTTTCAACTATGTCGACATCCATTAAATTATTTTATGCCTCATTAGGGATATTTTATAAATGATTCCATACACCATATTTCTTAGGAAATCTTGTGATAATATTTTTCTATTTTATTTACTCGGGACAGAATTAACATTTTGTATGCTAGTTTTCCAATACGAATGTTATTTATCAAGACATATTGATTATGTATTATATTTTTTCAATATTTTAGTAATAAATTTGAAATATTTAAGTGATGGGTGAGTCCTGATTATAAATATACCCTCATTACATTGATAGGTCTCATGAGGAAAATTGAATGAGTATTGATAGGTGTATTCCAACTTATATAATGGAAATATCTTAGTATAAGGCCTTGATAGTATATAAGATGTATTAAAATAAGGCCCTAATGGTATGGTTTATTATGTATTGGAATGAGACCTTGATGGAATGATCTTGATATCTGAAAATATTCATTTACTTCATTAAGGTTTCAGTTATTATTATCCATGTGATAATTATGATGATATTTTCCATGGATACATTTTCAAGATAAAATTATTGATTAAATGGAATATATATTGATTAACCACTCTACCATTTTGTTTATACCTTATATACTCATGATGTTTTCCACTATAAGATGACCTTATAGAGTATTTGAGCCTACACTTTATTTTTTTCCTTTCCCCATGATATAAATAAGGAATATTTAAATTATTTTTATAGATGTAGGAAATTTTTTCATGATATGTTTTTATATTTCAATTGATTAATACCTAATATAATTTAAAAAATATTTTATGAATTTTTATAATATTATTATTCAAAAAAAATTATTTTTAAAATCTTTAAAATATACTTTAGGTTTAGAAATATATTTTATAGGTTTTGAAAATAAATTTACTACTTTAAAAAAAATTATTTGAATAAATAAACCTAATTTTTGTTGATAATTCCTTTATATTACTCATTACATCATTTTTAAGTCATTATGATGTCATTATAATTGTCATATATTCATACCCTAATTTACTTTTTTGAAAAAAATAAAATGTCATAGAAAATTTGGAAAAAATCACCATTATATATTTTCAACTTTATGGTTCCAAATTTTATGTCCTTTTTATGAAAATAATTTTCAATATATATTAAATTTAATTATTAAATAAAAAACTGGTGTATTTTAAAATCACGCATTTGGAACCTAAAATTCAAAATTTCTTCTCATTCTTATTTTCATATCCATGTGTGTAATTATATTATTATTCTTTGATATATATATTACTAATTAAATAATATATTAATAAAAAATAATTCATTGTACTATTTTTACTTTTAATTTAAACAAAATTTACTCATTTTTTATTGTGTTAAAATTTATTATACTATTATGTTGAAATTATAGAATTTTCATTATAGCATAATTTTTTTATGATGAAATAATTATTTTCTATAGTGGAATATTTTGTATCAAATTCTCTCCCTTAATTAATTTCATCCTCAAAATTTGGGATTTACAAAAATAGATGATCCAATGGGGGTAATTATTCCTCTTACATTTTTAGGCCCCCAATTCACTTCTTTCAATTTATGATTCCTCTAATGAAATTTCCCCAATTGGGTCATTTGATTCCATAACACTTTATCTCTATAGATCCAAGATCTGTGTGAGATCATTGAAATGGGGAGGGTATGAATTAGTGATCCCTTTTTATTTTTACAATTTTTTCCTTTTCAATTCAACCTTTATGGTCGGTTAATGCCTTGATCCACTCTTCTTATGTTAATCAACCTCTCCTTGAATAGTGCTATAAAATATAGGCACCAAACACATGGTTTTTTACAAGGATTGATACTAAGACCTAATCATTTTCATATGGATTCAATTTACCAAAATGGATTCCCACTAACAAAGAAAATTGATTACAAGTATATTCAATATCCTGAAATGAATAATAGACAAAACTCTCATAATGCTTGATCACTAATTATTATTGTGATCTATCTCTCTACATGATATTTAGATTGTAATCCCACCGGTTTTCGTTACACTGACTCCCTCCAGTTAAGATACCTCCCAAAAATCTCTATTTTCTTATACTGGCATCCAACCAGTTTTTCACAATATTCTTTCTATACAAGAAATATTTTTTATTCATCATTGTTTAATTATTTAAGAACTTAAGAAATGAAGCTCTTAAGACTTCTCTTCAAATTATCATGCTTATGTGGTCACCTTCTTTAATAATTACCCTACTTTGGTTCACTCTCAAAATTATTCTTTAAAAATTGATGCAAGGAGTCTCAATGGATATTAAAATATTTTTGTACAATCTTTCTCAACATTAAATTATCCTATTTTAATCCTCAATTAAATATGTTTATGAATAAAAAAATTTAATTTTGTTTCTTCAAATAATAATACTTGAATGACCATGGGTATTATTAATTTATACCCATTATGAAATACCTGAATGGGTATTTTTATTCTTCATGGTTCTTATACAAATACACCATAATTTTTGGGTATTATAATCTCCATTGAGTGCATATATGGTTTTTATTATATCGTGGATCATATTTATTTTCATACATCTCATACATGTGTTTCATGCTATCTTTATTCACAACATCTATTCAAGGTTCATATTTCCTTTTCTATTTCTCAATTTCTAAACAATACAGTAACTCTCACAATATAAAACACTGAGGTAGAGAAACTTCCTACTTTATAAACCCAAAGGACTCAGGTGTTACTTATTTCTATTTAAACCTACTTCCATGCTGTTCAATCTCATTTTAAACACCTAAAGACTTCGGATTCTCATCACATAGCTCATCCAATACCCGTGGAAATAGGTATATAGTGTTTCATGAAAGTAACAAAAATTTAACTTATTCTCATCAAATGGATAACCACCTATTAATGAATCATTAAAAACCTGTATTAAAACCTCATTTAAATACATGTATCATTATATGAAGCCTTGGCCACCCTGATCATTTCATGCTGCTTCAAGTCTTCATTGTATACATCAAGACACTATATTTAAAAAACACCAAAGATTTAGGTATTATTTAAAGTTACATTTAATCCTCAGTGTGATATCCTCATGTGTATGTGATGAGGATCACATGCTTCACCTTACTTGAGCTCGACTACATTTAATGGAAGATGCCCAAATAGGTGAATGAAACTTTGTTTGTATTCGGTCGAAACTTGTTCTTCACTTAATACACATGCATAAAAGATTTATATTTCATGCATGGAATTGAATTGATCTCAAGGAATATTCCCATTTTCATCATCATAGAATATGGTCAGAATCTTCAACATTGACGATCAGTGGTAATGAGATCACACGCAGAAACCACAGATGGTCAAAGTTTGAAGAATAATGCTTTAAAAGTATTGGATTACGGAGATCGTACAGATTAGATCGATCAAGAAGTGGTGGAAATGTCCATTATTATTAATGACATATGAATAGTGTTTGAACGTCCCACTTACCACAACAATAAATCTCTCAGGAACTACTTTGGTTTATCACTCAACATATGACTCAAACCCAAGATCATTCTATAGGGGATCTACACTAGTTAAATCTCCTACTTATAATTCCAAGTACTTAATTTTATTATCAGTATTTATTTTCTATCTATATTGAGTTTTATTAATATGATTTCAGATAGTTCATGCCTTCTTAGTATTTTTCTTAATGTTTTTTGGACCATTTATCATCCTTTACCCAACTTCATCCATTCAGATTGAGGTATGAATTCATATTCAGTCAAGGTATTATATGGCACCATTTTAATGGTAGAATGGATACAATTATTATACTAGAATTCCACTATAGGAGGTTATTGGTCACATGTTCCTTGTAAATCATGTGATAATGAACTCAACATGTCCTCTAAGGTTTGTATGGTCCTCACATACTTACCATTAGTTTAAGGATGATAGGAAATAATCAAATATATCTCAGTGACCAAATAATTTTAATTACTTTTCCAAAATTTGATGTAAAATGATTTTCATAATTAGATACAGCTAATAAAGCTACACCATGATGTCTTGCAACATTGTTGACATAGATTCATTCAATATGTTCAATGGGTTGATCAACCCTTATATAAAATGCAAAAAACATGGTAAGTTGATACAAAATTACCCATATATAATCATTATGATTATATATTTTAGGAAATACATTAACAAAGTCCATTGTGATGTTTTCCCAATTCCACATTGGTATGGGGAGAGGATAAATGAAAACCTTTAGAAGTTTTCACTCAAACATTACATGTTGGAATTCCAAGTATCTTGAAACATATTCTATAATTTTCCACATCATGTTTTCCCACCATAAGTTATCTTTTAGATCCCTATACATCTTGATAATATGAGTGTGTATAGAGATGTTGGAGCTATGATCTTTGTCTAGTAAATTTATCTTTAGATCCATACTAACGGTACACATAGTCTCTTTCCAGACTTCAACATATCATCTTTATAGATGAATTATTTTAATCTACCATCTTTTATAGATTTTTTTTGTAGACCCTTATCATCTTATTGTGACTACTTTATCTACTCTAGTAATGATGGATGGGAAATTATTAGGAAAATTAATTATGATTCATATGCCTTGATAATTTCTATATCTAACTTTACTAAATCCATAAATATATCATCATTGTCTAACCTCATCATATATTAAACTCCGTGGTCCATACTATTTTGCAACAAACACTTTTTTCCCTTCCCAAGGTGGATGTTTATTACATAGTCATAGTCCTTGAGTAGCTCCAGCCATCTCATTTGTCTCATTTTCACTATTTCCAAGTGAATATATTATTCAAACTTTATTAATTAGTATATATGTCACATCATTCCCCATAATGATAGTGCCTCCATATTTTAAACACAAAGATTATATATACCATCTAAAGATAATTAGTTGGATAGTTTTGTTCAGTGGACTTTGTTTTTATTAATACATAACAATAAATTTATATTTTTTTATAAGGACAGACCCTAGTCCTTTATTTTATACATCACTATATATAACATATTCTTCTTTTCTAGATGATAATTCTAATATTGGAACATTGATAAATGTTCTCTTTACTTCCAAAAATAATTCATTAAATTTCTTAGACAATGTGAATTTAATCCCTTTATTTGGAAAATTAGTTAATGAATTAACTATGTGGAATTTTTTAATCCATGATAGTAATCTACTAAACTAAGGAAACTCCATATCTCAGTTATATATTTTTTGGTGTGGGAAATTATTTGATAACCTATGACTTTTAGGGGTCAATTAATATTCCATAATTGTATAAAAATAGATAATAAAATAAACTTACTAAATCCAAAATTTAAATATACCTAATTTTCCATATATATCCTACACCCATAATGTCTCAAGGACAATTTGTAAATAGTCTTCATTCTCTTTCTAGCACTCGGAGTATATTAAGAAATCATTAATAAAAAACGAAACAAATAAATCAATATAATCCTTGAATTATATATTAATTAGATCCATAAACACATATTGTTCATTTATTAACCTAAAGGGTATATCTTTGAACTCATAACTTTTATACAATAATGTTTCATGATTTTAGTAAATACTTTTTCCTTAAATAAATATCATATTGATTATCTTGTATTAAATTCCACACCAAAATAAAAAAAGAAGATAATTTAATAATATAAAATTATTAAATATTACTAATGTATTACAGGAATTAAGTTTTTGTTAATCAATATTTGAAACCACCTATAAAAACTATAAAAAAGTTATATTAATACAAGATTCATTTCTTTTGCATAAAAATACTTTTTCCCACATATTATTTTTTAAATTAAAATTAGTCCCCATAAAATTTATTACATTAATGTGATAAAATTAACTTAATTTTTTTATTTACACATATAACATTTTTCAAAGATTAGTTTTTGGGATTCTTCTAAAATAAATTTTTAGGTGAATAGTGAAAAATATAGTTTTTACATAAACTTTATCTTTTATGACTATATCAAGATTTAAGTGTAACTTAAAAACTTATATTATTTTTTATGATAAAAAATATATTAATGGATTGAAATTATTCATTTAAAAAACTATATTGAATTTATAAAACCCCTATTTAACATTTTGAAAATTAATCAATATTTTTCAAATAAAAACTATTTTTAGTCTTTATGTTTTAATTAAGTTATACTAGGTGAAATTAGTTTCTGGATTTTTTAAGTCACAATTCTCTTATTTAGTTAATAATATACAAATAAATTTCATTTAAATCAATACAAATGATAATTTTTTACAAAAACAAATTATGCTTAAAACATTACTTTTTCAAAAAACATGTTTTTATGCATTACATGTGCTAATGTTAAAATTAAATTTTATTATATATATAAATTTTACTTAAAAAAAATTATTTAATATTTAATATAATTAGGTCTATTTTATGTAATAAATACCAATTTATTTTTAGTCATTAAAATAAAATTACTTTGGTAAATTTAATTACCATGGTAAAAAAAGTTAAAAGAAAAAGTCTCAGATTAAATGACTTAAAAAATGTTTAAAAAATATATTAAAATGAATGTTTGATAGATAATATAAATTTCCTCATTCCCTAATCCATTTTCATCCACTGTGGCTCCACCTAACATGCAAAACACGTGCTCTCGTTATATTAAAAATGTTATATTTAAAAAAATGTCTTTTTTTTTCACCTATAAATGAAGCTCAACTCTAACCCATTTCTCCACAAATTAAAAATAATTATCTACACAAAAACTCTACCATAATATATCCTCAAATTTATTCCCACATCCTATAATCCTCCCCCTTTCTAAAAGACCAAGCTGATAAGTCTTAATGTGCTACCCAAGGGAGTACAACCAAAGGAATATGTAATGCTCTCAACCAAACTCTCTTAATTATTTACTTATTATGACCATATAAACCTATTATATACATGAAATTATGATGAAATATTAATTAATAATATTATGAAATGTTTTTATGCTAATGTAAAACCCATTTTACACCTTCTTCCAAAACCATTAAAAAATGGAAAACGTCTTCATGCATACACACAGACTACCACCTCTATGAAATACATGATTTATTTTTCATCCCTACCTTACATGGATTGTTATAAAATACTTCTAAAAGGATTAATATTATATTTATAAAATTATTAAGCTTAAAAAATTATAAAACATTCCCTATCTTCGTGCAGATCTATAAAAAATGAACACATCGCCCATGAGTATGTTTGGACTACCGCCTCCACGAAAGTGATACATATCATTTTTCAAAATATTATTTTATTATGTATAAAACTAAATTTATGTATTTTTCTTCACTTTAATTATAATTAAATAATTTCATTTTTCTTCTGTGATAATGATACTATGTCGAAAGAGTCACTTTCTTAACCATACTCACTCATTACTTGTATCATGTTCTTGTCTTGATTGGTTTAACCACATACATTAAAAATGATATAAATTACTATAATTGATAAATAATGAAATCGAATTATTGTGTATATTGAAAAATAATAAGTAATTAATTATTTTTGTTATGTAATAATAATAGTAATATATATCTTATTACTAAGATACCACCCCTTGATCTTTAAAATTACTGAAATAATCCCACCACTAACTTTTCATCATGAATTGTAAATAAAATACTGATAAAATGAAATTAGAACATCATAAATTACTATCAAATATATATAATAATACCTTTAATAATATCATAATGGTGAACTTTTAATCTAAAAATAAGAATCAACACCGCCACTACAATGCGAGTACAAAATAAATGATTAGAACTAGTAATATTTGATATTGAAAATAGGGTATAACTAACTAATATATTTAAAATAAATGATTATAAATTATTTTTATAAAAAAATTAGTTATTGATATGGTTATTAGGATTTTTTAATATACATAATGATATATCATGTTCTACTATGCAGGAATAAGGGTAAGGGTTTTTCTTGACACAAATATTTTCTTTGGTTCATAGTTATTCCTCTTGGAATATGATCTATAAAGATTGATATATTATACCCTGTAATTAATCTATATTGTATTTAAATCTTTTATTATATATAATCCATTTTCACATCAAAATATTTCCCTTTACATACCCCTTCATAAAACTGTAATTTCACAAAGAATGATCCCCATCCTTTTAATTTATCATTTTCTTCTATATCCTTGTTTTAACGTTCCATAAATGTTTTCATTTATTATTTTTAAATCTAAAAATGTTTTTTATATTATTATAAACATATTTTGCTTAAAAAAATCAATAGTAAATTTTATTATGTTTTTAAATAAAAGCATATCTAAGGTAACACAGTAGATGAACCTCCCTAAGAGGGATGGTGTAGAAACTAACGACCTACCCAAGGTGGATAGGGTGTACCTATAGAGTCTATTATAGAAGAAGATATGGTGGTATGGAATGATCTAATAGTGGATTTTATTTTGATCCACTTCCAGCACCCTCACCAAAAGGCATGCTATGAGTGACACGGGATGGAGGAAGTCAGTGAAGAGGTCAGATGCAAGTGATGGAGGGATTCAAGAAGGTGGTACATGATATGGTTTAAGGTATAATTTATTTCTTATATAATTTTTTAGTTATACCCATCGATATTAGTGTGAGTCATTAATTTATTATCACATCCTTTGTACATGATCTAGATATTCTAATAGAGCCCATAGACCAACGTCTTTAGCTAGAGACCATTACTGGAGATGATTATCCTCTCTCTTATCTTCTATCAGTGTGAGTGTACTCTTGATAGAGAGATGTTTTCTTGGGAAATAATCATAGTGGATATGTGACATTATGATATTATTATAATAATATAATGGTTATCTATAGTCTAATACTATATAGATTTTTATCGACTTGGGGTTATATGTTATCGATAAGATGTGTCCAGGTTCACCATCATTGGTGAATGTGACCCTCAGATGGGTTGAGTATGGATTGAAGGTTTTAGGCATAGTGGAAGCGCGTGGGTGGATGTTCCCACTTGGCTTTTTTTCATTAACAATGATCAATCCAGGATCAATACGATGATAAACGCCAGTCTCCACAGATCGAATCACAGAAATGGAAAAAAAAGGAAAGTCCCGGAACAACAAAGTAGGATCATTACAGGTTGATTATAATTAATTTAATAAATTGAAAAGAAATAACTTTTGGGTTTTCTTTCTTCATTGATGTTCTTGATCACGTTCCGATGTGATTCATCATTGCGTCGTAGAAGCCAAGTGTAGACTTCCTCTAGTAGTGATCCACACTTGTACCTCGTATCTCAGGACATCGCCAAAGGAGTATCTAGGTGCTAGTGTGGAGAAACCTTTGCTTGTGTTGTCCGCCTTAGATCGTCTTGATCCGATGGAAGAAGATCTCTTTCGGTCTTGAGAGCGTTCTTGGAGGAAGAGGTTCTTTCATGCTTGAAAGAATTCTCCAAAATTGTTGTGCACAATGATTCTTTTAGGTGTAGGAAAAGAGTTGGGGTTGTGAGGATATTTATAATCAGGTTTGAGGTTGTAGAGTTATGACAATAAATAAACGCGTTACACATTTTATTTATTTCATTAACTCCCTTTTGAAAACCCCATGTCGATTCATTAATTCCTTGACATGCTCCCACACTGATTATAATAAATATCATTTAATAAACGATATTTCTTCAAAATCCCGACTGAAAAAACTACATGGCGTGTATTAATAAATACATAGCATGTACTTGTTTTTCATTGAAAACTACATGGCTTGTACATTCAATGTACACGACGTGTATATCTTGTTTTCATTTATTCATTTCCTTTCCAAAATGAAAAACTACACGGCGTGTATATTTAATAATACACGGCGTGTACCTTTTAAAAATAAAACTACACGACATGTAATCAATGATACACAACGTGTATTTGTTTTATTTTATTCTTCCTCTAATTTTAAAATGATTTAGGCTTCCTTGAATAATTATTAAACCATGTACGGGAATAATCTTTATTCTACTTGAGATACTTGAATACACTTAGTGTGTGACCCTCTAGGCCTCTTTCTCGTTGGCATTAGGCGAACTTGCCTAAAGTCCAAGATTACTATCTAGCAACGGGTCAAGGCACCCAAGATAAATAATTTGATGCCATATTGATGTATCACCTCATATGAATGCTTACTGTGTAATTTAATCCCTTTATCTCGATATATCATCAAGAAAGTTTCATAGAAGTTTCATAAACCTATATGCTTGATCCGTCGTTCTTTGACTACCTGAAATAAACTCATCATTTACACCATGACCATGGAATTTAATGTGACAGTTCTATTTAAATCAAAGGGACGAGATATCAACTTCCATAAATGGAAGGGACAAATCCTTCCTTGACTTATCCATTAACAACATGTCACTCGTGACGCACCCAACATACCCTACTTCCCGCCAACTGTCTGCGTGACAGTTTTCATCAGTAAATCTAAGTGCGCGAGTCATGACATGATTTAATGATAATCTTACAGTCTAAGGACCATTAGACATGCTCACAGATAGTAATGTCCGATGACACCAAGACATGAAGAATTACTACTGGCGGGTCTGTTCTCATAATCTCCCATCTTGGAGATTACCAAGTGCGACCTCCATGAGAGAGAGTCTCATCTTCTTATGAGAACTCTCATATGACAGTCTATATACTATGTGTCCTATCATAGTATGCAATCCAACCAAATAACTTTATTTAAGAATATTGTTATAGCATTTAAAGGTTCTCATCATAGCGGGGATCTTCCATGACCTTATTAATGCACCAAATATTCCAGGACATTATTATATTATAGTCATCCAGAACAATGAAAAATATATAATAAGTGAACATTCATGTAATCAAAGTACAAAACAGTTGGTTCTCAGGACACCAACCCTTACAAACTCCCACTTGGACTAGATCCAACTGCCTACGACTTTTAGTCCGCTAGACCTCACATGATGATCATGTTTCTGCTGAGTCAAGGATTTAGTCAAGGGGTCCGCCACGTTGTCTTCCATGGAAATAATGCTCACTGAAACTTCACCTCTCTGAGAAAAATCCCTCTAGAGATGATACTTCCGAAGTATGTGCTTCGTCCACTGATGTGACCTTTGATCTTTTGCAAGTGCCACCGCTGCAGTATTATCTCAATAGAGTGTGATAGGATCTTTACTAATCAGTATTACATCCATCTCTTGGATGAAGCTTTGCATCCACACGCTTCTTTAGCTACCTCGAAAGTTGTG
Organism: Viscum album; assembly: GCA_963277665.1. Classification (NCBI taxonomy): domain Eukaryota; kingdom Viridiplantae; phylum Streptophyta; class Magnoliopsida; order Santalales; family Viscaceae; genus Viscum; species Viscum album. The sequence goes on from OY728154.1 coordinate 92,108,566, forward strand.
ATATACTCGGACTCTACTATAGAATCTGCCACCACACTTTGTTTTGAGCTCTTCCAGCTCACTGCACCTCCATTCAAAATGAATATGTATCCAGTCTGCGACTTCATGTCATCTTGATCAGTCTGGAAACTAGCATCTACAGATCCTCTGATGACTAGTTTTTCATCTCCTCCATAAACCGGGAACATATCCTTAGTACACCTCAGATACTTAAGGATAGTCTTGACTGACATCCAATGGCAGTCTCCTGGATGAGCTTGATATCTTCCTACCGAACTTAATGCGTAAGCAAAATCTAGCCTCATACATAGCATAACATACATGACTAACCCAATTGCGGATGCGTATGGAATCCTTGCCATTCTCTTTCTTTCCTCATGTGTCTGAGGACACATTTTCTTGGAAAGATGAATTCCATGTGACACTGGCAACAATCCCCTCTTAGATTTTTCCATACTGAATCTCTTCAGTATCTTGTCAATGTATGTACTTTGAATCAGGCCTAACATTCTCTTAGATCTATCACGATGGATCTTGATCCCAAGAATATATGCTACCTCGACCAAGTCTTTCATGGAGAAGCATTTATGAAACCATGCCTTAACTGACTGTAAGAAAGGTAATTTGTTTCCAATTAGTACTATGTCATAAACATATACTATTAGGAAAATGACTGCACTTACACTAAACCTTTTGTAGACACAAGGCTCACATTCGTTCTTAACAAAGCCAAATTCCATTACAGCTTCATCAAAACTAATGTTCCATGACCTTGATTCTTGCTTTAATCCATAAATGGATTTCTGCAACTTGCATACCATGTTGGAATCCTTTGGAGTCACAAACCCTTCAGGTTGTGTCATGTAGACATCTTCCTGGAGGTTCCCGTTAAAGAAAGCTATTTTGACATCCATTTTCCAAATTTCATAGTCATGGTAAGAAGCAATGGCTAATAGTATTCTGATAGATTTCAGCATCGCAACCGATGAAATGGTATCATCATAGTAAATTCCTTGACGCTGTCTAAAATATTTTGCAACCAGTCGTGCCTTGTAGGTGCTGACTTGCCCTTCCAAGTACAGTTTCTTCTTGAATACCCATTTATTACCAATAGGCTTTACATCAATTAGATGATCTACCAAAATCCAGACTTGGTTTTGGTACATGGAATCCGTTTCAGAATTCATGGCTTCTTGCCACTTGGCAATGTTTGTGCCTTCAACTGCTTCCTTGTAGGTAAAAGGATCATCATTGTAAACCAATAATGAGTCACCATCCTCGGTGACAAGAAAACCATATCTTTCTGGTTCTCTCACCTCTCTCATGATCCTATGCAGTTATTGTGTCTCTAGAATAGATTTTTCTTCCACGGGGCTTTGTGGAATCTGTTCTTGTACCAACTCCTGTGTATCTTGGGCCTCGACTTCATCAAAGTCTATCTCTCTCCTACTATCCATTTTGGAGATGTGATCCCTCTCAAGGAATATGGCATGTCTTTCCACTGTAACCTTTTTGTCTGAGGGGTTGTATAGGTAATATACCCTTGTTTCCTTGGGATATCCTATAAAGATACACTTTGTGCCGTAGGGTGCAAGTTTGTTACCTGAAGAGGCCTTAACAAATGCTTCGCTACCCCACACATGTAAATTCGATAACATGGATTCGTGTCCACTCGATAACTCATATGGAATACCATTTATCAATTTAGTTAGTACTTGGTTTAGTATGTGTGCTGCTGTTTGTAATGCATATCCCCAAAAGGATAATGGAAGACTCACATGACTCATCATTGATCTCACCATGTCCAACAGGGTGCGGTTCCTCTTTTCACTTACACCATTCCACTGTGGTGTGTAAGGAGGAGTGAGTTGAGATAGAATCCCAAACTCCCGTAAGAAATCAATGAAGTCCTGATTAAGATATTATCATCCTCGTTCTGAGCGGAGTTTCTTAATCTTCTTACCAAGATGGTTCTCATCTTCATTCTTGTATTCTTTGAACCGATCAAAAGAATCTAACTTATACCTCATTAAGTAGATATATCCATATCTACTAAAATCATCAGTAAAAGTTATGAAGTATGAGAACCCACCCCTTGCCTCAACTGGAAATGGCCCACACACATCTGTGTGAACTAATTCTAGAAGCTCTTTAGCTCTTTTACCTTTCCCACTAAATGGGGATTTGGTCATTTTGCCTTGTAGACATGCATGACATACACCAAGTGGTTTTAGTTCAAAAGAATCTAAATACCCATCTTGATGTAATTTTGTCAAACGTTTCTCATTGACATGACCTAGCCGGTGATGCCAAAGTTGGGTGTGGTATGAGTCATGTGAATTAACTTTGTCATCAATTTCCATTACTTGGTTTGTGTAGTCTAACACATAAAGGCCGTTATATAAATGTGCCCTACCAAAATAAATGATATCTTTATAAAAGTAGCAACATCCACTTCCAAACATGAAGATGAATCCATTAGTATCTAATCTGGATACTGAAATAATGTTTTTGGTTATAGAGGGTACATAATAAAATCCTTTCAAAACCAAGACCATCCCTGTAGGCAATGTGAGATGGTAGTCTCCGATAGCTACAACAGTGAGTCTGGCTCCGTTGGCTGCTCGTAGATCTACCTCCCCTCGATCAATCTTCTTGAATCTACTTGGTTCCGGTATTTAGATACATATGTGAGCACCAAAAGCAGTATCTAATACCCAATTTGTAGAAATAGATAGATTGCATTCGATGACAAACGCACTGAAGCTTCCCCTTGCTTCCTTGGCTGGGTGCAGTTTTTTTTCCAGTGGCCCTTCTCGCCACATGCGAAACAAACAAAATCCTTTTCCCTTGCCTCCCCTTTGATCTTTCTTTTCTTGGAAGGCCTTGAAGAAGATTTGGGATTAAATCCCTTCACCTTCCCTTTCCTTTTATTCACCATGAGGATAGAAGGCTTTTCACGCTTCATGTCATTGTCCACTTGGAGAATAAGGATAAGAAGATCAGACAAAGACTTCTCGATGTTGTTTATGTTAAAGTTCACAAATTTTTTGAGAATCTCTAGGGGAGTGATGCAAGAATGAGATCGGTACCCAGTTCTTCAGGGAGTTTAAACCCTAGAACCTCCAAGCTCTCAATGTAGCCAATGAGCTTGACTACATGAGGCCCAGCTGGGGCACTCTCTCCAAGCTTGCTCTGAAATCGAGCCTTGGAGATCTCAAACCTTTCCTGTCTTACTCTCTCCTAGTATAGACCATGGAGGTGCTCAAGCATGCTATAGGCATCCATGTCTTCATGAGACTTCATGAGATCACTATACATCGATGATAACATCAAAAATTGAACTTCGAGAGCGTCATTCAAATGTTGATCATAGACCAGGAAATCTTCATCACTCACCCCTGGGGAAGGAGAATCTGGAAGTGAGGACTCCATCATGTAAAACTTTCGTTCATGGCATAGGATAACCCGAAGTTGCCTAAACCATTCCTGAAATTTACTGCCGGTGAGGATATTGTCTTTATCCATAATTGATCGCAGAGAAAATGTGGTTGACGAGTTTGTCATTTCGATTCTACAAATTAAAAGAGAAGATTTATTAGTACTTTCTTGATTAAATTTTATGAAAAATAATAAATGAATTTATAAATTCTCCCACTATTTTATCAAGTCCCAATGGCCCTCACCATTGAACTCAGAATGTCTAGTTACGTTGACATTATATTGGAAAGGATCCATATTCCCCTTCGTATAACCCGAACAAGGGTTGGTCAAGCTATTTGAAGGTATTTAGGTTGGAAGGTCTTTTCCAACTGTGAGCTTACAGTTCCTTGATCTGTTGAGTGGATTCCACAATCCTGAAATCTTGACTTGGATTTCCTCAACTCTTGCCTCCAATATTACATCAAGTCTAGCAAGGGCTACTCCTCTTGATGTAATATGGTTAAGACAACCCAAAACCTTTCATAAGGGCTTCCTTTATAAAAGTAAGTGTCCCAACAAGGGTTGGTCAAACACATAGTTTTATTGAGTCTTTCCCTTACTCAAGTAACAGAAGGCTTGGTCTGACTTAATATGGTATTGAGGGATTTTAATCTTGTATGCATAGTTTTGGATTATCACATGCTTGTTAATATTAAGTGATGCTTGCTTAAGTGATTAACCATGTTCCGATAATGTTTACGCATAGTCCGGTTTTTATTTTATTTTATCTTTTCATGCTTGTTCATTTTATTAACTATGTGATTGCGACAATACATACATAATAAATAAACCATGCAATTTATACAGAAATAAAATAAGATGGAATGATCATGAACTTCCATTGGTTAGCTTATCTAGTGGTTTTAATAAGCTAACCCTGACCTAGGGAAAAACACCTTGAACCCGGTGGTTCGTGTTTTGCAGCTCCCACCTGTCCACCTTTGTATCTTCTTGCGTTGGTTTCTCCTCGGCTTCAGGATTTGAACCGTCTCCTCTGGCTTGGGAGATCCTCCATTACATGGGTTTACATTAAAGAAACCATGGGCACATAGGCCCTACATTTTATTAGAAGAAGGCCCGCAGGCCAAAAAATTTAAATTAAATAAATTTAAATAAAACCATACACATACAAAGGGTCTTTGGTCTAGCTCATGATCATCCATAGCATGAAACGAAATTTACGCATATTTAGAATTAAAATTCTTTTAATTGTTCTTTCATTTAAGATAATTCGCGATCGAATTCAATTAATTATGATCTTATAATTAATCAATTCTTTATCTTAAATTCCTTTCTGAATTTCCTTGAGATTCTTCTCATCCATATTCCTTGTACGGGTCTTTGTACATTGGAGAAAACCTGGTGAAAATCCATTTCTGGAAAGTACACGGCGTGTAGTTTATAATTACATGGCGTGTATTTCTTTTCACCCTTTATCCAAAGTACATGCCGGGGGGTTTGGCGTGTTTTCTGTAATTTAGAAATTTTGGAGTACACAGCATGTAGATAAATCATACATGGCGTGTACTTACTTGTAACACAGTAACCAGCCTGGAAACCCCGTGTACGCGGTACACGGCTTATCCTTTTACACGGTTTCACCTGGGCCGGAATGAACTACACGACGTGTTGCTCCAACATACACGCCATGTATTCTGGTTTCCATGCACCTTTCAATTCTGGTCAACATGGCATGATTAATACTTAGGCATATTAAATTCACACAGCATGGTTTGGCGGACCAGTTCCGGTTCGTTGAACCCAAGTACACGGCGTGTAGTTTTAAGTACACGCCGTGTAATCCCATGTTGTACAAACAGAAAGAGAGGCTCCTCCGGATGAGTTCCTCATTTTTATTTTAATAAAAAATTAAAATTAAAAGGTCGTTTCTATGATATGAATCGATAAATGAAGGAGGAAGAATAGATCTCATTTATTCAGATTTATAGAACGATTTATTTCGAATTGAATCAAATATGAATGCGTAAAATATCAACAAAAATTAAATAATTATAATCAACTTTGTAAACTCCCTCTAATACCATTTGAAGGTTCCAGGCGCAGCAGAAGCGTGTGGGTGGATGTGACCACTTGTATTTTTTTCATTAACAATGATCAATCCAGGATCAATACGATGATAAATGCCAGTCTCCACAGATCGAATCACAGAAATGAACAAAAAAAAGGAAAGTCCCGGAACCACAAAGTAGGATTGTTACAGGTTGATTATAATTAATTTAATAAATTTAAAAGAAATACCTTTTCAGTGTTATGTCTTTATTGATGTTCTTGATCACGTTTCGATGTGATTCTTCATTGCGTCGTAGAAGTCAAGTGTAGACTTCCTCTAGCAGTGATCCACATGTGTACCATGTATCTCGAGACGTCACCAAAGGATTCTCCGGGTGCTAGCGTGGAGAAACCTTTGATTTCATTGTCCGCCTTAGATCGTCTTGATCCGATGGAAGAGGATCTCTCTCGGTCTTGAGACCGTTCTTGGAGGAAGAAGTTCTTTTGTGCTTGAAATAATTCTCCAGAATTGTTGTGCACAATGATTCTGTTAGGTGTATGAAAAGAGTTGTTGTTGTGAGGATATTTATAATAGGGTTTGAGGTTATAGATTTATGATAATAAATAAACACGTTACATGTTTTATTTATTTCATTAACTCCCTTTTGAAAACCCCATGTCGAGTCATTAATTCCTTGACATGCGCCCACACTGATTATAATAAATATCATTTAATAAATGATATTTCCTTAAAATCCCGACTGGAAAAACTACATGGCGTGTATTAATAAATACACGACGTGTACTTGTTTTTCATTGAAAACTACACGGCATGTACATTCAATGTACATGGAATGTATATCTTGTTTTCATTTATTCATTTCCTTTCTAAAATGAAAAACTAAACGGCGTGTATATTTAATAATACATGGCATGTACCTTTTCAAAATAAAACTACACGGCATGTAATCAATGATACACGACGTGTACTTGTTTTATTTTATTCTTCCTCCAATATTAAAATGATTTAGGCTCCCTTGAATAATTATTAAACCATGTATGAGAATAATCTTTATTCTACTTGAGATACTTGAATACACTTAGTGTGTGACCCTCTAGGCCTTTTTCTCTTTGGCATAGGCGGACTTGCCTAAAGTCCAAGATTACTGTCTAGCAACGGGTCAAGGCACCCAAGAGAAAGAAGTTGACGCTGTATTGATGTATCACCTCATAGGAACGCTTACTGTGTAATTTAATCCCTTTGTCTTGATATCTTATCGAGCAGGTTTCATGGCAGTGTCATAAACCTATATGCTTGATCCGTCATTCTTTGACTACCTGAAATAAACTCGTCGTTTACACCATGGCCATGGAATATAATGCAACAGTTCTATTTCAATCAAAGGGCAGAGATATAAACTTCCATAAATGGAAGGGAAAAATCCTTCCTTGACTTATCCATTAACAACATGTCACTCGTGACGCACCCAACATACCCAACTTCCCGCCAACTGTCTATGTGACGGTTTTCGTAAGTAAATCTAAGTGCGTGAGTCATGACATGAGTTAATGATAATCTTCCAGTCTAAATACCATTACACATGCTCGTAGATAGTAATGTCCAATGACACCAAGACATGAATATTTACTACTGGTGGGTCTGTTCTCATAATCTCCCATCTTGGAGATTACCAAGTGCGAACTCCATGAGAGAGAGTCTCATCTTCTTACGAATACTCTCACATGACGGTCTGTATACTATGTGTCCTATCATAGTATGTCATCCAACCGCAAAACTTTATTTAAGAATATTGTTATAGCATTTCAAGGTTCTCATAATAGCGGGAATCTTCCATGACCTTATTAATGCACCAAATATTACAGGACATTATTATATTATAGTCATGCAGAACAATGAACAATATATAATAAGTGAACATTCATGTAATCAAAGTACAAAACAGTTGGTTCTCAGGACACCAACCCTTACAGGGATAACCCTGAGAAGATTTTAATTGATTGATCATCAGTTGGAATGATTGAACTTGGGTTCTTCCAATCTTATTGAGGAGAAAATCTATGTAGTAAAAAAGGAGTATAAGGATATTTTCTTAGAAGAGATCATAGGGTTATCCCTTCTTCAAGTGGTTGATTTTGATATTTAATTAAATCCCAGGACTACACCAATATATTCTAAATCTTATCATATGGACCTAGATGAACTCATAGAGATTAAGGTGTTATTAGAGTATATTTTATAGAAAAATACTGTTAAACCTAGTGTTTACCCCCAGGCTGGTCTTGTTCTTTTTTTCAAGAAGATGGATTGTATTTTGAGGATTTGTATTGACTACTTCCACTTAAATCTGGTGAGAATAAATAAAAAATATCCTCTTCTAAATATTTATGATCTCTTCAACCATATGAACAAATAAAATTGGATCTCTAAGATTGATCTCACATTTGGTTATCACCAGCTTCAATTTCATGATAAAGATATCTTCAAGATAGAATTCAGGTGCTTCTATGATCATTGTGAGTTCTTAGTGATTTTTTTCAATGTGAAAAATTCCCCAGAGTTATTCATGAGACTCATAAAATAGAACTTTTATCATTACCTAGACTATTTAATTGTGGTTTTAATTTATATCATCCTCATTTATTCTTGGTTAGTGGAGGATAACACTGAGTATTTAAGGTTTTTCCTTTACTTACTTCATAAGAACCAGTTGTGTAGAAATCTATAGAAGTTCAAGTTTCAGATTTGTAATGTTCATTTCTCAAACCATGTCATTTCAAAATTTGGAGTTGATATCAATCCCATGAAGGTGTAGGATATTATAAGATCCTGTGTTTTTTGAGTTTTAAATTTCATAAGGAAATTTAATTTTTAATTACTGGACTGGTCAATTTTATTTATCAGAGATTAGGAATGTAAATTTGAAGGTTGGGATGAATTTAGATAATTGTTTTATACATAGTTTGAGGATATGAGTGTGGTTCATATATTTTGGGATCATTTTTTATTTTTGGTCCCAAATTAAGAGTTTAAAAAAAATGTAGCATATAACACATAGTTGGTGCATGGTTAGAGTTAACAGTGCGGCCTAACAGTGCAAACCAGTTTGTACAGGAGAACAAGATGGGAAAACCATGTGGAATGATAGGGGGAAACTATGTAGTTTGATTTAGAGGTTTATAGGGACTCATATTGTTGGTGTATGGTTAGTCAAATCTTGTGTTGCAACTGTGTAAGGTGAAGGTCTTCACATAGTGAAGCCAACATCGTTGGCACACAGTTTTCCTAACCATGAGGCCTAATCATGTGCCTCATTAAAATGGAAAAAATTACCACCCCCCATAGGTGTTTTACCCCTCTTTTATCCATCATTTCACCCAGAATTCCTCCACATGTGTCTTCCTCTTCATCCCTTCCTCCATGGGAGATCTCCTTCATTCTTGGTTCAAATCGAAAAGCATCAAATGTGTTAGAAACCTTGAGGTTAACCTTCAATTATGTTATCCTTTATTGTGTTTTTCTCCTCATTTATCTATGTTTTTATTCTACAGATAGTGTTTTTATTCTATATTCCATCGGATCATGGTAGAATACTATACCATTGTTTGGTATTTTTCTATTTCTAGGAAGAGGATGACTTGAGATGACATATATACTTTGTCGTGTGTTGTTTCATTGAGTTACCTAGCCATGGTGAATTTATAAAGATTTAATGATTTTAATTAAGTATTTTGGACAGTTTTTTTTATGAATTTTCTAAGGTATTATTCCTCATTTTATGTTGAGGATGTTTAGTGAGTTATTGGAATGCTCTAGGTCATGGTTCTGGTATGATTGGATTTTCCAGTGAGGTTTTAGGAATTATTCCTTCTTAAAAAATTGAATAATTGTTTTATCTTGTTAAGTTTTGATTAATTAATTATAATATATTATAATTAATTAACTTCTAATGGTTTTGTGTGATACATGACCTTTCATGTATCACTTGAGCTTAGATAGGCCTTGGAAAATACTGTCATCCCATGCAAAATAAATGGAAATATTCCTAAACTAGGTGGTCTTTCATACCTACCCTTTACTATTTATACATGTTTATGGTGGTATGTGGATTTGTGGGATATCTAATAAGGTATTTTACCCCTATTTAAATTAATTCCAATGGACTGTTAAATTAAATTAAATTGTAAAATTAAAATGGATAGATGATAGGTGTCACTAACAACCCTATGCACTAACTTCTTGTCTTGGACCTGATGGTCGAGATTGAGTTTCCTTGGTATACCAAGTGGAATATAGACCTCTTAAAAGGTTATAATTCAATTGGAAATAAATTTAAACCTTTTAAAGGCCTAATTGGATAGACGTTAGGTAGACCGAGACTAGGTTGGATGAGTAGACCATCCCATACTAACATTGAGCACCATGTTTGGCCATGAACTATCTCATGACTGTTGCCATTGTGGAAAGACTCTATGTATCCAAAAAAGATACACTACCTTATTTTGATGTTATGGGATGTGAAATACTGCTGTTTCAGGTATTGAACCAAGATCATGACTCTGTTTCTAAGGTTTCCAAGAGGGATGCCTCTGATTCTGTTATGACATCGAGGATCACGCGTAGGACGCCTCTCCTATGTTTTGACCTTGGGGACCCCAATGGGTGACCCAATAGTTGACTGACCCTAAGAAAACGAGTCATGGGTTTGGGTAGAGATGTTATTGGGTTTCACCTTAGAACCTATAACAAACTTGTAAGGCAGAGGGGTTGTGAAAATAGTGATGGGTTTTGGCGTTTAATCGACCTGACACTTTGCCAATTCTTTCACATGGTTATTCTTGATGCGTATATGATTTCTATATGTGATTCTTGATATTTAGATGATGAGACTAACATGATGTAATTTTATAATATGGATTCCCATAGGTACTTCCTAGGATCCGAATTATGAACCTATTTGAGTGATTGTTACATTATCAGGATTCCTAGAGATACATCCTCAGATCCAACTTTGACCCTTACATGTTTGGGTGTTACCATTATAGGAAGTACCATTTTCATTGGGATTCCTCCCTATCAAGTGATTATAGATTAGATTGCTGAGGATGTTTCAAAACCATTTTTTGAGACACTCTTGGGTATTAATGATTATATACCCAAGAAATTTCTAGGATGCTCCTTATGATTGGGCGAACACACAGTTACTACATCACCCACACTTACATAGGGGAGGGGCTATTGATCTGTGTAGAGACCCGAAGCTTGACGTACATAGATATTACATTAATTTTGTGGAATACATAATACATAACAAAAACAGACACACAAGAACCATAATAGTTTAGTGTCTTTGGAAACTTGGAACGTAATCTTCTAATCGTGGTGAAAGATCTTCAACATCTCCCATAAAGATCTTCCACTTTTTGTTTCCTTACCTAAAACATTTCTTTTAATCCCGGGGGAAAATAAAACATAAAAAGGGTGAAATCAAATTCTCAATAAGGGTAATAATGGATAAAATAAAACATACCATATACATTTGAATTTAAAAACATGAACATAATGTTTAAACATCAAAATCTTGAGCAACGACTTAAAACATAGAAGTACATAAGGCATAGATCATAATGGAAGATAAATCATGATAACATATAATGTGAATAAAACATGTAATTGTGGAATCTATTAAGCACATGTAATTATTTCCATAGTATCCAAGGCATTGCTGCCATGACCATCTTAGTGGACAAAGTCCCTTTCTGAATCGAGTTCATTCCTCGTTTCAGTCCTGTAATACTGAACCAGATTAACTTACCATTCCAGCCATGTCTATCTCATGAGATATAAATCTTTACCCAATTCATTGGAGGGAGATATAGGTCCCACCCATCTCATAATGAAATCATTCTTACCTGTGCCACAAAATAAACTTAAAACATTCATCATAACCCAAAGAATAAAATGGGTTTCATAAACATCATCCCATCATCTCATAATCCATATAAAACAATTGGACATTTCATCATAAGAAAATTAAAACCATGTAAATCATGGAGAAATTAAACTTGAAACATACACATATGAAATAATGTCATCTTAGATGCAAAATGGTTTTGATAAAACACTTGAAATGAATTCTTGAGGAAAATATCCTTTCTTCTTCAAAATCATTCTCTTTTCACAAAATGTCATGAAATTTTAAAATAAAAGGATTTTGTTGAAAATAATCATGGAATCTTTTTGAGGAAGCTTCATGAAAATAAGGCTTTATAAAACCGTAAAAATCCATTCGTGCCGTATAAGTTAAAAAAAACATTCTTCTCGTACTTTGCCGGAAAAGTCAAAAAAGTACCTCGTAACGTAAACAAAAGAAAGATTCCTTACATACCATGTAGTAAAATTCAAAAATGGGTAAAAAGGAATGTAAACATACATGAAAACACTTTTATAAAACCTGGACATGTATGATAACAATAACCCCAGTAAATACTTACGTATAAGCAATCTCAGATAAAAATGAGATTGGAAAAGTTATCCCTTACCTTAGGTCCGATATGCTTCGTACGTATCCGAAACTCCTGTATAATGATTTAAATAATTTCATTGACTTAATAAATAATCATATTCATTGTTATGATATCATATATGGTTCACTTATGACTTTATATTACCCGTTCTTTTGTAAATTCCATGTTAAAGAGTGTTTTGGGTAAAATCGTTTCATTTGTCGTCCGAGTTTTGACTTTTAATTATTCATATGATTACTTAGATCATGATTACTTAATTCCAGAATATAAAACATGATTTATATATAATATATATTCAGAATATACATATATATAATAGATCGATAAATGGAAAGAAATACACCGTTCATGGAGACGGTAGGCCGTACGTATGCATGAACGTTGTTTTCGTTTCCTCATTGAATTGAATAGAATTAATTGGATGACATACATATATATATATATATACATAAATCCAGTATCATTATTATGTCATATATTTCATGATTACTTATTATATATACTTTATAATCATTCATGAATGGTTAATCATTGAGAATGAATCTCATCGCGTCGTGGAGACGATATTCCGTACGTACGCACGAGCGATGATATCGTTCCCATGATCGTGGAATTTTATTGAAGTGTATTTATACTATTACAGAATCAATAATACTTTACAATAATCATATATAGTTATTTATTTTTACCATTATAACCATCCAAGTAAGGTGGTGGTGGAAAATAGATTACCCCACGGCGTGGAGACGGTATTTCGTACGTACGCACGCGCGGTGATTTCGTTTTCCGTAGGATGGATAAATGGTGAAATAGGGTTGTTTCATACTTATAATAACATATCCGTATATGAGTGATACTGATGTTATTACTTCATATTGAAACAACTAAATAAGAAGAAGTGGAAGAAGAAATAAAGTTGAAAGAATCGGTAACTGACATTACCTCTTGTTTGAAACGCCTCTTTGAGACCTCCTTTTAGGGCACTAAAATTGGTCTATGAAGAAGACCAGGACCTCTAGGATGTTTCTAGGTAAGTGTAGAAGAGAAGTGTTCAGGGGTTGTACGAGATTTAAGGCTCAAAGTGGTGTGAGGAAGAGAGGGAGGAGGTGCCCTTTTATAAGGGAGGAGAGGGGCACCTTTGGAATAACTAAAAATATTATTTTATTATAAAGCCATATTCGGTTTTAAATAGCTCCAAATTGATTTATTTCTAAGATAAGGTGGTTATGGGTCGAAATAATCTCATCCAATAGAATTTGGACAAGTTTAGGTTACTATTCTAACCTTATCATTTAGATTTAACTTTAAGTTAGATAATTTTACTTTTACCGTGTCTTTTTGTGTTCTTACACTACAAGGTTAATAAACATACAATAACAAGACAAACAAACCCCAAGTTGTTTATTATTAATATATATAACCTTATATAAGTCTTTTGGACAAACCATAGATTTTTAGGAATAAAATAAAAATTAATAATATAATATTTGTTTTAAAAACTATTTTATGTCAATTTTGACACTATTTAGTAATTGATTTTTTTTGAAAATCATAACAGAATGATTAGATCTAAAAAAGTTAATTAAATTAATAATAACATGTCATATTAACCTATAAAATTAGTGGAATTCATAAAAAGTCTAAAATTACATTTATTTGGGTATTTATAACATAAATTATGTCAATATTTCATTAATAAGATAATTACTACATCATCTTTATGTCATATATAAATTAAATTATTTAATGTCTAAAAATTAAAAATAAAATACCATTATGTAGGAAATATTTTTATCTTTCTAATGAATATTTATTGTCAAATTTATCTTATGTATAACCCTATATTAAAAATTATTTACTTATTAAACTTTGATTTTAACTATTTTAACCCTTTTTTAAATAAATTAATAATAAATATCCTAATCTAATCCAAGTGGGCCTAAATGGTCATATTTTATTCCTAAGGTTGTTTTTGGTCGAATTAAACTTATCCAATAGAATTGGGACATGTTTTAGGGTAATAATAATATCATTTTTACCCTTAATTACCTTATTTACTTTTAACCGTGGTAAAAAAAAGTAGAAAGTTACTATTCACCAAAAATTATTTTCATCTCATTGAACCACATTTTAGTCCTTGATATTAACCGTGTCTCTCGGATTTTTGAAATTCCACTCACAGAAGTGGTAAAATTAAGTTTTATGAAAAATTCAGTTTTTTTTAACTATCACTTAGTGGTTTCACTATTCATAAAAAAATGAAAGTTTCCCAAAAAATACCAAAAATTAGGCCTAAGGTATATTTGATATTATGAATTCAAAAATTATTTCTATTTTACCAAATTCAAAACATATCAGTTACATTAACTAATTTAAAAATTAATTCCCGTCGTTAAAACAAATAGCGTGTTTTTAAGAGATAATAATTATCAAAAGATTGACACTTGTTTATGTCTGGTTTAAATGTGAAATTACATCCAATGACCAACATTGTATTAAATTGTAAAAATATATTCTAAATATACTTTAAAACCACTCAAATTAATAATTTATCACTATTAATTATTTCGATTAAAAAATGTTGTTTTTAATTAAAATTTAGTAATTTTCACTATTCATAAGAATATGAAAGTTATCCAAAAAGTACCAAAATTTCACCCTAAGCTAATTTCGATATTCCGAATCCAAAAATGAAGTCCATTTTGAAAGATAAAATTTATAAAATTTCAAAAATTGGAAATTATTATTCATAACGGCTAGTTCATAATAATATTATAATAATATCTCGTTTTGTGAAACTCGGTATTGCGTACTATACACGCTATCAAGGAAGGTCGTGATTGTGTGTAATGCAAGGAAAGTCAGGGATGCATGTTGTTCAAGCTCCTTTTGGTGTAGCATACAACACAAGACATTAATGAAATTAAAAATAATATTTTTCATAAAATCTCGGGGTGTTATAATCTATTTATTAAATTGATATTTATTTATTACCTTATATAATTATATAATTCCTTACTTATCACTTAAGGGTCATCCCCATTTGTATTTATCTGAGATCTAATGTCATGACTACTTATGGACTAGGACCTAGGACTTAGACATCATACTTGATTTACATAGCATGATTGGTATGACATCTAACTCACTTACATATTTTTTATATATCCATATATTACCTAGAATTATTTATTTTAGTTATTAGAGGTTGGTATGGGTGATCCCAGGGAAAGGACAAGTATCACCCCTTTAGTTACGTAACTTTTTCAGAAACATTTTCAGCATTGGTCGAAGCAGGTATTGTCGACCAAGATTATATAAACATGGAATGAATGTGGTTTTACTTTATTTATTTTATCATTGGGGTATCTTCTAGGATGATCTTATTTCATGATCATCCACTTATGAATGTAGTACTTGGTATAAATTGTGTTATTTAGTTTATTTTTTAGTTAGTGTTATTATTATTATTGTCCTAATGAGTAGATCACACATACATACACTATATTTTACTAGATATATATAGGACTTTATTGATGGTGCCCTACTGAGTTTTTACTCACACCTTGCTTAGTCTACCATTGAACTGGGGTACCTTAGTATTCCTTGGTTATATGAATAGGCTGGACTGAGGCCCAGTATTGATTAAGTAGGATATATTGTATATATATGTGGAGATAAAGTATTTTTTTTGGATTAGAGTTAGTATTAGATCCTTTTAATTTTTTTATTTCATTTATTCCTATATATGTATGGTCAGCCTAATGGGAGACTATTGTTGTATGTATGTCATGTCCATTCGAGCTTTTACTTTTTATTTATTTCATTTCATCCAATATATGTATGGTCAGCATAGTAGGTGACCAATGTTGTATGTATGGAATAGTCATTCAGGATTTTATAGTATATAATTATTTATAATAGTTTTGTTTATATTTATTTCTTCTACACTCTGATTATTCACTACAATGGATGATATTTGGCTATTTTGGTTGGTTTCTTACTCTGACATGAGGGCATAGTCTACTCACAGATACACCATAGGCCCTCACTGCTAGTTGGTATCCTTGACATATGGGGAGGCACGCTTGAGGCCTTATTGATTAATGTCCATAGAGTGAACCAGTATGGGATGTGAAAAAGTGGCATAAAATATATTTATTTTCTTGTTGTATTACTATTTGGGATATGGTAAACAATATTATTAGAAGTGTGTCGAAGTCTATGATGTATATCAGAATGGTGCTTCAAGAACACTAGTTCTAGTGAGAATTCCAAGCTGTTAGGGATAAGGGATTAATGTTCTTGATATGTGATGTTATAGTTTTATTTTATTTTTACTTTTAATGATGAACATTTGATGTGTACTTATGATTTATTATATATTTATGGCTCTTGTCCCATTGGAGAGAGGATAATGACTAATTTTGACTCTTGGAAAACAAAGGCAAGAGGTGTCTCATGCATCATATTTGCCATGTAGAGTCCACATATTATAGGACTAATAGTGTATGGTTTTACTACTGACAGAGAGTTCATCTATTTAAAGTGTTAAAAAAACCTAGAAAGTTCTTTCCCATATAGATTCTTGGTGTCATTATACTCAGTTAGACCGACATGTATATATATATATATCTTTCTGATGGAAATTCATGTGAATCAATAGTGAGATGTTCAATAGCGAGGACGATGATTCATTCCTCGTGCGTAATAGGTGAAGTGACACTAGTAGGTAGATTGGGAACATGAGACCCAAGTGTTGGTCCCCTCATAGGCCATTGTTACATAGGTTCAGTTTTTTAAAGTGTTAGTAACATCATATTCTATGTTTTCCCATATATCTTGGAATGAAATTAAACTTAATTTAATCATGTGTGGGGTATAACACAAATCATTTGAGACATTTTTTTTGTGTTTACTATTGACCCTTGTAGGTTAGAGTTAGAAGTTAGAGACTTTTTAATAGATGCATTGTGGGTGTCTCTATTTCAATTGCAGTTTACTAATGATTTTTAACAATCTAAATGGAGTTTTCCCATCTATATTAAAAAAATATTTTACTTAAATGACATTAATTTATGGTTATCTAGTTCGATTGTTAAGGGTGATGATTATAGGTACCTAAATCTCTATATTAAACTGAGACCTCAATGGGGTATTTCCATATACAAATGTTTGTTGAGGATCAGTTTATTATTTTTATTATTCTTGTTATCATGACCCTTCAGGGAATATTTCATTATGATAATTCTTGGAGAGGATGAGGGACTAGTAAGCCAAATCTTGGTAGGTGATTTTGTTAAAACTCATTCTTTAAATTAGTAGTTACTAATGGCTTGTAATTAAATGGGTCAAAAATTAAAACTTGAAGGGTGTTTTCCTCTATAAAATTTAATTTAAAACCTATATAGTTATAACCATATTATTAAGTTTTAACCCTCGTAGGTCAATGTTATCCTTACCTTCATTAGAGAGGGCTGAAAGGCATGTTAGATGCCTTACGGGAGGAGATGGGTGTGTGGATGATGTCCCGTGATATGTGACCTTGGTGAGGGTTTTGAGATATGGGATATGTGGTAGGGCCAAGTGACTCTATTATGTGGCTTGATTATTAGGGATAGGTTGTATACCTAAAGGCACTTATTATGGATCATACCCTTATAGGTTGATATTTAGTTGGATTAAGGGAAACCTATAATAGGGTTTGGCCTGAGGTTATGCATGCCTTTTTAGGTAGTGAGATTAGTTGTACGCTCGTATAAAGAATAATGAATAGGAGGTCCTCAATATTTGTGATATAGGCATTATGATGACTTTGGTTTTTTAGGAATAAATAAGGTTGATTTTTTATCAAGATTGGATTCAATGGGAAGGACTATTCATGTGCTTATCCTTGTCAACTAGTCATTGTGTGGTTGATGCTTTAATTTTTGGAAAATGAAACTGTGTGATGGTCCAATGTGTAATAAATCATGGCACAAGTGAGATGATTGATATTTTAAGAGGGGTTCATAGGGATCTCCTAGTGTGTTATGACTGACGTGTCATGTATCATGGTCAACTTGGCCTTATTGGTGGATGATTCGTGGGAGCGGAAGTCATGTCTTTAACTTGGTGGTATGAGATTGTGCACCCATTGTGTATGAAAAGTTTAGTTTTTTCTAGTTGTGTGTGGTGGATAGTTGATATATAAAATTGGTGACTGGATGGATATAGTCCAACAATTGATGAATTCAATTATGATGCTTGTGATCATGGAAACTCAGAGTTTTGGGTAAATTAAGGGAAGTTCCCTATGATGAGAGCTAAATTTGAAATCAATAGGGTACCATGAGATGGTGGAACCATGGGTGGACATTGACACACATTATCAAGAGATGTGGTGTCAAGGGTCGGTTAAGGGAAAGTATAGCCTGTTTTTACGTGAGTGTGGCTTGTGGATAGTGATACACACCTATCAATGGAATCTTAGTGTAATCACAGTCTAGAGGTGATTATTCCAAATATATTAACATCATTCTAAGTACACTAATAAATCATTGGCCATGCACTAAGATGTATAAATATATTTTATTATTTGATGAAAGTAACTCCTTAAGATTTTCACTAGATACTGTGTAGGTTTCCATACATGCCAGTCGTTATGTATAGAAATGGATACAGTATGGGCTACAGTGATCATAATTTGTTTTATTGGTGTGACACTGCTCTAAATGTGGGGAGAAGAATATCAGTCGCTAGTGTGAGACCCTCGTGTGAGAAGGATCATGGAACCCTAAGAATATTTGTGTGATGTTTGTTTTGGATATCAAATCTCATTGGATAAATGAAAAAAATGTGCATATGTATTTCTCAATAAATTCCATGTGAAGGTTTGAATATGTACTTGGGGGAAGTTCTAATGTGTGTTATAGGCATGGGATTCCATTTGAAGGTTTGAATATGTACTTGGGGGAAGTCCGAATGTGGGCGACAAGCCAAGGATGGCTTGTGATGGTACAAGGGTGTTGGATCAGGTTTGAATATGTACTCGGGGAAGTCTGAATGATTGGTTTTGAGAATAGTAATTAGAATGTGGTTATACTTGAGTTTTTTAATTGTTTTATGTGGTCTATGAGGAACCACATTGTGAATTTCATTGGGATGAGATGAGTGAAGTCAAAATCTCAGTTGGGGTTATTCAAGGAAAATTTGACTTGACTAGGTTGAGCTTATTCGATTGGGAATTTGGCTGTTAGATCAAACCAAGGATGTAGAGTAGTATCCTCATGTATGATCATATTATTTGAGTTTAGAAACATGTCAATAGAATCTTTATTATTCTAGGGTGGAGTTTTATTGGGCAATTCTGATGATGGAAGTATCATGGCTCAGAATTGGCCGTTGAAAGTAAGAATCTATGGTGGGGAGAACCATAGGTTGGTTGAGTAATCATATGATTAAATGATCATATTTCAGGTTATACGGTATTGGGAATTTTTTTTCTATATTTTTTTACAATTTTTATGAGTTTTGGCATGAGTTTTAGTGCTTTAAGCACCATATGTTTAAAGAGGCATTGAAAGCACAATTAGTGTTCAGAAATGAAACATAATCATTTGAACAGAGTTCACAAACCTAGTATGTTGGTTATTCATCTTTATTCCCAAAAATAATTCTTTTGGATGATAATAATTAAGTTGGATAGTTTTTAATATCACATGTTTTTCGAGTTTGAAATTTCATAATGAAATTGATTTTTCAATTACTCAATAGGTCAATTTTTGATCAGAGATTTTGAATGGAAATTTAAAGGTTAGGATTCATATAAATATTTTTTTTAGATTTTTTGAGGCTTGAAAATTGGTTTATAGGTTTTTGGAGTGTTCTAAGTGTTCAGTAACCAAAGTAGTAGTTTTGGGAAAATGCAACATAGGGTGCACGATTAGTGCTAACCGTGTAGTCAAACACTGTGGACTAGTTTGTACAAGTTAATGGGCTGGGAAAAGCATGAAGAAGGATGGGGATTTTTTTTGGTTTGATGCAGAGGTTCAAAGTAACTTTCATAGTTATTTCATGATAAATCAAACCATGTGCTGCAACTATTCAAGGTGACGGTGTTTGGACAGTGAAGCGTGCACAGTTGGTGCATGGTTTTCCCAACTCTGTGGCCTAACCATATCATTAAAAGTGGTAAATTAATTTTTTTCGATTTAACCCTTAAGGTATATTACCCCTATTTTCTCAATCATTTCACCCAATATCTCCCCCAATTCTCTCTCCTCTTCTTTCCTTTTTCCAAGTAATATTTTCCCCATTCTTGGTCCAAATCGAACGTCCTCAGATGCATTGCAAGCCTTGAGGTAAGCCTTAAAGTTTTTTCCATCCATTATGTTTTTATCCTCATTAATATAAGTTTGGATTCCATGTTATGTATTTTAATTTTTATTCCATTGATGCATGATAGAATTGGATACCAGTGTTAGGTATTTTTATCTTCCTAGGAAGAGGATGACTCGACATGTCGTCTACACTTTACCTAATGTCATTTCACTGAGATATCAAGAAATGATAAATTTATAAATATTTAATGATTTGAATTAAAATTTTTGGGTAGTTTTATTACTTAATTTATTATTTATTATGATTTATTCAAGGTTGAGGATGTTTCACAAGTTGTTTTCAAGAATTAGGTTGTTATTATGGTGCGACAAGATTGGTCGGTGAGGTTTTAGGTGTTATGACTTCTTAAATAATTTTGTTTTATTGTTTTATATTGTAATGTTTGAATTTATTAATTATAATTTATTATAATTAATTAAATTTTTATTGTTTTGTGTGATACAGAACTTGTGTGTCTCGGTTGAGCTTTGATGGGCCTCAGAAACTACTATCAGCCCTTAGAAAAAAAATGGAAAGCTTCCTAAATGTAAGTGGGTTTTTGTACCTTCCATTTAGAATTTATTCATGTTTATAGAGGATTTTGGATGCTCGGGATCATCCCTAAGGGTGAAACCCCATATTTAAATTTATTCTAATGATTTTTTAAATTAAATTAAATTGGATAGATGATAGGAGTCACTAACAACCCCTGTATGCTAACTTCTTATCTTGGCCCCGATGGTTGAGAAAAAGTTTACTTGGTATAATAAGTGGCATCCAAAGCTCTTAAAAGATGATATTAAAATTTTAAATACATGTAAAAATTTATTTAGTCCAAGGTTTACAAACCATTGGTAGATCAATACTAGGTTGAATGAGTATATCATCCCAGATCATCATTGAGAAAAAAGTTTAGCCGTGAGCCATCTCATGACCATTTTCATTATGGAAAGACCATGTGTAGATGGAAAGGTTGCGATTACCTTATTATAATTTTGTGGAACATGAAATATTGGTGCACTAGGTGTTGACCCGAGACTGTGACTATATTTCTAAGGGTCTCAAGAGGGATTCCACTACTTTCATTCTGACATCGAGGATCCTGCGTAAGATTCCTCTCTTATGTTTTGACCTAGGGGGCCCCAGTGGGATCCCTAGTAACTAAAAAAAACAAAAGAAAGTAAATATTGGGTTTGGGTGGACATGGTATCAGGTATCTCCTTAAAACCCATACCAAACTTATAATCCCAAGGGGTTGTAACAGTAGTGATGGGTGTAGGCATTCGGTCGACCTCACATTTTGCTTATAATTTCACTTGGTTATTCTTAATGTATCTATGATTACCAGAGGTATTTCATGATATTTTGAAAATGAGACCTAAGTGGTGTGATTTTATAATAGGGATTACTAGAGGTACTTCTTTGGATTCATCTTATGATCCTATTTGAGTGACTGTTACATTAACAGGATGCCTGAAGGTACTTCCTAGGATTCTTCTTTTAAGACTTACATGTTTGGGTGTTAACATTATAGGAATTACCATTTTCACTAGGATTCATCCTTATTGAAGGATTATATAGGATATTAATGAGGATGTTTTATAACCCCTCTTTGAGATACTCTTAGGGATTAATGATGATCTTCTTGAGAAATTCCTAGGATGCTCCCTAAGATTGGATGGACGCAATGTTATTGCATCACCCAGACATGCCTAGGTATGGGGTTGTTAATCCGTTTATTGAATTGATAATGATTTATTAACTCATATTAGGATATAATTCCTAATAGATCTTCTAAGGGTCATCGTTATTAGGGTTTATCTGAGCTCTAATGTCATGAATTCTTATGGGTTGGAACCTAAGACTTAGACATTAGACTGAATTTACATGGCATGAATGGTATAACATCCATATTAGTTCCATATTTTCTATATGTACATATATTACCTAGAATCCTTTATTTTACTGATTGGAGGTGGGTATGGGTGATCCCAAGGCTAGGTTATGTATCCCTCTATAGTGATGTAGCTTACTCAAAGACATTTTCAGCATTAGTGGATGAAGGTATTATCGATCTGGATTACGGAACCAAGGATCTACTATGGTTTTATTTATTTATTTTATCAGTTGTGTCTCATGTAGGATAATATTATTACAAGAGTATTGACTTATGACTTCATGCCTTGGTATGTAATTTTTATTTATTTTATTTTGTAGTTAGTGTTATTATTATTGTTATCCTAATGAGTAGATCAAATATACATACACTGAATTTTACTAGCAATGTATGGGGCTATGTTGGTGGTTCCCTATTGAGTTTTTACTCACACCCTAATCAGGGTACCATTGCACTGGGTTACCTAAGAAATCCTTCACTTGGTTGTAGGCATAGGTTGGGCTGAGGCCTAGGACTAATCAAGAAATATGGCTCATAAATGTATGTGGATATCGAGTATGTGGTTCAGCTTGGATTTATTAGTAGATACTTGTACTTTTTTATTATTTTATTTATTTCTATATATTTATGGTTGTACCAGTGGGTGACCAGTGTTGTATGTATGACATGGTCGTTTGGGCTTTTACTACATATCATTATTTATTATAGTCATGTTTATATTTATTGCATTTTTACCCTGATTATTCACTATTGTGGACAATTTTTGGTTATTTCTACTAGTTTCTTACTATGATATTAGGGAAAATTCTCCCCACATACACATCCAAGTCCCTTGTTTCTAGTCAATAGCCTCTGGTGTACAAGGAGTCGCACTTAAGGCCTTTTCACCAACCAGTCAAGTTACTATTTATAGAGTGAACTGAGTCGGTATGTGAGAACTATGATGGATTGGGAGGTACCCGATATCATATTTGGGGTGTTTATTTTCCTTAAGTTTATGGTATATTACCAAATATTTGGGAAAAACTTCTCATTGGTTGAATCCTATGTGATTTCCCTTACATAAAAGAGGCTTCCATTCTTCTGCTAAGGGAATTTCTAGAGATATTTCTAGGAGTTGATGAAGAGGTTCACTAAGTGCTCTAGTTTTGCGGTTTACTAAGGTTGGATTTGATTATGAGGTGTACTATAATGATTAAATGTTTTGGATTAGTTTTGTGAGGGTGTAAATATGTTTAGTGATTACTTACGAGTCCAAGAAATTGAGACCATGTGAGAAAACTTATGAGTCTCATGGCTTAGATCTTATGAAAATGTTGTTTTCCTTGAAGATGTAGATACATTATCTTATCAATGATTGTTTTTAGTATTTATGGGTCACAATATCCACAGTTATATCTATTCATAGGGGGAATCAATTTGAGGCATAATAAATGATTATAATTCTGACAAGACTATGAATTTGAGATAGTTTATACTCCAGGAAAGGGGACATGGTGGAAAATTCCCTTAATAAGAAGTGAGGTGATTAGATAATATATGAGGTGACTGAGTATTTAGCCTCATTTTAGTCTGATTATATAAAGGGAGGAGATGTTTCTTACCTTAATTCAATGGTGTTAGACCCTACATGTATTCACTAGGTGAAGGAGTCTTGGGTAGGAGATATTTATTTTGTGGTTTTTCATGATCATATTCTGTTGGGAGACAAACTATATGGATTCTCTAAATGTGGTTATCAAATTATACTCTTTAAAGGGTGGATAGTGGTTCTTACTTAAATGCGTGAGTAAGTATTGATAGTGTTTCACAACTCCCCTCTGTTAGTGCATTCATCAATGATTAAGATGTATTAGAATCTTGAGAGTCAATTTAGGTAATCGGGCATGAAGTAGGGGTTATTGAGTTCATATTACGGTGCCTCACCTATCAGTAAGTGAAGTTTGAGCACTAGTTTCCCACAAGTTTTAACCAATATATTTAGATTTTAGAGTATAAGTGGGATATTATTTTAATTGATATCTTGACTGGACTTCCATGATTGGTGAAGGGTTGTGATGTTGTCTGGGAGATCATTGATCAACTAACCAAGTCAGTCCACTTCAATCTTATTCATAAGTAAATTTCATTTGAGATTTTAGGGTGTTTTTATGTGAAGAAGATCATTTTATTTCATGGGGTACCCTTTATGATTGTCTCTGACTATGACACACAATTTATGTCTCAATTGTGGAGAGTTTGAAGGATGACTTTGGCACCCAAATATGTTTGAGAATTGTATTCCACCCCTAGAAAATGGTTAAACTAAGAGAACCATTCAGGTTCTCGAGGATATATTGTGGGATTGTCTGATGGATTTTGGTAGAAGTTGGGTTGATCACCTACCATTAGTATAATTTGTATATAATAACAACTACCACTCTACTATTGGCATCACATCATTTAAAGCCCTATACTGGAGACCCTTTAGGTCACCCCATTGTTTTATAGAGATTTGTGAGCCATTATTTGTGGGTATTGATCTAGTATGGTTAATGATGAAGAAGGTATGAGTGTTCTAGGGGAATATGATGATATATTGTAATGTCTAGGTCTGTATTACCTGATCCATGATAAAAAAAAGTGTTATGTGACCTATGCCATTCCTCATCATACATCAAAGGCTTCCTACTAGTAGTGAAGGTCTAATAATACCTCAAGGGGACACAATACCCCTAGTATAATTTCAATAATAGAATATAAACAACATAAAAATCTATAACTAGAATAAAATCAATGTATAAAAATAAATCACAAAAAAAGATAATAAAATAAAATAAAATCATTTTTCTATAACATAATGTACACATGTAAGTTCCACAATCGTGTAAAAATATAAACATGATCTCTTATAGTAATAACATTTACAACTCAATAAAAAAGTAAAAAATGAACTAAAGATAACCATAACCTCATCCTGAGTCTAGGATCAGTCCCATATCCCAACTCTGAATAGCTATCCAGCTCAACCATCCAACATTGAGCCTCTTCCTTACATATTCTTGTGATCATGAGGTATACTCAATTACTAGGGTGTTATGGAAAGCAAGATGTGAGTAAAACTCAGTAGGACATCACCAATTGTGTTCCTAAAATATCCAATATACATAATGGATGAAAAATGTGACATGATCAAGATAAATAAATAAAAAATTATTATCTTAGTCCAACACCTCCTTATTATAATGATCTCAAATCATGTTTATTATGATATTAATGAGTTTTATGTTTTATATTAGTCAACTATTTTCTGGACAAACTTGAAAAATTTACTAATTCTACAAGTTACTATGATAACCAACCACAAGTTTAATATACTTACCATGTGAAGTATTTGAACTACTTATGAAGGTCTAGTAACTATGTGGAATCTACCTCATGTTGTACTCCAACTGACCACATGAATAAACTACCTATCATGCATTGATAAACTTATCATGTGTTGAATATCGGGTTACCGCATGAAGGAATGAAGCTACCATGTGAAAAAATAAAATTGAACACGTGAAGGAAACTACCTACCACATGAATAAATCTAGTTATCCTATGATAGGTAAGAAAAATTTCTTAATTCTTATACTAACTATCTATGTCTATGTTGTTATAGTGACTGTATAAAGCAATGTACCTACCATGAGTACAAACAATGTGACTGTGTGAAGTAATGAAGATACCATGAAAAGAAAAGTACCGATCACATGAAGAGAAGTATATATTGCCTAAAGAGAAGTACCTACTACATGAATTCAAGTACCTATCACATGAACAAGTGTATTAATTGTGCCTAGGTGTCATGACAACTAACCATTATAAAGTAATTGTGTATATTTTTCATGATCTCTAATGCTTATGCCTAAGTGAATAAAACCTACCATGTCTAATGTAAGTATCATTACCTTTTCAAATCTCCAAAGGTTAATTTTCAAGCATTAATTTCATAGGCAGGGTAATTAATGTTGCAATGAATGTTCTCCAATGACTACCTTTTATATAGAGTTATTTTTAATAAAAATAAGTGTGTGTGTACAAGATTATTCACATACTATTGTCAAGAACAATTAAGGAACATAGGCATGAACCTATTCTATATAGAGGACTCAGTAAAAACACTTTACAACACTCTATTTTTCTACACTTCCGATGAAAATTTGGTTAAATCTTTTCAAGGATAAATTCAAAGACATCTAAATAATAGAAGCTGATTAGATTGAACTACAAAAAATTTCCATTCCTCTTATATCTTGCTCTTTTTTAGCTTAACATTTGGGTTGTGTTTTTTTACTTTTTTTATATTTAATACATAGTATTGTTTACTAAAATAGAGAGTTCTTGAATCTCTCTTCAATTATTTTCATTTTTACTCCCACGTATAACTGTGGAAGAGGTCATGTGTGACCTAAACTTCTATTTCACCCATGAATAACTATGGAAGAGGCTATGTGCCTGGGTAGCCTTGTGATCTATTATGTAAAACCCAATATAGTATTTGTATTCGTTTATTTTATAATAAACTACTTGGAAGTAAGTTATTTTCAAGTGGAGGGGATTATGTATTGGATTAATAATAAAACCCTTGTTTAAATTCCACTATTCTTTTATCTGTTTTGTTTTAATCTATTTATAAAAAAACTTATCAAAATCGTATTCCAATAGTTATCTTTAACAAGTGTTTTTAATATTTTTTTAAACTCAAGTAAATTAGTTTCAAAAGTTAAATTATTTTTATAACTATTTTAACTGAGCTGTGATCAAGATTTTGAGAACCTTTTTGAAAGATAAAATTATATTAGTCTGCTATTTTTGTTAACTTGACATATTTTATAAATTGGGGGATTTAAGTTTTAAATCATTTTTAATAGAACTTTTTATTGGAAATTCTATTCACCACCCTCTTAAGTGTTCCACTTGGACCAACATTTGGTATCATAGATTTTCAAAAATACTTTTTACTATGATCTAGTTTTACCAAAATATCTTAATTTATGTTAGTAATAAATTAATACTTTTATGGATAATAATAATCATGAGGGAGTTGCTACTAACCAGACTCCTTATTTTATTGCACTAACTATGATCAATGGAAGTTCAAGATGAAAATATATATTGAGAGTATGTGATTTCATATTTGGACTATAATTGCAGAAAAATATGAAATACCCAAAACTCTAAGAAACACATGGGATGCTACTATAAACGGTACCTGTGATTCAAACTATAAAGTAATGAATGATTTATATTTTTCATTAAGAGAAGATGGATTTAATAGAATATTTATTTGTACTACTACATTTTAAATATTGTATACTATATCTATTTCTCATGAGGGAGCCTCAAATGTTAAAGTGATGCACTTAAATAGTTATACTATTAAATATATTATGTTTACGATGAAACCTGATGAATCCATTTCTAATATGTATCTCAGATTTAATTAGATTGTAAACACAATGAATTCACTTGGAAATACAGTTGCTAATAAATATCAAGTGATGTGAATACAGAAATTTTTACCTGATAGGTGGAGAGTAACTTTATTTTCTATCATAGAATCATGTGAAATAAGTATGTTTCTAGTAAAGGAACTTATTGGAAAGCTTATGATGTATGAGGAAAAATTTCATGTAAACAATGAAGAATAAGATGAACCCAAGATGAAGTCAGTATCTTTCAATGCATCTAACTCAAATCTAAAATAAAAGACTATATATGAAAGTTATAGTGGTGATGAATCACCCTCATACAGTGATGAAGAAATGTCTCATTTAGCCAAATTATTCAAGAAAGTATACAAGAATAAGAAATTATTCAATAAATCAAATTAAAGAGTTAAGTATGATAAAAAGGGAAACTATATGAGAGAGTGAAAAAAATTCGATTCCACAAACAAAATAACCTACTATGAGTGTAAAGGAAAAGGAAACATCAAGGAAGACTTTCCCAAGATGAAATATGATAAAAATTTTCAGAAAAAAAATTCAAATGGTATAAAAAGGATTTGAAATCCACCTGAAGAATCTTTTAAGACAACTTAAGAGAATATAGCATAGACAGAGAAGATAAAATGATAGATCTAACAAGTGTTTTATGAAAAACACTTATGAGGGATAAAATATTTTTCTAGTATCTCCTATTCAAATTTAAAATCTTTATGAGAATGAAAAAAATGAAGAAAATATGTCCAGTGATGATTTACTTGAATATTTTAATATGAAAGAGGATACATTTAATGATCATAAAGATAAATAAAATATTATAAAGAAGTAGCATGCTATGTTTTCTCACTTTAAATCTAATTATACTATAGAAAAATAAAAAAATAAAATATTAAAATAAAAAAGGAACTTAAAATGTTTAATGAGAAATCAAATAATTATTTGTAAAGATTCATGAATTGTAGATACATTATTACTAGGATTTTTGGTAAGAAAACAACTCCTAAATATACTACTGTAATTAGTTACCAACCTAGAAAGAGAAAGATTTACAAAAATAAATTTGTTCCTTGTTCCAGTTCTTATAATTTTGTAAATAGTTATTATTATTATAGACCTAATAAAGTTTTTATTTCTAATAATCTAATGTCTATTTATGTAAAAATAGTTAAACTATTTTGGATACCTAAGGCTCTTTTTACTAACATTTCTAGACCCAATAAAATATCGATACCAAAATCATTTCATGTATAAACATTTATATAGGGCACTTGATTGCAGAGTATAAGTAAACACTTATTGTATCTAGATAGTGGGTGTTCCAAAAAAAATAATTGTGACTACTCAAGATTCAATAAACTTATTATATTTGATGATGAACATGTCACATTTGGTGAAAATTCCAAAGGAAAAATAATTGGTCTTAGTCAAATTGATAACTCTAATACTATATTTATATCTAAAGTTTTATTCATATATGGTTTAAAATATAATATAATTAGAATATATCAGTTATTTAAAGATGGTTATCATATTAAATTTAAAAATAATGCTTGTAAATTTGTTACTCCAAACACATTTTAGTTTTTACTGCTTTGTGTAGTGATAATGTTTATGTTGTTGATTTGAATTTACTATTTTCTCAAAATATTTATTGTTTAAGTACCTTTTACAAAGAATATTTTATTTTGAATAGGATACTAGGACACTACAACATTAAATAACTTATAAATATAACTCGAAAAGGATAATTCAAGTATCTACCTAATCCATAATTTCTAATAGACAAAGTCTATACTTCTTATCAAAAAGGAAAGTAGCGTAAGATATCCTTCAACACAAAGAAAGAAGTTTCAACTTCTTAACCCCTAAAGTTGGTTCACATGAATTTGTTTGGAACTTATAGATATTCTATATTATGATTAAAACATTATTCATGTGTTATAGGGGATTATTATTCAATATACACATGGGTATTTATCCTTTCTCATAAAAGTGAAGCACTATCTTGTTTCTCTAAGTATGATAAATCTGTAGAGAAACTTAGTTGAATTTTTAAAACCCTGAGATTTTTTGAATATTTTTTTACAAATAAAATTAATTTTGTTTATATCTTACGTTAATTGAAACACCAATTTTATATTTTTTTACACACAACACCGATTTTAACTTTTGTTACACACAACTCCGAGTTTTAACGAAATGTGACATACTATTAAAATATTATTATTTAATATGATAGTCATCATTTGGTCATTAGAATAGTGGTTATGAATGGTATTAGATAAATTGTGATAATATATGGTTTACATATGTATATAAAATTATTTTTTTAGGGACCAATTTATTATTAATGAAAATAAAAACCATTTGAAAATTAAGGAAATCTTTTTCTGAAAAACAATTTTTATGCGCACAAATATGCTATATCACAATAAAATAAATAAATCACTTTTTATGGATAATATTAATTAAATTTATATATTATATCTTCAATCAAATATTTAACATCCATATTATGTGTTTTCTAGGCATGAGATAAAAATGAATCCAATTTTATGCTTAAAAATTATATTTTTCAAAAAAATAGTTTTGTCACCTTTTGTGCACTTATATTAAAAGAACTTTTTGAAACTTTTAGAAAATTTATTTGAAAAGATAAAATTTATTTTTGAAACCATCTTGTCAAAATTTTCTTAGAATGAATTTTTTATAATTTTCAAAAAAGGTAATTTTTTGAGTGAATAGTGAAAAATACTAGTTCTTTTTGAAAATTGCATTCTCATTTAAAGAATGTATTGAAGGTACAAGGAAATTATTGGAAGCCCAAAATTTTGGGATTTTAAAATTTTTCCACTAATGGTTGAAATGATCTCATCATCATTAATGAAACTCTTCCTGATTACCACCTAAGGATCTCACATGATGAATTTTAAGCACAAAATAAAACCCTGAAATAACTGGTTAAATCAGAAGCCGCACTCGCAGTCTAATCATAATTGGTGATAACTACTCAAATAATCTGAACCCTAATTCCTCTAGATCATCCACACACACTTCAAGAAATTTAGGGCTCACAAATCATAGAATTTCTAGGTGATGGCGTGGATATCCAACGACACCTTCGGCGCTCCGACGATCTCTGCATCACCTTGCTTACGATGTACGATAGAGAGCTCAATCCAAACTCATGAATATAGATCCTCTATCTCTCTCTAGAATATAGGTGATATAAAAAATAGATATAGATGTAGTGAAAAATTATTTAGTGAGTGCCTCTCTTCTTCTATTTATAGCATGTTTTAAATTACATGGAAATGTCTCTCTAGCCCCCGAATAATTAACACGCTATAAAAACAATATTATGAAAACTATACTAAGCCATAAATACCATTTATATTATTATCACTATCCTGTAATATAATACATATATTACATGATAATTCCTGGGTAATTAACTCAGCCTGATGTTTTCGAAAATATTAAATGAACCTTGAATATTTTAAACTAATATTCGTTCAATTAATATTTTCCATGTATTTAATTTTAAAAAATAAAATACATTTAATAAATAAATTAAATTATAATTATTATTAAATTTAATAATATGAAATTATTTATTTCTTTGGTGATTATATATCCTTGGAAAAAAACCCACAGCCCAGTGGTGGGTCCCACTATGTCCAACAAACCTATTCAATCGAATATGGCAGATTCTTGAATATGCTATTGTGTGTGACCCTCTAGGCCCTTATCTTAATAGCAGTGAATATTATTCACATACCAGGTGTGGGATCTAGAAACCCATAATGGCCTCTAACTAGATAAGGAAAGTCATAACAACAACAACTAACCAACAAACACACACTATGTAATATAATATCTCTGTCTTTAATATCTCATAAAGCAGGATGCACACTCATGTCATCATCCTTTTATTGCTTTATTATTTGTTGATCTAACTAGAATGATTTACCATCAAATATCATGTCTATGGTCTTATAAAGGTACTACCATCTTGATCAACATGGCCCAAGATATATTACTTCCTTAGCTTGGAAGAGATGAATCCTTTCTTGACCATTCAATAAATTTCATACCAACAATGAAACACCCAACACAAGCTACATCACCATAATTTAATTATCATGGTTTTTTCCTTGCATCAAAGTATGTGATTAAATGATATACACTGGTAGTGATCTCAATTTAGGAGACCAATACACATGCCCATATATAGAAACAGCCAATGACACATGAAACATATGGTGTTCCTATTGGAGGATCTTTCCTCATGATCTCACTACTAGAGATCACCAAGTGAGAACTTCCTAAGAAGAAGTCTTAATGCTTATGATCCCTCAACACCTGATAGTCAAACATCTATTGTGTCCAGTCAATAAGATGTATCTAGACCATAAGACCTTTGTTTAATATTAGTGTCATAGTATCTCAAGGTTCTCAATATAGTATGGGATATGCTATAACATTTTGATACGATAATTAATCTATGAAAATTACCATTAAATGGTGGGTGATGAAATATCTATACTATAATGGTAAGAATACATAATGTATAACTAACTGTATTCATGATATTTTAATCAAAAGTACTATATAGTGGGGTTTAGGGAACCCACTATTTCAACACTCCCACTTGCACTAGTGCCAAATTTCTAACTATAATTTTTATCTCTCACGTGATTAAGATCATGTTTCTACTAAGTCACAACTTTAGCTGTTGGTCCTTACATGATTCTATCGCATAGAAATTATGCTATATGAGACCTCATCTCCTTAAGTAAAACCTCTCAAGAGATTTTTCCCCAAGTATATCCCTTTTTTACAACATCATAACATGAAATCTTGGTTATTAAGAGTATCATAATTTACATTATGACAATCCTCTACTTACTAGGTGCGATTCCAAGAATTGGAAAAATCATTGTTTTAACTGCTTCTTAGATTCTTCATAAGCTGCAACATGCTCAGTATTTGTAGGTATGGCTACCACTAGCTTATATGACCTTGTTTCACTCATCGCCTTTAGTCTTACTGTGATATTAGATCTCATGGATATAAGGAAGACTAGTTTGTGTCCCCTGAAAACTAGTATCATTTCCTATCCACATCCCAGGTACATATCTTTTGTACTTGACCAAGTACAGTCAGATAAATCTAGAAACTTCAATCATAGTTCTCCTAGATATATCTGATATTTTCCTACTATAAAGTATATCAGGGCAATATTTTTTTTAAAAATCATGGAATACATGATTGATCCATCTAAAAAGTGTATGAATTTTAAATCACCATGTTAATATCCTCCCATGTATCAAACATGTCAACCTAGAGAGATATATGCCATGTGAAATTGGAACAATTATCACTTGAATTGTTCTAGATTTTATTTTTCAATACCATGTCACTATATGTACGATTGACTAGTTCTAAGAAACCATTAGATCTACCTCAGTATATATTGTTCCCTAGAACTTATGTTGCTAATTTAAGTCAATCACTGAATAATTACTTCATCTTAGTCTTAACTAACCATATAAACAATATATATTTTCTATATGTTGTGGGAAATATTTTACTTGGAAAACAATGGGGATCCCACTAACCTCTAGTAGATACATGGAAAAAATTCATTCCAAATGAATATTATATGATTAAGTTTCTTAATTCAATCATAAATTGGATTTCATTAACTTACAACCTATATTTCCATTCTGTGATGTGACAATCCCTTTCTGGTTATGTTGTTTAGAAACCTTCCACGATTGGTGGTCATGACATCCAATTCTCAATAAAATGATCATAGATAGTAGCTATGTAAAGTAAAATTATAATGTATTTAGGAATAATGACATGATATAAACAACTGATCCTTATTGGTACTATTCTTGTACCATCCATGTATCATCTCATATGAATACCCATCGCAGTATTCAAAATATTAAGCCCATTTTCACTTTGATACATAGAATACATTATTGAATTTTAATTGGTATTTCTAATCTTAAATAATCTTCATATGCTTCTTACTTATAGGAATTTATTATTATCACTGAGTAATTTATCACCAGCTATAGTGAATACAAAACCATTACTATGGTTTTAACCTTTCTATGTAGTATGCTTCTCTGAAACATTCTTGTTTCACATGCACTTGTGGAACTAATTCCTATACCAACTACAAGTGCATCTTAATCATTGACTAAACCCAAGTCAATATATCTCCCACTATCTCAAAATATATGTTCACCCTTATTTATAAATGTATTATATCACTCAACTACAATTTTTCTATCATAGGTATTTATGTAATATCCTAAGAAACTATTAGGATAATTACTTTAGATGAGCTTTGTGTTTTCCTTGATACAAGTTTATTTTTATCCTAACAAAATCTTTTTACCCAAACACATATACTTATGACATAATGTATTTTCAAAATATTATGACATATATGATGTCTATTTTCCATGATAGTTGGCATATGGTTATGGGATATCACCATTATTTTCAAAGCATTTCTTGAAATATAACAGAAGTGTCTGAATGTTTCAACATTGATTCTCCTTCCATTATTACTCTTATGTATAAAATGTGCATTTAGGAATTTATCCACACTAAATTTTATTGATCAATATTAACATGTAAAAATTCATCATCAATCCTTTTATTTAACATAAATTTTGTGATGTAGATAAGGTAATGTGTGTGTAGGAATTACTCCATGTAACATTATATTGATCGATGATTTCTTGTTCAATATATTATTTGGCATGCTGACCCAAAACAACTCATATCTTCTGACCATGACAATCTAAAACTTCACTTTCACATTACTTAATCTCTTAAAGAAATACAATGAAGTATATTTACCACTAGCTTACCATTGGAATTGTTCACTCTCAATTTTTTAACTAATTCCAAAATCTTTGGGGCTTACCTTTATTTCAAAAGGTTCCTTTGTACAAAACTAATTATATACATCGATAATACCTAAGGTGTTTATCTTGGTTGATTCTAAATACCATACTAGCTATATCCTTGATGACTACTTTAATTTTTCTTGACAAAGGTTTATCTTTCCTCAACATGGTAAATGAGTCTCTCATTTTATATTCATCAAGCATTGCCAATGATTCATGTATTACTGAACTATTGGTTGAGTATTCAACACCAAAAAAAACATTCATTTCGGAACCTAGAATAATGTATCCTTGTGTCCAAAGGACACATGATATGAATTTTTTGGTTATACTTAATAATAGTTTTACAAGAATCATTCACTTGGAAATGTAGAAGTTGTGTACCTCTCACTGCTAACTTTGGAATCACCTTTGATCCGCTGCTTAGAGAATACACCTTACTTATAGTAATATTTCTATAATTACTTTGTTACTGTAATTTGAAACACATATGTGACAAGCATATTGTATTTAATACCTAAGAAGTAATATTGAAACATTACTTTAGATGATGAATATTCACTAATGAAAAAGAGTGTACTTTCTTATTCAATTCAGTTTATTGTGTTTAAACTTACATTGATATATTTGATGATATAGGAAGAAAATAACCTCCTGCTAAATATCCAACATCATTACATTTAAGGACATTGCAAATGTGCCTTTGGCATGCCACTTTCCATTTGACCTTTTTCCTTGTCTTTCAATTTTTTCTCCATAAGAATTAAAGATGAATCTTTCTTTTTTACATTCTTATTAACTTGGTGAACCTTAACTTAAAGGTACTGAATAATTTTCTTTATACTTATCATTTTGTAACCTAAAATTTAAATGGATTAATTAGGTGTAACAATGGGATGACATGAAAGATCATGATCTGCTTCCAATTTACACATTGAAATATTGCCTCGCTTTCTCCTTGAAAATGTCTTAGAGATAAGACTTCATGTTATATCAACCATGTCCATATGTAGTGACCATAAATAATATAAGACATTGATGATAGAGTTATGAAATATTCATCATATTCTTAACATGAGTTTCCTATAAGAAATTTAACACCCTCACTTATTAAGGTAGCTTAATAGGAATTGGGGACATTGGCACCTTGAATTTCCCATACTATAGTTTGTGCGCAAGCGCTTGTACCACACTTGGAAAGTCATTCCAGTGAGGAAATTTACTTTTTCCATTATTTATCACAGTTTTTATTATTATATAACTTTTTATTTTCTAAAAAAATAAAATTCCAGCATATTAGTACTTTTTATCTTGATTACCAGTTTATACATTTTTATTAATTAATTAAATCATTATATGTATCCCTATATTTTATCGAATTCTAGTAACCTTCTATGATAGAATCATAATACTATATTAGTTGAGTATTCTAGTGGAAATTATACCTAGATATCCCCTTATAGTCTACAAGTTATGGCTACGCCACTACTTCGAGGGTTCAATGTAGACATTTGAATGGCCAACCACATTAACTTGCGATTCCTTGATCTGTTGAGTGATGTTCCGGCTTCTAAAATCATAACATGATTTACTCAAAACTTGCCTCTAAAATGATAGAAAGTTATCTATGGATAATCCTTACTATCATTTAATTTAATTCATCTCACCACTTTTATAATAAATCCCCAGTAGTAAGAGGCACCCTTAGCGATGGCTAGCCAAACACTCCGAACACCCAATTTTGTCTAACTTTGAATGATTGAAGATGATTATGACTTAATATCTCTTTTTGGGTTTTATTTTTTATAAGTGATGAAAGAAATAATTTTATATTTCATAAGCATGTTTTATGTGATTTCACTCACAATTGACTATGTAATAAATTGAAAAATACTCATCACGTCACATGTTTATTTTATCTATTCATGCTTGTTTATTATTTTATGTGATCACGCATAAACTATACATACATAAAAATAATAAACCATGAAAAAAATAAAATGATGACGTGATCATGATCCAATACTAATGTTTGATCCATTGTGTGAATAATGGATCAAACATGACCCTAGGGTTTATACCTTGAGTCGTGTCGCTTGTGACTCGATTTGTAGCATCTTCCCATCCAATATGTCAAAGTCCTTTCTAGAGAATCCCCATAACTTGGAACGAAGTGTGT
Organism: Viscum album; assembly: GCA_963277665.1. Classification (NCBI taxonomy): domain Eukaryota; kingdom Viridiplantae; phylum Streptophyta; class Magnoliopsida; order Santalales; family Viscaceae; genus Viscum; species Viscum album. The sequence goes on from OY728154.1 coordinate 92,145,457, forward strand.
CACTGCTTGTCCCATCATTATACAAAAATAATAATTCATAGGTGAGGGGGTATTTGGAGTATAAATTAAAACTTAGAAAAAATGGGCATGCATTCCCTTATACATATAATGACGCAAACAACATGTAGATTGCCATAAAATAAAATAATTATTAAAAACCACCATTGCAATTATTAAATTAAATAAATAAATATCCATTGTAAATTCATTGGATGGTCTAAGTCTCACGATAATTATAATACATATTAAACTCATATATTAAAATAAATGCAGAAATTAAAATTAAACATGCATTAAAAATATTCTCCAAGGGCATTTTATTGAATTAAAACTCACTCATATTTTAATTCAAAAATCTCATCATTTGGTCCCATTATTTAATTTAATTTTAAAAACCAAAAATTAAATTTAATTAAATTAAGGCCTATGTGAGTCGGGATATAGCTGCTCAATCCCATTTAGAGTCTTACAAACTCTATAAAGAAGCATTATAGGCCAGAATAGTCTTCGGGTCGAGTAGACCCACCTGGAACTGTTTGGGGTGGATCTGGTTAGTGTATAAGAGAAAAATGTAGTACATCACTGGGCACCGAGGCCCACAGGTGACGCAATCATACTGGGTGGTGCCGGAAGGGGGATATCGTGGGTTGAGGTGGACAAGCAGGTGGATGGGATATATGGATATCACCGGATTTGAGGGCGGCCGGGCTCTACGCTTGACTGGGAGGCGTGCTGGCAAGGTGGTCTGTGGATCTAGCCAATGGAGTTCAATGACCACTGAGTGGGATGATGGTAGGCTTCCGTGGTAGCAGATGGTGTTCATTAATGGAGATGATGTTGGTCCACAGGTGAAGTGGCCACAATCCTCAAGTAGGAGGAAGGCATCATCGGTGATGGACCAACTTTGTGTAGCGAAGGGTAAGGTTGATCTGGTGGTCATGATCCACGGCAAGGTGGCCTGGTCATGAGCCGTAGTAGGTATGTACGGCTAGCCTAAGCAGTGGAGCCAGACTATGGTGTATGGGGGAGGGCACTGGTTTTTTGGTCAGGGTGGCGATGTTCCTGTATGATGAACGAGCAACATGGGCGGTCGGTTATGCATGGGAGGTGCCGACTGGGTGTGGAAGAGACGAACCGAAGGGAGTCCTGTAGGGCGGCAGTACCACAATCCAAAAAACAGTGGGGTGTGTTGGCTAAGCGGTCTCAACATGGGGAAGCCAGGGGAGAGCCTGCCTAGCCATATAGGGAAGAAGACCTTTATTTTGGGTCTTCTATATATTTTTTTAATTTAAAATTGACAACCCTCTATCACCCCTTTTTTTGAGACATTTTTTATAATAGAAAAATCCACCGACCACCCCTTTATTCCATTTGGCATGAGGCCAATTTTTGAAGTCCACCACATTATTACAAGACTCCCACATCACCAAATAAAAATATTTTATTTTATATTTTAATTTGATTCTTTAAATAAAAAAATAGTTTTGAAAAAATTAATAAAATAATTTTTATTTCTAACAACCAGTGGAAGAATTATGGTGCTGAGAATTAATGTTCTGGCTATCTGAATTAAAGCCGGTGTGGGGTTCATCGGAAATCCTTTAAAAAAATCCATCTTTGGGTATTTTAATATATATATATATATATATATTTATATAAATATTATTTATTTTAATACCTGAAAATATTTATTTTAATCCAAATTTAAAATTTTGGATGGATGTAACTTGGTCGTCTGATGTTATATTTACTGATCGTCTACGACGTTGGAACCGAAACGATGCCCTCTATTATATTTAATAAAAATTTAATTATTTTCCTTGGCTCAAATTCATCATGCATCATTATGATACAAATTTAAGGTACCGAACAAGTATTCTAATCCCCAAAAGGTGGGATTTAAAAAAAATCACAGACAATCGACATGAGATCATTATCGATGTCAGAACATTTCCAGATTAACATAAAAGGATCACACATGAGTAATTTTAAGTACAAAATAAAACCATGAAATACCTTTTTAGATCTGAAGCTGTTCTCGACTTCACCCCATCATTGGTGATCACTACTCAAAGAATCTAAAACCTAATTTCTTTAGATTTTCCACATGTGCTTCGAGAAACTATGGGAGCATCGATCGTATAATTTATGGGTGCTAGTGTGGATATCTGATAATTCTTTCGAAGCTTCGATGATAATTGCATTTCGTTTCTCATGATACATGAGAGAGAGCTCAATCCAAACTCCTAGATCCCAGATCTCTCTCTCTAGAATGTAGGAGTGAGAAGAAGATAGAGAGAGGGAGTGAAAAAGTATTTTGTGAGAGCTTTTATTCTTCTATTTATAGTTTGTTTGTAACTCAAAAATTTCTCTCTGGCCCCTGAATAATTAACATGTCATAAAAATGATATTATTACTACTGTACTGAGCCATAAATACCATTTATATTATTCACACTTTCTTGTAATATAATAAATATACTACATGATAATACCCGAGCCATTAACTCAACTTGATTTTCCAGAAAATTTTAAATAAATCCTGAATATTTTAAACTAATATTCATTCAATTAATATTTTCCATGTATTTAATTTAAAACTTATAAATACATTTAATAAATAAATTCAATGACCATTATTCTGAACTTGAATAATATGAATTTATTTATTACTTTGGTGATTATATATGCTTGGACAAAACCCGAACTGATGGTTCCGAGCACAGAAGATGTGTGAAGAGGTGGGTGATATATTAAAATTTCATTAAATAATCATTGCCCAAAACCAAGAGCGATGATCTTGCACATAAAATCTATAATTAATTTATTTAATATCTAAATAAATAAATACCTAGGCTTAGGAAATTTCTTTATTGTTTAATGTTGATCATCCCAAAAGACCCTTTTAGATTAGCTTCGTTGCATGGTGAGGATCCAAGGATAGAATTCATCTAGCGGTGAACCATGGGTGCTACTATGATCTTCGAGGAAAATCACTCGATGTCTGGGTGATAGCGTGGTGAGTCTAATATCTTACGTTGTTCGTTTTTGATCGCTCATTCTTCGGTCTTGAAGAAATATCTTTTTCACTTCTCATTCTTGTGAGGGAGAGAGATGGAGGAGATGAGAGAGAATTCATTGTGCACAACAATTCTCTATTCTCAATTTTGGATGCTCTATTCAATAAACATATTCGTCTATTTATAGAGTTGAAATTTAAATTAAAATATTATTTAATTGCATACTGGAAATTAAATAACATTTATTTCCTTTAATAAATTTCATGCCACATAATAATAATTATATAATTATTAGTATTTGGTGCGTTCCAACTAATACAATAACAAATATTATATAATGGTCTTGCTAATTAATATTTTTCTCCAGACTCGGTGTAGGTCTGTTTGAATTCCTATATGATTTGTTGAATAATCGAATAAATATTCTATTCTAAATAAATATTTTATTCCTAAACTAGTGAATAAATATTTATTAAAATATTAAATAAATAAAATAAATATCTTATTCACAAGAAGGAGAATAAATATTTATTTAATTTATGTGATCAATATAACTTGAATAAAATTATTCCTCAGTCTTGAGAATAATATTTATTCCATTAATTAAACTCAAATATAATTTCATTGAGATCAATGAAAACACTTAGTGTGTGACCCTCTAAGATGATTTCTCATTGACACTAGGTGGGCTTGCCTAAATTCCAAGATTACTATCTAGAAACAAATAAAGGAACCCAAGAGAAATATCTTAATGTCACAACATCTACAACCACATATGAACGCTCACTATATAATATAATATCTTTTTATACAATATCTCATCTAGCAGGCTTCACATCCATGTCACCAACCTATATACTCTATATTTATTTCTTTGACTATCTGAAATAAACACATCATTGCACCATGGCCATGGAATTTAATGTGATGTTTCCATTTCAATCAAAGGGCTGAGATATCAGCTTCCATAAAGATGGAAGGGAAAAATCCTACCTCGACTTATTCATTAATGTTGGGAAAAAATCCCTCAATGTAATATTGCGTCATTTTTGGGTTGGTTGTGTTTATTGACAATACAGGTTTTCATAGTGAATTGTCGAGTTCTATAGATGTTGTTAAAAATCCATGTTGAAAAAGAACAATGAAAAAAAAGAGAAGATCTGGAGGTGGTACAAAAGAACAGATACAAGGCGACGTCGTTTTCTAGTGTTTGCCAAATTTTTGGGGTCCAAAATTTGGGATTTGGTGAGCACCGTGAAATGTGGATTTCCTTCAAGATCTCATCAAAATATGGAAAAGGAATGAGTTTTGTGATGATGGGATTCTTGATGTAGATTTTGAGAAGACATGAAGAATGTTGATGGTGTTCTTCACGATTAAGACGAGCTTTGTGAACAGTAGCTGTGAAGAGCATTGCAGTGAAGCTTTGCAGTGGTGGTGAAAAGGAATTTAAGGAACACTCCACAATTATAATGAGCTATGTGATATGAAAATCTCCACAGTGCTTCAGTATATATAGAGAATTTCGGCCAAAATTTCAAAGCTTTGTGATTTGAGCTGATGTGGCGCTGACTTCACGTGGAAGGTTAGCAAGTCTGTGGAATCACATATAAATAGACCTCGACCACCTCGAGAGTAGGAGAGATTTTTACAAGAAAAATTTGTAGGTCTAAAATCTCAAAGGAGGTTCATGGGGGTTGTGTGCTTCGCAAAAGATAGAAGCTTCGCAGTGGATAATCTAGCTCTACGAAAGAGGTGTGTTCCACGTTGGCTCAGTGAGCTTTGCGAAGGAAGTCACTTTGCAACAACTTGAGATATACGATGGACTAAGCTTTGAAAAGGCTTGATATTTGCAAAGGATTGAGCTCTACAAAGCAGTGTGCTCTGTGAAGCAGTGAGCTCTGCAAAGGTGTGTGCTTTGTGAAGCAGCAAAGACTTCACGAAGGCTTGTTTGAGATTTGCGAAATTGGGAGCTTCACGAAGTAGGGAGATTTGTAAAGATTTATCCAAATGATGTTGCCCAGTGATCAGAGGCAAATGGGTATTCATTAGTGGATGAAATTTGGACTTCAACAGAGCATCTATCTATAATTGAGGTTGTACTCATTAGTGATAATGAAGAGACCTACATGTCTATAAACTGTGAGTAGATATTCTGAAGAATCAGTGAGCTCACTTCAATTGAGAGAGTAGTGAGTTCTTAAATTGTGAATGGTTGTAAACCCGAAGGGACAGTGAGTCCGCTTCAAACTTGTAAATAGTAGTGCAATTATAGTGGATTTGGTACATCGGGACATCACCAGTGTATGCTCCTTGGACGTACCCCAGTGAGGGTGAACCAAGTAAAATTTTTGTGTCATGTGCATGCTTTATGATTCATTCATACTCTACAATGGGAAGGAGAGAGAGAAGATAGTTTTTCTAACAAAAAAAACAAGATCAAAAGGGGCAATTGTTTTAAATTTACATACCCTGATTCACCCCCCTCTCAGGGTATCTAGCCTAGTGGACCTAACAAATAATGACATGTCACTTGTGATGCACCCAATGTATCCAAATTCTCCATGAATTGTTATCGTCATGGTTTAAAAAATACATCTATGTATGCTAATTGTAGCATGAATTAATAATAATCTTGAAGTCTAAGGACCGTCACACATGCTCATAGATAATAATATCTGATGACACCAAAACATTTGGAATTCCTACTAGAGGGAATGTTCTCATAATCTCTCATATTGGAGATTATCAAGTGCACACTTCATGAGAAGAAGCCTCAAATTCTTATGAGTACTCGCACCTGACAGTCTATGTACTATGTGTCCCATCATAGTACGTTATCTAACTACAGAACATTAATTCATAATATCACCATATCACATAAAGGTTATCATTATAGTGGGGAAGTGTTGCGACCTTATAAATGCGACATATACTGTAGAAAAATATTATATTATAGTCATACAGTTCAAAAAATTATATGCAATAAGAAGTTTTATTAATATCCAATACTGATAATATTCATGTAATCAAAGTACAAAAAGTTGGTCCTAGGACACCAAATATAATAAATTCCCATTTGGATTGAAGCTAACTACTTATGACCTTTAGTACAATAGATCTCATATGATAGTCATTTTTCTTCTGAGTCAAAATTTTAGTCAAGTGGTCTTCCATGTTTTCTTTTATGGAAATACTTCTCATTAAATCTTCACCTATCTAAGAAAAATCCCTCAAGAGATGATACTTCTGAAGTATGTGCTTCATCCATTGATATGACCTTGGCTCTTTTTAAAGATCCACCATTGTAGTATTATCACAATAGATATTGATAGGATCTTTACTTCTAGGTATCATATAAAGCTCCTAGAAGAAGTTTTGCATCCATACTACTTCTTTAGCTACCTCAGAAACTGCAATATACTCAGAATCTGCAGTAGAATCTAAAACCACAATCTCTTTTTAGATCTTCCAACTCACAACACCTCCATTAAAAGTGAATATGTATCTCATTTGTGACTTCTTGTCATCTTGATCATTTTGGAAACTAGCATCATCATATCATCTGATGACTAGTTCCTTATCTACTCCACAAACCGGAAACATATCCTTAGTATGCCTTATATACTTAAGGATACCCTTTACTTCCATCCAATGATGATCACCTAGATCAGGTTGATATCTTTCCACCACACTTAATGCATATGAAACATCTATCCTAGCATATTTCATAACATACACGACTGACCCAATCACTGATGCATATGGAATCCTTGTCATTATATTTTTTTCCTCATGTATTTGAGGACACATTTTCCTAGAAATATAGATTTTATGTGATGCTGGAAAAAATAACCTCTTATATTGTTCTATACTGAATCTATTAAATATCTTTTCAATGTATGTACTTTGACTTAGGCTGAGAAACTTATTGGATCCATCACAATGTATATTGATCCCAATAATATATGCTTCCTCACCCAAGTCCTTCATAGAGAAGCATTTATTGAACCATTCCATAATATAATGTAAGAATGGTATTTAATTTCCAATGAGTAATATGTCATCAAAATATACTATTAAGAAAATGATCGCACTCCCACTAAACCATTTATAGACACATGACTCACATTCATTCTTTATGAAGCCAAATTTCATTATAGACTCATCAAAATAAATGTTCCATGACCTGGATGATTTCTTTAATACATAAATTGATCTTTTAAACTTGAATACCTTGTTGGCATCCTTTGGAGTCACAAAACTTTGGGTTGTGTCATATAGACATCTTCCTGAAGGTTCCCTTTAAGGAATAATATTTTGAAATCCATTTTCCAAATCTCATAATCAAAGAAAGTTTTAATGGCATGTAGAATTCTGATGGATTTCAACATTGCAACTGATGAAAATGTTTCATCATAGTCAAAACCTTAACGCTTTTTAAACCCTTTTGAAACCAATCGCAACTTATAGGTACAAAATTTTCCTTCCATGTCCAATTTCTTATTGAATACTCATTTGCAACCAACGGGCTTTGCATCTACTGAAGGGTCTACCAAAATCCAAACTTGGTTTTGGTACACAGAATCCATTTTAGAATTCACAACTTCTTGCCACTTGAAAACATTTGTGCCAATTACTACTTCTTTATAGGTTATAGGATCATTATTATCAACTAATAATTTTTCACCATCCTTGGTGAATAGAAAACCATATTTCTCTAGTTCCCTAACTTCTCTAGTACTTCTAAGTAGTAATTGTGCCTCTCGAATAATTTCTTCTTCCATGGGGGTTTGTAGAATTTGTTCCTATGCCAACTCTTGTATATCTTAAGCCTAGAATTCATCAAAGTCTATCTCACTCCCACTATCTATGTTATATATAATATCCTCTTCAATAATTGTTGGATTTATATCTACCAAAACCTTTTTTCAAAAAGATTTTATAGGTAGTATCCCTGTATTTATTTGGGATATCCTATAAAGATACACTTTGTGCTTCAGGGTAAAATCTTGTTACCTAAATAGGCCTTAACAAATTCTTCAAAACCCCACATATGTAAGTAAGACAACAAAGGTTTCTTTATATTCCATAATTGGTATAATATACCATCTGTTGCTTTACTTATCACTCAGTTTGGTACGTATGATGTTTTTTGTAATGTGTATACCCAAAAGGATAATGTAAGACTCGCTGAAAGAGCACTGTCGTGTGCTCCCTCAAATGATTAATGTGATTTTGGGGTACTTAGGTGCAGCAGAGTGGCTGAACAAGGTCATCTCTCAAAGGAGGAAGTGAATTTAATAACTTATTAAAGATATTCTAAAAATAAAATAAAAGAGAATAAAATAAAAACACTACTTTAAAGGATTGGAGTTTTTTATAGTTTATGAATCTAGAAGAATTTTGTTGGAAGAATATTGTATATTTTTTTTGTTTTTATTTTTGAAATGAATTTCGATTAAAATGACACAACATGAAGATGTTTTTTTAGAAATCTATTTTAAAAGATGTAATCAATCTAACTATACCTCTTCATTCACTTATTAATCATTATCATTTAAATCAATATCCACTTAATTATGATCCCCTAATTTTTTATCCCTCAAACCCTACGAGAGTTAACTTAACCACAAAGATGAAATTACTTAAACCCTAGGCTAGCTTCGGAACACGCAATCACAACACCCTGCTTTGATTGTTATTCTAAGGATAGATTATGGTCAGTGGTTAATTAGAGTACATATACATTCTAGAAATGAGGATGAATTGTGTTTAAGGATTATATTTGAACTCTTCAAATTTATCCCGTGTGGTCTTGTATTACCGATTAAGATTACGCTCTCACAATTTACACAAAATCCCGACCTTGCGTGTTTTTGTGTTAATTGTTCAATTGATTGATTAGTTTCTTGTAATTTAAAAACACAATTCATGGATCATATTATGTGAATTATAGTAGCTCATTGATTCAAAATAATTAAATGAAGAGGGTAGAAGATAGATCGATTACTAAAAGACTACTCTTCCATGGGTGTTGTAATCATCGTAGAAGCGTTTTGCATGTGCAAAGGATTATAATGGGTATTACCCAATAACGATTCTACTCAAGAATTCCAGCCCAAATAGGAAGATTAATAGAAGAAGAAATTTAAACAAAACATAAGAAAAGAGAAGAAATAAAAGAAGAACAAAGAAGTTTATTACACAAACAAAATCATTAAAACATGAAGGAGAAGAAAAAGGCTTCGTCGAAGGGATCCTTGCTTCAAGAGCTACCCTTATTGAAATGGTTGGAGAATTGGAGTGGATCCACTTCTCCTCTGCCCTAAACTTCCCAAATCATATCCCAACCCCTCCAAATGAGAAAAACTCCAATTTATAGAGGGGAGGGGAGGATTGGTTACAAGTGGTTTCAAGTGTGAATGTGGAAATTCGCCCAAATATTTTATTCCAAATTACACCGCCCATTTTACCACAAAATGCGTGAATTGGCCGGCCTTCCAGAAGGACGATTTGTGCCAAGTCATGTCCCAGAGCGTTCCTCAACATTTGGGCTTAATACAAGCCTGGATGAAGAAGATATGGCCCAAATATAGAACCCATGTCCATTCTGCCGAGTCCAGCCCACCATTGGATTAATGGCCCATTTAATCCATCCAAATGCACTCTTTAGCTCTAGTGTCCTGAATAAAAGTTGTAGAAACTTAAGTGATAAACACCTTTACAAAATTTCAAATTCAAATAATAAATATAATTATATTTATCCTCGAAATACTACAGTGAACTATTAAGGGTAAAACTGGAATTTTCACCAAATTTTCAAATGAATGATCAAATCCCAAATATTTTATAAATAAACATATTTAACACAATGTGAGGAAATTATATCATTTATTTTCAATAAAATATTCAAAAAAATAGTGTTTTATCACTCGCATAACTCATAATTAATCTCACCATGTCCAACAAGGTGTGTTACCTCCTTTCACTTACACCATTCCATTAATTCATATAAGAGTGAGTTGAGATAAAATTGAAAAATCCTATAAATAATCAATGAAGTCTTGATTAATATATTCACCACCATGGTTTGAGAAAATTTTCTTAATTTTCTTACCAAGATGGTTCTCAAATTCATTATTTTATTCCTTGAATTTATCAAAATAACATGACTTATAACTCATTAAGTAGAAATATCCATATCTACTAAAATCATCAATAAACATATTGAACTATGAGTACCCTCCCCTCACTTCAATAGGAAACAGTTCACACACATCGGTATGAACTAACTCAATAAGTTCTTTATCCATTTCACCCTTCCCACTAAATGGGGATTTGGTCATTTTTCCTTGTAAGTATGTGTGACATACACCAAGTCATTTTAGTTAAAAAAAATCTAAATATCCATCTTGAAGTAATTTAGTCAAGCAATTTTTATTTACATGACCTAGCCGGTGATGCCAAAGTTGGTTATGGTATGAGTCATGTAAAGTTACTTAGTTATCAATTTCCATTATTTGGTTCATGTAATCCAACACATAATGATCATTATTTAAATGTGATTTACCATAAAAAATTCTGTATTTATAAAATAAGAAACATTTATTCCCAATTTTGAAAGTAAATCCATTTGTATCAAGTCTGGATACAGAAATAATGTTTTTGGAAACTGAAGGCACGTAATAAAAACCCTTTAAAACCAAGATCATTTTGGTCTGCAATGTGAGGTGGTATTCACCGATAGCTATGGTAGAAAGTTTATCTATATTGTCATCTTTAAGATCTACCTCTTGGTAAATATTTATGAATCTACTTGGTTATTTTATTTGAATATATAATCACCACAAGATATATATAATACCTAATTTGTAGAAACAGAAAAATTTCACTTGATAAAAAATACACATGAATCATCCCCTTGCTTATTTGTCTAGGTGTGTATTTTCTTCTAGTAGCCCTTCGTTCCACATGTGAAACAGACAAGGTCATGTTCCCTTTCTTTCCCCTTGATCTTCTTCTTCTTGGAAGGTCATGATGAAGCTTTGGGATTAAACCCCTTTTCTTTCCCTATCCATTTGTTCACCATAAGGATGTAAGGTTTTTCATGATTCTTATCCTTATCTACATAGTGAATAAGAGTATAAAAATATGGTTGATACTTCTCAATGTTGTTCATATTAAAATTAACAACAAAGCTAGAGAATTTATGAGGTAGTGATGCCAAAATGAGTTCGGTGCTCAGTTCTTCAGGGAGTTTAAACCCTAGAACTTCTAAGCGCTCAATGTACCCAATGATATTTACTACACAAGGCCCAACTAGGGCATACCCTCCAAGGTTGCTTTAAAGATCATCTTTGAAATATCAAATTGTTCATGTCTAGCTCTCTCTTGGTGAAGACCATGGAGGTGATCAATCATGCTATATGCATCCATGTTTTTGTGAGAATTCATTAGTTCACTAGACATTGATGAAAGAAACAAACATTGAACGTCGACCGTGTCACTAAAATGTTTTTCATAAACAAAAGACTCTTTATCACTCACCTATTTATCAGGTAGATCAGACATTGAGGATTTTAAAGAATAAGATTTCCATTCATGGCATAGAACAACTCGAAGGCATCTAAACCATTCCTAGAAGATACTGCCAGTTAGGAAGTTATATATCTACAATATTAATCATAGGGATAGAGTGGATGATGAACTTTTAATTTTATTATACAATTAAAAAAATATTATATTATTAGTAATTTTATTGATTACAAAATAAGTGAGATATAATAAATTAAATGTTTTTATTTATTTATTTATTAAATCTCCCACTATTTTATCAAGTATCAATAGCCCTCACCCTTTAACTCAGAATTTCTAGTTGCTTTAAAATTATAGTGGAAAGGATCCTCATTACTTTTATTAATGATCTATACTTTGTACATGAAAAAATTAATAAAGTAATTAGGTAGGTGGCATTTACAACTTCAGACATACAACTCCTTAATCCATTGAGTAGATTCACCTATCCTAAAAACCTAACTTGGATTTCCTCAACAGTTGCCTCCAAATTTGTATTGAACAATCTTTGGTCATTAAACTCAATAAAAGTTTGGTTAAGTTAACCCAAAACTCTCATGATAACTCCCTGATAAAAGTAATTTTCCATAATTTAACCATTTAATACACTTACTTCTATGGTGTCATTCTCAATCAAGTAATGGAAGGTTGAGTCTAATTTAATATTTAATTGGGGGATTTTAATTTATTATTCATAAATTTTACCTTTTTTATCCTTTACATGTCTTTTTAATATTAAGTGGGTGTTACTTAATTAATTAACCATGTTGAATAAAACATTTATCCATAATGCATTTATTTAATTCCAGTCTTTGCACATTAATTCACTTATTTATGTGATCACGACATTACATCCAGAAAATAAATAATTTCATAGATAGAAATAAATAAATAATTAAATGAACTGTTCATGAGATTTATCAAACGGTTGATTTAATTAGAGGAAATTAAATTAACCTTTGTCCTATAGGAAATAGCTCAGTTTTTCAGTCTAGGCATGAGTTACAACATTCATCTTGTCTACTTTTGTATCACCTTGGTTGGCATCATTATAGTTCCATATTGAACCACATCCACGCACCTTGGGATGCTCCATTAAATACAAATATGTATTACTCACACATGGGTTAGGTGAACCAAAGGATTGGTTAATGGGGGTTACATAAATATCCTTCGACACAAAGGTCCTATATAATAATGGATGCAGGGATGACATGCAGTCCATTAATTAATTTAATATTAAATAATTATCAGCTCATGAAATACATTAAATTAAAACATCTAACACATACACAGGTCTTGGTCAATCTCATAAACAATCATACATGCAATGAATACGTAAAAGTAGATAGCTATAATTTATTTCTTTATTTTTTCTTTTATTATTTATGATAAATGTGCTTGCATTAATTAATTAATTAATTAATTCCTTTCATCTTAATGATAATTTTGTCTTATTAGGAGATACCCATCATTAATGTAATTCATGGAATGTAAATGACAGAAACAATAATGGAATATTAATTATAATAAATTATTTGAGCATTTAAAATTCTTTAAACATATTATTAAATTGTCAAACACATAATGGTGTTCCAATCAATAAAATAAGGTTTTAATGTTGCGATTTCAATTTTAATGTAATTTTCATTTTTTCCATTAATGGGAGACTACACGACATGTTCATGCGACTACACACTATGTACCTAGGTTGTCTTATATCCATGTCGCATGCCTAGGGCTTTGGCGTGTTAACTTGGCTGGACTACACAACATGTACTGTCCAACTACACACCCTGTATACACTTTCTATGTTCCATGGTTAGCCGAGTAAACACATGGTTTGCAATAAAATCATAAAATGTAATTAATTTCTTAGTGCATGAAGATACAATGCGCATGGGTATACAATGTGTGCTCTAGCCACACATTGTGTAAACCAGTTTTACCAGCCAAAGATTTTTCACTTCCTGATGGAATCTTTAGTCATTCTTCATTTATTCTTAAACCTTTAAGAAAATGAAACAATGAACAAAGATGATTAATATATCGATAACATGTTAATTAAAATCGGATTAAAGAACAAATAAATTTAAATTAAAATATAACCACAATTGTGCATAGATCAACAATAAAATAAATAATTATAAATTTAAATATGACCGCTCTGATAGGGATGAGATATCATCTTATATAAAGATGGAATGGACAAATACTTCCTTGATTTATTCATCAATGACATGTCACTCATGACACACCCAACATATATAACTTTTCCATGAAATGTTATCATCATGGTTTATAAAATACATATAAGTACGTGATTTTAACATGCATTAATAATAATCTTGAAGTATAAGGACCATCACATAGTCTCATAGATAAGAATATTTGATGACACCAAAATATGAGGAATTACTACTAGTTGGTCTGTTCTCATAATATCCCATCTTAGATATTACCAATAACAAAATTCATGAGAATAAGACTCACATTCTTATGAGTAATCACAATAGACATTCTATGTACTATGTGTCCCATCATAGTATGTTATCCAACTGTAGAAAATTATTTGAGAATATCTTTATAGCACATCAAGGTTCTCATTATAGCATGGAACTGTTATGACCTTCTGAATGCAACGTATAATCTAGGACATTAGTCTATTAGATCATATAGAACAACAAAAAATATGTATTAAGAAGTTTTATTAATATTCAATACATAGAATATTCATGTAATCAAAGTAAAAACAGTTGGTTCTAAGACACCAAATCAAACATGAACCCCAATGGTGGGGCCCACTATGTACAATATGCATATTCAAATGAATAGGAAAGATTCTTGAATACACTATTTTGTGTGACCTTCTAGGCCCTTCTCTCAAAATTAGTGAATACTATTCACATACCAAGAGTGGGATTATACAACCCATCATGGCCCCTAAAGAGATAAGGAAATTCATAGAAAAGATAACCAACCTAAAAACACACATTGTGTAATATAATCTATTTTATTTAGTATCTCATAAAGCAGGACGCACACCCATGTCATTATCCTTTTATTTCTTTATTATTTTTTATCTAACTGGATAGATTTACCCTCTAATACCTGTTCTTTGTATCATGAAGGTAAAACCACCCTGATCAACATGCCCCGATATATATTACTTCCTTAACCTATAAGAAAAAAAACATTTCTTGACCATTCAACCAATGTCATAACACCAATTATGCACCCTACACAAGCTACCTAACGATAATTTCATTATCATGGTTTTTTCCTTACATCAAAGTATGCAATCAAATAACATACACTCATAATGATCTCAATTCATGGGATCAATACACATGTCTATAGATAAGAATAAACAATGACACCTGAAAAATGTGGTGTTCCTATTGTTAGATCTTTCCTCATAATATCACTACTAGATATCACCAAGTGTGAACTTTATGAGAATAATTCCCAATGATTATGATCCCTACGCACCTAATATTAAAAAATATACTATGTCCAGTCAGTAAGATGTATCTAGACAATATGACCTTTGTTTGAGATTAATTTCATAGTATCTTGAGGTTATAATTATAGCTTGGGATCTACTATAACCTTTTGATATGAAAATTAATCTATGGACATTACCATTAAATAGTGGATTTAGAAATATCTACACTATAATGGTAAGAATACATCATATATAAATAATTGTATACATAATATAGTAATCAAAATTACTTTCCTCCAATGGCTTGAAGACATTAATTATTTATTGATTTTTGATAATCCACCTTTCAAGGGGTGAGGTGGAACCCTTACAAGGCTCGTAGGCGTACGTATTACATGGCCCATAGTCCTTAGAGGAATTCATTGACCGTATGCTTCAAACATTACATACAACCCAGAATAACTATAGTTAATTTTGTTTTAAAATTGTATTAAAAGTAAAATTAGTTCAATAATATATTTATTAATCCAATTTAGATTAATTTAATAAATTTTATATTGAATTTTTATATAAAAACTTTTTAAACTTTTGAACATTTCCTTTGTGGAAAACCGCTTTCTGGTCACATTTGTGAGTTTAATTTTAAATTAAATTTTGATAATTCTGTGAATGGAATTTATAAAATTGTATTCCATATTTTTAATAAAAAAATTTATATTACATAATAAGTTCAACTTAATTTTTTTAAAAATTATTTGTAAAAATAGTGAAAGTTAATTAACATGGTTAAGGTTAAAACAGGTTTATCGAGGGGATTAAACTAAAAAGATAAAGGGTAAAATGACCTAAAATATTTTAAAAAACCAATTTTATGGAAATATTTATACCTTATAACATATAAGGTTCTATAATTATCCATTTTTTTATACATTTTCATGTTAAAAACGTGGTTACACTTTATTCTTTTAAAAAATTTAATGTGTGTCCTCTCCCCCACTTATAAAAGGTCACCCCCTCTCCCCTCCTATTAACACCTCCAAAACCATTTGGTTTGGAAAAACCATACCCAAATGTATTACTTAATTCTATCCACAAATTCTATATTCCTTGGTGATATCATAAAGCCACTCTATAAGGATTTAGGTTAAACCTATATAAGTTTTTTGAAGAAGAGGTAAAGTTTAAAACTATGCATTTGTATTTTAATTCTACTTATAACTAATTCAAGTATTATTAAATCATTATAATATAATAAAACTAGTATATAAAATATAATGATATTTTATTATGTTAATTTGATAACATATTTCTATATTCTCTTCCATCGAATGGGAAACTAAATCATTGATCGTGTGTCTGGCAGAAAACCACCTTCCAAGCCTAAGTTATTTATTTTCCATCACCAACCCTCACGAATAGATATAGTGATGGATTTAATATTTTTATATATTATATATATTATATTATTATACCTATGTAATTATAATACCACATATACCTTATTACCTCCCAACCTATTGGAAAACAATAATGTCACTCGTGTGTACAGTGAACTACTACCTTGCGAATTGATGTGATGTGTTTTTTATTTCTATTTTACATGGATAGTAATAAGGATATATTAAATGAATAAATATGATATTTTTAAAATAATTATACTTATTTAATTATAATATCACATATACCTTCTTAATTTCCATTTCATGGGGGATTCTATAATGCCATTCATGTGTACGGCAGACTATCGCCTTGCAAAGCAATGTGATTATTTTTTCACTAACGCTTTTCATGGAAGGTAATTAGGGTAAATTTAATGAATATTTGTGATATATATATAATTATTATTTTTTAAATTTAATATATGATTTTCCTTTCTTTCATTTCATCTATTGAGAAAATGGAAATTGCATTCATGTGTAAATACGACCTTCCATCCTCATGAATGATATATTTCATTTTCTAACACTAACTTTTATGGATTAATATAAATAAATATATAATGAATATATATGATATTTATATCATGGTTAAAAAAATTTAGATTATTTAACCATGATCAAAGTAATAGGACTGAAAATAAAAAATCAAAACATACACAAAAAGCAATGTAGTTATTGCCTGAAATGAGATTTTAACATGGAATTATTAATAAATGGGTAATAAAAGGACATAATAAAATCATATATGGTATGATATATGTAATAAATTTTATTTAATAGATGTATAATAAAATTATATTTACTATACAGGAGGTTTGAACATGTACGAAGTAATTTGAGACTTGAGGTAAGGGATTTCCGTCTCACTTTTATTTTCTGTGAGACACATGTCATATTCAGAATGGGTATCTTTTATGTGGGGTATATAATTCCCATGAATATATTTTAATATTATTATAATGAAAATTATGGGTATTTACATATCCATTTTATGATCTCTATTTCATGTGGTATACGATTCAAAAGTTACCAAACAATAAGGGATTTTTGTCTTAGTTTGTCTTCTTTGAGGCATACATTATATTATAAACCTATCTTATTTTATTAGGTGTATATAAATCCCCTTTGACATGTTATATCATTAATATCCTTATATTCATGATATTTAAAGTTTCTTTTTAAGTTATTATTTAATGGGGATTACGATTCAAAAGTTTCTAAAGTGGTAAGGGTTTGATGTTATGATCTCATTGTTCATCAAGATTGTTTATGATTATGTTATTTATAATTAAATATTATGATCAATCTCTAAATAAACTTATGAAATTCATTATCCTCTAGTTATATCATGAGAATACATGTTTTCCTATCATTTTACTCTATGTTCTCATGATTCCAAAATAATTTTTAATGAAAACCAACTTTATTTCTTTCTTTGATAGAAATTTTTTTACTTACATATCAATATTTTCTAAAAATTATTTCAAAAATACTTTTAACATTATCAAAATTATTTTTAAAGATATTCTTTACCCATGATTTACTTTTTACAAAAAAAAGTTAAAACAATCTTCATTTTTTTCCAAATACGGTTAATTTGGATTTTATAGAAAATGTGAAAAGAATATTTTTTTTAACATTATAAAAAATAAAGAATATTTTCCACTTTCATGATCACTTAATGAGTTCAATATTAACTTATAATTTTTCAAGTTTCTTTTGAAACAAAATGTTTCCATAAATATTTGGGAAAAATTTAGAATTTAAATAAATTATTTCAAAGTGAAAAGGTATTTTCCTCAAGAAATGTTTTAAATTATATTTAAATCTTTTTTTATAAGTTTATAGGGTTATTTTCAAAGAAAATTATATTTTTTTAAAAAAGTTTTTCTCAAAGTGGAAAGACAATTTTTCTCAACAAATGTTCCAAGTGATCCTCCAAAATCACTTTCCATCAAAGATGACATCCTTTGATGTCACTTAGGCTTTATTAGGGATTCAATCCATGGATACCATTATTATTATTTATCTAAATGGTTTATTATTATTATGATAAGATATTTATGGAACCCATTTATATTACATGGGTTATAGCATGATAAAATTCTTATGAAACTCGCTTCTTTTTCCATAGATTATGCTATGATGAAATAATGAAATGATTATGAAACCTGTTTATTTTCTATAGGTTATGTTATGATGAAATGTTTATGAAATACATTTCTTTTCACGGATTATAGTATGATTATTTTTTTATGATGTTGTTCCACATGTATGTATAATTTATATTATGTGACTAGTGGGACCTATATCTCCCTCAAATGCATTGGGTAATGATTAATGTTCTATGAGCTCACAGGGTACACGGTAGGTTACCCCAATCTCAAAAAGATGGTACACTAGAGGTTATTTGAAGCCCAAAATAGGGTACACATGAGGTTATCCCAATCCCAAAGTAGGTACATGAGTGGTTATCCCAAGACTAACATGTTATGAATATATTAGTGGTTATCCTTGGAATAATTTTTTCTATACTTACACATATTCCACAACTTTATCTATTATTCCAATGTTATGATCTCATAGCCTATGTTATTTGATTGATTTATTATTCATGTATTATGAAATTCCATGACTTATTTCATTAATCAAGTTTATGATCTATGATATACAGGGTATGGTTTTCAAATCTTATATTCATGCTCTCATACCCTTATGCTCATGTTATTATTATGTATTTCCCTTGTTTACCCTTACTAAGCATCTGATCTCACTCTTCCTTATATTTATTTTCCCCAAGTTATGATGATAGGTATTAAAAGTTATTTCCTTAAAAAGGGTGTTATTTATGAGGAACTAAGTGGGAGATAATTTAAAACTCTTATAAACTAGTTGTTTATGTTTTTATATTTCAAAATGAATTATAAATTTATGATCCTCAAGAATGTGTTTGTATAATGTAGTGAATATTCTTCTAAAAATATGTAATATATATGTATGATAATTTTGGGTCTCTATAATTGGTATCATATGATAGGTTTAGTTAAAATTTGGAAACTAAAAAGAGAAAACTTTAGTGAGTTTCCTAGGAATATTTCTAAGGATATATCTGGGGATATTTCTAAGGATAATTCTAAGGATGATTCAAAGTATAGGATAACATCCCGTAATTTTGGTAAAGGATAGAGTGTAATGCCTCAACCCTAGAAGTCTAGAGTTGATGCATTACTTTTTTAAATTGGAATGATTACAAGGAATAAAATCCAAAAGGACCAAACCGTTTAGTAGTTTTGGAAAACTATATTACATACATGATACCCATAATACATTGGGAAAATAAAATAAGGTATACCATTATTAAAAGCTTAGCATCCTTGAAACTCATTTAAAGGATTTATCTTCATAACCTAGTGAAAGGAAAGATAATAAGTGTGATCTCAAATACTTAGGTAGGGTAAGTAAATCAGAATAAATAATGAATTAATAAGAAGAAATTTACATGGAAAGGTAAATAACTAAGAACATGTCCCATTTAAATAATAGGATAAGGAATAATTAATATAGAAAGGTAAATAGCAAAAATACATGTTATTTAATCAATAAAATGAGAATTAGATGCAAATATAGATTTTATCATATGAAAATAACATGGATAATAACAATAATAACTGAAATATCTATGAAGGAAATGATTAACTACTGGACGTCATGTCTAAGGTGCATGAAAAACTATGCCATCAAGACCTTTCACAAGACGGCTTAAAACTACAGGTAGAAACCCATTTAATTTGGCCAATAGATTTTTCTCATGAGAACCTGTCGATGCATTGAAGGGCTATATTAAGTATCATCTATAATCATCACTTATAGTACAAATCATTCCTAATATTGAGTAATCAATTTAATTAATAAACAATATTCCTTATCAAATATCAATATTGAATAAAGAATACAGATTGGTCAATATTTCCCTAAATAATCAAATTATTGTCAAATTAAACACCATATGTGAAAATGGTATGTGGTTTAGAAAATAATAATATCCATCAACCTATAATGTGGATATTTAAGGAAATTTATAATGAAAAATGATTAAAATAAAGTTATTGTTTTAAGAGAAAGTTAACAATCACAAAATAAATTGAGATTGTAAAGATAACTTTTACCACATGGTAATATTCAAGCTAAACCACTTGAGTGATATAATTCAAAGTGAAACTTAAAATACCATGAATTATTAATGAATTATCATGACCCGACCCATGTCAGGGCTTGAGCCACAACTAACCCAAGCCCACCTCTATAGGCCAAGGGCTAGAGACAAGCACTGAAGGTATAACAAACTCAGGGAGGCCTTTTCCTAAGTACTTGTACACACACACAACCAAATCAATGAAAAAGTGCAGAGGAAAAAGGAAAAGATAAAACACTTCTATATATAAAACAAAAATATTTATCGACTTCTAAATATTACAAGTACAAGTGCTGTAAAGAAAAATGAAAGGTAAAGGGGGAAAATACACACCCAACCAGAAGAGTGCCAGAACCTGACAACAAGTGGAAAAGTAAAACAACTGAGAGAGGTCTGTTCTTGGATCCTAAGCTATAACCACCACACTCGGTCCAACCACGCCATATCCCTAAAATACTCTAATGTCATGATAAACTTGTCTATCATCTGCAAGGTCACACCAAGTGTGGGAAAAGACCAAGTAGGGGTGAGTATAAAAATAATTAGCAGGATGCCCCGAAGGCTCAAGGGAGAATAAAAAGATGTACTGAAGAGGGGAGAGGTAGATAGAATAAGGTACATTAAAATAGTACAACTCAACCCAACAAGAGAGTGAAGTAAGATCATCCAATCACAAGGAGATTGAAACGGTGAGAAGATGAAATTATTTTGGAGTATTTTCTAACTATAGTAGGAGAGTAGTATCATCCAACAATGAGAAGCTAGACATGGAAAACACATGGCATACCCTACACATCTTCACCTATCTTGGAAGGAGAATAACTAAGACCCAAGGAGTGGGTACTGATATAGGATATATATATATATATATATGTATGTATTCTTAGTAAAAGAATCCAAAATGAGAGAGTATGGGGATTCCATCTCACAACTCAGCCTAGGAAAAGAGTCTCCAACAGTTCTAGGAGTAACAACCAATGATGTCCAACATCCCCCACATCTTCCATGAACACACATGTCAAAGGGAACCAATCACCACACCATGATATTATCTACTTTTGTAGGTACTAACTCACTCACATAGTTTTAGGTCGCACCACATGGACACTTCTTAATGGAGAAAGAGTACCTATTTCTCGTGTCCAAAGGTACGTCCAAACATGTCTCATCATTGATCCTTATAGTCCAGAGGTTGTGCCTCAAATTTGAAGACTCATCCCTAGATCGGTTGGAGGGTTCCACTCTAAAAAGGTCAAGGACCCATAACCATACCCATTGGAGGGTTCCACTATGAAAAGGTCAAGGACCCATACCTAGCTCGACTGGAGGGTTCTACTCTGAAAAGGTCAAGGACCTATGCCTAGCCCGACTGTAGGGTACCACTCTAGTCTCTTCAAGGACCCATGCCCAGCCCTACTGGAGGGTTCCACTCTCGGAAAAATCGGATACCATCACCTAACCACAGCAGTCGGTAAACATCACCTCATAACATCTCACATCATATCTTGAAAGCCCCTATAGAGGGCATCATCACGTTCTATGTGAAAAAATACTCTAGATAGGCTACTGGAGGGCCAAAATCTGAGTCTAGAAGAAGAAGATATGAGAGGTAGAATATTCTTAATGTGGTGCACGATGCGTGTGGGGCCCACATGTTGGTGACCCCGCCTAATCGAATGGTCTTCTACCCAACCATACTAAGGTACTAAATTGTGCTCTAGTACCCCTAGTCATGCTAGTGTACTCCTAGAGAAATGGAATATCTATCCAAAAGGTCGATGAGCGCACAACACTCATCATTGGTCCAAAGGGAAAATCATACTTTTACTAGAATGCCTCCTCATATGACCCTAGATGAACAAACAAAACACACTGTTGCGATCCTTGAAGAGAAACACACAAGATCGACTATTCATTCTCTCGAATCAGACTCCCAGTGAAGAAGTTGCATCTCCCAGCATCATATATAAATGGTGCTTCATGGGGCCCACATTTCAATCACGAAACACATCATAAGGATCACACTGTTGTAATCCTCATGTAAAAACACACAGGATCATCTATTCATTTTTCTAAAATGGACACCCGGTGATAAGGCTTCATTGCACCGTAAACACCCAAACTGGACCTCGTGGGGACCACACCTTGATTTCAGATTAAGTGCTCTACATCATTCTTGAAACGCCCACCTCAATTAAATGGTTGCAATGCCACTGGTGGTGCATCAATCGAATATCAGATGCAGGAGATACGTTTGATACAAGAATCTATAAATAATAATAAATATATTATTATTACTATAATTGTATGTTTCATGCCACTGAGTCCCAAACCAGAAACATAAAGTTCTCAAAATGATCTCAAAAGGTATGCCTCGAAGCATGGCTCACATTTCCACATATGACATGTTAATCGAATGCTCCATGTAGGTGTTACGTTCAAAACAACGTTAGAAAATAATATTTTTATTATTGTTATTTTTAAGGAGTTTTATTGACCCACTCCACAAGTAGGCGAAAGATATGAAATATTGGTCTTTAAAAAAACGCATCGAATTCAAGGTCCCATTACTGCAGACAGTGTGTGAATCAGATTCCATATGGGGAAGTTACGTGTTTTTAAAAGTTTTAATAATAATAATAATAATAATAACGTTAATAATAATAATAATAATAATAATAATAATAATATTTTCTTTTCCTTTTTTTAGTTTTTCTGAAAAACTATGGTGGGGGTCCGATGGCCGGTTGCCTGCTGCCTCCGCCGTCCTACAGTGCTTCGTCACCGCTACCTCAATCGGCCTGCCGCCATGCCACCTTGGTCGCTTGCGCTCGCCGTACTCACACCATCGTGCTGACCCGCATGACCCATCATGCCAACCCCGACCTCCATTGGTCTGCTCACCCCGGCCGCCGCCTTCCATCGATCCGTGCTGCCAAGACGTACCAAAGCTCCCCTGGTCCACCACCCTGCACTGGAGAACCATTCACAGACCACCACGATCACCCCAATGATAAGAAAATTTATCTAAGACCAGATCCGGGATCCTCGAGACCTAATCTACATAGCGATGGTATCTTCTCGAATAATCGTCTACGTTTCAACGTGAAAAAAACTTGTAAGATATTACGCTCACCGTCATGCATCCTTTGGTACACAAAACTCAAATCTAAGCATATATCGAGACTCCTTAGGTCGAGAACTTCACAGATATGTGTCTTAATCCATGATCAAAAGTTGTTTGAGCATGGAGAAAAGTTACCATCAAAAAATGATGAAGAACGCAAAGAATAGGTGATCTAAAATCAAAATAGATGATGGATACAGTTATTTTAGCCATCAAAAAAGGATTCTAAAGCTGCGAATTCCAACAGAAATTGATATTGGTAATAAAGGATTCAATCGGGGAGCTGTAAAATCCAAAATAGAAATCCTACCTCGTTTTTGGAACTGTCGTTGTGTTCACTGCACTCTGATCTACTAGCACCTGCATTTTTGTCATGATCCGATGAATTTTAGAAATCTAATCGCCATTAGTAGAATATTTATAGAGCTCTGCCGTCCGTGGGAGAAATGAGATAACTCTATATCATTTCTTTAAACCTCTATTTATTGGAAACTGCTAGTGGTTACGGAATTTGGACCTCTTGCGCCCTCTCCCCTGAGGTATCCCCTAGGGTAAACACCCCATTATGAACTTAATGGAAGTCTCAAATTTCCAATTTGAGTTCTTATTCAAGAGTTATTTGAATTAATGTATGAGATAAAATAAAATAATTTAAATATTTTATTTATGGTTACGTACTCCATTGTATTTTCTACAGAAGGCTCATGTCGACAAAAGTTATGTGCCTCCTAGGGTAAACTTCCCCACTCTAGACTCAACCTTACCCTTATATTTCTGATCTGAGATACTGTTTTAGTAATATTATATTTCCATTTCATGAAAAGTATAAAATATACTAAATATTTTTGTATAATTTATTACGGGAACATCGGGTCTTAGAATCACACATAGTCTCAATGCCTAGCTCGGGAAATATTTGTATAAATATTTCGAAGTCATAAAAGGAAAAAACAAAGTCTCTACATCATTCCCTCCTTCAATATTTTCTTCCCCAAAAAGAAAAACTAGGTAAAAAACTCGAGATACTGAGCTAACACCTGGATCTCCTGATCCCATGAAAACCTTCATGTTTTCATGCTACCACACCATGTGAACCAAAGGGATGGTTCATCCTCATATGGTCAGCTCCTGTTGTTGATGTGTTTAGGAACATGCATGTATCTCCTCATCTGAGACACATGGGAGACGTCATGTGCCTACTCCAGCTATCTAAGGGTATGGAAAGGTGGTATAAAATCTCACCAACCCTCTGAATTATCTCAAATGACTCTACAAACCTCGGGGATTTCTTTCCTTCTCGACCAAAAACCAACATGCAAGCCCTCTTCATATCCTCCAACATCTGGATAGTATGCTTGATCTTCCCATCGGTCTGGGGGTGAAAGGTTGTACTCATCCATAGTTGGGTCCCAAATTCCTCCTGTAGGCCTATCCACAATCATGAAGTAAACTACATGTCATGATATAATACAATCATCAGGGGTACTGCATGAAGGCGTATGATCTCCCATACCTACAACTAACCCAAACACTCCACCGAACTCTTCTTCCTGATAGCAAGGAAGTGAACCTACTTCATGATTCAGACTACTATTATCCAGAGGGATTCATGGCCCTCACTATGCATGGAATTCCGATGACAAAGTCCATGTATATGTCATCCCACTTCCCATTAGTATTTCAAGAGGCTGTAACAACCCTCTGAAACTCGGTGCTCAGCCTTCACCTAATGATAGGTGAGGCATTGTGAGACAGACTCAGCTATGCTTTGTCTCTCACTAGATCACCAAAACCACCAGTGAAGATCCCTGTACATCTTCTCCACACCGATATGTATAGCTAAGGGTGAAGTGTGGAACTCTCGTATCCCCTTTTCCCTCATCGTAAATGAAACCATTGTTTATCCCTAACAGAAGGTCTCATTATTACCTCCTTCAGAATATCCATTGGGTGCATATCTTATGGATATTTTATTCATGAAAGATATCACAGTCAGTGTCTCACAACTAGGACTCTTTCACATGCTTGGTAAGTGAAGAATTTGACACCACTGACTGAAAAAAACTATACCCTCCTGCTCCACTAGGGTCAGTTGTAGGGAAGCTAACTACTTCAAAAATTCCCGCACTAGGCGTGTCTGAGACTTCCCGGTAAGGAAAAATGAAAGAAAATTTCTCTTTCCTAGAATATAGACTATCTCGAATTCATATTCCCATAGGAAGTTCTACTATTTTCGTCACCTCAGGTTCAAGTCCTCGGAGTGAATATGTAGTTGAGACTCTGGTGGTCAGAGAAAACCACAAATAACTCTCCAAGAAGTTAGTGTTTCCAAATCCTCAAAGAGAATACTACTACTCCTAGAACTAGGTAATGATTCGTGTAGTCCTATTCATGGGGTCTCCATCACCTTGTACTTTAATTGATAACTACTATATCAAAGTTTATGTTGAGCACACAAAGGTACCAATGAACAAGGAAGGTGAGTAAACTCATCCAACCTCAAGAAGCTGGAAAATGAAAACACATGGCATACCCTATGTGTATTCACCTCTCTTGGAAGGAGAGTAATCCTCAAACTAGTAACTCTTCTACACCCACAAGTGGCATTCCAAGAAAAATTAGATCAAGTAGAAAAACTCCACTAGAAATTCCAGAACCTTCTCCGACACTCCATTGCACAACCCTTCCTTGAATGCACAATCCAGATGAACCCATCCACCACACCTTGATACTATCCACCTTGGTTGGAAATGAAAATCCCTCACATTTTTTTCACATAACAAAAACATGTCTCGATGGGGGGAAGAACCTCTATTTTTCGTGCATTCAAAGCTACGTCGAACAACACTGACACAGGGTTACCCCGACGCCCTACGTCACCCCGGTAAAACCTCAAGCGAGAAGTAGGGAGAAAAGAGTACCTCACCTAGTGTATAAAAAGTTATACTACAAAAAGTTAGAAAAGACACATGACATACCTCTTATCATTTCATGAGTTGTTGCATTATAGACATCCATAACATACAGTTGCCCACAGCCCCGACCGCAAGCTCCCTGAGCCTGATATGGGCTTCCCGGTGCTGGTGGAAGGACCTCACAACAACATCCTCCAACCATAGTTATTCCTATTCCTCTTCTAGAACCACCTACCTAGGGAATACCTTTTACTCACTTGGGAGATCCATGATCACAACACTACATATTCTATGGTGGTTCATCTACTAACTTCATGGGAATCTCAGCACATCTGGTTAGGCAGTATCAAGCCCTGTGGCCTCATTCTTTATAAGCATAGCATCGACCCACCTTGGGTTGTCTCGGTTCCCTACATTGTACCCTGATCATGTGCCTAAGTCTGATCAAGGGGAGGATTTCTATGTTGAGTCCCTTCCAACTGACAACCCTCTAACATAAATTTCTCTATCACCAGTGCCTTCTCTAGAACCCCAACATATGCAGGGATGTACAAGGGAACTATGTCAACATGAATATATCTATAGATACCCTACTCAAATGTTAGATCTTGGAAGTTACCATCTGGATCATGTCCAAAGAGTACCAAGTAAGGTCTTTAAACCTATTTTCATACTCAATCACTGTCATCCCTCCCTTCTGAAGCCGCATGAGCTCCAGAATACAAATGGAGCGTAAATGGGAGGGGTTGTACTCTTCACGAAATAGATTCTAGAATTCATCCTATGAGAGTACCAACTCATCATATATCTGAGTCACTAGGATCCACCAATTCCCAGATGCTCCATGGAAAAGACTAGCTTCAAAATCTACCATATGATTTGTCAGTGTCCGAACAAGCCTGAAGAGGTAGATCAACTACTATAGCCAATCCACAACTGCCTGAGGATCTGTCTCACTGCAGAACCTCAACGGTATTTGGCACTGGAACTTGCAGAGTGTTCTGAACCTGTAAAAGTCCTCATTCTGCTCTATTGGGATTAACTAATACTCAACATGTATAGGTATTTATACCTATACACCTGGAGAAAGGGGGTCATATGATGGATCCTAAACTGAGGCATCATCACTCACTGAATAGTTTTCACGAACCAGAGCTAGTATCCTAGCTAGTTTTCATTATAGAGGAATCCTTAATGTTATCAAGGAGTACCAAAATCGGATGATCATATATATATACATCAACAAAAATAGGGAGCTGACTTAAGAAGTAAATTCAAAGAATCAATCTTATATGATGCATGTACCAAAGTTTCCTGCAATAAATTTCTCAGCATGATGAGTCAAAAAGTAGGTAATCAGGGTCCTAGGGAATGAATATGTCAGCAACCACACCATCACTGGACTCCCTGTCTTGAGATCCCCACTCGAGACATGTTGACACGATTTCCCTAAACCCAACTAATAACTTTTCAGGGAAACATCCAAACAATGCCCCAAGGGTCGAACCACCGAAGATACCACTTTGTCATGACCCAACCCATGTTGGGGATTGAGGAGAAACTACCCCAAGCCTGCCTCCATAGGCCAAGTACTGGTGACAAGAGATGAAGGCAAAAAAAACTTAGGGAGTCCTTTTTTTAAGTACTTATACACATGCACACAATCAACTCAATGAAAAGGTGCACAGAAAAAAAGGAAAAGACACAACACATCTATATATAAACCACTAATATGCATCAACCTCTAAATAGTACAAGTACAAGTGATGTAAAGTAAACTAAAAGGTAAGGAGGAAAATACATGCCCAACCAAAAGAGTTCCACAACCCAACAACAAGTGGAAAAGTAAAACAACTGAGAGAGGCCCACTCATGGATCCCATGCTGCGAACACCTCAAATAGTCCAAACACCCCATATTCCTAAGATCCTATGATGTCATGATCAACTTGTCTGTCATTTTCAAGGGAACACTAAGTGTGGGAAAATCACAAGAAGGGATGAGTCTAAAAATACTTAGTAGGATTCACCAAATTCTCAATGGATCATAAAAAGATGCATAAAAGTGGGGAATGGTAGATATAACAATGTATTGTAAAAGAGTCCAACTCAAACCAAGAAGAGTGTGAAGTAAGCTCATCCAAACACAAGAAGATAGAAATGGTGAGAAGATGAACTTCTCATCGAGTCTTCTTTACCTATAGTAGGATAATAGTCTCATCCAACCATGAGAATCTAGACACGAAAGGCACATGGAATACCCCCGTGCATCTTCGCCTCTTCTGGAAGGAGAGTAACTAAGACCCAAGGAGTGGGTACTGATACATGATATATATATGTGTGTATTCTCAGTCAAAGAATACCAAATGAGAGAGTAAGGGGATATCCATCTCAAAGATCAGCCCAAGAAAAAATTCCCTAACAGTTCCAGGAATAAGCACCATTGATTCCCAGCATCCCACATGTCTACCCTGAACATGAAAGTCAAAGGGAATCAATCACTAGACCTTTATATTATCTTATTTGGGTGGCACCAACTCTCCCTCATAGTTTTAGGTCGCGTTACATGGACGCGTCTCGGGGGAGAAATTTTCCCTCTTTCTCATGTCCAAAGGTACATCAAAACATGTCTTATCACTAATCTACATAGTCAAGAGGTCATGGATCAAATTTGAGGACCCATGCTCAGCCCGACTGGAGGGTTCCACTCTGAAAAGGTCGAGGACCCATACCAAGCCTGGATAGAGGGTTCCACTCTGAAAAGGTCGAGAACCCATGCCATCTCGATTGGAGGGTTCCACTCTTGTGTCAATGAGGACCCATGCCCAGCCCAGCTGGAGGGTTCCACTCTCAGAAAAATATGATTCCCTCACCTGAACATAATTTTTGGTGAACATCACCTCGAAACATCTCCCATCGTATCTCTAAATCCCCTATATAAGGAATCATTGTGTTCTACATGGAAAAACACTCATGATAGGCTACTTGCAGAACAAAATTCAAGTTCAGAAGAAGGATATATGAGAGGTAGAAGATTCGTAATGTGGTGCATGGAGCATGTGAGGACCACATGCCATGTAACCCCACCTCATCACTTGGTTGTGTACCTATCCATACTTGGGTACTAAACTATACTCTAGTACGCCTAGGTGTGCCAGTGTACTCCCATAGTACATGGAATATCTGCAAAAAAGGCCAACAAGCGCATGATGATCATCATTGGTCCGAAGGGAAAAACATACTTTTACTAGAGTTCCTTCTTAGACAACCTCATATGACAAAAAAAACACATCGTTGCAATCCTTGTGGAAAAGCACACAATATTGACTATTCATTCACCCGAATCAGACTCTCAGTGAAGAAGCTGTAACTCTCTATATCATACACGAACAATGCTTTATGAGGCCCACATTTTGATCTCGAAACACATCATATGGATCACACCATTTTGATCCTCATGAAAAAACACACGTGATTGTCTATTCATTTGTATAAAATGGACACCAGGTGAAAAAGCTACATTTCACTGCAAACGCCCAAACTGGGCCTAATGGGGCCCACAACTTGATTTTGGTTTAAGAACTCAAAACAAGTATTGAAACATCCGCCTCAATTATAGGGTTGAAACACCACTAACATTACGTCAATAAGACATCAGATTCAAGATATACATTCATTACAAGAATCTCAAACTTGCCTCAAATGTTCTGCCACGAAGCAAGTGTCACGTTGTCGCAGACGATATGTTAATCAAATGATCCATATATGTTCTCTATTCAAAATATCATTATAAAATAATAATAATACTATTATTATTATTAAGGCATTTTATTGACCCACTCCACAAGTCAGAGAAAGGTACTCAACATGGTTGTAAAAAGACTGCATCGAAGTCAGGGTCACATTTTCGCTGACGACATGTGAATCAGACACTGCACAGGGAAGTTATGGGTGTTAAAAAGTTTAATTATTATTATTAACATTATTTTATTATTATTATTATTATTATTATTATTATTATTATTATTATTTTATTCATCTTTTTAAAAAAACCCATAGGGGGTTCCCATGGTTGGCCACCTGCCGCCGCTACCATCCCACTATGCTCTGCCGCCGACACCTCAGATTACCTGTCATCATGCTGCCCCAGTCGCCTACCCACAAAGCGACCACATCGTCGCGCTAACCCATGTGACCCACCGCGTTGACCCCAGCCTCTCCTGGTCTGCTCACCTCGACTGTTGTCTTATACCGAGTTGTGCCACCCAGCCACACCGGACCACTGCCGGTCCACCACCCCACACCAGAGAACCTTCTGCGGACCACCATGGTCACTATAATGATTGAAAAATTTATCCAAGACCAGATTTGGGATCCTCGAGATCCGATCTATACAGCTGTGGTATTCTATCTAAGAATCATTGAACTTTTGATGTGATGAAAAGTTGGTGGATATTTCGCTCACCACCATGCCTCCTTCGACACCTGAAACTCAAATCCTAGCCTAGATCAGGACTCCTAAGGCCGAGATCTTCATAGATATATGTCTTTATACAATATTAGAGGTCGTTTGAGCATATAGAAAAGTTATAATCGATGAACGAAGAAGAACGCGAATAACATGCGATCCTGAATCAAAACAGATTATGGTAGTTTTTAGTTTAGCTATCAACAAAGAATTCTACTGAAGAAATTTAAAAATAAATTGAAATTGGCAAAAAAGGATTCAATCAGGGAGAAACAGAATCTGAAATAGAAATCCTACCTTGATTTTGGATCTGCCATTGTGTTTATTGCACTTTGATCTACTAGAGCCTATATTTTCATCACAATCCAATGAAGTTTAGACATCAAATCGTCATCATAAGTAGATGGATAGAGCTCCACCATCCATGAGATAATTGAGTTAACTCTAGCTCATTTATCTAAACTCCAATTTATAGGAAACTGTCAACGGTCGCAGAATCTGAACCTCCTGCTCCCTCTCACCTGAGGTCACCCCTAGGGTAAGAACCCCATTACAAACTCAATGTCAGTCTTTGATTTCTAATCCAAGTCCTCATTAAAAAGTTATTGGAATTAAAGTCTGAGATAAAATAAAATAATTTAATTATTTTTTTTTCTGGTTACGTCCTCCATGGCATTTTCTACCGAAGGTCCGCGCTGAAAAAAGTTATGTCCTGCCTAGGGTAAGCACCACGCTCCAGAATCAAATGTGTCCTTGTATTTCTGATCAAATCTTCCATTTGAGATATATCATGTTTCCTTCATGTGCATATTATAAAATATACTAATAATTTTTGTATAATTTATTTCAGGCACACCGGGCCTCGGAATTGCACGACGTCTCAACGTCTAGATACAGAAACATTTGTAGAAATATTCCAAATTATTACGAAGAAAAAACATGGTCTCTATATGAATAATGATTTTAAATGTCAAATTATAATTATATACACCACATTAAAGTTAATTGGTGCATAAAAACAAATAATTCTCAAGGAAATGTAAATTGAGATGAAATCTCTTACCACTGGTAACTTTTGAATTTATAAACCATATAAAATAAATAACTTAAAATGAAACATTAAATACCATGAATATAAATTTATTCATGATATAAAATAAAATATAGGTAGTATATAATCCACATAAAATAAATAAGTGGTGAAAATAGTTGATGCCTCATAGAAAGAAAACCGAGACAAGAATCTCTTAACTTGTGTTTCCTTTTGGGTGAATATCCTTCAAAATTATGTATAATGGTTTTAAGCCTGTTATTAATATTATAAAAGAACAATAATAATATTTAATATCATATATTAACTTCTTATGATATCTTATTACCATTTTGTTAATATCCTTTCATTATTTTCACTATTACGAGTGTTAATTGCCTAGTTTTATTAGTATGTTTTAACATGCTACTTGCTGTTCCTATTAATTAGATCATGATTTTTTCATCTATATAATTTAAAACAATATATAAATATAATATATATTTAAGAATATAATTATTTATAAAAAACCCCTAAAATTTTTATATAGGAAGTGAAATGCATCGTTCATGGAGAAGTTAGGTCATACGTACGTATGAACACTACTTCTATTTCTTTATCGTATTAAAAGAATGAAAAGTAAATGATATATATGTATATTATAATTAATGTATCATATTTATTTCATATATTTAACATATTTTTACTAAAATCATCTTTAATAAATTCCATGTATAGTGTGAACGAACAACATCACTTTGAGGAGGCGGTAGTCCACACGTCCACAAACGATGTTATCGTATTCCCACAAAAATGGAAAGAATAAAGATATGTATTATATAAAAATTAAATAAGAATAAATACATAATAAATATCTTATATATAATATATAATCTATAAATCTATCATTATCCCAATCTTGAAATGTGTTAATGGAAGAACGAATGACATCGGTTTGCGGGACGATAGTCCACCGTACACAGGAATGATGATTATGTCTCCCATTTGAATGATGTGTGTGAAAATGTAGGTAGAACTCTTAGAATAAAAAATATTAGTATATTTAATATATTTAGGTTATTATATAAGATGATATAAAAATAATTTAAGGGATGGATAAGTAAATGAAACTAAAGTGATTGTTGATGAACATTAACTCTTATTTAGGTAACTCCTTTTAGTTTATACTGAAAGTCTTACTTGGTTGAATTTATGCCCAAAGTGAGGATTATAGGAGGTAGTTATAGATTTTGGGAGCTTATATTTTTATATTTTGTATAAGGTAATGGTATTGATATGTGTGAATAAGTGGGAGGGATGAGTGCCTTTTTATAGTGGAGGAGTGGCATTCTGGTAAATATAAAAAGGTAAATACTATTGAGAGGTATCCCTAACATCACGTGCCTCAAATAATGAACAAAATTACAAAACATAAATAAAATGTTCATAATATGTCCATATAATAGGTTTTTAATATGTTTCTAGGTCATTTTGGCCCTTAAGTGTAAGGTTTAGTCCATTGTTAAGCTTAATTTTACCTTAATTACTGTAATTAATTTTAACTGCATTCACTACTATTTTTAATCAAAAACTAAGTTAACCTTATTAGACATTATAAAATTTTATGATTCCAAAAATGAAATCCATTTTTGTAAATTCCAATCACATAAGTTTCAAAAACTAATTTAAATTTAATCCCGCATAAGGGGCAAAAAAATGAGTTTTTAAAGTAAAAATGTTGAAAAGTTTGAAATGTTTTTTTATAAAATTTCAATGTAAAATTGATTAAAATGAACTAAATTGGATTAATTGGTTTATAATTTATATAATGGGACTTTAAAATCAAATTAAAATATAATCTATCTATATAAATAAATTATAAGAGAAATTAGTTTTCAATTAAAATTCAGTATTTTTCACTATTCATAAAAAAATGAAACTTCTCAAAAAAATACCAAAAATCCACCCTAACATAATTTTGATGTTTAAATTTCAAAAATTAAGTTTATTTTTATATATAAAATTTATAAATTTTTCAAAATTAATTTTTAAAATATGTGATCCATTAAAAAGTGGTAAAACTGCTTTTATAAAAAATATAGGTTTTTATGTGTAAAATTGGGTTTGTTTTTATACAATGCTTATCAAATATATTGGAAGAATGTAAAAAATATTTGGTTAGATATATAATATAAATTTATTATATAAATTATCTAAAATTTTTATAATTTAATTGGCTATGAAAAACATGACTAAATAGTGTTTTGTTTAAACTCGACGTTGCGTGAATTGCAAGCTATCAACAAAATTAAATTTATTATAAAAGGAAAATATTGTAAAGTATTAGGGTGATACATTATTCTATCATAAAAAATTTTCCTCAAAATTTTAGGGTTATTACCTTTTAAAAAGATGTTGGTAGTTCTCCTTCATAGAATCCTCTGGTTTCCATGTTGCTTCTTCCATTTTGTGATTTCTCCATAGTACCTTTACCAGATGAGTTGTCTGATTCTTCAATACTTGTTCTCTAATATCAAGAATCTAGATGGGTTCATTATAGTTTGAAAAGTTATGTTTCAACTCTATTTCATCAGAGATGAGAACATGCATTGGGTCTGGCATGTACTTCTTTAGCATAGATATATGGAACACATCGTGTGCCTTCGAGATGTTTGGTAACATTGCCAAACAATAAGCAAAAAATCCAACTCTTTAAATAATCTCAAGGGTATTATGTATCTAGGAATCATTTTCCCTTTCTCACCAAACCATATTTCACCCTTCCATGGAGATACATTAAAGAAAATATGATCTCCTACTTGGAACTCTAAATCTTTCCTTTGATTATCGGCATAACTCTTTTGAATACTTTGAGTTTCTTTAATATGAGCCTGAATAGCCCTTACCTTTATTGTCATATATTTAAAAAATTCTAGTCCTATGAGTTTCCTTTCACTAACTTCATCCCAACAAGTTAGAGTACAAAACCTCTTTCCATATAATGCTTCATACGGTGTCATTTAAATACTTGAATGGAAACTATTATTATAGGAAAACTCTACTAAAGGTAAGTAATAATACCACATACATTTAAAGTCAAGTGATCTTGAAATAAATATGAATTCCGTTATTTGAATTATTGTTTTAGACTATACATCAGTTTGAGGATGGTAGGTAGTTATCAAATGAAGCTTAGTGTCAAGAGCCTTCAGAATAATTTTCCATAATTTCAATGTAAAGTGAGGATCTTGATTAGAAATAATTGATATAGGTGTGTCATGAAGTCTTAAAAATTTATTAATATAGAGCCCTGTGAGGAACTCAAGATAATGTTTTTCTCTTATAGTGGGGAAATGTACAGATTTGGTTAGGCGATAAAAAAAAAAATATTTCATTTTTCTTTCTTGGAGTCTTTGGTAGTCCTGTAACAAATTCCATAGTAATTTCATCCCATTTCGACATAGAAATATGAAGAGGTTTCATGACTCCTTTAAGATTATGCCTCAAAACTTTCACTTATTGAAAAACCAAACATCTAGACACATAATTAGCAATTTCCCACTTTATGTTATCCCACCAGAAAAGTTCCTTCAAGTCCCTATACATATTTGTTCTACCAGGTTGTATAGATAAATTTTATGTATGAGCATCATCCAACAATTTCATTTTTAGGTCAGGTATAGATGAAACACATATCCTCTTTACAAATTTTAGAACACCATCTTCACAAACAAAGTATGCTAATTTCCCTTCATTCACACCTTTAATTTTATTCTAAATCTTCTCATCATCATATTGAGAATTATTTATCTTCTCTAATAAATATTGTTTTTAAATCATTTTAAAAATTATTTATGTCTCCCCTTCCTTATAAATTCTCATATCCATCTTTACTAGACCCATGAACAAAGGATCCTTCTCAATTCTAATTTGGTTTAGAACTCCATGATCCTTCTTACTCAATGTATCTTCTACCTTATTTACTTTCCTTGGGTGGTAGTGTATTGAGAAATTATAATCCTTGTGTATATCGATCCATCTCCTTTGTCTCATGTTGAGATCTTTCTATGAGAATATGTATTTTAGGTTTTTATGATCCATGTATATCTCACATATTTTATTATAGAGATAATGTCTCCATATTTTCAAAGTGAAGATTACAACTGCTAACTCAAGATCATGGGTTGGATAGTTATGTTTGCGAGTCTTCAATTTCCTTGCTTCATATGAAATAACTTTATCATTTTTCATTAGGAAACAACAATGTAACTTCTTTGATGCATCACTATATATGAAAAACCCATCACTTCCATATGTTAGAGTCAAAATTGGATAATTAAATAATCTTACCTTTAGTTTATCAAATCATTCTTCACTTTAATTTTCCAAAAAAAAAATTAACCCCTTTACATGTAAGTTGTGTTAATGGATTAGACGATCAGGAAAAATTATGAATGAATCGCTGATAGTAACCTACCAAACCAATGAAACTATATACCTCAGTTATGTTTGTTGGTGTAGTCTATTCTTTGAATACCTTTTTCTTTATAGGATAAACTGATATTACATCCTTATATACAATATAGCCAATAAAATAAACTTCTTAAAGCCAAAAATTGAACTTACTAAATTTAGAATATAACTCTTCCCTTTTAAGAGTCTTAAGAATGATCCAAAAGTGATTACAATGGTCTTTACAGATTTTAGAATACACTAGAACATCATCAATGAATATCACAAAAAAAATCATCAAGATATTACTTGAATAATATGTACTAGGTCTATAAAAATAGAAGGTTAATTAGTCAATATAAATGGAATTACTATAAAATCGTAATGTCCATACCTCATCCTAAAAGTGGTCTATAGAATGTATTCCTTATTTACTCATAATTGGTGATGACCAAAATGGAGATCAATCATTGAAAAATATTGGGTTATGTGAAGTTTCTTAAAAAATTAATCAATGTGAGGTATATGATAATTGTCCTTTATTTTTATAGCATTGATTTACCTATAATCAATTCCCAACCTCATGGATCCATCTTTCTTCGTAACAAAGATAATAAGGACCCCCTTTGTGAAAAAATAGGGTGAATAAATCCCTCATTACCCAAATCTTCTAGTTGTTTCTTAAATTCCAACAATTCCAAAGTGGTCATTCTATAGGGAGACTTTGATATTTTCCTTTCATTGGGGATTAAATCAATGGAAAATTCAACTTCATGCTCTGGGGGATTTACAGGCAATTCCTCAGTAAATACATCAATGTATTCCTATACAATAGGTACATCCTCAAATTAAATATTACCTTCTTCATCACTGGGTTTTGTTTTTTATTATTCCCAAATAATTTCATTCAGAATAGCTACTAGTGGTGGATCTAAATAATAATCATATAAGGAAGATTCTTCTCTAAAGATAATGAATTCTATATATTCCTCAAAAATCATAATTTCCTTCTTCTTGTAATAAATTTTGGCATCATACTATGAGATCCAGACCATAATAAGGATAATATCAAATTCATCCATAGTTATAATAATAATGTTAGCACATAAATCACGTTTATATGTTATAATGGGGACTTCCCGACACATCTTTGTTGAAATGATACTTCCCTTAGGAGTTTTGACTGAAAACACCCTTATAAAATCAAAAGTTAAATGTATCATTTTCTTGTAAAATAGTTATATATAAAATAGTGTGACAATATAGAATCAAATAATTCAATGGATAAATTTGAATATAGGATTAATTTACCTTCCACCGCATCATTGGGGACTTTTACCTTAGCTATTGTGATTGTATAAGCATGTCCATCTCCCCTTGACCTCTTGTGTGGAAAATTCCCTTGACTCTTAGGGAATTGATTTTTATAATGTCCCTTATATTTAAAATTATAGAAATATACATCATTTATTTTTTTATTTATCTTTCATTCATGATCTTTTAGAACCCCATCTCCACACTTATAATAAACTCCTAGTCCCTTCAAACATTTTACAGGGTGTTTTTTTTAGATTTTTCACAAGATAGAAATCGCTCAAAATTCTTCTTCTTATTTGATGCATTCCCTTATTCATGGTGCTCAGATAGACTATTATTGTCTTTGTTTCCCTTGAATATATTTATTATAGAAAATTTATTCTCCATATTTATGGAATGTAACACTATTTTATCATATTATGAAAAATTTTTAGTGACCAGTTCCCTTCAGAGACTTAGC
This sequence comes from Viscum album, assembly GCA_963277665.1. Lineage (NCBI taxonomy): Eukaryota > Viridiplantae > Streptophyta > Magnoliopsida > Santalales > Viscaceae > Viscum > Viscum album. Next base: position 92,183,899 of record OY728154.1, read on the forward strand.
TTAAGTCCTTAAAAAAGTGATCAATATTGCACTCCATGCTGCATATGTAATTTTTAGCATACCTGGATAATTATTTAAAGGTATATTCATAATATGAAACACTATATTCTTACTTTTAATATAATCTAAGTAACATTATCTTCATCTCAATTTGTTTATCACAAGGGAATTATTTATCAAAGAATATCTCCTTAAAAGTTATCCATTCTATGAGTTCTATTTATTCTTCCTTCCTAGTATTATAGATCAAGGACCACCATTAATCAACATCACGTATGAGACAATAGACCTAATGTGTAACCTATTTCATTTCACTGTATCTCAAGGCCATAAATATATTCCCTAGAGACTTAATCTATTGGTCAGCTAAAATTTGATTAGTAGTCCCACTAAAAAATGGGCTATTCTATCGCATAAACCGATCCATCATATGAGATTATCTCTATGGAATATGTTGTTCCATTCAAGAAAGGTTATTTTTCATAACTTGATTATATTTTCTTAATATTTCTATAATTTTCTTTGTTTCAATACTAGATGTATTGATTTCCTAAATCGTGAAATATATAAATTTCTATGAGTATTGATACCATTCATCCTTCGAGGAACCATTTCAAAATAGTGTCATATATTGGATTATATCATAAAATCATATTGTATAATTCTAAATATGATATATCGTATAACATAAATTCATGCATCATAAATCTTAGAATCACAAATTTTGGTTTCATTGGGAACATATTTACTTTTAAATCCTTCATAATGGTTTGTAAATAAAATTAGAATTATCCTAAGCATATCCTCTGGGAGTGTCAAACTAGGTGCATAGTAAGGCCCATTTTCTTATACCAGGTTACACTTTAGTCAGTCCCAACAAACCTTTTCAGATTTGTTACCCCTAGGTACACCTGTGCGAGAACCATGTTCACTTGTAGTATCCAAACCTAGAATTATTGTTAGTAAGAACCACATAATCTCTACCATACCAAAATTCTCAGATGTTATTCTATACTTATCCCCAAAGTCTATCTTAGTGTTATGTTCCCTAATCTAAGTTTTCTGAACCTAGTTTACAAGGTTTCTACTAAAATTCCCTTCATACCAACTGTAATGTCTCTACCCTAAAATCTTAGAGTCAGTGCATTAATTTATTACATTAGCTTGATTACAATAAATAAATATCAAAGAACTAAATAGTTTAGAAATTTTGGAAAGCCAGATTACATACATGATACCCATAATAAATTGGGAAAATAAAATAAATAGTATCATAAGTAAAATCTCAGTGTCCTTGAAACTCATTTGAAGGATTCCTCTTCATAATCTATAGAAAGGAAACATAATAAGGGTGAACTCAAATTCTCAATAAGGTTAAGTAAAGGGGAATAAATAATTAATCAATAAGAATAAATCAACATGTTAATGTAAATAACTGAGAACATGGGTCATTTAAATAACTTGATAAGGAATAATCAATATAGCAAGGTAAATAACTGAAACACATGTCATTTAATCAATAAAATGAGAATGGAATGTATCCATAGATTTTATCATATGAAAATATAATGAATAATAAAAATAATAACTAAATTATATATTAAAGAAATGATTAATTATTGGACGTCTTGTCTGAGGCACATGAAAACCTACACATCCATGACCTTTCACAAGACGGTTTAAAATTATAGGTAAAAACTCGTTTAATTTGGCCAACTGATTTGTCTCATGAGGACCTGTAGATTCATCGAAGGGCCATTTAAAGTCTGATCCTTAACCATCTTTTCCGGTCCAAATCATTCCTCATATCAAGTAATATATTTAATTAATAAACAATATTCCTTATTAAATATCCATATTGAATAAAGAATACAGATTTATCAATATTTCTCAAGATAATCAAACAACTATCAAAGTAAACACTTTATGTAAAAATTGTATATAGTTTAGGAAATAATAATATTTATCACCCTATAATGTGTTTTTTAAAGAAATTTCTAATTAAAAATTATTAAAATAAAGTGATTGTTTTAAGAAAAATTTAACAATCATAAAAGAAAATGAGATTGCAAAGATAACTTTTACCACTTGGTAATTTTCAAGCTGAACTGCTTGGGTGAGATAATTCAAAGTGAAACCTAAAATACTATGAATTAAAGTTTAATCATGATATTAAATGAAGATATTCATTATATACACCACAATAAAGTGAATTAGATCATAATAAAAAAGTCTTAATTTAATGTAAATTGAGACAAAATCCTTTACCACCTGGTATCTTTTGAATTTATAAACCCCATGAAAGAAATAACTTCAAATTAAACATTAAATACCATGAATATAAAAGTATTAATGATATGAAATACAATATCTGAAGAATATATACTACATAAAATAAATAAGTGGTGAAAATGGTGTATGTTTCATGGAAAGAAAAGTGAGACAAGAATCTCTTACCTTGTATTTCCTTTTGGGTGAACGTCCTTTAAACTATTGTAAAATGGTTTTAATAATGTTATTAATATTATACCAAAAATATAATCATATTTATAATATCATATATTAACTTCTTATAATATCATATTACCCATTTGTTATAATAACCTTTCATTATTTTCACTATTTCAGGTGTTAATTGCCTACTTTTTCGAGTATGTTTTAACTTGTTACTCGTTGTTCCTATTAATTAGATCACGATTTCATCATATACCAAATTTAAAACTTGATTTAAATATAATATATATTTCAGTATATATTTATTGATAATAATCTGAAAAATTTGGAGATAGGAAATGAAATTCACTATTCATGGAGACGGTAGGCCGTATGTACGCATGAACGCTACTTCCATTTTTTGTCATATTAAAATAATGAAAAGTAATATATATATATATTATAATTCTAGTATCATATTTATGTCATATATTTCAAATATTTTTATTAAAATCATTCTTAATACATTCCATGTATAATGTGAACGAATCACATCGCTTTGAGGATACAGTAGTCTATACGTCCACAAATGATGTTATCGTATTCACAAAAAATAGAAAGCATAAAGGTATGAGTTATATAAAAATTATAGAAGCATAAATGAATCATATATATATTATATATCATATGAAAACTACAAATACATCATTATTACAACATTGAAAGTTGGTAATGGAAGAACGAATGACATCAGTTCACGAGGTGGCAATTCGCCGTACACAGGGACGATGATTGTGTATCCCATTTATTGGATATGTGTAAAAGTGTAGGTATAAATATTAGAATAAAAATATCTAAGTATATTTAATAAACTTATATTATTATATAATAATTATATAAAAAAATTTAAGTGGTGGAGATGTAAATGAAACAGAAGTGATCGTTAAGGAACATTACCTCTTATTCAGGTAACTCATTTTGGTTTATACCAAAAGGATTCCTTGGTTGGATTTATGGATAAATTTAGGATTCTAGGATGATGTTAGGTATGTTGGGAGATTATTTTGTCTGATTTTTAATGATCTAAATTTATTTATAGGAGTGAATAAGTGGGAGGGTTGAGTGATTTTTTATAGTGGAGGAGGAGTGGCATTCTTGTAAATATAAAAAGGTAAACCCTATTGATAGGTCTCCCTTACATAAGGTGCCTACAATAATAATAAATATTAGATCCAATTAAGGATATGGTCTAAATATTTCTATTCAATTGGTTTTGGACATATTTATAGGTCATTTTTTCCCTTAAGATTAAGGTTTTGTCCCTTGTTAAGCTTAATTTTACCTTAATCACTGTAATTAATTTTAACTGCACTCACTAATATTTTTTGGAAAAAACTATGTTGAACTTATTATAAATTATAAATTATCATTATTAAAAACATGGAATCCATTTTTTCAAATTAAAATCATATAATTAGAAGAAATTAATTTAAATTTAAACCCGCAGACAGGACGACAAAGCATGTTTTTAATGTTTTTTTGAGAAAGTTTGAGCATGAGTTGGTTACCCAAGACACCCTCCATAATTTATTAAAAAAATAAGGATAAAAAGATATTTCATGAGGTGAAATGTTATTTCACCAAAAAATAGTTTAAGTAAAAACCTAAAAAGTCCAAAAGTTCAAGACAACAAAGTCTGTAAATGGAGCAGCAAAAGGAGAGAATATTTCTTCAAGATGCAAAGAAAAGATGATACAAAGAATTGATTCTCATAATACCATAGATGTACAAAAAAATCAACCAATAGAGAATGAAATGGAGAACATGATATGATACAGAATATCAGTATCTTGGAAACTGTGGTCTGACCCAGCATGACCACTACATTCAAGATCAATCTAGAGGTTCCATCCGAAGTTAAGAACGCTCTGATCCTTTCGTTAAACAAAAAAAAATAGGATGTTAAACTTTAATTATGTGAAAATTGTCCACAATTACTTCCACCAAGTCATGAGAAGTTAGATAAAAAATCCAAAAAAACTCAATATTCAAACACAGATCATCAATAAAGCTTCATCCTAATATCAAATAGAAAGGAAAAAAGAAGAGGGAACCCAGCACATCTGCAATCTATCCATTCTAAGGTAGGAATCATCGATGTCCTTTAAAAATCATCAACCAAAACCTATATATCATACCAAAACACACTGAAACTCAAAGGAGCATTCATCTCAACCATGTAGCAAAATCTATTACTAAAGTATCAAGTAAGAAAAACTTTTATACGAGAAAGAAAATAATTCTCAAGGTAAAATATTCTTCCACCATCCTAATGAACACATGTTTCCGGATTTGAAGGTGAATCTCATCAGTAATATCACCATTTCTAAATTTATAGAAATTAGTCTTATCTTGTTCATCTATCCATGCATCAACTTCTTCTATCACATCCTCCTCAATCAAATAAGAATCTATGTGCAATGGATCATTATTTTTATCATATTCCTCCTCATATAAACCAGCGGTTGCAATAGGTTCAACAACTATCATTTTTTTTGGAAGTTCAATGTTTTCATTATTAGAGGATTCAAATGATCTTGTAATGATTATTCTATCAAGGTTACAGTAGTCCCTAAATTTCTTAGTCTTTTTTAGGATTTGGGGTAATGAATCCATTAGTATCCACCATTGGTTTTCCCCTTCCTAGCACTTGATTTTAAATAGGCTTCCTCCATTAGATTATATTGACCATCAGTGTCCTGTAGAGATTTTTATAAAGTCATAATGGGTGCACTGATCCTTATTTCATGTATAATGGGTTTCATTAAAAGAGATAGACCGGCAAGAATTATCATCATCATGTGTTTGAGAACTATGTAAAACATCCACAAAAGTAGATAGATTATATGGAGAGTGTAGAGACCAAAAGCTTGACGTACATGGACATTACATTACTTTTTCGGAATACTTAGTACATAGAAAAAACATACACACAAGGACAGTAATAGTTTAGTGTCTTTGGAAACTTGGAACGTAATGTTCTAATCGTGGTGAAAGATCTTCAACATCTCCCATAAAGATCTTCCACTTTTTGTTTCCTTACCTAAAACATTTCTTTAAATCCAGGGGGAAAAATAAAACATAAAAAGGGTGATCTCAAATGCTCAGTAAGGGTAAGCATGGATAAAATAAAACATACCATAAACATTTTAACTTAAAAACATGAACATAATGTTTAAACATCAAAATCTTGAGCAACGACTTAAAACATGGAAGTACATAAGGCATAGATCATAATGAAACATAAATCATGATAACATAGCATGGGAATAGAACATATAATTGTGGAATCCATTAAGCACATGTAATGATTTCCATAGTAGCCAAGGCATTGCTTCTAAGACCATCTTAGTGGACAAAGTCCCTTTCTGAATCGAGTTCACTCCTCGTTCCAGTCCTGTAACACTGAACTGGATTAACTTACCGTTCCAGCCATGTCTATCTCATGAGATATAAAATATTTACCCAATGCATTGGAGGGAGATATAGGTCCCACCCATCTCATAATGAAATAATTCTTACTTATGCCACAAAATAAACTTAAAACATTCATCATAACCCAAAGAATAAAATGGGTTTCATAACATCATCTCATCATCACATAATCCATATAAAACAAATGGATATTTCATCATAAGAAAAGTGAAACCATGTAAATCATAGAGACATTAAACTTGAAACATACATATATAAAATAATTTCATCTTAGATGGAAAATGGTTTTGATAAAACACTTGAAATCAATTCTTGAGGAAAATATCCTTTCTTCTTCAAAATCAATATCTTTCTACAGAATGTAATGCAATTTTAGAAGAAAAGGATTTTTTTGAAAATAGTCATGAAATATTTTGGAGGAAGATTCATGAAAATAAGACTTTATAAAACTGTAAAAATCCATTTGTGTCGTATAATTTAAAAAAAACATTCTTCTCCTACTTTTGTCGGAAAAGTCAAAAAGTACCTCGTACGAAAAACGACAAAAGATTACTTTCATATCTTTTACTATAAACTCAACAAAGGGTAAAAATGTATTTAAACAATTGTAGGTGGATGGAAATAATATTACATATTGAGGAAACATGGATGTGGATGATAAAATACACCCTAGTAAATACCAAAGTATAAACAATCTCGGATAAAAATGAGATTGTGATATTTCCCTTACCTTAGGTCTGATATGCTTCGTACGTATCCGAACCTCCTATATAATGATTTAAATAATGTCATTGACTTATTACAGAATCATATTCATTGCTATGATATCATATATGGTTCACTTATGACTTTATGTTACCTGTTATTTTGTAAATTCCATGTTAAAGAGCGTTTTGGGTAAAATCGTTTCATTTGTCGTTCGTGTTTTGACTTGTAATTATTCATATGATTAGTTAGATCATGATTATTTAATTCCATAGTATAGAACATTATTTATATATAATATATATTCAGAATATACATATATATAATAGATCTATGAATAGAAATAAATACACCATTCATGGAGACGGTAGGCCGTACGTACGCATGAACGTTGTTTTAGTTTCCTCATTGAATTGAATGGAATTAATTAGATCACATACACATATATATACATATATCTAGTATCATTATTATGTCATTTATTTCATGATTACTTATTATATATACTTTATAATCATTTATTAATGGTTAATCATTGAGAATGAATCTCATCGCGTCGTGGAGACGGTATTCCGTACGTACGCACGAGCGATGATATCATTCCCATGATCGTGGAATTTTATTGGAGTGTATGTAAAATATTAAAGAATAAATATCACTTTACAATAATCATATATGGTTATTATTTACACCATTATACCCATCCAAGTAAGGTGGTGGTGGAAAATAGATTACACCACGGCGTGGAGACGGTATTCCGTACGTACGCACACGCGGTGATTTATTTTTCCGTAGGATGGATAGATGGTGAAATAGGGTTGTTTCATACTTATAATAACATATCAGTATGTGGGTGATACTGATGTTATTACTTCATAATGAAACAACTAAATAAGAAGAAGTGGATTAAGAAATAAAGTTGAATGAATCGGTAACGGACATTACCTCTTCTTTAAAGCGCCTCTTTGAGACCTCCTCTTAGGGCACTAAAATTGGTCTTTGAAGAAGACAATGAACTCTAGGATATTTCTAGGTAAGTGGAGAAGATAATTTGTCAGGGGTTGGCCAATCTTGAAGGCTCAAAGTGGTGTGAGGAAGAGAGGGAGGAGGTGCCCTTTTATAAGGGAGGAGAGGGGCACCTTTGGAAAAACTAAAAATATTATTTTATTACAAAGCCATATTCGGTTTTAAATAGCTCCAAATTGATTTATTTCAAATCTAAGGTGGGGATGGGTCTAAATACTCTCATGAAATAGAATTTGGACAAGTTTAGTTTACTATTTTAACCTTATAATTTAGATTTAACTTTAAGTTAGATAACTTTACTTTTACCGTGTCTTTTTGTGTTCTTACACTGTAAGGTTAATAAACTTACTATAACAAGCCAAACGAACCCCAAGTTGTTTATAATTAATATATATAACCTTATATAAGTCATTTATCCGAACATTATATTTTTAGAAATATAATAACAATTAATAATATAATATTTGTTTTAAAAACTATTTTATGTCAATTTTGACACTATTTGGTAATTGATTTTTGTGTAAATTATAAAAGAATGATTACTTCGAAGTAAATTAATTAAATCAATACTAACATGTCATATTAACATAGAAAAGTATTTTAATTCATAAAAAGTCTCAAATTACATTTATTTGGGTATTTATAACATCAATTATGTCAATATTTCATTAATAAGATAATTACTACATCATCATTGTATCATAAATAAATTAAATTATTTAAAGTCTAAAAATTACAAATAAAATATAATTATGTAGGAAATTTTTTTATAATTCTAATTAATATTTATATTCTAATATATCTTATGTATAACCCTATATTAAAAATGATTAACTTATTAAACTTTGATTTTAACTATTTTAACCCTTCTTTAAATAAATTAATATTAAATGTCCTAATCTAATCCAAGTGGGCCTAAATGGTCATATTTTATTCCTAACTTTGTTTTTGGTCTAATTACACTTATCAAATAGAATTAGGACATGTGTTAGGGTAATAATAATATCATTTTTACCCTTAGTTACCCTATTTACTTTTAACCGTGGTAAAAAAAAGTAAAAAGTTACTATTCACCAAAAATTATTTTCATCTCATTGAACCACATTTTAGTCCTTGATATTAACTGTGTCTCTTGTATTTTCGAAATTCCACTCACAGAAGCGGTAAAATTAAGTTTTATGAAAAATTCAGTTTTTTAACTACCACTTAGTGGTTTCACTATTCATTAACAAATGAAAGTTTCCAGAAAAATACCAAAAATTAGGTCTAAGATATATTTGATATTATGAATTCAAAAACGATGTCTATTTTTCCAAATTCAAAACATATCAGTTACATTAACTAATTTAAAAATTAATTCCCATCGTCAAAACAAATAGCGTGTTTTTAAGAGATAATAACTATCAAAAGATTGACACTTGTTTATGTCTGGTTTAAATGTGAAATTACATCCAATGAACAAAACTTTATTAAATTGTAAAAATATATTCTAAATATACTTTAAAACCACTCAAATTAATAATTTATCACTATTAATTATTTCGATTAAAAAGTTGTTTTTAATTAAAATTTAGTAATTTTCACTATTCATCAGAATATGAAAGTTATCCGAAAAGTACCAAGTGGGTATTACTATTCATAACGACTAGTTCATAATAATATTATAATAATATCTCTTTTAGTGAAACTCGGAATTGCGTACTACACACGCTATCGAGGAAGGTCGTGATTGCGTGTAATGCAAGGCAAGCCAGGGATGCGTTTTGTGCAATCTACTTTTGGTGTAGCGTACAACACACGACATTAATGAAATTAAAAAGAATATTTTTTATAAAATCTCAGGGTGTTACATTCTACACCCCTTAAAAAATGAATTTCGCCCTCGAAATTCGTCGGGGTTATAAATGGTTTACTACTTGAAAGTTTCTTTAATAGAAACCCACATTGTAAAAAGGAATACTAAAACATAATTTTAAAAACTAAGTATGAAATGCAAAGATTACCCAAAGTAACTCATCATTGGGTTTCCATATAGGAGAACATAGGTGAAAATATGGATATGGAAGAAAAATCTAGCCATCAAGTTCTGATGGAGAGTGGTAGAGGACATGGCTATGAAAAAGAAAACAATCACAAAGCCATAAATTTGTAATGATCTAAGGTACCATATGATTCATCTGATATAAGTGCACTAGGACAACATTTTTGGTTTTCAAGATAATTTCCCTAAAGTTAATAATTTTGAATTAGAAGAAATACTTGCTTGATTTTGGTATAATCTCACTGTTGTTAGTGCTTTGAACAATTTCCACTTCATCTCTTAAAGAAATGAAGTTGAATTTGTTATTTGTGAAGTGTTAACAGATCATGTGATAGAATGATGGGTCATTCCATATGTTTCAAACAAAAGGTTAGCAAAAGTTATCAAATATACATAAGTCCATCTATGGTGAGGTTAATCGTATACGATTCCAAAAATGAACTTATAATTCATATATCATACCGCTTAATAAAATAAAACTAGTTTCTACTAACTAGGGACTTCCTGTAGGCCAGTGGTATGCCATAAAGGCCAGTCGCACTTCAGTTGTGGGTTCAATTCCCACAGCCTTGTCCGACGCAATGGGCTGTCGCCCATCCTGCAGGTTGTCTTTTTTCTAAAACTACATTACTATAACATCCCATCAATAATATCGAAAAAACTTCTATCCTTAAACAATACTAACTTATGTCCAAAATAATCCATTCCAATCTTTAGGCTTATCTAAAATACTTCGGTCCAAGCTCATAGTATAAAGAAAATGATTACAAGAAATGTCGTCAACCAAGCATGCGAATACCATCATTTATCCCCCATATATCTTGTTGGTCAAATTCCCATCATGTGAATACCTTAATCATGTATTCTCTTGAAAAATGAATAACTATTAAACCTTAGTGAAAACATGAATGCTGTCAAAAGTTAACTCTTTCCACATAACAAAATCCAAAAATTCTATATTCTCAAACCATGATATAACCTTCTACTTATATCAGTCATGAGCTCATGAATACTATCAAACATTTAATTTTCTTCTTATCCCTTCATTATGTGAATATCATCTACATTCCAAAAATATCTGAATAACCTTTCATGGATACCGGTACCATTAATCACACACTTTCAAAACTCAAGGAAAGACAACAGTGTAACAATCCTTAGATGTCTCTTTATTCCATAGTAACATGATATTACTTAGACAACATTACACTTGATAAACATGTAATCATTCCACTACCTTCTTAAACCATTGACCAAGCTTCAACAATTCTTTCATCTCACATATCATTTGTAGTCTCATCATCATCATCAACATAAATACTACCCATACGACCGTACTGATTCTCTTCATGAGACTTTACCTTAGGGAATTGGTTTTCATAATGCCCGTACATTCCACATTTAAAACATTTAACCATTGTTGATGTCGTAGCAATACCATTATCCTCATCCCTGGTGTTAAATGAACCTTTTCCTTTGCACTTACTGGCTTTGTGTCCTTCTTTTCCACACCCAAAGCATCTTCTAGTTCCTTTGAAACAATCTCCCCAATGCCTCTTCCCACATGATTTACATGAGGGAAATTTAACTTTCTTTTCTCTATGATCATCATGAAACTCCATCTTTCTCTTATTATCTGAGTCGGGAAACTTACCAAAGTTGAGATTATTGATCATATTATGAGATTTATGATTAGGCATAATAACGATGTTTGGACTTCCAAATCCCATTTCATTTGGTTTCTCATGAAGAATATCATTCCATTGTCCGTCATATCCTCCATTATCATGAATCTTCCTGTTTCCAGCCATTTTCTAAAACCCAAAAAGAATAGTGTGAGAGGCAAAAATCATGCTAGGGAAAACAACATAGTAAAGGGGGAGAACCCACAATATCTAACATATTAGGTTAAATTCTAAGATCGTTACCGTAGTTCTAGGACTATATCCTATACGTATACTTATCCTTAGGGACATCCCTAGACATACCTTAGAAATATCTCTAGGGATCTCATTAACGTTTTCGCATCCTAGTTTCCAAAGGTTGACTAAACCTTTCCTCTGATACCAACTGTAGAGACCCGAAGCTTGACATACATGGACATTACATTACTTTTTCGGAATACTTAGTACATAGAAAAAATAGACACACAAGTACCATAATAGTTTAGTGTCTTTGGAAACTTGGAACGTAATCTTCTAATCGTGGTGAAAGATCCTCAACATCTCCAATAAAAATCTTCCACTTTTTGTTTCCTTACCTAAAACCTTTCTATTAATCCTGGGGGAAAATAAAACATAAAAAGGGTGAGCTCAAATGCTCAGTAAGGGTAATCATGGATAAAATAAAACATACCATATACATTTGAACTTAAAAACATGAACATAATGTTTAAACATCAAAATCTTGAGCAATGACTTAAAACATTGAAGTACATAAGGCATAGATCATAATGAAACATAAATCATGATAACATAGCGTGGGAATAAAACATGTAATTGTGGCATCCATTAAGCACATGTAATGATTTCCATAGTAGCCAAGACATTGCTTCCAATACCATCTTAGTGGACAAAGTCCCTTTCTGAATCAAGTTCACTCCTCGTTCCAGTCCTGTAACACTGAACCGGATTAACTTACCGTTCCAGCCATGTCTATCTCATGAGATATAAAATCTTTACCCAATTCATTGGAGGGAGATATAGGTCCCACCCATCTCATAATGAAATCATTCTTACTTGTGCTACAAAATAAACTTAAAACATTCATCATAACCCAAAGAATAAAATGGGTTTCATAAACTTCATCCCATCATCACATAATCCATATAAAAAAATGGATATTTCATCATAAGAAAAGTGAAACCATGTAAATTATAGAGACATTAAACTTGAAACATACACATATTAAATAATGTCATCTTAGATGGAAAATGGTTTTTATAAAACACTTGAAATGAATTCTTGAGGAAAATATCCTTTCTTCTTCAAAATCAATCTATTTCCACAAAATGTCATGCAGTTTTAAAAGAAAAATATTTTGTTGAAAATAGTCATGAAATATTTTGGAGTAAGATTCATGAAAACAAGGCTTTATAAAATTATAAAAATCCATTTGTGTCGTATAAGTTAAAAAAACATTCTTCTCGTACTTTTGTCGGAAAAGTCAAAAAGTACCTCGTACGAAAAATGACAAAAGATTACTTTCATATCTTTTACTATAAACTCACCAAAGGGTAAAAATAGATTTAAACAATTATAGGGGGATGGAAATGATATTACATATTGAGGAAACATGGATGTGGATGATAAAATACACCCTAGTAAATACCAAAGTATAAACAATCTCGGATAAAAATGAGATTGTGATATTTACCTTACCTTAGGTCTGATATGCTTCGTACGTATCCGAACCTCCTGTATAATGATTTAAACAATGTCATTGACTTATTAAAGAATCATATTCATTGTTATGATATCATATATGTTTCACTTATGACTTTATCTTACCTGTTATTTTGTAAATTCCATGTTAAAGAGCGTTTTGGGTAAAATCGTTTCATTTGTCGTTTGTGTTTTGACTTGTAATTATTCATATGATTAGTTAGATCATGATTATTTAATTCCAGAATATAAAACATGATTTATATATAATATATATTCAGAATATACATATATATAATAGATCGATAAATGGAAATAAATACACCGTTCATGGAGATGGTAGGTCGTACGTACGCATGAACGTTGTTTTCATTTCCTCATTGAATTGAATGGAATTAATTAGATGACATACATATATATATATATATACACATATATCCAGTATCATTATTATGTCATTTATTTCATGATTACTTATTATATATACTATACAATCATTTATGATTGGTTAATCATTGAGAATGAATCTCATTGCGTCGTGGAGACGGTATTCCGTACGTACGCACGAGCGATGATATCGTTCCTATGATCGTGGAATTTTATTGGAGTGTATGTATACTATTAAAGAATCAATATCAATTTACAATAATCATATATTGTTATTATTTACACCATTATACCCATCCAAGTAAGGTGGTGGTGGAAAATAGATTACACCACGGCGTGAAGACGATATTCCGTACGTACGTACACGCGGTGATTTCTTTTTCCATAGGATGGATAGATGGTGAAATAGGGTTGTTTCATACTTATAATAACATATCAGTATATGGGTGATACTGATGTTATTACTTCATAATGAAACAACTAAAGAAGAAGAAGTGGATGAAGAAATAAAGTTGAATGAATCGGTAACAGACATTACCTCTTCTTTAAAGCGCCTCTTTGAGACCTCCTCTTAGGGCACTAAAATTGGTCTTTGAAGAAGACCAGGACCTCTAGGATATTTATAGGGAATTGGAGAAGATAATTGTTCAGGGGTTTGCCGAGATTGAAGGCTAAAAGTGGTGTGAGGAAGAGAGGGATGAGGTGCCCTTTTATAAGGGAGGAGAGGGGCATCTTTGAAAAAACTAAAAATATTATTTTATTATAAAGCCATATCCGGTTTTAAATAGCTCCAAATTGATTTATTTCGAAGCTAAGGTGGGGATGGGTCGAAATACTCTAATCCAATAGAATTTGGACAAGTTTAGTTTACTATTTTAACCTTATCATTTAGATTTAACTTTAAGTTAGATAAATTTACTTTTACCGTATCTTTTTGTGTTCTTACACTATAAGGTTAATAAACTTACTATAACAAGCCAAACAAACCCCAAGTTGTTTATTATTAATATATATAACCTTATCTAAGTCATTTGGCCGATACTTAGATTTTTAGGAATATAATAACAATTAATAATATAATATTTGTTTTAAAAACTATTTTATGTAAATTTTGACACTATTTGGTAATTGATTTTTGTGTAAATCATAACAGAATGATTAGTCCTAAATAAAATAATTAAATAAATACTAACATGTCATATTAACATAGAAAATTATTTTAATTCATAAAAAGTCTCAAATTACATTTATTTTGGTATTTATAACATCAATTATGTCAATATTTCATTAATAAGATAATTACTGCATCATCATTGTATCATAAATAAATTAACTTATTTAAAGTCTAAAAATTAAAAATAAACTATATTTATGTAGGAAATATTTTTAGCTTTCTATTTAATATTTATAGTCTAATTTATCTTATGTATAACCCTATATTAAAAATGATTTACTTATTAAACATTGATTTTAACTATTTTAACCCTTCTTTAAATAAATTAATATTAAATGTCCTAATCTAATCCAAGTGGGCCTAAATGGTCATATTTTATTCCTACGGTTAGTTTTGGTCAAATTACACTTAGGAAATGTATTATGGTAATAATAATATCATTTTTACCCTTAGTTACCCTATTTACTTTTAACCGTGGTAAAAAAAGTAAAAAGTTACTATTCACCAAAAATTATTTTCATCTCATTGAAACAAATTTTAGTCCTTGATATTGACCGTGTCTCTCGGATTTTCGAAATTCCACTCACAGAAGCGGTAGAATTAAGTTTTATGAAAAATTCAGTTTTTTAACTACCACTTAGTGGTTTCACTATTCATCAAAAAATGAAAGTTTCCAGAAAAATACCAAAAATTAGGTCTAAGCTATATTTGATATTATGAATTCAAAAATGTTGTCTATTTTACCAAATTCAAAACATATCAGTTAGATTAACTAATTTAAAAATTAATTCCCATCGTCAAAACAAATAGCATGTTTTTAAGAGATAATAACTATCAGAAGATTGACACTTGTTTATGTTTGGTTTAAATGTGAAATTACATCCAATGAACAACATTGTATTAAATTGTAAAAATATATTCTAAATATACTTTAAAACCACTCAAATTAATAATTTATCACTATTAATTATTCCAATTAAAAAAGTTGTTTTTAATTAAAATTTAGTAATTTTCACTATTCATTAGAATATGAAAGTTATCCAAAAAGTACCAAAATTTCACCCTAAGCTAATTTCGATATTCTGAATCCAAAAATGAAGTCCATTTTGAAAGATAAAATTTATAAAATTTTAAAAAGTGGCTATTACTATTCATAACAACTAGTTCATAATAATATTATAATAATATCTCGTTTAGTGAAACTCGGTATTGCGTACTACACACGCTATCAAGGAAGGTCGTGATTGCGTGTAATGCAAGACATGTCAGGGATGTGTGATGTGAAATCTCCTTTTGGTGTAGCGTACAACACACAACATTAATGAAATTAAAAAGAATATTTTTCATAAAATCTCAGGGTGTTACAGAGAGGGAAAAGAAATGGTAGGTCCAACAGGGGTTTGAAAGAAAATGTGATCCCCAAGGATACTGGAATGGGAATCAACATTTTTAGAAATTTCTTTTTCAACCTAGACAAAATTTTTGTGCAATGGTGGTCATATATAAAATGGTATAATCCCAAAATCCTTGGTGTAGTGACCAATTTTAAAACATTTTCAACAGTAGGCTGGTAAATTCTCAATGATTACATATTCTATAAAACCAAAGTACACATTTTGAATCCATATGTATGATGGTATAGTATGAGATATATGAATTTCAATAAAAATTCGAGAACTAGATCGCCTAAACAGATTTCTGGTTGTGAAACCAAGTTTCAATGGTTGTGCAAATAATGTTGCAATTAAAAAGAGAGAATCATGTTTAAAAAGGTGAAGATACAATATAGGAAAACCTAACCAAATAGGTGTTATAGGGGACTCAAAATCGAATCTGAAATTTGGAGACCTTTTCAACACTTTCATGGAATAACACTAAAAGACCATGTTCCTCTCATCCAAAATTGGTAATAATCACTTTCAGACTAAAATCAAAAAACGACATGATAAGAATTCAACTGGACTACATGAAATCGAACAAATCCAATCGATTTTAGGGGATTCATAAGTAAATATATAGAGTTTATTTTCTTAAATAATCTACCAACAAGCATAAATCATAGGTCAGATTTAAGAATAAGAACCTCTTCTTTTTAAAATGAAATCACTGATAAACCCTTGTGTCAGTATTTATTTAGTTAAACGTGGCTCACAGACGTTGCTTCATCATTCATAAGCAAGTATTGGTTAGATCTAGTAACAAAATCCATATAGGAATGAATATATATATATATATATATATATATATATATATATATATATATATTAGGTCTTCTTCATTTCATGCTCGGGGGTGCAATCTCTTGTGAGTCTCCCATCTATAATCTCCAAGCAGGTTTTTAAAGTAAAAATGTTCAAAAGTTTGAAATGTTTTTATATAAAATTTCAATGTCAAATTGATTACAATGACCTAAATTGTATTAATTCATGTATAATTAATCTAATTTGTCTTTAAAATAAATTTAAAATATAATTTATCTATATAAATAAATTATATGAAAAAAGAGTTTTCAATTAAAATTCAGTATTTTTTCACTATTCATCAAAAAATGAAACTTCTCATAAAAATAATAAAAAATAACCATAAACTAATTTTGATGTTCTTATTTAAAAAATTAAGTTTATATTTTAATATTAAATTTATAAAATTGTCAAAATACATATTTAAAACAGGTTTTCCATAAATAGACGTTAAAATTGCTTTTATAAAAATATAGGTTTTTATGTGCAAAATTGGGCTTGTTCTTATCTTATGCTTATCAAATATATTAAATGAATTTAAAATGTTTTATTGGATATATAACATATAAATTTACTATATAAATTCTATGAAAGTGTTAGAATTTAATTAACTATGAAAAATGTAACTAAATAGTATTTCTTTTAAATTTGGTGTTGTGTGCATTACAAGCTATCAACAAAGTTAAATTTATTCTAAAAGGAAAATATTTTAAAGTATTGAGGTGGTACATAGAGTGAGTGGCTTCCAAGAAATTACATATTTGTCTAGATACTACAAGTGTATGTGGATCTAGCATAGAGGTACCTAGGGGTAATTACTTCTAAAGGGACCATTGAGCTGGATTCGATCGTCACCTAGTGCACAAAAACATGCCTTGTTGCACACCTAGTTTGACACTCCCAGAGGAAATACTTTGTAAATTCAAAAAATATTTATGAACCATCATGAAGGATTTAAATAATGACCCTGGATTACCTAGTTCAAACCCAATGTGTCATAGATTGAAAATAAGGTTTCATGACTTAGACATCCTATAAGTAATTTTTCATGATTATGTGGTTTTTCACTATGAATATTGTTTCTCACACTATGTTTTTTGGTTTCAATCAATGGTGAGAACCAGAATAAACTAGGTTAACATTGAATATTATATAATGTTTTTATGAGAAACCAAATGGGATAATTACTGGAGTAAAGGATATTATGATTATACCCAATCATTTATCATAATATATGATTAACAACTTACACCTTAACTAATTCTTTAACTCACCAAATAAGAGAAGGAAATATTTCAATGAGAAGTTGGGTAGTGGATACCATATAAGAAATAATATTTAGTTTCCTATATTTTAAGAATTTGGGAAGAAGAAATCATGGTAATGCCTCAAAGGAATGAGAAGATGTTTTATATGTGAATAATTAGGGCACAGAGCAAGTAATTACCAAAGAAAAATGAAAATTTCAGTTAATGCAATGGGTGGTAATATTGTTCTATCTAAGGTATTATCAATTGATGGATTTTTTAAATGTGTAAAGTATTTTCATTATTCAAATATATATCCTATGGGGAAAGCTCATGAGGAGGATCAGTAAGGCAGTATGAGTAAAGGTTCTTCCATTGATGATGATGATACTGAAAATGACATATGAAAGGAAGAAGGTATTAAGGAATATTATGATGAATAAAATTTAATGGTTTAATAATGAAGTGGAATGATTAAAGTTTCTATATATTGGAATTAAATAATTATGAAATATATAAGGATTATTCAGAAGAATGTTTTCATTAGGTATTTATAATAATATGTTTAATGAAACATATGACATAGAAAAGTGATTTAATGTAAAGGTTATATTTTATGGAAAATACATGATTAATAAGTGATAAACCTTAATATGTTCTTGATGTTGAAAAAATGGTATTTATTTTTGATATTGAGATTATTGATATGGATAGAGTAAATATGAGAGTATTGATAACCTCAAAACCGACTAATGATTTATTGAAAAAGTGGCTTATGTTATCATTGATGGAGTTTACATCATTTTTGATCTAAGGAATATATTAAATAATATATGTTTTTATTTAATGAATGAGGAAACATGCATGAGGTTTTATGGTAATTCTAGTTTTTAACATTCTTTAGGAGAATATATGACCAAGGTATTAACATATTTGGCATGTGACCATTAAGAGATACTTAATGACATTTAGGGGATAAATGTTAAGTTGATTTTAGTAAATTTAGTGACCTTATTTATAGATTTTTAATTTTATAAGGGTTGTAAGGTTAACCATTTATGGAATGGTTTAAGTTAAACTATGTAAGTTATTTTTAAGATTAATGTATTATTTCACTATATGAATATTTATGCATATTGAATAACTTGTGCTAACCATTTTGTTGTTGATAAAAACTAAATATAGAAGGAATGACTTATCATTATTTTATGGATGTTATTATCTGTTAGTGTTTCAATCATGAAAAAAAATCATCTCTTAGAGTAAGAGATGAAGTATAAATTGATTGAGGAATAGCCAAAGGATGAGTTTGCGTTTATGAAATGGAATTAAATATAGTAAGTACATTTTCTCATGATAATTTCTCAACATTAAGAAAATGGATCTTGAAATAAAATGTTATACATTTACCTTGAACTCTAATGAATGAATGGTCTTTTAACCTATCATATATTTATTTCTTTATGTTCGTTAACTTTCTATTATCCATGTTATTTATCACTCTCTATTAGTATTTTGGTGTTAGTTTCCATTCTATGTCCATGTTTAAACTTCCTAAAAATGTTCTCATAAATGAAAACATAGTTATGCGTTATTTTAAATGAACTTCACACATCATTTTATCTCATTTAAAGAGTAATTTTATTAATCCTTTTTACGATGTTCATTTCCCACAAATGTATTTTATAATGTTAAACCCTTGATTACCTAGCACAAGTTCAAATTGTGAGGACTTAATTTATTTAAGGGGGATAGAATGTTACACCTTGATATTTTATGAATTTTTTTTTAAATAAATTTAATTTTTTCTATAGATTTAATTATACTCAATATCTATTTTATCTTATCTTAAATGCAACATTTATTTTTACTTGAGTTATATGCAACACCAAGTTTAAACAAAATACAAAATACTATTAAAATATTTTTATTTAATATGATAGTTATCACCTAGACATTTGAATAGTGGGTATTAATGGGATTTTCTAAATTATGAAAATATATGTTTTATACATGTTTATAAAATTAATTCATTAGTGACCAATTAATTAGAAGTTAAAATAAAGACCATTTGAAAATAAAGAAAATATTTTTCTAAAAAACTATCTTTATGTACACAAATGTGTTACATATCAATGGATTAAATAAATCACTTTTAGTGAATTATTTTAATAAAATTTATATATTATATATTCAATCAAATATTTAACATCCACCTTATGTTTTTATATGAATTAGATAAGAATAAATATAATTTTACACTTAAGAACTAAATTTCTCTAAAAATGGTTTTGTCGCCTTTTGAGCACTTATATTAAAGGTAATTTTTTAAAATTTTAGAAATTTTATTTTTCAAAATAAAATTCATTTTTGAAATCATAATTTCAAAATTATCTTAGAGTTAATTTTTTAGAATTCCAGAAAAGAGAATCTTTTCAATGAATAGTGAAAAATATTTTTTTATTGAAAACTTTATTTTCATTTAAAAAATGTATATGGTTTATTTTGTTTTAAAATTTTTTTAAAAGTAAGATTAGTTCTATTATATATTTATTAATCCAATTTATTTCATTGGAATCAATTTCATATTTAATTTTGATATAATTTTTTTTAAACTTCGGAACATTTTCTCTTTGGAAAACCATTTTTTCATCACATTTGTGGGTTTATTTTAAAATTGTTTTTTCCAAATATGTGAATGGAATTTTGAAATATAGATTAAAAATTTATAATAATAATAATTTACATTACATAATAATATCAACTTAATTTTTTTTCAAAATTAATAGTAAAAACAGTAAAAATTATTTATTGCGGTTATGTTTAAAATAGGTTTACTGAGGATTAAACTAAAAATATAAGAGGTAAAATGACTTGAAAAATTGTCCAAAACCCATTTAATAGAAATATCAATACATTAAAACCTATAAGTTTCAATAATTACCCACATTTGAGTCTTTTCTAATGTAAAAAACGTGGATGCACTTTATTCTTTTCCAGAATTCCATGTGTGTCCTATCCCCCACTTATAAAAGTTCACCCACACTCCTTTCCACTTCACACCTAAAAAACCCTTTGGTTTGGAAAATTAATTTTAAATTAATTTTTTATTTCCATCCCCACATCCTATAGGCCGTTTTAAGATCATAAATCCACTCTAGGAAGGCTTTAGGTTAAATCTAAAGAGGTTGTCGGAAGAGGATATAAAGTTTTAAACAACACATTTTTGTTTTAATTATTCTTATAACTCTTTAAAATATTATAAAATTATTATGATAAAAAAAATTATCTCCCATATAATTATATTTTGTTATTCTAATGTCATAACATATATCCATATCCTCTTCCATCAAATGAGAAATAAAATAGTTGATCGTGTGTACGACGGACTACCGCTTCACGAGCTGGTGTTATTCATTTTCCATAACAAACTCTCACATATAGATATAATTTTGGATTTAATGTTTATATATATAGAATTTTTGATATTATTATACCCCTAAAATTATAATACCACATCTACCTTCTTACCTCCCACGCTATTGGAAAATAATAATGTCGCTCATGTGTACAACGGACTACAAGCTCACGAACCAATGTGATGTGTTCTTTATTTATATTTTACTTGGTTGGTAATAAGTATAGATTAAATATATATATATATATATGATATTTTTAATATAATTATTCTTTTTTAATTATTATATCATATATACCTTCTTACTTTCTATTTCACGGGGAATACGATAACACTGTTCGTTTATACGGTAGAATACCGCCTCGTGAAGCGATGCGATTCATTTTTCACTAACAATTCACATGGAAGGTAATTGGGGTAAATTTAAAGAATAAATATTATATATATGACATAAAAATAATTCTATAAAGTTAATATATTAGTTACTATTCTTTCATTTCATCTGTTAAGAAAATGGAAACAACGTTCATACATACATATGGCCTACCATCTCCATGAACAATGTATTTTATTTTCTATATCTAACTCTTATGGATTTATATAAATATATATATAATGAATATATATGATATTTATATCATGGTTAAAATTATATATATTATGGAACCATGATCAAAGTAAGAGGACTGAAAATAACAAATCAAAACCTATATAAAAAACAAAGCAATTATTGGATGAAATGTGATTTATTATACATGAGTTCATAATTAAATCATATATGTAATGATATATGTAATTATGGTTATTTAATATATTTATAATAAACATTTATTTATTATAAAGGAATTTTTAATGTGTATGAAGTAATTCAAGACTTTAGGTAAGGGATTTCCGTCTCACTTTTATTTTCTATGAGACACATGCCAAATTCACCTCATGTATCTTTTATGTGGTGTATATAATTCCCATGAATGAATTTTATTATGATTATACTAAAAATTATTTGTATTTAAATATCCATTTTAGGATCTCTATTTTATAGGGTCTATAGTTCAAAATTTACCAAAGCGGTAAGGGAATTTTATCTCAATTTTTCTTCTTTGGGATATACGTTATGTTATGCACTTATTTTCTTTTATGTGGTGTATATATAGCCCATTTGACATCCTATATCATGAATATAATTATATTTATGATATTTATAGTTTATTTTGATTTTATTCTTTAATGGAGATTATGATTCAAAAGCTTCCAAATTGGTAAGGGTTTGATGTTTCGATCTCATTGTTCATTGAGATTATTTATGATTATGATTTTTATGATGAAATATTTTAATCCATATCTCAAGAAACTCATGACTTTTATTATCCACTATTTATTTAATGATAATTCATGTTTCCCTTCATTTTCCTATCTTTATGTACTCATGGTTCCAAAAGATATTTTTTTAATGAAACCCAACTTTATTTATCTCTTCAATTAAAAACACTTTTCCTTCTATATCATTGTTTGCTAAAAATGATTTAAAAAATATTTTTGACATTCTCAAAATTATTTATTCACTACATGAAAATAGTGTTTTAGCGGCAGTTTTCAAAATTTCCGCTAAATGTTTTTCCATCAGAAAATTAGCTACAGTTTGTTAGCGGCGTTTTTAAAAACAGCTGCTAATGATTTTTAAAAATATTTTTTATAAATGTTTTTTAAAAAATAACAATAAGAAATTAAAATTATTTTTAGTGGAATTTTTTCCAAATCACTGAAAAATTGAAGACAATCTGTTCATGGATATCATTCTTATTCTTTATCTAAATGGTTTATTCTTATAATGACAAGATGTGCATGAAACTCGTTTCTCTTTGTAACACCCTGAGATTTTGTGAATTATTTTTTTCAAATAAATTTAATATTTTTGATATTTTTAATTACACAAAACAAAATTTTTAGCTTTCATTATATTCAATACTTAATTTATATTGTATTACATGCAATACTGATTGTAACTTGCATTACTCGTAATGCCTAGATTAAATAAAATGTGAAATAATATTGAAATATTATTATTTAATATGATAGTTACCACCTAGGCATTAGAAATGAGGGTATGAATAGGATTATTTAAGTTATGATAATATATGGTTTATAAGTGTATAATAAATTATTTAATTGATTAAAAATTAATTATAAATGAAAACAAAAACTATTTGAAAATAAAAGATTTTTTTTCTAAAAAACTATTTTTATGCACACAAACATGTTCTACCTCAATAAATTAAACAAATAAATTTTGGTGAATTATTTTAATGAAATTTATATATTATATATTCAATCAAAATTGTTACATTAATATTATTTGTTTTCTAGGAAAAGGATAAAAATAAATCCAATTTTACGCTTAAAAACTGTATTTTTCTAAACAATAGTTTTGTAACCTTTTGTGAACTTATTTTAAAACTAATTTTGGATATTTTAGAAAATTTATTGATAAAATAAAATTATCATTTTCTAAATAATCATGTCAAAATTATCTTAGGGTGAATTTTTTATAAATTTCTAAGAAGATAATTTTTCAATGAATAGTGAAAACACTTGATTATTTTAGGAATTTTCATTTATTTTAAAGATTTTAGAAACATAAAAATTGTTTTATGATGGATTTAAATCAATTTTTTAAATTATACATCTATTAATATAATTTATTTCATTTTAACTATTTTAATATTAAATTTTGATATAAAAATGTTTTAAACTTTTGAATATTTTCTCTTTAAAAACTTGATTTCTCATCACGTCTATGAGACTAATTGAAACTTTAAATTTTCCAATTATATGAATGTAATTTGGAAAAATTGATTCCATATTTTGAATAATAATAATTTATATTATCTAATAAGTTCAAATTAATTTATGACCATAATGAAAAGTAAAATAGTAAAAATTATTTACTTCAGTTAAGGTGAAAATGTGTTTATCGGGGGTTAAACTAAAAATATAAGACCCAAAACAAGTCTATAAACTATTTTATAGACATATTTACATATAATACATACCAAGTTAGAACCTATGGTCATTTTGAATCTTTATTCATGTGAATGGTTTTATCATTTTTGGATTCTTTTGGGAAATGTCCAAGTATTTTCCAAGTGGGTTCCTTTCCCCCACTTATAAAAGGCCACCACCACTCTTCAATTATTCAAACCAATCCATACATATAGTTCAGAAAAACTATGAAAAAATCCCTCCCCAAAATCATCATCCATGTTTTAGAGTTTCTATTCCTCCCAAAAGACTAACACTTGGATCCTTAATAAGATATCCAAAGGAGGTTCTTCTAAGTGAATGTAATTGTCTTCACTAAGCTTATTATTTTTATTTATTATTTTTCCACATTAAAATAGGTATTAAAAGTTAAAATATAATAGAAAAAATATATCATATATACTTATATTTTATTATTTTTATGTCATAATATTCATTCATCTCCACTTTCATCAAATGGGAAACGAAATTATCGATTGTGTGTACGGAGGACTAGTGCCTCACGAACCGATGTAGTTCATTTTCCATCACTACCATTTGAGGAATATAATGATGGATTTAGAAAATTTATATTATAGTTATCATATTTTTATGACTCTAATTTTAATATTACATATACCTTTTTACGTTCCATTATGTTTCAAATATGATAACAGTGCTCATGTGTACGGCGGACTAACACTTTACATGGAATGTAATAAGGATAAAATTTATGAAAATATGTCATATATATATGAGATTATATTTATTCTTTAAACTTAATATATCACCCAATTCTTTAACCTTTCACTCATTAAGGTAATGATATTGTCGCTCGTGCATACGTATGGCCTACCATCTTCACGAAGGGATGTGATTTGTTTTCCTTATCCAAATTTCATACAAGGTTATAAATATATATATATATATATATATATATATATATATTATGAAAAATAACCAGAACTTTCATGACAGAACATGCATGAGAAAAGATGGAAATTAACATCCAAAACAATGAAAATAATAAAATATTATTAACAAACAGGTGTTAAAATGTTATAATAGGATCATATATGATATTATAAATATGATTATAGTTATTTAATATATGTATAATAAACTTATATTTATTATACAGTAGGTTAAAACATGTATGAAGGAAGTTGATGCTTAAGGTAAAGGGTTTCCGTCTCACTTTTATTTTCTGTGAGACACGTGCCATATTCACCACCTGTTTCTTTTATGTGGTTTATATACTGCCCATGAATGCATTATATAATTATTATATTTCAATTTATATGGATTTACATATCCATTTTTTGATCACTATTTCATAGATTTTACTGTTCAAAAGTTACCAAAGTGGTAAGGGATTTTTGTCTCAAATTTCTTTCTTTAGGACATAAGTTATTTTATACACCTATCTTATTCTATGAGGTGTATATACTGCCCTTTTAACATTTTATATCATGAATTTAATTTTTTTAATGATATTATAATTGTAATTTAATTTATTATTTTATGTTCCTTACGATTCAATATTACGAAATTGGTAAGGGTTTTATGATATATTCTCATCATTTATAATGATTATTTATGATTATATTTTAGATGATGAAATATTATTATCCATCTCTCAAAAAAGTCATGAATTTTCATCTCCTATATTCATTTTTTTAGAATACAGGTTTTCCCTTTATTTTTCTCCCTTTATGTACTCAAGAGTTCAAAAGAATGTTTTTAATAACAAAATTGTCTTCATTTCTCTCTTCAGTCGAAAATAATTTTTTATTATAAAACCATGTTTTCTAAAAAAAATTTAATTTTTTTAAAAAGTATTAAAATGATTTATTAAATACATTTTTAACCATGTTTTACTTTTTATAAAATGTTTTGAAATGAATATTCATGTCATTTTCCAAACAATTCTTGTTTAGAATTTACTAAAAAATGTGAAATGAATATTTATTTTAACATGTACAAAATGAAAATAATTCCCCCTATCATGAATATTATTTTATTTTAAGTATAATTTATAAGTTTTCTATGTTATTTTCAAAAAAACTATTTTTCAAAATGTTTTATGTTTTAAAAAGTTCTTTTCAAAGGGGAAAGAATATTTTCCTCAAGAAAATTTTAAAAGGATTTTTAAATATTCTTTTATAATATATCAAGTTTATTTTAAAATAAATAGATTTCCAAAATGTTATATTAATTTTTATTTTTAATTTTATTTAAAAAAAGTTATTCTTCTCAATAAATGTTCTGTGTATCTCTTTAAAATCATTTTCCATATAAGATGAAATCTATTGATATAATCTATGTATTATGAGGGATATGATCCAAGGATTACATTATTATTTTTTATCTAAATGGTTTATGTCTGTGATGGCATAATTTTTATGAAACTCACTTATTTTCATGAGTTGTTCTATGATGAAATTATGAAATGATTATGAAACCAATATCTTTTCCATATGATATGATATAATGAAACATTTTTGAATCCCATTTCATTTCATCGATTATGATATGATGAATATTTTATGATATTGCATCACACATACATAATATTTTTATTATTTGATGGGTGGGAAAAATATCTCCCTCTAATGCATTGGGTAAAAATTTATATCTCATGAGATAGACAAGATTGGAATAGAGAGTGAACCTAGTTTAGTATGGGACTTTTTCCACTATAATGGTCATGGGAGTGAACCTTGAGTATTGTGATGGTTTAAGGAGTGAATCCATTCCACTATGATAGCCTTGGTAGTAATCCTTGACTACTATGTAAATGATTTTCTATGCTTATGTGTATTCCACAATTCCCTGTCTTATGCCAATGTTATGTTCTCATGGATCATGTTATTTCATTTTCTTATGATTCGTGTCTTATGAGCTACCAATATTTATTCCATGACTCAAGATTTTAATCTTTGATATGCATTGTATGGTTTTCATATGTTATGCTCATGTTCTTATACCCTTATGCTCATGTCATGTTTATATGATCATTGATGTCTCACTTTCTTTCCCTTATTGAGAATCTGAGCTCACCCTTTCTTATGTTTCCTTTCCCTATGATATAAATAAAGGTTTTAAGTAGGGTATGCTTGTGAAGATTACTGAAGTGTAAGATCTTTATGGTATATGTTGAAGATCTTTCACAAAATTAGAATATTGTGTACCTATTATTTAAAGACACTAAACAATTATCTTCCTCAAGCAAGTTTTTGTGTAATGTAATTAATATTCATCTAAAAAGATATAATATCTATGTATGAAAACTTTGGGTCACTATAATCTTCCACACATTATACCCTGAAAAAATACTTATGAAACCCACTTACTTTCCCATGGGTTATGCTATGATGAAAAGATGAAATGATTATGAAACTTGTTTTTTAAATGTTATTATATGTTGAAATATTTATGAAACATATTTATTTTCATGGGTTCTGATATGAAGAGTATTTCATGAAGTTATGGCACACATATATATGATTTTAATTATGTCATGGTTGGGACCTATATCTCTCTCTAATGCATTGGGTAATGATTAATGTTCCATGAGCTCAGAGGGTACACGAGAGGCTATCCTAAGCTCAAAAAGAGGGTACATGAGAGGTTATCCCAATCCATAAGGAGGGTACATGGGAGGTTATCCCAAGACCAAATTAGGTACATGTGTGGTTAGATGAAGCCTACCATGTTATAAATTCCTTGGTGGGTAGCCTTAACATAAGGTTTTCAATGCTTATGTGTATGCCAAAACTCTTTGTCTTATGTCAATAATATGCTCTCATGACCTATGTTATTTTATTCCTTTATTATTATTGTCTCATGAACTACTAAGATTTATCCCATGACTCATGTTTATGATCTATGATATGCAAGGTATGATTTGAAAATGTTATGCTCATGTTCTCATACCCTTATGGTCTTTTTATGTTTATATATCTCCATTTTTTACCCTTATTGAGCATTTGAGCTCACCCTTTCTTATATTTATTTCCCTAGGTTATAATGATATTTATTATGTGTGATATGTATTAAAAGGTTTATTGTTATGAGGAGATAAGTGGTAGATTATGTAGAAATATTATGAACCAGTTGTTTATGTTTCCAAGTATCCAAAGGGATTATACCTTTATGATCATTGGTTTTATGTTTGTGTAATGTAATGAATATTAAACTAAAAATATGTAATATCTATGTATAAGATTTTTGGGTCTCTATATAATTACACTAAAATCCCTAAGAATTTATCATGTTCATGATTTTGAAAATCCGGATTTTGAATCTTTATGACCACAACATGGCTATAATTGTAACTTTTCTACTCCTAGGACACCACAGTAGAATGATGTTGTAGAAAGGATAAATCGAAATCTTTAAGAAATTTCTGAGACTATGCTCAATGGGTATGATTTATCTGTTTATTTTTGGGAATATTATTTGAATATATCTTGATATATTATTAATAGAGTTATAATCCAACCATATTTTTAAGAAAACCCCATATGAGTAATGGAATGGGAGAAAAAAAGTTAATTACTTTAGATTTTTTGGTTATAAAGTATTTATACTCAATATAAAATAGAATTTAGAAATTTTTTTATTCAAAGGTGATAAAGTAATTTCACTTGGATATTAAACATCCAGTAAATCATACAGGGTATTCAATAAAAAGACTAAGATCATGGATGAATCTTTACATTTCAAATTTGATGAAACAGATCCACATTATCCTAAGACCCCTTTAGAGAACATTGAGTATAACCTTTCTAATTTACATTTCAATGTAAAACCGAGTGATAGTTCTGTGAAACCTATAGAAAAATAATCAAGTTATAGGGAACTATTTGAATCTAAACTTGTAGAAGAAAATGAAGTTTCAAATACTTCAATACGTAGAGATATTAGGACTCATAGAGACCACCCCTTAGATGCAGTTGTAGAAGACATAGATAAAGGAACTTGAACAAGATCTTTTCTTAGAAATCAAGTTGAACATCAAACCTTCTTGTCATATATTGAACCTTAGAACATAATTGAATTAATAGATGGTAAATTATAAGTAATTGAAATACAAGAATAATTGAACTTGTTTGAAAGAAATTAATTCTGGGAACTAGTTGAAATACCCAAGGACTTCCTGACCATTGGCGCTAAGTGGGTATTTTGGAACAAGGTGATGAGTCAGACACTATAATTATAAATAAATATAGATTTTATGCACAAGGATATAGTTAATAATATGGTATTGACTATAAGGAAACATTTTCACCAGTGTCTAGATTTTAAGCTATTAGCATGTTTCTTGCTTATAAAGTGCATTTGAATTTCAAATTATATCGAATGGATGTCAAGAGTGCATTCATAAATTGTTATATAATTTAAGATGTTTTTTTAACAAACCCCAACATTTCAAAACCCTCATTCTTAAAATCATGTATTTAAATTAATAAAATAAGAATATGGTTTTAAAAAATATCCTAGATATTGATATGATAGGATTAACTCATTTTTTATTTCTAAAGGTTTTTCAAAAGGAATATCTTATCCTACTTTATTTATAAAAATAATTTCAAAATATTTTTTAGAATTAAAAATCTATGTTGATAATATTATCATTGGATCTTCAATAAATTATTTATGTACTTAATGTTCAAAAATTAAGCAAAATAAATTTGAAATGAGTTCAATGGATGGATTAAAATCCTTCCTTGGTTTTTAAATTTTTCAAAATAAGGAAGTAATTATTTTAAATCAAAGAAATTAAACTAAAGATATCTTAAAACGTTTTGGTATGTATAGTAATAAAGGACGTGACACTACCATGAGTACAATGAAACTAGAAAACCAGTTAATAGAACTACATACAGAGGTATGATTGAAAGTTTATTATACATAACTACCAGCTGACCAGATAATATGTTTAGTGTGTTTTTGTGTGTTTATTTTCAATCATAACCAAAATAATCACATTTATTTTTTGTGAAAATAATTTTCAAATACCTCAAAAATATAATCAAATTATAACTATTTTATTTTAGAGGATAGGCATTTGATTTAATTAGTTATTTAGATGTTGATTTTAGTGGTTGTATGTTAGATAGAAAAATTACTTACAGAACATGTAACTTTTTTCAAAAGTCTCTAGTTTTATGGTGTCATAAAAATAAAAACTATGTTTCATTATCCAATAATGAAGCTGATTACATAGCCGTAGGTAGTTATTATTCATAGATACTCTGGATGAAACACACATTACTATACTATCGATATAAATTTCGACATGTCCCTATAAATTGTGATAATACAAGTACAATAAATATCTTTAAGAATCTTTTATCACATTCATGGATAAATTATATTGAATAAGACATTACTTTTTAATATAAAATTTTAAAAAATCTGATATAACTCTTAAATTTATTAGTACTGAACATCAGTTTGCAAACATATTCACAAAACCATTGAATTTTGAGAGAAGAAGCTATATCAGACATGAATAAGGAATGATTAATTATTTATAGATCTTATTCTCAGTTTATAAATATTATGTTTATTTAATTCTTACTTATCTTATAAATTTAAATCTTTTCTTAATGTAACCATTAAGTATAGTTCACAGGGTCATTGTATCAACAGTGAGTTATATTTTCATATGATCAGTATACCTATCATGATCATTTGGTCATATGCTTAGTATAACTACTGTGATCTCTTACTCACATGGTCACTACTTAACTTCTATGAATGTTTTATTTATATGGTTTGTATACCTACTATGTGGTCATAGTATATACACCTACCATACCTTTTTGGTCATAGATCCACACTTAGTATACCTACCTTGTCTATTTTATGCTAATTATTTTTTATGAAAATGTTTTAGTGGGATTTCACTTAAATTTATTAGTATTTTATCCCTAAATTATTGAATTTTAAAATAAAAATAAGAATCTAAATTGACAAATGATTTTTACCAAAAACTCATTTCCTCTTTTCAAAACCTCACCTAATATCTCTAGGTTATTTTTTAAATACTCTCACTCTCAAAACTGAACCTTCCTATTCAGACCAAAACACAAGTGTCCTAAGGATGAAGCACACTTCTAATGTCACATCTCTTATCAAATATCCTCTTGTAAATAAATGAAATAAAATAAAATATAGCTTGAGAATTTTAGATAATCTAAATAATTTGAATCTATTAAATCCTATAGTTTCTATAGAGAAATAATTTGATGCTCAATGACTAATGTTGATTAAGTCACTAGTTTAGAAATATATTCAAATTCAAGGTTGGGATGACTAGTTCAAGGAGAAAAGTAATCCTTTTTTCCTAAATATTGTGAATTAATTTTACAATTTTATATAATTTATACTAGGAATTAAAATATATTTCATAAGGTGAATGATAAATGGGGAGTTTCTAGATTTTTCTTCAAAAAATTGGGGGAAAAGTTTAAAAGATCCACACAAGGGTGAGTATGAGAATTACCGAAGTTCTTATCCAATAAATAATACTCAATTTGAAATCTAAATTTCCATAGAAGATATAACTAGGAATATTAACCCTAGAATACCAATCATTGTTGATATAAATAGTGAATGAAATCTGTTAGTAAATTTCATAAAACACCTAACCCTGTTGGTCTTGGGATTCTCATATGAGGAAGGAATCGAGCTCAGCAATAGTTTGGATCAAGCTTCTAAGTATCTCGCTTTCTCTTCACAATCCTTCTATTTTTTAAATTTTGGGTGAAGCTTTGGACCATTTTATGTGTGTCGATTAAGAGACCAAGAGATTGCATACTTCTTCGGTGGCTTAGATTTGTGTGGAGATAGATCTCTCGGCCCTTTTACTATCATGTGTTCTCATTCGGGTTGGTGACGAGTTCTCTTGGTGGTATTGGATTTTTTATCAATGTCTTCCAATATTTTGTAAAGTTTACAAGATTCATGTCACTCGGTTTTAATTTTTCGATGTAGTCATCATGGTTCTATAATTGAGAAGGTGGTGGAGGATGGGGTCTCTCATGAGTTTTCCTTTTTGGATGACCCGGGGCCTTTTCAAACCCTGATTGTGGGAAATCAGTCATCTTTTAAGGCTCCTTTAGTGGATGGGGACCTGATTGTGGTTCCCCTTACTCTCATGTTTTAACTCCATCATACTCTCCTATAAAGGATAGCTCTCATAGGAATTTGTCTTTGTTGGTCTCTCCTATGGTGGTCCCTGGTGCCTCTTGTGATGTAGAGGTTTTTTGGTCCAGAACTGCCTACCTTGTGGGATTGGTGGTTAGTGATTTGGAGGTGCTAGTGGGAGTTCCTTCCGCTTCTTTCATAATTATACAAGGAGTTTTTACTGCTTCTATAGAGGGTACATTTTTGTTAGATTTAGGTTATTTTTTATCTAAAAAGGTCCTTCCTATAGAGGATCTTCTTGGTGGGACCTCTATCTCTCTCTAAAGTTTCAACTCTTCCTATGAAGTAAGAATATTTTTGTCTAACTAGTTTTATGCGTTGGATGGTGTTGAGGCTGAAGGATCAGTATCCAAAGGTTCCCCTAAGAGTGGAAATAAATATGGGGTTCCCACTCCTGCTAATGAATGTCATCTTACTTTATCCAAGATCAATAAGGTGTCCAATTCTTCTCGCTCTAATTCTCAAAAATTTGGATCCATAGACCGCATGGTCACCACCAATCTTTATCAATGATATCTTTAATCATTTGGAATTTCATGGGTATCCAGGCTTGAGAAAAAGGATCGTTCCCATAATCTGAATCTTGTAGGTTAGATTTTTATGTTTTGGCTATTCTGGAACCCAAAATTAAAGAGTACAAGTTATCTAACTTCGCCGGGTGCACTAGCTTCTTGGATGATATGCAAGGAGCCCTGTGAAACTATCATGTTCAAATTATTTGGAGAAATATATTTTCTATTGATTGGGTGGATATATCTCTACAGAAAATTACTATCAAAGTTAACATAGGTGGATACAATTTATCACTCTCATTCATTTTTTCCAATTGATTCACTTAATAAAGAAGGATTTTATGGTAGCATCTCTTTAAATTCAACCCATAGAGTATGGCATGTTTTCTGGTGGTGATTTCAACTCCACATCCGAGGAGTCTAAGAAGAAGGGTGGGGGATAATTTTAGATCTGGGAAAAAACTGATTTTTTGAAATTCATGGCTAATAATGGGTTGCTGGTTTTCGTATTTTTAGGTGATAAGTTTACTTTGCGTAATAACCAGAAGGCGTACAGGAGAATCTAGAGTAAGATTGACCACTTCATGGATAATATGAAAAGTATTGATTCTTTTCCTCTATCTTATATAAAGCATTCGACAAGATCCTTATTGGATCACTCCCCATTGGTGGTTACCTTAAAGTGAGATTATAGGAGTAGCAAGTGTTTCTTTTACTCAACTAGTTGGGTGTAGGATGAGAGTTTCATATAGGATATGCATGATTCCTAAATGAATCTAATACATGGATCAACATGGGTGGGACCTTTTGATCATATAAAATGCTAGAAAAAAACCTATGGGATTAGGATTCAAAGAGGAACAATAATTCTTCTCACAATTTGGAGATTAAAATGGATATTGATAGGCTTTAAGATAAGCTCTGGGAGGCTTGGAATGATGAGGATTTCATTCTTTTGGATCATAAACAAAATTCTCTGGAAAAAATGTTGGAAATTAAAAGAACTTCTAAAGAGAGATCGAGAATTCATTGAATTAGGTAGGTAGATTGAAACACAACCTTATTTCAGGCATGTCTAAAAGAAAATAATGTCTTAATAAGGATGAATATTAGGCTTATTGATGGATCCAACATGAACTATATGAAATTAGCTGGTAATCTTGTGGTGGATCATTTTGAAGAGTTCCTTGTTGAACCACTCATCTCAGAGGGAAGGGGGTGTCTTAGTGAGAATTTTGATAACCACTTTATTCTAAACATCCTTTTACTGGTGGAGGAAATGATAATAATGAAATGGAATACATTATGGGGGAGAAAGATAATTGGAATAAAGTTTCTAGTTTGATCTCAGAAAGCGCATTAGGGCCTGATGGGATTTCGAGATCATTCTATGTGGTGGTCTTGGACATCATCAAAGCCTAGGTGTTTGAGGTGGTCTAAGACTTCTTCAAAGTATGAGTTCTTACTAGAGTAGTGTGTGCAATGAGATTGGTCCTGATCCCGAAGGTGAATGATCTTGAGTCTCTCATTCCATATCATTCGATTTTCCCATGTAACTTCTCTTACAAACTATTTTCTAACATTTTGAAGAAAATATTAGGGAAGGTGTTGTCAAGGATCATTTCTGAGAAGAAACACATATTTATTTTGGAATAAGAATTTATGGGGTGATCTATATTACTAATGAATTGGTTTATGATATTTAAATTAGATCTTTTGGATCCAATATTATGATCAAGTTGGATATTAATAAGTCCAATGATTGTATAGAGAGGGGTTTCATCTTGAAGTTCATGAGACAATTTGGTTTTAGGGAATGGATTTGTGATTTATTTTTCAAGTGTTTTGATTCTCCATGGATTAATATTTAAATTATGGGGAAGGGATTTGGTTTCTTCAAAACATTGTGTGCGCTTTGGAAATGTGATAATATATTGTCTAGTATCTTCATTTTGGTATAAGATGCACTCTCTAGGAATGTGAAGTGTAGTATGGATGAAGGTGAGATGATTCCTTTTAGAGATAGATTAGAGGCTGGTATTGTGAATCATCTCATGTTTGCGGATGATATTATTTTTTTATCAACGAGTAAAATAATTCAATCAATAGGTTCATTAAACTCATGAATGAATTTGGATCCTTGAGTGGGCAGCAAATTAATCATGGTAAAATTAGCATGTATATCTCAAAAAAATGTTTACTCAGATATGGGAAGGTAATACAGGATTGAATGTAGATACAAAAATGTAACCTTAAGATGAAGTACCTTGGAGCCCCCATATCAGATGGAAGGATCAAGAAGGATTTATTTGAAGGTATTATTAACATAATTATTAGGTAGATTCATAATTGGAAGAATCATTTTTATCATTTGGAGGAAGGATTTCCTTTGTGAATAGAATCCTCATATACATTATAATGAACACACTTTCAGTAATCAAGGCACCTAAGGGAACTGTCAACTAGTTATAGAAAATAATGATTCCTTTATATGGGATGCTAACTAAATAGGTAAATTCCATTGGGCCTATTGGGAAAGGATGGTGTGAACTATAGAGGGGGGGGGGGGTTGGTATCAGAATGTGGAGTGTTGTGGAGTCCATGTAGTTCAGGAAAGTGAGACTATCCTAGAATATCATTGATGGAAACTCTCTGTGGGATAGGTTTATAAAATGATGGAACATGATGGACTGGAAAGGGTGGAATGTTAATTTAGGAGAGAAGAATGTATTTGTGAAGTGCATGATGGGTCATTTCTATATCCTTAAGGATAATATGTGGTGGGTTGTGGGATGTGGAGACATAAACTTTTGGAATGATAATAGGGTGGGAAATACATTATGCTACCCAGGATGCCTAGTGATGGAATCATCACTTATTGAAGCTTTTAAATTCCTTGATATTATTAAATGAATTCTCAATGAGGATAATAAGTTTATATTTGGCACTATTATGCTAAAAAAGGATCATGATAGTTGTGTTTTTTCAAAATCTTTGACTAGAGTCTTCAACTGCCAAGATTATCATGCATAGAGATATACAGCATATGTGTGGGGTGTGTAGGATGGAATGATGTGGTGAAAGGATATTCAAGAAAATTTGAAATTATAAGTGTGAATTTTACGGAATAACGGTATTACCGTGGATGAAAATGTTCAAAGGAAGGGAATCTCTTCAGCCTCACATTGAATGTGTTGCAAGGAACCTAGTTTTGAAATAATGTGGTATATTTTCTTCAAATGGGAATGGGCCAGCTACATATGGGATTATTCTAGTTAGTTAATGATAATTTTGGTGAGTGGATAGGTACTAATGAATAAACTATAGAATTGGTTTCAAAGGTTTTTTCATAATTTCAACAGAAGTAAAAAACATGGAATGTTTTTTTACTATTGTGTGTTGGGTGCTATGGGAGGCCAAGAACAGAACTATAGAAGGTGGTCGCTACTCATTCACTTTCATTCAGGTTTAGGTGAGGTTTATTATATCTAAACTTGGGTATATGTTTTTAGATATGTCATATTCTTTGTATTCTAGGGTACTGATTCCATGTCAAGGGATACTTGCTTCACCAATGAGTTCTAGTCTTCTAGGGAGTTAGGTCGGTTGGGTTCCCTCGTCCAGGGGATTGAAATAGAATGTTGAGGGATCCTGTGTTGTGAGGGTAATGTGAGGAGGTGGGATGGTTAACAATGATAGGGAAGTGTAGGTTCTTGGGTTTAGTGTTTTTATGGTCTAGTTAATTCCATTGGGGTGGAGGCTCAGGCAATGTACCATGAGTTTACTTTGTGCAACCTATATGACATTGTTATTTCTATGGTGGAATCTAACTCTAAAATTCTATTTTATATTCTTCAAGAGAAAACAAGAACCTCATGGGACCTAACCTACTTTATCATGAAATGTATATTGATATTAGACCAGGGCACTGAGGTGAGACACATTTGGATGGAAGGGAACTTTTCTGTAGATACCTTGGCCAACAAGGGTAGTTCTAGAAATAGATTCATTATTTAAAATTACACTAGATCACTACCTCAAGATTGTAATCTCTTTGTCTGGGGTGATGCACTCAGCTTGCATCATTTTCCCCCTCTTTGAGAAGCTATTGTACATCTCATATTTTAGAATAAAATTTTTCTTTTGAGTGAGTTTAAGAAGAGGAAGAATAATATGAGATGATAGATGTTGATGAGGAATCTACGACATCCTATAAGGATAATAGGCTGATATATCCTATTATATCCTATAGACCACATGAATTACCTCTTCCTTTTCCCTCTCATGAGAAAGAACTTTATTCTGGGGATCTTATTGATATGGAAGTTTCTATTAGTGGTTATATGAATGAACCTAAATGGGATGAGTCTAAATACTGTAAAGAAGATAAAAGTACTTCAGATGGATGTATTGTGATAGGAAGTACTCATAGAATTTTTTTACCTGATGCGCCTTCTAAGGGGGTGAAGCCCCCTGTATCTACTATTTTTTTATTAGACTATTCTGAATCTGATGATGATGGTGGGGGTAGTCAACCTAGACATGGTAGACCTTCCATAACTTCTACTCAAAGGGTTCTTAAGGGATATCTAATTGATAAAATAAATTCTCAAGAAATACTTGAGATATATCCTTTTAGATCCTCATTTGGAAAAAATCTAAAGGAAATTTTTGGCCTTACTCCCACCAATGTTAGTAAGGAAGCTAAGAAAGGTTCTGTTTGTGAAGAATAAGTTTTTTAGAGATTAAGGTCAGTATGAAAGATCGAGAATAGTTGATTTTGAAGATGAGTTAGATTGTAGGCATTGGTATTATTGTCCATATAATTATATCCCTACTATATCTTATATTAGAAGTTATGATTTGAGTGAATTGAAATCATATAATATGGGTTTATTCAAGGAATCCTTTCTTAGTTATGGAAATTATTTAAATCCAACCCAAGAATTAGATATTAGAAATATAATGATGTTGCTAATTTATCATCTTCAACCCAAATTTTATCTCTAGATGAATTAAATGAGAGATGATATTGAGAATTTGAAATCACTGATGACACTACCCAAAAAAAAGTTTCTACAGCATCACCCTTTATCAGTGCTAAAAAAACCACTGATAAAGGGGTAGGGGAGGATTTATCTGCGCTAAAAAAAGCACTGTTAAAAGTTACCCTTTATCAGCAATTTTTTTAGCGCTCATAAAGGCCCATCCTTTATCATCATTTTTTTAGTAGCGCTGGTAAAGGTGTGGCTTTATCAGTGGTTTTTTTCCTTAGCGTTGATAAAGTGTATATTTGAAAAAAATTGTATTTCATAAAAAATAATATATTGACATATAAGTATATTTAAATTGATATAAATATAATAAATATTTTTTAAATATGTTTTATATCGATTTGATATGTGGTAGACGTAAAACGGACACCCGGAGCAGAAATTATGGCCGTTCAGAGAGATTAAGGACCTTTTAGTGACTTGAAGAATATGATAATGTGTTACATTGGTCACCATAGTGTAGGTATAGTCGTAAGACTCAATTTGATATGTGGTTGAGGCAAAACAGACACCCGGATCCAAACATATAACCGTACGGAGGGATTTTGGGCCTTTTTAGGCCTTGAAGAACATGAGAAGGGGTTCTAGTGATCACTATAGTGTTTAAATTTTTGCAAGATTCAATTTGATTTGTGGTAGAGTCAAGACAGACACTCGGATCATAAGTTATTGTTATTTTAAATTTTGCAACCCTTGCAGCGCCTACAAACCTAAGAAACCCACAACTCACTAAAATGAGAATAACATATGTACCGAGTGTCTATTTAAGTGCCACGACTAGTAAAATCGAATATCATGAAACAAGTGATGACCACATCCATTCAAAACTATGAGAAGATCAAGAAAACAGAAGATATATCTGTTATACCACTCCAAAAAAACTCCAACTTCAAACGGCCATAACTTTCTCTCCGGGTGTCCATTTGGGCTCTACCCCATATTAAATCAAAGGCAGAGAAGATATCTACACATCAATATGACTCTATCATAGTTACAGTCATGTATGAGACCCCAAAATACCTAACAACCATCAAAAGGCCTCCAAAACCTAGTTTCTGTGTCTGGACCACTATCAATTTTTTCATAAAATGGTCATAACTATCGATGCTTGTGGCTGTTTGGAATCCAGAACCTGTTATATCATATTTCATTCCATGAGCTTCATTTTTACTATTCACGGAGCTTAAATGGACACCCGAATCATAAGTTATTCCTGTTTTAGTGACACTGCGGTTTGTTAGGTTTTTGAGCCCCCATTTCTAGCACTTTTGTCTTGTCTGCTATTTTATCAAATAGCTATAACTTATGATATACCTATCCATTTGACCTCCACCTCCTATGAAATAAAATATCATTTTATGATCTTTGATTTGACTGGTCATAGAACTAGAACAGAATCTCAGATCAGAAGTTTTTGTAACGCCCCAACCCCAGAAGCCCGAAGCTGGTGCATTATTTTAATACATTGGCATTTTTACAAGGAATCAAGTCTCGAAGGACCGATCGGTTTAATAGTCTTGTAAAATAGATTACATACATGAATGTTACATTACACATTCAAACATAAAACAAAACATAAATAATCCATTGAGAATTCCATTATTCCCATTTCTTAACCCTACATATCAAATGTAATACACTTCTTGGAATCCTGGGAAAAAAACATAATAAAGGGGTGAGATCATATGCTCAGTAAGGGTAAATAATTTAGAGGAAGATATAAACTTTTAAGTTAAGATCTGTAATAAAAACAACAGGCTTTTAAACATAAACATGAACATAATATGGAGAAAATAAATCAAACATCACCATATAAACATGCACATGGATATTCTACTAGTCAAATAATCACATGTAATAATTAATTTCATAATGAGGTAATTTCTAACACTGGACATAATTACAACATAGTCATGGCCTCATGCCAAGACTACAAATAAAATATTTTTCAAGGCCTTGTTCCAAG
Organism: Viscum album; assembly: GCA_963277665.1. Lineage (NCBI taxonomy): Eukaryota > Viridiplantae > Streptophyta > Magnoliopsida > Santalales > Viscaceae > Viscum > Viscum album. Next base: position 92,224,221 of record OY728154.1, read on the forward strand.
ACACTATTTTATCTCATGAGAGCTACCAATGCATCGAGGGACCATAGCGGGTGCCACCCATCACATACTAAGTTCACTACATTCCTCTTATGAAAATATTGAAACATAACATAAAAATTCATATAAAAACTAGCATAAGAAATGTCAATACTTCAACCATAAACCATGAATGGTATAACAATATCACATTCATAGTAACACATATCATAACTCATTCAAAAAAATATTGAAGATTTTATTTATAATAAATCAACCTCAATCAATAATAATATCCAAAAATTATGTTGACATAATTGAAAATAATCAGTAAAAACCTTTGAGAAAAATATCTTTTTTTTTCATGAAATCATTTAAAAATATCTCTATTTATAATGGAAGAATTTTAAAATATATTTTTGAATAAAAGTGTTCCATACCACTTTGAAACTTTTTAAAGGAATTAACATTTTAAAACATTCATGTCTATATAAATAAATCCTTAAAACCATTTTGAAAACATGGATATTAATTAGAAAGATTTTGAAGAATAAATATTTCAAACATTTAAAATGATGTTTTAGTTTTATAGTACCTTAAAAGAATCATTTTGAAAATTATTTTATGAAACATGGACATGGATAATAAATATGTCCCAGAAAATACTTACACATAAACAATCTCAGATAATAATGAGATTGAGGAATTAACCCTTACCTTGCAATTTCCTTTGGTCAAGGATACATTTAACCTCTGGCATAATGAACATAGTTTGTTATTAAATTATACCAGAACCATATTCATATTTATTATATCATACATGATTCATTTATGAATTTATACGACCCATTTAATAATTATTTCCATGTTAAATTAACATTTTGGGTAATAATCGCTTTCTTTATCGTACGCGTTTTAACTTGTTATTCTTGATCGTATCATTTAGATCATAATTTAAATAATTCTGAAATATAAAACCTTATTTATATATAATATGTATTTAGAATATAAATATGAATAATAGATATATATATGAAATGGAAAACACCGTTTATGGAGACGGTAGGCCATACGTACGCATAAATGTTGTTTCCGTTTTTATATCGTATTGAACGGAAGTAAGCGAATAAGATATATGTAAGTGCACACACACACACATATATATATCTTCAGTAGAATTATTATGTCATATATTACATACTTATTAATAATATATATTTTTATAATCATCGTTGAATGGTGAACGTAGAAATGAATCTTATCACGTCGTGGAGATTGTAAGTCATACATACACACAAGCGACGATATCATTTCTTTAATTATTAAAAGGTGTGGAATTGGATGGTATTTTAATTTTAAAAATAAATTATCATGTTATTTTTATTATTTCTATACATATTACTCATCATTATATCCATCCAAATAACATAGTATTGAATAAAAAATTACACAACGACGTGGAGACGGTAAGCTGTATGTACACACACATGGTGACATTATCATTCATAGAATGGATAGAATAATGAGTATGGTTGTACCATATTTATAATAAAATCAAAGTTTGTAAAAGGTAATGGATTTATTATTTTGGTATGGAAATAACAAATAAAGATAAAGTGGAAGAAGAAAATAACTTTTAAAGAGGTGATAAAATAATTACCTCTTCTTTGGGTGTTTACTTTTGATTTGAACAAAAGGGATACTTAGGTTGAATTTATCTTCAAGGGAAGGCCTTTGGGTTGAAGTTATGGAATTTTTTAGGAGATTTGGGTAGGGTTTTCTCAAGAAAAATGGCTTTGGAGGTGTGATTTTGAGAGAAGAGGAGGTACCCTTTTACAAGAGAGGTGAAGGTCACTTTAGGAAATGTTTGAAATATTATTTTATTATAAAATAACTTTGAGTTTCTAATGGATCCAAATTGATTTATTTCTAAGATAATGTGATTATGGGTCAAAATTCTCTCAACCAATAGGTTATAGACAATTTTAGGTCACCATATTAACCCTATCGTTTAGATTTAACTCTTAGTTAAATAGTTCAACTTTTATCATGTCCTCTTGTATTATTATAATAAATGGTTAAAAAACTTACTATAAAAAGCCAAGAGAACCCAAGTAGTTCATTATTGATATACATAACCTTATCTAAGTACTTTAGACAAACCTTATATTTTTATAAATATTATATCAATTAATAATATAGTATTTGTTTTAAAAACACATTTATGTCAATTTTGACACTATTTGGCATTTTGTTTTTGTTTAAGTCATAACTACATTATCACTTAAAAAGAAATTTATTTAATCAACCCTGACTTGTAATATTAACCTAGAAAATTTGTGGATGGAATCAAAAGCCTTAATTTACATTTATTTTTATATTTATAATATTAATTATTTTAATCTTTCATTGATAAAGTAATTACTGCATCATCATTGTGTCATAAATAAATTAAATTATTTAATATCTAAAAATTATAAATAAAATACCATTATGTAAGAAATATTTTTATATTTCTAATGAATATTTATAATCTAATTTATCTTATGTATAACCCTATATTAAAAATGGTTTAGTTATTAAATTTTGAATTTTAACACTTTTAACTCTTCTTTACCCTCAAAGACAACATGCGTAAACAAATATTTAAAACAAAATGGCACTCTGATGTTGATAGAAATTCTAAGTTATATAATTCTCTTCAAATAATCAAGAAATTCAGTCATCATCTCACCCTTATTTTACATGTTGACTCCCTTATTGACACTAAGGAATCCATTTCAAATCATGTTGTTTCTCACTTCCACGATATTTTTAATGGAACATATTTTAATAAATATCTTAGGTCTGATATCATTCCATCTATAGTGGATGAGGCTAACAATTCTTATCTATTATGTGTCCCTCTTGACCACAAAATAAAAGAAACTGCTTTTAGATTGAAGCCTGATAGTGCCCCAAGTCCGGATGACTTCAATAATGGGTTTTTTCAAGATCATTGGGAGGTAATTCATTGGGATATTTGAAAACTTATTGAATCTCTTTTCTCCAATGGTGTTCTCCCTCATGGGATTAATGCTCAATTTATTTATTTAATCCCTAAAGTGGATAATGCCTCTGAAATTCAACTTTTCTGGCCTATTTCCCTTATCAAAACTCTTTATAAAATCATTACTAAAATTCTTACAAACCATATTACCCTTTTATGTAATAAAATTGTTTATTGGAGTCATTTTGGTTTTATTAAAGGTAGATCTATTCAAGACTAAATTTTTCTCACCTCGAAGTGCACCAACATTTTAAACAAAATCACTAGAGGAGGGAACATCGCTATTAAGAAGAACATAAGAAAGGGTTTTGATACCATAGACTAGAGTTTTATCTTTAAAGTTCTTCAAAAATTTGGTTTTAATGATATTTTCATTAAGATAATTAAAATCTTATTTAACTCTACTTCCATTTCCATTCTGATCAATGGTCCCCCTAAAGGTTAATTTAAATGTACCAAAGGTGTCTTTCAGGGCGATACTCTTTCTCCCATTCTCTTTTCCATTGCTAAGGACTATCTCAGTAGATCTCTTACTAAACTTGTTAATCAAAACAAGTTTAAAACCATTCAGGCTTCCAGAAACCTCAACGCTCCTACAAATCTTTGATATAACGATGACATCATTTCATTTTTACAAGGTGTAAAGAAAAATATTAAAGTGCTTAAAAATGCTCCAACACATTATGAAGAAGTCTTTGGTCAGGAAATTTTTTAGAAGAAATCCTCAGTTTTCTTTGAGAAAAACTTCTCTCCACACAGAAAAAGTCTTGTCAACAGAAATCTTGGAATCAAAGAGGGTTCCTACCCCTTCACCTACCTTGGGGTTCCCATATTCTGGGGGATACCTAAATCCAGTTATTTTAACATAATTTTGGACCAAATCATTAATCAACTTTCCACTTGGAAAGGAAAATCTGTCTCCATGGCAGTGAAAATTTTCCTTGTTAAATCTACTATTATCTCTAAAATTGTCTACTCGTTGATGATATACAAATGGAATATTGATACTCTTAAAGAAATTAATTTCTACATCAATAATTTCATATGGACCGAAAGTATTCTTGAAAGTAATCTTGTCACCATTTTGTGGGCTACATGTTGTAAAACTTTTGATAAAGGTGGTATTGGCATTAAAAACCTTAAATTGTTTAATGATTTTCTCTAAGTGAAACTTACTTGGAGGTTAATCCATAACAACTATAATGCCATTTATTTTCTTTAAAAAATATTTCTTGATAAGCTTAAGAGGGAACTCAAATTATATCACCTCTTCGATTTGGCCCTCCATTAGGCATGCCTTCTATAGCATTATGGAAAAATCTAGATGGATTTTTAGTACTAATTATTCTATGAATTTTTGGTTGGATAATTGGACTGGTACTCATTTAATCTCCATGTTATCTTCAAACTCTCCTCCTGAGAATACCAATTACACTATTAAGGATGTGACTTAGTTACATCACAATGACATCATTGATAACATTTCTCATGTTATTGATAATTACCCCTACTCCAATTCCGATGATTTCCTTATCTGGGAACCTGCTCCTAATGGAATTCTTGATTATAATTTTTTTACAATCACAAATTTTAAAACTTTGACACTATTTTTGGATGGTTGAATTTTTTTTAAAAACCTTTGAATAGGCCCTCTAGACTTACTCTTATTTGTAGAATTGCTCATAATAGGGTTCCTACTGAGGTTTGTCTTCAATCTTTTAGTGTCCAACTCTGCTCTAGATTTAACCTATTAAATCAGCATAGGGAAGATACTAACCATATTTTTCTATCTTGTGCTAAGTCTTCTACTCTTTGGAACTATATTCTTGACATTTTTTTACTATAGATGTTCTATACCTGATTCAATAAACTCTCTATTAAAGAGATGTGTTGAACATGAATCCTCCCAAAAAATTAAAAATGTATTCATCGCTATAATTGCTGAGATTCTCCATGTGATCTGGTATGATAGAAGTGATGTTATTCAAAATAAATGATTATTAAATCTTAATGAAGGTAAATCCCAAGTCCTCATTACAGTTCGCGAGACTGCCTCGATTCAGAATTCCAACTGAAACAATTCTGTTGAAGACTTAGAGATTCTTCATAAGCTTCAGATTGAGGGTGTCTATAGACAACCCAAGCACACTTTTGAAGTGTAATGGAAATCCCCGCTTCCTGGTTGGATCAAAGTAAATGTAGATGGAGACTCTAAAGGAAATCTAGGTTCTGCGGGTTGTGGTGTTATCTTCAGAGACTCTATTGGTCAATTCCTTAGTTTCTTCTAAGGGATCTGTGGCACAACCTTGAATTTGGAAGCATAAATTATGGTTGTGATTCATGCCATAATATTTTCCCTTCAAAAACGTTGGAGAAAGATTTGGATTGAAATTTATTCGACCACCATTGTCCAAGAAATATGGAATGGTATGATTCATCTTGCTTGGCCCCTCACCACCCTTTGGCTAAACTGTCTCAATTCACTTATAGAGATCAATCACATTGTCACACATGCTTATCAGAAAGAGAAAATTGTGGCTGATGCTCTGGTGAATAATGGTATCAACCAGAATATGAATTGTCTTTATGACTTTCCCTCTGATTTATTCTATATTTATGATAATTATTGTAATAAGATCTAATATTTTAGACTCTTGTAACTTCACCCTTTTTTTATATTCAATAATTGGTGCCTTGGTCTTAGTCTGAGGTGCTACTTTCAAAAAAAAAGTACTAGAAGTGAATGATAAAACCTTTTTTCATAATATAATACAATTTTTAACTCCATTAGGATAAATCCATTTTATTTCCATGTCATCCAAAATTTATATAAGAAACTTAAATTTTGAATTAAACTGAACAATTATTAGCGATTAATCTATATCACCCCATGTTACTCATATGTTTCATGAAGACTGATATCAACTTGATAAGGGACAAAAACCATTAGGAAATTTATAGAAATAATTTGAATCATCAAGGAGTACATAGAAATTTATTTGAAAACAATATATTTTAATCTTTTAGTGGGTAACTTTCACTAAATATATAGCCTCAATAACTTCAACTCCATTTCCCCTTTAATACAATATTTGTATATTTGAAAGGGTTTAAATTTTTGAAGATATCATTTACTGAGTATCTTCTTTGGTTCAATAAAATTTAATAAAATGAAATATAACACAACTGATATAAAATTTTATAATATTAATAGGTATAGTCAAGATCCATCCTTCCTATATCCTCAGTCAAATCTAGCCTCTTAGTTGGTTGATTCTACTAACCACATGAACATCATGACCTCATTTCAATAAAGGTTAATATTAGAGAAGCATATTAGTTCATATATGTACTAAAGTAATATATTTAATTTAAAATAGTATTTTTATCATCAAATTATATAAGAAAATTTAAACCATTCATGTAGTTTTAGGTATTTGACCAAACTGAAACTGGAAGAATTTAACCACCACATTCTTTATAGAATTCAAAAAAAAATTCATATCTGATCTCAAATTAATTTCATGTTCTTTTTGAGAAACCTTACCCCATGGATTCTGTCTCTCCCATAGTCATACACCTCTTTAAACATGTTATAACATTTAGATCATAATGGGAGAGGGGTAACTTGAATTTTATCAAGTATATGAATAGGGATGTCCAAGTTGAACCAAACCAACACCTTCCACATTTCCTATTCCATTTTTTAGATTTTGGGAAGGGATAAAATAATCTCTTTATGTTATTCATAATTACTTTTAACTATAAAAATTAACATTTTCCAAAGGATCACTCATGTATGCTACCACTTTCACACTTCTTTTCATGGATAAAATGTTATATCCTTCCTCAGCATGTATCTTTCCAAAAAACATAAATCAAACAAACAAAAAAATTATGTTATTGAGTTTCATAGGTAGTGGATATCACCTATAGTATTATTCCCCATTGTATATTTTTATTTCCCCCCATAGTGGTTTCTATAGAACCACTTTGGAAAAACTCTTACTTAATGGAAAAAGCGCCATCTGAGAAATACTCATAATTATAGGTGTATTCTATTTTATTTCCACATTTTCACAACACTAACACATTCTAGATTTTTTATAGATTTTTATTATTTACCTCAAATAGATTTATTAAGAGTACCCAAATATTGGTTCTTAAAACACCCTTCATTGAGTTTCCTTCTCATCCTATAACCATTTTCAATTTTAATTTTCCCTCATAGAGTATAAGAACTCTCCTTGTAAATTAGAGGAGTGGAGTATCTCTATATGGATTCTTTATCCTTACATGAATTACTCTAATTTTAATACCTTTATATATGATCAAGGTTATAATAAATAAATCATTTAACATAAGAATCATACCTTTTTTTGCTTCTATATGAATGAGATATAAATACTACTAGAGTTTTCTTCATATATCTAGGATTTTTGGATTAGTAAAAAGTACTTATAATGTTCTAAATTCTTCTACAAGATATTAAATTTGGTGTATCATTATTTCCTGAAACCATACTTCTAGGTTTTTCATGGAACAACTCATTTATTCAAGATTTTAGATCTAGATTTCTCTTCATTTCTGCACAGGTTGTGGTAGATTTTAGGGGATATCTATATTATATTTTCAGGTTCTCATCCTTGCCATAAGATATCCTATCTACTAATATTTTTCTTCTAGTTTTTAAGCTACCTTTTTCAAATCTAACTTGATATCACTCAAAGACCATTTTCATTATTCAAACTATTTTCATAGTGAAAGAACACTTTCCTTTAATTCCTTCATTGTGTCCAATTTGTTTTAAATATATTTGAAAATTTCTACATGAAAATACCTTTTATAATTAATTGTAAAAATCAATTTATAATAATAATATTTAAGGAATACCTTCTATTATTGTCTCCTTTCTTCTTATAAACCAATTCATACAAGTGTACAATGAGATTTGTAGTATTTGCTTTCAAATTATGAACCTCTTGAATAAGAAGAAGAATCTGATTCATGATCTAGTTAATAAGGAGGAGGAGGAGGAGTAGATAACTATAATTCTGAGATTAGTTTGAAAGAGGTTATTATTTTGAGTGATGAGTTGAGAATATAGTGTACATGTATGCTAAAGGAATATCAAGATAAGCTATGATTAGTAACTAACTAGAATGCATATGTTTTGAATATTTTATGGAATTTTAATATCATGTATTGAGAAGAAGGAGATCCATCCAATGGATTCAGAGATATCATTGAGATTAAAAAAGATCTACTTCTAATAATACATTCAAAGGAAGCTCTTATATATATATATGGTGTGAACCCATAAAACCTATGTGACTAAGTTTATGAAAGAAGACCATTATATGAATAAGTGACTATAATGTGAAGATAATGAATAATTCTCATGGGAAAATGGTAGGAGAATTATTATATGACACCAGGATGTAATTGGTGTGATTCTCTCTAAGAGAATATCTATGAGACTCTGATTAAGGTTTTGTATGTGAATCCCATGCAACTTGTAATTTTTATAATTGATTATAATGAAGAATACTTTATTAGGGTGTATATCACATCAAGGGAAGGATTAGTTCATTGTACTGAACCTTGTAAATCACTATGTTCTTGTGCCATTATTTACTACATTATAAGGTAGAGGTTGTGAGACACAATATGGAGTGGATCAAGAAAAAATAAGTTTAGGTGGTTGAATTAAAGTGAATAATTTATAATGTTTTTATGTGTAAACTGATTCAACCCTCTACATTTTGTGTTCCTTAAAAACCTTATTATTTTAAATCACAATCATTAATGTTAGTTCTTTATTTTAGGACATCTTATTTTCTATCAAGGACTTGTGATAAAACGCTTTCATTATATGGGATGATATACACTAAGAAGCACCCATTATTTTTTTTATCATGAGACCCATAGATGTAATGAGGGGATTTTTATAATTAGGACCCACCAGTCACATACCTATGTACAATGAATTACCCATATAATAAATCAATAATATTATACATAATAAATATACTTTTATAATAAACATTCATATTGGAAAACTATCATATAAAACCAAAATATTTTCACCAGTTAATAAAATATAACTATATGATCATAGGTCATCCAAATAAATAAGTTGAATGATATCATTTAGAGAATATACATAATGATGATTTAAATAAATTAAATGAAATAGATATATATAAAAAATAGTTTTATAAAATCATAAAAAACACGCTTTCAAAATCAATATAAAACATCCATTTTCTTTTACTAACTTATTAAAAATAAACTTATCATAAAGATGGAAATAAGATTTTATTTTTAAAACCCTAGAAAATTGTAGGTAAATATTCATGGAAAATTAATTACATTATAGTGGGATAAAGTATTCATGTTTTATATACTAAGAGAGATTGTTTTCACACTATTGTAAAAATTCAAAACTAATTCGTATCTAAAACCATTTAAAATATTCACTTTATTCATTTATAAATAATTTATATGGTATCCAAAAATGAACATTCAAAATATTTTAAACATAAATAATAAAATCCATGAAACATTTAAAAGAACATAGACATGGAGGAAAAATATTTTATGACATTTAAAAGAATGTTTTAATGAAAAATCCCTTACAATTTTTGGTAACTTTTGAATCTAAATTTTGTTGAAGGAGAAAAATAGAATATTATTTGTAAAGCACTTGAATTTTAATAAATTAGTGATAAAATTAATATATATATCATAATATATATCAAAAAAACTAAAACATATGGTGAACATATAATGAGTGTCACTAAAGTTAATTTGAGATGAGAAATATCTTACCTTGGATTCCAGCTCAGTTATACTCATTATATTATTATGAATAATATATATTAATTTATTAAATAATTTAAAAAATAAATTATTAAGAACCTTTTTAATACATATTTAATTTTAAGGTCCCTTTATAATCATTTTATATTCATTCATTGTATAGTTCTTGTTTACATTGACCACTTAATATTGTTCAGTTAATATCCCAAAAAACACTTCGGTATATTGACAAATGTTAAATGTGTTTTGAAATGGATCCATCATCTGTATAGTTTTAGAAATTTAATTTTAAAAAAATTATTTATTATATATAATTTTATAATCATCCATTTAAGGTGGTAAAAGAAATAAAGTACGTTGTTCATAGAGGTGGTAGTCTGCACGTACAAATGATAAAATTTTCATTTTTCTAATGGATGGAATGAGAAGAAGGTATATAATGTTTAATATTTTAAAAATAATAATAATATCATAATCATCATATATATTCAGACATTATATCTTTTTGATATTTCATATGAACCAGAAATGAAAAAAGATTCGTATTGCTACGTGGAAGTGGTAGTCTACTAATACGCGTGATCAAAATTATAATTTCCCAACGTATGGGAGGGTAAGAAGGTAGTCAGTATTTTTGGATTTATAGATTCATAATTATGTCATAAATATCATATAAATTGATTAAATTCATATTTATAATCTTACATGTGAGACAATTATGAAAAGTGATAAATATCACTTCAGGGGGACATTAGTCTATATGTGCAGACAAGTAATTATTTCATTTATCATTGGATGGAAAAGGAGATGAAAAATGGTTATATAACACACATAATAAAATTTAATTATATTTAATATAATTATTTCTTAATATAATAATGGTTATGATATGTTTGAAAGAGGTAGAAGGAGGAATAAACATGAAAGAACTTGGTTAAGAGTTATACCTCTTCTTTGGAAAACCTATTTTTCCTTATAGTTTATTACATATTTGGTTGGTATTTTGTTTATATAAGGACCCAAAATATATAGGGAATAAATTTGAGAATATATTTGGGATGGTAATTGATGATCTAAAATGCTAAATGCTTTTTTATAAGTAAGGAAAAGTGGTTCCCTTTTATAAGTGAGGTGGATTGAAAACTTGTAAAAACTTGAAACATTATTTTATAATATATTTATTACTAAAGTAAAGTGGCTCTAGATTGTAATTGTTTTGAAATTGATAATTTTAATTTATAAATTCAACCAAAAAACGAGTTTTATACATGTTTTTTATTTTATCTGGAAGCCTTATCCATTTATTTTAACCCTTTTAACTCCTTTCACTCTTAACTAAGGTGATACATTTTTAACATAATTTTTTTACAACAACATTAATTATAATTTTGATGCACATGAGATTACTTATATTATGTTAAATAAAATTATACTTATTTTAATTTAAAACCATACTAAAACTAGAAATAACCTTCTGAATACTTTATTAAAAGAGAAAAACCCAAAAATTTATTTTATTTGAATAAAAAATTACTTAGATTCCAAAATTTCAAACATATATTTCTAATTTTAACATTATATTTATAAATGAATTATAATAATTCATTAATATTTATTTTTTCTTGAAAATAATTTATAAAATTTAAATTCTTTTCTATATCATGATAATGTTATAAAAGTGACATTATTTATAAAATTGGTATTTAAAAATTTTCATCCAAAAACAAATTATTTCTGATAAATACCGAAAATTTCACTATAAGACAAGTTATAACTTATAAAAATAATAATTATATCCATTTTATTAAATTAAAATTATAAAATTTAGTAATTTATTTTTTAAATGAAAATAAAAAATATATAGTAAACCAACTTTTATAAAAAATAAACCTTTTTGAAATTATGTGTTCTTAAACATATGTAACTTAATTATTATAATTCAAAATTGAGTACTTATTTCCAATGAATTGATAAGTATATTTGAATTATTAAGATGTTTCTATATATATTTCATAATTTGGTTACTCCTATTCATACCCATCAATCCAACGACTAGGTTATAACAATTATATTTAAATAATAATATTTATGTATTATATCATGGTTTGTTTAAGATTTATGTTTCATGTATCATAATAAATTGTCCATAGTATTAAAAACTATAATATTAGGGTGCTATAAGTCCCACACTTCAAAATTAATAAACAAACCCACCTAATTCACTACAAATACCCACCCATTATTCCATTCATCTTCACTCCAAAATTAGTGAGCACTTTCAACCTCTCATTATATTTCTCAAGAGTATCTAAAATGTGTTTTTAAGGTTCTAAGGTACTCTTATCCATATTTAAGAATCTACCATTCTTTCTAAGGATTCCCAATCATTATATTTTATTTATCAATTACAATCCTTTTCTTATTATTTAAAATTGTATTTCATATATTTTAATTCTTATAATTCCACTGTATTATCATACATTTGATATATTTTTAATGAGATACTACTTACTACATATCATTTTTTATTTTTTCTAAGCTATTATTATGCCGTTTTAAGGGTCCCAAATCCCTTTATATCATTTATTTTTTAAAAAATCTCTAATTAAATTTATTTTTAATATAAAATGTCATTATGAATCATTATTACAAATTCATTATCATATTATCAATGAGATATCACCATTACATCATATTATACTGAATTTATAAGTCATTATATTTCTCAAACATTAGTTGAAACAAAATAGAAAAATATAAAATTTCCTAAAATTTTGGTAAAGTAATGAGGGTGTGTTTTCTTAGAAATGTAACTCCTACATATATTCCAAAAGGATATACACGATCTAACTCATATTCACCTAAGGCTAATTACCATGAAAAATGTTGATTGGGTATTAACTTAATCTTCACTCAGATCACAAAAAATGAGCCTAACGGCACTCTCAGTTTGATACTCCTGGGGATTATCATTGAATTATTTTTCTAGTCTTCATGAAACATGATAAAGTATTTGAATATATTATTAAAAAATAATTGATATTGGTATCATTAAACCACAAAAGTACCCTACACTATTATTTTATTATCATTCCATTGATAAATTTATTTTACATTACATTGTGAATATCCCATAGTTTATATGTTAATTGTTTCTTATTCACCTAAATAGCTTAATTATTCTATTGAAATGGGAAATACTAGAATTTTTTAAGTCCTTAATTAATATATGGATAAATTTTGAATAATTATCCATTATTATGTATGTTTTTTCACATGGAACACTTTTATATGTATATTTTCACCATTCTTTTTATGTGATGGTTGTATTAAGCATCTTATATGGAATGTGGGGCTATAAATTATATATCACCTTGATTAATTGATATATCTCATGAGAGGAACTAGTTGGACATTTTATATAATCAATAACCATTTTTTATGATGTCTTGGTACATGTAATTCAATGTAAGTTTGCGATGTTCATTATTATGAAATCCATTACTATGAGATCTATTATTATTATCCATGTATTTATTTATTGTTATGTAATATATGGTTATATTATCCCAATAGATCTATTTTTATGGAATTTATTAATTCCTAACATATTATTTATTTCATTTTTATGTATGATAGCATCCATTGTACGTTAAACATTACTGATAATTTGATCTCACTCATTGATATTTTCTCTAATTTTTTATGAAACCATAAAGATTAATTTACGTGACTTATTGATTTTCAAGTATAATTTTCATTTATTAAGTTTATGTGCATTATATTTTCAATATAATGTAATGATCATTTAGATATACAATTTCCCAAGACTGCTAGGCTATTGGATCCTATGTATTTTAATCTATACATTATATACCATTGGGATGAAATAATTTCTAGCTTCAGATTACTAGATTCAGGGTGTTACATCATACACATTTTGTACTCTAGTGTACATGTCATGTATATGGACTTCATATGAATTGCTATGTAGAAGTAAATAATGAGCCTTTCCTGAGATTCCTATATGTCATGTACCCCACTAGACACATTGTGTACTAAGATAGTTATGATATAAATTTTTATTTACTTCCTATATTTAAATTATGTATATATTATTAGTTCAATATATGCATCTTCTTATGTATATAACAACATCAACACGTGCTTAGTCATTGGAGACTATCCAGGTTATATTTTTAGATAGTTTTAGGACATTAGATCCACTAGAAAGACAATGAAAGATAGATGAGATGTTTGGTGAATATATAGAGTAGGTACTCCCCCATGTTTCATGGTGAAACTTTCTATGAGTAGAGTAGGTAATCCCCTAGTGATATACATATGAGAGGGTGTGTCCCCCCATATGAAAAATAGAGTTCTAGTACTCCCCATATGTTGGGGAATAGTATTTCATCAGTGGAGTTAGTTATCCCCCGTACATCAAGGCGAGTTCCTCTATATGTGGAGGCTATACTCTTGTATTTTAGGGAATGGTACTCCACAAGGTTTAGGTACTCCCTTAGTCAATACATAAAAGCCCCGATGTGGATAGGTCCCCCACTATATTTCCAGAGAGGTACTATGAATGTTATATAAAACTAGTACATCAAGATTCATATAATATATGCTGTATTGACAAGTACATGACATTATGATACTAGAATCCTTTTGATCCTTTGTGGGTTAATTTCAATTTCAATTTACAGATATACTATTGACATCAAGTATTGAGGGTATTACCCTACCATAGGTATCTATTGTATTATGTATATTACTATTATTTGTAATAGTGATCTATGAGGATATATCTCCTTCCCTTTCCATGGTTTTCTTGATAATAGAGAATATCTGTTTCCTTTGATATACCATTTTTTATTTCATTGTTTAGGGTTTGAACTGAAAATTGATTTATATTTACATTTTTGGGAGGCATCCTAGTTGATAAGTTTATAATCACCCCTATATAGTTTTCATTCCCATGAATAGTTATCTATGGAAATGTTTCACAATTCATATATGACACTAGAGGATGCAGAGCTAGTGGGGATAAAGGATTTTTTACATAATAGTTGATGATTGTTTGAGATGAAGAAGGTTACATATGGATTTACTTCTAGAAGACCTAATAGAGTGGTGGTTTTATCTCATACCTAGAATAAGTTTTACCCATTAGTTGTTGTATTATACATATGTATTTAACCTTTCTATATTTTTCCTCTGTGGTGTTATACATGGAATTAATCTCCCATGATCAAATTATATAAAGTTCAATTATTATATATCTATCTACTGGTGGTGTTTGATTTTATAGTATATTTTTAATGCATTTATATTGCAGGTTATCATATGATATTGTCTATTATGTATGGATATAACTTATTGTGCTATTTCTTATCCCTTGTCCTATTATAGTTCATCTTGGGATGAAACACTCAACTTACCACTAGACCAGATGGGGTCTCGATGGGTCAGGTTGTGTTAGGAATAATTTAATTAATTATGCCATAATTCAACACCCTCCCAATGTATCACACATAAATGGGACTAACATGTTGCATTAAAGAATAAGGTTTATAATTAAAATTAATATAAAATCTAATGGTATTCTTTCTAATGTACCTTTTCTCTTTAATATATATGGTATTAATTATGAATATTAAAGGGATTACAATCATTGATGGGAAAAACTTTTAACTTAGGAAGAATTGTATGAAACACTATTTCCAATCAATCAACATGTATTTATACATGGATAATATACATGGACTTCTGATAAACTTAGATAATAGAGAACTAAAAGAAAGATATTGTATAGAATTGGATGTCGATGCTAAAAGACTTAATTCTCAAGGAAGTCTTTTTCAAACAAAATTTATACAAAGGTTATCGCATGAAAATATTTAAATTTCATGTTGGAATAGTTAGTGAATATTTATAAATGAAACAAAAATATGGGAGAATCCAAATGGGAAAGTGTTTTGGAATAGCTATGAGGACATGAGAATGCATCGAACTAAATTTGATTGTGTATTTTTTGATTAAGTAAATGTTACTAGGGTGAGGATGAAGAGACGTATAGAAACAGTCAAAGAGGAACAAATCAAAAAGTGGATATGGAGAAGGTTTCAACCTGACACCAATTTAATGTTTTTAGTAATTGTGAAAAAGGATCCCAAGATTTTCTAGTTTGATGACTTTCAATGTATTGTTTTCTTATGTGATAACTAACAAACATAGATGATCATATGGTAAATGATAGACATATGGAAGTGGAATTAAAGGTAATAAAGATAATTTTTTTGTGTTTGATAAAAAGGAGATATATAATTATATATGGGGATTCCATTCCTTTATAAAAACATGAAATGGGGAAATGAAAAACTCCACTCATTTTATTTTGATGTGGAAAATTTAGGGGTATTTCTACTAAGTTTATAAATAAATTCTAAGATGAAAAGGATGTAAATGAACCATTAATGACATCCTCAAAAGGATATTAAAAGATATATGATAATGAAGTATAATTTCTTCAAAAATAATAATATTATTTTAAAATAATGTGATTTTTAAAAATAGTAAAAAACTGGTAAAATTTAACACTCTAAAGAAATTATTCAAAAAATTATTATGGATTTCATTAACAAACCACAATGTAAAAAAATTATAAGGTTAGGAATATGAGGTTGAGGGAATTTCTTTCCTCAAATTTGAGTTAGAGGACTCACTTTAAGAGATAAGTGTTTATAGGTTTAAGATGAGAAATTATAATGTAGTGATACATGACTCTACACATTATTTAAAATATAAATAATAGGAGAAATATGGGTTAACAGATAAAATTGAATAACTCAAACATAAAATGTTCAATACTTAGATAATTCTATTAAGATCAAAATAAAGGTGGAAGAGTAAACCTAAATTATTGATTACATGACCAACAAACTAAAATAATGGTTCAAATGAATCGATGATATTAAAGGAGAAATAATTGAAATGACGAGAACACTTTATGATAATAATGAGCATTAAATCCTGGGTGTATTTT
Organism: Viscum album; assembly: GCA_963277665.1. Lineage (NCBI taxonomy): Eukaryota > Viridiplantae > Streptophyta > Magnoliopsida > Santalales > Viscaceae > Viscum > Viscum album. Next base: position 92,241,119 of record OY728154.1, read on the forward strand.
AGGTTTTTTCACTCATGGGTTGTAAAGAAACTAAAGAAGAAAGAAAATATCCCTAAAAGGAGTTTAGGATTGTATTTCACAATAGTAAATAGATAATAAATTGATGTTTTGCTTAGGTAATAACACAAAAAAAATTATCAACATTGAATAAATGAGACAAGTTGCCACTACAAGAAGGACTATTGGTTAGGAATAGATCTAATATATTTTTAGAGCATCAATAAAGTCATAGAAGAATACATCACAAATTATTTATTATTATTGTGGAAATATAATGTATAGAAAAAATAATTGTTTCATATACATGAGGAAATTCAAGGAACAATAAAAAATAAAAAATGTAATAATTTATAAATATCCTTGGTATGTATTCAATGGATATTGTTTTTTATGAATTTTAAGTATAAAAATCCATGTATTTATCATCATGAATGTGAAATAATTCTCTAAGGGTCATGTGAAGTTGTGTGACACAGAAACTCTAGGAATCACCAAGAAAGATAAAAACTCAAAATATGTTTTGAAACATCACTAAATAAGAAGGATAAATTATATCCTAAGGATGTACATGTATATAAACCATTAAAGTAAGTTAAAAAATATTTTTGGATAAAAAATAAGAGGGTTGAAACGGTTTTAGTTGTAGGTAATTCATTAAATTCATTGAATCGAGTCAAATTTGGAAATTTTAATAGTAGATATACTTCAAATATGTTAAGAAACATGAATATCAATAAGGTTATTAAATATTATAAGGAAGTAGTCATTAAATTTTTTAATGATGAAGGATTAGTTATGGTTATCTATAGAAACTAAAAGAATAGTGGAAAATATATGAGTAAAATGGTTATCTTATTTTTTGATATCCTTGGTCACAATATTTTATGTGTATGTTAATTATGTGAAAAGAAAAATGAAATAATATTTGTTAAAAATATGTATACTTTCAAGGTCAAGGATAATGTAATTGTGATGTTATGTAAGAGGAAAAGGGGGAATATCTACATTACTAGTGGAGAAGATGACATGTTCTTTATTTAAAAAGACATTGAGTATAAACTGTGCCATAAATTACATGTACACTTGATATTAAAATCCTTTTAAGAATTTATGAAACATGAAATCACATAGTATTTTCTAATGTTAATAGATGATCCTATTCATGAATCAGATTTTTATTAAAAAAATATTATTCAAAAGGTATATAATCCAAAATACAATAATTCATTAAGTTTGTTGGAATTGATACGTGAGAAAGTCTATGAACTGGCATATAAAATATATATTGATGAAATAAGTAAACACATTCTCTTTATTGATGATTATATCAATATAGCAAGGTTAATGGTGATAGATCATAATTACTAAGTGTTTAATTATATAAAATTAGATTGTAATATAGAAAAGAACATGCTTTAGGATATGATACTAATATTAAAAACTTGTAAGAGTATAGAATTTTCCATTAATCAAGTGAAGGAATTTCTCAAGATACATGGGACAAGCCATCATGTTTTAGTTATGATAACTCCTCAATAAAAGGAATTCATTGAGAGGATAAATAGACAAATAATAACATATCTTAGATGATGGTTATTAAGAAATACCTAATGTACAAGTTTTGAAAGGAATCATTCTTGACATTGGTAATTATTTAAATGAAATTACTTATGAAAATAATGTTGGATGAAGTTTTTAAACAACAAATAAATCATGTAACAGGGAAGAAATTGATGAACATGACATTGTTGGTGATGGTATAACTCCAATGAATGTAATAATGAGAAATTCACCACAACAAACATTGATTTTATCACAGGTAGAGTCAACAAAATTTAATTATTCAAATCAATATAAGATATTGATAAAGTATATGAATTAGAATCATGATCATTTTGGGGAAAAAATTGTGTGGATTGGTTTTGAGGTAGAAAGATAAATCTTCCATCAAAACAAAATGGGTTTTCTAAAGCAAGTTGAATAAAAATGATAATATGATTCAAAACAAATAACAAATTATGTATAAAGTATATTATAGAATTAAATCCATTGATATAGATGCAATATTTTATCCTATAGAAAGATAGAAAATAGTTAAATTATTTTGATCCTTAGTGGTTGAAAATATTGTTAATGTCTTGCAATTGGATATAAGATCAACATTTCTCAATGGTGTTCTTAAATAGGATGTCTATATTGAACAACCAAACTAATTTATTATTCATGAAAATAAGAAAAATGTGTTCCACTTAAGGAAGTAACTTTATAATCGGAAGAAACCAACAAGAACATGGAATTATATACTTGATCATTTTCTAAAAAATATTGAATTCTAATATAGAGGACTTGATCAAAATAAATATGTGAAGGAGTGTGATAAAATAATTATGGTGATAAAATATGTTCAAGAAATTATATTTTAGGCTTAAATATAGTTCATTAAATAGAATTTATTGAATTCAAGAAGGGATAATTTGAAATTTCCATGATTGATGATTTAGTGTTTTTCTTATATTATAGGTCACATAAGGAAAGTATGAGATTTTCATATCCTAATATAAATATGTTAAGGAAGTGTAAAAAAGGATTGGAAAAGAAAAAATAGAATCTAAGAAAACATTGATTACTACTGAAATAATGTTTTTAAAAGATGATTAGGTAAATATGGTCAAAATTATGAAGTATATAAAAATCATTGGAATACTTTAATACTTAATAGTATTTTTACCCTACATTCTCTTCAATCGTATTGTTTTTTATCAGCTACTAACCTTGTTTATAAAGTTAGGGGATACTAGGATATGATAATGAAACTTTAAATAATATGTAAATCAAGAGGATGTGAGTTCATATAATCCCTTAATGGTTATATCTTTCTATTTTAGGACTCTTTTATATATTTAAGATGTATTAATGAAATTCTTCCCGATGAAAATATTGGTTACCATATTCACCAGAGTGATTGGTTGATATCATAAATTAATGTGAATAATGTAACACCCCAAGATCTTATGGTATACCTATTTTGAAATTAAACATCTTTGATAGCTTATGCTTCATGCAACACTGAGTTTAAAACCATAATATACTATTAAATACGAACATTGGAATAGTAATGAGATCACTAGGAATATTAATATGACCAATATAATAGTAACTTCACCTATTAAATTATAAATAAAATTTAGGTATCTTATTAATGAAAATATGATATATTTATACTATGGAATATGTAAATAAAAGTTTCAAAAATGATAAATTAAGTATTGGTATTTTTGTGAAACATGAATGTTTATTGACAATTTTATAATATATATAATATTTTAAAAGAAAATATATTTTTCATAAAATTGATTCATAAATTATTATTTTGTTTTCTTATGATTATAATATATTTTTATGAGACCTTAATTAACACTTGAAAGTGTTATAAAATCAGTTATCATTTTAAAATAAGTAAATTTTGAATAAATGATGATTTTAATTAAAAATTAAATTTATCATATTTAGAAACTTATTTTCTTAAAATGGATTTCATTTTTGAATTTTACATGCCTAAAAATTTTTAGGGTGAAGTTTTGGTATTTTTCTAAACTAGTTGAATTTTTAGTTAATAATGAAATACCACAATTTATGGTATTTAACAAGTACATGAATTATTGAGTAATAGTTGATGCATCGGTAATGTAATCCCATAATTTTAAACTCTACTAATTAGTTTAATATATTTAGTGATAATGTTAAATCTATTGATAGTATTGATCAAAAATAATAAACTAATAATTAAAATAATCAAAAAACACCCCTCTCCTCCACTATGAATACCACCCCTCACCACCTCATCTCATCACACCTCCAAATCCTTTGATATTGTCCAATTTTTGACTAATAAATCTCCAAAAACTCTCCCTAAAATTTTGGTCTTGCTGGTATCACTGAAATACCATTTCAAAGTTCTTTAAGGAGGTTCTCAAGGAGGTAATTCAAGAGGAACAAAAATCCCCTTTTGTTCATTTAATTTTCTTTCAATTTCTTTTCTTTTCTTATCCTCCCCTTACCTAATATGTCCAAAAATTAATAATAACTCAATTATATTATATATAATATAATTTTATTATGATAATGGTATTTACAATATCAATTCCTTTCTCTTCCCCTTTTTGTTCTAAAAATGAAAACATCATCCCTGAGGTTCCAATTACCACCTTTGTGTGCAATGAGTTTTGTTTTTCATTTTATCATTCAAGGCTGGTCATAAAACTATTTTTATAGTTAAAAATATTTTAATATATGAAATAAAACTTATTTAATTATCTCTAACTAGTATATATACATAATATTAATACATAAGGAAAAGTTATTTCGTAATGATCAAAAAACACCAAAATAATCTAAATGGTTGTCATTAATACTTTATTCAATGAATCATCCTCATATATGAAAAAATGATATATAAGATCATTAAATCTCCTATAAGTTCATTAATAACATATAATTTCAATTATATATAACTATTACAATTTCATATGATCTTTCATACATGTATAGAAGTGAACAAATCATGAAAACCAAGGAAACGAACACCCATGAACGACGAAATTGAATCTAATAACTCATCAAAAATCCATAAATTAACTTAATAAAATTATAATAAATAAAATACATGTTAAATAGGTTCTTAATTAAGTTATTAATGAATCTAATTTCATTATCTAAGACATTTATCAAAAGTGATGAACACGTTCAGACATAAGGTAAGAGTTTCTTCCCAAACATACATTTTTCATTTGAGTTGTGCTTTCTCTCTCTTTACCCCAATGTAATTCTTAATTAATTTTATATAATTATTCTAAATTCTGTTTATAAGTTCCAAAATCATGTATCTAGAACATTTCATCTTTCTTTTAAGGGAGAAAACATGTTCTATAAGATTCCTTTTTCAATTTCTTTTAATAAGCAAGCCTGATTAAAGGGTACTTCCCAATTTCTTATCTATTTTTATAGTATGTACCATAATATATTATAATACATGAATAGTTTTATAATATAACTATTTTTATCATGAAAAAATTTCTTAGATATTTTCTAATTTTATGTAAACAAATAATCTTTTGCTTGCTTTAAAGATGCTTTTATATTTTCCATGGAACCACACTAAAGTGGCCCATTTATAAAGTTTATTAAAACCTATTTTTATATGTTTTTAATTTAGTTGAACATAATTTATGCCTAGAACATAATTGAATTATTCTCATTTTTTTCTTTTTTGGGATATACATGTTTATAATATGATTTTATATCAAATACCATTTTTTTCCAAGATAAATATTCTATAAAAGTAAAAAGAACATCTCTCTTAAGAATTCCTTGATGATGTTTTTAGAGTATTTTCATATATTTGAAGAATCTCTGTTTAATCATATTCTTAATATGGATTTATATTTTATGATATCATCTACCATATTTTATTAAAGGATTAATGATTAGTTTGACTGCAGATGTACTATCTTGATAAAATTCACCATATTAACCAGAATGGTTAGTGATAATGTTTACTGATTGGGGAAAGTTATTTACATTTTGAATATATATATATATGTGTAGTTTATGTTTCACCACATTCATATGAGTAATGAATCAGACTTATTAAGTTATAGGAGATCCCTACTATATCCCCTCGATGCACCGGTAGGTCTCAAGAGACCAAATAGATCTGGACTTAGCTGAAGCCTTGCCCATTAATTTCCAGATATGGATTTAGATGAGGCCTTAACCATTTATTTCTATGTGTCTTTGCAGAGGCCTCTATCTGTTCTTCACACCTGGTAGAGTCACTTCCTTCCACTCGCCAACCAAGGACTTACGGACTCCTAGGGGAAATGAAGTCAGTGTTTGTGAACCCTCCCCTTGAGTCACCTTCTGAAGAGATAAGGTGAATTTCAGTCTGATAGTGTTGAACACATGGTATGTTTCAGATGTACATCGTTATTAATTCCATCATTATGATATTATTAATTAAAAATCCATGTGATTATTCAACCAATATAATATCTATAGTCAAGTTTCATTCTCATGAATTTTTTTTGGAATCATTTATTCATCTTTTATTCTTGCCATAATATTCTCAAGATTATGTTATAATTACATGTGTTTTTAGTTATTCACCTTTCATTATTGTTTATGTTTATATAAGCTTCTGTTTTATTTCTTACCCTTACCGAGCATCCGATATAACCCCTTTCTTATGTTTTATTTTCCCCAGGATGGAAGATGTATATTATTAATGGATTGTAGGGATAATATAGAAGCTTATGGGTGTTACCAATTGAGTTTATATAATATATTTTCTTTTCAAGTTGTAATGTAATACTTGTATTTGTATCTGGCTTTCCAAATATAATAAACTATTTAGTCCTTTGGAAAATGATATCTTGTTCACAGCACCAATGTAAATAAGTAAGGCACCAACTCTGAGCTACTAGGGTTGGGGTCTTTATAGTTTGTATCAGAGAAAGTTTATTATAAAACTTGGAAAATATATTTATTAATCAAAGGTTAGGGAACATAACCATAAGATAGAATTTGAGGATAAAAATATAAGAACATCCTAAAATTTTCGTAAGGTAGATATTATGTGTGTCTTACTAAAAAATACATCTCTTTATAGATACTACAAGTGGAAATGGTTTTGGAATAGATGTACATAGGGGTAACAACTCTAACAAGGTGTGTCGGGCCTGGATCAGTGTAAACAGGTACATGACAATGGGCCTTACTGCGCACGTGGTTTGAAACTCCTGGGGGGATATTCTTAGGATAAATCATATTTTATTTAAAAACAATTATGAAGGATTTCAAAGTAAATATGTCCCCAGAGAAAAAATGTTTATTATTATGAGTTTAGACATGCATAAAATTTTCAATATAATTAAGTGTTACTAGTTTTAATTTATGCATTATGATTTATAATATAATTTATTTTATGCCATTGTTTTGAAATGGAACCTAGTGGAAGGAATGTAAATTGTATCAAAACACATATTTCATGTAGGTATTTTCCTCCTGTACAAGATAATGATGTTGGATAGGGAGATACAACAAGAGCTAAACACATTATAACTATACTAGGATAACTGAATCAGGTTATGAGAAATAACCTTACTCACATGGAGAATCCTGATCCATAACACGGTGTAACAATTTTAGACCACTTTATGTGACAAAAACCTCTATCATTAAATATAACTATAAATCCATTTGTAGCTAAGCAATGGATAAGTTTATTAGAGAAGATATTTATCACTTTAGGAAGTAATGAAAGGGAAAGGTTATCATGGAAGTTTATCGACTCTCAAGAGATTCTGATCAATGATGATCATTAATTAAAAAAAAAAATAAGGAGGAATAAATTGTGAATATGGAATGAAAGAATTCTAAGTTAATTTTCTTGGAAAAATATTTACCTCAGGAACAACCAGTGGATATTGAGATAAAATTCTTGAGTCTAAGACAAAAGGGGATGAAAAAATTTGCAAGTTTGAATCCAACATTACAATGTTATAAAAGCATGATATAGATCATGTACATAATCCAAAGAGCAATATTGGTTGATTATTTGATGGGTTAAATCCATTTCTTTGAAGGGAACTAGTATACCAAACTTTCTCATTATATAAAGATATAGTATTATGTGCTATCAAGATAGGGAAATAATTATATAAGTCTTATGAATTTAAGGGAAAAATATATATAAATAGGGTGGTAGAGAAAATAATGGATAAAGGGAAGAATAAAAAAAATGGAATTTTTCAACATGTGGTACTTGTGGAAGGAAACACCCTAGTGACTCCTTAAAAGGAAAATGAGTTTGATTAATATGTGGTGAGAAAGGACATCATGATCATAATTTCAAGGGAAATAAATAAGTTACCAATGTTCAATGCTACAATTGTATGGATATGGGACACTATGAAAATGATTTTTTGAAACTTCAAGGATAATTTCCTCAGAAAAGGCCATGGGATCATGGAGAACATTATAGGATCCCAATAGTTGAGGTTAAAGATCCTAATGATGTGATGGCAGGTACTTTAATCAACTAATAAAATTTAGCTAAAGATTTATTTGATCTTGGATCATCAAATTCCTCTATATCTTTATATTTTTCTTTAAAAATTAGATATTTCCAATTAACCTTAATAAGGGAGTTGTAGGTAAAGACTCTTAGTAGAAAGATTATTGAAACAAATATATGTTTATTAGTTCCTACTATGATACATAAACATGATCTAATTGTTTATTTTATCACCATAGGACATTATCCTTTGTATGGACTATATTTCAAAATATGATGAAAACATTTATTTCAAAGAGAATGAAATTATGATTCATGATGAAGGTATGTAGTTTCTAATCTCTAGAGGGGAGACTTTATCAATTGAGTAATAACTGGTTTCACTTCCAGTAGCTCTTCTAAATGACATTCTTGGGTAAGAAGAGAAAAAATCAACTATATATGAGGAAATGAATCTTCAAATTGAGGATATACCTATTGTATAAGAATACATTGTTATATTTATAGAGGATTTACTTAGACATACTCTAGTGCAAGAAGTTGAGTTTTCTATTGATTTAATCTCTAATGCAAGGATAATATCAATGAATCCTTATAGAATGACCATTGTGGAATTAGTAAAGTTGAAGAAACAACTAAATGAGTTAATTGATACGTGATTTATTCATCATAGTGATTCTCCATGGGATCCCCTATTCTATTTATAAAAATAAAGATGGATCTGTAAGGCAGTGCATCGACTATAAGGAAATAAATGCTATTACAATAAAGAACAAGTATCTCATACCTCACATTGATGATTTATTTGATCAACTTCATAGAGAAGAATATTTTTTGAATATTGAACTTAGATCTGGATATCATTAATTGTGTGTAAAGAAGGAATATATTCTAAGGACAACATCCTGAACCAGATATGGATATTAAAATTTTACAATAATTCCATTTGGACTAACTAATGCACCCTCTGTTTTTATGGATCTAATGAATAGAGTGTTCAAAGAATATCATGGTGATTTTCTTTTGGTATTTATTGATGATATCTTGATATATTAAAAAATCTATGAGGAACATGAGATCTACTTGTAGATTGTTCTGGAGACTCTTAGAAGAAAATAGTTGTATGGGAATTTTAGAAAGTGTGAATTTTGGATTCAAATAGTTTCTTTTATTGGAAATATTGTCTCTAATGATGGAATCTTAGTTGATCATGTAAATAAAAAAGCAGTTTAGGAATGTCCTATACCAACAAACATAAATGAGGTATGTAGTTTCATTGGTTTATAATGTTACTATTGGTGTTTTTTTATAGTTTTTCATGATTAACTAACCCATTAACGAAGATTACTCGTAAAGGGGTTAAGTTTATTTGGAAAAAGGAATGTGAATAATGCTTTAAATAATTAAGGAGGAGATTAGAGAATGATCTAATATTCACTCTACCATCGAGAAATGGTGGATTTGTGATTTATAACGATTCATCAAATAAAGGACTTGGTAGTTTCCTTATTCATAATGATAGATTTATTAACTATGAATAAAGGAAGTTAAAAAAATGAACAGAACTTCCCAACTCATGATCTTGAGTTAGAATTTGTGATATTTTCTCTGAAGATATGGAGACACTATCTCTATGGAGAAATACATGAGATATATATAGATCAATTTTTTTTGAAATATGTATTATTAGAGAAATAAATAAACACGAGGAAAAGGAAATGGATTGAGCTACTCATAGATTATGATTTTTCAATACAATATCACACAGGGAAGGAAAATAAGGTAGTATAAGCATTAAACTGGAAGGATCATGGAGTAAAAACAAAATGAGGATTGAAAGGGACCCTGTGTTCATGGATCTAGTGAAGATGGATATGAGAATTATCAGGAAAGGTGAAACATAACTAGTTTTTCAATTGGTTACCCAACCATCTTTATTGGAAAGGGTTAAAAGTTCTCTATTTGAAGATGAGAATTTTCAAATGAAAATTAAAGTTATGAATGATGGGAAGATGGAAGACTTCATGTATGAGGGAGTAATTTTGAATTTTGGGAAGAGACTTTTTAATCTCTATAAAAAGGGAATTATTGGATGTTTCCCATAGATCTAATTTCTATATATACCTTGGTATAACTAATATGTATAAATATTTGAATGAAAAGTTTTGGTAGGATAATATGAAGCAGTAAATTGTTGATTATGTACCAGCGTGTTTAGTTTGTGAACATGTAAAGGCTGAAAGAAAACATCCTAGAGGAGTCCTGAAACCTCTTCCTATTCCTACATGTAAATGAGATGACATTAGTATGGATTTTGTCAATGGATTACCAAGGACTCAAAGAAAGAATGATCCAATATGGGTAATTGTTGATCGACTTAAAACTGAGCACATTTACTTTCTAAAAGGAAGTATTTTCCATTGGATCACCTTTAAAACTCTATATTAATAATGTTTTAAGACTTCATGGTGTAAAAGTTTCAATTGTGTCTGATCGTGATCTATGATTTACATCAAAATTCTGGAAAATCCTTCTGAAAATTTGGATACTGAGATTCATTTGAGCACTAATTATCACCATACAATTGACGAAAAATCAGAAAGTATGATCCAAAAATTAGAAGACATGTTGAGATCAAGCTCAATTGACTTTCAAGGCATGTGAGATCAGTATTTACTTTTGGTAGAGTTTTCCTACAATAATAATTTCTACTAAAGTATTCAAATGGAACTATATAAAGCATTGTATGGAAAGATATGTCATGCACCAAATCATTAAGATGAAGTGGGTGAGAGGAATCTTGTAGGCCTAGAGATTGTAGAGGAAACAATGAAAAAGGCAAATACTATTCCAAAAAATATCAAAACACCACAAAGTAAAAAAATGTCTATTAAAATAACCGGAGGAATGATTTAGAGTCTTAAGTGGGAGACCAAGTTTTCTTGAAGGTATCTTCATGGAAGGGTGTTATAAGATTTAGAAAAAAATAGAAACTTATCCCTAGGTATATTGGAACTTTTGAAATCCTAGAGAGAATTGGAGCTGTGGCTTACTATTTGGTGATGCCACCTAGCCTTTCTAAAGTACACAATGTGTTTCACATGTCTTTGTTAATGAATTACATTACAGACCCAAAACATGTCCTCACTTATGAAGGAATATAATTAGAAGCTAATTGTTCTTGCTATGAAGAGCCAATCCTTATTCTGGACACTAAAGATCATGTGTTGAGGAATTATATGACTCAGATAGTAAATTTAATTTGGAAAAAACCTAAAATTGAAGAGGCGACGTGGGAACTAGAAGAAATTATGATGAAGAACTACCCAAATATTTTTATTTGGTGACATTATAGAAATTTCTAGGATGATTTTTTTAAATTATGGGATAATTTAATACCTTAAGATCTTATGGTATGCCTATTTTAAAATTTAATATCTTTGATAGGTTCTGCTTTATGCAACACCGAGATTAAAACCATACTATACTACTAAATATGACTATTGGAATAGTAATGTGACCATTAAGAATAGTAATATGACCAATAGAATAGTAAATTCACCTATAAAAGTATAAATAAAGTTTACATATCTTCTGAATGAAAATTTGATATATTTATATCATGGAGTAAGTAAATAAATGTTTTAAAAATGGAAAATTAAGTATTGGAATTTTTGTGAAACTTAAATGTTTATTTACAATTTTATAATCAATACAATAATTTAATAGAAAATATATTTTCATAAAATAGATTCATAAATTAATAGTTTGTTTTCATATTATTATAAGATAATTTTATGAGACCTTATTTAATATTTTAATGTGCTATAAAATGAGTTATAATTTTATGTATTTTCTTAATTAAATGATGATTTTAATTAAAAATTAAATGAATAATATTTATAAAGTTATTTTTATAATATGGAGTCCATTTTTTAATTCTACATGTAAAAAAATGTTTAGGGTGAATTTTTGGTATTTTTCTAAAATAGTTGAATTTTTGGTGAATAGTGAAGTACAGTAATTTATGGTATTTAACAAATACATGAATTATTTAATCATAGATGATTTATGGCTGATGTAAGGCCATAAAATCTAAACATCCTTTATTATTTTAATATATTTAGTGCTAAGGTTAAAACTATTGATAGTCTTGAGCCAAAATAATAAATTAATGATTAAAATAATAAACAACAACCCTTTCCTCCACTATAAATACCACCCTCACCACCTCTTCTCCTCACACCTATAAATAATTTAATATTATCTAATTTATACCCAATACATATCCAAAGACTATCCCACATGTTTTGGTCTTTCTTTTACCACCAAAACACCATTTCAAAGTATCTTAATGAGGTTCTTAGGGATACAAATTCAAGAGGTAAAATCCCATTTCCTTCTTTTAATTTTCTTTCAATTTATTTTATTTTATTATCATTTTCTTAACTCCTTTATCCAAAAATTCATGTTAAATATAGTATATTATATGTAATTTAATTTTATTATGATAATTTTATATCCACCATCAATTCTTTTATCTTCCCCACTTAGTTTTAAAAATGAAAACATCATCTGTGAGGTTCTGATTTACCACCTTCGAGGACGATGAGTTTTTTTTCATTTATGCCTTAAAGGTTGGTTATAAAACCATTTTTACGGTTGGAAAACACTTTAATATTTTAAATAAAACTTATCTAATTCTATGTAACTAGTATATATACATAATATTAATACATAAGACAAAACTAGTTTGTGATGATCGAAAAATGCCAAAATAATCTAAATTGTTATCATTAATGATTTTTCTAATGAATCATCATCATATATGAAAAAAATGATATATAAGATCATTATATATCTTGAAAGTTTTTTAAAAATATATAATCTCAATTCTGGATAACTATTCCCATTTAACATTATCTTCTGTACATGTATACAAGTGAACCAATCATGAAAACCAAGGAAATGAACACTCCCAGACGACAAAATTGAATATCATAACTCATAAAAAATAAAATAAATGAAATTAATAAAATTATAATTAATAAAATAAAATTTTAATATGTTTTTAGTTAAATTATCAATGAATCTAATTTCATTATCTAGGATATTAAACGCAAGTGAAGAACACATTCATACATACGGTAAGGGTTTCTTCCCAAATCTCCATTTTTCATATAGGTTAGGATTTATCTCTCTTTAACCCAATATAATTCTTCATTTTTTATATAATTCTTCTATATTATGTGTATATGTTCTAAAATCATGTATCCAGGTCAGTTTATCTTTCTTTTAAGTGTGAATACATCTTTTATAAGGTTCCCTTTTCAATTTCTCCTAATAAACAAGCCTAATTAAAGGGTGCTTCCCAGTTTCTTATCCATTTTTTCTAGTATGCACCATAATATGTTATAAAACAAAAATAATTTTATAAGATAACTCTTTTTATCTAGATAAACTATCTTATCTCTTTTCTAGTTTTATATAAACAAATAATCTTCTGTCCTCTTTAAATAATCTTTTAAATTTTCTCTCAAACCACACTGAATTGGACCATTTATGAAGTTTATTAAAAACTATTTTTACATGTTTTCACTTTAGTTGGAAATCATTTATGCCTAAAAAATAATTTTATTGTTCTCATTTTTTTATTTTCTAGGGTATACATCTTTACAATATGATTTTATGACAAATAAAAATGGTTTTTCCAAAAAAAGTATTCTTTCAAAAGTAAATAGGGTATTTCTCTCTAGGATTTATTGATGATTTTATTAGATTATTTTTATATATTTCAACACAATCTATTGAATCATATTATTAATAGGGATTGATATTTTATGATATCATCTACTATATTTTATTAAATGGTTTATGATCAGTTTTACTGTACATGTGATATCTTGATACCATTTTCCATATTAATCAGAGTGTTTAGTGATTATGTTTACTAACTGGGGAAATTTATTTACATTTCATATGTATATATAGTTTATGTTTCAACTAATTCATATTAGGAATGAAGTTGAGTTATTAAGTGATTGGAAGGGGCCTCTATAGCCCCTCTATGCATCAGTAGGGATAATGAGACAAAATAGATATGGACTTGGCCAAGGAATTGCCCATTTTTTTCCAATATGGATTTATCTGAGGCTTTAAACATTTATTTTTAGGGGATTTGGATGAGGCCATGAAGGAATGTTTCAAATATCTAATATTATTCATTCCATCATTATGATATTAGTAATTGAAAATACATGTGATTATTCAACTATTAGAATATCCACATTTAAGTTTCATTCTCATAAAATTATTTATTTGGAATCATTAATTATGCTTTTAGTATTTTTATAATATTATCTAGAATATGTTATAATAGGATGCATTTTTAGTTATTCACCTATCTTTATTGTTTATGTTTGTTGGAACTAGGAAAATCATTCATGTAATTTCACAAAATGTTGCCAAACATGATCTCAGAGCATAGCTCATTTCAAAATCTTTGATTTGACTGGTTGTGGAACCCGAACGGAGTTATGGATCAGAATTTATGGTCGTTTGAAGTCAGAATGCTTGAAATGGCCATCCTGGGTAGTTTTGGGTAAAAGTATGGAATTGCGCACAAAAATGGGATCTTGTGTGCACAAATGGAATCTTGCACATAAAATGGCTTTAAATGAAAAAGTGGAATGAAATTTTATGTGCACCACCATTCAAGGTTTCACCTATAAATACAAGTACACCCCCTTCTTCCAAGAGCCCCCCGGAGGTTGGCCGCCACTATATTACGCGTAAGTTCATATCTTTCGTGCCTGTAGAAAACCCCTCAATCTTGCACACAAAACACTACTTTTGCATGTAAATGTGCCAATGTGCCCAATTTTTCACGCAAAACATCATTTTTACATGCAATAGTTCCACTGTGCCCAATTTTGCACGCACCAGTGCTGCACCTGTCCAATTGCGCGCACACCTTCCCTATTGAGTGCAAACCTTCCCTATTGTGCGCAAATCGCCCTTATTGTTCAGAATTCCTTCCATATTGTGTTCACAAATCCTTTATTTCATGCACATCTCCCACATTGCGTGCACACTTGCCCTACTGCACACATGCCTTCCCTATTGCGCGTAATCCTTCTTTCTTGTACGCAACCTATCCTACTCATAATGCATCTTATGTGCTATAGTATCAAGGCTTGAAACTTCTGGTCCATACGGTGGGGGTGGAGCCCCCAGACCCCCGCTCGGGCTTAGTTCCAGGCTGCAGTTTTGGCCCTCTATACCACTCCCTTCACATCCATCACTAACCCCCATGAAAAATGGAGAGTCACACCGTGAACTTTTCAGGCCGGGATGTCGACATTTTCCACTGAACCCTTATGCACACCCACCTTCCACCAATGTAATACCATGATTCGAGATACTTCTCCACACCTCATGAAACACCTTGAGTTGACATATTGCTCTTGGTCTCTTTATAATGTCGTGAGTTGATATTCTCATCTTCAATTCCCCCAGTTCCTTGTGTCGAGCCATTCCTCAAGCAACTCCTCCAAACCCGATCACCTGACTCCTATGCCAGGTTGAACTAGAAAGGGACGATCCGGCGTAAGTCCCAACACGAGCCATTTCTAGGTGCCTTATTCCCAATATTTTTCTCTACATGATTATAAAGTGTAACACACTCTATGTGTCAAACATAGGATGCCTCTTACTCCAAATAAGAGATGCCTTATGCCCCAAGAATAAGACTCTAATAGTCCTATCTATATGAATTTAAAATATAGTACATCCTATATGAAAAATATAGGATGCCTCTTGCTCCAAACAAGATATGCTATATGTGACAAGCATTAGATTCCAATAATCCTATCAATATGACATTAAACTGTAGTACACCCTATGGGCCATACATAGGATGCCTGTTGCTCCAAACAAGAGATTCCTTATGCATCAATCATAAGATGCCAATATTCCTATCTATATAACTAAAACTATATTATACCATATATAAAAAATATAGGAAGCCTTTTTCTCCAAACATGATATGACTTATGTGCTAATCATAAGATACCTCATGCCATGATTACAATGGACAATTTCAAGAGTGTTGAAATCCATTTAAACATTCTATCACTCCACCTCATGCTTTTTGTGCCCTTCATTTGCATATTAATCCTATTTAAGGTATGAAGGGACCCCCTAATAGCTTGGTCCCATGACGCATCAGCTCACCTACTGTTCTAGGCCAATGTTTCGGAAGACATTGGATGACATTTCGAGTCCGGTCCTGTGTTTCGAACACAGTCAGTAGTCAAACCTCAATTGTTTGTCCCCATTTCAGGCTAACATGATGTGGATGCTGTGTTTTGAACACAATCAATATTTATCATCCATCTTCACACCACCCTCACCCCATTATGAATATCAGGCATCTGATTCACACTTTTCATCTCCCTTTGTTCGGACTAATTCCAACACCCTTGGCATTATCCCTCTTGTGAACTTGCGCATAGGTGTTGACCCCAATTAAATGCTTAAACCCACCAGTGAGTTGGGATGCCCTCATGAACAGACATGAGGAAGACATTACAGGTAGCTTCTATGCATAAGCCACATCCATCATCACTGCTAATTAGTGGTAGCCAATCAGTTTCCATGCATATGCCCCATCCATCCATTGTCTCTCCTTAGTGGCACTCATGCAGTTTCCATGCGTAAGCCCCATCCACCATTTCCACTCCATAGCAGCACCCGAGAAACTTCCATGCGTAATTACAATTCACCATTTCCACTCCTTAGTGGTACCCAGGCACGCTAACAGCTATTTATTCTTTGCATAGCCACGCTAATATGGTCCCCTTAGTGGATCACTCCACGAAACCCCTTCACCATGAAATTGCTGGCGCCTTCCCTTCACTAAGGGTTAAATCGTGACAGTTATGTAAGTCCTAGGGGTGCGTAGTGATCCTATCTCATCCGAGTTGCAGGATGTTAAACTGCCAAGAACCATCATCCCCAGTAGATGATGTTAAACTGTGGCCTTGTCTCACGCATCAAACATGGGGTGCCTTGTCTCAGACATTCTCTATGCCCACTCGTCTCCACATGAGTGAGATATTCCTCACATGGAATGAGATCCTATCTATTGGAGTGGTTCTTGTCCATGGGGAAGGGCAACCATCTTGGTGTAAGACCCTATCCATTCATGCAGGAGGCATCACCCCTGCTCCTCCTCTCTTCTTCCCTTCCAAAGACCAGAGGAGATATGAGAAGAGGGACCTTCATTTTCCCATTCCTCCCCCTCTTGGATTTGTTGCCACTGGGCCTCCATCCTGGATCAAGTCTCAATCTCCATCTACCTAGGCCGCTGACCACGCATAAGCCCCTGTTTCCTCTTTGGGCCACTAACCACATGTAATACCCATTCCACTTCCCACGAACGTACCTTTCATGATGTGGTCATCAGGTCTGTGCTGCCTCTTCTTTCTCACACCGAGCATGACTCATATGGGATTAGAGCAAGCATTGACCATGAAATCCTCTCTAGTTTGCCTTAGAGTGTAAGACCCAAATAACCATCCCAAACTATGTTGACTTTGATCCTTTACAAGGAAAGAGGAATCCTCCCTGAGGTTCAAGCCCAACACCTACCGGTCTCGACCATCTTCATGTCGGTTCATCTTTGTCCCACATGATGTTAAACTGCATCTTACCATTATGAACTACGTGGACTTTTATCCTTTCCAAGGAAAGGTATGTAGGAATCCTGCCTAAGGTTCAATCCCAACATGCATCAGTTCTAACCAATCCACGTCAGTCTACCCTCATCCTGTAAGATGTTAAATTGTACCTATTCAAACTACATAGGTTTGATCCCTATCTCCTAGACATGGTATGTAAGAAGTCTCCATGAGGTTCAACCCCATCCAGTGGTATGTCTTTGTGATACCCAATTTATGGTAAGTTGTTGTGATCCCCATCCAGCGGTATACCATTGTGATCCCCAATCGATAGTAAGCCACTGTGATCCCCAATCGATAGTAAGCCACTGTGATCCCCATCCAGTGTTATGTTGTTGCAACCCCTATCAATTGTAAGCCGTTTTCAACCCCCACATGATGGTAAACTGTTTAAAGATGAACTATGTAGGTTTGATCCTTATCTCCTAAACATGGTACGTAAGAATCCGCCCTGAGGTTCAACCCCAAAAACTGTTAAAATTCAGTGTCCCCCCTATTGGGACCCACATCTATGGTCCACCCCTCGAGCATCAGCCTGACCTGGGATGCTAACCACACGTGAACCCCATTATGTATTCGGGTCCCTGTCCTCTGTGTACACCCCGATTTCATGCCCCATCCTAAACTACATGGACTTTGATTCCCTACCACAGGGATACATAGGAAGTCTATCTGAGGTTCAATCCCATCATCCATATCTTGGCATGGTCTCTACCTCGATCCTTTGTGTCCCGATAAGATCATACCCCCACCCAAAGGTTCTATTTACTTTGGGTCCCATCCATGATTCCATTCTCACAGGTCGCCTCCTTAGGTGTCCCATCGCCTCACTGAACTATGTGGACTTTGATTCTCTACCACAGGGATACAAAGGAAGTCTCTTCATGTCTCAATCCCAACATCACCGTCGCCCACACATCAGCTCCATCTCACTCTCTATCCACTCTCAACCATCAATTCCTCCCGGGGTTGCACCCATCTGATCCACTCCCTTTAGTGATTTGATCAGTCCGATCTATCTTTTCTATACATTAAACTCGTGGCATACCCATTATTAAACATGGGAAGCTGAGGAAAATCACAGAGACATTCCTATGACATAAAATTCCTCACATTAGATGTGAGATGCCTTGGGCTTCCGCACCCTCGAGAAGCCCTATCATAATGGGAAGAAACTAGACACGCCAGTGTTCAAGTGTCCAGACATGCCAACAATGTCCAACATGACTACTCCCCTGACTTAAGGTTGCTGGCATGGCTGGACCCCTTGGAACGTACTGACAGAAGCAATGTAATTAACTGGCACCCATGAAGATAATGTACTGGGAAGAGTTTCACAAACAATGCTTTAAGTCTATGAGGGAGACCCGGACTAGGTAACGACTTCTGAGGAGAAATCCACAGAAGGAGGAACCAACATCCCATCATCCCATTTTGATCAAGGATAAAACATCCCTGAATAAGGAATGGATGCTGCCCGCCTTTGGAAAGTAGGAATACAAGGCCACACCTGCTGGTCCTCTAAAACAGACGGATGCACACCCTAGTGAAAACGTCAACAACAATGTTTATATTAACTTATGCATTATTTTTTACCCTTGATGAGCATATGAGTTCACCCCTTTATTATTTTTTTTATTTTCCACCATGATGCGAATATATAGATTATAAATGATTTTCATGGATAATCTAGGAGTTTGTCATTGTTTCCAATAGAGTTTCTATGTTTTATTTTATTTTCAAGTTGTAATGTAATAATTATGTTTGTATCTAGTTTTCCAAACCTACTAAACTATTTGGTCCTTTGGGATGAGAATGCTTGTTCATAGTTCCAATGTAATTAAGTAAGGCCTTGACTTCTGGATAAGGGGTTTGGGGTCTTTACAAACAACTATATGTATTATAGGCTTTCATTATTTCCCTTATCGATGAGTTATGTTATGTTTTAAAGCCAAATTATTTTGCACTCTATAATTTATTGTCACCTTGGGAGAAAATAATAGTTGTGTAGTTTGGATCAAGCCCATGATAGGGGATTCAGAAACATCCATACAAATGGAATCATAACATATGTATTTTGGTGATTCTTACCAGGATGTGTCTAACCTTTTAAGGTCATATGATGAGGATCATCATGATTATTTTAAAGGTTGTATGTCAATAAACAATGATGCTTATTTTAAATCTATGGAACAAAGATCATTCTTTATTATAGTTTATCATCATATGACTATGAAATATTCTAAGAAATTTAACTTCACGTATAATGGGTTATAGTCTCTTTATTCTAAAGAAATAAAACTTGGAATTCTATGTGAAAGGTTCTTAGAAATGGATTATTTAGGGCTTATGTATGAGTGGCCTTTCTTAGTACAACCTATAGGATAACTCATGTGAAGGTTAGGTAAGGTATTACACCTAGTAGAAGGATTGTATATGTATGTACACCTCTTTTATGTTTATAAATAGATAGGGAAAGAAGACCAGAATCACTGGTGAGATGACCTAGTGAGGCAGAGTTTGGGCTTACCCCAAATTAGAGGCCTTAGTGTATCTTTAGCTCCTTATTTGTAGAAAATCTATGTTTTTCAAGGGATTAGTTAGGTACTTGAGGGTCAATAAGATAGTCCAAAATGATCAAGGGGGAGGATAAAGGAAATCTAGACTAGGAGTGATGTAATACCCTTGGTTTTACAAATCATTTTATTTCCATAAAATTTATATATATTAGTCACAAATATAATTTTTTAATTTTAATCAAAGGATTTGATCTTGAGTATAAAATAAGCCATATAAGATATGAATCAAACAAACAAAATTAAATTTATTCATAATAAAAAATTACAAAAAAGGTACATTAAACCATGTTTTAAATACCATGTAATATTACATGCTATGGATGGCTACACTCAATAAAAGTGTATAAAAAAAATAGTACAAAAAATAGAAAATAAAAAATTCTTCAAAACCAGTAGATCCCTTAGATCATATCTATCATTGAGGATCACCATTATTAGAACTAAACCTATAATGTGAAAAAAATCATCAAGTGATAAAGCGTATTATGAAATCTAAAATTAAAGAGGATGAGAAGTCTGGTTCTATATGTAAGGGTGAAATGAACTTTTAGGTTGTAAGTTGTAATAAATAGAAATATGGTTGTTAGAATTATGGTTATTAAAAATATAGTTATTGGAAATAAGGCCATTAGGAATAAATTCATTGGATATACATGTATTTGATAAGTATAAACTTTTTTTTATTATTGGTAATAAATTTTAAAAAATATAATTTAAAAATAATAAATGATAAAATAAAAATATAATATTTAATTAAAATATTTATTTATAAAATATTTTTATGTTTTATATAATAATAATAATAATAATATATGATATGGTATATTTATAAATTTAAAAGAAAGATTTTAATATCAATAAAAATGATATTTAAAAAAATGATTTTTAAAGTGTTGTAAATTTTAATTTAATATCTACTAAAAATTATTTTAATGAAATGTATTGATAATATAAAATAACATAATTTAATATTCATCCAATATTTATTACTATAAAATTAATAATAATAAATTCATTTTATGGTTAAAAATACATTTTTAACTGCTTTTATGCATTTATATTAAAATGTATTTTATTAATATCTAAAAATCGAGTCTAATAATTTTTTAACATTTTTATTCATCATATAAACATTTATAAATATTTTTATTTACATTTTTGACATAAAAATAAGTAACCTATATAATTATTAGTTACCATAGTAAAACAATTATATAAAAAAATTATTTTTATAAACATTGTGAAATTTTATTTAAATAGATTGATCTATTTTTGATAACTCTAATTTTATGTTTAAACATATAATAAAACATATTAAAAATAATTTAATTATTAATTGATAATAAATCTTATTAAAAATCAATTAAATGTATAAAAAACATTTTTCAACAAAAATAGTTTTTTCTATATCTTTGGTTTTAATTTAAAAGTTAATTTTATCTATATGGAAACCGAATTAGATTGAATTTATACAAAATTTATATTAATCATGTTGAAATTATATAAGAGGGGTTTACTTATATTTTTAGTAAAAATATAATTATAGGGGAAAAATCTAAATCAAGGTTAGTATTGGTAAAAATGGGTAATTTAATATGGATTGAATTATTATAGTTTAACATGACACTTATACCCTTTATGTGATATTTTTTACGTGGTAAATTGAATCCCACATGTATCCTAAAAATTTACTCACCCAAATCACCTAACTCTCATGTGATTCCATGTTTACTACTCACCTAACTTTAGTTTTGAAAGAAATGTCCCTCTTTTCACCTATAAAATGATCTCACTTCCACCAAAGTATAGCCACACATATCATTTTAAATTACCTTTAACCTTGCCCATTTTATACTCCCCTATATCCTTCTTCCATGTTTGTAAACTTCTTATCCCTAGAACAAGCCACAAATACTTCATTTCCTAGATATCCTCTAAGTGAAGAATCAAGTCCTCAAGGTGAGCATTATCCACCCCTAATATTTTCTTATTTATTTTCTTGAAATAATTTTCTAACTATAACAAAATAGTGATAGAATTATCATTATCATACTAAAATTTTATTATATTAATGAAATAATAATTTTCTTTTTTCATCCCATCCATTGGGAAATGAAAACACCTCTCGTGTTATGTGAAGATTACCACCTATATAAATTACATATTTAATTTTTCTTTACCACCTCAAATTTATAGTTCTAATGTATCTAATGAATAAAAATTATATTTAGGAATTTTATAATATTATATAATGATAAATTAGTCATTCTATTAACAAATAAACTCTATTTTTTAAAAATTACAAAAATAAGCTTGCACTTATTTGATCCTCATGAATCATAACTAAAACACTCAGGGAATAAAATTAGAACTTTATAAATCATTATGGGACACCTATTCCAATAAATCAAATGGAAATTTATTTTATTAATATGGTTCTATAAGGTTAACAAAAAAAATGAATAATCAATATAAAATAACTCATTGTTGTCTATAAATTACTTGAAATGAGTTCTTTATGGATTCCATTCTCACAACATGTATCTATTACTTGCATAAAATTAAGTTGGTACTACTAAAATAAAAGAATTAAAATAAATTTAATATTATTTTAATTATGACCTCTATATAAAAGAAAATTGTTCTACGTAACAATTACCGAACTAATATGAAATAATCATTGATACTAATATTTGATAATGAAAATAAACAACAACTAACTAAATAATGTACAATAAATTATTATAATTGAATCTAAAAAATAATATATTTTTTAGTAAGGTTCAAAATAATTTATTAATATTATTTAGTTTGTTTTATAGGAGGAAAAAGTTATTTCATGGATTTTGGGAATAAATGTAAGGGTTTCATCTCAATTTCCATTCATTGAGGCTTATTTTCATATTATGAACCTATATTCATTTATATGGTTCTTACACTACCAACTTGACATATTTTTCCATAAAAATATTTTTATTCATGGTAATTAAACCCTTATTTCATTGTTTCCCTCTCAAGGAATTTTTATTCAAAGGCTACCAAATCCATAATGGGTTTTTATAAGTTAAATTTCATTTTCCTTGAGATATAATTCTTATTTTTAAACTATATTATTCTATGTTTGGTTTATTTTAAAAAATTTATTCTCCAAATTATTTTATATGTATTTATAATACTTTGTCATGAAATCAATTCTCAAGGTTCATTACTTCAAATATTATGATATTTATAAGGGGTTTTATTAACTCAATCCACTTTTATTGCATTATAATATTTATTATTGAACATATTTCATCAATATTTTTTATATTTCAACAATTTATTTATTTTATATAACATTCCATCTTTATTTACAGGGAAATTTACTTTTAAAAACACTTTATTTAATAAATATATTTCTTTATTAACAAATGTTGTGGTTAAGAATAATTCTCATTCTATCTAGTAATCAGTTTCTCTTCCATGTCAACATTTTTTATATCCATAATTTTTTATTTTCTTATTTTAAACCCAAATATTTATTATCTCATGTGAACTTAATTTTTTTCTTTACTACTTTCCAAATTCAATTTTTATTGTCCTTTTTATGATGTGGTTTTTAATTAATTTATTTTTAACTAGTAAAAATTATTTTACTTTCACATTCATATCTTTTATCTTCCACTCCAAATTTTTTGACTCAAACTTCATTTAATTTAAATTTTTAATTATTAATAATTCATTATAAGTAAGGATTGAAAATTTCTTCATATAAACTTCTCAAGTATTACCTTTGAAAGTGACTTATAACTTCATCTTTTTATAATAATGTTAAAAAGTATTGTGAAATATTTGTTTATGATTTCACTTCTATTTTCTGATAAAACTATAAAAAATATATCTAGTTTGAAGTTATGTTTAATTTATTAACCTTTAAATAATATTTTTAATTTATAGTTCATACAACACCTTGTTCATAAGGGTTACATTATTTATCAATCTTAATCCCTCTATTGACTTAATTTTTCTCATTAATTTCCATACTCTCTTATCTAATGTATATATACTATATCATTTCCAATATTGAATTAAACACATACTCATTACTATATACAATTTTAATACCTTAAAAATTGATAAATATTTATAAATAATTTTATTTCATTTATTGATCGGGGAATTATTAACAATCTACATACTATTTATTTTAATACAGATAATTGCTTATTACTAAGTCATGTTGATTATGTGTTGTTTATTAATTAATTTAATGTGTTGAAAGCATTAGAAATATTTAGTAATGGGTGAGAACCAGAATTATATATCCCCATCATTTATTGTTAAGTCTCATAAGAATTACTACTTGGGTAATTGGTGTAAACCATTCCCATTTATGTTTGATTTATTGACACAAGGTTTAGATGATGTGTAATATGTCTAGGCATAATTCCTTAACTATAATATTAAGATGTTTGGTATTATGAATTACATTAAAATGAAATAAACTATTATTATCAATGTAAGTATTTTTCATTACTCCATTATCCATGGATATATCACATAATCATGATTCAGTTATATGGCATTATTTGGGTATTATTTATTCCTACCATATTATTCATGCCATGTTCATTCAGTGATTGCTTCTACCATCCTCTAATCTTTACTGAGCATATGATCTCTCCATACTTATGATTTAATTTTACCATATTTATGAAGAACATAATTAATTATGATATATCTATATGGATATCATGTGTGGATAATTTTGTGGGAGATGTTGAAAACTTGTTGTAAAATAAGGAATACTTGTTTTAGTGGGGAAAATAGTCATTGGATGGGAAAGATATATTTTCCTTTAATTAAAGGATTTCTTAAATATATAAAACTCTTAACCTAAAAGGTCTTTAGTGTGTAAGTATGTTAATATTTTTTGTTGATATTTTAATTATAGATGGTTAATATCGGGTCACTTCATGTGGTTTTAAATTTGGTATATAAAGAATATGTTTATTAGCATCAGATCCAGGATTATAGGTCTGGGGAATCATAATTACTCTCGAAGATGTTTTTATGTAATATTAGAGGATAATATGAGTAAATAATCAAGGTATAAGTATCCCTTAGGGTTGTTATGTTATTTCATGCCAAGATAATTTAGCTTATTTGAAGAATATATATATGTTTTTTGAAAGTATATATGATTAAGGTATATATTGATTGGCAAGAGATTTTATATTTCTGGTGGATAAAGGATAATTTTATTTCTATGAGAATAGTTTTCTATAAATTTTGGGTCTACGATATAGTAAGAAAGATCTTGATTTAAACAAATTCATCAATCGATGGATTATTTTGACAGACTTATTTTCAGATCTTGGGGATTATAGGATTGGGAAACAATGGATCTTCTTGAAAACATGCATATCATGGTAAGGATCACATTAGAGAACAACTTAGTCTTTTCTTAGTCTAGTGCCCCTGCATTTGAAATATATATTAGTTCTTCCTCTTTAGGTAGACTTATTATTTCGAAATGAAACATGATGTACTTACCATGATGATTTGGATTAGATTTCTAGAATTTCTAATTATATTAAAAAATTCCTCAATTATTTGAATGTTAGGGAATCTTGTAGGCCATTATATTTTCTCTAATAGTAGAACTAGATCGGGTTTTCACTCTATTTCTATGAAAATATGCATTTAAGTAGATGTATCAATATTTACAGTTGAGTTTATTTGGGTTGTTGTTGGAGAATAGTTTTATTGCAAGCAATCAAATTTCTTTAATTAATAGTTTTATTTCTATTCTTCATGACAGAAAATGGGTCACTCATTGGTAGTATATAGGCATGGGAGTTAAAATATTTATCAGAATATAGTTCTAGGATTGGGAAATAATGATAAATAATTAGTGTCTAGTTTTGGTAAAAGTTAGAAGGAATATGTTATAGTTGGGGTTTTAAATGATTGAATTAGTTACTTATAGGTTGTGAATGCTAGAATAGATGAGGGATGGGAGATATAGGGGACAAAATTTCTTCCTGGACATGATTTCAATCACTTTGTTTCATGAGGAATGCCAAAATATGTCACCATCTAGAAGAATGCACAAATTTTAACTCATGATGTGAAATTTGTAGACATTTATGGAAGATTGAGGTGTGACTTGGTGGGGGTGTGTGAATTAGGGAGTTTAGAGATTCAATCAAATGCCGATCAAGAGGATTTAAATGAGTCAAAATTTGAAACATGCGATGGAGCTAAATGCAAGAAGGTGCTACATGAGAATGGTGAGAATAATTCAGCGGTCTACTAGACCAGTGGAGGAAATGGGTACTGGGTACATGCAACCAGTAAGGTGTGGTCGTGAAGGACTAGTTTGAAAATTCATGTTAGTAATAAATTTGGAAACATGAAGTTTGTTGGTTTGGTATAGGAATTTGGGGATGAGACACAAGATGTAAAGGGCATATGAACCTCAATACAAAAATGAACCTCTCTTATGATCAAATCTTTTATGGAACAAATTCAGAGGATGATATATCTATCCATGGAAAATGTATTTTGGGAGTTTCATTATGTTAAAGTTATAGAAGTCTAAAAGTCATAAAGACTACTCTCAAATACCTTAATCGGTGAAAAAAAGTTTCACAAAAAAGAATTATGTGATGGATAATGAATTCATGTCTCATGATTAGGAAGTCAATTAAATTTTTATGAGTGAAAAAAAGATGATGGATTTTGGTGTGGATAATGACCAAAAACAGGGAGGGTTTTTTGATGTTTTATTTGATTCAGGAGCAGGTGGTTCTAACGATAAGGTTAGGGCAGCTGATTGGGAGGATGCAGAAAAAAGGGAAGTATGGGATCTCATCTCTCATTCCAAGGAAGAAATGTTAGAGGAGGAATTTGAAATCAATGCTACTTAGGAGTATTTTGACAGAATGGTTGAGAGAATTATTCATGTGGACCTCAATGAATAACAATGTTCATGGATAAATAATCAAAATCACATTTTGACACATGGCTTCAATGAAAGTAATATTAGTGTGTAAGATTTTATACAAACATGGGAAAAGATGGCCTAATGATTTGAAGACCTTATCATGAATGATCCGGACATGAAGGCCACTACTCTTCAATAGATTTTATACAGAGCTAAGGTTTCTAGTAGGCTTAAACTTGATTTCAAAAATATATAATTATTTCTTATAGCATTTGATGATAGCCTATTATGAACTTTAAGAGTTTTCTACTTTTTCCTTAAAAGTGATTTTCAGAATAAAAAATTTATTTTTAAGTCTGTCACTTTAAATATAGAAAAAACAACATAAAAGTTTTATAAAATATATAGTTTGAGAAATCCTATAAATTCCATCTCTATCTATATACAAACAAGTGGATGTAGACTCTTTCATAGATGCACCTAATGGTAATAATACATAAGAATATTTTTTAGGTATTAACACTCCATCATTTACAAATCATTTTATTTCATTAAACAGTAGGTATATTATTTAAATAATTCATATAAGATACGAATCCAAAAAATAGTATTTTATTCATTCATAATGAAACATTACAACAATGGTACATGAAACCATGTATTAAATACCATGGAATATCATATTACATGTATGATTATATCCATTCAAATTAAATAAATTAAAATATTACAATAAATAGAAAAGAATAATATTTTTAAAACTTACAGATCCCATCGATCATCTTCACCCTTGAGAATCACTATTATTATAAAAAACCTATAATTATAAATAAAATAATCAAAGGAGAAATAATGTTTTTCAATATAAAATGATAGGGAATGAGAAGTTTGATTCAATAAGAATGAATTTAATGGATTTATAAAATGTAATGGGCATAATGTAATTTTTGTAAATGGAAATATGGTCATTTGAAATATGGTCATTAAAAATAAGGTCATTGGAATTATGGACATTGGTAATAAAGTCATTAGATGAAATATATCTAATAGGTAAAATGAATCTATGTAGTTATAGTAACAAATTTAAAATAATATAATTAAAAATACTAAATAATGAAATAAAAATATAATATTTAACTAAATATTTTATTCATAAAAAATTAATTATGAATTAGTATTAATAAATTATGACATAATGTATTTATAAAATTTAAATGAATATTTTAATGTTAATTGATTTATAAAATTAAAGTTTCAGAATCTAAATAATCAATTGTATTAAGTGAATATTATTTAATATAAAAGTGATATTAAAGAAAACTATATTTTTGAAGTGTTATGTATTTTTAATTAATATCTACTAAGAAATATATTAAATGGAATTTATTTGTAATATACCATAATATAAATTAATATTAATAAAATATTTGTTTCTAGAAAAATAATAAGACTATTTTTTTTATTCCTTAAAATGAATTTTTTTTGAAAAAATGGTATTATGATTTAATAAAAAAATTATTTATATAAACTCTATAAATTGATTTGAATTAAATGAGTTTTATATTTTTCTTAAAATATCTTAATTTTTTAATAATTTCATTTTTATTTTTAATATAAAAATAAGTAACCAAATTAAATATTAGTTACCACAGAAAACATTAATTTTTCAAAGAATAGTTTTATAAATGTTCTAAAAAATTTATCCAAATAACTTTACCTCTTTTTATCACTCTAATATGATTTATAAACATTTAAAAAAATATATTAATTTTAATTTAATTATTAATTGATAATAAATAAGAATAAAAGACACATAATGTATAAAAAGATATTTTTCTACAAAAATAGTTTTGTTATATATATATTTTAATTTTAAATATAATTTTATCATATTTATAAATTGAATTATATTAAATGGAGTCCAAATTAGAATTTATAATTTTTGAATTAGGTTGGTGGGGTGATATTATATTTTTAGTAAAAATATAATTCCCTAGGTAAAATGTTAATCAAGGTTAATAAGGGTAGAAATTGGTAATTTATAGTGGCTCAAATATTTATCAATTTACATGAAATTTTTACCTTATAGAATACCTTTGTTATGTTTGAAATTCAATATCATATATCTCACCAACATTGTCTCACCAAAATCACCTAACTTCCATTTGATTCCATTTTTACACCCAAACATAACTTCAGTTTCCAAATAAATATCCTTTATTTTCACCTATAAAAGAAACACAATTCTATCCACTTTAAGAAATACGTTTTATTCAAAATTAAATTGAATTTCTACCCATTTTTACTCCCCAATATCCTTTTTCCATGTTTTCAAACTTATGGTCCCTTGAAGAAAACTCAAATTCTCAATTTATAAGAAGACCTCTAAGTGATGAATCACGTCCTCAATATGAGAACTATCCACTCCCTAAGCTTAACTTGTCTATATTTCTCATCCAAACCTATTATAACCATCATACTGTAATGAAATAAATATAATTTATATATTTATATATTTTTATGTTGAGGGAACATCCATTATTTATTTCCCTCTCTCTCGTTCATTGGTAAATGAAAATGTCACTCATGTTATGTGCACACTACTATCTTCATGAACGATGTATTTCATTTTTCATAACCTTTTTATAAGGATAGTAAAAATAATTTATTTAATGAATACAAATGAAACTTATGAAATTATTATGTTTTTAGGAAGATAAAATCAGTATTCTATTGATATATAACCCATTATTAATATACTACCTTTGTTCATAAAAAATTAATGAAACAAGATTTTCACTGATTTCATCATCACAAATTGACACAAAAACTCTCATAGAATGAAATTATAACATTGTAAATCATTATCAAATTTCCATTCCATAGTCCTAAATGGTTATATATTTATTTTATTAATATTTTTCTTTATGGGTTACAAAAAATTGAATGATCAATATAAAATAACCCTTTATTATTAGTAAATTACCCAAAACATGTTCATCATGGATTCCATTTTTTAAATACATATCCATTTCTTCCATTAAATCAAAGTGGCGATAATATAAAATAATTATTCCACTACCATGAATAATAAAGAAATGGAAAAATTAGTAATTAATAATGAGGGTTAACATCACCATTATGAAACTTGTATTAAAATATTAATGTTACTGACATTTGATTGTGAAAATAAATAACAACATACTAATAAATTTATAATAAATGATAATAATTGAAGAGTATACAAGGTTTTTTAGTGGAATTGTAACACCCAGAGATTTTATGAGAATTATTCTTTTTAATTTATTTGATGTCTTTTGTTGTACGCTACACCAAGATTATCTTGCGCTATATGCAACACCATATTATCTTGTAGTATACGCAACACTATTCTTGTCTTGCATTACACTCAAGAACAACCTTCCTCGATAGCTTGCATTGTACGCAATATCGAGTTTCACTAAACTATGACATGTTATTAAAATATTATATAAACTAGCCGTTATGAATAGTAATACCCACTTTTTAAAATTTTATATATTTTACCTTTAAAAATGGACTTCATTTTTGGATTTGGAATATCGAAATTAGCCTAGGGTGAATTTTTGGTATTTTTCTGAAAACTTTCAATTTTGGATGAATAGTGAAAACACTGAGTTATTGGTTAAAAAAGACTTTTTATTTAAATTTATTTTAGGTCAAAATAGATACATAATACCTATATAAGTTCAATGTAATTCATTGAAGTCATTTTATAAAAATTTTAGATATATAAAAATTTTATTGAACTTTTTACCGTCTTTTACCCAACTCCTAGGAGAATTTTCAAATTCACAGAAAAATTAATTTTACTGCTTCTGTGAGTGGAATTTCAAAAATCCAATAGACATGGTCAATATCAAGTGGTAAAATGTGGTTCAATAAGATTATAATAATTTTTGGTGAATAGTAACTTTTTACTTTTATTTATCACAGTTAAAAGTAAATAGGAAAATTAAGGGTAAAAATGATATTATTATTACCCTAAAACATGTCCTAATTCTATTGGATAAGTATAATTATACTTAAAACAACCTTAGGAATAGAATATTACCCTTTAGGTCCACTTAGATTAGATTAGGACATTTATTATTATTTTATTTAAAGAAGAGTTAAAAGAGTTAAAATCAAAGTTTAATAGCTAAAACATTTTTAATTTAGGGTTATACATAAGATAAATTCGACTATAAATATTCATTAGAAACCTAAAAATATTTCCTACATAATGGTAGTTTATTTATATTTTTTAGACATTATATAATTTAATTTATTTATGACACAATGATGATGCAGTAATTACCCTATTAATGAAATATGTACACAATTGATATTATAAATTCCGAAATAAATGTAATTTGAGAATTGTTATGCATTAAACTAATTTTATAGGTTAATATAACATATTAGGGTTTTTATATGAATTTTATTTGAAATAATAACTCTTTTATGAATTTAGAGAAAACAAAATACTAAATAGTGTCAAAATTGACATAAAAGAGTTTAAAAAAAAAATATAATATTAATTGATATAATGGTCCTAAAAATCTAAGGTTAGGAAAAAAGACTTATATAATAATATATATTATATAAATTAACTAATTGGGGTTATATTGGTAGTTTATAGTAAGATTATTAACCATATAGTGTAAGAATATAAGAAGAAATGGTAAAAGTTAAATTATTCAACTTGGAGTTAAATCTAAATGAAAAGGTTAAAATCATAACCTAAACTTGTCTAAAACCTAATATTTGAAAGGGTTTCGACCCATACCCACATGATCCTAGAAATAAGACACTTTGGAGCCATTATAAACTGAAGATGAATTTATTATAAAATAATATTTTAAGTTTTTTCTAAGGTGCCCCTCTCCTCCCTTATAAAAGGGCACCTCCTCCCTCTCCTCTTTACACAATTTTGAGCCTTAAAGCTCATCCAAACCATGCCAATTTATCATCTCAACCTCTCTAGTTATATCATAGAGGTTCTGGTCTTCTCAAGAGACCAACCCTAGTTCCATAAGAAGAAGTTTAAAAGAGGCACATCATAGAAGAGGTAATCTCTTCTACCGATTCTTTCAAGTTTCTTTCTTCTTCCACTTCCTACATCTTTGTTGTTTCCATTATAAAATAATAACTCCAGTATCTTCTATATACTGTGATGTTATTATAAAAATTGTACAACCATATTAGTTATTTTATCCATCCTATGAATGAAAAAGTCACCACACATGAGTACGTACAACTTACCATCTCCACGTCTTGGTGTAGTTTGTTATTAAAACATTTAATCATTTGGATGGGTATAATAATGAGTATAAATGATATAAATATAAAATATAAAATTATTATGATTATTTATAAATGATATACCATCCAGTTATATACTAATTTAATATCAAAAGAATGATATCATCACTCGTGCATACGTACGGACTACTGTCTCCACGAACGCGATGAGATTCATTTTCCATGATTAACAATTCAAGTATGATTATAAAGTATATATAATAAATAATCATGAAATATATTAAATAATAATGATACTGGATTTATGTACATATATTTTTCATTTACTTAATTCCATTCAATTCAATAAGGAAATGAAAACAGCGTTCATGCGTACGTACGACCTACCATCTCCATGAACGGTGTATTTCATTCCGTTTATCGATATATCATATATATTTATGTGCTGAATATATATTATATATAAATCATATTTTAAATTCTGTAATTAAGTAAATCAGTGTATAAGTAAGAACAACAGGTAGAAATACATACTATAAATGAAACGATTTTACCCAAAACGCTGCTTTAACATGGAATTTACAAAAGAGTGGGTAACATAAAGTCATAAGTGAATCATATATGATAACATAAATATTATTATGGTTATGTTACAAGTTAATAATATGTTTAAACCCACTATATAGGGTTCTCAAACACATACGGAAGAAATTGGACATAAATTAAGGGATAATTTTGCAAATCTCGTTTTCATCCAAGATTGCTTATACGTAAGTATTTAATGGGGTTGTATTTTTCATCCATGTCCATAAAAATGTTTTTAATAAATTGTTTAATATTATTCTATGTATGTTTAAAGTCATGTTTACCCCTATTTTACTTTTACATTGTGTTATGAAAGGAATATTTCTTTTGTTTACCATATGAGTAACTTTTTGACTTTTCTTGCAAAAGTACGAGGAGAATATTTTTTTAACTTATACGGAATGAACGAATTTTTACGGTTTCATAACACCTAATTTTCATGAAGATTCCTCTACAATATTTCATTACTATTTTCAACAAAATCCTTTTCTTTTAAAATTTCATGGAAGTTTTTGAAAAGAAAATGATTTTGAAGAAGAAAGGATATTTTCCTCAAGAATTCATTTCAAGTGTTTTGTCAAAACTATTTTACATATAAGATGACATTATTTAGTATGATTATCTTTCAAGTATAATGTATCTTTTATTTACATGGTTTGATTTTTATTATGATGAAATGATATCCATTTGTTTTATGTGGATTATGTTATGATGGGATGATGTTTATGAAACCCATTTTATTCTTTGGGTTATGATGAATGATTTATGTTTATTTTGTGGCACAAGTAATAATGATTTCATTATTATATGGGTGGGACCTATATCTACCTATAATGAATTTGCTAAAGATTTATATCTCATTAGATAGATATGGTTGGAACGACAAGTTAATCAGGTTTAGTGATATAGGACTGGAACAAGGAGTGAACTCGATTCAGTAAGGGACTTTGTCCATTAGGATGGTCTTAGCAGTAATTCCTTGGCTACTATGGAAATAATATCATGTCCTTAATGTTTTGAAACAATTACATGTTTTATTCCCATGTTATTTTATCATGATTTATGTTCCATTATGATCTATGCCTTACGTATTACCATGTTTAATGTCATTGCTCATGATTTTGATGTTTAAACATTATGTTCATGTTTTTAAGTTCAAATGTATATGGGTTGTTTTATTTTCTCCATGCTTACCCTTACTGAGCATTTTATCTCACCCTTTTTATGTTTTCTTTTCCCCTAGGATATAATGGAAGGTTTTAGGTAGGAAAAAGATAAGATCTTTATGGGAGATGTTGAAGATCTTTCACCATGACTAGAAGATTGTGTTCTGAATTTCCAATGACACCACACTAATACGGTAATTGGGATTTTGTTTTGTAATGTATTAAGTATTCTGCAAAAGTAATGTAATTTCCATGTTCTTCAAGCTTTGGATCTCTACAGTTGGTATCAGAGCGAAGATTTAGTCAACCATTGGAAACTAGGATGTGAAAACTTTAGTGAGATACCTGGAGATATTTCTAAGGTATGTCTAGGGATGTCTCCAAGGTTAAGTATAAGAATAGGTTATAGTCCTAGAATTACGGCAATTATATTAGAATTAATCCTAAGATGTTATATATTGAAGGTACTCCCCCTTTATTATGTTGTTTTCCTAGCATGATTTTTTCCTCTTACACTATTTATTTTGGGTTTTAGACGATGGACGAAACCCGAAGGAACCGTGTTGATGAATGTGATGGGCAATGAAATGATTGTCCTCTTGAACAAACCAATGTTATGGGATATGGAGTGAAAAATCTTATTGCTATACTCACACAAGCTATGAATCATTCTGGACTTCCGAATGAGCAGAGAAGGGAACAATATTCTTTTGAGTCCTTCATGAGGCAACTCCCACCTTCTTTCAGTGGGTCTTTTGGTCCACTTATTGCTGAACAATGGATCATTAACATTGAAAAGATATTTTCCATACTTCGATGTTCGGAACATCAAAAAGTCATTCTGGCTGTTTACTGTTTAGAAGGTGAAGCAGACTAGTGGTGGACTCTAATTAAAAATACAAGGCCCCAAGGTGAAACTGAATCCATGGAATGAGACGAGTTCAAGAACTTATTTTTCAATAAGTACTTCCCTATTATTCTTTGAACAAAGATGAAAAAGGAGTTCCTTGAGCTTAAGAAAAAGGATGATGAATCTATTGGTATATACAAGGAGAATTTTACAAGGCTTGAAAGGTATGCGTCTGGCTTTATCATCCAACATGAAAGTAAAGTTGATCGATTATTCAGTGGCTTAAAACCAAGTTTTCGAAGGGAATTAGCTATAAGAGACTTCAATAGCTATGAGGAAATTGTGTGTTGTGCTATCAAGGTAGAACTGGAAGTTGGTGTCACATATCCATCTCATGGTTTTGACTAAAAATGAAAGATGAAGTTCTAGGGAAAATCTTAGAACAATGGTGAAAAGTAGGTGACTGTTTCTTTATGCTCAAAGTGTGGAAAGAAGCATGGTGGAGATTGTCTAAAAGGTACTAGAAAATGTTTCAAGTGTGGAAAATAAGGTCATCGAGCAGCTGAGTGCCGAAATAATGGGAAAAAGGTTTCTAATGACGTGAATAGAGAAAAGACTATAGAGAACGCTCCACCAACACTTCAATGCTTCAAGTGCAAGGAAATGGGGCATTATTCTAATTAATGCCCTAATCCAAGGGTTAATGATGATCAAAGTGAGCAACCTCTTAAGGAAAGGACAAAGGGAAGTCACATTAGATCACTATTTGTGTTTTTGAGTATGAAAATGATGTTTTGGAATTATTAAGTGTTTATGTAATGGGATTTCAAAATTGTATCACGAAATCTCATTTATAGTATCGTGGAAGTTTGAAATATCTATGTATTGGTTTTTAATAATTGTATGGTTCTGGTAACAATGAAAAGCAATTGAAATATTTTTGGAAACCAGATGATATGCACATAATGAAGGGATAAAGAGAAAATGAAATGTTTTATAGTATTCATGAAATCATGACTGATATAAGGACAAAGTGATATCATGGTTTGATTATATATAAATTTTGTGATTTTGGTATGTGGAAAGAGTTAACTTTTGACATCATTCATGTTTTCACTAAGGTTCTATGGTAATTCATGTTTCAAAAGAATACATGATTAAGTTATTCACATGTTTGTAATGTGACCAACAAGATATATCTTATGATATATGGGGGATAAATAATGGTATTCACGTGCTCGTTATGTGACCTTTCAAGTAATCATTTTCTTTATACTATGAGCTTTGATAGAATTATTTTGGATAAGCTTAAATATTAGAATGAATTAAGTTATAGATAAGATAATATTGTTCAATGCTAGAACTTTTTTCGATATTATTGAAGGAATGTTATAATAATGTAGTTTTAATCAAAGGGACAACCTACAGGACAGACGATAACTCGTCACGTCGGACAAGGTTGTGGGAATCGAACCCACAACCGAAGTGTGAGAGGCCTTTATCGCCTACCTATGGCCTACAAGAAGTCCCTGGTTAGTATAAACTAGTTTTATTTTATTAAGAGGTATGATAGATGAAGTATAAGTCCATTTTTGGAACCATATACGATTAATCTCACCATAAATGGATTTATGTATATAACTTTTTCTATCCTTATGTTTGAGACAGATGGAATGACCTATCATTCTATTGCATGATCTGCTAACACTTCACAGAAGACAAATTCAACTTCATTTCTTTAAGAGATGAAGTGGAAATTGTTCAAGGCACAAAAAATGGTGATATTGTACCAAAATAAAGTAAGTATTTCTTCTAATTCAAAATTTTCAACTTTAGGGAAATGATATTGAAAACCAAAAATGTTTTCCTAATACCCTCATATCCGATGAATCAGACGGTACCTTAGATCATCACAAATTTATGGATTTGTGATTGTTGTCTTTTTCATAGCCATGTTCTCTACCACTCTCTATCATAAATTGATGGTTAGATTTATGTTCCATATCCATATTTTCACCTATATTCTCCTATGTGGAAACTCAGTGATGAGTTACTTTGGGTATCCATTATGTTTCTAACGTTCCTTTTTAAAATTATGTTTTAGTATTCCTTTTTAAGATATGGGTTTCTATGAAAGAAACTTTCAAGTAGAAAACCATTTATAACCCCAAAAAATTTCTAGGGCGAAATTCATTTTAAGGGGGGCAGAATGTAACTCCCCGAGATTTTATGAGAAGTATTCTTTTTAATTTCTTTGATGTCTTTTGTAGTATGTTACAACAATATTATCTTGCGCTATATGCAACACTGTATTATCTTGTAGTATATGCAACACTATTCTTGGCTTGCATTACACTCAAGAGCAACTTTCATCGATAGCTTGCGTTGTACGCAATATTAAGTTTCACTAAACAACGATATGTTATTAAAATATTATATAAACTAGCCGTTTTGAATAGTAATACCCAATTTTTGAAATTTTATAAATTTTTCCTTTTAAAATTGACTTCATATTTGGATTCGGAATATCTAAATTAGCCTATGGTTTTTTTTTGGTATTTTTCTAATAACATTCAATTTTTAATGAATAGTGAAAACACTGAGTTATTGGTTAAAACCAACTTTTTATTTAAATAATCATTTATTTTATTTAAATTTATTTTATTTCAAAATAGATATATAATACCTATATAATTTCAATGTAATTCATTCTCGTCATTTTATAAAAATGTTAGATATATAAAAAGTTTATCGAACTTTTTACCGTCTTTTACCCACCTCCTAGGGGAATTTTCAAATTCACATAAAAACTAATTTTACCGCTTCTGTGAGTGGAATTTCAAAAATCCGAGAGACAGAGTTAATATCAAGTAGTAAAATATGGTTCAATAAGATAAAAATAATTTTTGGTGAATAGTAACTTTTTACATTTATTTACCACAGTTAAAATTAAATAGGGTAATTAAGGGTAAAAATGATATTATTATTACCCTAACACATGTCCTAATTCTATTTGATAAGTATAATTCGACCTAAAACAACCTCAGGAATAAAATATTACCCTTTAGGTCCACTTGTATTAGATTAGGACATTTATTATTATTTTATTTAAAGAAGAGTTAAAAGAGTCAAAATCAAAGTTTAATAACTAAAACATTTTCCATATAGGGTTTTTCATAAGATAAATTAGTCTATAAATGTTCATTAGAAATATAAAAATATTTATTACATAATGGTATTTTATTTATATTTTTTAGGCATTAAATAATTTAATTTATTTATGACACAATCATGATACAATAATTACCTTATTAATGAAATATTAACATAATTGATATTATAAATACCCAAATAAATGTAATTTGAGACTTTGTATGAATTAAAATAATTTATAGGTTAATATAACATATTAGGGTTGGCTATATGAATTGTTTTCAAAATAATAATGCTGTTATGAATTTATAGAAATCAAAATACTAAATAGTATCAAAATTGACATAAAAGAGTTTTTAAAACTAATATTATAATATTAATTGATATAATTGTCCTAAAAATTTATGGTTAAGCAAAAAGACTTATATAGAAATATATATGACATTAAGGAACCAATTGGGGTTTTATTGGGATTTATAGTAAGTTTATTAACCATATAGTGTATGAATACAAGAAGACACGAAAAAAGTTAAATTATTTAACTTAGAGTTTGATCTAAATGATAAGGTAAAAATGGTAACCTAAACTTGTCTAAAATCTATTTTCTGATAGTATTTCGACCCATCCCCACCTTATACTAGAAATAATATACTTTGGAGCCATTATAAACCGAATATGAATTTATTATAAAATAATATTTTATGTTTTTCTTAGGGTGCCCCTCTCCTCCCTTATAAAAGGGAACCTCCTCCCTCTCAACTTTACACAATTTTGAGCCTTAAATCTCAGCCAAAACCTGCCAATTACTCTTCTAAACCTCTCTAGTTATATCATAGAGGTTCTGTTCTTCTCAAAATACCAACCCTAGTTCCCTAAGAAGAAGTTTAAAAGAGGCATGTCAAAGAGGAGGTAATATCTACTACCGATTCTTTCAAGTTTATTTCTTCTTCCACTACCTCCTTATTTGTTGTTTCCATTATAAAATAGTAACTACAGTATATTCTATAAAATGTGATGTTATTATAAAAATTTTACAACCATATTAGTTATTTTATCCATCCTGTGAAAGAAAAAGTCACCACAAGTGCGTACGTACGACTTACCGTCTCCACGTTGTGGTGTAGTTTGTTATTCAAACATTTCATCAATTAGATGGGTATAATAATGAGTATAAATGATATAAATAATATATATAACATTATTATGATTTTTTATATATGATATACCATCTATTTATATACTAATTTAATATCAAAAGAATGATATCATCGCTCGTGCGTACATACGGACTACCGTCTCCAAAAAACTTGATGAGATTCATTTTCCATGATTAACCATTCAAGTATGATTATAAAGTATATATAATAAATAATCATGAAATATATTACATAATAATGATACTGGATTTATGTACATATATTTTTCATTTACTTAATTCCATTCAATTCAATAAGGAAACAAAAACAATGTTCGTGCGTATGTATGACCTACCGTCTCCAGGAACGATGTATTTCATTTCATTTATCAATATATCATATATATTTATATGCTGAATATATATTATATATAAATCATGTTTTACATTCTTAAATTAAGTAAATCAGGATATAATTAAGAATAAAAAGTCGAAACACGTACGATAGATGAAACGATTTTACCCAAAATGCTGCTTTAACATGAAATTTACAAAAGAGCGGGTAATATAAAGTCATAAGTGAATCATATATGATATCATAAATATTATTATTGTTATGTTACAAGTTAATAATATTTTTAAACCCACTATATAGGAGTATTGGTCACATATCTAAGAAATTGGACATAAGGTAAAGGATAATTTTGCAAATCTCATTTTTATCCGAGATTGCTTATACGTAAGTATTTACTAGGGTTGTATTTTTCATCCATGTCCATATAAATGGTTTTCAAAATGTATTTAATATTATTCCATGTATGTTTAAATTCATGTTTACCCCTCTTTGAATTTTACATTGTGTTATGAAAGGAATATTTCTTTTTTTACCATACGAGGAACTTTTTGACTTTTCCGGCAAAAGTATGAGGATAATGTTTTTTTAACTTATACAGCATGAACAGATTTTTACGGTTTCATAATGCCTAATTGTCATGATGATTCCTCTAAAATATTTCATTAATATTTTCAACAAAATAATTTTCATTTAAAATTGCATTGCATTTTGTGAAAATAAAATTATTTTGAAGAAGAAAGGATATTTTCCTCAAGAATTCATTCCAAGTGTTTTGTCAAAACTATTTTCCATCTAAGATGACATTATTTAGTATGATTATGTTTCAAGTATAATGTCTCCATTATTTACATGGTTTGATTTTTCTTATGATGAAATGATATCCATTTGTTTTATATGGATTATGTTATGATGGGATGATATTTATGAAACCCATTTTATTCTTTGGGTTGTGATGAATGATTTATGTTTATTTTGTGGCAAAAGTAAGAATGATTTCATTATGAGATGTGTGGGACCTATATCTCCCTCCAATGAATTGGTTAAAGATTTATATCTCATGAGATAGACATTGCTGGAAAGGTAAGTTAATCTGGTTCAGTGATACAGGACTGGAACGAGGAGTGAACTCGATTCAGTAAGGGACTTTTTCCACTAGGATGGTCTTGGAAACAATGACTTGGATACTATGGAAAGAATATCATGTGATTAATGGTTTTACACAATTACATGTTTTATTACAATGTTATTTTATCATGATTGATGTTCCATTATGATCTATGCCTTACGTGCTACCATGTTTAATGTCATTGCTCAAGATTTTGATGTTTAAACATTATGGTCATGTTTTTAAGTTCAAATGTATATGGGTTATTTTATTTTCTCCATACATACCCTTAATGAGCATTTGAGCTCACCTTTTTTATGTTTTATTTCCCCCCAGGATATAAAGGAAGGTTTTAGGTAGGAAAAAAATAAGATCTTTATTGGAGATGTTGAAGATCATTCACCATGATTAGATGATTATGTTCTGAGTTTACAAAGACACTAAACTAATACGGTCATTGGGCGTTTGTTTTGTAATGTATTAAGTATTCCACAAAAGTAATGTAATGTCCATGTACGTCAAGATTTGGGTCTCTACAGGAATAATTTTATGAAATAATTTATTATGACGTTTATGTTTATTATAACAGTGGTTAAATCACTTTCTTGGAATACAGGAATACATGTAAGGGTTTCATATCAATTCCTCTTTTTTAATTCATATTTTCATACTATGAAGCTATTTTACTTTATATGGTTTATATAATTCCCATTTTAATTTTATTACCATAAATATATATTTATTTATTGTTATTAAAGTAAAAGTTCATGTTTTCTCTTTCAAATGGTTTTGATTTAATGGTTACCAATTCCATAAGTGTTTTTCATAGATCAAATTTATTTTATTTATGTTTTAAGGGTTATTTTTAAACTCTATTATTCTAATTTAGGATTATTTTATAAAATTGTATCTACATTATATTTCTTGGATATTTTTAATCCTTTAACATGAAATATTTTTTTGTGTATTTTTACATCAAATATTATAATATTCATAAGGGTTTTTGTTAACTCAACCCCCTTTCGTTGAGTTAAAACATTTATTATTAAACTTATTCATTTCAGGATTATTATATTTTTTCCATTTAATTATTTCAATTTTAATTCCCTATTTATTTCTAGGGAAATTACCTATTAAAAAATTCTTATTTGTTGGTTTTATTTTTTATTAAAAAATTAAATTATTATGAAAAATTACAAGCCTATCTGATAAAATATTTCTCTTCCATGTCCATATTCTATCTTTCCACAAATATTTGCTTTTCTTATTTTGACATTAAAATTTATATCATCTCATGTGAACTTCTTATTTTTATTTAAATATCCTCAAATAAATTTTTATTATCATTTTTATATTATGGGTTTCAATAATGGTATTTGGAAATAATAAGAATACTTTTCCCTTCACATTCATATCTTTTATCATCCACTCCACATGTATTTACTTAATATTCATTTAATTTAAGGTTCCACGAATGGTATTTCCTTATAAATATTGATTCAAATGGTATTTATATCAAATTCTTGAAAATAAATTCTAAAAGTGACTCATAACTTGATCATTTTGTGATAAAGTCAAAATTTATTAAGATTTTTTTTATTATTTCACATCCATTAGCCTATAAAAATATAAAATAAATATCTTCTTTAAAGTAAGGTTTCATGTATTACTCTATAAATTATTTTTTTAATTTTTATTTAATACCCCACCTTGTTCATAAGAGTTATGTTTTTTATCATTCTCCATATTACTCTCGACTTTAGTTTTCTACTTCATGTACATATTCTATAATTTCATAGATATATGATATATCAATTACATTAATGAATAAACCATATATACATTACTCTATATTGGGTGAATACCTCAAAAATTAAAGGGTTATTATTAATAAATTAATTCCATTTATTCACTGGGTAATTATTATTTATTTTTATACTATTTATTTTAGAATTGATAATTATTGATTACCGTGGAATGTTGATTTTTTAATTGTTTATTAATTACTTTCATATGATAAATTCATTGGAAATATGTAGTTATTATTGGGGCCCATAATTATATATCCAATTGATTCACTTACATGTCTCATGAGATAAACTAACTTTGGTACTTGGATTAAACCTTAATCTTTTATGTATAATGTTATAGAATATGAACATTATGGTATATAATATTTCCTAGTATTAAGTCTTGATGATAAGATTAAGATAT
This sequence comes from Viscum album, assembly GCA_963277665.1. NCBI lineage: Eukaryota > Viridiplantae > Streptophyta > Magnoliopsida > Santalales > Viscaceae > Viscum > Viscum album. The sequence goes on from OY728154.1 coordinate 92,284,295, forward strand.
CCAACATTATTAATTTCTTCACCATGAAAGTATTCATTGTTATCCATGTGATTATTTACATTAAAATATTAACCATTGATATAATAAATTCTTATGATTTAGTTGTATGAAATTATTTAGATATTATTTATTCATGTTATATTATTCTTTCATTATTTATTCCATGATTTCTTATACTTTACGCTACCCCTTATAGAGAATCTAAGATAACCTTTATTATTTTTCCATTTTACCAATGTTATAAATAAGATTATAAAGTAAGATATATCTAGATGGGTTTCATGTGGGGGGAATTTTATGGAACATGTTAAATACTTATTATATAATAAGGAATCATTGGTTTAAATGGAAAAAATATCATTGTATGGGAAGATATTGGTTTATTTAATTAGATTTTTTTACCAACTCACTAAAACTATAAACCTAAATGGTCTTGGGTAAGCAAGTGGATTGATATTTATTTTTTATATTTTAATTATCGATATTCATTTTTGGGTCACATATGGTAGTTTCAAATACTGATTGTAAATAATATGTTTATTAGAACCAAATCAGGAAGTGTATGTCGAGGGAGTCATAAGAGACTCAACTAAAATCCCTTAATTTTAAATGCAGAGGAAAAATAATTATATAAGGGTTAAATTGGACACCTCATATAAAAAAGGATGAGTTTTTTAGGCCATATATAATTTCACCAGTTACATAAGGATATGAAACCTCATTATCATAGGAATAAATGATTGATTGTACTTGATTGGTCTTGTAAATTGGGGAGGATAATTAGGTGGAATCCATTACAAGAAACCCATTTTTTATTATTTAAGGAATACATGATCAGAAGGTTGTATGCTTGTGAGCATATCCCTTTCATGTATCTTAGAATATCATAGCAGATTCCTTACTGGAATGGTATTTTTGTTATTTGAACTAGGAATAAAGATAACAATGAGGTCATTTGGGTTAATTCAATGTAGATAAATTATCTCAGTGAAATGATTCATGTAATGGAGGCCCATTTATTTATAATAGGATTCCTCCTTGATATAACCAACTATTGGTAAAATCATTCATGGTTATGTGCCATTAAAAATAAACTAAAATGTTATTCAGGAAACCCCAATATAATATAAGGTTTGAATTTTATATGAATGGGTAAGGATCACTAAATTAATGGTGTTTAATGGATATTGATTCAAAAAAGAATTACATTAAAACAAATTTCTTAATATATTACATAGAAATCATTCTTTAAGGATTTTATACAGGAGGCTCTATGAGTTTTTTATGTGGGAGGGTATTAATATGAAAATCATACATGAAACCCCTCACCATTATCTTAGAACAAGGATATAAAGTTACATTTAAGAACATATTGAGGGTTTTTTTAAAATTATAGAGTTATAAAATGGGTATATTCATATCACTATATATGTTTCATGGAAGATGTTCTTCCTTTTCTCAATGCGTGTTTTGGGGTATCTATAGGCGAGTCACATAACCTATTTCCCTAGATTTTGCATCAAAAAGGAGTTACATGAACATAATGTGTCACCTATATGATGTGTTATGGTGATTACCAATCAAGATAATGTCATGATTCCATAAAGTATTTATATTATTATGACACAAAGTGATGTACACATCACAAATGATTGGACTTTCATAAAAAAAACTAAATTATTTATGATAAAAATTCATCATTTATGATAAAATGAATACCAAATTAAAATAGCCATAAATTTTTATTTGGATTTCCATTTTGACTTTATGAGATTTCAAATCACATCATGTGAAATAAAATACTCCACTTAGTACATGTTTTACCCATATAATGTGTTTTACTCAGCCAAAAATCAAATAGAGGATCCTTAAAAATGTGGTTTAATTATTTAATAACATTTTTGTTATAAATGCATGAAATACATAGACTAATACTTGTAAGAGATTCTCACCACCATCTAATAAGATTGAGAATTTTTTTAGGAATATTAATCCCTCAGTGAGTGAGAAATCAAACATAAAATAGACATCCCATTCACTTCCACTTCACGCATGGAGATATGTATTCTACTAAAGATTTAACTTTATCCTATATTTGGGGATCACATCATGGATATTATGGTAAAGTGTATTGTACACACTTTTTTGATTCCAAAAAAATTACCCACTTTAGTATTGTATTCATAAAAAATGAAAATAATCTGGTTTTAAGGTAAAGTGAATAACTTTTCTCTATCAATTCAATATAAGGTAGGCTTTTAAATAATAATATTCATGGGGATGTTTTCCAGGAGGAAGATCTCAAATAAAGGTATTATGAAATTACACACACTAAGGAATTTACCAAGAGAATTATCCATCATTAATCTATGGCTAAAATGGTACTTCCTCGCAACAATCTAATTTCTATCACGCAAAACATTTATTGGCTTATGATGACTCATGAAAACTTATAAGGAGTAATATAATAATAATCAAATCTATAGAAACATTACATGGAAATGGATTAGTAAAATAAAAACTCCAAAAAACTTTAGTCAATGATAAAATTTCAATATCAATCCTTTATCTTCAAAGATTATTCCATCTAATAGATATAGGAAATTTAAATATCTAACACATTTACCATCATTGTAAGACAAGATCAGTCCATTGGGATATGAGGGTTTGAATGAATAAATATAATTAAAATCATGGGTGAAAAGTATTTGATGATACTTTTGATATGAAATAGATATTAATTACCATAAAAATTAAACCATCAAGTATTCTATACAAATTATTTGAACCAATATATACAATTAAAATAAGGTTAATATAACTTTTTCCTAGGTCTATGGAAATAAATAGAATATATTGATTTTTTCAATGGAATAATTATAACCCTAAAACTTTTTGTATTTTCAATTTATTTTATCCCTGATTTTATCTTATATAAATAACTGGTAGAGACTTAGCGACAAGAAAGTTGGTTTTTTCTCAAGCAACCCTTTGTGGGTTTTCAATCTAACAAGTTCATGATTTTTCCTTTTTTTCCAAATCACAAAATTATTTTTAGGATATTAAAGGATCATTCATAATGATATGATTCTTGACCTTTTCCAATGTTTTTTGTGGGTTTTCAACATAAATAGTATCACGTATCCTTCCTTTGGTAGTTTCAGGTCCTACAAGTCAGAATAATGATGATGATAGTCAAGGTTAAAAAACATTGGCTATGTGTTAGGGTTTTAAGGACAAACTAATTTGGTCAAAATACGAGGTAGTCTACATTATAATAAGGTATAGATAAAATCTATGGGAGTGGAGAGACCAATAATAGCCTAAAAAACCTTAAAATGAGGATCACATAGTTTATGGTTATAGTTTTTGAAGAAATTAAATTTGATTTTTAAGTTTATATAACTTTGACCAAAGAATGAGATGGTCTATTGAATAACCAAAGAATAAATAATTTCATGAATTGATATTCCAATGATGATATAGAAAATCTAAAGGATATATTCAATTATTTTATGTTTATAATTCTCAGACTAATGAAAGGTGAGGAACTCTATTTATTAAGAAGTGAAAGGTGAAATACATGAACATGTAAGGGGAAATATTAGTATTGATAATATCGGGGATGGGTGAGCACAATTTAAGGTCATAGTGCTTAGTCAAATGAAAGGAAAGTTATGAAAACTCAAAATATTATCTAGGGAATGCAGTGATTTAATACATTTGAAAAATAAAAAATAACAATGTAAACCATAAATTGAGTTATTTCAATTAAAAGTTGTTGAAATGGGAAAAACACATTGAGGACAAATAATATGAAAATTTGAATGATGGGTTCCATGGAATTATTATGAATGGAATATGGGGTAATAGGATATTATCCTTGGGATGAAAAATACTTATTACTAGTAGGAAGATATATAGCATATATATCGTTACTAATAACTGGTTTATTTTTCAAAATTGGATACACTTATTACCAATAGTGATGAATGGTATTTAGTGGTTCAAATACATATTGTATGAAGTATGGAATATAGAAAGTGGATATTAAAAAGACTAGTAGAACACTTCAGTCTGAAACTAACCAATGTTGGGATTTTATTGAACATTAAAATTGAGTGAAAGTGGATGATGATCGATAACTGTGGATGATGTCACTATATATTATGAAATAATAGGAATCAAGACATACACTATTCTTATCAGATATATTTTATACCAGAATAGATTCAAATATAAAAGCCCAATGTGAATGAGGAAACCATGTGTTAGAGAGAGGTTTAAATTTTATGGAATCTATAGTTGGGTTTATAAAAGGTAATATTAAAATCACTAAATATCCTATAATAATAGAGGTCATGTAACATGTAGTTATAGATAATGAGTATCAACACAAATATTGATCATATTCAAGAGAGAAATATCTATATGCATGGGATCTCTAGTAAGATAAGATGAAATGAAGCATGGTTTGAATTCATGAAGGTATTGTCACCAAGGTGGAATCAAGGATATAAATATATGGTTGTGCCTAGTATCAAAGATCTAGGTATCACTACATATCATATGTTGACACAAACCATTTACACATAACATTACATATTTTTTGACATAATTATCAAATAAATACAACCAAATGGTCAAGATTCCTAGTGTATTTGGATTACTAGGTACATAAAACTTAAACATGAATCTAAAATAAAATGTATTTATTTTAATGTCCATAATGAGATATTAAATCCTTTTGATCTCCTATAACTGAATATAGTAAACTAGGGAATATAGATAGAGATATATATATAAATATGTTGAGATAAAAACCAACTAAGTGAATAAAAAAGATAAAGAAGAAGTTTATATGACTTAAAAGACATAGTAGAATATCATAAAAGACAAGGCCCATGAATAGTCATATAGGACCATAAAAGAAAAAAAATTTAATCATATAATCATGGAATCATGGGGATGTGGAAACAATATAAAACAAGACATAAATATAACATAAGTCTTACTTTCAATATAACATCACTTAGTGAAAAGAGTCCCCTAATGGATTAGGTTTACTCTCTAATCACATACATAATGTCTCATGAGAAAACAATTACTCAATTAAATGGATTGATATCTAATTTCACCAATAATAACATGTAAATACTTATTTTTCCTACAAAAGGAAATCAATATTAAAGAATAAACATAAAACTTTTCAATGGAAAGAAATGGGTTACATAATCTTTCCTCATATCATAATAAAAGGAGATATCATAACGATTATAAATTGAAGAAGGTATTAAATATTATAGACATTATTATCAGATTATATATGAATAATTATAAAATTATGGTGTTCATTTGAAAAAAACATCATGTGAAAAGGTGGATAATTGGGTATAGGAATGAAATTCCAAAAGGTTGTTTTAAGGGATTAGTTAAAGGCTTTTGGGGAAATAATAAGTAATGAGTTTTTATTGAAAAGAAGAGGTAAAAAAATGGCTATGTCCGAAATATTTCTTTATTTACTGAAAACATGAATGGGAATAAAAACTTTAAATGATCATAACATAAAATTATTAAGGGATAGAAAATTTCAACTTAATCAGATTTCATTTTAAATAAGTCATTTGAGAAATGAACTCAAGGAATGTATTTCCACATAAATGAAAGGGATACGAATATAGGTATATCTGTAAGATAAATATATAAACAATTTATAATAATTAAATAATTTCAAATAGAGATATAAATTGAGTTATAGAGAGAATGTTTGTCACCCAAAGGAAAAGGGTGGTTCAGAGACATCCCTTACCTTAGTTTCTGTAATTGTTATATAATTGCACTTAACATTCGAGATAATCAAATTAGATTTATTAATTACATAAATCATAATATTTTACATTTATATATTATTTAATTTAATTTTTATGTTCATTTATACCTATTTTAATGAGATATAATGTTTAATTTCATTGTATTGAAAGAGTTTGTTTCATGGTTCCAAGGTTGGATCACTTGTGGATAATTATTTAAGTTATTATCAATGGGACGAAAAATTAAATAAGTAAAATTAAATGGTATTAATTTTATTTTAGAAATATTAATATTCCTATATATCCTTTTTAATTCCAACATATGGATTATTCACTTGGTAAAAAACATTAATGTTATGTGGTTACCTCATTCAGGTAATTTTATCAACTATCATGAACTAGATTCATTTTATTCAATTATATGTCTATTAAAATATTAATAATCAATAAATAAGTTATAATATTCTTATTATAATCATATTTAACTATAATATTGTTTATATAACCATACTTGAAGGTGGTGGATAAAAATGAAGTATGTTGTTCATGGAGCTAATGAACTACCCATTTTGTGAACAAAATTGTCATTTTAGAAATCAAAGAAGGAAGGGTATAAGATGAATATTACACCATAATAAAAAAATATCATTTTATTTAGGATAATAATGTTATTATGTTTAGGTGGATAGAGATTAAATGGGGGTGAGAGAATAAGACTAAAGTAAAAGATATTAGTCAAGAATTGTAACTCTTCCTTTGATTGGATACTTTTAGGCTACCCCTTAAGGCTCTTGGAAATGGTTTTTTGGTGAGACTATAAGAAATAACATTTGGGGAAAAGATTATAAAGGAAATTGGGTATAAATTTATAATGATCAAAGGATTAGAAGTGTGAGGAGAAGTTGTGGCGTGGGGTTTTATTTATAAGTGGATAAGAGGGGTATTTTTGAATATTATAAAAATTGGTTTATTATTTTGGTTCAAGACTACCAATAGTATTGATTATTGGGACTATATAAAGAAAATAGTGAATGTGAGTCTAAAATAATGATTTATTATATCATCCTTGAGTCACAAATTCATATATTTAGCTTATAATGTGAAATATTATATTTTTTTATTTCATTATTAAAAAAAATCAACTATATTAGAAAAATAAAAATATAGACCGAAATGTTTCTAAAAATATATATTTGAAAATTTTAATACATTTTTTAAATTAATTTTCTAAAAAAGTGAAATTTAATATCAAACTAAAAATCCCATTTATTGGAAAAACAACATTTTTAATATTATGATCAAATTTTCAAACCTTTGAAAAATTACTTACGGTCACATAAAATTATCTTATTATTATAATAATGAATAAAACTATTTTATAAAAACATTTTATGAAAATAATATTTCTTTTACATAATTATATTTATTATAAAAGTACAATTTAAACATTTATGTTTTACAAAAATACAAACACTTAATTTTTCATTTTTAAAAACATTAATTACTTGTATCATTATATAAATACTCCATATATTCTTTTTACAAGGTACATAAATTTTATTTTACATTTAAATAGGTGAGGATACTATTACAATAGTCAGGTTACTATTCTTAATGGCTATATTACTCTTCCAATGGTTATATTTATATTCCTTTGGTAATATTTTTAATTGTTATATGGGTTACCTACTTCTTATAAATACATTATATTTCATTTATTCTTAATTCACTTAAATTTTATATAAACTTTATATATATATATATATATTCATTTTTAAAGTGTATATTTCATTAAAAATATCCGTCTTCATTTCTGAAGTTTGGTTCATGAGTGTAATTATTCAACATGACTATGCATATCAAACTTTTCCTATTATTGTTATCTAATTTTTCCCCACTAATACTTTCAATTATTATATCCATTGTTATTCTCTAAATGTAATGTTTAAATAAATATAATAAAATATATTTGTTTTTTTCATGTGGTGTGTGTGCATTATATAATAATATATTACTAAATATGATGTCTTATATATTCAGAAGGTAAATTCCATTGATAAAACTTTGGGTTATTACATTCTACCCCCCTAATAAATTTCACCTTGAAAATTTAAATTTATATACTATGGTGAAAATAGATGAGGGTAATTATACTTCATGGATTTATCTGGTTCTCATGTCACCTCCTTAAACTTATAGTTTCACTATAGTACTTTTTCTAGGTAATTTTTATTGTTGTGTAGAACATTATATATATGATCCAACATCTTCAACACCTGCTCCTCATAAGAGATATCATTTTATAGCTATACCACCTTTGAATTGAGTACATGTTTGAGATTTGTTATGTACTTTATATGGATAGACACATGGAATACATCATGTACTTAAGAAAAGGTTGGTGAGAGTACCTAGCGATAAGCCCTGATTATGATGAAATCAAGAATATAAAAGGGCCCAATGTATATAGGACATAAATTACCCTTCTTCCCAAATATCTTGACTTTATTACCTGGAGATATGAATAGGAAAACATTATCTCCAAAGTTAAATTTATGGTCTCATAAATGATTTTCAGCTTATCTCTTATTTCAACTTTGAGCATATTTGATGTGATAATAAATGGTCTTGGACTGTTTTACCATTTATCTAGCCATTTCAAGACTCAATAGCTCATTTTTTTCAACTTCATCCAAGAATATAGGTGTTATACAAATTTTACAATAAATAGATTTATATGGATACATTTGGATACTTGAGTGGAAACTATTATTTTACAAGAACTCATCCAAAGTAATATATTTACACCATCATCCTTTGAAGTCCATCCGGCATGATCCTAACATGTATTTAAGTGTCTAGATAGTCCAATCAGATTGTCTATCATTTTTGGGATGATAAGACATGATGAAGTTCAATTAAATGTTTAAATATTATTGAAGAAATTTCTAGAGATTGGAAATAAATCTCACATCTCATTAATATAAAATCAATTATGGTTTGGTATGATAAGACATGATGAATTTCAATAAAATGTTTAAATATTATTGAAGAATTTTCTAGAACTTGGAAATAAATCACTCATCTCATTCAGATACAATCAATTATGGTTTTAAATGTATCCTCACAACTTCTTTGATGTATATTCTTACATGTTGATTGAGTGTGGAGTCCATTTGAATTGAAATAAAATTATTAGTCTTTATAAGATGATCCACAATAAACCATATTGTATTATTTCATCTTTATGTCTACGAAGGGTTAGTAACAAAGACCACAATGATATTTTCCTACTTCCATGTAGGTATGGGTAATAATTTGAATCATCCCTTTTTACTTTTTTAGTTCAAAATTCACTTTCTAGCTTATGAGTCACCTTCATCTATATTCTCTGATCTCTTTATTTATATTATCCCACTAATAGTTTTATCATAGATCTTGATACATCTTCATTCTTCCTGGGTGGATTTAGAAGGTTTAGCTATGTGCATCATTCAATAAATCCTTCTTCATCATTCTATTTGATAGTAAACATATTCATGATACAAATATTACCACTCATTCTTCATAAATTTTGAACCACTAAGATTTCCATTTTCTTATAGCTTCCACCTCCTCCTTTATTTCCAAATAACGCTTTGAGTATCCTTTATCTTCTCTAGAAGGGATGGTTGAGAAATCATTTGAGAAAGGAAAAAATATATTCCCTCTTTTATGATCCCCTTGTCCATCCTTTGAATGTCTATGAAGATTGGATCCTTCTATATTCTCATTATGGATAAGGTTGTCAGATTCATTATACTTTGGGAATCTTACATTTTATTTTATTTCTAAGGATGGTAGTGGATTGAGAAATAATAGTCCTTGATCATCTCTAAAAAACTTTTCTGGTGCATATTAATCTCCTTCTATGAGAATATATACATTAGTCACTTATAATCTATATAAATTTCACACTCCCCCCATGGAGATAACACTGTTGGATTTTATATGTTAATATTACCACAATCAACTCTATATCATGTTATGGATATTTATACCCATGAAAATTCCACTACATTATAGTGTAGGCTTTTTACATTAGTACATACCCTAATACTTTTATTGAAGCATCACTGTATATGAAAAATATATCCCCACTTGAGGGAAGTGTGGATACTAGTGCAGTGATTAGCCCCATTTTCAATTTTAAGAATCCCTATTCAGATTTATTTGTCTAGAAAAGTTTTACTTCCTTCCAATTCATCTTGTATAGTGGGTTTAATATTCTATATTAGTTTTTCAAAAATCCTTGGTAATAACCAACTAGTCCATGGATAATAAGGATCTTCATTACAAATATCAGTCTGGGCCCTCCTTAATTTACTTTTTCATAGAAGGGTTCACATATATAACATTACTAGTGACAACGTGCCCAAAAAATGATGCATCCTCCATCCAAAACTCATATTTACTATATATTCCATATTTCTTCTACTTTCAAAAAGTCATCAGCATGGTATTCCATAGCTCTTCATTCTATCTCTTGATTTTGGAGTATATCAAATATCATATATAAATACTCCAAAAAATTTGTTGATGTAATCTCTAAAGATTATATTAATTAAGTTTATAAATATTTTTTGGAGCATTAGTGGGCCTGAAGAGAATATCAATGAACTCATAGTTTCCATACATTGTTTAAAATTTAGCCTTAGTAATATCCAACTTATTCACATTTAATTGTTCATATCCCAAATGATGGTCCACCATAGACAAATATCAAGCCACATGAAGTTGATAAAGAAATTCATATATCTATGGAAAGTGATACTTGTTCTTTATCATGATTTTTTGAGTTTTTTATAACCAATGTATATATGCATTGACCTATCCTTATTCTTAACGAAGAGGATCGATGCACCCCATGGTGAAGAACTCGAGCATATAAAACCCTTATCTAGACTCTATTAAAACTTATTATTTAGTTATTATGACTTATGGGTGTCCATTATATAGGGATTCATGGATATAGGTATGCATCTTGGTATAAGTTCAATTTTTAAATCAACATCCCAGTTATGAGGAAGACTAGGAAACTCTTCAGAGAATACATCAGTATAGTCCCTCATAATTGGAATGACTTCAATCATTATTATATCATTTTCCTGAATTTTTAGAGCTATATATTTTTCATCATAATGAAATAATATACACACTTGAGATAAAAATTACAAAGTAGATTCATTATCCTCCTTACACTTATACAAAATTGGATTGTGACTCAAGATGTGAAGAATGATCTCCCTCTCCAAAAATTAGATGTTGGGTTTATATCAGGACAACCAATCCATGCACAATATAGAATCAAACTCTAATAAATAAAATAAGAGAAGATTTTTTAGATGGACCAGTTGAAAAATATTGGTAAGAGAAGTGTTATGTTTTTGGGATGCAATAATTGATCTATTTGTTTTTTTCATTCATAGATCAACCCCCATGTTTTGAGGTAGTTTTTGAATAGTTATACTAAAATAAGTAGATAAAAAATAATGTGTAGAAATATAATAATATAGGAAATTTTAGGCTCATGAATGGAAAATGAGCACACATTTAACTATACAATTCTGGTTCTAGTTATATATGATATACTAAATAAACATAAGCATGAAAATAATTAAAAAAATGTATATAAACATGAAAAATATGAACATAGAAGGAATAATTTATAAATTACATGTAAATCCTAACTTATAAGTCTATAATTTTATATCTATGTTATATATGATAATGTTTCCCATTAGGATTTCTATCCTAAAAATCTATTCTTGTCCTTCATAATGGTTCATGAAGAGTTTGTGAATTTTACAAAGAATATCCCCTTGGCATGTCAAACCAGGCATGCAAAAATGCCACTTTGTCTGGAATTAGGTGGTGATCAAGTTAATACCCAATATACTCTTCTCAGGGTTATTACACCTAGGAAAAACCAAGAGCTAGGCATATACCTTAGTGTATCAGATCTTTGTAGAATTGGATCTCTCTCGTGCGGTGTCGACCAACCTAGATCTTCGGGTGCATGACTCCTTTTGCTGAAACCAGAAAATCTCTTACCCAGTTTTTTTGGTTTTCTACTCACATTGTCTTCTTCAGGGACATCCCAGTATCGAGGGGTCAAAGGCATGCATTTGGATATTTCCATAGAGGACCCGCGGGGAGGGGGTACGATGTTTGAACAGGTTACAGGAAAGTTTCCTCTGGCCCCTCCCCCTCCTCCTACTATCGTTAATACTTGGGTTATAGTGATAGAAGGCTCTTCTAAGGAAGATTGGTCCACAGTTCCCTATGTTTCAAGGTTTTTTCCCTTAGGCCTGGCTGGTTAAATCTATCCTTCTACCCCTACCATTTTGTTTCCAAAATTGAGGTCTTAATCTGGCTTCTGTATGTGGGATTCTTCTTCGACCTCAGTATTGATGTTTCCTCCTTGGGATTTAATCCTATCTCTATGTGCTTATGATGGGGTAGAGGCCTCTATTAAGGTGACTCCTATGTCTTTGGATGACCCTTTGGACGAGTCCCCCTACTATCCCCCTCTAATTCCATCATGGCGCTGGCAGTGGATTACACTTCTCAGGAGTCAGAAGGCATAAGGATGGGTTCTAAATTCTCCCTAGGAATTAGTAGACTCCTAGAAACCCTTAATCAAGACAAGGAATCATTATCTTTCAATCCTATTCCCAAGATGAATGATTTCTGCACAAGATCACAATTCAGGAAGTTAATGGTCAAGCAGTCCTCCCACTTTAAAAAGGCTATGAGTTCTAGAGCCAGTCCCAAAACTCTATTTTCCCAATGATTCCAATCCTCATAGGGAACACCCATGTCATTGGATCCCAAATTAAGATGGAATTATTGGACTCAATAGTTAATAACCATAAGGTTTCTCTGCTGTCTATTCTTGAACATAAGCAGCGCTCAACCAAAATTGGTGATTTCTCCATGACTCTCAAAATGCATGGCTTCATGCATGCTAAATCTTCCAACCAGCATATTTGGATCTCATGTTGTAGAAGTGTTATGTATGACCTGGTATAAAGAAGGGACCAATTCATCATAATTAAGGTGACTCTTAGTAATCATACCTTTTCTGTTACTTTTATCTATGGAATTTGTGACCCTCCACAACGCGGGACCCTATGGAATAACCTCAATGGATTTAATCCTGAAAATTTTCTGTAGATAGTGGGGGGAGATTTCAATGTGTTTTCTAACCGTAATGAGCTGAAGGGGATAGGCCCCTTCACTAGGTGAACCAACCTTAACTTCTCCCACTTTATGGCTGGCAAAGGTCTCGCAGATCTTGGATATTCTAAAGATAGGTTCACTTGGTGCAATAATCAAAGGGGTAACCACATATCATGGAGTCTCTTGGATAGGTGTTTGGATAACATTCAATCCATATCCATTTATGACAATAGTTGGGTAGTTCACTTGGCGCGTGGAGTATAATACCACTACCCACTCCTACTCACCTTGTCTTCTGGACAAGATCACCAGGGTCATTTTAAATATTACTGCTACTGGGAGGACCTTCTGGAGTTTATTGATCTAGTTAGAGATTCCTGGAATGCTCCCCACCATGTCCACACATGGCGTGCCTTTCATAATAGATTGAAGAGGCTCAAGGTTATCCTTCATATGTGTTCTAAAGACTTTCCCCTTATAGATAAAGATTTGGATGCTACCTCACAAGATGTTGATCATATAGAAAGGAGTCTAGAGGATGCTTGGGATGAGCAGCTGTTTGAGACACTGGCTAATAAGAAGGAGCATATCATGGACATATTTATAAAATAGGAGTGCCTGTCTTGGGATAAGACAAGGATTAAATGGATGAAAGAGGGAGACTTAAACACTTCATATTTTCATTCTTGAATTAAGGATAAGAGGAGGCTGGTTAAACCAAACATATTACTGGAAGATGGTACCTTTATTGATGACTGAGATTTTGTGGGTGCTTCGTAAAAATCCTATTTCAGAGATCTGCTTGCTGAACCTAATACCCAACTTCCTAATGGTTACCTAGGGGAAAATAAAAACCTTTTTGATGTGATTCCGAGGTGCCTTTCAATCTGAGACAATGAGGGTCTCGGGGATATATATCAAGAGAGAGATATTAGAGTTGCCATGATGAATCTGAATCTGGATAACATGTTAGGTCCAGATGGATTTCCTATTTACTTTTATAGATCTTCATGGAAGGTTGTGAAGGATGAGTTAATTATGGCTATTCAAGACTTATTTCTGGGTGGCCACTTACCTTGGGTCGCATGCGCCACTTCTGTTGTGATGATACCCAAAATAAAGAACCCCACTTCAATCCTTAACTTCCGTCATGTGAGTATGTGCAATATAACCTACAAAATCCGATCCTGCATCATCAATTCTCGTCTATCTCTCCACCCCCAATGTATATCCTTGGAGAAGCATGGATTTTTTAAGGGGAGGTCCATTCAAGGGGTGATTTCTTTGGCCCATTAAATTATAAGGGATATAATCTACAATACCCATGGCTTAAATGTGGTTATCAAACATGATGTGAACAAGTCTTATGACTCTGTTGAATGGAGTTTCATAAAAAAAGTGCTGGCAGGTATGGGTCTTTCTCCCTAGAATATTGACATTATTTTTTGATACTTTAGTTCATTATGGCTGGCAATAAATTTCATGGGAAATACTTATGGTTTCTTCAAGGATACCCATGGTTTAAGGTAAGTGGACCAAATCTCCCCAAGTATTTTTATTATTTCCCAGGATGTCCTCAGTCACCTCATTAATAGAGGCCTCAGTAATGGTGATGTCCTTCCATACCACCGGAGGACGAGAGCCCCTTCACTGTCCCACATCATGATCATAGGTGATACCATCATCTTCATGAATGTTGTGAACCAATCATTAAGGGGATTAGACAGGATTTTGGATGACTATGGTCACTAGAGTGGTCAGAATATTAACAAGAACAAGAGAAGCTTTTACATCTCTAGATCCTACCCCTCTAATAGGGTCTCTTTAGTGAGCCACATCTTAGATATTTAGAGAGGGGAGTTCCCCATGGATTATCTGGGTGCTAAACTTTCCTCAAGAAGACTTCCCATTTTTTAATTTGATGCCCACATCAATAGTATCATGGAACATGTTCTTAAATAGAAAAACAAGTACTTATCCTTTGATGGTAGGATAACACTAGTGAAAAATATGCTCCTCTCCACCTCGGTTCATGCCCTCTCAGCCATAAAAGTACCAAAATGGGTTATTTGTAACATTGATATAGTCCTGGTTAAATTCATTTGGGATCCTCTATTGGAGGGTAAAAGGAACTAGGTTTCTTGGAGTAGGATGGATCGACCGGTTAATGAAGTTGGGATTAGTGTTCGTATCCTGGAGGACACCATTCACTGATTTCATGTAAAATTGGCATGAGAGGTTTTGAAGCATCGTACCCTATGTGGGATCATTATGCACAAAAATTATATAGGGGTTCAGGTGGTTTTTTATGGTCATAGATATTACCTGTGGTAGGAGATTGGTCCCATGGAAATTTCCATTAATCATCATGCCCACTAGATTGTTGGGAGAGGATAAATTTGTTTCTGGCACCACAACTGGAGTGGATCGATTATTGGATACCCGGGCTAGACAACCACTAGAATTACCTATAGAGAGACCATTCATCATCCAGCCTTCATCAAAGTGTTTCACAGTAGTGACCAGCTGGTTCAGCTTGACCTCATTGAGATGAATTCAGTTCCAGATCCATGTGTGTTCACTCTATCCTCTTCCAATTATTTCATGTCAAAGGATTACAACCGGAATCTTATCGCATAGGAACCAGAAGATGCATGGGATGATTCTCTTTGGCTTAAGAATATACCTACTAAATTAAATTTAATCTCTAGGAGAATTTGGAATAAGGCTATCCCCACTGATGATAATTTCAATTGGTGAGGTGTTTCCATTACCACCTAGTGTGTTTGTTGCAGTATTCATACGAAGGAAATATTGAGAAACCTTTTCTTTGAAATTGAGTGGGCTCGTGAGGTATGGAATTTCTTCGGGGGTTTTACTGCTCTATCCTCTTCAACTCTATCTAACTAGCCTTTTCTGGATCGATGGTATAATGGTTCTTGAGAGGAGGGTCTGGAAAGAATGGCTCACATTGTCATTCTGTAAGTAGGCTTCTAGTGTTTGTGGAAGGTGAGGAACAAGTGCATTCATGAGGGGGTGGTGTCTTTGGGTCACTCTATTATTATCAAAACTAATTCTTTGATTCTAGATATGGTACAACTTCTGCCTAACTGGAGGGAAGCCCCATCCTTGCAGAGGATTTGTGAAGGTTCCAGTGGTCATATGGGAAGTGGGTGATCCTTATGGAAGTGGATTTTCTGGATGCCTCCAACTTGGGGCTTGAAGGTTAACTCTGATAGATCCTATATCTACGGTGTTCTGTGAGGTGGGGAAGTGGTGCATGACATCACATTATCAGTTTTACTTGCTTTCACAACTCATTCGGGATAGGGAACAAATATTCAAGCAGAGTCATTGTCCATGTTGTTAGGGATTTGTGTGTGTAGACAATGCTATACGGATATCTCAGAAGCTGAAACTGATTCTTTGATATTACATAATGCTTTGCAGGGTCTCAGTATGATCCAATGGTCGATTAATTATATCATCAAAACATTTCATGGAATTCTGGGTGATTATACTAAAGTAACCCGTACCAGGAAGGGGGAAACAAAGTAGTGGACTACCTAGCATCGCTTGATTTTTCTGTCCCCAAGAACATTGTTTTTCACAATTTTAGCAGCCTACAGCTGGTGGGGATCAACATCATTAGAGGGGATTCCCCCAGACTCCATTATTTTAGACCCCCTTATAATTTCTTATTTTTTTCATGTCTTTACAGGCCTTTCTTCTTGTACTTCCCTTTTAAATGAATTTTTTTTACATGATGATGATGATAATGATGATAATACAACAAAAGGATTGAGAGGCCTATTGTCTTTGAAAGACTAGGTACATAAAACATCAACATGAAGATAAATTAAAACTTTTTTATTTTAATTAACATAATGAGATCCTAAATCCCTTTTAGATTCTAAAACTACATAGGATAACCTCTGGAATACATAGGCAAAATGTGTGAGCTAAAAATCTTAGTAAAGGAATAATCATGATAATGAATAATTTTCTATGTGTCATAAGACACAACATGATATCATTAAAGAAAAGTATTATGAATAATCATAAGGGATTATTAAATAAATAAAATGGAATCTTAAGATCATGGAATCAAAAGAATTTAGAGACAATATAAAACATGACATAATCATAAGTCAAGGCTAGCTACCAAAACAACATCACATAGTCGTAAGAGTACCATCATGGATTAGGTTTACACCATAATCCGATACATAATGTCTCATGAGAAAATAACATTACCTAATGACCTAGAGTGATATTTGGGAAAACAAGTCATAATATTTGGATGATTATGTGTGCCACAAAAATAAATCAATCTTAATGCATAAACATAAGAATTACCCATGGAAAGAAATTAATTACATAATTATACCTCATATCATAATAAAATAAATGGTTGGAATAATATTTTCCATATCATAAGAAGGAATTAAATATTATGGAAATCCATATCAGAGTACATAATAATAGGTCTAAAAATATTATGTTCATTTGAAATAAAATTTTATCAGAAAGGCTATAGATTTGGTTATAGAAATGAATATTCAAGATGGTGTTTTTAGGAATTGGTTAAAGAATTTTGGAGAAATAATAAGTAAGGATTTTTCATTCAAAAACATAAGTAAAATATAATAGTTATAAATAAAATATTTCTATATTTAATGAAATCATTAATGGGAATAAATAATTTAAATGATTGTTACATAAAATCATTAGGGGATAGAAAAGTTTCCCTTAATCAGGTTTTATTTTAAAGAATACATTTAATAAATGAACTTAAGGAATGTATTTACCCATAAATGGAAGGGATAATAAGATATAAATATATGTAAGAGACATATATACAGAATTTAGAATCATTCCAAAATATCAATGTGAGAGATAAAGTGAGTTTGGGAGAGAAATTTCATAACCCAAAGGAAAAGGGTGGTTATGATAGATCCCTTACCTTAAGTTAAAGAATCATTAAGCACTTCTAATGAACATCCTGGACAATAAAATTATATTTATTAATTAAATAATTCATAACATTTTCAATCTATATTTTATTTACTATAATTTTTTTTAATTTATAACCATTTCAATGTGATATAACATTTAATTCTACTGTTCCTTGGGTGTTTGTTTCATTATTCCAAGGTCGGAGAACATGTAGATAATTTTTTATATTCTTATCTGATTTAACAATAACTATATAAGTTAAATGAAGTTGTATTAAAATCCTTTTATAAAATGAAATGGTCCCAAATATCATTTTCTTTTCTTACAGAGGGATGATTCACTTAGTAAATAGTGTTAAAGTTATGCAGTTAGCTTATTTAAGACGTTTTACTGGCTGTCATGAACTAGATTCATTTTATTTTATTACAAGATTATTAAAACATCAAATAACTTAAAATAATGTATACTATACTAATTATGATCATATTGAACAATAATGTTGTTTCTATAGCTGTCCTTGAAGACTGTGGAGAAAAATGAAGTACATTGTTCTTGAAGGTGGTACCAACCATATTGTGAACAAAATTTTCATTTTAGAAATGAAATATTAGAGGGAATAAGATACTTATTACACCAAAATAATAACATATCAGTATTTTTTTGATATTAATGTTATCATTTTTAGGTGAATGGAGATTATATGAGGTTTGTAGAAGAAGAATAAAATTAAAAGTGATTAATCAAGAATATTAAATATTAAATTGGTTGTATCCTATTAGGATACCCTCTTAAGGATACTTGAGATGTTCTTTTGGTGAGACCAGTAGCACTAAGACATGGGGTAGCGGATTGGGAAGGGAATTGGGAAGAAACTAAGAATACTCTATGTTTTAAAATTTTTGAGGAGAAGGGGTGGGAAGTGATGGTATTTATAAGTGGAGGAGAGATAAATATATTTAGAATGATGAGAGGGTATGATTTTCTACATCAGTTCTAGGAACCATATAGTTTTTCAAGGTGAAATTGCAATGAACTAATTTTTTTGAATAATAATTGTTTCCTGGAAATGTGCATTATATTTTTTTGTACTCAACTAAACTATATCCCTTTAATAGTAAAGTGAGTATAATTGAAATGTGACCATAGAGTTTCAACCATTATATGACCATTAGTCAATTATTACCATTGGTCAATATGACCATTGTAAACAGTACTCTTAATAATAATTTTAATGTTATAATCAGTGTTATAAATAGAAATGATAATGGTTAATTAATGAAGAAAGGAGAAATGATGGCCTCAACAAGTATATTCATGTGGTACGAAGCCCATATATCAGAGATTGGGTAGGATTTATCATCACCAAGATTTTCTCTTGACCAAGACCAAGCCAAGATTCAACATGTTAATCTTGAATGAAATCACCTATGGGAGAAGTTCAACTTAGTGGAAATTACCACTCGAGGGATGTTTGACAAACCACCCCATGAATCTATAACCATTGAAAAACATAACCTTAGGTCGTATGCAGGTGTTATAAGGGGTTATGTATCAAGGCCTTAGTTACTTAATTTATAATACCTTTTTATAAATAAAATTCTTGTTCCATCAATTCTGTTTGGAGTTTATTTTTTCTTAAAAATATGACAAATTTGATAAATCATTTTTTCAGAAAAAATTGTAATTTTTAGAAAATATATAATTATGATAATAAAATAATATATTATTAATAATGTTTATTCTAATGAAATAGTTTTATTAAACACTCTTATTTAAATTTCAATGATAAAATAATTTTATTTTTTTCAAGTGTTAAAAATTTTACTATGCATTTTCTATCTGCTATTATTTTTAATAAATATGGTTTTTTATATTTAAAAGTTAAAATTTCTCATACTTAGAGAATTATAATGATAAAATGAATATTATTTTTTAAATTATAATGTCTAAATTAGGTTAGGGATAATTTATGATAATATTCTAAAATACTATATTTTTCATGAATACTAAAAAAAGAGTTTGAGTTTTTCAGTATGTTTAATGAAATCATAATGATGTAATAAGTAATATAAAACTATGGTCAGATCTTGTGTATTAAAATATCAAAATAGGCATCTCAAGTTTCCAATACCATGTTCAAGCCCATGGTTTTCAATTTACCACTACCTAGGTGTCTAAGGAAATTAATAAACAAATCCTCCCCTTTTTCTATAAATACCCACCAATTTCTCCATTATATTTAATTCCCAATTAATAATCCATGAATATCTAATAGTTTTACCTCCCAAGGTGTCTTAAATCCCCCAAGGTTCCAATATTCGAGTTTTAGGAGTTACTTTTCAAGGTAAGGGAAATCTCAACTTATCTTTACCTTTCAAGTTCATTATATATATGATATATCTTCAAAATTTCCAAACTATATTTTTTTATACATTTTATCATATCCCTTCACTGTATTTAGTGTCTTTTATGAATGGTATACCATTTACCTTATCTTTTTAATGTTTTCTAAAACCATGTTTCTCACCCGTTATGCTGTATAATTTTCTTCTCAAAGTTTCTCTCTTCTTCTCAAGAAATTATCTCATTCTCTTTTGTGAATAACAAAACCGCTATATTTTATACGTTTGTTCATATAGATTTAAAAATGATCTATTTTATTCAAGTATTAACCTACATTAAACCCACCTTCCATTTTCATGGGTTAATAATGACATAAAGATCTTGTCATTAAGCACTTTTTTTAAAACGCCATGATTTTGATAGAAACCTATTTATTTTATTCTCTATAGCTTATTATGAAATGTTTTATTATGATATATGTGGATCAAAATAATTAATACATATAAAGTGTGTGCCCTGATATCTCTTCAATTCATTGGGTAAATAATTTAATCACTAGAGATGACATGTTTTACGATTCCTTGGTGAATAACCTTGAAAATGTTTATGACACCTCAGTGATAAAACATAGTGATATACTTATGAATGACTTAATTAAAAGTTTTAGCAACATTTACACATTTTGATTCATTTTATTTTTAATATCATATGTCTCTTTTTCCTTTTATCATTCCTTGATGATATTATTCAAGTTCTTTTTGATAATTCTCATGACCACTTGTAAACTGTTTCCCTTACTCTCCCTTAATGGGCCTTATGCTCAACATTTCCTTTGATGTATTTACCCAGGTTATGAGATTCAATAAATTTACTTACGATGAACCTTTAATAATCCATTCAAGTGGAATAGAAGAATGTTTTTAGTTTTTATGTATTATATACCTTTTTTCCAAGAAACTAAACCTTAAAAGATCATATTTTTGTACAATGTAATGAAAAGTTATGTAATAAAAAGGTGGGTTTCCATAGTTGGTATCATAAGACGATTTAGTTTTTCTAAAAAAATTTGGATTTTAAAACTTTATGAAGAACCATAGGAACATATTAAAATATTGGATATCATCCTGTTATTTTTTTGAAATATTATGTAAGTGGTTTTCAAGAAATAAAATCATTATTTGAATATAAAAAATTGGATGTGTTTCAGGAACAAATGTACCTAGGGGTAACAACTCTAAAAAGGTGTGTTAGGCATGACTCTATGAAACCTAGTACATGAAAATGATCTTTATTGTGTAACTTATTTTACACTATCAGGGGATATGTTTAGTTAATCACAAACTTTTTATAAACCGTTATGAAGGATTTATAGAAAGTGTAATTGTTAATAAAGAATAATGTATTTAAGAAAGATGTTCTAAGATATGAAATTCTTTTAGAATTATAAGATTATTGAATGAAAAATGTTTCTCACTATGGGTTTCTTATTTTACAAAATTTAGGGAAATATGAAAAAAATGTGTAAATGGTGAGCGTAACAGATCAGGTGATGATGACCTTCTGATGAAATCCATAATAGAAAAATTCATGATAATGGTAAATTAACAGACACGAGTTATTAATAATAAATTGAATTAATCAAAATACCAAACTCGACTCGAAGAGAACAACTCTCCATTGAGTCCTTTATGCGTCAATGACCACCTTATTTCAGTGGATCTACCAACCCATTGATTTATGAATAGTGTATATGCACTATAGAAAATATATTTTATATAATTTGTTTTTTAGAACAAGAGAAAGTCACCCTAGTTGTCTACCTATCTGAGGGAGAAGCTTCTTAGTGGCAGAAACTGGTTAAAAACATGAATCTAATAGTGGAAATTAAATATAGGAGTGGGAAGAGTTCAGGGGAAATTTTTTTCAAAAAATATTTTCCCCATTCAATGAGAATGAAAATGGAGAAGGAATTACTAGAGCTGAAGAAGAAGGAAAATGAATATGTGGGAATATATGAGATGAAATTCACAAGATTTTCCCATTGCACCTATAGAATTGTAATTTATTCTAATGGGAAGGTTGATATATTCTTCGGTGGACTAAGACCCCATCTATGGAATAATATAGACAATCAAGACTATGAAAACTATGAGGATATTATGGGGAGTGCTATGAAAGATGAATTGAAGTTTATAGAGATGAATTGGTCCTCTATATATAATTAAATGAAGAGATATTTGGATCCAAACTTAGGGAGGAACTTTGATTAAGGAATAGGATGAATGAAAGTGAAACTTCCCATGTGCAAGAAATGTGGGAATAAGTATTTGGGGAACTACTTGCTCAAGGGTATAAAATGTTACAAGTGTGGAAGAGATGTCCATATTTCTTGGAAATATCACAGTGCGTTTAAGCCTCAACTTGTCAACACTAAAGACAAATGGAGTATGGTGAAGGCACAACCTAAAGTCCAATGATTTAATTTTGGATTAATTAGGCACTTTTCCAATCACTTTCCAAATCTAAAGATAGTAGAGGGGAATAACCATCAACTTTAGGATAGGAAAAGGGAGAAAGGTTGTGCTTTTTCTATCACAACAAGTGAATTTAAAGCTCCAAATGATGTGGTGGAAGGTACTCTCATTGTTCTATCACAACTAGAAAGTACTTTGTTTGACTCTGGTTATACACATTCCTTTATTTACTCCATGTTTTCAAAGAATATAGAATTAATCCATGAACTGATAGAAGTAGAACTATTAGTCAAAACTCATGGAGGGATAATCCAATAATGAACTGTGTATATAAAATCTAGTACTTACTTTGGTAAGCATAATATGATCATAAATATAGTAGTCATTCCCATGCTGAAATTCAACATTATACTAGGGATGGTCTGGTTCTCAAATTATAACACTAATATCAACTGTAGAAGAAAATAAATATTAGTATTCTTGAATGGAAAACCTACAATTATTTTCAAAGGAGAAATATCTTGGACAAATATTTTCCTAGAAGTACCTTCTGTAGTCTTCTTTATGATAATGATCAGTGAAGAGGAAGAAGGAAATGATAGTATGTGAATAGAAAAATTTCCCATAATTTAGGAATACATTGATGTATTTTATGAGGAGTTACCTAGACCTCCCTTTGAAAGAGAAGTTATCTATTGAACCCATGCCTGGATCCAAGATGATATAAAAAGTCCCATATAGAATAGAAAATGTGGAGATAAAAGAATTAATGAAATAACTCCAAGATATTTGGGAGAAGGGGTTTATCCAACCAAGTGTTTTTCCTTGGGGATAACCTTTATCTTTGTGAAGAAGAAGGATGGAACAATGTGTCTATGCATTGATTATAGAGAACATAAAGCGATCACGATGAAAAAAAGTACCCTCTTCTAAGAATTGATTTTTTTGACCAGCTTCATGGGGCTTAATTCTTCTAAAAAATTTATCTTCGATCTAGTTATCATCAATTGAGGGTTAAGAAAGAATATATTCCAAAGGTCGCCTTCCGGTCAAGATATAGGCATTATGAGTTTGTTGTTATGACCTTTCTCTTGACTAATGGTCCTGTTATATTTATGGATTTTATGAATATAGCCTTTAAGGACAACCTTGATAATTTTGTGGTAGTTTTTATTGATAGTATTATGATATATTCCAAAAGTTTAAAGGAGCATGAGGATCATCTAAGGGTTATATTGAAAGCTTTGAGGAAGGATAGGTTATTTGGAAAGTTTAGACAATGTGAATTTTGGTTAGAATAAGTTTCTTTCCTGGGGAACATTATAACCAATGAAGGAATCATAGTTGACCTTACAACGACAAAGTTTGCAGATTCATGGCCTCATCCTACAACAGTAAATTAGATTCATAGTTTCCTTGGATTAGCAGGATATTATAGGAGGTATGTGAGGAAAATATCATGACATTCTAATACAATAAACAAGTTAACATGAAAAGGGTCCATGTTCATCTGGATAAAGGAATGCGAAGAAAGTTTCCAACAGCTTAAGAAGAGATTAGTTACTTCACATGTGTTAACACTACCCTATATTGGGGAAGGATTCATTATTTTTAGAGATGCATCTCTAAAATGGCTTGGGTGTATCCTTTCAAAAAATGGAAAGGTGATTGATTATGCATCGCGACCGTTGCAGCCTCATGAAAAGAACTATCCTACACATGACCTAGAGTTGGATAAAATTGTTTCTACTCAAAAGATATGGAGGCACTATATTTATGGGGAGAAATGTGATATATACACACACCATCAATGTTTGAATTATATTTTCATGCAAAATGAATTGATCACGAGATAGAGAAGATGGTTGGAACTTCTTATAGACTATGATTGTTCTATTTATTATCACCCCAAAATATAAATTAATGTCACTAATGCATTAATTATGAAATACCTTATTGGGTTGGCAATGATGAGGATTCAAGGAGATCCTTTGATTAAAGACCTAGTAAAAATGGACATGGTAGTCCTAAGGCAATGGACATCATCAACCCCATACCAAATATTTCTCAAATAAAATTACTAGATAAGATCAAGAAATATCAAAGAGAAGATCCTTTGTTACAAAAGAAGTTAGAGGCTATGAAGAATGAGAAGTTTCCTGAGTTCAATATTGATCATGAATATGTACTAAAATTTTGTACAAGGCATTATGTTCCATATATTCCAGAAATAAAGAAGAATATGATGGGTGAATCTAATAACTCTACTTAGACTATGAATCCAAGAAGCTCAAAAATGTATAGGGACCCTCGTGATCATTATTGGTGGAATAATATGAAAAAGGATATTACTGACTACAATACAATGTTCCTCGCATGTCAATAACTAAAGGAAGAGAGATAACATCACAAAGGGGTATTACAACCACTACCCACACCATCATGGAAGTGGGACAATATCACTATGAACTTTGTCACTATTATCTCAAAAACAACCAAAGGAAATAATAAAATATGGGTTATAGTGTAAAATCTCACCAATACTACCCATTTTATCACTATTTGGGAAGCTTTATCACTTGAACAACTCACCAAGATATACATAAAGGAAGTCATGAGGTTTCATGGAGTTACAATTTCTATCATTTCTGATCATGATCCCAGGTTCACATGGAGAAGTCTTTAACATGCTTTGAGTACCAAATTTAATTTCATTATGGCCTATCACCCCCAAAATGATGGCCAATTTAAAATGACTATTCAAACATTTGAGGAAATACTGAGAACATGAACAATGGAATTTAAAGATGTATGAGATCAATGTTTCCCATTAGTCGAGTTCTTATAAAACAAAAATTTACATTCAGATATTTAAATGGAGCACTATGATGCTCTATATAAGAAGAAATATAGAACTGATACTTGTTGGGATGAATTTGGTGAGAAAAATATTGTTGGTCCTGATCATGTGCATGAGATGATAAAAAATGTACATTCCATCCGACAACACATAAAGGATGCTCAATGTAGGCAGGAGAGCTATGATGAAAACCATCAAAGGGACTTGAAGTTTGATGTTGGTGATAGATTATTCCTAAAAAATGTAACATGGAAGAGTGTCATGCAGTTTGGGAAGAAAGGGAAGATCAGGGCCAGGTACATTGGCCCCTATAAAAGCCTCGATCCCATAGGAGTAGTGGAATATTGGCTTGAACTTCCTCCAAATTTAGCTCATGATTATGATGTATTTAATGTATCTCTATTGATTAAGTACATAAATAACCATTAAAATGTACTCAATATTGAATTTATACAACTAGAACATGACCTATCTTATGAGGAGAATCCAGTGGGGATCTTAGACCATAGAGACAAGGTTCTATGCAACAAGATTACCCACATCTTCAAAGTGTTGTGGAGGAACCACATATATGAAGAAGCCATGCAGGAAGGAGAGGAAACAATGAGGCAGAAGTACCCACATCTCTTCTCAACTGAGAAAAAAAATTCAAATTTCAATGACATAATTTATTAAGGGTGGAATAATGTAACAACCTGAACTTTTTGAATGATAATTGTTTCCTGAAAATGTGTGTTATATTTTTTTGTACTAAAAAACTATATCCATTTAATAATGACGTGAGTATAATTGAAATGTGAAAATCAGGTTTCAAATGTCATATGGCCATTGTTCAATTATAACCATTAATCAATATGACCATTGGAAACAATACTCTTAATAATAATTCAAATTTTATAATTAGTGTTATAAATAGAAATGATAATGGTTAATTAATAAAAAAAGAGAAGTGATTTCCCTAACTAGTAGATTCATGTCATAAAAACTAAATTTTTCAGAGACTATGAAGGAGGTATAATCACTATGATTCAATCTTGATCAAGCTCAAACCGATATTCAACATGTTAAGCTTGAATTAAATCGCCTACGGGAGAAGTTCAAATTAGGGGAAATTATCACTCGGGCGATGTTAGTTAAGACACCCAATAAATCTATCACCACCACACACATTACCCTTAGGTTGTATACACGTGTTATAAGGGTTATGTGTCAAGGTATTAGTTATTTAATGTATAATCCCTTTTTATAAATAAATTTTTTCCCCATCAATTCTGTTTTGATTTTTGTTTTTCTTAAAAATATGATGAATTTGATAAATTGATTTTTCAGACTGAAATTGTACTTTTAGAAAAGATTTAATTATTATAAAAATATAAGGTATTATTAATAATTTTAAATTTAATTAAATATTATTATTAAAAAATTCTTATTTAAAATTAAATGATAAGGTAATTTTATTTTTTCCAAGTGTGATAAATTTTCCTACGCATTTTATTATCAATTTTCAATCCACTATTATTTTTAATAAATAAGTGTTTTTATACTTAAAAGTTAAATTTATCATACTTAGAGAATAATGTTGATATAATAAACATACGTTTTGAAATTATCATGTTAGAATTAGGTTAGGGTGAATTTATGAGAATTTTCTAAAATACATTATTTATTTGTGAATTGTAAAAATACTGTTTGAGTTTCTCGGTATGGTTAAGGACATACAAATGATGTAATAAGTAATATAAAATTTTGTTAACCTCTTTGGGATTAAAATATCATAATATGTATCCCAATTTTCCAATACCATTGGAAATCCCATGGTTTATAATTTAGCACTACCTAGGTGTCCACGAAAATTAATAAACAAATCCTCTACTTTTTCTTTAAATACCCCCATTTATCTATTATCTTTCATTACCAATTCATAATACAATAAGATATGATATTTTTACCTCCTAAGTAATCCCCCAAGGCGTCCTAAATCCCCTAAGGTCAAAATCTATCAATTTGAGGAGTTACTCTTTAAGGTAAGGGAAATCTCAACTTCACTTTTCCTTTTATGTTCACTTTTTTATGCGGTATGTGTTTAAAAATTCCCATATATGTTATTATATCTATTTTATTATATCTTATTACTGTATTTATTGTGTTTTAGGAATGGTATAACATTTTCCCATCTTTTTTTAATGTTTTTAAAAACCATCTTTCTCACCCTTTATGCTACCAAATTTTCTTCTCAAAATTTCTCTATTTTTCTAATGAAATTTTATTATTTTATTATTTGAATACCCAAAAATATTTATTTTACAAGGTTATTCACATATATTTCGAAATTATATATTTTATTCTTGTATTAACAAACATGAAACCCACCATCCCCTTTCGTGGGTTAATATTGACATAAAGATCTTGTCTTTATGCATTTTTTTAAACGCCAAGATTTTGATATGAAATCCATTTATTTAATTATCACAATGTTATTTTAGAAATATTAAATTATGATATATGTGTCTCAAATTAATTAATACATATTAAGTTTTATCCCATATAGCTCTTCAATTCATTGGGTAAAAAAATTAATCTCTAGAGATGACATGTTTTACGATACCTTGGTGAATAACCTTAGAAATATTTACGACACCTCAATGATAAAACTTGGTGATATGATTATGAATGAATAAATTAAATATTTTAGAACATTTAAATGTTATTATTAATTCTATTTTTTACTATAATATGTCTCTTTTTACTTTTCTCACGCCTTTATGATATTCTTCAATTTCTTTTCGATATTCTCACGATTACTTGTAAACTGTTTCCCTTTCTTTCCCTTATTGAGCTGTATTCTCATCGTTTCCTTTGATGTATGTCACTAGGTTATGAGATGAAATAAATATACTTAAGATGATCCTTGAATAATAATTTAAAATTTAATAGAATAACATTTTAAGTCTTCATGTATTATGTACCTTTTTTTCAAGAAACTAAACTTTAAAAGATTCTATGTTTGCATAATGTAATGAAAAATTATGTAATAAAAAGTTGGATTTCCAAATGAATGCTAGTCAATCATATTTTTTGACAGGGATCTTGGGGAATAAATATTTTATGATCTAGGGGAGGGGTTGATCTATGTGTCTGGTCTATGGGCCTTCATGTCATGTTGGGACTTATGCTATGGGCCTATGGGCCATGTCAAGGGTTCCATCTCAACCAAATTAATGGGGAAAATGAAAATTAATAAAAATATAATGCCTTCAACCTTAAAAGTAGGATATGGGTGATTTTGAATATTATAGCAATTAGTTTATCATTTAGGCTCACGAATATAAATAACACTTATTCTTGTGACTGAATAGAGTAAAACAGTACGTGTAATTATCAACTAATGGGTTATTACATAATCCATGACTCACAAATTCATTTTTTTATCCTATAATGTTAAATGAGGTATTTTATTGTATTTCCCTATTCAAAAAAATACCTATTTTATAAAATTAACAAAGATTCAACCTAACCATTTTTGATGTGTATGTTTCGACCCGAATCACGTCATTCCACATTTATGTTTGGGTGAGATGGTCCCACTGAGGTTGGGCAGTATATCCTTTTTAGGCTATTAAGGAGGTTTCATATTTTCATGATCCTGGAGAGAAATCGTATGGAGTTATGGGCTTGTGAAATTGGCCCATGTCGGGTATGAGGTCCTCATATGGTCTCCAATGAGTTTATTCATAGAGCAAAAAGAACCCAACATCCCTGGTATCCATGATTCATGGACTTGATTTCCAAAGGCAGGTGCTCATTGGATTATGATTTGGAAAACAAAACTTAAGGAATCCATTGGTAGAGAGGATGGGAGTTCATGCTAATCACACCCTTTTGGGGAGAAATATTTCCTATTATGGTACTCTATTATACATTTAAGCAATGTCCATATGTTTGTGAATCTTTAGTTTCTCCCAAGCGCATATCTGAGGGTTACCCTTGGGTTGCAAAATTAACCGTATATGCATAGGGGTTGGGATTTACTGAGACAACGCTGATTTAAGTCGTATGATGAGGTGATCTCACTACTATAAATACCCCTTTTATCAGTGCTAAAAATGGCCTTTAACAGCGCTAGAAAAGTGCTGTTAAAGCCAGCGAAGATAAGGGGGGGGGGTCCCCTTTATCAGCGCTCCAAAAAGAGATGATAAAGACCCCTATTATCAACACTTTTTTTAGAACTGATAAAAGTAAAAAAATTAAAAAAAATTAAAAAAAATTATAAAAAAATTTAAAAAAATCCTGCCAATCAGGGGGAGGGGCTTTTATAGTGCTTGATCCCCCTTTTAACAGCTCTTTCCATCCCCTCCAGCGCCCTCACACACCCCTCCACCCTTTATCTGCACTATCCCCCCCAAATCCACCCCCATGCACATGCCCCTACCTCCACAAGGTTTTGAACTCGAGACCTCCCCCCACGCGCCTAAGCCCTTACCACTCCTCTATTTTGATTTGTTTTCCATTTCATGATATCTTTATTTATATATATATATATATAGTTATATTTATTCATATAGTAATATATATTTATATTAATATATATATATAGTTATATTAATATATATATAGTTATATTAATATATATATATATATATATTTATAGTGATTTTAATATATATATTTATAGTTACATGAATATATATATGTAGTTATATTAATATATATATAGTTAGATTAATATATAGGTATATAAATATTCATATATTTTTATTTTAAATAAAATGGATATTAGTTATTATTTAGATAAAGCTAATATATTTTATATGTAAATATATTTTATTATTTATATTTATAATTAAATTTTTATGTGTGAGTATATAAAAAATATGTATATATTGTAATATATTTGATTATAAATAGAATTTCATTATAAAAAACAATAAAATTTCAAAGGTATAATATCAATATGATTGTAATACCTTGGAATAAATTCAGTTCGCACCAAAAATATCCAATAATACCCCCTTAAATGAGGCTAAAAATCCAAAAAATGTTAAAGCATTGGGGTATCCTGAAAAAAAAATAGTTTTGGAGGCCTTATGGGACTTTTTTGGCCTCAAAATATGAGACAGAGGCTTTTCCTTAGTCACTAGCTCATAGATCTCATCACAGGCTTCTATTTGATATGCTGTAGAGTTCAAACAGACACCCGGATCAGAAGTTATGGCCGTTTGAAGTTCGAGTTGCGTTTTCAACATATTTTGGATCTTTTTTAATTTTTTTAGTCTTCAAATTGTTATTAAATGACTATTACTCCATAATAATTAGCAAATTATTTATTAAAGATATTTTTTTTTAAAATTTTTTTATAAGCCATTTTTACTAAATATCTTATATATTAAGTGTAATAGTATATTTACCCTTATCTAAAATATATTTAAAATTATATTTAAAAAATATATATTATATTTATTTCAATATAACTACATCTATATATTTAAATATTACTGTAATTTTTTTAATAATTTTTTTTGGAAGTAGACCATTTAGCAGCGCTTTTAAAAAAAGCGCTGATAAAGACCCCCCCCCCCCCTTTATCAGCCCTACTAAAAAAGTGCTGATAAAGGGGTACACTTTAACAGCACTAAAAAAGATCTGTTAAAGGGGGTACCTTTATCATTGCTAAAAAAAGAGATGATAAAGGGGTACCTTTATCAGCGCTTTTTTAGAGCAGATAAAGGTACCCTTTATGAGCTCTTTTTTTAGCACTGATAAAAGTACCCCCCTTTATCAGCGCTTTTTTGTTAGTACTGATAAAGGTTGGCGCTGACCTTGCCCAGTTTTGTGGTAGTGTTTGGGGTGTACTGTCATCCAGGGGTACTGATGCCATTTTTTTATTGGGATCAAACCCATAATATGGGCTTCCTACGTATCCTCATGAGAGGAATCAGAACCCAAGTAGTTCAGTGCCGCTTAACTGGACACATCACCTTTTAAGTTCATGCAATGAGGACCCATCCATGCATGGTAGCATCTTGCCGTAAGGAAATCTAGGCATATGATTCCCAGTCAAGATTTTATGTGGGACTTACACCAAAGCGATACAAGATGCTTCAGAGAGTCATGGTCTCCTAGGTGGATATGGCCCCATGGGGGATATGTCCTGGTGAACATCAGGGAAATTTTGGTGATGGGTTTAGACCTTAGAGAGGATCCCTACCCATCCAAGTTAGTTGATAATCAAATCCCTTATAGTTTAGTGAATGTTGGTGATAATACTGTAAAGGTGGCCCCTCTTGAAAGAGTTACGTGAGGGTATTATTTCTGAAGAGGAGGCCCTAGTGAGTTGAGAGGAATTATTATTGGGATTGACTTTAATGAGAATTTACCTTGAGATTGAGCCTTAGGTAGGCTTCCTTTTTATACTAGTTAGAGAAGGAATCAGAGTTCACATATTTCAATTAATTAGTTGTGAGTTGATTGGGGCTAACACATAGGATCTACCTATTTGAAAGGGGCGTGATATCTCATTTAATGGATGAGATGATACGAAGCTCAATCCTATATAAAGGCTTCCTATGTATCCCCGTTGTATTGGGAATAAAAGTTCTCATAGTTCACATCTGAGGATTATGCGAATGTCATATCATCACAGACCTCTAATCCGATGTGAGTTAGGCTTAGTGTGAGATACAATAGGATGTGAAAGAGTTAAAAAAATTTCACCTTTTCTTCTCTGATGAGAGAAAAGGATGAGGGTGATAGTGGACGAGGGCACAGAGCAATGAACCTTTCAATGTGAAATGAATTAGAAGGTCATTAGGTCTGGCCCAGAAGTCCAGGGGCTTACTTCAGGAGGGATGCCCAAAAATGGGTTTTGGGAAAGGGGAGGAATGTTTCTCCTCATCAAAAGTAAAAGAAAGAATAATTCCTTTGACTTATCACTATCCCTCATTGAATGGAAAACATAGTGATTACCCTTGATCCTTAGAATTGGGAGGTTCACATTATTGTCCCAAGGTTTACTTTGAGTTACCTCGATAATGTAGTCTTCAGGACGTCCTGAGGTTCTGAACCATTGTGGAAACTACCTATGTGCCTCCACTTACCTCAGGTATGTAGACTCATAAGGGCATACTTATGTTCCTGATAGTCTGGTCATATGGGTCCAATGAATTTGGATGAGGCTTTTGGCTTGATTCTAGTGGACTGGTTAGTGGAGGGGCCATGGAGGGCATGGTGGGAATGGAAGGACAATATTTGAACTAGAAGGTGGAAAACTCGAAGATACCCCATTTTGTGTACCATTTTCTCATTTGGAATGGGGGATTACCTGCATAACATATTGTTATGCTAGTGGAGTGTCCTCCATATACAGAAGGGGTACATAGACCTTGATACGAGCCTCTATGTACCGTGCTGGTACACGTTTTCAGGTTCCACCCGCATAGTGTGGTGCTATGCGGTGCAGGGTCTTGTCTGTATAGCGATGCGCCATATGGTCCACCGAACTGAAGGAGGGGCACTTTGCCTATGGTTCATGGGAAGCTCATCCATAAAGGACCTACAGTTCACGATTATCCAATTAAGATCATATCCAGTTGATTATTATTATGTTTTCTTTCTTTTATGTTTTGTGGTGGGTTTATACTTGCTGGAAAACATTCGTAGTTCTGTACTTTGTTAGTCATTTTCCTTTGAAGTCTTCCATTTATAAATTACAAGATCTCCCAAAAAATCCTCCTCAGTTTCCTCTCAGTTCCCCTTGTGGTACCTTTTATATATTTTTGGGAAAGATGTATCTATGGGCAAACAAAACCTTTTGTGGAAGCCCATGGAGGGATCATCCGACCCGCAGATGACTCGGTCAACCGAGATTCATAGTGTTGCGGTTCACAGTGGCAAAAATCACTAAATAAATCCCATGAAAGGCACGGTTTGTGGGACGATGCTATCCCCACCTCATCCGCAAACTGTTCATTTTGTGGGGATGGTATGCGTGGGCTTACTTCTCTATCGTGTTTTCTCCAACGAGATAGTTCACAACACCTTGGTTCACTATTTGTATCTGCGAGTGGCTTAGTTCATTGACAAATGCTTAATGGGATGACATTTCGTAGGATGACTGCGTGCTGCTTGGTTCGTAGTCTGCGCCTTCCGTATACCTTTTCCAGTAACTAATACACAGTACAATTTGTGTCCTTTTCCAAAATGTATTTCTTAAATCTTTTCCCTGTATTTTTCATCCCCACATGAATCTCTTTACTTTATCAAATTCTCAGAAGGATTTACTTTCCCTTGGTGGATTTTTATGGACCCTACAAATTCCCCCCATTGAAATAGGGTCTAGTTGAAATGAAGATGAGACAATTACAATGTATAAAACAGTCCCAAACTGAATTGGTTTGTGGTATAAAGGTGGACTCGTTAGGGGGACCACACCTATATATAGGGGCCCTATGCCATTTTTATTTTTCATAGTTTTCTAGAAAAAAGTGTTTTGAAAATTTCTATTAGTATTCCTTGATTCCGTGTACCAAATCCCCCACAAAATTCATCATCTGAAAACCGTGCCTTGAGTTCTGCAAACTAAGTTCTCTTCACATTTGCCTTGGCTGCAAACCAACCTTTGAATTCATGAACTAAACTATTGAATTTTAAAATGTAAGTTCGAATTTCCACATAGTAATATCTTACACGGATCTCCTATCATGTGGAATTAACTTCAATTTAGCAAAATGACCTTTAAATTTCCAAATCAGACTTAAAATCTCAAAACTATGAACATTGAATATCCATATAGAAAGGGTTGATATGTGTCTTTCCCAATCTGTGTACTTTATACTCCCTAGACAATGCTTCATGGTCCAGTGTCTTGCGAAGCATTCCATATACTACTGGTTCATGAGAAATGAATTCTGTGAACCATTCTTGGGGTTTAGTGAACATAACCTTGCGATTGGCAGACTTCTTTGGTTCTTTTACATTTTTTTCCCTTTTTACCCAAATATCTTAATTGGAATGAACCTTTATGTGGTCTTTTTGTTTTGCAGGATGAAATGGATCTCCCTCAAGCTGCTAATGATGATGCTATTGTTGCTGATGTTACTGCTTCTCCCCTCTCAGCTGTCGATGAAAGGCAGCAGGCTATGGAAAATTCTATAGACAAAAAAATCCCCATCTCCCCAATGCATCAGTCTTTAGAAAAATTACTTAACGTGGGTAAAAGAAAATATTCGATATCAGATATGATTCTCATTTACATATTTGGACTACTGTCTAATACACCTATCTCAAAGCCACGTGGGGTTGACTAACCTACCACCTAGATATTTAGTGGCATCATCCCTAAGGCTCTCATCTCATCAATAGGACGATTCTTACCAAATGATACCTCTATCAGGTCATTATTGAACTATTCCCCTCAGAATTTGGAGTGGGAATGAATAATGATGGATGAAACAACCAATTTTTATCATATCATTTCCCAGAGGGCCATTGAAAATGAGAAACATGACTAGTCCTCAAAATGGGACCTTCACTCCGGGGGTTCATTTGGTTTAGATTGGGGGTGGTCCTCCTAGCTCCATCAAAACTGCAAAGAATTATACATTCAATTATAGATCTTGGGGCTATAGGAGGATGTATGGGTATCCTAGACTTACACTCATCAAACCAGTGCCCTTATTTCATAATTTTTGAGCAGGTAAAGTCCGGACACTAATACTTTACATTTGAACCATGGGGAGGTTGGCATTAGCCTCTGAGACGTTCAGATGATTTCAGGGGTCCCCATCATCTGAGATATTTATAATGAGTTTCCACCCCCTACTTCCACTTAGGAAGATGAAAATAGGACTCCTCATTTTGCTAAAATGCTCATTTCTCAAGTGGCGAAACTTTCAGGGGACAATGATCCCTATCCAAAAAAGAAATCTCCTACTCAAAGTGGAATAGTGTCTTCATCAAGAAGAGTGGCCCATATCCTAATGTGTGTAGACCCATGTCATGTCCATCCAAGGAAACTCGAAGGAAATCAGGAACCTACTGGCCTACCTTGGATGAGGGTTGGTTCCATAAATGGGGATGGGAACTCATCCCTGGCGTGGATCATTTTTTTAGTTGGTATCCTTCTTGGCCTTGTTTTTGGGAAATTGGATCTTACGGACATGATATCCTAGAGTTTTAAGAGTCACAACCTTTGTCATGGTGGTTCAATTGGCCATCGTCAAATGTATTAACTTGTCCATCCCTGAATGTGCCCAAATTTACCATCTACTGGGCTAGATCAGTAAAGGAAAGTCACCTAAATTGATGGTTGGGACCTTTCAAATCCTCTGGGGTTTGATAGGATCCCACATGGGATGCTACACTTTTATCAATTCCTTTTTGATTCCTTACTCTATTATTCGACCATAACTTTAGATCACTAGTGGGGTAATACCTGTAGGATGGGATGCACAAGATAAATAGGAAGACCAGATTGAAAAGAATAATCGACAGATGATGTCCGAAATCAACTTCCACGATCGCTTCACCTATCATCCTTATGATTCTGCCACTAGAACCATCGTGAATGCCAAACATTAAGAAATTGTTAACTGAGGGCACCTCTTTTCTTTGAGGGATGTTATCTTGGTTTCCCTCATTAACTATGTTAAAATTTTGTGTCCCCCAACTATTAACAACGCACGCCAGAAGAAACATCCTTTGATATCCCATCAATTATGGATAATTTTTACCTAGTAGGACACCCAATGCAAGGTTAAGCCCATGGGTTCTAAGGGTTCAATTACCTTCCTTACAAAATGTTACGCTGACACCTGAATTCAATCATATCCAGCTGGTCATTTTTCAAATCTACTTCCCACTATTACAACCCCCAAGGCATCTAAGGCTAAGGGAAAGGGGAAGAATAAAGAAGCTACTGGGAATTCCCGAACAGGGAAAGTTCTTCAAAAGCCTTTCGGTCCCCTCCTAAGGAAGGTCTTGAGGCCTTGTGGTGTGACCTCAATAGTTGTTGAGGCTGCTGCTGGAGACCAACCACCCCTCCCATATGATGCGGATTTTCTAGTAACCTAGAAGAAATAATATATTTTGAAGAGTCTCCAGTATTTTCACAATAATTCCCTCCGTTCCTTGTGATAGTTCCTACAGGATACAGTGGTTTCCCATACTGATCTTGGTCATGTGTCATTACCTATTATCATCTCTTATGAAAAGGATCCAGAGAGGGTAGGTTGTTACCTCCAGGACCTTGAAACCCTGATCTATGCTCGGAACAGTCGCCACAAATACTGTCATCAGGTACTTTCTATGTTGCGACCGGAGTCCAATTGAGAGGGTGTTGGTACTGTTGGCATTAATACTATGGATGAGGCATGGGAAGATCCTTTCTCGTTCCTATATCCCCATAAGAGTTTAGCTCCTGAGGTTCCTGGGACTGCAGAGGCACCCAGGAAGAAAAGGCGACTAATGAAACCTACTTTCTTCCCCTGAATGACCCTTTGGAATTGACCATCACAACCAATTTTCTGAATTCTTGGAGGGTTTGGGATGAATTGAGGGAGAATGCCTCCAATGATGACATATGGAGCCTACTTCAAGGTGGATGATTTGAACTCATAGGTTTTGGGGGACCCATTTCCCCCTCATTTTTTTATACTGAAGAACAACCAAATGAGGTGGCCGTTTATCTAAGAGAAATGGACAAATACATTCATGCTCCCAAGAACAAACCTTACTGGTCTAATGTGGTGGCATGGATGGTGGTACTCTTATAGTTGATGGATATAGAGGGAGAGGTCATTTGATTTATAAACCATAACTTTAATTCCCTTTTCTATGAAGATTCTAAACTTTTCCTCCTTTACTTCTGCAGAATCCTAAGGAGTCTTCGAAAATAGTTCTTTTCCTAGTATACACACCAAGAGGCACCACCGCTAGGGGCATGTACCTTCAGACATGGGGGCTGCTGGGGAAGGTTCTCCTGGTAATACTGAACATATGAAGGCAGTCATTGGATAACCTTCTGGGGAATTTCCTCCCCTGAATCCACTTGATATTCCTAATAGAGAGCCATCCATCTGGAATACCAGGAAACATAAAAAGGCATCTCAATTGTCAAAGCACATCAAAAGGGTATTACAAGTAACCACCACACATATTTATCTGGTTATCATACCATGCACTTTTATTTTTCTAAATCGTTGTCACATGAACATTTTAGTGCAGGGCCAATAGGAAATCAGGCAGCATTTTACTAGTCATCTACGACTCTAATCCCTTCTCTGGTGGATGAAGGACCACCAATAACCATGGATGCCCCCGATTAGGATATTTTTGTCCCAATGGTGGAGGGACATTCAGAAGTCAAAGTATCGACTGAACATCCTGATCCTACTACCATAAAGGAATATCGGATGACCCTAATAGTAGTAGGTGAGACAGTCAAGGAGCCCCGATCACCCTAGGACACTGAAGGGATTCCCGACTATGGGGAGTCAGTTGCTCCAAACCAGGTGGACATCGTCCTTGTGGAGAGAATGGCTTTGGAAGCAAATGCCTCAAACGAGAAAGCTAATACTTCTCCCTTAGAGGTTGAAAACATAGGGATTGTTTTCATCCCTACTCCTGAGAACTTATAATGGGATATTGTTCCATTTTTTCTGGTCACAAGAGATACCATGATCCCAACCCTAAGAATTTGGGGTCCAACCATTACACCTTCCTCGAGGCTGATTATCCTGGAAATCCTGATCTCAATAAGTGATCTTCTAGAGGCTGCGATAGAGATTGATAAACCAGTTGGGTATGGGCACAAGCCACATTTGCCTCTAAATGACTCTGGGTATCAACTGCTTACTGAGGATGTAATACCATCTTTACTAGGTGATGATACTACCATGGATACCTAAGGAATAAATGCTACAGTAGGCAGAGGTTAGTTTTACATTCCCCTAACTCTTTCATTTCTGTACCCTTTTTTAAGGTATTGAAAATGTTTATTGGTTTTATTTCTAATTTCGGGATCACAATCGAAATCACTGGTGATTTTGGTGGATGCTAAATCTTGTCTGTTTCTACAACTGTTAGGGACGATGTTGCTGAGAGATCAAGTATTACTGCAGTCATTGAATCATCCAACTCCTAGTGACGCTCATTCTTGAATATATTTCATCATTAGGGAGTGATTCTAAGACTGATCAAGAGAGGCTGGCTAGTCTTCAACCTAACCACCAAAGGGCATGGGAAAACATTTGGTTGTTAATTTCTCAAACACCACTTTCTGACTTGCTGACAATGCTGCCCATGTTACACTGCTAGTTCATGGTTTTAGGGTATAGAGGATTCGATTATCATGAAATCTATGACATAGTGAAATAGATAGTTATTTTTAGGGAGGAAATTAGCATGCTTGAGTCTCATATTTTCACTACAGAGTCTACGGATCATCTAACCACTGCTAGGAAAATCCTTATGAATGAAGTTGTTGATCAAGAAGGAGCAGTCTCAAGGCTGTAGAGCGAGCTTAGGAAGACAAGATCCTTATAATAACAACTTGATTAGAAAGTGGAGCATCAGATCAGAGAATTAGAGAACCTTAAATAGGAACATTCCCATGTTGCAGCTGCAGTTGTTGAGGGGCAACGACGAGTGGAGGAAGGGGAAATGGCTGGCCTTGAGGGAGCACATGACGCAGAGGCATTACAGGCAGGTGTCAAGACTGAGACTACAACTTTTTAAAGGCTATGTGAGGCCATTTAAGAGTCAAATCAGAGACTGATATAACTCTATGAGCCTGTTGAGCATCTTTTGTAATAGTCATGTCTAGCCTATATAGAGGGGCCTTGAATTGTGGATGTTCCCTCCATTTATTTATTCAATGAGATGAAAATATATTTCCCTCCAATAATACTCATTTATCCTTTTCCTGCAATATCAGTCATTTATAATCTACTTCACTTTTAATTATAATGTCAACTTGATATAAATTTGAGTCATAATTCAGGATAAAAGAATAATCAAGATATTCTCTAATTTTTTCCTAAATTGAGGGGATCAACAAGCACAGTTTGACTCTTTCTAGGGACATATAAAAACCCCACAAACTTTATGACATTTTCATTATGAACCTAACTTTTTCATAAGCATATTTTTATGAGGGCCCAACGAGTATGACTTGAATTTTTCTTAGGACACCCTTTGCTAGTTTTTGACCTTACAAGATTTGTGTGTCATGATACTGGGTGGATCAATATTCTTACTAAACTATATGTAGCATAGGTCTAGTGAGATGGCACTTGAATTTTTCCCAGGATTCCCTTTACATGTTTTCTCCCTGGAGAGTGTTGTGTATTTTCATTGGTAGTGTAGAGTATTTCCAATCTGACTATTATTACTGATATTTTAGGTTGAACAGATTTGACCATGACTTGTGCAGAAAGGGCCCCAATTTAAGACTCATTAATTGAGAACCACTACAACATAAATATCATTTTTGGTGGGTTTTTAGCGGCGCTTTACTAAACTTCCGCTACTTATTTTATAAATGATATAGTGGTGGTTTATTAAAAACCACTGCTAAACTATTTTTTTTCAATCCAGACACTTCTCCCCCTGACCCCCGTAAGGCCCCCTTCTCCCCCAACCCCCAAGAGACCCCCCCTGCACAAACCACGACACCCTAATTCTCTTCTCAGCATGCCTCACCGCCTCACCACCCCTCAGCGTGTATCTCTGCCCATCGCCACCAACCCCCGAAGCCCTAGCTCGCCTCCCCGATGCAGGTCCTGACCCATGGCATTGCTCAACACTTCTGACCACCCCTCAGTATCATCCTTCTTCTTTCTTATTCCATACTCTAGTTATAAAAGTATAAACTAGAGTCCATACTCACACACATGCACATGATAATTTATTTATTTGGAATTATATGATTATAAACCCTCCACACCATCAAATTGAACTTTGTGAAAATATCCTTGCACCATAGTAGTTCACCCCAAACATCTAGTTCATTGGATGCCATTCTTTTATTTATTTTCTTAAATTATATTATATATTTTATGATAGAAATTATAAAACATTTTTTAGATCAATTAACAAAAAGTTTTTCTTTTTCAAGAACATTCATTTTTTGAAAAGCCCAAAGAATATTATTATTTTCACAAAATTGTAAACCCATTTTTTATATAATTATTTAGACTTTTTTTGAATTTAAAAATATATTTTTTGATATAATCAATATTCCATAGTAACTTCATCACATTATATTGAACATTCTTTTGGATAATTTAGTTTTTTTGATTGCGAGTTTTTACTTATCATTGAGGGATTGATTATACTTATTTTTATGATATTTCTATATTAAATTTAGTTTGGAAAAACCTTCATCATGTCTTCAACAAGCATATTTTATATTATTATAGCATAGGTGATTGGATAACGAATAAGAGGTAGAGGAGGAATTTTTAGTGGAAGATGAATAAGAGTTATATTTTATGTGATGACTAACCAATATTTTAGTCACGAGATACTAGGATCATTTTATTATTGATTCCCTTTATAGGAGGGTTTAATTTCTCACACACTAAGTTGAAAAATTGAAGGTTTCCTTGATTTTTTTATTCTTCCCCTTGTTCCTTTTGTTAGTCATATAGAATTACAACCTTATCTATTTCCTTTTTTTAATTGGAATAACTCCACTTTTTTTCTCTATAATTATCCACCTTATTTTAACAATTTTATGATTTCTATATATTGAAGAATATGTTTATATTCCTTGATTGATGATCCATTTCATCATCATTATAGGTTTCATCATTAATTTCATTAAAATAAAACTCTATTTTATTATTGGATTATTTGGATTTTTTTATTATCATGTAACTTCATTGTGATATCCAAGGTCACGATAGATCCATATAGATCCTCAAATAATATGTTTTTTATTTCAT
Organism: Viscum album; assembly: GCA_963277665.1. Classification (NCBI taxonomy): domain Eukaryota; kingdom Viridiplantae; phylum Streptophyta; class Magnoliopsida; order Santalales; family Viscaceae; genus Viscum; species Viscum album. The sequence goes on from OY728154.1 coordinate 92,325,909, forward strand.
TTTACTCTTGTAATATTATATATTCAGGTTTCATATTTCTTTTTAATCCCCAAAATACTTTAATCACTAGATATTCTATAGTATGAATATAATTAAGAGATATTAAACCATTTCATATGTCAGTAAAGTATAAAAATGGTTAGATTTAATGAATTATTTGAAATGGGATTTCAAATAGGATTAAAGTGACTTAGAATTCTGATTATTTTAATAAGTCTCATTTTTAACTTTAATACTGAACTACTTATAATGTGTGTAATACCCTCAATGATTCCCCCTTCTCTTTAGATGTATTTTTATGACATGGATGATATTTTTGGTGTTGTTTATTGCAAGGGTGTTAGAGGTGAGGTTAGATTTATATTATGTTGTTGCATTAATCATGTAACTTGTTTGATTACTCATATCCTATTATTTCTATCATGGGTACATTAGGCACTGAGAGAGTGGTCTATATTAATGTTACACTAGATAGTCACACACTATTGGTGTCCCCTTGTTTTGGTGTATACCATGGCTAGTTGGGAGTTCCCCCTATGATGCTAGGTGTAGGATACTCAAGTGACTTGTGTTGTTTGGATGAAACATATGTCAGTGGTAGGTATAAGGTATTGGTAAGGTTTAGGAATATCTTAATTTATGACCTTTTTTTTGTTTCCTATGATACTAAATGGATTCCATTTGGATAATCTCATACCTTGTGTCCCCTAGTTTGATTAATATGGTGGGAACCATGAATTTTTCTCCTTGTTTAGTCATATTTCATTTGTGATGTGGTGACTTGGTGTTTTATTTTTACTGTTTATGATAATTGGTTTGTTTCATTAAATTTTTTTTAAAGTGTTTTCAAAATGGTATTTCTAAATTATTTTTAAAATTGAAACTATAATGGGTGGTTTTAAAGAATGTAAGGGTTTTAAAGTCATATTTTTAAAATGATTATTCTCATTTAAAGAAGAAGAAAATTAAAGTTTATAAAGTGGATGTTAAGGTGATATTTGGTTTTTTCATGTGATTATCAATAAAATCTATTTTCTAACTATATTTAAAACTATCATAAAAGAGATGTGTTTTGAAAAGACTTTCACAAAATCCTTGTTCAGATCTTACTGGTATTATTTTTTCTTACATCCTATATACATCATTCGATATATAAAAATATTATGGTATTATTTTTTAGGTTCCCTAGCCTTTTTTAGGTTTCCTAGACTTTTAAAAAACACTTGGATAAATTAAAAAATTAACCCACCTTTGTGATTTGGAAGTTTATACATTTCTATTTTCATCAAGTATATTAATAAGTGGAATAATAAAGAAGAAATGAACATAAAACTATAGTTAAAAAATCTAATTCATTATTTAATGTTATGTTAACCAAAAATAAATGTATTCTAAAAAATAAATAGGCTCTGAAACATAAAACTATAGTAAAAATTAAATAGATAATAAAGATATCAAATAATAGAATATAAAGAAAATAATTATTTTGTATTAATAATCTCAGTTTACAAATGATTTTTGGATCAAGGGTTTAACAGGTTATGGGGTAATATGAGAAGAAGTATTAGGCTTATCAGAAAAAAGATTTTATGGTCTGGGAATCATGAATTGTCTGATACACTACCTTTAACTCCCTCATAAGTATTTAAAAATTATAACTCATTATCCCATACTATTCCTCCATCATAAAACATGAATCATGGAACATCTCCAATGACTCCACAAGATATAATTTTATAAAATTATAAATAGTGTTAGAATACTGAACATGTTTTCAGATCATATCATTTATCTAGTAAAAAAAACTAAACACCAGGCTCTGCAGAGGTTAACTTCTCAACCAAAACTTTCTAATTTTAAATGAAATTTTCAAGGGTACACTATCACAATATAAGCTCTAAACTTTTTTTCTCATTGTATCAATATCTTTTAGAAATAACGAAATTCATCACGGGATATCTACAAAACCCATTACACTGAAATTAGATACTCTAGATTGACTGGTAATGGATTATATAGACTCAAACATATTAGACAAAATCTGTTTCAAATTATCAAAATATTATTTAGAAGCCATTTCACTTTTGATCTTTCCAACCCAAACTTATTTCACTCTCTTAAAAGCGTCAAAATATTTATTTTAAGGTAGGAGTTTGTTTCCATTTAATATTCCTAACTTCTATTCAATTATTATATGATTTATCAAGCCCTTAACTTAGTGATATCAAAGTTATGAAATCATCAGTTTGTCCATCTGTTTTAGTGTAGCATGACATACAAAAAACTATAGGGACGGGATCCTAGTTCTCCTCCTCTTTTATGGATCTTTTTAATTTTCATGCATTGGTTTTCTAGTGGACCAGTTCATCATTTACCATATGTATTTATATAGGAAAACCTTATTTAACATATTTATATATTTTTTCAACTAGTATATATGAATCTATTTCCCTATTTATTAATAATTATGTGTTTTAATTTTTTTAATATTGTGTAGGAATATTGTGATATACATGGATAAAAGTTGGATCACATTACCGAGGAACACACCTTAGTATGTTAAGGGTTTGGAGGAGTTTTTGGATTTTGAAATTTCCAATCGATCTGTTGAAGGGAGAATAAGATGTCCATGTCCTAGAGGTAATTTAGAATATGGTTGGAGAGAGATGAAGTCTATGGACATTTAATATTGAAGAAATTCCCTGGTAAATATTTGTGTTGGATTTGGCATAGAGAATCGAACGTTACAAAAAGGTTGAGAACTGATGTCAATCCACAGAATGAGCTCCCAACTTTATTGACAATGGAAAATGAAAAGTAATACCTTATAAATGGTGAATTCGACACTACAAGACACCACCATCAACATCAAAATATATCAGAACAACTAGATGAGGGATATACAAATATCAACGTGACAAGTGATATTTTTGAGACTGCATGACAACCAGATCAAGATTGTAACATATCTGTGGATTATCCAATTGGTTATGTGGAGACTAATGTAAGAGAAAACTTCACAGACGAAACTTCATTTCATGATTTAGTTGATGATGGAAATCAATAGTTTTATAGTGGATGTTTGAAATATTCAAAACTTTCTTTTCTGCTGAAGTTGAACCATATCAAATGTCTATGTGGAATTACAAATAAGACAATGTCCATGATATTGGAATTGTTGTGTGATGAATTTCCTCAAGAAAACATCCCAAAGTCTATTTATTATATGAAAAAAGTTGTCAATAGGCTTGGTTTGAATTATACAAAAATAAATGCGTGTCCCAATGATTGTATGCTTTATTGGAGAGAGGATTCAAGTAGAGAGGATTTCAAAAAATGTTCTTCTTTTAGATGGCAGTTAATGGGTGATGTAGGAAGTTTGAATCAGCATACTATCATAAAGAAGAAGAAAAGAAACACACCTACAAAGGTTTTTCATTACTTTCCTTTAAATCCTTGATTTAAAAGACTATTCATGTCATCGAAAACCGCCGAATACATGAAGTGGAATTCTGTAGATATTAACAAAGATGGGTTAATGCGATATCCATGAGATTCAAAATTTTGGAAGACATTTGATTGATTACATTCGGATTTATAAGATGATACTTGGAATGTTCGATTGGGATTGGCTGCCGATAGATTCAACCGATTTGGGACTTTGAGTACCATTTATAGCATTTGGCCAGTTGTTTTGATCCCTTACAATCTGCCTCCGTGGATGTGTATGAAACAATCATATTTTATTATTTATATGATTATTCCTATAAAAATGCCTGGAAATGATATTGATGTATACTTTCCGCCCTTAATTGAAGAATTATAGGAGTTATGGAGTAACTCTGTTGAGACATTTGATGCTTCTTTTAAAATAATGTTCAAAATGCATGCTGCATTAATGTGGACCATTAACAACTTCCTTGGTATTGGGAATTTATATGGTTGGAACAATTACATGGGTTTGTTTTTTCCTATTTTTAACTTTTATTTTGAGCCCATATGGCTACCTAATAGTAGAAAATGGTTCTTCTTGTTCTATCAAAGATTTCTTGATGCATCTGATAGATTTCGGTTGAAAAGATCAAAATTTAACAGTTTCATTGATCGTAGACCACCTCAAAAGTTGTTAACTGGTTTTGAAATATCGACAGAACTTGGAAATGTTGAAACATAATTTGAGAAGGTGCATCATTTGAATGATAGTAGGAAATAGGTTCGAATTGCATCATCAAGTGAAATTAGAATGATACAATGGAAGAAAAAAAGTATATTCTTCAAACTTCCATATTGAGAATTTAATTTGTTGTGACATAATATTGATGTGATGCATATTGAGAAAAATGTCTATGAAAATTTGATCTTCACATTACATAGTGATCACGGAAGGTCGAAGGATCATCTCAATGCTCAAATATACTTACAAGTAATGAACATAAAACATAGTCTCTAGCTAAATGATAATGAAAAGTATGCTTCGACAATTTTTGCAATGAAAAATAGGAATAAATTTAAATTCCATAGAATTTTAAAGGATGTAAAAGTATCTTATGGATATTCAAGTAACATATCAAGGTGTGTTGACTTAATGAATCGTAAGTTACATGGATTGAAAAGTCACGATTCACATATTTTGTTACAATAGCTACTACCATTGGCATTACATACATTATTATCTGAAAAAGTTACTACTGTTGTACTCCAATTATGCACATTTTTCAGACAACTATGTGAGGAATATATACATCCATTTGAGATTGAAAACCTTCAGGCGAGGTTTTTATTGACACTTTGTGCAATGGAGATGATTTTTCCTCCGTTGTTTTTTACTGTCATGATGCATTTAATTGTGCATTTGGTTGAGGAAGCAAAATTAGGAGGCCCTGTTAATTATCAATGGATGTATCCAATTGAGAGTTGCTCTATTTATATTTTTTTGAATTAAGTAAACAAATTTTTTCACTTAATGAAATTAATAATTATGTTTATTTATTTTATTTCACATATATTTTGGGCATTTGAAATCATACGTGATAAATAAATCTCAACCAAAAGGCTGTATTATTGAAGGCTATTTGGAAGTGAAGTGTCTTACCTTTTGTTCTTGATATTTGGATGATATTTTTATAATATTTAATCTAGTTGGATGTGTTGAAGGCACATCAAATTAATCTCAAATACATGGGAAATCAAAAATATTTCCTGCTATTGGCGGATCAGTTGAGAGGACCTCAAATGTTACACTGACAGGAATGAGATTATTACAGGCATATAGATATGTGCTACCAAATTGTGAAATTTTAGATCCATTTATTTAAGAGTTGATTATTCATACAAATAGATGGATGAGAGTTTGAACACAAAATGAGAAAGATATAACAAAATCTGTTAATAAAGATCTTATAGAATGGTTTTCATGACATGTAAGTTCATAAATATTTCAATAAATATGAATATTAGGTTGAAACATATATTTTTTAATTCTAATAAAGTATATTTCTTTTTTTAGATCATGAATACTAATACTCGAGCAAAGTTGTTAGAAGATTTGAAGTTTCTTACTTGAGGTCCTCTAAAACAAGTTAGATGTTTGACGCTTACAACGTGAATGGATTTAGATTTCATACAGCCAATCAAGAAGAGGGTTTGAAAACACAAAATTGTGGTATATTTACATTTGCTAAAGTGGGATACTATGGAAAGCTGACTGATATTATTGAAATAAACTACCATGATCATTTTTCAGTTGTTTTATTCAAATGAAATTGGGTCGATATTATCAGAGCTGTTAAAAGAGATTCATTGCAATTTAATTATGTGAACTTCTCTCACTTGATGGATGTTGGTGATCATGAACAACATGATCCATATATCTTACCATCACATGAAAAAATGGTATATTATGTGAATGATTTTGTGGATGAAGGGTGGAGTGTAGTTTCTCATGTAAAACAAAGAGATTTGTATGATAGGGGTGATGAAGTGGAAGATTTTACCTCTGACATTGAATCTCATCAACAATAAGAATCAGAATTATTTTTTGATCATGATATTGAAAATATTAGTTTAGAAAGGATAAATGAGGTGAACTAAGTAATGGAATAAGAAACCGATATGATTGAAGGAGAAAATGATTGTATGTACAGTTATGTATTCATTTTGAAACCACTTATTTCATTTGTGCAATCATTCATTATCATTATTATGTATATTTTGTTTGTTAGTACTATGCATCTATTATCATTTTTAATATTTTTTTAGCATATTTTTTTTGAAATATATTTTATGAACTTAATTTTATTTGATTAAATGATAGGAATGCCAAAAAGGAAGTGATATACTATTTCATTGACCACTGAGACAGATGACAATCCATCAATCTCCCTCCCTATGGCATCTGAGCTACCATCCGCTTTCCCCCTGCACCATCTCCCCTTGCACTATCTCTCACACCCTCTGTGAGTGTCCCTTCAGCATCTCATTCGTTTCCTCCCACTTCAGGAGCCTCAGTAGTGGGAGAGAGGCGTGCCAGTTCTATTTCTTCACAGGGATACTGAAGGGTGACTGTTATAGGTACAAGTTTTAATAAGAATAAATTTATTGCAATTTTTTTATACTAACTATTTGTTCATTACATATGGAAACAATGAAAGTGTGGAGAAACATATAAAAAGTTCATATGTATGGAATCTGACTAGAGAGAAGATAGTTGTCCCATTTTATTCACATGTAGTCCCTACGGATGAAATCGTAAGATTACTTGGAAGGATTTTAGGACAGCTGGCCACGCAGCCCGTTTCCATTCCTATTTCATATGAAGTTTTTGATTCCCAAATAAAAATGAAAGAACTATGGGATTCCAATCCTGCACAGTCCTAATCAATCTCCCAGAATTACTCGGTTGATAAAGTCCTTGGGAAGGAGCATCCTGGTAGAGTGCACAGGATGAGTTTGGGACCCGTACCATCTGAGGTCTTTGGTAGGACAACTAGGATTACAACTGCATCTACTCCGGGTTATAGTCAGTCCACACCCTGAGATACTCAGAGTGAGATTGTTTCTCTATGAAACATTGTTCAAGACTAAGGGTCTTAGATATCCACTTTACAGAAGGTGTTGATTGAGTTATATAAGAAGACAACCGAATTTTCCCCTGGTGGTATTTCATCGACTGGTGGTGAGCAGGTAAATCAAAACAATTAAATATCAATTAGTTTGAAAACTTTTATTGGTTTTAATTTGAAATATAAATATACAGAAATATTTAATTTTCAATATAATGTTCTTACAGGTGGTATCCAGAAGTAGAGATGGATGTGGAGAGGGTGACGAGCCATGTTCATCATTGGATCGTGATTAGTTGTATTGTTGATACGTTGGAAAAATATTCTAACAATCGTTTTGTATATGTGTCATGTTTTGAACCTAGTTTCCACCAAACATTTGCATGACCTTATATTTTATTGATTTCTCATATTTTCTTTTATTTATTTTATTGATTTTTGATGTTTCCTTTTATGTCTTAATATCTCGATTGTGGTATGCATCATATATGTTGATTCTTTATTGTCATAAAAAAATTTTATGATTAATTTTTCCTAAATTTTTTAGGTTTGTTACCCAAGGATGAACAATAAACCTTCTTATTGATTTTCTTGGGAATATACAGTTTTGTAACTCCCTTCAACTTGTTTTTAGTGGATAGCCCTTCTTTCTTCAAATTTTATAGTATTCTCTTCTCATGTTTTAAAGTTGTCATGTTATCACTCCCACTTATGATTTCCTATTAGTCAAAATAGTTTTGATAAGAATTTAAAAATATCTATTGAACACTTGAGTATCTTGATCCTGTTAAGGTAGAGGGACTGTACACTTCATTAATAGTAGAATTTAAAAATATCTATTGAACACTTGAGCGTCTTACACTAGCAGAATTTTTATCTCCCCAAAATATGCATATGATGGCTAAAATATATAATAAAATTCTGAAACATGTCATATATGGTTTGGATCATCCTTCCTAACTGCTCATCGATCTGAGGATAGAAGGTTATACACAACTTCAACTATCAACTCATATAATTATATTATAATTACCAAAACTACGAGGTAAAACTGGTCGGCCTCAGGTGAACATCCCACTTCAACTATCAACTATGACACTTAGTGATAATTTTTGGACAAGTCAATCAATGGGAAACAAAGCCTTCAATGTATCTTACTATGGAGGGCCACCAGAACATCCACTTTTCATTATTATTCATCATGGTCGGCCCTGTGTGAACATCCCACTTCAAAGAATTATAGGATCTCATAAAATCATCTCTCATGGAATATGTGACCATTACCATTCTACAAACTATAAACACTCCATGTATATAAAAATTCAATCCTGAAATAGTTTCACATTCTTCCAACCTATCACACATCATGATATATTCCTGAACAATATTCTAATTTTTTTTACTTGTTTAACCAATGAAGACATTATCTCTAAGGATACCCACAATGCTTCCCCTAAACCCTCAACTACACCCACCAACTAGTCTTACAGTGAAGATACGATCTTCTATTCAGCTAATGAAATCTATTCTCCCATATCATACATTTTCTAGCCCAATCCATTTACCACTACATTTCCATTTATAGTTGAATAATATTTATCGATGTCAAACATATACAAGTACTCTATGAAATTCATCATATAAAGATTATGTCCATGCAGTGAGAAAATATTATATGCACTCTAGGTGACAAAGTACCCAAAAAATCTCTCTCTCAAGAGGTTCTGTCATGATCATTTCATTGCATGGACCACAACTAAAAACTATAATACAGGATTAGAGTATTTAATCTTTTGGGATAAAAGCTAATGAAACCCAAAGTGACTAATTTATCACTCTACATCATAACATATCCTAAGCCAGAACCAGATGCAACACATTTCACTACATGTCCAATGTTAGGCTCCAGAATGCTTAGGATCAGAGCTGACAACAACCACTTCTTTAAAACTATGGAAACTTCCTCACACTAGTATGTATAGTCAAATTTGAATCCATTCTTTGTAACTGTGGTCATTGGCAGTGCTAAAGGAGAGATCTCCAAAATGATTCTACTTTAATTCCTATAAAATCCAATAAAACATCAACTATCGATTACATTCCTCGGTTTTTATAGATACAAAAATACATAAACATACTCGAGATCAACTGTTATACCTTATTGTGAAACCACTATATCCAAAAGTGACACTTCATGTACTTAGAATAAATTGTATGTACCCGAATCATACTAAACCTATTATTCAAGTATCTATCATGTGATTCTTATGAAAATGTTGGTCTTCTGGTATTATTTTGGATGTGGGATGTATGTGCATGTGAAATTGGACTGTTTTTTTTTCAGGGCCCTCGTACAGGGGCTATAGAATCAGCTGTTGTTTTTGTAAATATGGCTTTAGCAGTAGTTTTGACCACCATGAAATAAATGTATTATATTTAATGGCGGTTAAAACTGCCACTACAATTTTGGTATTTTTCTATCCGTGGTGGTTAAAACTGCCGCTCAAACTCTAAAAAACCACCACTGAGACCATAAAAAAACTGCCGCTAAAACCATAAAAACCATTTCTAAAACCATAAAAAATCGCCGCTAAAACCCTAAAAAACTACCGCTAAAACCATAAAAAAATGCTGCAAAAACCATAAAAAACCACTGCTAAATCTAGTAAACCACCGCGTATTGTATGCCGACACAAAATTTAGTGGCATTTTTTTGAAACCTCCGTAGAAGCATATGCCGGCCATTTAAACTGCCTCCATATAAAAAAACTGCCGCAAAATGGTCATTTTCCTGTAGTGAACGTCTCGACAATTTTCAAGCATTGATGAGATTTTTTCTTAAAACTGACTTATGATTTCTAGATATGAGACATGATGTAGGTCATGGAATCCATGGGGAATATGAAGATAGGAAAATCTTATCCTAAGGATGAATTTACATTTGGTTGACATACCATTTTTTGGGAAACCTATATAGAGCCATTGAGGCATTTTTATGCAAGATCAAATAAAGGTGTTTGTAGGACACTGGCCTTCCATTTCTTATAGACAAGTAGTTTTTTTTATAGAACATTGGATTTCTTTTTATATTTGGGACCATATTGGGTGTCTTGTCAAGGGAACAATGTCTAAAAGTATGGAGGCATTTATATTAGTTCTGGTTTAGAAGTTCCACCCGCACAAATTTGGCTTGTGTAAAGGAGGGATAGTGCATGGTGTAGTTTAACATTTTACAACCGAGACTTTTGAGACTTATATTGTGAAATCACTTTACTTTGACTAGGGGATGGTAAATTATTCATCTTTTCCCACATTAAAGAAATTTCCATCATCTTCGGGCATTGAAAAGGGGAAATATGTAAAACATAATCTGTGGGGTTTCAAAACTAGAGAATGAGGTGAGACATAGATGTCATAGAGGCGTACAGAGATAAGAAAAGCCTCTATTGAGGAGAAATTTTCCTTTGGTTGATGGGTTGTTTTTGTGGGAAGCATATGAAGAGCCATCGGGGCATTTATATTCATAGTCAAACAAAGGTGTCTGCACGACCCTAGCCATCAATTTTCAATGTCTAGGAATGGTCATGGGGATTCAGAAAATTCTGCATAAAGACTATGGTGTGTGGGGAGGGGTTCCTGATCATGAGAAGAGGACCTTTCAGGTTGTAATTTTCCAGGAATACCAGGAATAAGTGGAGGAATTTTTATCCTATCCACATTAGTTGTTTACTTATGCAAGTATGACCCTTTCATAGGAAATGATGAGATATTTTTTTCTCATGGCTGGACCCAAAATGTGAGATCATATGATTATATATATCCTATGGGGGAATAAATAGAGCTATATGTGGATATTTTAAGGTTTATCCATATGTGGAAGTGATTCATCCATAAAAATGGTGATTTTTTATTTTGGATAAGGATTCCCCAATGGGGAAAGGCGTACATCAAACTTTCCTATGCAAATTTATTTCTTGTGCAAGGTCATGAGGGTAAACACACTTTTTGACATGACTTGACCTAAGGATGAATACTAGGTATTTAGTATCATAAAATTTTAATTTCATGTGATTATGACATCGATATAGAATCCCCATGTAACTGGGGGGTGGGGGGGGGGGTGGGTGGGGGGTGTAATTGAGCTAGGATATTCTCACATGACTAGGACGTGAGTAGGGAGGAGAGTGTAAACTATGGATTTGTTGGATCTTGGATCGAGAGGAATGAAATGAGGCTTATAATCTGTTAGGCATATGAAAATATGAAAAGCCTCTCCTAGGGATGAATTTTTCTTTTGTTGACAGACCATTTTTGTGGGAAACATATGCAGAGCCGTTGGGGCCTAATGTGAATTGTCCAACAAAGGTGGGCACATGACACTTCCCTTATATTCCCAATGTCCATGAAGGATTATGGTGATCCAAAATCAATCAAAGCACAAATCTTGATGAATGAAAAGAGTTGGTTTGGATATATGAGAAACACCCAAACCATGATTATTTATGGAATTCCATGATTATTTACAGAATTGGGAGTCTCTCTATGTGGATTTTTACTATATGCAAGGTAGGATATTTTGACTCACTTATCGGATCGATGCCCTGTTTTGAAGATCTAGGCTTCCTGAGACCAGGTTCCCTGCACTAGTTTTGGTCCATGCGCAAGTAGTGGGGGAATTTTAGCTATATTTAGGATACCTTATAGTTTTTAATGTAATGCGATTAGGACTATGGGCCATGCGGTTTAACATCATGTGGTGAGGATGTCTTCCATATGGTTTAGCATCATGTGGAAAGGAATTCGACAACACAGTTTAATTGTCTTGTTGTAGGGACAAATTATCGAAGGAATCATGCATAAATATGAGATAATCAAGCCGAGATATTTCTGGTACACACCATACTTGAGTGGGGAAGAAGGTGTAAACCATGATTACATTATCCCTTGAGTCAGGAGGGATGACGTGAGTATTAGGATTCAATGAGCATACACAGGTAGGAAGAACCTCTCTTGAGGACAAATTTGAATTTGGTTGACATTACATTTTTTGTGGGAAATGTATGCAGATCCATCGGGGCATTTGTATGCATAGTCAAAAAATGGTGTCATAAAGACACTAATTTTCCATTTCTGATAGATGTGAATGATTATGGTGACTCAAGATTTTCTAGGGCATGGAGTTTGATGGATGAAATGTGGATGTCTTGGTGGATGAGGAATGTCTATTTCCTAATTAGTTCTGAGGTACAAGATCCTTTACATAGATCTGATTCATATGTAAAAAGAAACATGGTCTTTTGACCCTTTTAGGACCTAAGAGCCTAGATTTTAAATACCCTTCATATATTTTTATTTCACATGTGGGTAATTGGGGGCTCTTTTTTTCATGACTGTAACTGAGAAAACATGGGTCTCACTATGTATCTCATCATGTCGAGAATCAAGCCATAAATAGTTTTTGAGCTACCATATAGTTTAATTTCATATGGTTAGGACTTCTTTGGTCAGACATTTTAACACCATGTTGTTATGAAAAGAGTGAAACGGCGTGAAAAGGATAAGGTGAGTGAAGTGTCAGGATTGAACCTCATGGAGGTTTCTTATGTATCCCAGTTAGTTGGGAATCAAAGTCCACATAGTTCTGACAAATCCCTATGCCAGTCTGACCTATGAAAGGAGAGGGGGTTATTTTAATCCATGTTTTCAAGATTATGGGATTGTTATACTCCAATTTGATTTGTCCATGTGGGGGAGTTCTTTCCCATCATTCCTAAGATCACGTGAGTTATACTTGATGTGAGAACCAAAGAGTGATGATGAGTTCCCTCATAGTATAGGGGTAATAGAGGATATAATATAGGTATTCCACATCACATGATGGCTAGATCAAGACATAGGGTCAAGGTGTCTCTATGTATCCCATTGATGAATAGGAATCAAGCCATACATAGCTCTGTAAACGTCCCTACCTATACAGGTTCTAGACATAAGTAGGGGGTGGGTGATTTTTTATTGGCAACTAGACCAGGAAGAAGAATACATGCATCACTATGTGTCTTATGAGTGCAGGAATAAATCCTACATGTAGTTATTTGAGGGAATATCCCTACATATATCTAGTCTATATGCAGGTAAGAGGGCATTATTTTGTATGATGTTTGTGGCTGGACCAGTACAAAGAATCCGAGTGTCACTATGTATCTTATGAGGGCCGGAATCAAGCCTAAACATATTTATTAGGGTACCCCATAGTTTTACGACTTGTGTTAAGGAGTTTGGACCATGTAGTGAGTTAGTATGCCAGTGAGGAATCCTTTACTGAAATTACCAAGCCCACATGAGTATCACTCAATGTGAGATACATGGGTCAGAAGGGGACTACTTTTCCACAAATTGGGATCCTAAAGAAAGACAAGGAATTTTTCTTCAATACTTTGTAGCAACTAGGCCTATAGTTGAATATCCATGGATGATTACGTATCCCATAGGGGCAAGAATGCACCCATTTATGGCTATTACTAAGAAACTCCATGAATAGGTCTGATCATTGCACATAGAAAGGAGAATTTTTTTTGGGTGGTGGCTAAACTAGGATGGAGAATCTGAGAATCTGTATATATCTATTAGGAGAAAGAATCAAGGCACATGTAGTTATATAGCTTCCTCCCCATATAGGTTTGTCTCATACATAGGGAGGGGGGATTTTGACCATTTTGTTTCTTATCAGGATTACAACATACATGTATCCTCTGTTTATCCAAGGTGAAACCTTTACCACCATTTCTAATCTCATGCGATCTATGATCAGTGTGAGAAACAAGAAATTGTATGGGTCTACTCTTGTGATGTAGTGGTAGTTGATATCACAATAGAGGTATTATGTTACCATGTGGTGGATGGACAAAGATCTAGGATCGAGGTGTCTCTATGTATCCCATTGGTAGATGGGAATCCATCCGTACTTAGTTCTAAGACAATATGTTCCATGTACTAGTCCGACCTGTGCTCAGGGAAGATGAATAATTTTTTTGTTTGATGGTGGATAGACCATGATGAAAGATTTTGGTGTCACTATGTATCCCATCGATATATAAGAATCTAGCTGTACGTATTTCTGTAGCACGACATGGTAGGTGAATGAAGCTAGAGACAATGTCCCCTTGGGTGAGAACATTGTTGGGGCTATGTAGTTTAATGTCATGCAATAAGAATGAATATGTCTCTATGTAGTTTAACATCATGAAGCTAATATGGGGATGTTGAGTAGTTTAATGTCATGTAGTATGGATGACTTCGTTGTGCAGTTTATTTTCATGCGATCAGGGCATCTTCCATACAGTTTAACATCATGTGGAAATAATGTCTTTCATACAGTTTAACATCATGTGTAAATGACATCTTCAGTTCTATTTAGTTTAACATCATGAAACTAATACGAGTTTGATCATGATTACACAAAGTAATATTTCAGAAACCTCGCATTGGTGGGAGCAATGGTGACCTGTACATCCATTGAAATTAGGGTATACGCTCCATTAGGGTAAAATTTGTGTACAACATATGGCCCTTCCCATTTTGGCTCCAACTTTGGAGGCTTCTTCTTGAGTATCATCAGGGTTCTGGGAAACAACATCATTTCTCCTTCGAGGAAATATTAGAGGCGAACATTCTTATTTAAGTCTTGTGTAATCTGATTTTGGTAGACTTCTAGATGGTGCAGTGTGTGCAACATTCTCTCATGAAGCTGCTCAAGATCACCAAACCATTTTTGAGATTTCTCACCTGCAGTTATTTAAACATAGACAGTGACACAGAGTGATCACAATTGAATTGCAATGGGTAGAACCACCTATGTATGATATACTAATGAGTATGGGGTCACTTGAGTGGTAGTGCGGGTTGTGATCCAGAATGCCTAAAGAGCATATAGGATCTTGTACGACCAAAATTTTCTATCCTTGTCTACCATCTTTTGGAGTATGTTGGATATGGCCTTATTGAAAGCCTCTCTTTATATTTTGGCCACTGCATGGTAGTTGGATGAATGTTTGATTTTGGTACCATACTCCTGGTAGAGTTTTTCCAATTAAACAGAGCATAAATTTGTGCCATTGTCTGTCAGTATTGTGTGAGGGACACCAAACTTGGTGATGATATTGGCTTTCAAAAAGCTGAAAATGATTTTTCCCCAACCTCTTTGAGAGGTATAACATTTTTAATTTATAAAATAAGTCATCTTTTATGAGAATATACTTGAATTTTATAGTCATGGAGGGAGGATATGGTCCCACGATGTCCATACCCATATGGTAAATGGTTAAGAGTACTTAGATATGTGAAGAAACTCTGCGGTTTGATGAATGGAATTGGAATGGAATTGGTAGGAATGAATCTTTTTGGTGAAATTGGCACAATATTGAATCATGGTGGGCCAATTGTACCCAAGCCTTTGAATTTGATGAGATAGTTTGGATGCTTACTGGTGTTCCCACAAGTTCTAACATGCACTTCTTTCATGACGACGAAAATAAATTCTCCATTAACACACCTGAGAAGGACTTCGTCAAGGCATCTTTTATAAATAACCTTTTTCCAATTTGTTCTATAATACATCATGAAATTGATTACTCTTATTCAGATATGTTCCCTTCTAGACTTATCTGGTGGGAGTTATCTCTTTTGAATATAGTCCACAATAAAAGTCATCCAGTCGGTGGTAGGACCATACGACTTAGAGATGGGACTGGTCTCATTAATTTCTTCCATGTTGGCATGAATTAATGGTAATACCATCCATCAGTGGTCAATACTAGTGACTATTTTGTTCTGATACTAGTCATCCAGAGCCATAGATGCATTTTCCAATGCATCGTCTTACGCATTTTGTGACTAGGGAATATAAGTCAATGCCGACTCTGACAAGAAATCTACCATCAGTTATCATACATGGTTTTTCAAAGGGATCGACTCCTCTTTCTTGATAGCATAGTCACCATTGACTTGATTGATGACTAGTTCTGGATTTCCTTTTATTTTCAAGTGTTCAGCTTGTACTTGGAGTTCCAATTCTAGATCTGTAATGAGGGCCTGGTACTGTACTTCATTGTTTTTGCATCTTTCTGATAGTAAGATGGAATGGGGAAGAACTGTGTTTTCTAGGGATATGAGTATGAATCCTATCCCAAATTTGTTGAATTTGGGGTCTTCCATTATTTTTACTATTGGACTTCTGGAGGCACCATTGAAGTGCATTTCTCACATTTGGGGGTTCTCTTGAATAGATAATACCTCCTCATTAGGTAGATATACATCTAATGGGGCCACCTCTATTGATGGATGCTGGACTATGAAATTTTTTAATTCCTATGATTTACTAGATTTTTAAGGATCGAACCATATATTGAACTACTGTAGGATGACCGCACACCACAATAAGAATCCAATAAACATTATACAATTGTGAATGTACTTGATCAAGTTTCTTCAAGAGACCAAATGGAATTTGTGGTGCTTCAAGTAATGCCTCAACTTCTAAACCACAAATATTAATGCAGATGATCTATTTTAGATAGTTTAATAACAAGTCTCAACATCAATCATGGTTTGAATAAGAGAATAGATACTATTCTTGCTGCTGACATAATTATTTTGTGCGAGGAAGGCACCTAGGGATCGGGATCTAAGGTAGTTACATATAGAATGAGTGGTATTCCTTTAACATATGGAATTAACACATGTAGGATTAAGAGATATTTCATGATATTTTTGAATAATTTCTGAAAATATTTAGTCTATTGGTATTCTTCTCCTTTCTTCATCAACCTGGTGAAGGGAAATCATTTTCCTCTGAGGTTGGATATGAAGAGCCGAATGTAGGCCATGTTTCCATGGTTTCCTATCAACTCAGTGAAGTTGAGAGGAGGTGAAATTCCAAGTATGGACTTTTTATTCTCAGGGTCGACTTCGATGCCTTGATGGTGTATGGTGATGCTGAGAAATTCCCCCAAGTTAACACCAAAAACACATTTCAGGGGGTTCATTTTAGACTGTGATATCGTAGTTTATTGAATAGGGTTTCAAGATCAACTAGATGGTCCAGAATTTTTCATTATTTAACCACCATATCATCAACATAACATTCAATGACCTTTCCCTGGAAGGATTAGAAAAATGAGTTGCATGGCGCGCAGATATGTGGAGCCAGCATTTTTAAACCCAAAGGCATCACCTCGTAGAAAAACACTCCTTGGGGAGCCCTAAAGGTGGTGTATTCTTCATATTTTTGGGAAATTCAGATCTGATTATATCTTGAATAGTCTTTCATGAAATATAGAGCCTCATATCTAGCAGTTTCATTGATCTTCAATTCTGTGACTGGGACTGAGAAATCATATTTCGGGCAGCGTTGGTTGAGTTCCCTAAAATCAATGCAGACCTTGATCTTCCCATTTTTCTTCTTAATGGGGAAAATGTTCGCTAATCATATGGGGTATTTGACCACTAGAATAAAGTTATCTCTGATGATATTTTCAACCTCAACCTCTATTTTTGCATCATGTGTTGGGTGATTCCTTCTAGAGGCTTGCTTGTAACCGCAGTGCTCTTCTGGAAAGCCCAGGTGGTGAGTGGCCACCTCTAGATCGAGACCTGACATTTTCGTATAATTCCAAAAGAAAAAATATCAATTCTGCTTCAGGAAATAGGCATACATCTCTTTATCTTTGGAAGGTATGTCCGCACTAACCAGAGTGGGTTGTGGGTCTTCTTCTATTCCCATGTTCATTTCCTTGAGTTCATCAACGTTGGTAGAGACACCTTCCTCAAATGTTTTAGGGGCATCTGTTATGTCTTCTTATTCATCCTCCTATATATAATCATCATCTTACTCTTAGTATTATGATGGGGACATAATTATTGAGATGATTTTTCCATAGTTGATGGAAGAGTTATACATTTGGTGTCTGGGGGGTGAAGCCGCCTCTTCAATCTCAAACATCAGTAGAGGATTCTTCCGAGAAGACACAATGAGGGGTAAAAGAGTTTCCTCATATTCTTTGAATGATGAGATAATTTCTCCAGCCTTAGTGAGCGTTGTGGGAGTTTCTTGTGGAGTTGATGATAGCTCAAGGGTATTTCCATCGAAGACCATGCCATTTTCTTGTGAGTTAGTTAGATTTGTTGAAGTTGGTGTTCTAGAACCAACTACTTTGTACTTTATTCATCAAATAAAATCCTTATAACATCTTGATTGTTCTTCTTCGTGACATGTCATGTGATAATGTCCTAAGGACAGCTGTTGCAATAAAGGTTCGTAGCAGATCCCTGCTATGATGAGAACCCGGAAGTACCATAACACTATTCTTGAATGTATGTTCTATGGCCGGATGATATTATTTGAGGGACACAAATAATACAGGTCATTAGGGGTGAGGACTCATAAAACTTTGAGGCACCTTCTCATGGTGTGTGCCCTTGGTAATATCTAGGAGGATATTTTGAGAACGGGACCCGCCAGTAGGAAATCCACATTTCATAGTGTCATTGGATGTTCCTATCTGCGGACGTGTGTACTGGTCCTTAGACTTTAATATTATTATTAATGGGTATTACAACTCGCACACTTAGATGTATTGACAAAAACTATGACAACACACTGTTCGCAGTGAGGTAGGATACGTTGGGTGTGTCACGAGTAATACCGCATTAATAGATAATTTGAGAAAGGATTTGTCCCTTCCGTTCCATAACGGAAGTAGATATCTCAGACCCTTTGATGGAATTGATATAGCCTAAATAAATCCATGGCCATGGTAAGGTATGGGAAAGTTCAATTCCGGGAAGTCAAAGAAAAAATAATCAAGCACATGGGTTGATGGCACTAGCATGCAACCCGCTTGATTGGAGATGTTGAGACAAAGGGATTATATTACACGGTAAGTGTTCGTAGGAGGTGACACGTCATTGTGGCATTAAATTCTTTCTCTATGGGTGCCTTGTCCTATTGCTAGATGCTAACCTTGGAATTTAGGAAGGTTCAGCCTAATGCCACTGAGAAAGAGGCCTAGAGGATCACACACTAAGTGTGTCCATGTATCTCAGTTAAATATTAATTTAACAAGTTAAATAAATATTATTCCTGATTTTGGTTTAATAATTATTTAAGGATGTCTGATCGCATTTATTTTGACACTAGTTATTCGAGAGAATATATTGTGGACAAAATAATATATTAATTAGCGAGTAATGCAGTTACATTTATTTAAGAAATAAATAGTCATTACTCAAGGTCTAATAAATTTGGTGGAGAAAAATGGAAAATAAAAGTACATGCTATGTATATTAAATATACACGCCGTGTAGTTATATGAAAAACAAGTACATTCCATGTATTAATTATTACACGCCATGTAGTTTTTCCAGTTGGGATTTTGAGGATTTAATATTGTTATATTAAATGATATTTACTATAATCAGCATGGGCGCATGTCAAGGAATTAATAATTCGACATGGGGGTTTTCAATAAGAGTTAATGAAATAAATAAAACGCGTAACACATTTATTTATTGTCATAACTCTATTAACCTCAAACCCGATTATAAATATCCTTGCAACCCCAACATTTTAAATTCAATGGTTGTGCACAACGGATTTGGAAATACTCTCAGGCCAAGAGAGAACTCCCTTTCCACCAAGAACACCCTCAAGTTACGAGAGAAAGATCCTCCACCAGATCAAGGGGGTCGAAGGTGGACATCGCAAGCGAAGGTTCTTCCGTGCTAGCACCTAGAGATCCCTTCGGCGACGTCTGGAGATACGTGAAACACATGTGGATCACTGCTAGAGGAATCCTACACTTGGATTCTACGACGCAATGATGGAGCACCGAATCGTGACCGGACACATCAACGAAGAAAGAATTCCAACGAGGTAATTCTTATTCATTAATTAAATTAATTATAATCACCATATGACGATCCTCTTCAAGGGTTCCAGGACTCTTCTTTTCTTTTCATTCTTAATTCTATTCTGAAGATTCGGCATTTATATCATGACGGATCTCAGATTGAACGTTGTTTAACGTTAAAATTAAAGTTGGGCAAACCCACCAACGCGCTTCTGCTGCACCCGGAACCTAGAAGTGGTATTAGAGCGGGTCATATCATTGATTATAATTATTTAGTTTTTTGTTGGTAATTTATGCACTTAATAATTTAGTTATTTCAATTCAAGTTTAATCGTTCTGGAAATTTGAATATCGATAATTATTCCTCCTCCCTCGTTTCTCGTTCACCTCACAAAAACGAATTTTTCTTTTAATTTTGATTAAAATAAAATAGAGGAACTCATCTGAGGAGACAAATGTTTCTGGCCATATAACACCATAATACACGACGTGTATTCGGAAGTGCACGCCGTGTAGTCTAGGTTCAATGCATTGACTGATCTGCCAAATCAGGCCATGTATTGGATTATTCTAAGAATTTAAGACACCGTGTGTTGACCATAAATAGGTGGCACATGGTTTTCGAAATACATGACGTGTGGTCCAATGAACACGGCATGTAGTCCCTTCGGGTTAGGGTTGGGTCGTGTACTCCGTACACGGCCTGCTCGGCTGGAAACCATGTAACGTGGAAAATACACGGCGTGTGTCCCACTGTACACTCCGTGTACTCCAAAAATTTCCAAAGTACATTAACACGCCCTGTCCCCAGGCGTGTACTTCGGATGGACGGTGAAGAAAAGTACACGTCGTGTAGTCGGAACTATACGCCGAGTACTCACCCAAATTACGTAGATTTGTTAAAATTTATTATTATATTATACAAACCCTTGAGACGTGTACTATGGTGCAGGCGTAAAGCTGAGGCACAACACGTGATATGTGTTTTATATATATGTGTTTAATTTAACATCTGCGTAATAAATGGGAATTCACCGGGTTGCCTCCAAGGTACAAGCTACATACAAGGATAATTTTAAATGAATTTATTTGTTTAAAATTATGATGGATGAGAATCTCAAGGAAATTCAGAAAAGGGATTTAAGATAAAAGGATTGATTAATTAAAGATAATTTATTTATTCGAGAGTGATTTATCTTAGACAAGAATGATTAAATAATTGAATGCTAGTTTTATTTATGCATAAATATCATTGCATGTATGGATGATCATGAGATAGACCGAGACCTTTGTATGTGAATGGTTTCTTTTAATTTATTTATTTAAATTAAATTTGTTGGCCTGTGAGCCATCTCCTCATTAATATGTAGGGACTATGCGCCCAAGGATTCTTTTATGTAAAAACCCCTTTTACCCCTCACCTGCATGTGATATAAATCCATATGTAATGGATGGATATCCCAAGCTAGTGGAGGCAGCTCAAGTTAGGAGCCAAGGTGAAACCAATCCAAGGAGATACAAAGGTGGACAGGTGGATAGCTGTAAACACAAAACCGAAAGGATCAAGGAGTTTCTCCCCTAGGTCTTGGGTTAGTTTATCAACCGCTAGATAAACTAACCAATAGAAAAGCTCATGATCATACCATTTATTTTATTTCTTTTAGTTGCATGGTTTATTTATTGTGGGTGTGTTGTCACGATCAAACAATTAATGAATTAAATGAGCATGCAAGATGGAACTAAAATAAAACCGGATTATAAGTAAATATTATCTTAGACATGGTTAATCACTTAAGTATATCCCAGTTAATATTAAATAGCATGTAATCAAAGATAATAAAATGGAAATTTACGTATAAGGATAAAAACCCTCAAAATAAATATTAAGTCGGCATAGCCTTCTATAATATTGGTTAGAATTGAACCATAGTTCAAAGTGCTTGACCAACCCTAGTTGGGGTGCTTTCAATTATCGGGGAATTCTAATTCAAGGTTTTGGGTTGACTTAACTTGGTTCGCAATAAGGGTTGACTACCACAACAGGACTTGGTGTGACCAAGAGGCAAAGGTTGAGGAAATCCAAAAAAAAGGATTTCAGGATTGGGGAGTCCACTCAGCGGATCAAGGAGCTGCGATTAAATGCAGTTGGCATTTGGAATTCCTACCTAAAACCCTTCAAGTTTCTTGACCAACCCTATTTGGGGTAATGCGAAGGGAAATATGGATCCTTTCCACTAGAATATTCACACAATAGAATATTCCGAAGTCAATGTTGAGGGCTATTGGATTTCGATAAAATAGTGGGAGACTAATAAGTATTAATTTTTTTATTTGTCTCAATTTTTGTAATAAAGTACTAAACCTTTTCTCATCTTAATTTGTAGAAACAGAAAGAAAATGACTTCAAACATATCATTGCGCACCATACTCGAAAAAGAAAACCTTCTCACCGGCACCAATTTCCAAGAGTAGCAGAGGCGTTTACGCGTCGTCCTTCGCCATGAAAGGAAATTATATGTGCCGGAAGAGCCTATTCCAGTTGTGCCTAGGAAAGAGGCTAGTGATGAGGAATTATCTCTCAACATGAAACACATGGATGATGCCACAAATGTCTTGTGTTTCATGCTATCGGCCATGTCTAATGAGCTCTTGAAGCAACATGAAAACATGGACGCGTATAGCATGATGTCTCACCTTAAAGATCTATACCAAGAGAAGGCGAGACAGGAGAGGTATGAGATCTCCAATGCTTTGTTTACCATGAATATTGGAGAGTCTGCGCCGGCTGGGCCTCATGTAGTCAAGATTATTGGCTACATTGAACGCCTGGACATCTTAGGGATTAAATTCACTGATGATTTGCGTATAGATCTCATCCTATCATCACTGCCCAAGACCTTCTCTAGCTTTATTGTCAACTATAACATGAGCGGCAATGAGAAGAGTCTATCGGATCTTCTGACCTTGATTCGCTAGGTAGATAAGGACATGGGGCGTGACAAACCTGCGGTCCTTATGGTGAACAAGAAAAGGAAGGGCAAGGAAAAGGGGCCCAAGACTTATAAATGGTCTGAAGCCCCTGAGCATCGTCCCTCTAAGAAGGGGAAGATCCAGAGGCAAGGCAAGGAATGAGAGGCAGTGTGTTTTGAATGTGGCAAGCAGGGCCACTGGAAGAGGAACTGCACCTAGAAGTGTGGGGACGCTAAAGGTGCGTTTGTTATCGAGTGCAATCTTTCTATTTCTATACATTGGGTATTAGATATATCTTGTGGGGCTCACATCTGTATTCAAATGCAGGAACCAATTAGATTTAGAAAGATCGCCAGAGGAGAGGTGGATATTTGAGCTGCCAATGGCGCAAGACTGGCTGCATTCGCTATTGGCGACTACCACCTCTCATTGCCAACTGGGATGATTTTGGTTTTATATAAATGTTATTATGCGCCTGGTGTTATGAAGAACATAATTTCTGTATCTTGTTTGGATATGGATGGATTTGTTTTCAAATTTGGAAATAAGGGTTGTCTCTTTTATAAGAACAACGTATGTTATGGTATGGAACATTTAAATAATGGTTTGTATGTATTGAATTACGAAAACCAAGTGTTGTCAATCGATAACGAAACAAACTCACATGACTCATACGTCACCCAGTTATGGAATCACCGCCTTGGTCATGTGAACGAGAAGCGTTTGACAAAGCTCTGCCAAGATGGCTATTTAGACTCTACTGAGATAAAACCACTTGATAGATGTCATGCTTGTTTACAAGGAAAAATGACCAAGCCGCCTTTTGGTGGACAAGGTGAAAGGGCCACAGATCTTCTAGGATTGGTACACACGGATGTGTGTGGACCATTTCCAGTAGAAGCTAGAGGTGGATATTCTTACTTCATTACTTTTACTGATGATTTGAGTAGATATGGATATGTCTACTTAATGAGGTATAAGTCAGAGTCCTTAGAGAAATTTAAGGAATTCATGAATGAAGTATAGAATAATCTTGGTAAGAAGATAAAGAAGCTTTGATCGGATTGAGGTGGAGAATATCTGAACCAAGAGTTCATCAATCTTCTACGGGAGTCTGGGATTCTATCTCAGCTCACTCCTCCTTATACACCACAGTGGAATGGTGTTAGTGAAAGGAGGAACCACACCTTGTTGGACATGGTGAGGTCGATGATGAGTCATGTGGATCTTCCATCATATTTTTGGGGATATGCATTACAAACTACACCATACACATTAAACCGAGTACCAACTAAGGCAGCAAATGGAATTCCATCTGAGTTATGGGATGGAAGGAAACCCACTTTGTTGCACACACGTGTATGGGGATGCGAGGAATTTGTTAAGGCCTTCTCAGGCAACAAACTAGCACCTCGGGGCACGAAGTGTATCTTTATAGGATATCCCAAGGAAACTAAAGGATATTACCTATATAACCCTCAAGACAAGAAAGTGACTATCGCCAGACAAGCCGTCTTTCTTGAGAGGGAACACATCCTCAAGAAGGATAGTGGGATCAAGATTGACTTTGACGAAGTTGATGCTCAAGATACATAGGAGTTGGTACAGGAACAAGTTCCACAGGTCCCCACGGAAGAGGTTCCAGAAACACATGTACTGCGTAGGAGATCAAGATAGGTAAGGGAATCAGAGAGATATGGTTTCCTAGTCACCGAGGATGGGGAATCATTATTGTTGGACAATGATGAACCTCTCTCCTACAAGGAAGTAGTAGAAATCTCAGAAGCTTCACGATGTCTAGAAGCTATTAATTCTGAGATGGATTCCATTTATCAGAACCAAGTTTGGGTTCTGGTCGATGAGCCAATTGATGTAAAGCCGGTTGGATGCAAATGGGTTTTCAAAAGAAATCTGGAAATGGAAGGTCAAGTTAGCACCTATAAAGCAAGGCTAGTGGCTAAAGGATTCAGATAACGTCAAGGAATTGACTATAATGAAACCTTCTCGCTAGTTTCCATGTTTAAATCCTTAATAATCATACTTGCCATAATAGCTTACCATGACTACGAGATTTGGAAGATGGATGTCAAAATAGCATTCCTTAACGGGAACCTTCAGGAAGATGTCTATATGACACAACCAAAAGTGTTTGTGACACCAGGTGAAGCCAAACGGGTTTGCAAGTTGGAAAAATCCATTTATGGATTGAAGCAAGTATCCAGGTCATGGAACATTGGATTTGATGAAGCCATAAAGGAATTTGTTTCATTAAGAATGAATGTGAGCCATGTGTTTATAAGTGGTTTAATGGGAATGTGGTCGTTATCCTAGTGGTATATGTTGATGACATATTCCTTATTGGAAACGACGTACTAGCCTTACAGTCAGTTAAGGACTGGTTGAACAAGTGTTTCTCCATGGAGGACTTAGGAGAAGTAGCCTACATTCTAGGGATCAAGATCATTCGTGACAGATCCAAGAGGCTGCTTGGACTAAGTCAGGGTACATACATTGACCATATACTAAAGAGATTTAGTATGAAAAAATCCAAGAGGGGATTGGTTCTAGTGTCACATGGCTTACATCTTTCTAAGAAAATGTATCCCCAGACACAACAGGATAAAGATAGGATGAGCAAGATCCCATATCCTTCAGCTATAGGATCCATCATTTATGCCATGTTGTGTACGAGGCTTGATGTTGCCTACGCATTGAGCATGGTAGGCAGATATCAAGCAGATCTAGGAGAACAACATTGGACTGTTGTTAAGACTATCCTTAAGTATCTGAGAAGAAATAAGGATATGTTCCTGGTGTATAGAGGAGACGAGGAGCTTGTCATCAGAGGGTATGCTGATGCTGGTTTTAAAACAGATCAGAATGATCTGATGTCGCAATCTGGATATGTTTTCTGTCTCAATGGAGGAGCTGTGAGCTGGAAGAGTTCAAAGCAGCCAGTTTTTGCCGATTCTATAGCGGAGTCCGAGTATATAGCGGCTTCTGATGCAGCCAAGGAAGCCGTCTGGATTCGGAACTTTGTCTAGGAGCTTGATGTGGTTCCTAGCAGTAAATATCCCATTACATTGTATTGTGATAACACTGTAGCGGTGGCTCTTGCAAAAGAACCAATGTCACATAAACGGACAAAGCACATACTCTGGAAGTATCAACTCTTGAAGGATTTCTATCAAAGGGGTGAAGTTGCAGTGAGCAGAGTGTCCACAGAAGAGAACGTGATGGACCCCATGACTAAAGGACTATCTTAGCAGAAACATGAATATCATGTGAGAGCTAGCAGGTTAAAGGTTGTTAGCAGTTGTCTCTAGTCCAAGTGGGAGACTGTTGGATTTGGTGGTCTAGAACCAACTTATTTGTACTTTATTCATTAAATAAATGCCTTATCACATTTGATTGTTCTTCTGCATGACATGTCATGTGATAATGTCCTAAGGACAGCTGTTACATTAAAGGGTCATAGCGGATCCCTGCTATGATGAGAACACGGAAGTTCCATAACACTGTTCTTGAATGTATGTTCTATGGTCGGATGATATTATTTGAGGGACACAAATAATACATGTCATTAGGGGTGAGAACTCATAAAACTTTGAGGCACCTTCTCATGGTGTGCGCCCTTGGTAATATCTAGGAGGATATTATGAGAATGAGACCCGCCAATAGGAAATACACATTTCATAGTGTCATTGGATGTTCCTATCTGTGGACATGTGTATTGGTCCTTAGACTTTAAGATTATTATTAATGGGTATTACAACTCACGCACTTAGATTTATTGATGAAAACTGTGACGACACACTGTTCACAGTGAGGTAGGATACGTTGGGTGCATCACGAGTAATACCGCATTAATAAATAATGCGAGAAAGGATTTGTCCCTTTCGTTCCATAACGGAAGTAGATATCTCAGGCCCTTTGATGGAATTGATATATCCTAAATAAATCCATGGCCACGATAAGGTATGGGCAAGTTCAATTCTGAGAAGTCAAAGAAAGAATAATCAAGCACATGGGTTGATGGCACTAGTATGAAACCCGATTGATTGGAGATATCGAGACAAAGGGATTATATTACACAGTAAGCGTTCGTAGGAGGTGAAACGTCATTACAACGTTAACTTCTTTCTCTATGGGTGCCTTGGTGTGTTGCTAGATGCTAACCTTGGACTAAGTGTGTCCATGTATCTCAGTTAAATATTAATTTAACAAGTTAAATAAATATTATTCCCGACTGTGGTTTAATAATTATTTAAGGATGTCTGATCGCATTTATTTTGACACTAGTTATTCGAGAGAATATATTGTGGATGAAATAATATATTTATTAGCGAGTAATGCAGTTACATTTATTTAAGAAATAAATAGTCATTACTCAAGGTATAATAAATATGGGGGAGAAAAATGGAAAATAAAAGTACACGCCGTGTATATTAAATATACATGCCGTGTAGTTTTATGGAAAACAAGTACACGCCGTGTATTAATTATTACACGCCGTGTAGTTTTTCCAGTTGGGATTTTGAGGATTTAATATTGTTTTATTAAATGATATTTATTATAATCAGCATGGGGGCATGTCAAGGAATTAATAATTTGACATGGGGGTTTTCAATAAGAGTTAATTAAATAAATAAAATGCGTAACGTGTTTATTTATTGTCATAACTCTATTAACCTCAAACCCGATTATAAATATCCTTGAAACCCCAATATTTTAAATGCCATGGTTGTGCACAAAAATTTGGAAATACTCTCAAGACAAGAGTGAATTCCCTTTCCACCAAGAATGCCCTCAAGTTACGAGAGAAAGATCCTCCACCTGATCAAGGCGGTCGAAGGCGGACATCGCAAGCGAAGGTTCTTCCGTGCTAGCACCCAGAGATCCCTTCAGAGACGTCCAGAGATACGTGACACACATGTGGATCACCGCTAGAGGAATCCTACAATTGGATTCTACGACGCAACGACAAATCACTGAATCGTGACCGGACACATCAATGAAGAAAGAATTCCAATGAGGTAATTCTTATGCATTAATTAAATTAATTATAATCAACATATGATGATCCTCCTCAAGGGTTCTGGGACTCTTCTTTTCTTTTCATTCTTCATTATATTCCGAAGATTCGGTGTTTTATATCATGACGGATCTCGGATTGAACGTTGTTTAATGTTAAAATTAAAGTTGGGAAAACCCACCAACGCGCTTCCACTGCGCCCGGAACCTACAAGATTTTTTCCATCATCCAGCTCAACAATCATAACTAAATTCATGAGTATTAATGAATACACATCCTAATTTTTACTTTTTATTTCAATATGATTGACGAGAAAAGCATATTCTTCCCTGATCTATTTGAGGGGATCAATGGGAACCCTCTCCAAACTGTTTTGGGTGGAAAACCAATCATTTCCACCAGATGAGGGTTGTTTCCCCTTTGGCTCATATAACCCTATATCAATATAGTGTGATTCAAATGACTCGAACAGGGCCTTATCGGCATGAAATTTTCTTGTCTATCCACTAATACTATATTTGAGGAACTGATCGTATGAAGAGGGTATTTTTTCATGTTTATGTAGCTAGGGACTCACTATAAGAGCATTAAAGGTCGTATTATTTCAGACCACTAAAAATTTTGGGTGATCTATGAGGTAACTAAACCGGGCTTTGATCTTGATTTGACCTAAAAAAAATTTCTCACTTTTTTCCTATCCCAACAAGGTCTTGAAATAGGGCATCATAAAACCTTCAATGCAACCCAGTCAAATAAATGTCCATAGTGGAGGCGATTAACCCCAAAGCCATTATCAATGAAGAATTTTCAGATATCGATGCCATTTATCATGATAGAAACATATAGGGGCATAATATGTCCTTTTATGATAGTGTCTTCATATTGATCCATGAAGGAGATAACTACATGATTTTTTTAGGATTGATCTCTGTTCGGTAGAATTTATTAGAGCCTACTTCATCTTCAAACTCATGGGGATTTAGAAAATCTTTTATGAGATTTTCCCTGAGATCTGCTGATAGATTCAGCTCATCCATGGTTGAGATATTTTCTAGCATTGAAACTAACTGTTTCATAATGTTATATTTCTGATCGAAAGGGTGGTGCTTCCCATCTTGGAGATGATATTTAACAGTCACTTTATAGGATTGATCATTTGGTAAAGACAGGACAACCCTTGTGGTTGGAGGTGGAGGATCTTCCATCCTTTGTGGATCGGGTTGGGTAGATTTGCTCACACGCCAAGGGAAATTAATCATTTTTTTCTTCCTCTAATGGATATTTTAGAAGAATTGGACCAAGGTAGTTTCCCATGGGGGACGGTGAATTGTACTATCCCTGTCAGATCCACCAGAGGGTTTTTTCCATGGGTTTCTTCAACATTGATGGTCTGAGAAGGGGTGTGTCCATAAGCTTGATTTCTTCTATGGCTTCATCTCCCTTGATATATTTGGCTACCGTGTCTTCTTCTTCTGGCTCCCTGGTTGGGAGTGGGGAATTATTTTCAATAACTATATCCATCATCAGAGAAGGGATCCATCAAATGGATGAAATTTACAAAGCCAAAAATCAACTCCTCTTCAGATGATGACTTTACCTTATCATTTGTCTCGAGTTGTACTATTTGATGGGGCAATACCGATATCTTCATATTTGCTGGAATGAAATCCGAGAGTGTAAAATATCACATTCGATTTAGTGAACGTTTATCTTCCTACACTAGAATTACACTCATCTAGTTTGAATTATTTATAGTCGGTTGTCCCTTGGGGGATTTGGGGCTGAAGATGCCAGCTGTGTTTCATTAGAAGCCATTGGAGCCACAGTCGGTTGGTTTAACTATTCTTGGAGTATGCCATGATCTCATTTAACTGTTACCCAAGCCATCCAAATATCAAACTTCTTCCGCTTTTTTAAACATTTTCCCACTCACCCTCTTCACTAAGATCAGTGGTGGAGACATGCGACACTTGCGTTGGTGGTGATCCTAGCTTGACTTTTCCAGAATCTATCATCTTTTGTAGGAGTTACTTGAATAAAAAACAAAACTGGTTAATGTGTCCCAATATCTGATAGACGGGACATTAATGTAGTCGTTCATCAAGAACTACTTCGTCATTCTGCTTTGGCTCTAGAAGTTGAATCAAGTTGCAATTCATGGAGACTATGAAGTAATCACAGACTTGATCATCTCAGAATGAGAAGAATTTATTTATGCATTGTTAGAATTGATTTTTATTTACCCCCTCCCCTTTCTCATATTGGCAGTGTGGGGGAAGATACTGACGTTAGGGGTCCTTGCATGTTTTGGTGGGGGCCTTGGAGCTGGATCTAGGGTAGGGGTGTCTTATGCTTGATAGAAGCCTCTTCAAATCTTCCTGCTCTTTTTACTGGGGATGATGGGGATGTCTGAGCCTTATGATAAGTCCATTTCAAATAATCCTTTATCCTTTTAGTAATGATAGAGAAGTATCAGAACCCACTGATATACTTCACTAGAATAAGTGTTGTTTATAGATCACCTTGAAGATTATCAATGCACATGGAAATCATATCATCTTGGGGGAGTGGACAGTTCAAGGAGTAAGTTAAGACCTTCCATCTAGAGATGAAGTTTGAGACTCTCTCTTTCTCTCATTGTTTGTAGTTCATGAGATCATTGAATATTTTTTTTGGAAACGTCAAGCTGAACTGGAATAAAAACTGGAGCCAGATATCCTCCCTTCCTGTTATTGATTTAGCTTGAAAACTGGTGTTCCAAACAAATTTTGAACCTTGTAGAGTATTCAGAAATCATCTAAGCTTCATAGCCCATTATTTCTCTAGGGTTCCCATCATGAGATCATAGTAGGAAGATTAGTGAATTATATGTCATTTTGGGTCACCTAGGCCATTGAACACTGGAAATATGGGATTCCTAGAATTTGGTGTAGGTGGGACATTTCTTACCCAGTCGAGGTAAGGTTTCTGTTCTGGTTGTATCGAAGCAGTCCGCCCCTCCATTACTTCCATTAGAGTTTTCAATAACTCAATAGTATTCAAGATAACTTTATGCATGTCTTGTTGGACCTGAGCATGAGTAGGTGCAGTAGGGGGTTATATTAGATCCATCAGTGCTTTTGGAACTTGAGGAAGATACCAGCTAGGGGCATCCTTTTTTGATTAACCTGAATCTATTCCGGTTACTTCCCTAATGGAGGGAAATCTTGACATCCTTTGAGTATTGGGTTCTGATAGACTGATGGTCCAAAATCCACCCTGAATGAGCCTTCTAGACCTTCTTCATCCATCGGGATAAGCTTGTGAGGCAGAGGTACATCTGGTGGAAGAGTGTGTTGATACTCCACCTAAGGAACATACCCTGTAGGGTGGATTTCTCCTAGTAGCTCAGCATTGAGTCACCTCAACTCTTTCATTTCTTTCTCTTGTTGAGATAATCTCTCCTCAATCATGTGAATATCATCTTCATGAGGATGAGGAGGTGGGTCGTTGAACTTGATCTTATTTTTCTCTTTATTGAGGATTCACGAGGGAGGAAATGGAGGATTGGATGAGGGGGTACCCAAATTTATGATAACTCTTTGATTTCTAGTGTGAAAAACTCCAGGCTTGGTGTGAATTGTCTCCAAGAGGGAACCCTCTTCTCCGATTTCCTCATTATTTGTATTATTTTTCATGACGTATGTGGGGTGGTGTACCGGGTGATGAATGGTTGGAGATATTATTACATCCTTTGTTGGATCTTCTCCGACCATTCTATGATTCTCTTCGGGTTTCTTGGCAAAGAGTGAATCGAAGGGATCCTTGATATGACCTTGCATTATGTCCTCATTCTAGGGGATGTGAGTCAGAGGATGGGATGGAATGGGTGACCCCTCTATCCATTATTATACCCATTAGGGGGAAGAAAGACGTTTGTTGGGCATGGATTTGAGGTAAAAATGCCCCCAGCCCGTAGGGCTTGGCCCCGTTTCTCTATTGGAGTGACTCAACCCAGATTTTCTAGTCTTACAGAGGAATTTTGTGTTAAAAATTCCTCCATCCCTATGGTTTGGGGTTTATCCCATATTGTGGCTACTACTGTATCCATTGACACTTTATTGATCTCAAGTATTCCCATGCAGGCATAAAATGGATATGGTGCTAGGTCTTCATGTGAATTGTTTGATTCTGAGGACATGATCATTTCTCTTTGATTGGATTACCTTAGTCAGGAAACCTAATGAATATTATCGGTTTCCTGGTTTAGAAGCTTCTCGATAGCTTGATCTCGTTGGGCCGGATGCTTTTGAGACTCACTCAAGGTAGGTTCTTGTTAAGCGTTCCACCTTTCCTGAGCAAGGACATCATTGGACTGCCTTATGGGGATGATGAAATTTCAATATTTCAGTTATAGTGGGTTCTTCTAGATGGGAAGTGGGGTTAAGTGTAGATATCCGTGTTCTACTCATCCCTGGATATGAACACCAGATGGGGCGTCACTGATAAGACAACACAACTTTTTCTTCACATGGAGGTAGGCCAACCTAAGGTCTTTCTTTCTCTTTTATGATTGTGGCCTCCATGAAAATGGAAGGTCTTTGAGGTCAATTTTATGGATAATATCTCCTAAGACATTAACATGATCTACATACCCTTCGTAGGGAATGTTTTTGAACTGGAAGAGAGTCATTGAGATATTGAGGTGAATGTTATGCTTTAATTCTTATCACAACTCTTTTGGTATATTGAACTAAGAAGTGGATGTGGGCCAATACATCACTGGTGTGTCATCCCTATCTAGTTTTCTTCTCACAAGAAACATATATTGTTGTTGTTCCGCTAGGGACTCCTCTGCTCGATCCGCCTGGTTTGATTTCTCCTTAATGGTTTTGTTTCAAGCATCAGGGTTGGTAGGAGTCTTGTTGACTTGTGAATGGTGTGAGGGTGGCTCGGAATATAAGCATAGACCCGATACTTCATTTGGTTGAGAAAGTATATCACATTTCATTGAGAGAGTATCCATTATTTCATAATCAATTTATCCAAGCCCCACTTCAAATGAGGGATTTCTCGCATTTGACCCAATGATGGGAGGACCTACTTACCAGTGTAGGTTTGGACTGTGGGGAGGAACTTCACAGTTAGTGTCATGATGGTGAGGAATACTATCATAGCTTAGTGTCTGGGTGTAGAGAGGAATTCTCTAGTGTATACCCTGGGAGGAGCTTTAGGGCGACCGGCATCAAGGGGAGGACATTCTTTCTACTTAGTGGCATTGAGTAGAGGGACTTCAAAATGACTACTATAATCGCATGGACCACCATCATAGATCTGGTTGTAGGGAGAGTATCTGTAGTTTACACTATGGGGAGGGCCTTGAAGATGTACTGTAATGAGGGGAGGCCCTTTTCATTGCTTGATATCACTGTAGGGAGGGACTTCATAGTGATTGTCATCATGGTGAGTACTATCAGCACAGCTCTATGTACGACTGTAGATAGAAACATATTTGCAGCATATACCCTAGGGTGGACCATCAAGAAGGAATACAGAAAGGGGAGGTCCTTCTTGCTCTATGATCTTTTGGTCGTAGGGAGGGGTACCCTGACACACATTAGGAGATAGGTTTTCGTGATTGAGCATTTTTGGTCCACAGAGTAAGCCCCTATGGGTGCTCTGGTGAGGACCTTCAGAGCTTCTAGTAGAAACATTATAGGGAGGAACTTTGTAACTGCTACCACCACTTCTATAATTTGGTAATGGACTAACAGGATCTTGAGCCTCTTTTTTTAAATGTTTTATGGCGTCAAGAATGCCATCTTCCAATAAAGAAGAATCATGATTATTCTCTTCATTTTCTGATTACCTCTAGAACCTTTCATGTTTTGGGGATCTCTTGTGGGAAACTGAGACCGCCTAATATTGGTAATGGCCTTTATGTATGGGTCCATGTTTGGTTAGTTCCTATGATGTCATCGGGATATGCTGATGAAAATATTGAGTTCTGACATGGATATATGCCTGGCCTAGAGTAGCCTCCACGTTGGATCGATATCCCCCAATTTGAATCGATATTTTTTCCCAATCCGATTGTCCTTGTATCACGATATATGGTCTTCGAACCTTCTGGACTGAAGCATGGATGCTGGTATGCATCATAGTGATTATCGGATTTGGTGGATAGATCACCCAGCCTAGGGAGATCGGTTTGTGGACCCGACTCCTCTCTTTTTCCACTAACGTGATGCCGTCTTGACATGTCTGGAGGATATATTCTTGGATCAAAATATGATCCTCCATCATGGAAAATATGTGCTGAGATACATATTTGGATGGAACAGGTTTGAATTCCCATTCCAATGTCAGAACAAAAGTATGTGCTTGCTCTAGTCCTCCATGAGTTTACAGTGGGTACTGGAAATTATCTTGGGTCGGGGAAGAGGAATGCGTCTTCCATTATATTATTTCCCCATATTCCACCGTATTTGGCTGGTGAGATTTATATTTGTGAGCAATAATTTTCATATACTTGTTTGCTACTGTATTTGTCTCACGATCTTAATTTAAATCTGTAGGGATATGAATCTTATCATATTTACCTGCCACCATATTTAACAAGTGGGATTTGTTATGGTAGGTAGGAATTTGTATATTCCTGTGGCTAGCCACTATATTTGATTGGTGGGATTGATATGCATCAGAATTGTGATATGAATACCCATGATTCACCGCCCTATTTGGAGGGCGGGTTTCTTGCACATTGGAAGAGATTTTCTTCTGCATATAATTTTATTCTATATTTGTGCAGTGGGACCGGTGAGCACTGGAAGGAATGTGAGAGTACTTTTATTATGCCACAATATTCCTATGGTGGTAATCATAGGGGAAAAAAAGGATATACATCCACTCGTAAATTTACAGTTTATTTCCATGGAGGGCTTCAGTAGGAGGTTCATGATTGTTTGACTGCCCATTATATTCCATTTCTTTTGTGTGTAAGACCACCTTCTCTGGAACTAGGGTGATAAAATATTCCTAATTATGCATTTTTATACCTCAGTAGGTAGCCAGAGGATCCCATTTCCATTGTAATTTTGTAGGTTCCCCTGGCATGGGATCCTCTTTAGAGCAAGGAAATCAGGTTGTACGCCACTGGTGGCGACGTCCTCTGGTAGGAGCCCTTAAGAGGGGTTCCTTTGCGGCTGGAATGAAGTCATTGGTATCAAATTCATTTTCCTCCCTATGATAAGAAAGGTCTTCATTGTCGCATTATGGGGATAGTGTAACACCCTGAGATTTTATGAAAAATATTCTTTTTAATTTTATTAATGTATTGTGTTGTACGATACACCAAAAGAAGCTTTCACAACATGCATCCTTGACTTGCCTTCCATTACACGCAATCACGACCTTCCTCGATAGCGTGTGTAGTACACAATAACGAGTTTCACTAAACAGCAATATGCTATTAAAATATTATTAAAACTAGCCGTTATGAATAGTAATAACCACTTTTTGAAATTTTGTAAATTTCATTTTTTCAAAATGGACTTTATTTTTGGATTCGTAATATCAAAATTAGCTTAGGGTGAAATTTTGTTACTTTTCGGATAACTTTCATTTTCTGATGAATAGTGAAAATTACTAAATTTTAATTAAAAACAACTTTTTAATCGAAATAATTAATAGTGATAAATTATTAATTTGAGTGGTTTTAAAGTATATTTATAATATATTTTTACAATTCAATATAATGTTGGTCATTGGATGTAATTTCACATTTACACCAGACATAAACAAGTGTTAATCTTTTGATAGTTATTATCTCTTAAAAACATGCTATTTGTTGTGACAGCGGAAATTAATTATAAAATTAATTAATGCAACTTATATGTTTAGAATTTTGTAAAATAGAAATCATTTTTGAATTCTGAATATCAATTATAGCTTAGGGTGAAATTTTTCCATTTTTCTGAAAAACTTCAATTTTTGATGAATAGTGAAACTACTAAGTGGTAGTTAAAAAAAATTAATTTTTTCATAAATCATAATTTTACCGCTTCTGTGAATGGAATTTCAAAAATCCGAGAGACACGGTTGATGTCAGTAAGTAAAATGTGGTTCAATGAGATGAAAATAATTTTTGGTGAATAGTAACTTTTTACTTTTATTTACCACGGTTAAAAGTAAATAGGGTAATTAAGGGTAAACATGATATTAATATTACCCTAACACATGTCCTAATCCTATTGGACAAGTTTATCGCGACCAAAAACAACCTTAAGTGTAAAATATTATCATTTAGGACCACTTGGATTAGATTAGGACATTTATTATTATTTAATTCAAAGAAGAGTTAAAAGAGTTAAAATCAAAGTTTATTTACTAAAACATTTTTAATATAGGGTTATACATAATATAATTTAAGCTATAAATATTCATTAGAAATATAAAACGCTTTCCGACATAATGGTGGTTTTTATGTAATTTTTATTCTTTAAATAATTTAATTTATTTATGAACCAACGATGATGCAGTAATTACCTTTTTAAGAAAATATTAACATAATTGATGTTATAAATGCCCAAATAAATGTAATTTGAGACTTTTTATGACTTACACTAATTTTCTAGGTTAATATGTCATGTTATTGTTGATTTAAGTAACTTGGTTCTGACTTATCATTCTGCTAGAAATTTCATAAAAATCATGTACCAAATAGTGTCAAAATTTACATAAATTAGTTTTTAAAACAAATATTATATTATTAATTTTTATTTAATTCCTAAAAATCTAAGGTTCGGCCCAATGACTTAGATAAGGATAGATATATTAATAATAAACAACTTGGGGTTCGTTTGTCTTGATATAGTAAGTTTATTAACCATATAGTGTAAGAAAACAAAAAGACACGGTAAAAGTTAAATTATTTAACTTAGAGTTAAATCTAATTGATAAGGTTAAAATAATAACCTAAACTTGTCTAAATCCTATTGGATGAGAGGATTTCGACCCATCTCTACTTTAGCTTCGAAATAAGACCATTTGGAACCATTATAAACCGAAATTGACCTTAATAAAAAATAATATTTTGAGATTTTCCTAAGATGCCCCTCTCCTTCATTATAAAAGGGCACCTCCTCCCTCTCCTCCTCACACCAATTTGAGCATTCAAGCTCGGCGAACCCCTGCCAAATTCTATTCTCCACTTCCCTAGAAACATCCTAGAGGTTCTGGTCTTCTTCAAAGACCCATTTTAGTGCCCTAAAAGGAGGTCTCAAAGAAGCACTTCAAAGAAGAGGTAATGTCCGTTACCGATTCTTTCATCTTTATTTCTTCTTCCACTTCTTCTTATTTAGTTGTTTAATTATGAAGTAATAACATCAGTATCACTCATATAATGATATGTTATTATAAGCATGAAACAACCTTATTTCACCATCTATCCATCCTACGGAAAAAGAAATCACCGCACGTGCGTACGTACGGAATACCGTCTCCACGCCGTGGTGTAATCTATTTTCCACCACCACCTTACTTGGATGGGTATAATGGTGTAAATAATGACTATATATGACTATTATAAAGTGATATTGATTCTAAAATAGTATACATACACTCCAATACAATTCCACGATCATAGGAACAATATCATCACTCGTGCGTACATACGGAATACCGTCTCCACGATGTGATGCGACTCGTTCTACATGATCTTCATTTCATAATGATTATATAAATGAATTGAATGAATGAATATGATATATATTACACTAATACCATTTTGGAAATGAGTTATCTATAACCTAAAGAGAAGAATAAGAATTTATTCGACAAAACATGCATAAGAACAAAAAGTTATAAACACCCGAATAACAAGTAGTAATGAAATATTACTACTAAGAAGCTAAGAAAATGACCATATATGATATCATAAAAATAAGTATGATTCTGGAATAATTCAATAACATTATTTAAATCATTATACAGGAGTTTCAGACACTTACGAAGCAAAACGGACCTAAGGTAAGGGAAATATCACAATCTCATTTTTATCCGAGATTGTTTATACTTTAGTATTTACTGGGGTGTATTTTATCATCCAAATCCATGTTTCCTCAATATGTAATATTATTTCCATCCACCTACAATTGTTTAAATCCTATTTTACCCTTCGGTGAGTTTTTAGTAAAAGATATGAAAGGAATCTTTTGATGTTTTTCGTACGAGGTACTTTTTTGACTTTTCCGACAAAAGTACGAGAAGAATGTTTTTTAACTTATACGGCATGAATGGATTTTTAAAACATTATTTCCAAGAAGCTTCCTTTACAAGTTTTCAAGTTTATTTTTAATCAACTTCTTTTAGTTTAAAGTTGTATGACATGTTAAGAAAGGAAAAATGTTTTTGAAAAAGAAAGGATATTTTCTTCAAGAATGAAGTTCAAGTGTTTTATCAAAATTATTTTCCATATAAGATAATAAAGGGTTCTGTTTTTATCCCTATTATTACATTGATTTGATTATGTTGTGATGGAATTATTTTTATGAATTCCTTTATCGTATATGAATTGTTTTATGATGTCATGATGTTTAAGATTCCCATTTTTATTACATGGGTTATGCAATGATGTATGATTTATGATTTTGTGGCACACATAAGAATGGTATCATTATGAGATGGGTGGGACCTATATCTCCCTCCAATGCATTGGGTAAAGATTTTATATCTCATGAGATATACATGGCTGGAATGGTAGGTTATACCGGTTCAGTGAACCAGGGCTGAAACGAGGGTGACTCGGTTCAGAAAGGGACTTTGTCCACTAAGATAGTCTTGACAATGAGTCTTGACTAATAAGAAATGATTCTCTATGATTATGTGTGTATGACACAAATTTTCAGGTTTTATGTTATAATTATTGGGATTACATTTCACTTCTATGATTTATCCCATGTTATGATATTATGATCTCTTTTGTAGGTTAAGATTTCCAAAAGCTATGTTCTTATGTATATGATATGATTGATATTTCTTTTGTTTACCCTTAATGAGAATTTGAGCTCACCCTTTTATGTTTTCTTTACCCCAGGATATAAAGAAAGGTTTTAGGTATAAAAAAAGGGAAGATCTTTATGGGAGATGTTGAAGATCTTCCACCACGATTAGAAGATTATATTTTGAGTTTCCAAAGACACTAAACTATTACGATCCTTGTGTGTGTGTGTTTTTGTTATGTACTAAGTATTCCGCAAAAGTAATGTAATGTCCATGTACATCAAGCTTCGGGTCTCTACAGTTGGTATCAAAGGAAAGGTTTAGTCAACCTTTGGAAACTAGGATGCAAAAACGTTAGTGAGATCCCTAGAGATATTTCTAAGGTATGTCTAGGGATGTCCCTAAGGTTAAGTATACGTATAGGTTATAGTATTAGAATTACGCTAACGATCATAGAATTACACCTAAGAAGTTAGATATTGAAGGTACTCCCCCTTTATTATGTTGCTTTCCCTAGCATGATTTTTGCCTCTCACACTATTCTTTTTGGGTTTCAGACGATGGCTAGAACCCGAAGGAACCATGTTGATCAATGAAATGGAAAATGAAATGATTGTCCTCCTGAACAAACAAATGTTATGGGAGATGGAGTGCAAAATCTTATTTCTATACTTACACAAGCTATGAATCATTCTGGACTTCCAAATGAGCAGAGAAGGGAACAATATTCTATTGAGTCCTTCATGAGGCAACGTCCACCTTCTTTCAGTGGGTCTTCTGATCCACTTGTTGCTGAACAATGGATCAGTACCACTGAAAAGATATTTTCAGTTCTTCAATGTTCTGAACATGATAAAGTCATCTTAGCAACATATCGTTTGGAAGGTGAAGCTGATCAATGGTGGAATCTTATCAAGAATACGAGGCAAAGAGATGAAATTGAGTCCATGGAATGGGATGAGTTCAAGAACTTGTTTTTTAGTAAGTACTTCCCTCGTATTCTTTGAACAAAGATGGAAAAGGAATTCCTTGAGCTGAAGCAGAAGGATGATGAATCTGTTGGTATATACGAAGCGAATTTTACAAGACTTGCAAGGTTCGCATCTGGCATTATCATCCAGCCTGAAAGTAAAGTTGATCGATTTTTCAGTGGCTTAAAACCAAGTCTTCGAAGGGAATTATCTATAAGAGACTTCAGTAGCTATGAAGAAATTTTGCGTTGTTCTATCAAGGTAGACATGGAAGTTGGTGTTACATATCCATCTCATGGTTTCGACAAGAAACGAAAGATGGAGTTCAA
The DNA here is from genome assembly GCA_963277665.1 of Viscum album. Classification (NCBI taxonomy): domain Eukaryota; kingdom Viridiplantae; phylum Streptophyta; class Magnoliopsida; order Santalales; family Viscaceae; genus Viscum; species Viscum album. The sequence goes on from OY728154.1 coordinate 92,366,160, forward strand.
GGAGAAATCTCAAAATAATGGTGAAAAGAAGATGAATGTTTCCATATGCACAAATTGTGGAAAGAAGCATGGTTGAGATTGTCTTAAAGGGACTAGAAAATGTTTTAAGTGTGGAAAAGAAGGTCATCGAGTATCTAAGTGTCGAAGTAATGGAAAAAGGGTTTCTAATGATGTGAATAAAGCAAACACTGCAGAGAACTCACCACCAACACTTCAATGATTCAAGTGCAAGGAAATGGGGCATTATGCTAATAAATGCCCTAATCCAAGGGTTAGTGATGATCAACATGAGCAACCACTTAAGGCAAAGGTCAAAGGGAAGTCAAATGCGATAACTATTGGCGATGTTGAATATGACAACGATGTGGTGGAATGATTAAGTGTTTATATAAAGGGATTCCAAAATAATGTTGTATCATGGAGTATTGGAATATTTATGTATTGGTATAATGTGGTATTCAAAGTGATTGAGATATATTTTGGAAATAAGATGATATGCGCATAATAAAGGGAAAACGAGAAAATGAAATGTTTAACAGTATTCATTAGCTCATGATTGATATAAGGACTAAGTGATATCATGGTTTGAGTATATAGAATTTTGAGGATTTTGGTATGTGGAAAGTGTTAACATTTAACTGCATTCATGTTTTCACTAAGGTTCAATGGGTATTCAAGAGAATACATGATTAAGGCCTTTGAATGTTTGGAATGTGACCAACAAGACATATCTTATGATATATGGGGATCAACGACAGTATTAAATCTCTGGTAATCGTTTTCACTATATTATGAGAGTTGACTGCAGTATTATGGATAAGCCTAAAGATTAGAATGGATTATGTTGGACATAAGTTAGTATTGTTTAAGGATAGAAGATTTTCGATATTATTGATGGGATGTTATAGTAATGTAGTTTTAGAAAAAGGACAACCTGCAGGACGGACGACAGCCCATCACGTCGGACAAGGATGTGGGAATCGAACCCACAATCAAAGTGCGATTGGCCTTTATCACCTACCACTGGCCTACAGGAAGTCTCTGTTTAGTAGAAACTAGTTTTATTATATTAAGCAGTATGATATATGAAGTATAATTCCATTTTAGGAACCATATATGATTAATCTCACTATAGATCGACTTATGTATATAATTTTTGCTAACCTTTTGTTTGAGACAGATGGAATGACCCGTCATTCTATCACATGATCTGCTAACACTTCACGAATAACAAATTCAACTTCATTTATTTAAGAGATGAAGTGGAAATTGTTCAAGGCACGAACAACAGTGAGATTATACCAAAATAAAGTAAGTATTTATTCTAATTCAAATTTTCAACTTTAGGGAAATGATCTTGAAAACCAAAAATGTTGTCCTAGTGCCCTTATATCAGATGAATCAGATGGTACCCTAGATCGTCACAAATTTATGGCTTTGTGATTGCTGGATTCTACATAGCCATGTTCTCTACCACTCTCCATCAGAACATGATGGTTAGATTTCTCTTCCATATCCATATTTTCACCTATGTGGAAACCCAGTGATTAGTTTATTTGGGTAACTGTTACATTTCATACTTTTGTTTTTAAAGATTGGTTTTGGTATTCCTTTTTACGATGTGGGTTTCTATTAAAGAAACTTTCGAATAGTAAACTATTTATAACCCCGATGAATTTCGAGGGCGAAATTCATTTTAAGGGGGGTAGAATGTAACACCCCGAGATTTTATGAAAAATATTCTTTTTAATTTCATTAATGTCTTGTGTTGTACGCTACACCAAAAGAAGCTTTCACAACACGCATCCTTGACTTGCCTTCCATTACACGCAATCACGACCTTCCTCGATAGCGTGTGTAGTACACAACAACGAGTTTCACTAAACAGCAATATGCTATTAAAATATTATTAAAACTAGCTGTTATGAATAGTAATGACCACTTTTTGAAATTTTGTAAATTTTATTTTTTCAAAATGGACTTTGTTTTTGGATTCGTAATATCAAAATTATCTTAGGGTAAAATTTTGGTACTTTTTGGATAACTTTCATTTTCTGATGAATAGTGAAAATTACTAAATTTTAATTAAAAACAACTTTTTTAATCGAAATAATTAATAGTGATAAATTATTAATTTGAGTGGTTTTAAAGTATATTTATAATATATTTTTACAATTCAATATAATGTTGGTCATTGGATGTAATTTCACATTTACACCAGACATAAACAAGTGTTAATCTTTTGATAGTTATTATCTCTTAAAAACACGCTATTTGTTGTGACAACGGAAATTAATTATAAAATTAATTAATGCAACTTATATGTTGGGAATTTTGTAAAATAGAAATCATTTTTGAATTCTGAATATCAATTATAGCTTAGGGTGAAATTTTGGCATTTTTCTGAAAAACTTCAATTTTTGATGAATAGTGAAACTACTAAGTGGTAGTTAAAAAAAATTAATTTTTTCATAAATCTTAATTTTACCGCTTCTGTGAATGGAATTTCAAAAATCTGAGAGACACGGTTGATGTCATTAAGTAAAATGTGGTTCAATGAGATGAAACTAATTTTTGGTGAATAGTAACTTTTTACTTTTATTTACCACGGTTAAAAGTAAATAGGGTAATTAAGGGTAACAATGATATTAATATTACCCTAACACATGTCCTAATCCTATAGGAAAAGTGTATCTCAACCAAAAACAACCTTAAGTGTAAAATATTATCATTTAGGCCCACTTGGATTAGATTAGGACATTTATTATTATTTAATTCAAAGAAGAGTTAAAAGAGTTAAAATCAAAGTTTATTTACTAAAACATTTTTAATACAGGGTTATACATAATATAATTTCGACTATAAATATTCATTAGAAAGCTAAAAATATTTCCTACATAATGGTATTTTATTTTAAATTTTTATACTTTAAATAATTTAATTTATTTATGACACAATGATTATGCAGTAATTACATTTTTAAGAAAATATTAACATAATTGATGTTATAAATGCCCAAATAAATGTAATTTGAGACTTTTTATGCCTTAAAATAATTTTCTATGTTAATATGACATGTTATTGTTGATTTAAGTAACTTGGTTCGAACTTATCATTCTGTTAGAAATTTCATAAAAATCATGTACCAAATAGTGTCAAAATTTACATAAATTAGTTTTTAAAACAAATATTATATTATTAATTGTTATTTAATTCCTAAAAATCTAAGGTTCGGCCAAATGACTTAGATAAGGATAGATATATTAATAACAAACAACTTGGGGTTCGTTTGGCTTGATATAGTAAGTTTATTAACCATATAGTGTAAGAAAACAAAAAGACACGGTAAAAGTTAAATTATTTAACTTAGAGTTAAATCTAATTGATAAGGTTAAAATAATAACCTAAACTTGTCTAAATCTTATTTGATGAGAGTATTTTGACCCATCCCCACTTTATATTCTAAATACGACCATTTGGAACCATTATAAACAGAATTTGACCTTAATATAAAATAATATTTTGAGATTTTCCTAAGATGCCCCTCTCCTCCCTTATAAAAGGGCACCTCCTCCCTCTCCTCCTCACACCAATTTGACCATTCAAGCTTTTCCAGCCCCTGCCAAATTCTTTTATCCACTTCCCTAGAAACATCTTAGAGGTTCTGGTCTTCTTCAAAGACCCATTTTAGTGCCCTAAAAGGAGGTCTCAAAGAAGCACTTCAAAGAAGAGGTAATGTCCGTTACCGATTCTTTCATCTTTATTTCTTCTTCCACTTATTCTTATTTAGTTGTTTCATTATGAAGTAATAACATCAGTATCAATAATATACTGATATGTTATTATAAGTATGAAACAACCCTATTTCACCATCTATCCATCCTACGGAAAAAGAAATCACCGCGAGTGTGTACGTACGGAATACCGTCTCCACACCGTGGTGTAATCTATTTTCCACCACCACCTTACTTGGATGGGTATAATGGTGTAAATAATGACTATATATGACTATTATAAAGTTATATTGATTCTTAAATAGTATACATACACTCCAATACAATTCCACAATCATAGGAACGATATCATCACTCGTGCGTACGTACGGAATACCGTCTCCACGATGTGATGCGACTCGTTCTACATGATCTTCATTTCATAATGATTATATAAATGAATTGAATGAATTGAATGAATTAATATGATATATATTACACTAATAACATTATGGAAATTAGGTATCTATAACCTAAATAGAATAATAATAATTTATTCGACAAAACACGCATAAGAACAAAAAGTTATAAACACCCGAATAATAAGTAGCAATGAAATATTACTACTAAGAAGATAAGAAAATGACCATATATGATATCATAAAAATAAGTATGATTCTGGAATAAGTCAATAACATTATTTAAATCATTATACAGGAGGTTCAGACACTTACAAAGCAAAACGGACCTAAGGTAAGGGAAATATCACAATCTCATTTTTATCCGAGATTGTTTATACTTTAGTATTTACTGGGGTGTATTTTATCATCCACATCCATGTTTCCTAAATATATAATATTATTTCCATCCACCTACAATTGTTTAAATCCTATTTTACCCTTCGGTGAGTTTTTAGTAAAATATATGAAAGGAATCTTTTGACGTTTTTCGTAGGAGGTACTTTTTTGACTTTTCCGACAAAAGTACGAGAAGAATGTTTTTTTAACTTATACGGCATAAATGGATTTTTAAAACATTATTTCCAAGAAGCTTCCTTTACAAGTTTTCAAGTTTATTTTTAGTCAACTTCTTTTAATTTAAAGTTGTATGACATGTTAGGAAAGGAAAAATGTTTTTGAAAAAGAAAGGATATTTTCCTCAAGAATGAAGTTCAAGTGTTTTATCAAAATTATTTTCCATCTAAGATAATAAAGGGTTCTATTTTTATCCCTATTATTACATTGATTTGATTATGTTGTGATGGAATTATTTTTATGAATTCGTTTATCGTATATGAATTGTTTTATGATGTCATGATGTTTAAGATTCCCATTTTTATTACATGGGTTATGCAATGATGTATGATTTATGATTTTGTGGCACACATAAGAATGGTATCATTATGAGATGGGTGGGACCTATATCTCCCTCCAATGCATTGGGTAAAGATTTTATGTCTCATGAGATAGACATGGCTGGAATGGTTGGTTATACCGGTTCAGTGAAACAGGGCTGAAACGAGGGTGACTCGGTTCAGAAAGGGACTTTGTCCACTAAGATAGTCTTGGAAATGAGTCTTGACTAATAAGAAATGATTATCTATGATTATGTGTGTATGCCACAAAGTTTCAGGTTTTAAGTTATGATTATTGGGATTACATTTCACTTCTATGATTTATCCCATGTTATGATATTATGATCTCTTTTGCAGGTTAAGATTTCAAAAAGCTATGTTCTTATGTATATGATGTGATTGATATTTATTTTGTTTACCCTTACTGAGCATTTGAGCTCACCCTTTTATGTTTTCTTTTCCCCAGGATATAAAGAAAGGTTTTAGGTATAAAAAAAGGAAGATCTTTATGGGAGATGTTGAAGATCTTCCACCACTATTAGAATATTATATTCCGAGTTTCCAAAGACACTAAACTATTATGATCCTTGTGTGTGTGTGTTTTTGTTATATACTAAGTATTCCGAAAAAGTAATGTAATGTACAGGTACGTCAAGCTTCGGGTCTCTACAGATAGGTTCTCAAAATGATTTGATATGACTTTTGGAACCATCCCATGATGGATTGCGATCACAGATGAAGAGGTGGTTGGCCTACTTTCACCAATTGGATGGACTTTCCTACAGCCTCCACCATAGGGAGAGTACCATTTTTGTGGTACTCAATAATCATCGCGTTCGAAACCCTGTGTTGAAGATGTTGGGAAGGCAAGGAAGTCTTTTTCTTTGCTTGGGACTTGGCCGCCTATGTGGTGGTTGACATGCGTGCCTAAGAATTTTTTTGAGATTCCCTTTGGATCAAATAGAGAACTGCAGAATGACTACTATATATATATGACATATAAAGAAAAAAACCATCAAAGTAGCATCTCATGATTACATGCATAATTTATGATCTTTCTTGGCCTTCTTACCCCCCCATTTTTTGATGAAAGGGGCATGTGGTGGGATAATATCGCCACCTTGGTATGGTATTCACATCGGGTTCACCATTTTTATTTCTTCCTCATTCATGTTGTAGTGTATAGGGGAAAAAAATTGTCTGATGTGCCATATCTACATGTTTTTTATCATTGGGGCAATCCCACCACCTTGGTCAAGGATTCACGTTAGGTTCAACATATTTGTTTTAACCCAATTCACATCATTCCACATTTTGGTTTGGGTGAGACGGTCCCACCGAGTTTGGGAACTATATCCTTTTTATGCTATTAAGGAGGTTCATCATTTTCATGATCTTGGCAGGAAATTGCAGGGAGTTATGTGTTTGTCCAATTAGCCCATGTCAGGTACAAGTTCCTTGGATGGTCTCCAACGAGTTTATTTGTGGATCCATAAACACCCAACAACCCTGGTATCCATGATTCATGGACCTGATTTCCAAAGGTAGTCACTCATTGGATGATGATTTAGGGAAAGACACTTAAGGGATCATTTGGTAGACATGATGGGAGGTGAGGCTAATCAAAGCCTTTTGAGGGGAAATATTGCTTATTATGGGACTCTCTTATAGATTTAAGAAATGTCCATATGTTCTTGAATCCTTGGTTTTTCGCAAACGTGTGTTCACAGGTTACCCCTGGGTTTCAAGATTAACTATATATTCATAGGGGTCATTAATTTCAGAGACAACACTAATTTAAGTTGTATAATGAGGTTCTTTGAAGTGTACCATCATCTAGGGGGACTGAAATTGTTTCTCTATTGAGATCAAACCTATAATATGGGATTCCTATATATCCCTGTGAGAGTAATCAGAACCCACATAGATCAATGATGCTTAACGAGACACAGTGCCTTTTAAGGTTATGCGATGAGGACCCAACCATGCAGTTCAATGTCATGCGGTAATTATATCTAGGATAAGGATGCCCAGTCAAGATCTCATGTGGGAATTACAGCGAAGCGGTCCAAGATGCTCAGGAGAGGCATGCTCTCCTAGGAGGATATGGTACCACTGAGGATATGTCAATTTGGGTGATAGGGTTTGGACCCCAGAGAGGCTTTCTACATATCCCTATTAGTTGGGAATCAAAGCCCTCATAATTTGTTGAATTTTTGGTCTTATACTGTAAAGGTTCCTCCTATTGAAAGAGTCACGTCGGGGCTTATTGTTGAAGAGGATGCCCTAGTGAGTCGAGGGGAATTATTATTGGTACTAACTCTTAAGGAGAATGCACCTTGAGCTCAGGCCTTAGGTATGCATCTTACGTATCCTGGTTAGAGTAGGAATCAGAGTTCTCATAGTTCAATTATAGGGTTGGGACATGATTGGGTCTTACACGTAGGATATTTCCATTTGAAAGGGGCATGATATCTCATTTCATGGATGAGATGATATAGATATCAGGCCTAGATAAAGGCTTCCGATGTATCTCTGTTGTATTGGGAATCAGAGTTCTTATAGTTCAAATCTGGGGCTAATGAGAATGTCGTATCATCACATACCTCAAAAAGCACATGGTTCTTGCTCAGTGTAAGAAAAAAAAGGTTGTGAAAGATTAAAAAAAGTGCAATTTTGCTTCTCTAATGAGAGAAAATGAGTAGTGATATGATGGAAGAGGGCATTGAGTAATGAACCTTTCAATGTGAAAGGAATGTTATGGTCATTGGGTCTGACCAAGAAGGCTAGGGGCTTACTCCAGGAGGGATTCTCTGAAATGGGTTTTGGGAAAGGGGAGTAACATTACTCATCTTCAAAAGGAAAATAAACCGTAATTCGTTTGACTAATCAATGTCCCTCATCGAATTGAAAATCCAGTGATTACGCTTGATCCTTAGAATAAGGAGGTTCATATTAGTGTCCCTAGGTTGGACTCTAGGTTACCTCGGGAATGTAGAACTAAGGATGTCCCAGGGGTTCGAAACATTGTGGGAACTACCTCTATGCCTCCCCTTACCTCGGGTATGTATACATAAAAGGGAATGATGATGTGCCCGATAGTGTGGTCATATGGGTCTGGTGGCTTTAGAAGAGGATTTGGCCTAATTCTAGTGGACTGGTTAGTGGAGGGGCCATGTAGGGTGTGATGGGAATGGAGGGACAATATTTTATCTAGAAGGTTGAAATCCCAAATACACCCCATTCTGCATACCATTTTCTCATGTGGTATGGGGGCTTCGCCACATAGCGTACCACTATTCTAGTGGGTGGATCATTCACGCACTGAAGTGGTACGTGAACCTGGATGTGAGTTTCTATGTACAGTGGTGGTACTTTGTCTCAGGTTCCACCTACATAGCATGGTGCTATGTGGTGTAGGGTCTTGGCTGTGTAGCGATGCGCCACATGGTTTTCTTGACTGATGGAGGGGTATTGTGCCTATGGTTCATGGGAAGCTCATTTGTGAAGGGCCTATGGTACACAATTCACAAATTAGGTTCACAATTAGTTGATTATTATTAATTTTCTTCCTTTTATGGTTCAGAGAGGGTTTATACCTACTGGAAACCATTTTTGGTTTCGTAATTCATTGATCGTTTTCATTCAATGCCTTCCATTTGTAAATTCTATGCTCTCACCAAAAATCCTCTTTCATTTCCTCTCAGTTCCCCATGTGGTAAATTTTATAGAGTGCTGGGGAAGCTGTATCTAAGGGAACATGAAACCTTTTTCGGAAGCCCATGGAGGGATCATCTGACCCGCGGTTGACTTGGTCAACTGAGGTTCACGATGTTGTGGTTCGTGACGGTGAAAATAATTGCCTCTAATCCCATGAATGACGCAATTTGCGAGACACTACCAACACCAACTCATTTATGAACTATTTAGTTCGCAGTGATGGTATGCTGGGGCTTACTTCTCTATCACGTTTTCAGCAATAAAACAGTTTGCAACATCTTGGTTCACTATATACATCCACAAATGACTTGGTTTGTTGGCCAATGCTATGCAGGACAACGTTTCATTGGATATCTGTATACCTCTTGGTTCAAGGTCTGTGCCTTATGTATACCTTTCTCAGTGACCAGTACGCGGACCAGTTTGAGCCCTTTTTGAAACTATATTTCTTCAATATTCTACTCATATTTTAATCCCAACATGCATCTTTTTTTCCTTTATCAAATTTGGGGGATGATTTTCTTTCCCTTTATTGATTTTTTGGAACCCTACAATTTATATTCCTAAAATAAAATCCATTTTATGAAAATAATTTTCTAAATATGATTAATTGAATTTTTAAATAATATCCTCATTTTAAAAAAAATACTAATTTTAATATTATGATCAATTTTTTGACCCTTTTAATAATTACTTATGATCTAATAAACTTATTCTATCATTATAATAAAACATAATAGTAATTTCTAAATACATTTTATGAATGTAAAAATTTATATTTATTTTAAAAGTGAAATTAAAACATTTATGTTTTATAAAAATATTGAGACATAATTTATCATTTTTAAAAATTTACTTACTTGTATCATGATATAAATATGTCATATTTTTATTTTATAAGATAACTAAATATTATTTTACATTTTCAAGGGTGAGGTTACAATTTGAATAGTGAGGTTATCATTCCTAATAGTGATTTTAAAATTTCGACTATTAGGTTACTACTCCAATGGTCACATTTCTATTTAAATGTCCATATTAATATTCCAACGTATAGATTTATAATGGTCATATGGGTTCCCTAATTCAAATACCTTATATTTCATTCATTCTTCATTCACTTCTATTTTTACTCAAGATTAGATAAATTTTCATTTCTCAAATTCATATTGCATTACTAATAATATGCCTCAATTTTGCAGTTTTGTTTTTGAGTTATATTATTCTAGGGGTTGAGAACATCCAAATTTTCCTATTACTGTTATATTATTTTCAATTTTCCCCATTATAATAATTTCAATTATTATGGACATATTTATTCCGTAAATTTAATGTTTCAATTAATAATATAAAATTTTGTTGGTTTTATCATGTGGTGAATGTTAGTTATATAATATTATATTACTAAATATGAAAAAAATATCATTTATAAGGGAAATTACATTGAATAAATTATGTTTCATTATATATCCCATTAAAAAATGAATCAAGAAACACATTGTTCTTGATAGGGATTTTTTTATTTTAGTGTAAGATTGGAACCAAAAGTAAGCCCTGTACTGATACCAAAGATATGAAATCAATGCATAACTATAAAATTCCTCTACCTATGGTTATGGTAGATAACCCTACATGAATGAGGAATACCCATGTAAATGAATGAATGTTTTTGCAACTGGATATGAGATAAGTGATATGTATGTCACTACATATCCTGAAATAAGAGGAATCAAGACACACATAGTTCTTGATAAAGTGTCTCTAAGAAAATATGACTCATGTATATGGAAGCGATGTAATGATCTAATCCCAGGGTCGATCTAAGGAAGGTGAAATCCCAATAGAAATTATAAAGACCCAAACTATAGGGTAAAGTCCTTGATAATGGAGACATTTTATCTTCACATGGGTTTATGGATGAGGAACCATACACCATGGGATATTATAGGAATATGTTTCCCATGTAGGGAAATTGATTCACATAAAATATAAAAAAATAGGAAATTTAAGGGTCATACAAGGTGGACCATATGTTGTGTGGTTTAACATAATTCAATATGGACTCATATTTCATGATATTTAAGGTCGTATGTTAAGGACCTCTATTTATAGGTTGTTTTTTAGATTTGGATCATGTGTAAAATTAAATGGTTTTATCTTAGTGTCAAATCAATTGAGAAAACCAAATGTGAATTAATTAACTCTCAAATTCTATGAAAAAGATAGTTTTTGATTGGGATAAGAATTGTGTTTGAGCATGGCATAAATAATTCAAACATCACTATGTATCATGAAGTAACAATAATCAATCCACATTTATTTCATAAATAGTTTTCTATGTGAATATCATGCTCATACATAATAGAAAATGGGATGAATTCATTTTTCAGTTAGGAAATTGTGGTAAACCGGATATAGATTAGTAAGATGTTGAAAAATAGGCTTAAAACTAATAGGATTTGTGGTTGGACCCAAATAAAGTAGCCTTAGAATCAATACATATCATTTAATAACTGGAATCAAATGACACATAGTTCTTAAATAGTAATCTCTGCATAGATCTAAATCATACAAATCAGATAATGGGGTGGATTTGTTCTGATTCTAGGATGTAGTTATTAACCTGATGCGAATAAGTAATAGATTTATAACTATACATAATTCAGTGGAGTTTTTATTCATACATGAATAAAAAAGCTCAAGTATCACTATGTGTCATTTTAGAATAATAATAATGTCACACATAGTTCCTAAAAGAATCCATTTCATATATTGAGCTCAATGGTTTATCATAGTTTACAATTTTTAGTGAAAACCAAATGTGACCTAGGAAACTCATATTCTAGTGAAACTAACATTGATCTAGCTCTTACATAATTTAACCTATCTATATAGATGGAGCCACTATAAATATTTTACGTTCTTTAATAATAAACCATATTCAATTTTTTAGTGTAAAACTATAAGTAATTTCATCACTTTAAATTTCAAATTCATACAATTAGGGATATATATAAGTAATATAAATTCATATAGAGTAAATTATATTCTATTTAGATTATCATCATGTTTCTACAAATTAGATTCCATAAATATTAAGATCATATAAATATGACCTTTAGGTATTGGGATTTTTATAGATTTGACTTAGGCACAAAAGGATGTAGTTTCTTCTTATAAATTAGTTTGTGGATAAAATATGAAGTGAACTAATGAAATTTTAAATTATAGGATGACATTGTAGTTTGATTGGGATAAACATTATGATTGATTCTAAGATAATAAATCAATCCATCACTATGTATCAAAAAATAATCGAAATATATATAGTCATAGTTCTTAAATAGTGTTATTTGCCTAGATCTTGCTCATAAACTAGAGAAAATGGGGTGGATTCATTATAGTGACATGTCATCGTGGTAAACCCAATGTGAACTACAAATAACCTAATCACAATTATTAATACCCATGTAATTTTTTGTTTGACTATAATTAGGAATAACGGGAGTCACTTTGTATCATGTAATAGCTAGAATCAAGCCATATATAGTTATGAAATGGTGATCTCTATGCAGATCAAGCTTTTACGTAGGGGAAAATTGGGTTTATTCATCCTAGTGAAGATCTATAGTTGATTAATCAATGTAAATAAGTTTTATTACAATATAGATCATTTTATTTCCCTAGGTATTCAAGAGATGGGTCTCATGGCCCTACTACTTGGTAGTTGGGTGTCATGGCATGACTCGTGATTGTCACGTCATAATGCATTATACCTGAGTCCCACATCAGGTGTGGAGGATTCATGGGAATGATATATGACTACCAGGATTCCTCATCCTCACAACAAGTCATTTTCATTGGATGGAGGATAATGATCCCTTGGGGTTCAGTAATCCCAAATAAAGAACAAAAATGTGAGGCAGTGAGCCAAAATAGATAGTATTTTGATGGGGGGTGATAGAAAGGTCCCATCAACTAGAATAAAATTTTAGGGGAAACATTGATCATTATTAAAATAATTTATGGCAATATTTTTAGTCCCACTTAAAAATAGTTAGTGGATTAGGGATTCATGACATCCATCTCATGACCTTATTGCATGGCAGCATGGTGTCACTGCGTGACCAGTGTGTGTCATTCCATTAAACCATTAACTTGACTCCCACATTATGTTTGGTGGAGTCTTGAGCATGGTATATAATTCCCATGTGATCTCCTCCTCATCACAATTCCATTTAAAATGTGATAGATTAGTGATATCCCCAGTGGGTTTGTGACCTCTAATGAAGAACAAAACTATGAGACAATAATCCAAAGTATTAAATATTGTGATTGAGGGGTTGTTATGAATGTTATATAAATTGGTATCTATGGGATCATTCCTATAAATATCCTTATATAATGGGTAATAATATTTTTGAATAGTCAATTATTTCATATATTTTATGGAACAAACTACCCTAGCTGGAAGAAGAATATTCTTCCTTACCTCATTTCTCTCAACCTTGACGTGCAAGATAATGCTATATTTGGTTTTCAAATGGTTACTAATAATTATCATGTAACCAATTATGATAAAATAAATATTTACATGGATGTAAGGTAACAAAATTCGATTTTTTAATTATTTTTTAGAGAAGATATACACCAAGGTGATGGGTCTTGAAAATGTAAAGGAGATATGGGGTAAATTTAGTAGTGACTATGTGGGGATGTAGAAGTGAAGGAATCCAAGGTAAAAATTTGTATAATTATATTTGATATAATTATGAAGGCTAAAGGTTGATATGGTGATAGATATTTTATTTAGGTAAATGAAATAGCTATCAATATTTATGGATTTATTGAGAAACTAGAATACATTACTATTATGAAGAAACTTTTGGGAAAATTCTAGATCGGTTTGATCACATGGTATCAAAATTTGAATATTGAGAAGATATTTCACTGGATTAGCAATGTAATATTATTATTTTATGTGAAATGAGTAAGGAACTAGATTTCAGTAAACATTATAATGTTGAAATTTCTTTTGAATCCACTAGAAAAGGTAAGAGTAAAGAACTTAAAGACATCACTAATTTAAAATATGGTGAATATATCAATCATGCTTTTGTGAAAGAGGTTATTAATGGGAAAATATATTAAAAATGTTAGTAAATTTTATATATTATTTAATTGAAATGATATTGTTCATACTGCAATGTTTTCACTAATGAACCAGGTTAAAGATTCTGAATCAGATGAGGAAGAATAAATTTTTAAAAAGATGGAAAATGATAAGAAGAAGACGTAATATTTCAAAACCAAAATAAGAATCTTATTAATCAATGATGAAAAATCATCTAGAAATTCTAATAATGATGTTAATCTTATTTCTCATGTGGATAAAGGTTCACATTTTTTAAGCAGTAAAGATGATAGTGAAGAGTTAATGGAACTTTAGTGGGAACATAAAGGTATATTGGAAAAATTTCTTGAGTAGATTTTAAAACTCAATAAATACAATAAAAATATATAGAGAGAGAACATGTAAATGGTTACTAAAATTAGTGAGTATGGTGAAAAGGTAAAAGGTCTTCTAATGAAGAAAAATGAGTGCTGATTAATAGGTAATGATCCCATGTTAATGAAATCAAGAAGTATAAGTTAAATACTTTTGTGAAATATAAGAATATTTGTGATCCTAAGGAGAAATTTAAAGCTAAAGAATAATAAATATTCAGGAAACAATTTATCTCTCTTGAATATAAAATTTATTTGAATAAGTGTAGAGAAAATTTCAATAAATCTATTGGGACTATTGTAGAATCTTCTCTTGATAGTGAAAAGATAGGATTAAATGAACAAATTAATCCTACCACCTTTCAATCTAAAAATGGAATGTTTATTTCTAATTGTGTAGGAGATCAAAGTGAATCTAAGACCAATGAGTGTAAAAAATATAGAAAGAATAAATAAAGGAATGTTCTAAGAAAATCCCAATCCCCTAAGAAAAACAAATATCATGGAGGATATCATCAACAATATTCAGTATAAGTGTGGAATCAGACAAGAAAATATCAATTTAAGGGAAATTGTTGGTGTTGTCAAAGGTACAAACACTAATACTACTCATATTGGATTTTCATATCATTACCTTGGGAGAGACAAGAATAATAGGGCATTTTTGTGGTGAGAACATGAGGTTTCAAAATCAGTAAAATAAATGTGTGTTTAAATATAATAAGAAAGCTATTTTGAATACATCTATAAGTGATGAGTTGAAGAAGTTTTAAAGAAATTAGAATGATGTGGGTTTTTAATTGAAACATCAATCCTAAGAAAGTGATTATGTCTTGATATACATTGTGAAGAAATATTGTACACAAAAGAAAGATATTGAGATTGGAATGAAATAATAACCATGGTTTAGAAGAAGATATATTCCTATGGGCTACTCTTGAACCATAAAGAGGTACCTCACTATCCCCTTGATATATTTTATATCATGTAAAAACTTTTAGGGAATTTAAGGAGATGGTTAAGGTTATAATTTCCAAAAAAAATATATAATGAGATGAACTTGTAGTATATATCTTTGATTAAGATGATATGAGAGAATCCCTTATAGGGAGCTCCTTTGAGGAGAAAATTTTCAAATCTAGAAATTATGGAAAACATGTAGAAATCTAGAAATAAGTTATTAAAATATCACTATCACTCTATTATTATGAATATTTTCATCATATTTTTTAAGGGTGAGTGTTGTTTGGACCAATATGATAGCAATATGGGGAAATATTTCATACACATAAACTATTTTGATAGTTTGTGGAGATTTGGGTATAATATTCTTGATTAATTTATTTATAGAAACTTTATAATGAGAAATATAATGTTTTATTTATCATTTTTTCACATGATGAGTTTTTATATATTGATTAGAATGTCATGATAACATATATTTTTATTTCTACAATAGGATTTCCCAATTACACTTCGAGTGGATTCATCAAAGGATCTTGGGTATAGAACCATGTGATACCATACCTCTCTTTAAAGTGATAATAGGGAGAATAAGATGTTTTTGTGTATAAAAAAATAGAGTATACCATTATTTGACCCCTGATTTTAATAATAAATAACGAGGAGTATTAATTTGAGAATATAATAATGGAAAAAGATGAGTATTGTCAATAGAATCCAAGGGGAGAGATTGTTAAGTTTACTAAAGGATTGTGTTGTATGTGTTGGATTTATTGAAAATAAGATTCAATGCCTATAAATTACCTTAATGTATGAGGAAGATAAAGAGGATAACATAGAACAAATCATGGTGTGTTAAAGTTTCCCCACATGAGAAAGTCCATGTCGTAGTGGTGGTCATGGTGAAGATGGAAAAGATAGAGATGGAGGCTTGGATCATGCCACACTCATAGTATAGGGAGTGGTGAGAAGAAAATTCCCAAATACTGGTAACCTAGACAGGGACTACTCCATAGCAGTCCCCATGGTAAAGACTTGGAATTGAATTTAGTCAACACAAGGAATTACAAAACGGGAATAGTGCCACCTACTGTAAGCTGGGGTCAGTGGGAAGAGTTGTAAGACAACACGACTAGTCCCACACCATATAGGTGGGTGTGGTGATCAAGATGACTACCTAGAAGACATGGGGTAGAAAAAAATGGATGTAGTGTTGATTGCGGTATGATGGAAGAGTTCCTATAAAAATGGGAAAAGGAGAAGACCATGATATAATGTTCAACATGTTGAGGGAATGCTGCCAATGTTTTTTCACCACACCATCGTGGAGGGAATGTTGGTAGGAGACATTTCAAACATGAGATAACTAATTATAGTGATTAATGAATATATCATGAATGATTCCATAATCATTGGATTTGGTTTTGTTCAATAATGTTGTTATAAATTAAAGGATTATTCAGCATTCATCTAGGTGGATTAATTGAATAATTAATACATGTTACATGAAATGATAGAAATGTTATGGGTAGTTTTAGTTTTAGTAGTTATAATGAAAATACTAGGAAGTATAATGATGAATTTTAGGTGGATTATGAAATGAATTAATGTGATTATATGTTTATTTTAGCTAGGGGCATGAACTCTCTATTTTAGTTAAGTGTATTAAAACCTGTAGTGAGAGAGACCAGACATGGGAGACACTACGAATTTGTGAGAGATAGATAACATTGAGTGAGAAATCGATACACCCTATATCAAGGATAAGAGAAAGGAAATATAAAATATAAGGAGAGAAGTTTCTCATTCTTGAAGTAGAGGAGTCTGTAATAGGAGAACACATGATGTAGAGCTCATAAAGCAGTCCATATAGAAGATCTGAGGATGTCAATATCAATCATGTTATGGTGGATGTTTCAAGGCCAATGGGTTGAGAATCGATGTAGAAATTTGATGTTATTGAAGATGTACATGTAAAAATATATTTATCCAACTATTCATATAGGAAGACTATAATTGAGTTCTGAAGTGTTCATTGAGTGTGTTTTTTCCTTATTGGATCATATTTTATAGTGACATTGTATCTTCTAGTGGATTCTTGAAGTGTTTTGTGAAACCTTTATACTTATTTTGGTAAATAAATTCGTGATATAGTGTATGAACCCATGTTGGGGGGGGGGGGGCTAAACATCAAGAAAAAGAGTCATTATGGGTGTCTAACCTTGAAAATATCATTTATTGTTCTTTATATTTTATATATTCCTAAGAGGAAATATTAGGAGACTCTATTGAGTGAAATGAAAACCTTCACAAGTTCTAGATGTTGAGTTAAAAAGGGAGAAACTCATAAAAGAAAAATAAGATCACTGATTCACCCCTCCACCCTCAGGGATATGATTAATTAAAATCTTAACAATAAGTAAGACCCGAAGAACTATAATTAATTATTATGGTGTTTTTAGTTCAACTCAAAGTAGGATGCTCAGGTGTCACAAAATATCATATGATAATAGGCATTAAGACACACATAGTTCCTAAGATTAGCCTTTTCACACATTAGGATCATATGTGGGGAAAATTAAATAGTTTCATCCTACTACATGGTTGGTTGATAAAATCTTACATAAACTAGAAAACCTATATATTATGGAATCTTATACAGTTATAGCTCATGTATTAGAGAAAAAGGACATATAAAATGGACCACAATAAATAGTTTAATGCCATATAGAATAGATCATATGTCCTATAATTAAACATCATTAAATAAAGACTTTCATGTATTGTAGTTTAAATTCCTAATACCAGGAACATTTCAAAGTATTAAAAATTCATGTGGAGTAGACTATATGTTATGATTATTTATATCATGTATCTATGAATTTATTAACCTAATGTGAATTTATGAATAGAATTTCTTGAGAAACCTTAAATTATTGGAAGGCATGAGACACTCTCTATCCTTATTAATTAAGGAGTAGGCACTGTTGGAGTACAACTTGTGTATGGAATAAGTTCCTTCCATTTTTCACAAAATCTTTAGATATTTCTTCCTGCGTATCATTTTATTTCTCAGTTAAAGCATTAAATTTACTTGGATTAATGAGTATAGGTAAACATTTATGCATCTAAATTTAGATAGATCTCAATGTTGTGAATCATGTGTAACCTATTTTCACCGTGTCCCTCTAATTGATCAATATTTTTCTAAAATTGTATTTATTTTAAATTTTTATCATGTATAGATATTCAAGGTGATGAGAATTTAACCTTGGTGGGTTAGACAACCTATATCTCATATACAAGTGAGTATGGGGACACCTGTATGGTAGTATGGGTTATTGTGTGATAAAACAAAAAAAATATAGAATCTTATCCATCATATACGCCTCAAATTTATCTATCATATTATGATGGATATTGGATAGAGTTTTATGGAAATCCTCTATCTATTCATTCTTTGCTACATGATAGTATGACTAATTTTTTCATTAGACATTATACTCCTTATGAAACATTTTAAATTCATAATCATGGAATGTTTTGTCTTTATCCATTAATATTTTATAAGTTACTTTAAATCAATAAATAATATTATACATCATGAAATTGATATGAATTTAATTCGGACTTCTTTAAGGGATATATCTTCATTCCATTTTGAGAACAAGTTAGTGGCAGTATGGATGAATTTGAACTACCTAGAAATGCTTGGAAGGTAAATACCCATGACATATATCTCCCACATGAAAAAATTAAAATATTACTTAAAGGTGTGAAAAAACTTTAGGGGTTGGTGGATGAAATTTGAATTTATCTGGTGTGATTATAATTTATTTGTGAATTCCACATAGTCATGCATCATCGATTACACAATGTATCCATGTATCTTAGTTTAATTAAAGAGTCTTGTTTCTAAGTGGTGGGTTCCATAGCTGCCAGTGTGGACATCCTACATAATAATGAGTGCCTCTCCTTTAATTCACCCGAGGAGGAATCCATTATAGTTTCATTTATAGAGTACTTTCTAGGAATTTTGGACATATTAGAGAATGGAATATTTCACATGAAAATGGATTTGTTTCTTCCTAGATTTATTTGTGGAGATAATCCCACTTTAAATGTAGTATATTTTAGGATTTTCAGTCTGATACTAATTTTATCTTTAGTTTCGATAAACATAAAAAACTCACAATATAATTTTTTTAGCATGGTTATTTAATTTAAGTATTTTTGTTATGTAGAATCTAATTTCCAATAACTATATTTCGAAAAATATAAAATATTTAATGTCTAGAGTACCCAATTCAAAGTACTATAGTGGCATATAATTGGATTTATTAGAAGATGTGAAGCATTTATAAGTTCATCAGATGATGCTGAACATGCTTCAAATGGGGTTACAACTAATCCTGAAGAACATTTAATTTTACTGTTAGAGAATTTCTTATAAATAAGACCCCATATTTGAGGATTAAATAAGAATGTAGCACACCCAATTCTGAATGATCTTACATTTAATGCTTAAATTCATGAAAATTATTAATTTTTTGTGATCTTCTAATCATTGTTATTTTTACTGATTATTTTATTAAGAAATCAGTTGTGAGGATTTCATTAAATATTTCTAAGAAATTTAGTTGTAATCATTATGTTACCAATATTTCATGACTAAGGGATTCCATGGTTAGAAGATAGAGTTGAGCATCTAAAAATAAATAGTAAATACTAACAACCATGTTGATCGAGGGATTCTATTAATAAAAGTAGAGTCAATTATCCCATTTATATAATTGATGCCAACCAATGGTTTCTGTTGAGGGATTATAGGGTTTTGGAAAATAAAGATTTAGAGAAGTTAAATTATGTGATACCTTTTGATAGGTTATAGTCATGGTTACCTTTAATCATGTTTAAAATTTCCCTTATTCATTAGTATAAATGAGTTCTTTATAATATTCTTTAAGGGGTACTTGTTTTTTAAACAAGTACTATTCATTTTAATTATGTTTCCATTGTACCAACTTTATTATGTAGTTGTTATTACTTATTCTTAATGTTGGAATTTATTAGAAGTAATTAGAATTTTGAAAATTTTAATTTAGTCTCTTCTTATTAATGTTTACTATAATATATTTTGTTGGTTTATAAATATGTGGGTTATTCAAAATTCATGTTTTCAACAGTTTGAAAACCTGAGGTGTGGATGAAAATTGTATGTTTTTTTATGAACTAAAATTTGACCCGCCTCCTCTTTTATGTTTACCTGACTATTTTCCTAGTAAAACACTTAGTATCAGAGCATATCTAAACATCTGAGACTAAACTAAGATTTTTTTTAAATTTATGTTACATTATCAAATTTTCATATATCTGTTTCCTTGTAACTAAAAATATTTTGGAGAAAATATTCTTCATTGATATAATTATAATAGGTGTTGTTTCTGCATATACATATGGAACATTAAATCCTCTAGAGATCACTATGAAGAATAATTTTATGGGATCTAAAGATAATAGTTTCAGATATTATAGATGATGAATTTGTTTGAATGGAATTAAAAATGTTCAAAATTATAAATTTGAATAGAAATTTAAAGAAGAATTGAAGGGGTAAAATAGATAATAAATATTCATTTGAACAGACTTTCTATAAATATATAAGACCCAGGTTATTTATACCTATTTTTTTGGAAATAAACACAAGATATAATAAAAATACTATTTTTTTAAAAGGAAGGATATTAAACTTTTTAGACACATAGAGAAATTGAACACAAGTGTATGTGATACTTATTCTAATATATCATCTAAAAAAATTAATGATAGCCAAAACATTACTAGTTTTTAAGATAATATAAAAGTGTTCTTAAATGTGAAATTTTTCATATTGAAGATATATAGTGCTAAAATATTATCAAAATTTTCCTTGAGAAACAATATATAATATTTATCAATTTAGGATAGTGATGACGAAGGATCAGATTATTACGATAATGATAATGAAATTAAAATTTAGAGGAACTTGATGATTATATTTTTAAGAATAACTATCCTTTAAAAATTCATAAAATGTTTATGTTTGAGTCAAATACGACATTATATATAACAAAACTTAATTGAGTAAATATCAGAATGAAATTTAAAAGTTATCTTCTAAGTTAAGTGCTAAGTATGTTAAAAACTTAAAGGATAAAGTTCAAGTTTGTAAAATTTCACCACAATTAATGGATAAAAATGATTATATTATCTCAATAATAAAAAATCCTATAAAATTTAAAAATATGAAAATGAAACTTTCCTTGTAATTGGAAAAGTATAAAGTAGATTTAAAATATAACTTCTATGTTAAAAAGAAATGAAATTATGAAATAATTGTTTTTTAAAATTTTATGATTTTACGAATAAATAATCCATGAATAAAGAAAAAATATACTGAAGTAAAAAAGAGAG
This sequence comes from Viscum album, assembly GCA_963277665.1. Lineage (NCBI taxonomy): Eukaryota > Viridiplantae > Streptophyta > Magnoliopsida > Santalales > Viscaceae > Viscum > Viscum album. Next base: position 92,387,871 of record OY728154.1, read on the forward strand.
GTTACCAAGTTATATTCAAAAATTAAAATCCAAAATAAGTTACTGATACGTTTTAATATGGAAGGATATGTTATTAAAATTTTTATAATAAAAAAAGTTATAAAATATTAATATCCATAATTGGTTTTAAATCTACCAATATTAATACTTATTAATCAAAATATTTTTTTCATAGTTAAGAACCATTTTTCACCGTGTGTCAAAGAAGAGGTAACTGAAAAAAGAATTATTTACTCTAAAGAGTTCAATCATTCAAAATACCTTTGGATTTTATCTTAAGCGAACTATATTCTTATCAGAACCATAAGATCACGAAAATATGGGCACCAAAGAATATATTTTCAAATAATTATTGACCTAAAAACATTTATCTATCGAGGATTTAATCTCTAATGAAATGAAATTTTTGTGCACTATATGATGAATCGATATATCTCGTCCCTGGTGTTATTTTTTATTATATAGAAACTTATTATATTTTATTGTTTTCTTTAATATTCAATATTTTTTAAAATTTTTCTTAATATATAACTTTAATTTAATTTATTTTTATCCCATTAAATTTTTTCTACTTTTAGCTAACTTCTTAAAAAGTAAAATATTAATTTTTAGAAAGTCATATCTTCTGATAAATATTTCTAGAACTATCTCCAAAACAATAAGATATTTCTTCATTTAAATAAGTATAATATTCAATAGATTTATTTTTAAAACATATAAATTTTAAAATAAATTTTATTTAATCCTGTACTAAATTTCATGATCTTTTACCAATAGTTAAATTTTAGAAATCATTTCATTTGATTATTACTTATATATTATTTACATAATGTTTTCCTTTTTATTAAATGAAATTAAATATTCATATTAATTTTAACCAAATTTTAAATCACAAAATTCATAAAATTGAAAAAAATGATTTTACATAATGTACTTTGGTGGGAATGATCTTGGAAAATCTAATCCTATTTTATTAATGGATATCCGTTGTAATATCTGATACCTATATAAAAGAAGTTTCCCTAAATTCTATTCGATGTACTCATTTTCTCATTTTCAACGATGAATTATTAAAATGTTCAAGTTATTATTCAGTTTTCGTTTTCCAAATGGCATCGACCGTAGATATTTTAACTATATAAATTATGTTTTAAAGGTTGATTGATGTAAAAGTATTTTCAAAATATGAATTTATGCTAAAAATCTAATAAAATTTGAAGGATGTGAATCATTAGTGCTTCTAGGGAAAAAATATAAGTCATTCATTCCTTTGTTGATCCATCAGTTTTAAATAACTGCATAATTTTTAAATGAGATGATAAAATGAAATAAAATTTTATTCCTTTCTAGTATACATTTACTTTACCTTATGATATATTTTTAGACATAATTAAACTACAGAAAAATGGATTTTAATTGTTTGTGTCACAAAAATTATCAGATTCTCATGGTTTTTTTTCTTCAAATTTTATATTCAATAATTTTGTTTGTAAAATAAATATTTTATAAGATGAACCACTTACCATTGGAAGTTATAATTATTTTTTAGTGGTTGTACTCATTTAATTACTGAGGGAGGTTGATAAATATACTATTAAAATTTAGGATTCCTATTACATAAATATTATTGTGAATTTTTATAATCTAAATGTCATCAAGTTTAATAGGACTTAAATTTACTCTATACATACTGGGACGACTAATTTGAAAATATTTTTATAAAGATAAATCTTTCATAAATTATTTATGATGGTATTAGAAGTTTAAGGTATTGAGAATCAGGCTCATACAAAGAAATTAAAAAAAAATATAAACAGTTTATATAATATCTCTAGAATGATAATGATTGATGATCGAAATGAAAATAAATTTGTAAAAAAATTATCAAATTTTACTTGAATGAAATATATTTTTTAATATTGTAGTTTATAAGAGAAAATAATTTTAAGGAATATATTCTACCAAATCCCCTCCCTAAATGAAGTTAATGAAATGTGAAAATAGCTTCAAAAATAAAAAGTTTCTCTAAAATATTCTTTCAAGAAATTAGTAAGTAAGAACAATGAATTAGAAAACTATTAAGGTGAAAATGTGTTGCATCCATTTTTTATTAAGAATATGAATAATTGAGATGATATAATCAAGTAGAAATCTAAACACATTGGAAAAGGAAGTTACTATGAAACAAAGGAATCAAAAAAATAATCTTCTATATCATCACTTTATTATTAAGTAGGAGAAAAATTTGTTACCACCGATAAATATATTTCAATATATGTTCAAAATAAAAATAAATTGGTTGTTGATGACTATATTTTTTTTACTTTAGCTAGAAAATAATGTAGATGAAAATTTTAATGTTAAAAAAAATTCAAAAGAAAAATATTTATTATATTGTTTAGAATCCAAAACTTTAACCCCTTTAATGAGAATTTTTATAGAATAAATATCCTAGGAAAAAAGGAATGCATGTATTTTAGCCACATCAAGTTCATCATATATAGAAAATAGAGAGACAATGAAGGTTTTTCAAATTGATACTCCTAATAAATATAAAATTTGGAGATCCAATGGTATGTTCATCAGACTAGTTAAAGAAATGTAATATTCTATTGAAAATAGATACTAGAACATGTATAAGAACAATTGAGAGAATATTGTCTCCATCATCAATTTTCATTGAAAAATCTTGAAAATCATTTGGAAATTAATCTAAAGTGGAATGAAAGAGTTTACTTGATTAAAGAGAAACTTGTAAAATTTTAAGAATAAAATTAGAAGAATAATATGTTAGACTCATTTTTTAAAATGAAAGGAGTCTTAATAAATTTCAAATAAGATGAAAAAAAAATCCAAAAATTATAGAAGACTTTCAAAATATTTTATTGATAAAAGAAATTAAATCAAGATTATAAATGATCAGAATGTTTCTATTTATAGAGATATCGAACAATTATATAGAAGTACTAAAGAATGTGATGTGGTCATCAATGATTGAAAAAATATTGATGAATAGAATCTTCCTATTGATGAGTCGATGAAGTTAATTTTTCTTCCTAATAAATAAATAGAGGGGTAATATCAAATATTAGAAGATCAATAGAATCTGATTGAAGAGGTTTAGTGTAATATGGTTGATCATTAAAATAAAATCAAGAAGCATGATCACATGATTGAAAAATCTCAAGAGAAAGAGTGAATTCCAAATTGAAACCATTGTACTTATTTAAGCTTCCAAAATCAATAGTCGGTTTCAAATAGACATATCACATTTGTTAACTGTAATTCTTCTAAATTTCCAAAATTTCACATTCTTTCTCAATTTTGATTTATTTATGTGTTTATCATTTTATGGGATACTATTTATTTCTATCACATGAATACTTTATTTTCGATAGCATAAATTTCTAGATATTTTTTTTCTATTTTATGATTATTTTCCCAACTTATGAGTGTTTATATTTATGTATTTTCCAAAAGGGGGATACAAGTTTTTTTTACATTTATCCAATCTAATAAGATAAGTTACTAAGAAATTTCATCATTTTGAAAAGGTATTATTCTTTAAAATAAATATAAATTCATTTTTAGGGGATTTTACTTTTTTATTCCTTTCTTTTTGAGATTATTTTTTAAAATATAAATGGGGTAGAAATCATGATTATTAATCAGAAATTTGAAAAATTAAATTTTAAATTTTTTTATTTGAGAAATTATAAAAATATATTTGATGAATTCAAAAACATTATGAGGGATAAATTTAAAAATTTTATAAAAATTATCTGATTAAGGGTGAGAAAGCATATTTTTATAAAAAGTTTATAAATTTTTGGAAAATATATAAATTCTTTTATTAAACTAAAGTGGTTTCTTTTAATCAAATTTATTTTTAATTTCCAATTTCTTTGAGAATATCAATAGTTTAAATTAGGAAAAAATTTAACTCTAATTCGTGGTTGTATAAATTTGATATTTTTTGTATTAACAATTTTTATTTTTATTTTTTGATTAAGAAATATAGTGAAATATATTCCATTAGATATTACCATATTTACATAATGTAATTTTTTAATAATTTTGTTTGAAATGAATTTTAAATTCTTTTTTGTGCTTTACAAAAAGGGGGAGATTGTAGAATCATTGAAAGATTTTTTTCAATTGATTTGAAAATAAAATAAAACTTTTGATATAATTTAATTTATCTTGAAGAATTTGTTTAATATATTATGTTGTTAAAAATTGAACTCTCGAAAACTATATTTCCAAAAATACTTTGCATTAAAGTTCATAGGATAATATTTAAAGGATTATAATGGTGTATAATTAAATTCATCAGAATAAGTGAAGTGTTTCTGAGTTTATCAGATAACAATAAATATTTTTCTAATGTAATCAAAACTAATTATGATGAATGTCGAGTCAAACCAATGGATAATTTTGTGTAAATAGAACTGTATCTTTGAGTATTATAAGAAGAATGGGACACACTATCATGCACCTGCCTGGGTACCCTGGTAACTCTATAATCAAGACTGTCCTGACATGTCCCGAAGGGTGTTCCTAATCCCCATGGGATGAAAAATAGCACTTGGTATCATACAAAATGAAAGTGGGAATGATTTTAGTCACAAATATTGCATAAGAAGATAAAACAATTAGTACACATATGAAAGTAAACTCCATAGGGAGTAGTAACTAGAAGTCAATTAGGTAAACAACCTATAAGTACTAAAATATAGTACAATAAAATAAGATAAAAACCCAACCACCAACATACGAAACTCTCCAAGACTCAAGGATCGATAACTATAACCACTAAGTGGTGCCTTACTGTTTATAAAACCTAGAAGAATCTAATATACAAACACCTGAAGGCACATGTTGGGTGTGAGATAAAATCCCAGATGGGTGTTGCTACATATTCCATAAAATATTCCAACACTTGATTAAGCAAATGAATATTTCAAGTTAAAATAAACAGGTATGGTATTTCAGAGCATAATTAACAAAATACATGCTTTACATTTCAAATGATGGAAATACTTTAAACAAATGGATTCATAAAAAATTTATATAAAATAGTTTATATAAATTCATTATGATTTTAAAATAGTTTAAAAACATTGAAACACATTTATATATCAAATATAAAAAACGAGAAACATGGGCATCTACCAAAAGGTACGATAGTTCTAGGCTATGGGATCCTCACACACTTGAAGGTGATCAAAAAAATATGTGCATTCACAAGTCCCTTTGACACTATCCAAAGGTGAATAATCACCATCCCATTAAGGATGTGACCTACTGCACTAGGTTTTGTTTCAGTTGTAAAGATTCAAAAGAGTGTTATCCCAATAACTCAACCACCTAGGCTTTCATGTGCTCCAGTATAATAAATGATGGGAAATTTATTTTAAAAATGTTTAAAAATACAATTAATCCAATTCCCCTATTTAAAATGTTTTCCCAAATACAAATATGAAATCAATTTCAACAAATAAATTTTATAATTTAAATTCAAAAATTTAAATTCCACAATTTTCCATCCATTTCACGAACACACCCCAAATCAATGGAATTGGGGGGTTTTCCCCAATTTAATTCCAAAATACTATTTCACATTCAAATTCCCTAATTCAATGGAATTGGGTTTTTCAATAAAACAATTGAAATAAGTTCAAGTAATTTATTTCAAATAAAAAATTGAATTTAAATTTAGAAATTCATGTTCAATAAAATTTTCCATCATAACGAAACCACCTTCATTTTTCACAGAAACACAAAGCCCGCAACAGAACCCACCAATAATAAAGAAGGACCAAAAGATCTATAAACTAGACCTAGAAACAATATTTGATAACATAGATTTTAGATCCATAAATCCCAAGATGATTTATCAAACTATAAGGATAGAAAGATAAAGAGACGAAGAGACAGAGAGAATGCTTTCCCAAAAATTCTGACTATAATTGCAACAATGATCAATTGATGAAGAAAATGACCAAAAAGGGTTTGATGGATCCCAAATTGCCTAGGTATGGATCTTGGGATGAGATAAAGGATTCAAGAGAGGATGAAATTGAATTTTTATCCAAATTGTAAGTTTAAAAACAACAGTCAGGACTTTACATGATATGTAACACAATTACATGTCATGTAATAGAAAAATCCCAAAATCACCAAAAAACCCATCCCGTTATGTTAAAAATAGATTTATTTATATTTTATAACTTACATGTCATGTATAAAAATTACATGTCATGAAAATACCATGAAGGATGCAGAACCAGTAGGTTTAATGGTAAAAATCTAAAAAATATCCGACTTCACGATTATAGGTATCCTCCCAATTCATTCTCAGACGTACCTAGAAAACGAAAAAGGAAAGTCACGACAAGTATTAAAAAGTACATATCATAAAGGTAATTAGATTTTAGATCCACCTCACCATAAAACTTTCTAACCCCATAAATCCTATAATGAATCATCCCTATCAAAAAGGTGAGGCCACTACTCTCTCATTAGTGCCTTGCGCTCCCTTATCTCATGAAAATATGAACTATGGTACCATAGCACTCGAACCAAAGGTATCTCCCTCCGAATAATCACATTGATTTCATAATCAACGATCCAGACTAGCCTTTCAGTCATGAATAAATTAGGTTCAATCTCAAGATCACATCGGCTCCGAACATGAGATAGATTAGATAGATACTTTTGTAGCTGAGTTACATGGAACATGTTATGTATCGACTTCTACTACAGTAGAAGTTATAAATAGTAAAAAAAAATTCCCCACCTTCTTAAAAGTCTAAAAAGATCCCAAAAAATATGGAGAATGTTTCCATTTCCTCCCAACCCATTGATGACCCAACCGAGGTGAAACATTCAAGAACATTCGGTCCCCAAATGAAAATTCCAATGGTCTATGAAAATGATCAACATAAGATTTATACCAGATCTGTGATATCAACATTCTATTACGAATCAATTGAATCATTGATGTATTCTCTTGAACCAATTCCAGTCCAAATAAGGAACTTTTACCAAAATCCAACCAACACAACATTGATCTGCAAGGTCGGCTGTATAAGTCCTCAAACATATCCATTTTGATTGTAGACTGTTAACTATTATTACAATCAAACTCAACCAGCCCCAAATTTGTATCCCAATATCCACCAAAGCTAAGAACATAAGTGCATATAATATCCTCAAGAATATGTATATCTATTTCTTCCTAGATATCTGACTATAGATGGTATGTCGTGCTCAAGAAGACCTGAGATCCCAGATCCTCTTGAAGGCATCTCCAAAAGAGAGAAGTGAAGTAGGAATATCCTTAGGAACTATAACATATGAAACTCCATGCAAATGAAAAATCTAATTCGAATATATATTTCCCAACTCCTCAACTTTGTATGTATCATAAATGAGTACAAAGTGATCCAATTTTTTCATCTGATCAAACAAAACCCATATCACATTCTTCTTTATCTGAGTACTTAGAACCCCAACAAAAAATTCCATAGAGATCTCATCCCATATCCAAGTAGGTACTGAAAGTGGATAAAGCAAACCCAATGGTTTTTGGTGATCATCCTTGACTTGTTGGCATGTATAATAATGACAGACAAAATCATCAATGCCATGTATCATACCTGTCCACTAGAATTTACGAGACATGTCATAGAAAATATTCATTGTTTATGGGGAAAATTCATATTGGGAGATATGGAAATCCACCCATAATACAATTCCTTATTGATAACAATACAAAAAATAAATTCTGATTGCATTTAATTCCCTCTTTAAATAATGAACACTCAGCAATGGTGTCCCCACCATAAAGAGTGTCTCTAATGCTGATGAATTCGTCACCAAGATACTAATCTTAAAGAATTATTTATAGAGGAGTGGAGGTTAACTGAACACTATTTAAAGAAACCTCATCCCCTAATTCTTGGGCTTTAATAGGAAACTATGCAAAGATATCCACCATTTTTTACTCTTACAAAGATTCTTTCATGGCATGGGTCAGAAGTTTCCTGCTTAAAGCATTTGCGTTGAAATTACCTTTCCATGGGGTATAGGTGAGGTAATATTCGAAAGATTTCAAGTACTCCACCCAACACATCTGGGGGAGACTCAAATAATTTTTAAATAATATATAACTCAAGCTCTTGTGATTTGAAGACATGACAAACCTTTCTCTGTAAAGGTAATGATTCCAACCCTTAAGCGCATGCATCACAACTACATGTTCAAGGTCATGGGTCAGATAATTATTCTCATGTGGCCTAATCTAGAGAGTGCAATAAAAATCAAAATTCTCACCTTACATAATAATTCTTCCCAAACCTGAACTCAATGCATCACAGAAGACCACATAGCCCTACCAAGCCCCTGAGAGAGTCAAAACTTGTGAAATAGTCAAAATATGTTACAAATAAACAAAAGAATTATGATATATTTTATCCCAAGAAAAATTTACTCAATTTTGAGTTATAAAGTCATTAGAGAATAAATATTTAATAATTCCTTAATGAACTAGTGATTATACCCAGCTTAATCCAAGAATCTTAGAATCTAGATTTTTTATCTATTTGTTCCCATGTCATAACAACCTTTTCAGGATTAACTGAAATACTATGTTTTGACACCATGTGTCCCGAGAATTTAAATTATCGAATCCTGAAATAAAATTTCAAAAAATTAGAATAAAGTTGGTGATTTATCAAAAATTATAGGGCTTCTCTTAGATTACACACATGATCTTCCTTAGATATAGAGTAAATGGGGATTTCATTCACAAAGACTACCACAGAAGTGTCAAGAAACTCATGGAAAATCCTATTCATTAGATCCGTAAATACTGAAGAATCATTTTTTAGACTGAAAGGCATGAAAAGGTACTCATAATAGTCATACCTATATTGAAAAGTGGTTTTATGAATTCCATATTTTTTTATTCTCAATGGATGATATCTATACTGAAGATCAATCTTTGAGAACTACTTCACCCCTTTAAATTTGACAAACAAATCATACATCCATGGCAACAAATAATTATTCTTTACTTTGAATATGTTGAGTTTTCAGTAATCAACAAAAAGGAAAAGGGAACCATCAACCTTCATATAAAAGAGAAATGGCGCTACCCATGATGACACAATTGGGTGTAAAAATACTTTCCCTATAATATTATCCAAAAAAATATTTAACTCTTTCATTTCGACTGGTGACATACAATAAAAATATATTGACATTGGTTGAGTACTGGGTACTAGATCAATTGAAAACTCTACCTCCATTATCAGTGAAAACCTAGAGAAGTTAGATAGAAACATGTCAGAAAAATCACTGAAAACTGGAGGGAGATCACTGCTCAAATATTATTTCTCCAGATCAAAGGTGAACACAAATATAACTTTTCCCAACTGTAGATAAGAAGGTCAGAATCTACTCAACCATGGGTCCCAATCTCCGCGAAATAAATGGAATACACCATCAGGTGTAGTAAAGGATACCCATCAAAGATAACAATCAATCTAGTATTTATTGGAAATGAGCCAATTCATTCCGAATATGACATAAAGAGGTTTCACGTCAAGAACCAAAAAACTCCAAGAAAGCTCTACATATGATAATGAGAAAGCACAAGAGGAACTATGAAGGCCTTGATCTATCTTCTTTCCTAGGGTTTTAGTAATATCTATCACATAAGATAAACTATTAATAGGAAGATTTATTAGATTAACAACGAATGTTTAAATAAATTAATAATATGCACCAGTGTCAAATAAAGTTGTCACTAATGACGGAGCCACAGTGATGGTAACTCTCATAGTCGTTGGACCTGTATCTACTACCTTTGGAGACTCTTCCACTGCATGAAGAGGATTTTTTCTAGAAACCTATGACTGGAATGTAATGACTCAAGCTTTACATACATGAAAATTACATTTATTTTTCAGAATATTTAATACATTACAAAAATATACTCCTAGAAACCATGTTAGTTTAGTGTCTTTGTAAACTTCAAACATAATCTTCTAACTTGGTGAAATATATTCAACATCTCCCATAAAGATATTCTCGTTTAGTTTTCCTACATAAAACCTTTCTTTAGTATCCTGAGGAAAAGAAAACCTAAAAAGGGTTATATCAAATGCTTAGTAAGGGTAAACATGAAGTACATCAAACAAAACATAAACATAAGAATGAAAAAACATGAACATAAATTTTGAATATCAAAATCACAAGTCATGAAATAAATCTTGGTATTACGTAAGGAATGGATAATAAAGGAATATTAACCATGATATAAAAACATTGGCATAAAACATGGGATTATCGAAAACAAATAAGAACATAATATTATTTCCATAGTAGCCAAGGAATTTCTACCAAGACCATCATAGTGGACCAAGTCCTTTACTGAACCAGGTTTACTTGTCATTCCCGCCATGTTTTACTGAACAAGATTTACTTTCCATTCCATTCGTGTATTGCTGATCCATATTTACATTCCATTACAGTCATGCCTATATCATGAGATATAAATCCTTACCTAATTAATTGGAGGAAATATAGGTCCCTCCCATTTCATAATGAAATAATTCTTACATGTTTTATAGAAGATAAACCATTCAACATAACATAACCCAAGAACCAAAAAAATGGCTTTCTTAAACATCATTCCATCATAACATAATCCATATAAGCTAAATTGATTTCATAGAAATAATTCCATAATAAACACAATCAAATCAAAGTAATAATACGTATAAAAAAATAAACGCACGTCATCTTAGATGGAAAATAATTTTTATAAAACACTTGATCTTAGTTCCAGAGGAAAATATCCTTTCTTCTTCAAAAACATTTTCCTTCTTCAAATAGCCACACATTTTTTGAAGAAATAATTTTATGTGAAAATATCCTTGTAATATTGTAGTAGAAGCTTCACAGAAATAAGGAATTATGAAAGCGTAAAAATCCATTCATGTCCTACAAGTTAAAAAAACATTCTCCTTATACTTTTTCTAGAAAAGTCAAAAGCCACCTCATACTAAAAACGAAAAAAGATTCTATTCTTACCGTTTAGTAAAAATTTACCAATGGGTAAAATTTAATTTAAAAAATTATATAAGGATATAAAGAATATTTTTAAATAAATATTTAGGAAAAAATGGATGTGGATTATAAATATTTCCCAGTAAATATTTACGAATAAACAATCATGGATAAAAATGAGATTTGTAAAGTTATCCCCTACCTTAGGTCCGATTTCTTCCGTATGTGTCTGAAACTCCTATATAGTGGGTTTAAAAATATCATTAAATTGTAAAAGAACCATAATAATATTTATGATATAATATATGATTCATTTATGACTTTATATTACCCTTTCATTTATTAATTCCATGTTAAATCAACGTTTTTGGTAATAATCGTTTTATTTATCATATGTGTTTTGACTTGTTATTCTTGATATTATTGCATGGATTGTGATTTAATTACTTCCAGAATGTAAAAAATTATTTATATATCATATATATTATATATATAAATATATATAATGGATGGATAAATGAAATAGAATACACTATTCATGGAGATGGTAGGATGTACGTACACATGAATGATGTTTCTGTTTCCTTATTGAATTGAATGGAAGCAAGTAACTGACATATATATAAACATAAATAAAGTAGTATTACTATGTCATATATTTCATGATTATTTATTATATATTATTTATAATTAGTCTTTAATGTTTAATGTGGATAATGAATCACATTGCATCATGGAGACGGTAAGCCATACGTACGCACGAGCCACAATAGCATTCCCTTGTTGGTTAAATAGTATGGAATTGGATGGTATATGAATTTTATGGAATAATTATTATAATATATTCATTATTTATATCCATTATAATAATTATTATAACCATAAAAATGAATTATTATTGAATAACAAATTACACCATGGCTTGGAGACAGTAAGTCGTACGTATGCACCCATAGTGATATTGCTATTCGTAGGACGGATAAAAGGTGATATAAGGATTTACCATAATTATAATAACATATAATCATGTATAAGATACCTGATTTATTATTTTAGAATGATAACAACATAATAAGAAGAATTATAAGAAGAAAATAATTTTGAAAGAGGTAATAAAACAATTACCTATTTTTTGAGTATCTCTTTTTGATTATCACAAAAGGTATCCCAAGGATGGATTTATTCCCAAATTATGGACTATAGGTAGAATGGAGAGATGTTGGGAGATTATTTTAGAAGAATTTGGATGAGATAAAGGGATTCAAATGTGTGAGTAAGTGGGTAGAGGTGGTGGCCTTTTATAAGAGGGAGGAGAGGCACTTTAGAAAAGTCTTGAAATATTAATTTATAATAAATTGTTTTTCAGTTTATAATGATACAAAACTCATTTATTTAGAAGATAAGATTAGTATGGGTCGGAATAATCTCAACCAATAAAATTTATAAATGTTTTGATTTTATTTTAAAATTTATCATTTTGATCTATCCTTATTTAATCTATTTAATTTTATTTTTGGTAATAATATTCTAAATACTAAATGGTTATAAATATTTACTAATGTGTTTCAATTGACCATAATTGGATTATTTATGACATTTTAGACCATATGATTTTAACTTTTTAATTTTTAAACGTTTTTGTGATTTTTAAATAATTTAATAATATGTTTTTTTATAAAATATTAATAGTGTAAATTTTGACACTGTTCATTTATTTGTCTTTAAATAAAATCCACATTAAAGATAAGTTCGAACCAAAATATTTAATAAAATCACACTCCTAACATGTTATAGTCACCTAGAAAATTCATGGAGCACATTAATTAGTTCATATGATATTCATTTTAATATTTTTAAAACCATTTATTTGATATTTCTATCAATAAAATAATTTCTACATCACTATTGTTTCATCATTAATGGTAATTATTTAATATCTAAAATTTTTAAATAAATTTACATGATGTAGATAATTTCATTAGATTTATGGATACTATTTATTTTTGAAGTTTTATCATGTTTATCACTATATTTAAATTATTAAACGTATAAGATATATGAGAGTGACATGTTGTCACCTCCTTTTGTTTTAATTATAATTACATTAATTTCATTGAAAAGGCCATAAAATGAATTAATTACGACCCCTAGGTAATATTGGTCGACTTTAATTCATCCAGTAGTATTTTTAAAGATGTTAGGGTAATTTTATTATCTTTATCATATTGTTAGTTACCATAATTTACCCGATTTATATTTAACTGTGGTAAAAAAAAATTACTGTAGTTACTATTCATAATATCCAAAAAATAAAAGTAACCTAATAATATAACTTGGAACCATATATTACAAATATTTAATACATTTTTCATAATTCAATAAACATAATTAGAACAAATTAATTCCTATTATCAAAACGAAAAAGTGGGTTTTTAAAAAGTAAAACTTATCAAAAGATTGTAATGTGTTTATGTCCAATTTAAATGTGAAATTACTTCCGATGACCAAAATTCTATTAAATCATAAAAAAACCAATTAAAATTTATAACCAATTAAAAAAATAATATAACTAGATAAATAAATTATATGAAAAGGTAGTTTTGAATTAAAATGCAGTATTTTTCACTATTCATCAAAATATGAATTTCTTCAGATTAAAACCAAAATTTAAACCAAGTAAAATTTTTCTGTCCTGCTTCCAAATAAGACGTTTATCTTTTCAAATATAATACATAAAATTATTGAAAACTAGATTTAAAATTGGTGTGCCATCAAAAGGCAGCAAAACTGCATTTTAAAAAAAATACTTCTTTTATCAGAAAAATTGAATTTTTTCTTATATCATGTTCTAGAAAATACATAAGATTAATTTTAATGTTATATAAAATTAAAAATGTGGTTAATACTATTCATAAGTGCTAGTTTATATGACATTTTAATAATATATCGTGGTTTTTTGAAATGCAGTATTGCGTACAACACAAGATACCGAGGAAGGTTTCTTTTGCATGCATTGCAAACCAAGTTAGTGTTTTGATTAGTGTAAGCTTCCTTTGGTGTTGCATATAACATAATCCAAACATATTTATTTTCTACATTGAAAAAAATATATACTTAGTGTTGCGTGATATAAATTCTATCAAACAAACTTGAAATTCTTTGTCACACATGCCAAGTATAGTGTTGTGTATACTATAAGCTAATATAGTTTTTCATACAATGCAAGAAAATATTGGGTTAGAGTACAACACAATACATCAAAGAATTTAAAAAAATTATCTTATAAAATCTAGGGGTGTTACATTATTCCCCCCTTAAGATGAATTTCTCCCTTGAAATTCATTAGAGTTAAAAAAGGTTTACTACTTGAAAGTTTCTTTTACAGAAACCCACATCGTAATAAGGAATACAAAAACTTCATTTTAAAAAGGAAAGTTTGAAACATATTGGTTACCTAAAGTAACTCATCACTGGGTTTTCACGTAGTAGAACATAGGTGGGAAGTGAAAACATGAATATGGAAGAAAAATAAGACCACCAAGTTTTGATGGATAGTGATAAAGAACAATGTTTGGAGAAATTTAACAACCCAAAAACCATAAATCTGCGATGATTTACGGGACCATCTGATTTATTAGATAAGACGGTACTAAGATAGATTTTTTATTTGTCAAGATCCTTTCCCTAAATTTGAATAATTTTTCATGAGAATAAATATTTACTTGATTTTGGTACAATCTCACAATGGTTCATGCCTTGAACAATTTCCACTTAATCTATTATTTAATGAAATGATGTTGAATTTGTCATTATTAAAGTATTAACAAATCATGCGATATCATGATAGGTCATTCCATTTGTCTTAACAAAATGGTTAGAACAGGTAATCGAATATGCATAATTCCACCTACAGTGAGATAATAAATTAATCTGAGAAACTTTAAAAGGAATATAACTTATAATATTCATAAATATATAACCTTACAATCCTTCTAAAAATTAAAAAAAAAACTTTAGAAAGAGGTGAATAAAATTGACTTAAAATTTATATCTTATATCTCATAAGGTAGTTCTTGATTTTCACATTCCAAATATGTTAATACCTTAATCATGTATTCTCTTGAAACATTATAATAATATGAATTACATAAAACCTTAGTGAAAACATGCATTATTTCAAAATTAACTCTTTCCACACACCAAAAATACCAAAAATTATATATACTCAAACCATGATACCACTTTGTCCTTATACCATTCATGATGTCATTAATACTATCAAACAACTCATTATCTCATTATCCCATCATTATTCACATATCATGTGTTTTTTGAAATATCTGAATAACTTTTCATGGTTACCAGTACCATTTAACATATACTTCCAAATAATTAAGAAAAAAAAACAGTGTGAAAATCCATAGATGTTTCTTTATTCCATAGTACCATACAATTACTTGTACAACATTATCCTTGATAAACATTGAATCATTACACTATCTTCTTAAACCATTGACCAGGCTTCATCATTTTATTCCTTAACACATCTTTCATCTCATATATAATTTGTAGTCTCTTCATCGTTAACAACATAAATACTACCCATATGACCATGATGATTCTCTTGACAAGATTTTACTTTAGGGAATTGATTTACATAATCCCCATACATTCCGAATTTAAAACATTTGACCATCATTGATGTCCTAACAACACAATTATCCTTGTCTATTGTGTTAACTATACGTTTTCCTTTGTAATTACTAGCTTTGTGTCCTTCTTTTCTACACCTAAAGAATCTTCTAGTTACTTTGAAACATTCTCCTTGATGCCTTTTCCCACATGATTTACATGAGGAAAATTAAACTTTATTTCCTCTATGATCACCACAAATCTCCATATTTCTCTTATTAACTGGGTCAAGAAACTCACCATAGTTGAGATTATTGATCATATTATGTGATTATTGATTAGGCATATTAACAATGTTTTGACTTCTAACTCCCATTTCATTTGGTTTCTCATGAAGAATATCATTCTATTTTCAATTATATTCTTCAATAACATGAATCCCCATATTTCTAGCCATTTTCTAAAACCCAAAAAGAATAGTGTGAGAGGCGAAAATGATACTTTAAAAATAATAAAATCAAGGTGGAATACATTAAATATCTAATATGTTAGGTTTAATACTAGGTTATTCATGATCATTACCATAATTCTAAGACTTTAAACTATAGTTATACTTACCCTTAGGTACATGCCTAGTCATACATTAGAAATATCTCTAGGGATATCACAAAAGTTTTTTCATCCTAGTTTCCAAAGGTTAACCAATCCTTTACTCTGATACCAACTATAACGACCCAAGCTTGACGTAAATGGAAGTTAAATTTATTTTGATGAATACTTAATAAATTACACATATATATTCCCAAAGGTCATGTTTGTTTAGTGTATTTTGAATCTGGGAACATAATCTTCTAACTTGGGGAAATATCTTCAACATCTCCCATAAAGATCTCCCCCTTTAGTATTTCTACCTAAAACCATTATTTATATCCTGAGGAAAAGAAAACATAAAAAGGGTGAGTTTAAAGGATCATTAATGGTAAACATAAAAAATATATAACAAAACATAATCATGAGAATGTAAAAATAGTAACATAAACCATTCACCATAGCAAAACCCAAGGAACAAAAAAATGGGTTTCTTAAACATCATTTCATCATAACATAATCCATATAAGATAAATGGGTTTAATAAAAATAATTCCATCCTAAAAACAATTAAATCAATGTAATAATTGGTATATAAACACAAACTTATGTCATCTTAGATGGAATTTGTTTTTGATAAAACACTTAAGCTTAATTCCTGAGGAAAATATCCTTTCTTGTTAAAAAACGTTTTCATTACTCAAAATGCCAAAAAGTTTTAGAAGAAATAATTTTATGTGAAAATAAACTTGTAATATTGAAGGGGAAACTTCAATAAAATAAATAATTATGTAATTTTAAAAATCCATTCATGTTGTACAAGTTATAGAAAACATTTCTCTCATACTTTTTCCAGAAAAGTCAAAAAGTACCTCGTACTGAAAATGAAAACAAATTCCATTCTTACCATTTAGTAAACATTCACCAATGGGTAAAATTGACTTTCAAAAATTATAAAAGGATATAAAGAATATTTTAAAATAAATATTTAGGAAACATGGATGTGGATGATAAATATACCCCAATAAATACTTACAAATAAACAATCTCAGATAGAAATGAGTTTTGCGAAGTTATCCCTTACCTTAGGTCCGATTTCTTCTATATGTTTATGAAACTCCTAAATAGTTGGTTTAAAAATATGATTAACTTTTAAAATAACCATACTAATTTTTATGATATCATATATGATTCACTTATAGCTTTATATTTTCCTTTCATTTATGAATTCCATGTTAAAGCAACGTTTTGGGTAATAATCATTTTATTTATTGTAGGTGTTTTGACTTTTTATTATTGATATTATTACATATATTGTGATTTAATTACTTAAATAATGTAAAAAATGATATGTATATATATATCATATATATTAATTATATAAATATATATAATAGATATATAAAAGAAATGTAATACACCGTTCATGGAGGTAGTAGGCCATACATATGCATGAACAATATTTTTGTTTCCTTATTGTATTGAATGGAAGAAAGTAAATGACACACACACACACACACACATAAATGCAGTAGTATTATTATGTAATATATTTCATTCTTATTTATGATATATAATTTATAATCATTCTTGAATGGTTAACGTGTAGAATGAATCTCATCGCGTTGTGGAGATGGTAAGTCGTACGTACGCACGAGCGACAATATCATTCCCTTGATGGTCAAATAGTATGAAATTGGATGGTATATTAATTTTACATATTAATTATAATGTTATATTAATTTTTTATATCCATTATACTCATTATTATACCCTTCCAAATTAATTATTGTTGAATAACAAATTACACCACAGCGTGGAGATGGTAAGCTATACATATGCACACTTGGTGATATTGTTATTTCTAGGATGAATAAACCGAGGTATAAGGTGGTATCATAATTACAATAACATATGAGCATGTAGAATATATTAGATTTATTACTTTAGTATTAGAATAACCTAATAAGAAGAATTATAAGAAGAAAAGGATTTTGAAAGAGGTGATAAAACAATTACCTCTTTTTCAAGTATCTCCTTTTGATTTGCACAAAAGATCTCGCTAGGATGGATTTATTCCCAAATTGTGGTCTCTAGAAGTAAGGGATAGATGTTTGTATATTATTTGAGTAGATATTTTATGGGATAAATTTCTTTAGAGGTGTGAGTTAAAGGGTAGAGATGGTGGCCTTTTATAAGAGGGATGAGGGGCAATTTTGGAAAGTCTTGAAATATTAATTTATTATAAATTGATTTTCGGTTTATAATGGTCCAAAACTAATTTATTTCAAATATAATATGAGTATAAGACTAAATCCTTTGAAACAATAAAATTTATATGCGTTTTCATCTTATTTTAAACCTTATCATCATGATTTCTCATTTTTAATCTATTTAATTTTATTTGTTTTAATAATATTCTAAATATTAAATGGTTTTAAATATTTAATTATGTGTTTTAAATTTTCCATATTTTGATAATTTATAAAATTTCTGACCATATAATTTTTACCTTTTAATTTCTAAGTACTTTTGTGACTTTTAAATAATTTAATAATATGTTATTTTTATAAAATATCAAGCGTCAATTTTGACACTATTCATTTATTTGACTTCAAATAAATTCCACACAGAAGATAAATTGAAAAAAATATTTAATACATTTCTAACATGTCATATTCATCTAGAAAATTCTTGGTGCACAATAATTAGTTTATATTATAATGATTTTTATATTTTAAAAATCATTTATTTGATATTTCTATCAATAAAATAATTTCTACATCACTATTGCGTCATCATTAATGGTAATAATTAAATCTCTAAAAATTATAAATAAATTAAAATGAGGTAGATAATTTCATTATATTTCTGGAGACTATTTATTTTAAATTTTTTATTATGTTTATCACTATATTAAAATTATTATACTTATAAGATATATGAGAGTGACATGTTGTCACCTTCTTTTGTTTTAATTATAATTACATCACTTTAATGGAATAAAGTCGAATAAATGAATCAATTCAGACCCCTAGGTGATATTGGTCGAATTTAATTCATCTAGTATAATTTTGGTAGGTGGTATGGTAATTTTATTATCTTTATCATCTTTTTAGTTACCCTAATTTACATGATTTACCTTTAACTGTAGTAAATAAAAATTACCATAGTTACTATTCATAATATCCCAAAAATAAAAGTAACCTATTAACATAATTTATGACCACTTATAACAATATGGAATTAATTTTTCATAAATTAAAACACATAATTGGTATGAATTAATTGAAAATTAATTCACGTTGTTAAAACCAAAATGCGGGGTTTTAAGAAGTAAAAAACTTATCAAAAGATTGTCATGTGTTTATGTCCAATTTAAATGTGAAATAATTTCCAATGACCAAAATTAAATTAAGTGATAGAAACATAACCCAATTAATATTTAAAACCAACTAAAAATATTATCTAACTATATAAATAAAGTAGATGAAAAGACAATTTTGAATTAAAATGCAGTATTTTCACTATTTATCAAAATATGAATATCATTAGAAAAATACCAAAATTTTAACCAAGTTAAATTTTTATATCCTTCTTCCAAATAAGACATTTATTTTTTCAAATGGTAAATATAAAATTATTAAATACTATATTTAAAATTAGTGTTCCATCAAATGGTGACAAAACTATATTTTTTGAAAAATACTTGTTTTATCTGAAGAATTGATTTTTTCTTATATATTGTTCTAAAAAATACATTGTATGAATGCTAATGTTACATAAAATTCAAAATAAGGTTAATAATATTAATAATGGCTAGTTTATATAATATTTTAATAATATATCGTTGTTTAGTGAAACTCGGTATTGCGTACAACACAAGCTATCGAGGAAGCTCACTCTTGCATGTAATGCATGCCAAGTTAGTGTTGTTTATAGTAAAATATTTTTGTGCGTGTTTTGAATAACATAATCCAAACATTGTTCTTTTATACATTGAAAAAAATCTATTCTCAATGTTTTTTGAAATAAATTCTATCAAACTAACTTTAAATTGTGTGTAACACAAGCCAAGTATAGTGTTGTGTATACTCCAAGCTAATACGGTTTTGCGTATAGTGCAAGATAATCATGGTGTAGTGTACAAGACAAGACATCAAAGAAATTAAAAAGAATGTATCTCATACAATCTCTGAGAATTATATGAAACCCCTTTGTGTTTGAATCATCTAATTGTCCTATAGTTTTGGTAGGAGTTTATGATCATGTGCCACTATGCAGAGTGGAATAAACATGGAAGAACTTCTGTAAGTGAACCAAGTTTCCGCAGGAGCCACATATCTTGGGTCCCAAAGTGTAAAACTTCCTTGTGTTCCCTGAATTTCCACATTGGTATAAAGCCAGAGGGACTCTTGTAGGAACTGTATGAGTTTTAAAAAACCCTACTGTCAAGAGCCACCAAGAGTTTCATAGCACTTCCTCTTCCCCTAAAAGGAAAATATATTGCCTTTGGGAGGAGAAGAAACTCCCATTAACCATGACTTTACAACTAGGTCCATTTCAACAATAAATTATCTATTTAACACAACATTATATGAGGGAATATTTATTAAGATAACTTCAAAATGAATATCCACTTTATTTGAAAACTCAAACCATTGAGTCGTCATCTTCTCATTTGATACTACCTCCTGTGAAAATCACACCAACTTAGCAAAATGATTCACATACTCTAACACGGTTCTATCATCCAGCTCAATTTTGAAGAATTATAAAGCCTTGGATAATCAAATCTACTCCAGATATAAATTTTCCAATAAAATATTCTTGAAGTATTTCCTATCTAATACCTCATGTTAATTCCCCGTCACCATCATGTCCCACCATCTCCTATTAGGTCCTTCTAGCATGAAGATGACACGCTTCACCTTGATCTCCTCAGGTGTCTCTATGAATTTAAATAAAAGCTCTATCTTTCTCAACCATTACTCATACAATTGAGGATCATTGGATCCTTTGAACACTAGTGGAGTCTGGAAAAGTCAATCCTAATAATAATTCCAGATAACACCTCTATGAGGTTCCAAAAATGGAGACTAAACAGGAATTAGTGGTGCTGCCTATCCCATAGCTTGGATAGTTCTCACAATCACCTCAACTAGAAAAATATCCATAAAAGGATTTGATCATTGTGGTTCATAAGTATCTTCCTCCTAGATCCGATTCACACAACTTATCAGAGGAATGATTCTACAAAACATCAGCATACAACATTGAAGACATCATATTAACAGTTAAATAGAGCAATAGAAAAAAATCCCAACGGATAAGAATAAAAGTTTTGGATTTAAATCAATCCAAATAAAAAACAAGGAAAAAGGATAGAAACAATCCTCAATATTCCTTTCCCAAACCACCCTTGGTGACATAAGGTTCATTATAATGAGTGCTTTATAGGCACTCATTCATAACTACCTTCGAAGTCTATACAAGAATACACGAATTCATACTAACATCAAGACAGAATTCTTAACCTAGAGCTCTGATAGCACTTTTTCACAAACCATCCCAGGTACCCTAGTAACTCGATAACCGAGCTGATACTGGCATATAACAATGGGCCTTCTCGATATATATGGGTTTATGAAAAGCACCTAGCATCATACAAAATGAAATGGGAAATAATGTTTTCCACAATCATTATAAAATCAAATAATCAAGTTAGTATGCATAAAAAAGTAAAGTCCACAGGGAGTAGTGTACCAAAAGAAAAACAGTTAGAAAATCCAATAATACTACAAAAAAGTACAAGAAAATAGGATAAAAAACTCAAGTCACAATAAACACAACTCTCCAATTCCCAAGGATCAACAACTACTACCAAGGAGTGGTGCATTACCCTTGATCGAACCTAGAAAAAATAATTTACAAACACCTAAAGGCACAAGTAGGGTTTGATCTAAAAGCCTAGTTGGGTCTCACCAATGATTCTATAAAATATGGCTATATTTAATTAACTAAATAATGATTTCATGTTGACATAAAAAGGTATGATAGTTCAGATCATAATTAAAAAAATTCATGCTTTACATTTCTAATAATTTAAATACTTAAAAAAAAATGTCTTCACAAACAATTTATATGAAACAGTTTATTTAAATTCATTATGCATGTAAAATAGTTTACAAACACTGGAAAATATTTATACCTCAAATATAAAAAAGATATAAACATGGTAATATGCTAACAGGTACCATAGTTCTAGGATATGGGATCATCACAATCATAAATGTGATCATGACAACATGTGTATGCACACGTCCCTCAGAAACTGTCCATATGTAACTTGTCACCATTCCATCGGGGATGAGACCTGCTGCACTAGGTTTTATTTTAGTTGTGAATAATATAAATAGTTCCATCATAATAATTCACTTACTACCTAGCTTTTCAAGTGCTCTAGTACAATCATTATGGTAATTTTATTTTAAACTGTTTAAAAATATAATCCATCCTAGTCCTCCATTTCAAAAGTTCCAATTTTCAATTTAGAAATGAAAAAATTGGATTTTAATCAAAAAATTAATTTTTATGATAAAAACATTGGTTTTATATCAAAACTATTTTAATCCATTTTATAAAACACATATTTGAAATCAATTTCAAAAAATTAATTACTAAAATTAAATTCAATGATTTAAATTCAAACAAATTTCATTCTTTTCCCAAACACACCCCAATTCAATGAAATTAGGGGTTTTCCACAGTATTGATCCAAAATACAATTTCACATTATAATCCCCCAATTAAATGTAATTGGGTTTTCAATAAACCAATTGAAATAAGTTCATGTAATTGATTTTAAATCAAACAATTTATTTTAAATCAATAAATTCATGGTAAATCAAATTTATCCATCATAACGTAACCACAGACTTTTTTCATAGAACCACAAAGCCTGCAACGAAACCCACCAACAAGAACAAAGGAAAAAAAGATCTAGTAACACAACCTAGAAATAAGATTCTACAACATTGAGTTTTGATCCATCAATTCCAAGATGATATATCAAACTCAAAGAAAGGAAAGTGAAAGAGATGAAAATAAAGGGAGAACACTTACAAGGAAAGTCACACCACAATCCAAAAAATTATTAGACACTGAATTAAAGAAACCATAAGGGTTTGAGGGCTCTAAAATCTCATAGGGATGGATCTTAGGTCAAGAGAAAGGAAATCTAGAAAAGAGTAAATATAATATTCTACCAAGCTACATGTTTAAAAACAACACTCGGGACTTTACCTGACGCATAACCCAATTACATACTGCATAATTAAAAAATCCCAAAATCAATGAAAACCCAATTTTTGTTTGTTGAAAATGGATTTGTTATCATTTTAGAATATAAAATTCATACACCCACATTAGATGGCGAGAAAATCTACATTACGCTATAGAACTAGTAGTTTTTATGATGAAAATCAATCAAATATATAACTTCACCATTATAGGTGTCCTCAAAATTACTTCTAAGCACTACCTAGACAATGAAAAAAGATAAAAATATCAAGTTTTAAAACACACCTGTCAGAAAGGTAATGGGATTTTACACACAAACACTTGAAAAAAAGAATATATTGATATATTGAAGTCGGGAATCAACTTGTTTCTTTGAGAGATTCTGATCATTGTAATTTTTATTTTTGAGTGTATTTCTAAGAACAAGTTTGTGAGGATTTCATTGTAAATATCTTTTCATTTATTTTTTAATCATTATGTTACTTATCCTTCGTGATTGAGGTATTCTATGGTTGAAATAAAAATATGAGTTTCTGGTTTGTAGAAGTGGGAACTATAGCTAATCCTTATGATTAAGGTCTTCCACTAAGGAAGACAGAGCTGAGATTACATTTTATAGAAGTGGTACCTATTGTTGGGTTAAATTGAGGGATTATAGGATTTTTTAAGATATAAAATCCAATATTTTAATCTCATGGATTCCTTTTGACATGTTATAGTCAAGGACACCTTGAATTAGGTTTATGGTTCCCCTTACTCTATGTTAAAATATTTATTCATAATATCCTTTAAGAAATACATGATTTATAATTTTTTACCCTACATTTTTTTTATTTCCAATATGCCTAATTTATTAATTATTTTTTATTATTTCTATTAATTTTTTTTTGGTTTTTTAGAGGTACTAACAATTCTAACGAACTCACCACAGACTTTCTTGATAACCAAATCTAAATCACCTATGATATTTAATTTTCCTACTTCTATTTTCAAGGCCAGTTCCAAGAATTTAATGAAGGTATTTTAGTCAACCATGATGTTGATATATCCCTCTAATAGTATAAATTTTTTAGGTTATAACTTCCTTTGATGGATAAATGAATAAAAATTCCAAGAAAACCCTATTGAGGTTTGGGTTTTCTATCCTTCTTCCTATCACGCATCTAGATACACTATAAATGTATATCTCCCAAAGTGTGGATGTTACATGGAGAGAGAAAACTTATTCATAATGGAGTCTATTTCCAACAACAACTTCCATATGATAGGATTCACCATGAGTAAATCTGCCAATTATTTCCACTTAATCACTTTTTTTTACACAAATTGAATATAAAATTGTTTTACAAGAACAACTCATCACACCAAATGCCAAATTAACTTTAAAAAATTGATGATTTATTTTATAGGATTAACTTTAGAGACTAGGTGGTCCTTTTAGTGTTTTAAATAGTGTCTCAACCTCCACATGATAAAATATAAATCAAGTTAGTTCTTTTTGATAGCAGAATAACGGGTCTTAGCATCCCACTTTATCTTTAAAAAAATAGAGACTATTATCCTTTCCTACAATATTATTCTGATCAAGGAGGGATCTAATTTACCATTATAGAATTTCAATATATAGTATCAGATTATTTTCTTCTGTAGGTGGCCTCAAGACTAGTGTAAGTAAAATATGTTTCTTGAGGTCATCAAAGGCCACGTGATAATATTAATTCTTGTAACATTATTGGATTTTCTTCCCTAGAAAAAATAAATTTTTAATTTTATATTTATTATATAATAAAAGACATTGATATTAATAATTTTATATAAAAAATGACTATTTTATTCAGAGAAATAATTTTAAACATTTATTATGAAAATTTATCAAATAAAAATATCGTAGTAGTTCCCTTATATGATGAGAACCATGAAGTGTCATGACAATATTCTGGAGCATATAAGTCATAAGGTTAAATGATATCATCTAATGGGACATAAATTATTTATAGTATCAGGTACTCAATTATTTTATGTAGACAAGTCTCCATATTATGAATTTTACACCCAAAAATCACTAAAATGGGATATTTTAAGGATAGTCCCACAAAGTGGAATTCTATATGTTTTTATGCCATTCAATATTGTTACATTAAAACTTGTGCATTGTTCCTTCAACATGAGACTATTATTAATTAATATTATGATTCAAACACTTTAATTTATTTTATAAAACTATAAATACCAAGGTTTTTGATGAGGTAGGATGTATTGGGTGTGTCATTAGTGATATAATATTAACGAATTAGTCAATAAATCATTTTCCCTTTTATGACTAAAATATGATATTTCAACCCATTAACTTAAATGGAACTATAAAACTAAATTCCATGAGTATAGTGATTGAATGTTTAATTTTAGGAAGTTAAAGAAATATATTTAGAGCTTATAGATTAATAATATGAGCATGAAACATTCTTGATGAAATATCGAGAAAAAGGGATTATATTAAAAAATGGGTGTTTTTACGTGGTTAGTTTCATCGTGGCATTAAATTCTTCCTATATGTGTTACTTTATTCATTACTAGACAATGATAATAGACATTATGAATGGTCATATAATTCCACTAAACAAGTGGCTTAGAGGGTGAGAGAATTATTCTTGATTTTCTATATGTTTATTTAATTAATGATATTTAGTATTTTAGGGTCAGTGAATTTCTAGTAAGGTGGATAGTCCAAGTTAAGGACTCTACAATGGAAATGATATAATATTAAATATCATTTTAAAAAATATGGAATTATTTTCCAAATTAGAATAATAATTAATTTACATAAGTTGGAACATTCCATGATATAATATAACA
Source organism: Viscum album (assembly GCA_963277665.1). Lineage (NCBI taxonomy): Eukaryota > Viridiplantae > Streptophyta > Magnoliopsida > Santalales > Viscaceae > Viscum > Viscum album. The sequence goes on from OY728154.1 coordinate 92,414,328, forward strand.
ATGATAAGAATAATAACATATTATTGTTGTTATTATTTAAATGGGTTATAATTAGGTTTAATATTTAATTAAGGGCCTTTGTGAAATTATTAATATTAAACCCTAGCCCTATATATACCCACTTGTATCATTTTAAAGTGTGGGTGAAATAATTTGTGTTATGAACAATGCATCCTATACCTAGACAATTATATCCACAAATAACACTTCTATTGTTTTTTTAGGGATCAAGAAAATTTCTTCAACTCATTATTCCCTCTAATGATCAATAGAAAAAGAGAGATAATCCTCCAACCTAGAATATTGGGTTACGACCAAAGGTGAGTTCTAAAATATAATTTGTACCTCCTTTCTAGAAACCAAAGTCCATTTGTGATGATCTAACATTGTGGAGCACATGTGGATCACCACAAGAAGGATTCTAGTTTAGATCCAATTAACACAATTACTGTACAACTTGATTGGGGTTTTAATAAACAACATATTCATTATGAAGGAATATAGAAACTACAAAGAATTATTGTTATTAAATTAATTATAAATTTAACATCGAAGGATATTCTCTATGTTCTATAATTCCATTCTTCTAGTTTCTTAAATTATATTCATTAGACATAATTATTTTTAATTTTGTTTTTATAGATAATTCATTAAATCTAGTGAAAACCCATTGTTTGATATATTCTTAACCTATTTTTTCACACCAAAAACCTTTAGGTGGTATCATAAAGGTCACATTAAAATTTATAAATATTTAAATTTATTGATCAATATCACAGTTATTTTTTTAAATTTTCATTATTATTTTATATCATAATCTATAAAGACAATATGACAAGTTTTTTCGCTATCATATAACCAATAAGGAACCAAGAAATGGTGAATAATTCATGTAGATTCCATCCAAAGGTGTTATAGATCTTGGATGCATGATCTGATTAAATAGAATAAAACCTAATTACAAATCATGTAGTCTCGATTAAACACAGACCAATGCCGTTATAAAAATTACCATTGTTCATGTGGGGGTTCATCACACAATATGTAACTATAAAATGTATTGAATTTCATGGTGGAACATCATTTACTATGTTACATGGTATGTAACTGATGTTTACTCAGTGTAATACCACGTGATGTGGTGGTTATATGGTCAATGAACGTGGTAGGTAATTAATACACATGTCACATATTGACTACCATCTAGGTAACATGAGCTCGATGTGATTACCTGATGTGTGGATGGTGTACAAGTCATGTTACAAGGTTTTATTCCACAAAGATTACACACTGAGTCCTTTAGAATGTATCATGAATAGATACAAAAAGTTATACATGAAATATAGTAGGATGTACATATCATGTAATGTGTACTAGTTTATGAAAAATACACACCAAAAAAGGTTGTACACTGTGTAAATAAATTTCAATTAAAAAACTTAATTGTGGATACAAAATCAAACTACATAGTATATAGCTAGCATACACACCGCGTGATAGGTTTTTATATATCAATAAATAACTAATAAATTTCATTGTTTATTTTAGAACTATGTACTATGTAAGTTTATTATACTTTTCATGTACTTCACATGAATATAAATTAGTACACTTATCCTATATTCACACATGTCAACTTTCATAAATTACAGGCTTACTACTTAGCTTGACATAGGAAACTACACACCATGTAATAACATGAACTGTAGTGTATGGTACATTCCATGTATGTACACAATACCTGACCAAATGGAACACTGTGTAGTTTAGATGGGTACACACCATGTTTCCTTAAATTACACATCTTGTACTAAAGTAATTTTAATTAAAAATAATTTATTTAAAAAATATAGTAGATGGGAATCTTATATATCTTTGGGATTGTTTGGCTTAATAATGAAGACAAATAACTAATTAGTTACAAAGACCATAAATTTTTATTTTAATATAAATTTATCTAAATTAATATACTGATTAGAAATTAAATCCAACTTGTATAGATGTGATGTCACTACACTTATGTGACTGATAATCAGCTTGAATGACAGATGTATGTGTTTGGTTTCTATTTAATTTAATATTACATCAAGATTTATTATATGTAGTTAGGTTTTATTAAAATAAATATGATGTAATGTGTGTCATCCTTCCCACAAATATTAAATAAAAATTATGTTTCCATTATTTATTTCATATATCTTATACCCCTAGTTCCCCTCGCATTTTAATAAGTAAAACATGAAAAAGATAGAGCACCATGGAGAGGCAGTGGCTCAAAACCTGATTCAAGGTGAAACCAACCTAGAAGATACAAAGGTCTATGGTGTAATGTTTCAATTCAAGCCAATTCCAACTCAAGGAGTTTTCCCCCAGCATCGTGGATTGATTTAGCATATTCTCATTAAATCAAACACTAGAAATTCATGGTCATGTTCCGTTATTAATTTTATTTAATCTAAGTGCATAGTTAACTATTTTTTATGATTCATGTTTATATAATGTTAAACATGATCACATAAAATAATTAACATAATAATACAATAAATATATATTAAATAAATTGATTATGAAAAACTATTTTATCAAAATATGGTTAATTATGTAATAAATCTATTTTGATTAGATTAATCCTTTGGATATTTATATGTTTATATCTAGATTTTTCCTCATAGTAAGAATAGTGATTATGTGTCTTTGGACACCAAAATTAATATATTTAAAATATTAATATATTTTAAAGAACTTCCATAAATCATTTTAATTTAAACACTTTTCCATTTGTTGGAAAATTAATGGGAAATATGAGACTATGATTGATTATGGTACGTGGGTTTAACCATAGGCATAACCTAATGTTGGTCGGCACCAGACGTTCGGATGAGGAATCCATTGGTGGGTTTGTTAAGTTAATTAACTAATTAATTTTAATTAATTCATTTAATAATATAATAAAACACAATCCTCCCTTATAAATAAAATGTTATGGAAAATATCCTGGGTTAGCCACATAACCTTGGGATGATTTGAGAGATTGAGATAGAGCATTATTCATTAGAAGATTGGGATTGAGGATTGATGATGAACGAGTCATGGTGAATCATGATATAGGTTTAAAATACAATATATCTTCTTAACCATCACTAAAATATGTGTTATTCACCAAAAATTGATACTTATTTGAGGCAGGGCTTGTTATTTTTGGTTTATTCCATTTGATTAATGATTAAGAATGGGTATACTTATTTTCTTTCATTTTCCTAGAAATTACCATTATTTTCATGATCCTGAATATGAATTGTGTTGTAAAACTATATTGTATTTCATACATTGTGACTTAACCACTTTTTTCAACACTATATGCTCATTGGCCTAGATCGTATTGGCCAACGATGCTCATCACCTTTGTTCATGTGTTTTCTACCTATTATCCATTATGTTCTTTGTTATTGGCCCACGGGGTCGTAATTCAACATTACTGGGTTGTATTTGGGTGCTATAGAATCCCCATATATGTGAAATTAACACACATGGAGAATTTTTGGATTACTTGTGTATGGATCAAGATGAATTTAAAGTTGTTAGTGATGGATATGAGTTCTTGAACATCGGGCAGAAGTGGATGCAAAATGGATTCACGTGAAAGTGATGGGATTTTTGATTTACAACTATCGAAGGCCTAAGATCGATGTTTGGTGATGTACCCTTCAATTTTGGTAAGTCAAGAAGTGAGATTTACGGAGAATTAAGTGGATTTAGAATCCACATGATGGAAATTTGGGTTCTATAAAATTCCTTACAACGTGTCGTGTATTATGAAGAAACACACACAATGTAGTACTGATTCCCTCAATGACTGGGATTTCGGCTGAGATAAGGATCACACAGCATGAAACTGGCCCCACATGACACGTGACCCTACTTGGGTAGATAATCCGTGTGCCAGTTATATATTCCCTTGGACCCTGTGTGGATAGACATGTATGTGTACATGCATAAGACACCATGTATGCGTACACTTCATCTTCCTTTGTGGACATGCCTTATGGAATGAAATGGATTTCGTAAACATTTATAGGGGAGAAAAAACCTAGGTGATGAGGTGAGGCCACATTCTTTGTGACCCTTTTTATATGCAATTTACTTTTCCCTAGAACTTCTACCTTCCATATCTCCTTCTCCAGGACATAGATTTGGTCATGAGAGAAGCTTATCCAATTGTTTTCCATGCATAATGCGATGGAATAATTTTTTTGTGGAAGGATATATATGTGATGTGAGGTTATCTAAGTGTGACACTTCTTTAGGTGATGCTTGAGTGATGACAGTGATCATGCATGATCCTTCAAGAGATGTCCTGGTCAGAAATCCCCTGTCACATAAGGGTGAGGGTCCCCCATACTCATTACTCAATTCAACTGAAACCCCGATGACATAATAGGGTGAGGGTTCTCTACCTACAGAGGTTCACCCCATGATATACTATAGCCTGGGTCCTCTAAATATCAATTTTTACCCCTAATTCATTAGGGCACGTTTCGTTTACCTAATAGATGTCACCCCCTTGATGTACTAGAGTGTGGGTCATCTATCAAAAAAGTGGAACCCCCTAATGTACTATTGAACATGTCTTTCATTGAATATAGTTCCCCCTAGGCTGTCAAGAATAGTGGTGTAGCGTAGCTCCTCTATACATATTCTTGTGTGGTTTCAGGTGGTTCTTGGCATTAGACCTAGACCATTAGAGCTACAGTAAAGCTCAACATCCTTAACTATGTTTTGTAGATGGAGAACCTATTTCTCACTTTCTTTAGTTTATTTAAGATCTTAGATGTAAATTGGGTTGAGATGAGTATTATTATATCTGTTTATTTATCCGTTATAGTTTTTTAGGGTGTCTTATTTGGTAGATATATAATCACCCCTACATTGGATTTTCCTATATATGTTGTGTCCTATGCTGAAGATAGAAAGATCAGTGATAATTTTGGTGGAGAATAGAATTACTTGGGTACATCAACCATGTATGGTTTTCAGACATTGTGATTAGGATCTATGATCTCTATGGCTATCCCTTTTTATATTTTCTATTAGTTTGGGACTTCATTTCAGGTTGGGTGTGTATTTTTCCCCTTTATGCTTTCTCATTACATTATCATAATTTGATGTATTCCATATAGGTTATTAAATGCATGGTTATATCAAGATGTTTGAGTCTTTTATTATTCCTCTTCACTTTTTCATGGAGATGGTGGTGTGCATGAATAAAAGTGATTAAGGAAAAGGCCCACCATTTTAGTTTATTCCTTCTCAGCGATTTTTGCCAGCCCTCAGCCTATTAGAGGTAGGATTGGGGTGTCACACTTGGCTTATCATCGACCTGGAACATCTTGGTGGGTAATATCATGACACATTAATTATGGAAAATCAAAATGATATTAATATTTCATGTAAGGGGAAGAATAAAGAAATTTATTCCTAAAAAAAATATATCAATAGAATTTTAACTCAAAAGACTTCCATTATCTATGTTAATATGTACCCATAGTAAATGTGTTGGTCTATCTATAGCTAGGGTAACATTAAATTATTATGTAATCAAAACATATATTATGGTTTAACTTAACCAAACATATATTGAGTGTAATTTCAATATTATATTAAATAAAAATTTTGAGGCAACTATTAAAGAGATCCATGTATGGATTTCTAGATTAGGGTGTCTAGCCAACAGATCAAGGAGATACTATATAGTAGTTTTTAAGAACGACCAACTGAATACCATCTTATTATTTTCATGGGAATATTATGGGTAATGTGAAGGTAAATATGGATACTTTCCATTAGAATTTCCACATGATAGGATATTTTGAGTATAATAGTGAATGATTTTTGGAATTGATAAAATAGTGGGAGACTAATAGGATAATAAAATTATTATGTTTCATAGATTTTGGTAATCAAGAACAAGTAACAAATATAACTTTATTTTATTATAAAAAATGGAAATTTCATCGATATCCCTTCCTTCTATATTAAAGAAAGATGACCTCCTCCCTTGTAGTAACTTCAAGGAGTGGTACTAGAACTCTCACATTGTACTATTATAGGAAAAAACATTATATACTGGAGGCCTTAGTTCTTGATCTTCTTAATAAGGAGGTGAGTGAAAAAGATATCTCTGTTGAATTAAAATTGATGGATGATGATATATATATTCAATTTTTGATTTTACCATCCATGTATAATAAAATCTAGAAGTCACATGAGAATATATATATGTATATAGAATTTTCAAGAATCCCTGTTATATTTATTAGGAAAGAGATATACAACCTCAGTTTTAGATCTTCAAGGCACTCTTTATTGAAAACATTTAGAGGATGTAGTAGATGGAACTCATGTGTTAAAAATTATTTTCTACATTTTACGTGTTTAGACATTATAGATTTTAAACTATTCATTAATTTTTTCACAGATATCATAATTTGTTACTACCTCAAATAATATTGAATGTTTTTGTGAATTTCTATATGTTCAACGATGAGAATTATCTCTAATATAATCTGACTATGCTTCACTAGGAAGATAAATAAATAAATCATTATAAGTCTTCAATCTTTATAGTGAATAAAAATAAATTTTTCATAAAGATCTCCAAGACTAAATCTAAGTATAAATTTTTTTTCAATACCCTTACAAGGAGAGTAATTTCAAAGGTAAAGAAAGGGAGAAGGATGAAATCTATTTTTCATGTGGTGACTAGGGCCACTGGAAAAATAATTTCACCACAATTAATAAGAAAAGGGAATATTCATGTGTATTCTTTATCAAATTAAATTTTTCTATTTTTAAAATTAGGTATTAGATAAATATTGGGATTCTTGTATTTGTATCCAATTATAGGTAACTATTAGATTTATAAGTGTTGTCCCAGGTGAGGTGGATCTACAAGATGTTAACAAGGTTATACTCATTATAGTATTTAAAGAAGATTTCCAATTCACATTTCAAACATGATTGATCAGGTATTTGAAGACTATTTTTATGTTCCAAGTGTTACCAAAAACATTATTTTTATATCTTATCTTAATATGGATTGTTTTATTTTCAAATTTCTGAATAAAAGTTGATATTTATATAAATAAATAATATTTTATGATATGGAACATACAAATAATGGTCATTATGTATTTGAATATGAAAACCCACCATTGGAAATCAATAATTAATCTTGTTTTCTTGAATCATATCATACCAAACTACGGAATCACTTTATAGAACATGAAAATGAAAAGTGATTGAAAAAATTACATTAATATAGTTATTTATATTCATTTTATATAAAACCAGATGGAATATTTCACAGTTTTGTCAAGTATAAATAACAAAATCTACATATAGTGAAAAGGGTGAAAAGGAAACAAATCATCTTGAATTGGTTCATACATATCTGTGTGGAGAATTTCTTGTTAAAGTAATTGGCCGATTCTATTAATTCATAAGTTTTAATTATGTATTTAGTAGATATTAATACGTCTATATAATGAGGTATAATTCATATTCCTTTGATAAATTTAGGGAGTCCAATAATGAAGCTGGAATTTATATTGGTATGAAGATAATGAAACTTAACTTAGATAATAGTGTAGAGTATCTTAACCAATAGTTCATTGATTATCTATGTAATTTTATGATTCTATATCAACTGACTCCACCTCATACACCATAATATAATGGTTTAATTGAAAAGTAGGTCCATTCCTTATTATACATGATGAGATAAATGATGAGTCATACAAGTATTCTGTTATACTTTTTCTGTACACATTATAGAAAATTGTATACATAGTAAATATAGTGCAAAAAATGTTGAATAAGGTATTATATAAAAGTTTTGGTGTAGAATTAAACCCATGTTGTCACATATATGAGTTTGGGGTTGTGAAGAATTTGTTAAAGATATCCATGGAAACAAACTTCTACCCTGAAAAACTATGTGTGTTCGATTACTTAAGAAAACTATATGATATTATATATAAAACCCCTAGAAAAAAGAATTGTGGTTAAAATAAATCTCATATTTTATAAGAGGGAGAATATCTCCAAAATAGATATTAGGAGTGAGATATACTTCAATGAATTCTACTCTCAAGATAAAAAAGAGTTGTAATATGAATAGATTTTACAAATCACTATAGAAGATGATATTATAAAGACATAGGTACCATGTTAGAGTGATAGAGAGGTTAGACAATCATAAATATATAGTTCTATATCCACCAATTATGGTGACTCATTATGAGTTGGTAATAATTAACATGTTTCATTTAAGGAGGAAGTAAGTGGAACACATGCTACTAAATGGAAACAATCCTTGAATTCTAAGATGGGTTCCATAGTTAAAAAAATATATAGATTTTTATATATAATTAGTTGTATTTAAATCATGTCTTTCGTAATTAGGTTTTCAAAAAGAAAATCTTTGTAAACAATTATGATAGTGCCAATAAGGGTAGATGGGTTGAGAAATTATTTACGTATAATCAAGGAATTAAATATGGTGATTTTTAACCATTTTTAGCTTAAATATATTATAATTCTACATTCCATGAATATATTATAGGAATATGATATTTGGAAAATTTATATCAATATAACCTTCCTTAATGATATCCTTGTGGAAGATGTTTAAATTGAACAATTGGAAGGGTTGGTTAGTCCAAATGAGGCCAATAAGGTATACAAGTGGAAAAGATACATTTACGGATTAAAGAAAGAATTCATGTTATAAAACATTCTGTTTGATGAAACCATAATGAAATTTGGTTTTATAAAGATCAAATGTGATTCTTATTTCTACAAGTGGTTTTGTGGGAGTGTAATTTTTTACAAATAATATATATTGATGATAATTTATTGATTAGAAATGAGATTATGGTATTATAGTCCATTAATATTTGGTTGAACACATGCATATACATGAAATTAGGTGAATAAAAATACATTATATAGATTAAGACCCATTGTGATAGATCCAAGAGGCTGCATGGAATAAGTCAAGAAACATATATTGATAAGTTACACATGCGATTTGGTATGGAACAATTCTAGAGGATATTGTTACAATTTTCACCCAACATACATCTCTCTAAGGAAATGAGTCCAAGGATAATGAAGGATGGATAAAGGATGATAAGGATCATATACAAATTAGTGATAGGTTTAGTCAGGAATTCCATGCTATTTACTAGTCTTGATGCTGCCTAAACATTGAGAACCATATCCATATATCATGTAAACCTAAAAGGCCTCCATTGCATACAGTCAAGACTATCCTAAAGTATCTTAGTAATATTACTAATATATTCATATTTTATAGAGGATATAATAATATAGTCATAAGGTGATATATATATGTTTTATCCATATAGATAAATATGATCTAAAATCACAATCGGGATATATCTCCACCATTAATGGAGGAACTATGAGCTAGAAGAGATAAAAGAAGCTACTGGTTGTCGACTATATAGTAGAGTCGAGGTATGTTGTGTTTTATAATATAATTGAGGAAGTCATGTGTATACTAATATTCATCTAGGAGCATTATGTAATGCCTAGAAGTAAAGTTACTATAATATTGTACTGTGATCTTACTACAATTGAAGATCTTACCTAGGATCCAAGGTCTCAACAATGAACAAATAACATACTATGGAAGTATCATCTCATGATGGATTTTTCATAGAGAGGTGTGGTAGAAGTATATTGATTTTCATTGAATGATAACATGGTAAACCTAGTAATTTAATATCTATATCAATATAAACATTAATATAATTTGAGTAATAGAAAACTAAAAGTCATTAGAATTTATATCTAGTGAATGTGGGAGGCTATCATAGTTGGTTCCCTAAAACCAATTATTTTATACTTTAAACAACATGTATATTAATTTTTGTTAATATTAATATTTTTCTTACCAAATATTTCTTATTTTTCTTTATAAAATTAATGTGAAAATTTCCTTTGAGATTTTTTCACATCAAGAGGTTATATTGGTTCTAGGTATGATAATCATCTTGAAGTACTATGAAAATATTATAGAATATATAAGTCCATTAGTTGAATGAAATCATCTAAAGGGGCATAGATGATATATTCTTTTAGGTTCTTGATTTTAAAAAGATAACGAGTCTTCATAAAATTGAAGTACTAACTTGGTAATATCTAATATGGGAGATTATAAGGACATTCCATCAGGTATAAATTCCATATGTTTTCATTTAATTGGGTATTCTTATATGTGAATGTGTGTATTTGTCCTCGGACTTGATAATATTATCAATTAATATCATGATTCAAAAAATTTGATATATTTCTGAAAACGATGATGACCTTTTTTTGTAATGAAGTTAAATACATTGGGTGTGTCATGATTGAGATGAAATGAATGAATAAGTTAATAAAGTATTTCTCTTATATAAGGCCAAAAAGTGATTTCTAAAACATTCAATTGAAATGAAACTGTCATGCTAAATAATATGTCCATGGTTATTAGTGTGTTCATTCCAAAAAGAAAGATATATCACGTTTATTGTTTGATAACACTAGAATATAATATGTTTAACAAGATATTGAGACAATGTGACTATATGAAACAATGAGTGTGTATTTTTATATGGTTATTTTCATTGTGACATTAAATTATTCATATAAGAGTGACTTTACATGTTACTAAAAAAATGATATTTGGATTTAGGTAGGCCTCCCTAATACTATAGAGAAAGATTCCCAGAGTTTCACATGCTGACTGAATCTATTGATCTTAGCTATAATAAATATTTTTTTTTTAGGAATAGGAATTAAAATTTATTCATAATTTTCTAATAAAAAATATTTAATCTTTATATTTATGTAAGTTGAAAATTAAAGAATTTGTTTCCCATTTTTTGAATAAAATATTTATTATTTGAGGTCTGATAAATGTTAATAAAGGTGGATAAGCCAATGTTAAAACTCACTAACAAAAATGATATAATCATAAATATCATTTTAATGAATAAGTAATATTTTAATTAAAATAATGTTTAATTTGTGTATATTAGTTCATGACATGATATAATAATAATAATAATAATAATAATTTTTTTTATTTTTTTTATTATTAGTGCGATTTTTATTATTTTTGGAATGGGGAATATATTAGTTTTATTATTTTTAAGGGAAATTTTGAAATTATAAATATTAAATCCTAGACCAATATATTCCAATTTATATCATTTTAGAGAGTGGTGAAATCAATTGTGTTTTTCACAACACATCCTCTCTCTAGAAAATTCACTCAATGGAGAACATATAAATGGTTACATTCAAGGCTGAGGGAATTAACTACATACTTATTCCGTATTAAGATCAATATAATAAGAGATAAAATGATCTAAGATAAAGGATTGTGTTGTCATCAAAGGTGAGAAAAAGAAAACAATTACTACCTCTGCACTAGCACTCAAATTTCCATTAGTGATTCTATTATATTATGGATAAAATTTCAATTACCTCTAGTGGGATTTTAATTTCAATAATCTCAGTGCAATTATGGTACAACTCAATCAGTTTTTTAATGACTAATATCATCATTGAAGAAAGTATCTATATATCAAGGTAATTATTATCATCAAACTAAATATAAATTTAACATGATAAGATACTCTCTGTGTTTCGAGATTAATTTCATCTAGTTTATTCAGTTATATTCTATAGATATAATGATTTTTCATCATGTTTTTAAGGATAATATATTAAATATAAATGAAACTTCATTGGTAATGAAAATGAATGGCATGCAGTGTTCCATGAATATTTTGATAGGTTCCCACTTTATTCATGAACACTGTGAATTGAATTCCTATTTTGAGAGAATATAAGTGAAGCTCCTTATATTTGAAGGAAAAATCAAGAGTCCTACTGATTCCTTGATGTTTAGAGGATGTGGAAAATAATGAATCCCCTTTGTCCTATCAATGTTAACATTAATGCTGTGATGGTATACCATAATGCCGATGAAGTTTATTAATTTTACCCTGAAATCAAATTTTAGGGGGTTAATATTCAAGATATGGTGTCATGGTTTACTAAATGCTAACTCATGATTGTATTAATTATCATATAATTCCTAATATTTTACCACCAGATCATCCACGTGACACTTTATTTTCTTCCCCAAAAATAGAAACTGATAATATGGTGCATGAAATGTTGATATGTAACACCCTAATTCTTTAAAAAAAAGATAATTACCTAGTAACATTATACCTATTTGGGTTCCCTAAATCCATTAGCATCCTCATATTTGGGGGAAATTCAGGTATGGTTTTAGAGGAAATACCCTTCTATAAAGGAAAGGGATTAATTTTTTTTGTTTCATTGATCAAAATTATATTGAACGGGAATAGGAAATAATCCATTATTTAGTTATGATTGAGATCCCTAGAATCAATAAAAACATTTATTTTAAAAATATTTTTATATATTATAATAATTTTATATATCTATTTCAGGTATTGAAATTACCAAATAAAATATTATTTTATCATCTTATTAGATTTATCTCACAATTTGGTATCGTTGGTCAGATGTATTCTTTTTTCTTATTGTTTATAACCCCAATTTTCTTCCAATAGACCCAAATGATGTGTAGACACTTGGGGATCCAACCTAATAATTTTAATATAATATCATATAGAAAAACATTTTGTATACTTCAATAAGGATATGTATTTCTTATATTATTTAGAAGTCATGGAAGTACTAATAAATGTAGGTTGTGGATCTTCTTTCATTCCCAGGTTTTCATATCAGATTTCTCAACAATAGTTGAGAAAACTTCCTCAAAAATCAAGGGAGAATATTTCATTTATTATTAAGTTTCTTCACCATTTTTAGGAGTAAAATTGGGATCAATACCCTAATATATATGAGATCTTATAGGGGGACTATTCTTACATCATGATTACACCATTCCTCAAAATGGTTGGGTTTTTTAGTGCAGTAAACACTAAAAGAATGAGAGTGAATATGCCTCAACCCCAAGATATTTTTATAGGATTTATTTCTAGTTAATAAAAAATATTTTGTTGTGTCATTTAAATATAATTCATACCTAAAATTTTGTAAAAGTGATCTATTACAAGATTGATACAAATTGATTGCATATAGGGTTTTTAATTTATTAGCAGCATCTACTTAATGGATGCATCTTTTTAACCCTTATATAAGATAAAAGTAATTAGAGGTCTTATGTAATCATCTAATATGACAAAATATTACCCCATATCTATCGTTTTTGAAACAATTTTATTGATGTGAAACATGAAGTATTATTCATGCTCACTCTATGGATTGACTAGAATGATTTCTATGACATTATTCACATCAATCTATGAAGATTTATTTACTATAGGTTTGTTACCCTCCCTCTTATAGTACTCATATTATATGCACTTATATTTATTGGACTCAAAATGAGGGATATCTCCATACAATACCCTAATATCCACATCAATAGAAAATCCCAATAATTTCTGACATGGATGTGGAACTAATGCATGCAATTGGATTCATCGACTTTCCAAAAAGATGTTGATATCCATACCTTATTTTACCACTATGAATTTATATTCAGAAATGAGATTTGAATTGGATTATAATTTTAATCCACCCATGAGACATTTATTCACTCTTTTTATATCCCTGGGTTATCCGATCAGAGAGAGGCAAGTCCACCATGGCCCAGGCATCGATGTGTCTAAATCAGGATAATATTTATTCCAAAATAATTATTAAATATGGTTTGACGAATGTTTATATGATAGAGGTTTAAATATATATCAAAGTTCCTAATGTGACCTTTTATAGAAGCCACCCAGTCTTGTTATGTAAATCAAATGACCATGCAGAATTCAGTGGATCCAATCTTTACCCGACATATCTCTACTATGAAAACTAAAATATAGAACTATCTGGGGATTTATAGATCCAAAATAAGGGTTTCCTAATGTTTTTTAAAGGTAAAGGGGCTACAAGACTAAGAGATTGGTTTTAATAACTGTGACATACTTCAAAATTTCATACTTTTAGGCTTAAGGCCTATTATTCATACTCTGAGGTTATTCCTTGGTTTGAGGATTTTTTGTCGAAGCTAAATATGCTAAAAACTCTATTAATCGACTAAATCTGGGATATATATTTTTTATCTATGGATTGGGTTGAACTGGACTTCGCATATTTTTATATTGATGAAACAATTATCTATCTTCTAATCGATATTCCTGTAAAATATGGTTTGAATGATCCCTGCATAATTCAGGATCAGATTTATGTTTCTATTGAACTCATTAGAGTCTCTATCTATGAGTTTCAACTATATATATCTTCCTAAAAAATGATACCTAACGTTCAGGGAGTGTCATATTCCTATCATGTGGTATTAAAAAAAATTAATTTCCTACATTAAATTATGTAATAATAGTTAACCCATGTTATCTCTAATAGAGGAGTTCAAAAAAACATATTGTCACTCAAAATTATAAAATTAAGACTTTTTGGGATTGTGATTTTGAAAACAAAAAAAAATTATGAATTAGAAGATGGAAAAAATAGATGAGAAGGGTGATCAGTTCTTGTTTATGTTTTAACTTATAATTCTATCATATTCTAAAAATGGTTTTACTTCCTTTCATGTTTAATTGATTAGTGCAAGATACCCCAATTGATTTATCAAAACACCTTTATCTAACAGATGTTTTGTAGATTGAACAAACAATTACTTTTACCTGGTCAATATCCCATCCTGTGTGTATGAATGTTAGTAAGCTACTTCTTAAATTATATAGGGAAAACCCAATCTTGTGATAATGTTCTATAGAAATTAAAATTTCATTCATCACCCTTACACATATTCAAGAATTCTAGACATAATCATTCCAATATACAACCTTCTTATTTAATAAAAATAATGATTGGAGTAGGGAGATTATCGATTATCAACCTAAGAAGCCATAGTGACCTAGTTCATGTTATAAAAGTGGGCTCCTTGGACCCAACAAGAAAATTAAATTTCAATTACCAAAATAATGTATAAAAATATTTATTCATTATGTATACTTACCATAATAATGTAAACACTTTTTCATCCACAATTTACATTATAGTGTCATCGTATTTTTATTTTGTATCGACAGGTTAAAGTTGTTTCAAACTATAATGATAAAAAAGAGAAACTATGAAATCAATATTAAACATATGTGATATGGTCTAGATACTTCATACTAACTAGACATATATGATTTGTGAATATAAAGTGTTGGGGGATCATTATAATTTATGGCTATTGTCATTAAGGTTTCACTTAGTGCTCTCATGTAGAGGATATCATGGGGACTGACCCAATAATAGGAACACCTAATGCTTCTTGTGACATTAGATATTACTATTTATGAGCACTTGTATTGGTCTATCTTATTTATTTCATTAAAAATGTGTACCATTTGATCATGTAAATTTATTCAAGATGAAAGGAATGAAATTTATGTTGTGGATAGGTATATTGTACCGGGTTCATCATTGATGGTATTAAATTGGTTGAATATTCTAGAAAGATTTTTTTACTTCTAAATTGATGAGATATCTCAGGCCCGGTTGGCCATGTTAGTAGTACCTTTATTAAATCCATGTTCATAGTGACTAAAGCTAAGTCTATCTAGTGAGGCCTTGAATAAATAATGATGTTTTTTTGAAACAAAGTGTACATACTACTTTACAAGATAACATAAGACAAATAGATTATATTAAACAATATATGTTTGTAGGACGTTTTTATGACTATTACTAAGACTTATAGCTTTAGGATACTTGATGATTTTGTATACTCCATTATATTTTTGTTATTATCACTCACTAATATAGAGATAAAGTATTATATGGTCACACACAAACCGTATTTAGAAGCTTGAATAATTCTAGTGAATTAGAGTTTGGGACATTGTAGAACCCAAAGTGGTAGTCAGGTAATGTTCAAGTCAATACGATTCGAAAGAAATAAAAAAATTAAATATTATTTGCCTTTAGAATATTAACCAATAAATTTATTTACTTATTATATTCACAAGTTATTCAGTGAGGGTAATGAATAATATTTTTTTGAATAAATATTAAATATATATTTTTCATTGTTTGTTTAATATTTATAGGGGATGTGACTATAGTAAATGACTAATATTCTGTCACCTAATAAAATTTAGGCAATAGAAGCATTAGATAAAATATCCTAATATATATAGAATTTTTTATGTTTTATTTTGTATTGTTTTCTATAATATTTAAAGTGTTAACCAACATAAGGACCTAAATTCAATTTATGAATTTTATAAACTAAATGTTTAAGAATTTTTAAGATGTAAAATGAAGAAGAGAATTGATTTAAAAAATTCTCCAACCTCTCCACCTCCCTCTAAATTCTTAGAGAGATAAAATGAATGTATGATCAAAAACCATTAACTCCAAGTATGAAGATCATTATATTGATTTCCCATGACTACAACAACATCAAAGATCCTTCTATTCTCCATGAAAACACCCAAAATTCATATATTTATGATCGATTAATATTTTAGAAAATTTTTGGATGATCAAGAGGATTACAGGTTTAGTTCCTTCTAGTGAATATCACCAAGGATGATAAACATATATTTCCAATAAAAATAAAATGAGGCATGAGTTGATTTATTTTAGTTTAATTCTTCTTGATTAATTAATTTTTACATGATCTGTGGTTGAATATAGAAAGGGGGATATTATATTTTATATTTCAACATATATCTATACCTAAAAAATTAAAAATATTTTTTTTATACTTTTTGAAAATTTCTAGGCTTCTTTAGTTCAAACCCTTAAACAGAAATGTATTCATTGACTTAAACAACCACTAAGTAAAATAAATAAATAAAACAACATCATTCAATAACATATGAAAACTAAACCACTATAAAAAAACCCACCTTACCCCAAAACTCTAAAGATTGACCCTCTATTCAATGGGTAATAGAGAATAAAATAGAAGGAGAAGGAATTATGAAACTAAAAAAGAAATTAAAATGATAAATGAAAATTATCATCATGTTCACCAGTAATCATTCACATGAAGGGACAAAAAAAACCCCAACAGATGACCCTTTTCATTTATAATTAGTAATTTCATTATCCTTTAGTTTGATATAACCCAAGATATATTCTCTATTTCTAAATTATAATGTTCCTTTATTTATCATGGATTCAAAATTGTATCACCATATGTTATTCTATAAAATCAATATCTTTCCTTCTTTTGGGTTAACTAAATCATTACACATGTTTATATCTATATGGAAGATGCTTATTGGTTTTACGAATGTTTTTGA
This sequence comes from Viscum album, assembly GCA_963277665.1. Classification (NCBI taxonomy): domain Eukaryota; kingdom Viridiplantae; phylum Streptophyta; class Magnoliopsida; order Santalales; family Viscaceae; genus Viscum; species Viscum album. Next base: position 92,431,784 of record OY728154.1, read on the forward strand.
GCATCCTAAATCTTTAGTGTTGTTCTTGAATGTGTTTCCTCAAATCCTACACGTGAGTTTCACATGATCATCATATGTTGATGTTTAGAAATTTTTTGGATAAATTGTGAAGTATAAAATTCATGGATTGACAGCAAGATATAAAAGTTTACATGTTAAATATTTATTGTATGGTTAATTAGATGGTTGTGCGGTCTCTTTTTTGGAATGGTCGATTGAATTTATTCTTATTGGTGATGGATTGATGATATAAATAATAAGATAATTCATGATAGAATCCATCATGTGGATAATTGAGGAATTTGTTTTTGATATATATGATCATGTAGTAGGATGGGGACCTATTATGGTTGATAGTACAACCACATGGAAAACAATGTAACTCATGGTAGTTCATCATGTGATCACTTTGAAACTTTGTGAAATTTTATCCACAGTCTATTAAACAATTCATAGGTAGGCAGTTTCATTCTTGTGGTCAATCAACAGACCAAATGATTTATTTATGGTTTTTCTTATAAATAAACTTCCAAGACTCTTAGATAAAAAAAGAATCCCAAAAATTTATTCATAAAAGTCTTTAAACACTCGAGATATTTATCAAAGAATTGAGGATTTAATGTAGGATTCATTATAATATTATTGAGATCAAATAAACAAATAATAATTCAATATTTAGGCCATTTTTAACCAAAATAAAAACATAATTCTATATGATAAATATGTGAAAATTACTTATTAAATGATTAAATGGTGGGATTAAAACCATGAAAATACACAATTAAATATATGAAATTTTTGACTCTATCCAGGCCCACCATGGTTTTATCTTCCCCAAACTCTATAGCCACTTCCATGATTATTAATGGGTAAATATGGTATATATGAATCTTTTCTATTAGTGAATGAGATATGTTATGGGGATTAAATTGAAAGAGTTGTATTGAGAATCCTCATCAGATGGATGTTTGATTTTGTGTGTGTGTGTGGGGGGGGGGGGGGTGGCTACCCTCCCTAGGATGGGGGTAATGAAATCCAGAATATTCTTGAAGGAGCATGGGTACCAGAAAGGGTTCTTCTTAAGGTAACCTTTTTCTAGTGATGATTAAACAAATGTTTAAAGTCCATTATGGTAAATATTTCATTTCTAGTGTCACAAAAAATATGGTTATGACTAGTTGATTCAGTTGATCCCAAATGATTACATGCACTAGGATGGAAATTATTTTAGTTATCCTATTATCATACTTCTATGATTGTATATTTGGAATTAAATTCCACTATCATTATCCTATAGGAGAAGTTACATAGATATAGGTCAGTTGTGTTAATGTTTAACCCAACTTCACATTCCTAAATTCAATCATATTCTGAATAATTACTTAAAGATGAAACAGTAATCAATATTATTATCAAAAATTTTATGAATTTGGAAGCAATCAGGGAAATCATCAATAATATATTCATTAAGACTTTTGGTATCTGTAAATTTAATAAATTATCTTCAGGATAGTGATGCAAATTTTTGGAACTTATTCTATATAAAAAGAATAAACATTATTGTTATGATCTTTAATTTTTGACTGATTTTACTCCCCATTTATCTCCTAAAAAGGTCATTATTAATTTTTTTATTATTTAAGAGGAGGAGCTATGTGATATTTAGTGGTCTTGATGGTTTGAGATAACATTGGAACAAATTTTAGAGAGATGCTTGCAGTAATTGATTTATGATATTTCTTCTTTTGTGCAGACAGTGTTAGCTAATATTTGGTTTTGAAATATTGAATGTAGTATTTTAAATCATTAAAAACTCCAAAAAACCACTAGGTTACTAAAATGGAATGATAATTGTTTGAAACTTGTAATTGATATTTTCTATGCATATATTTAATATCTATTGTTGATGAAACTTCATATTTAGTGAATTGGTTTAACCATTCCACCAAATGATGAGGTTCAAAACCATATAGTTTTTATGTTGTATAAAATTTTAGAGAATTGGAGATTTAATATTCCTGAGTGTGAAGATATACTAGTAAAGGAACTACTTTTAGTGATCTTACCAGTTAGTGAAAAAACTATATGGTAGGTTGGTATACTCTGTGAATGTTAGTCCTTCCATGGTTTGTACAAAAACCTAATATTTTTCACTTTCCTCTACTCTAGTGTTCCCATCATGGGGGTGTATTGGGATAAAAAATTCTTGAGAGGCCATATTGGATCTCTTTTTCTTTTGAATATTGGGAAAATATAGTTCACAAAGATGGGTTATGGATTCAATTCAACCCACTCAGTATATGGTTTCTTATAAAGATGCACTGGTGCATGTTTCCCCTACATGGAATTCATTTATGTGGAATGTGAATCAGTAGATTCAAAGATTTTAGATATAGCTATTACATAGTATAATGCATGAGTGGAGTCAGTGAGTAGAAACTGGTATGAAAGGATCATCTATAATAGCTAATAATTACTATTTTTAGTAGGGATAGAGTAGCTCTCTTGAAACTATGGTGATTGTTTCCCCTGTAAAGAGAACTCTTAACAGTCTATAGTCACAAAGATGAATAAATATTCTTTCTATTACTCAGGTTAGTTAAATAAATGGATTTTTCTATCATTTATTGAAAATTTCCTTCCTAATTGAGAGGATAAACTAGAAGAGAGATATTGGCCCAAACTTGGTATTTACACTCAGTGTGTATATCACCTCTGACAAACTTAGCATTTAGTCACAGAAAATTATCCAAATCAACATCATATTAGATTAACATTTCCTTAGTATAAAGAGATTAAATTTTTTTAGGTTATGGAAATGTTTTTTATGTATCTATAACTTTCTTCTTTTCTTTAGTTAATGTTCACTGAGTAAGAGACAACTAAATGTTCAGATGAGATCCCAGATCACATTTTTTTCATTGATATCGAGTGTTCTTACCTTCTTCATAAAATTTTTCAGGGACAATATTTTGAATAGATTCCTATTTATAATTTTATTTTATATTAGTATCATTATCCATGATATATGAATGGTGAATGTTGACAACATTTATTAATGTGATTTTTGCAATGTGAATCAAACCCTTATTCATATTGGATTAGTGTGGGAAATCATTATCCCTTGAATATCCATCAAGGGATAGATCATTATCCTCTATAATATATATATTCTTGGTGAACTATTTTTACTTTCAACCATTTAATGGTTTTTCTCAGTCCCCTTAATTCTCCCATTGAGGTGGTATTTGGAATGTTATTTTAAGGAGTCATCAATAAATTTCAAATAATAAACTTTTGATGATGGAGATGAATCGTAATGGGTAAAATTGAAAGGGATATTATAGTGAAGTTCCTCTAAAATAGGATAAGATTTAATTCTCTATAGGAGTGGTAGTTTTTAATTAACCCAATGTTATAGAATGAGGTGGACTCATAAATTTTACTGTCACATCCTTACTTCACTATAGATTTGATTCTCCCATGGGAGGCAGTGGTGGTAAAAATTCTACCAACCCAACGGTATGGGATTATTCCCATACCACCAATAATTATTATTCTTGCATGACATTATTATCCTTTTGAGCTTCAATATTTTCATAAGTAAGATAAAAAATGTTAGAAGGTAAGAGATTCTCACTATCGATAGTTCCACTATGATTTTATGGTTTGTATTCATCAAAGATGAGGCCTACTTGACCTTCTTGGAATCTTTATTCATGATCTAGTAAATGAATTTCTATCATTTTTTATATAGTTTCTAGGATTAAATGATTTAAATAATAGGTATGATGGTTCAAGTATTATAGGTAGATTCAGGACCTAAGATATAAACCGAGGTGTTAACATTGCAAGTATATTTTATCAAAAAGCCCTATTGTCCAGTGACTAAAGTGGAATGAAGAGATAAATACTTTACTCACATTATTACATACACTTCATGTGGGGGGTCAATAATTTTATATTTGAGTGCCTCCATATAGATAAGGAAATCATTTTAGAGGCACTCAAATGACTTCCCAAACATAGGGCTTTAGGTCACAAAAAATATAGCTAGGTAAACTTAGAGGAAAATATCATCTAGCATCATAAGATGGTTAATGTGATCCCCAAAATATAGGTATCTAGTCATGAGTTTTTTAAGTTTCACCCAAAATTATTAATGGGAATTATGTATACATTCCATTTTTGGTGACTTCGGAACATCTTACTAGGAAGTGGCCATGGGAAAAAACATGACCAATATTCTTTCCTCAACCAATTCTTTCAATTAAAGTGTTCTTTAACCAGATATATCAATATATTTTTTATTATCCATTAAATTTCCAAGAGTATTAATATCATTTATAATTTCCTTGGTCACATCCAATAGTGCATGGTTTGAGGGAGGTATATATGATGATATTAGTCTTAGACATCCTTTTGAGTGAGAATACACGTCGTTGATTGATTACAAGGAATCAATTGTATTTTACTCAAATTATATAATTCTACTATAAAGGAGGGTGACATCAAAGTAAATTTTTTATGTGGATAACCATCATGAAATGAAGATATATAATTTTGAGGATGTCCTTCACAATGAGAACTATCTGTAGAACCTCTAAATTTAATTAATTATTCACCATCATGTGGGGGACCTCCATTTTGTAAGATAGGTTTTTCATATCCTTGGACTATAAAAAATTTCCTAGAGAATATCATTAGGTTTATTAACTTAGTTTCCATGAGGAAGGCCTCTATGGTCAATCGTTTATTAGTTTCCTTTACAGGGAGGACCTTCACATTAGCTATTTTCTTTATCAAAAAAGAACATCTAGAACACATGTTCTAGGGAGGATCTTTAGATTCATTAGCTCTGTTTCCATGAGGTGGGTCTCCTTTATTAATAATGTGTTGGTTTACTTCCTAAGTAAGTCCTTGAAACTGTAAATTTTCATTATCATAGAAAGAACATCTACAGTACATGATATTAGAAGGAACTATAGAGTTAATGGCTCTATTTTCATATGGAGGACCTCTATGGTTACTAGTTTTTGTTTTCTTCATTGGGAGGACCATAAAATTGGTTATTTTATTTATCATAGAAAGATACTATGTAACACATACACAAGTTAGTAACTCAATAGTTATTAGATCAATTTCTATGGGGATGGCCACTATGTTTACCAACTATTGATAAGTAAACAAGTGTCTTACCCCCTTGTTAGTAAATCTTCATGATATAGGGATGAACTCTATAGTAGGCATCATGATGATTAGGTTTATGATCAATCTTATTATTTTTTAGGGGAGGACCTCCAAGGTGAGTGATCTGTGGGGGGGGGGGTGGATTCCATAGCTATCTAGTTTCAATTAACCACATGGAGAACCTCTATAGATGATGATATTTTATATAATACTGTGTTTATAAACATAAAATAGGTTATATTTGGTATTTTCTAGAGGAAAACCATCATAAGACTCTAGGAAGGACCTCCAGAGTTTTTGGATATGGTGTTGTAGGGAGGAAGTTTATAACAGATGAACAAGATAAGAGATCTAGAGTTATTGGATATATTGCTATAGAGAGGACCTTTATAGAGGATGATTTGGGGAGGACCTCTAGGGTTATTGATTACAGAACATCAGGGATAGATATTATAGTGAATTATCTATGGATAAACTCTATAGTTATTATTTTTGGAACTCTAGGAGGACCTTTATATTGGCTGATCTAAGGTCAACCTCCAATTTTATGTGTCATGGTACCTCAGGGGTGGACCTCTATAACCACAATTTCATTATCATATTTATGAAGTTCTTATAGATCTTCATTATGTTTTTAGAATATGATGGTGAGCCTCAATGAAATTAATATTTCCAAGGGTAGATCATTTCTCCAGGGATGTATATTTCTCAAACAGATTTCTCCTTTTATATGTTCTTTACTAATAAAACAATCTTAGAAAATAAATCTTAATTAGGGTAACATAGTGTGAGTAGTGACCTCATTAGTATGATCCCTCCAGTAAGGATCCATTGATTCTATGGGGATATTAAAATATATTTAATATTTGGTTATAGAAATAGGGATATGATCATAATCCTAAGATTCAGTATCTCGTTACCCCAAGAGGATCTTCCTCTGCATGCCTTAGTTGGGACAAAAAAATTTATGATCTCTAGAGTGGTATCCTCAGAAAAATCCAAATAATTTGAGGTCACATAGAATTGGAAATGGAAACAACAAAAAGGTGACATCCTTGGTAGCTTTTGAATGATAGTATAGATACAATATAAATCCTCCTCCACATTGATAAGGTATGGGATGAAGTTTTTTGTGATCTTGGGAAAGAGTCTAAAAGAAATAATATATTTTGATAAGATATCATTTCCTCTCTATAGTCTAATGTTGGTAGGATATATTTTATGTATTAAAATCCAGGAGGCTTTTGAGATTTTCTTTGATGGATAATATAAAGCTATTATAATGATACTTCTACATTAAAGAGTTCACCACCTGAAACTAGAGTTGCTGAGTTAGTATTTATTTTTGTCGAGGAGATAGGGCCATAACCTTTCTCATGGATAAGGAATATGTAATGGTTATCAACTTATTTCATGAAAAAACATGAGGTTTCCTACAATTACCACTATATATTCTAGTAATCATGATATGCGATGGTCCTTTTGATGATTCCATTTGGATGATTCAGGGGATCCAGAGATAAAATCTCAAACAAGAAACCTATTAGTGTTATATCAAAAGTAAAAGTTCATAATAAATCGATCAATTTCATAGTAAAATGATTTTATATTGGTTTCACCATTTTTTTCTCATACATTATTCATTCACATGTTAATTTTTCTATCTAAATGACCCTTATTCAAATAATAGGGATCAATGGCACATACCAGTGAAAATTATGAGTAACATACTGGTCATTAGGGCAATAGGTTGGATCATCCCATAAGGGGTATTATACTATAGTCTAAGAAACTATTTTATATTTAAGATGTATTCATAAAATCTATCCTAATAACAATACTAATTACCTTGGTTATGATAATGAAAAAAACAATATCATCCATCAATATGAATAATTTTATATATGATAAGTTCTTTTTCTTTCCCTCACATGTTACTTATGATTTGGTTTAAAGCTACACAGTTGAAGAATCTAGAATTTATTGCCTCCTAGGGAGGTAGTTTTTAGAAATACACAAAAAACAGTATACCATATTATATAATATACCTCAATTTATAACCATTGAAATTCATGTGATTCATATCATATATTATTATATGTTAATATCATAATATGAACTGGGATGCCTCTAATAGCCTCTATCATATTGTAAATTGCGATTGTGATATGGGAAGAATGTGTATGGACACTACCACATCATTTACATAGTTTAAATTTTGTTATAAATCTATAGGTTAATTCATTTATAGAATGAATTATCATTTGAAATACTTACATGATATAATCTCCAATGGTCGTTCATTATCATAACACATGGAATCATCCATTTAATGGAATCTAATTCTCAAATCTCTTCAGTTCATGAATAGATCTTAGTTAATGGTTTTAATCCCTTGAGAGGTTAGAAAATGATACTTACAAGCCATTTATAATTCTCTCTTCCTATATTTTCACCATTTTTCTATGTAGATAAGGTTCTATAACTCCTTTAGTGTTCATGGAGTCCTCTTTTAGTGTATGAGGATCCCAGCGGTAGATGTACTAATGATGGAGGTGAAAACTATTAGGTTGTTTTTAAGTGATCCCAATCAAGAATATTTCATTTTTTGTTACAGATAGAGTTTACTATGATCAAGTTACTCATTTTTATTTATTTTATTCATTTATATATTGATTCTATTAATGATAATCTGGCTATTTAGGGTCGGTTTCACTATCAATATCAGTGGAAAATCCACCAATACCCACTTGAGGTATAAAATTCATGTTCATTAATGAATTAACATATATTTTATGAATTTTATGGAGAACATTTATATCATATTATTCATGAGCCATATTTTAGTGTATAATATGGTGTGGTTGAGTTTTAGTCTTCGAATCACTTTAATTGATAATAAAGGATTTCATAATTCAATTTTTCAATTTTAATAGGGTATGAATATTTTATTCCACAAAGTATGATACATTGAAAGTAGTGATTTTTTTCTATTTAATAAGCAACGATATAGGTGGTATCATAAGCTATGAGAAAAAAAGGGTTTCATGAAGATGGACTGTCATTTCATAATAAAAATATATTTTAAATCATAAAATACTACTCGATACATAATATATTTTTTGATATGTATGATATTTTCTCAAACATAATGGGGGTTCCTTTGTAGAAAATATCTATTACATATGAAAAAATTATATGTATAAAAATAAATATGAAATACTTAAGGTTTTTTCATTTTCTTGATAACACTTATTTTTAGTTCGATGGATTATGATATATATCACCTCTTATCCATTATTAAATACTGTATTTCCTAAAATAAAATTAATATTTTGGATAGAATTTCACAAATTTTATTAATTATAAATAGATGAAGAGTGTTATTAATTATAAATACAGTTTTTTTTATTTTTAAATAATGTTTGAAATGATTATATTTATATCTCATTTTTGGAAGATAATTAAAAATTTTATATATTTTTTATTCCTTTTTAATATTCCTAATTATAAATTGTTTGGGAAATTTTGATTTTATGCATGCTTTAATTTATATGTTAAATTACTTCTTACAAAATTTTATTCCATGCATTACGTGAAAGGTATGATAATATAATATTTATTTACCATTTACCTTAAGCTCGGTTTGTAAATTAAATTATTAACATAAATTTAATTGATTACTATAATTTATACATATTATCTATTAGAGTTTTAATGAATTGGGTTATCTTTAGATTAAAGTATCACTGAGTAGATGAATTTTGTGCCTTACTTTCTATTATTCTAGAGTCTTACAACCTAATCTAGAAAGGTTGGGGTTGGCTATTTATGGCTCAAAGATTACTTATATTAATATTATAAATATCATATAATTATTAAACTTTACATGGAAATTTCATCTACCTTTTTCATAAGATTCATTTGAATATGAGAAAATATATTTACCTTCTATTTTTTGGTGAGTAATATAACCTGTGGGTTTTATAAAGTGTTGAAAAATAATATGGTGTGAATATATTAATTTTTTGGTTGGAATAAGGATTATGAAAATAAATCATTAGAATAATGAATTCTCAAAGGAATAGAACATGAGATAATAAATATTGCATAAATTGAAATAGTTATTAATTTAATATGCATGTTATGTACATTAAATTGGTGAATAATTAAAAAAACCTCAAATAGTAAGTTTGAGAGTCATTCCAAATCATCACTTCTCAAGACATGGATCATTTTGTAAGGGTGACCCTAGATGTTATGTGCCCATATATTATCTTGTGCAAGGAAACTAAGTAATAATGTGGCCTTAACCATTAGGTTTCTTGTACATGGTGGTTTCTTTGGGTTACAATTTTATGTGAAAACCTAATCATTAGAATAATAGATGAAAATATTTTATTGAATACATATGCTGGATTTGGGTAAAGATTTATCAACCCAGCTATCAAAAAATCATATATGATATTATTGAAAATAGTTTTTACCAGATATAGTCATGGATTATTTATATCATACCCAGTGTAAGTAATGAAGAAATATGGGTCTTGGATTTCTAAATGGATTTTATTTAAGGGGTAATAATTTTTAGTGGGATCATTTTTATTAAACATACTTGATGTAAAAATTATAAAACATGATACAACCCATAGATATATCTTTTTTTGTAGATTATGGCATGATTCAAATTTACAACATTTTGATCTCTTATAGATATGAACTATGAAATAATTAATAAGTGGTATATAATGTTTTTTTTATAAAATTGAAGCATTCTGAGTATATGAATATGAATTCTATAGAGATCAATTTATTTTACTCTAACTCAAGAGTATTGGATATCGAGTGTTCATCAGAAATTTGTGTTGATGCACACAAACATGGATATAAGAGGTAGTTTTAAATGGTTAAGTATATCTATGTATTGGAAATGGATAAATAGTTAATTCATTGGAGGAAGAAAATTATTATGTAATTCTATCAATTATATTAGTTATGATTTTGGAGAACTCTTATTTGTTTTTCTCCATAAAAATAATTTTGATTTTATTTATCTTTTTTAGACAAGAGGTATTTTAATTCTCTATTATGGGCATTACTTATTCCTTGTATATTGATTATATGATTTATGTCATTGGGAATATGGTAATGGATTTATATATTCTATATGTATATAATATTTTCTATATGTTTCAAGAACATGAATTTCAAATTTGATTTTAATCCCACCTACCTTTTGTATTATCATGTAGACATATAAATGAGAAAAGTATCCAAAGAATATATATATATGGATGGTTGGATTCATTTGATTATTTATAATTGTTAATTAAAAATATTATATATCAGGAAAAATGAATAAGGAACCTTTTAATAGAAAATTAAAAGTTATAGTTGACTATTGGATTTGAACCTAATGATGTTTGTAGAGAAATGAGTTCTCAAGAAAGTGGCGGGTATAAGTAATTTATTACATTTACTGATGAATTTTTTAGAATTGGTTATGTGTTTCTAATAAGAAACAAATATTTAACTTTTAAAAATTTAAAATAGTTTTAAAAAGAAGTACATGATCAATTAGGAATAACTATTCATATTTTCCTATTAGATCAGGGTAGAAAATATTTGATCTGTGAATTCACTGATCATTTGATAAATTGTATAATTATTCCAAAATTTACACCATAGTGGAATAGTGTGTCTGAAAGGAGGAATGAAACCCTATTTGAAAAAATTTGGTTGATGATGATTAATATGACCTTCCTATTTAATTATAGGGATATTCTATAGAAACTATTTCTTTCCTACTTAATTCTGTTTCATCTAAAGAATTCATAAACAAACCATGAAATATATGTATTTGTAAAAAACATAATTTTTTATTATGAGAAATTGGGGTTATGATGTTTATGTATGACATTTTGAATATGATAAACATAGGCCTAATTTAGTGAAATTCTTATTTTTTGGTTATTTTGGAAGGAAAACTGGATATTTCTTCTAGAATACAATTGAACTCAGATTATTTATGTAATTATGTGGTGTTTTCCATGAGAATTAAAATATTATTTTAGGAGTAAGTGGGAAAAAATTTAAAAATTTAAAATTTCAAGGATAATAATAAATAAGTGCCCCTGATATTGTAGTTGAGATGGTTTCATAAAGAGTTGTTGAAGATGAACCAACTCACCTTACATAATAACTATGAATGTATGGCATGATTCAATATGATCTTGAGAAAAATTAATTTCTTAATTAAAATAATGATTATTTAATGTTCTTGGGATATAAAACTGCATCCTATTAAAACACATTGAATTTGAATAAGAATCTATATACACGGACCAATTTTCTAACTTGGGGGATATACCTAAAGGGGTGAACCCCATAGAATGCAAGTGGGGGGTATTTACAATATAAAAGTACATGGATGGTAAAATTTATACCAATAAAATAATCCTTGTGTAAAAGGTTTAGACAAGAATTCATGGTATTGATTATGAAGAGGGACTTTCACATGTTTCAATGATAAATTATATTCAAATATTTCTTATCATAGAAGCCCAATTTGATTATGAAATATATTAAATGGATTTAAAAACCAATTTATTTACAATTAATTTATTAAATGATGTTCATATGATACAACATAATGTTTTTAAAGTTACAAATGTTTCTAATAAGGCTATAAAGTTTCAATGGTCTATTTTTAGATTTAAAAGAGATTTTAAAGTTTGAATATCTATTTTGATAATATAATTAAAGACACTGGTTTTGTAAAAAAATACTAATTATTCTTCTGTGTATACGTGAAGTAGTGGGAGTGTGGTGGTAATTTTGATATTGTATATGGACGAGATAAAACTTATTAGAAAAGATGTCCAAAATTTACACTCTATAAATTTGTTGTTTGGAAAATAATTCTTGATGAAATACATAGTTGAAGCAACCTATATAATGGGTATGATGATCTATAAAGATAGATCTATGATGATTCTTGGCTTATGTCAAAACACATATATTGATAAGGTTTTAGAAAAATGTAGTATAGAGAACTCCAAAAAGGATCTTTTACAGTGTTATATGGATTGAGTCTTAGGAATATTCCAGATCATTCTAAATAGTTATAAAGGATGGATTTAATTACATCTATATCTTCCATCGGATCTATAATGTATTCTATGTTTGGTACACACCCTGATGTTTATCATGCTTTGTGTTTTATAAGTATGTACCTATAAAATCCAGGTGAGATTCGCTGATTTTTTATAAAGAATATCCTTACATACTTGAGAATAACTAACTATATGATCTTGGTATTTAAATTATATGATGATATTTTTTGTAAGTGGTTACACTGATTCAGGTTTCCAATTTAATGCACATGACTTCAGATCTCAATCTTGTTTTTATATTTCAGCTATGAAGTGGAGCTATCAGTCTGAACTATTCTAATAAAACCACCATATTCAACATAATAACATAGGTAAAGTAATAAATTCTAAGGAAGTTGTTTTAATTAATAAGTTTATCAATGTACATGGGGTTGTTCCTATAATCAAGGGATCAATTGATGTACTATGATAATAATGGATTTGTTACTCAAGACATGGATATATGGTCTCTCAAAAGGGACCAAAACATCCTTTTTAAGTACTATAAAATTATATAGATCATTTAATAGGGTAATGTAATGATATATTGGGGGCCTAAATAGGAGAATTATATGGATCTATTGAAAAAACCATTACTATTTAAAAAAAATGAGGGTCATATTGAATATCTTAGTATAAGATATATGAAAGATTAGATGTAATGGTTGTAAAATATATAATAATTTTATAATAAAGAAAATATATGTATATTATTAATTCATGTATGATTTAATTTATATTACATGAATAGTGTAATGATTATAACCTCTCGAATTATGACTTTGATTTAACCCTAGTAGATGATCATCATAGAGTATTATTGGGTGTGATGATATACTAGGATTAATGTGAGTAGATGACTTGTTAGATAATATGTATAGATTTATTGTGACAACTAAAAAAATGTTAATATTAAATAAATTTCAATTCCTATTAAAATTAATGATAATATTTTATGGATTCATATTCACACTAACAATTTTATGTAATTCTTTGAATAAAAAACTAAATATTTTTAGTATAAATAAATGTTTTCCAAGTATTGCATGATTTTATTTGAAATTTGAATTTTTAAATTTCAAGAGTTTAATTATATACAATGATATTTTTTATAATATCATCACATCAAATATATATTAGGTTGAATATTTTTTATTTTTTTAATAGACTCGTTTTTAGTAAATAATTAAAAGTCCATTTTTTGTAAAACATTCATTTAATTTTATTAAATCAAGTAATTTAAAATTTACATCATATTTTGATTTTGGTTTTAAAGAAAAGAGTTACATTTCATTAAAAATAATCTAAATAATTACATATGAATCAATATTGTATTTTATTTTTGTGTAAGTTCATTTTTATGCTTAAAATTAAATTTTCTAAATACAAAATTGTTGTAGTTTATGAACTTATATTAAAAATAATTTCTACCACATCTAAAAATTAAATTTTGAAAAATATACTCTATATTTTCAAATCAAGAGGTTAATATTTAGTAATAATTTTAGTTTCATTTTTTTCATTATGAATAGTAACCATGGTGAAAATGTGTCATTATAGTAAAGGGTAAATTGCCTTAATTAAATAAAAAACATTGTGATAAATCCAAGACATATTTACTTTAATTTTAATGGATGATGTTATTTTGAACCTTTTCACCTTAGATTTAAAATTGGATATTTTTGGATCCACATGACAAAGAGCATCAAATTATAATATTTATAATTTTAGAAATAATTCACATGTAACACTCTCCTCATTTATAAAATGGAACCTCCTCTCTTATATTCCCCACATCTATTTGTTACTCTAGCTCAGCCAATACCTACAAAAATCACTCCCCAACATCTATATCCATATCCTATAGGAAAAATTCTTACCAAATACCAACCTATGAAGTGGTAAAGGTGTAATAAAAATGATATTTTCCAAAGAAGATGAGTTAAATTATGAACATGGATAGTCGTACTTGAGTTAAAGGATATTTATTTAAAAAATATATATTATAATTTTTTCCCTTCTATTTTACCACAATATCTATGTTCTTTTAAATGTTTCAAGTATGTTATTAATATACTGAAATATATGTTCAAATTCAATTTAAATCATTTTTTACTTTTATTATGAAGGTAATAAAAGAAGTCTTTTTAACATTTTCCAAACAAGTTATTTTTTAATTTTTTATAAAAGTGTGAAATAATCATTATTTTAACATATATGGAATGATTAAAGTTTCTTAAGATATTGACCATTATTCTTTAAGAAGCTTCTTATTTATTTTTTCAGGTTATTTCAAAAGAATATCCAATTTTTCATTCTTCATGGAATTATTTTTCAAAGTGTTTTAAAATAAAATGGGTATTTAACCTTACTTTTAAATGAATCACAAAAGAATATCTAGACATGTTTTAAATGGAATAATTTATGATATTTTATGATATAAATTCAATATTTTATGTTTTTTTCTATATAGATTCCCTACCTAAACCATACGTAAATAATATATTTATTTAATGATTTAAATAATACATCTCACAATCATTTGCATAACCAAAAGACTGTAAGTTTTGGTGTATCAGAAATTAGGAAAATCCAAATCATATTTTATTAAACTTATAAAAATTTCTCAATAATCATGGTCCTCTAGACCCTTTTCTATATATATCACATGATATAATCATTAAATTACATAGATACTGGAAATATAAGAAAGTGGCGAGTTTAGATGATGAAAAAGGAAAAACATATCATAACATATGAATAATATAAGGGATACATAAATATAATATTAAAATATAAAAATAAAATATATTATAATACTAAAATATTTAATAGAAACATAATATCATAAAAATATCATTATGATATAATAAAAGGCATTACTTGTCTCAAAACACATTACCATAATCATATAACTTGTGAGCATGGCATGTAGGTGAAAAATAATTTAAAAATAAGTCATAATCATGAATACCTATAATTTCATAGATATGAAATGCAGATTATTTTTTTAGAATATATTGATAAATTTCTTTTATCCATATGAATATGAAAACCATTTTGAGACATCCCATTATTCCCACACCTATGTGAACACACTCATTATGTCCACACATGAAATGTGAGCAAACCCATCATGCCCATGACAATGTGAACAAATGATTTCTATCCATGAGTGATTAGATCATGAGATATAATATTAACCTAATTCATATTATGAAGACATAGGACCCCTCACATCATTATCCATACATATGTGGTCTACTTAAATTTAATCATAAACATATTTAAATAAACCCGTCAAAAAAAGAATGGATTTTCACATAACACATACTTAAGTAAACATGGGTTTCAAAATTTCATTTTCTAAAAATAATAATAAAATAACAACAAATAAATTGTGATAAATCATCACATAATGAGATATAAACCTTATAATAAAAAATTACGTGAAAATACAAATGTTTTCACAAAACCTTTTAAACATTTCTATAAAAGACAAAGTGTAAATTATAATCAATTGTTTTCGAAAGGAATAATATTTTTTTGAAAATAATATTATAAATAATGTAAAATAGAATAGACATCAAAATAAATAAATTTTCTCCAGAAAATGTATAGTGTAGGATAATTTTTTTAAAAGGATGGAAAACACTTGTTTATTTAATATTTTGAAATTACTTTTTCTAAAAACCAACATACTTAAAAGCATAAAAAACCTTTTCTAGAATAAATTATATGTAATAAGAGAATAATTAATTATATAAACAAATTTTGTTTTATTAGGGAAATGAGAACATTGTTTGGATGTAAAAATAAGGATAATGAATAAAAATCCATTAAAAGTAATTATAATTATTCTTTACAAAATTCATTTTAAATTAAAAATATATTCATTAAGGAAGAGTTTTTTGAAACATTATTTTACTAGAAAATAAGTTATAAATACATCATAACTTTAAAATTGGTTGCCTATATTAAAAGATAATATTCAAAGGAGAGTGATTATGACCCAAGTTAAACTTTTGGGTCACAATAAACACCTACAAACTTTGTACAATTAGAATCAAAACCCGATGAGAGTAAAAACATTAAATTGAGCATTCAAAATAATGATATATAATAGGATAATGATAAAAAATTAAACAATATAATTATTTACACTATTTAAAAGGAAACATGGTATGTAACTTAAACATGTCTCAAGGGATTCCAATTTGAGATAAATAAACCCCTACCCTATTTTCCTTCTCTGTCAAATTCACTCAATGATCCTGTATAAAAAACATAAATATCTTAATAAATAATTTCATAACCATATTCATACTCAAAAACATTTGTAATTTATATTTATAATCATTATCTATATGTATATTAGTTATTTGTTTCATATTTTCCCACATAGGGTGTTTATAGTTTTGACTATTTGTAGTCATTTCGTAGGAGCAGTGCCGATAATTGATCCTCTTACAACTTTTATTATTAAAATTTCATTAAATTTACTATAATTTCTGAATTTAATGATTTTTATGTTTAAATTTATTTCTATGATAACTTATTAATTATCCTAGATGATGAAACTGACACCAAACATTTTTTCCGTGATTTTCATCCAACAATGGGTGTTCTTTAAATTAATGAGTTAAATATTGATGTATCTTTTCTAGAAAAAAGTCATTATTTAAAAATTTATATCCAATTATAATATAAATTAATTATTCATAATCATCCATGAAAAAATTTCAAATCATTGTTGAAGTAGGTTGTCAAACCAACCTAAAAATGGGCATTCTATGGTTATCGATGATTATGATGTGATTTAGTTGAAATATAATTACATTTGTAGAATAATTATATAATTTAGTGTCTAATAGTGTAATATATCATAATTTTAAATGAATTAGAATATGAAGTAATGGTTATTTAAAAAATTATATAAAATGAATTAATGATTTTCCTCTTAGTATGCTTGTTTTAAAGGATTATATTTAGGATTATCGTATGTTGATCACATCATTGTAAGGTTATATAATTTTTCATGAAATAACCTTAATTATATTTTAATCATCATATTTATCCTATAAAACCAATCTAATGACCATAAATTTGAGGTTATGAAATGAAAAATGCAAATCAATTTTCCCATGGAAGTAGTTGTCTACACGTTTTTAATGGTTGATGATTTTGTTTTCTACAGAACCAGGAAAATGTTTAATATTATTTATCATTTTACAATATAAGATATAAAATTAATATCATAATTATATGTTAAATTATATATTTTTATGTCATTTTTATGGTGGTGAATCAAAACAAAAAACATTATGTTGTGGAGGCGATAGTCTGTAAAACACACGATTCATATTTTCGTTTGTCTTAATGGAAAAGTGTAAAGGGATAATTACCTTACCATCATTATAATAAAAATAAAAGTATAATAATTATACATATATTATAATTTTAATATGGTGTAATTATATTTTATGGTGAAGAAAATAACATAAAAAAGAATAGAAAATAGAAAATGAGTTTAGGAACTTATACCTCACTTCAAAGACTATCACCTTTCATAAGGTTATTAAACCATTAAGGGATGGTCTTATAACAATAAAAGAACCTACTTGATGTGTAAAAGTATGTGTAGGAGAGGTTTGGGTAGATTTTGGGCTGATATTAATATTTTTTAGGTTAAGTGGGCAGAAGTGTTCTCCTATTATAAGTGAAAAGGAGTGACAATTTTTTAAATACCTAAATGTTTTCAATAATGGGAATACACACCCAATGAAAGTGTCTACAATATTGATTAATAATGTATTTTATATGATTTAATGTTGAGAAACACATCTATCATCCAAATAGAAACAAAATTTTTAACATGTTATTCACTTTACCTCAAAGGTCACTCACGTTTACCATTTTTTACCATGATAAGTAGTTTTTTACAAGGTAATTTATCATTTGGGCCCAAAAAATAATAATTATTATAATATAATTTGGACTTAATGATAAAAAATTTGAAATAATATTTTTATTCAATTTTCAAAATTTATAATAATTAATTTTATTATACTAAATGTATATTTTATTAAAAATTATTTTTTTATGAAAAAATATAACTTAAATTCCATAATCTAAAATAAGGGTTTAAAAAACGTCTTTTAAGCAGAAAATCACTTTTAGAATACATAGTTGGTATTAAAAAATGGTTTCATTATTTTATAATTAAAAATTATTTAAAAATAGTGTCATAAATTCATGTCATTTGTAAAAATAGAGTTTTACAAAATTAACCTAAAATTAATGTTTTTCAAAAAATCTAAAAAATTAAACTTCAAATAATATGCCCTTTATAAATCAGAAAATTATTTCAAATATTTCAAAATTTATAATCTAAAAATTTTAAATTCTTATTTTTAATGGAAAACATAGAATGTAGTGAAGACTGTTTTTAAAGAAAAAAAGTTTTGGTATATTTAATATATATATATATATATATTCTAAATTTGTTATTAATCTATTGTTAAAATATATAATTATCATTAAATAAAAATAAACTTAGTGTCTTAAAATAAAATTCCAAATATACATTTTCTAAGTAAAAGTTAAATTTAACCCAAATTGATTTTGAAAAGTATATAAATTCATGATATATCTATATGTATAAATATTTTATTACATTTTAATATAATCATAATTTCTACTTAAATAACCCCTTATGATATCCACTTAATAATAAAGCATCTGATAATCTATGGTTACAAATATAAGTGGTAGTTTAGTAAGCATGGATCCTGAGGAGATATCCACCAGCTTGAACTTACCTAATATATTTCTTTGTTAAAACTATAATTTCTCGTCTTAATATTGGGATTAGTAAATATAAAAATCTAGTGAAGATACCATTATTTTGATTTAAGATAAATGCGATTCATAAGGATGAATTATTCTTTTGGATACTATTTATTTTTACATTATTTTTTGATTTTTTCATATGGTTACTTCAATGTATTCCGATTAATTTAATGACTAAGTTTTAGCAGTCTTATCTATTGTTAATAATACATAAAGTTCTTTTCATTTTAGTTTAAGTTTTCATGTGAAACATGCTATTAGAAAACAAATTATTCAAGGATAATATGTAGTGAAATCTTATGTCGTCACAACCCCCACTCTTAAATGAATTGTTCCCTCAATGTTTTAATTAATAGTTAAAAATGAAGCTTACTAAGGCTATATATAATATGATTCAAGATTAAATTTTCTAATAAGGTATCAATAACCTCTATGAATTTTTAATAATAAGAATCCCAATTTTTTTATTCCTAACTAATGGAGGTAAATACCTCTCCTGATTATTTTCCCTAGACAGTTCATCATCATCCTTAAAGTGATATATAACAATAGGTTCATTTGTGATATAAAATGTGAATTTCCTATTTTATAAATTAATATATAATCTATGTAAGAATCTTCAATACTTTCAAAAAATATCATTAATTTTATCTAAAGGAATAATTAAGAGATTTTGATCTCGATAAATTTTAACTTAGAATATAACAATCTTCTAACTATATGTTTTATTTGATGATCGAATCATGGGGTTTTTATTTAATTATCTTATAAACAATATTAAGTATACTAATGATTATATAATGAAATTACAAAAATCAATCTATAACTCCATATTTTATGGTACATGTACTCTAAAAAACAGGATTCACATCAGGACTAGTTCATGCATAGTCATTCCATTGTCATCCTGGTCTTGGGAGTTGAATATGTCAATTGTATCGGTTTTTAATTGGATTAGGTAATTGACTTGGATAACTACAAAGTCACCCATACATAAGTTATTAAATTATCAATGGTTCCTTAAGAGGAACTCTATTTCTTTAAGTCACGTTAACTAAAATCTTTATTTTCCTATTATAGTTTGATTATCTATAACCTGTTCTACCATTGGTAAAGCATATTTTAGTCTAATTTCGGGATTTCCTTTGATGTTTCATCCCACATTTTAGAAATATATACAATTGAAAATTATTTCCTTCATCATATTCATTACTTGATCTTTCACGAGTCTCTATCAATCTCTTCTTTTGTGAGTTTGGTAGTTCATCTATGCATATATTTTTAATCATATGTTGTGATAGTTTTTTTTACATAAACACATGTTTTTCATTCTATCACTAATTATTATGGGTTCTTCATTTAGGTAATATTCATTTTTTTATAGTCATGGTTTGTTCTACTTCAATCCATTACTAAAACTAAAATGGTTGACAAGTGCGAAAAAGATTTACCAATATAAGGGAATTATAATAATAAAATAATTAATTTCTAAATTAAAATACCTTATTCTTTTAAATTATAATGATGGCCTATAGTTCCTTTAGGTTAATATATATTGATCTTATTTTATCCTTGGTTACTTTACATTGGGTAATATTATGCTTCTGAACTTAATCCCTCAATGTAACTAAGATATTAATACTTTATAATGATTCATAAATAGAATATAATAAAATAAATCATCTTCCCTAAGAGTGTCAAACTATATGTGCATTCCATAATATTGGTCGTGCACCCAGTGATGATTGAGATAATACTCAACAAACCCTTTTTGAGGTTATTACCCCTAGGTATATCAATTATGTAGACTAGATCCAGGTATAGTATCTTTATAGGGATATATTGTTATGGAGACCCATATACTAAATAATTTTCCAATATTTTAGGATTTCATCATATACATAGGCTCATCTCTTGTTTTTTTCTCTAAGGCCATTTAACATTAACACAAAATTTTACTATATTGATGTCAAAAAATAAATTATTCCATAATTTAATACCAACTATAGAGACCCAAGCTAAACATGAATAAAATAATATATCAGTCTCATTATTTAAATAATATATATCACAATAATTCACATAACCGAAAGACCAAAAGTTTTATTATAATGATAACTAAATACATAAATATATTATTTTATTTCACTTTCATACATTTCTCCATAATCATTCTCCTCTTGAACATAACATATATATATGACATGATATAACCATCTACCTAACCTAGCGATTATAAACATAAAAAGGGGTGATCATAAATTCTTATTAAGAAAAAGAATATCATAACATGAAGGTGGACATGAGGGAGTTATAAATATCATAATAAAATATTGTAACACCATATATTATAATCATATAACATGTTTGAGAATCATAAGATCCTAATTCTTTTTATGGAGGTATAAAAGATACGACGTGGATCAAAAAACATCTCAATAATTAGATTACATGTGATAATGACATAAAGGTGTACAATACTTTAAATGTATGGTGTAATCATGGACACATATAATTTCATGGATATGAAATGAATCATGAAATTTTGGAATAACGTGATAAAAAATTGGAAATGGGAATATGCATTAGAGTAGGAAATCCTATTAAAAACCCTATTTTGCCCACACCGATGTGAAAAAACTCATTATGTCCACGTGCGAAATGTGAGAATGCTCATTATGACTATTCCAATATAAATAAACTTATTGGGTCCAAACTTGAGTATTTCCTTAGATATAATAATAAACCAATGAATCAGAGGATGATATAAGACCCCACCTATCATCAACCATACATATGTGTTCCACATAAATTCAATCATACACATATCTTAATAAACCCACAGATAAATAATGGTTTCTCTCATAACATGTTATTAGGTAATAATGGGTATAAAAATTTCATTTTACAAAACAAATCATAACATAATAACACATAAAATATGATTAAAACTTTACTTCATGAGAGATAAAACATGGATGGGGAAATAGAATTAAAAATAACACATTTTTAACGAAACCTTTTAAAATATTATATAAAATAACGAGTGTATGTTACTATTAAAAATATTTTTTTAGAGGAGAAAGATAATATTTTTTTTGAAAATTTTCCATAAAGAGTTCAAAATAAAATATCCTTGAATGTAAATAATTTTTATAAAAAGTAACACAGGGTGGAAGATAAAAGATTTTATTTTAAAAAATAAGTAAGAACTTTTTTATTTAATATTTTGAAATGTCCTTGTTTGAAAAACTGCATCATTAAAATGATAATTAAACCTTTTATTTAAGAATAATTATGAGTAATAAAAGGATCACTTTCAATAAAAACAAATAGATTTTACATTAGTTAAAGGATAATATTGGTGTGAGGTAAAAACATTTATATGTATGAAAACTCTATTACAAGTAATGGGAATTATTCTTAACAAAATTAATTTTAACAAAACATTAGAGTTATTAGGGAAGAATAATTTGCTGTGAAATATGATCTCCTCATAAAATAATGTGGATATAAAATATATTATCATTATTTTTTAAAATAGAATAATCTTGAAATATAATAGTCAACGAAGAGTTATTATGAACTAAGGAAATGATTTGAGACATGAAAACCACTTACAACCATTGTAATAATTATGTCAAACCACTATGAGAGGTATAACATTAAATATAAAATTAAAAGTATTAAATATAAGTGAGTAATAAAACCAAATTAAAAAATATAAAAATTTACACAATTTAAAATGGTGTATGGATTGAACTTGTCTCAAGGGATGTAAATTTGAGGCAAAAAACCATTAACTTATTTCCCACCTTAGTCTAATACACTCTAATCTTCTATATAATAAGAATAAAATCATTAATAACTAATTTAATAACCATATCCATACATAAAGATATTTATAATTTACATTTATAATCATTATATACATGTACATTTGTTAGTTTTTGATTATTCTCACCCATTAAGTGTTTATAGTTTTGATCATTTATTGTGGTTTTGTAGGAGCAATGTTGGTATTCATTACCCTTACTAATATAACCATTCCAAGTTCATGAAATTTAGTGTAACACATGAATTATAATGGTTAATTAATATTAAATTTCTTTTAATGAGTACTTTAGTCTTTATCCTTGAAGGTGAAATCGACAATGAATATTTTCAGTGATTTTCAACCTAGAAACGATGCTTTATTAATTAATGAGATAAATATCAATGTATATTTTAAATAAAAAAATTATATAATTATTTACATATTTATGTCATTTTATAATAATTATTTTTCTCTAATCATCTATGATATAATTTCATAGCATTGTTCAAGTAGATGGTCAAGCCGACCTAAACATGAACATGCCATGATTATCGATGACTATGAAGTGATTTAGTCATTATATAATTACACCCATCATATGATGATATAATTAAGTATTTATTATTTTGATATATTATAATTATAAAGTAATTATATGATGAATTAATTAATATGAAAATATTACATAATTTGAACGAATTATTTTCCTCTTAGTATCCCTGTTTTAAACTATTGAAATTATGATAATTGTTCATTGATGATATCATTATTAAGATCTACAATTTATAATACCTGAACATTAGTGATATCCTAATCATAATATTTATACATTAAAACTATTCTCATGATCATCCATGTAATTCAGTAAATACTTGATAAATAAAAATTAATCTTCTAATGGAGGTAGCAGTCTCCCACCAAAAAACATAAGATTTTTTTAATGTAAAAAAGGAAAATGGGGGTCATAAAGATCTATAGTGATGTAAAACAAGTGTATATCATCTTAAAATATCAATTAAACCAAGGTTAACTAAACCTATACTTTTAACGGATCTATATATACCACCTTGAGTACCCCTCAAAGTAGGATGATCTATAGATTTGTTCCCTTCTTGCAATGTGTGAAACATGTCCATCTAACTATTGATCAGGTCCTTAAATCTATGAAAATAATATTCAATAGAACATGGATTGGTAATATAAAATTAAGGGTAGTTTCTTATAATATACGAGTCAATTTTAATGGAGGATAATTCAATGTTGTTATCTTGACAGAGTTTAATGCCATAAAGCTAGGGGAAAGCCTCAGCCATGAGAGAATATTCATGCCCATAGAAATCACTGATGGAAATGATAAATGATTCCCATGTGTCATAAAATATACACCCCCACATATTAATATGGTTATGATATTAATTTATATTGATTTTAAACCCACTGGGATGAGGGCACAAACAAAAATTAGTGACCCTAGGGAAGCACACCTTGGATGGATGGGGAAGAACCTCTTTTAAACATGATCTAATTAAAAGAATGAGAACTTCCATATCATTTTAGAATAAAATATAGGTCTTCACCCATAAATATATTATAGACTACCAAAGATAACCAAAAACTAATAAAACCATTATATCAATACTTGTTCTTTGCCTCATATATAAACCAACTTTTGGCTGCAAGGGTAATCAAACTCATCTTTATTTATTGGTTGTTATTACCTACAACATTGATGTATAGTGATATAAAATCTCTACCAATAATCTCCTAATATGAATTACCTATGTAATAATCAAATTAATTCCACACTATTACTTCTCAGTCACCATATAAAAATAGATGAGGGGTTAAGTCTTTAATTAGATTCTTTCCAAAACAGTACCTAGAAGCTAGATTGATTCCTTTATTATTGATCTCTAAATTTATGGAAATTTCATGGTTCTTAATTCACTAAAATAAGAACTTATAATTCATAGGGATGTCCTTGCACTAGACAATACAACACCAACTATCATTCTCCTAGTTCCCATATAGAAATTGGAGACACACCTTTGCATAGAAGACCACCAACTAGGTGACTATAAACATGCAAGAATCTTGTTCATCTATCATTTTGATGTTGTAAATAAGACATTTTTATCTATGTTCTTGATTAAATGGATGAAATGAGGGAAAATTATGTATTTACTAAAATTTATATCCATTATCAAGAACACCGGTAGACCAAGTGAGACTCCCCCTATTTTTTTTCTAGAAGTCGATCTCACCATGCATGATGATCCAGTGAGAGTAGCCTAGTAGACCAGTGATGTAGCTTAGAGAAATTTCTATTAACTTTAAACCCTACCATTTAGTTAGTTCAATTATTTCCCATATTTACACAATATGAGTTCGGCTCATAGGGATATTCCATGAATAACCTCCCACATGAACTTAGCTTACTAATAGTGCATAATTAATGACATTATTCTCATGTTAATACCTATTTCTTTTGATACCTCTCCATATAAGCCCATGAATCCTAGTGGAATATCCCATTAGATTGGGAATCCCATAAAAATTATGACATGATATTTTCAATTTCTTTTGTAATTTCCTTTGACACCATAAAAAGTGGGAAAATGTGAATGTGAATGGAGGAGGGAAAGAAATTAGAAAGGGTGATACTACCTCTAAAAGAGAGGAATTGGTTCTTCTAGTTGATTATAAGTTAGATATTATGTCAATCACCCCTTCAAAATGTTAGATGTACTGGCTATCGAAAGATATTCTATCTCCCAAGTATTCCATGGGGAAGTACCTCCTTTGAATTCCCAAGATCATCTCAATCATATTTGTATGCCTTTTTGAACTTGAATTTGAAATGTAAATTGTATGATTCTTAAGGTCGTTGTGTTGGATACTCCATTTTCAATATTACTTAATGTCCTTATATAATACTTATGGGATATACTACGTTTTTAAAAAAATAACTCAACATAATACACAGAAAGGTGGTGGGATACTTCAATGAAGTGAGCCATGCATTGAAAGGGTAGAAAAATAATTCTATCAACTAGGAAAAGAGTCCCAGGAAAGTCATCTCCTTGAGAAAAAATTTCTAATCCACTATATTGTATGATTTATCAATGTCAACATCGATGTAAATGGTATAACCTGACATCTTATTTTTAATGTGAACAATCATTTTTTGAGTAGTTCCTATGGAACTATAAATGGTCTATCCCTTGATGAAACCATGTTGCTATTTGGAGACCTAGTTGTAGAGGTACAGTGACAATCTATTGTTGATTACACAAGCAAAGACCTTGTAAAAGAAATTACACAAGCTAATGGATATAAAATACCTCAGAGATGAGGGGACATTCACTTTCAGAATGAGAACTAGTGTAGTTGTACATACCACATGGGAGATGCCTCTTCTTCAGAATAAGCTTGATATTGTCTCCATGAGAGAGGTCCCAAGAAGCTACATATAAGGATCTCAGGAAGCAGTCAGGGTATGGGGATTTTTCAACGATAAGGGAGATAAAATACTCCCATACTTCTTTATCCTTAGGAATTTTTTCAATAATGGATTTTTTTATCAATCACCATGTGATGGGTAGAAATAAAAATTTCTACATGGACCCTCTGACACCTCTCTTATATGCATTGGTTGGCTTCTGTAAGTAAGGATTTTAAATGGAAATCAAGCATACCTCTCACCACCCATATATTTTTAGTGAAGTATTCATCCTATATGGGTATGTTCAGGCTGTTAACCCACCTCTTATCCACTATGAATTCTTGAAAGAAAGTAGTGTTCATGGAACATTCTTTAATCTATATAGCCCTTGACTATTCATGGACTTCCTCTCTTACCCGAGGAGCATATCAATAAAATATTTTTTCTTGTGGATGAGATCATTGAATATGTATTCATACTAACCATCTTTGATCATGGTATCATCTTATTAAATTTACTATTTTATGGATTCCATCTCTTGAAAATGGGATGTTTTGGAATTATTCCTTGTCTTTAGCTCCCCCTACCATCATCTAAATTTGTTTTGAAATACTCACAACTATTTTCCTTACATGGGTTTATTATTGGATATACATGCCACATGCTGATAGTTAGGAATAAAGGGCCATTAATTAGAGAATAAAAAATGACCATAAGTATCTTTTTTGGGATCTATATTTTTTTACATGTAGGTACTGATCACAGAGATCCCAAAAGAGATGGAACACCTTAGTATATGGGTACTAATAAATTGGTTGGATTTCAGTAAAACATTGATCAAGACAAAACAACATATGGAAAATCCCATCATGATTATTACACTAGGTATATTTATCACTTGATAACCCTATATCCATGTTTCCTATATGAGACACAAAGGAAGTGAAATCTATTAAGTAATTCCTGGGGTATACTCCCTAATCTCTACTTCTATTAAATTTCCAAAATATCATAGAAGTCACCAAAATTAATCCAAGATGAGTCACCCGGGTTAAATGAGCCAAGAACCCGCCACTATGATTCCTGATCTGATGAATTTAACTTATAATACGCAAATTAGAATAAGAAATAATGTGTTTTATAACTTTACTTGGCGGTGATATGTTGGTCGTTGACATCAAAATTCTCCACTACAATGTTTTTTCTCTAAAAAAATCAATATTTGAGGATTTCTAGGAATTACATGCCGGAAATCACATACACCCATATTTTGATCAAGATAGTTTCTTTAGGAATGATCATGTTTTGGTTCAAGAACCAACATAACAGAGGCTTTGTTTTGATAGATCTCATTAAAGAGAAAACCGGTCTTTACCTGAGCATTTATTCTAACTGCAATAAAAATAATAAGAAAAATAATCATATGAGGGTATAATTGGATTTAGATCCTAAATTTTAAAATCCACTTTACTCGTATGGGAGAAGGGTTGACTCATGCGTGGATTTAAATTTCATGTGGAAAAAATTGAGGGTAGATGATAAAGTACAAGAGATCATATCATTATCATCCTAATCCACTAAAACGGAAATAAGGTCAAACAACACATAGAAACTATTTGAAAGTGGTAGGGGAGAATCCATAGGTTCTAGGGTCTCTTAGATTAAGTCCAAAAGGGATTTACCCTAGGAGGTTTACCAACTTACCATGGATAAGGGTTGACTTAGGACCTAGAAAAGAAACTGGGGGAGGGGGAAATGGCATCTGACGTGTTGAATGCCATCCTTATCCTATAAAAAACCAAATTAAGGTGATACTTTCCTTAACCCTTGGAAAATGATAAGAGATTGGATTCAACCCTAGAAAAGAAGGATTATCTATAAGAGTAGAGTATGATGGTGGAATAGAACAAAAGTCCATTGAATCAAGATTTGAACCTGTCATATCCAATTTATCTAGACCATCACTCTTAAATACCGATGGCACTATATTAAGATCTGCTGCATCCACTGGGTGATAAAACATGAAACCAAATTGCTTCTTCTTTTATTATAATAGTGTGTGACCAAGGATCTGGAATTCTAAGAAGAACTATGAAGAAGAGGTATATAATTTGTGTTTCCACAATGAGACTGAAGACCCAAACGTGGAGGATGATGTGAGATTATAATGGTTTGGATTGGTCAATATACACACAACTATTCTACTAAAGAGTATGTCAACTGAAGTGATTGATCATCTTGACATGAAATTTTATATATTTTATAATTTAGAATTAATGATTCCATTTTGAATTTAATATTTTTTTATTAAAATTTTAGAAGTGATGAAAATAAATTTTAAAATAAAAGATGTGTAATGTATTTAAATCAATTTTTTTAAATATGAAACTTAAATTATCAAATGTAAAATATGGATTTATAAATAAAAAAACTACACTTATAAATTCACTTCTAAAATAAATGTTTTCTCCTTGAAAAAGTGTTTCATTAATTTAAAATTAATAATTATTTGTTAATAAATTCATAAAGTCAGGTTATTTGTAAAAATAATGTTTTAAAAAATTCACAAAAAAATAATTTTTTTATAAAATTTTTTAAAATTCATCTTAAGATAAAATTGTAATGAAATATAAAAAACATATGTTAAAATATATAAACTACAATATAAAATTTTAAAATTTCAGTTTAAATAAAAAACATAAAATATACTAAAAGCCCATTTTTATAGAAAAATGAATTTTTGTATATTAGTAATATTTTCATATATAAATTACTAATTAATCTAATGTTAATATACCTTGATATTATTCATTAAAAAAAACTTATTTCCTTGAAATAAAATTTCAAAAATATATTTTTTAGGCATATAGTGAATTTAGAAAAAAGAAATTTTGAAAAGTATATAAATTCATGATAAATCTATACATATAAATAATTTATTACATTTTGATATAATCTTAATTACTACTTACATAACTCATTATGATCTCCTTGCAATACATAAGCACCAGATAATCCCTGGTTATAGTTTTGGGAAAAGGTTTAACTAGTGTGGATATTGTGTTAATCTTCAAGATCCTGAAATTCTCCCGTATATGGATTTTCACAAATTGTAATTGCTCGAGTTCATCTTGGGCTTGGTCAAGGGAAAACCCTAGAGAGGTTACTTCTCTTATGTGTTTGGTAGAATATACCTCATAAGTAAAAAATTATACTTTTGGATGCCATTTATTTTACATTATTTATTTATTTTTTTGAGATCTTAACTTCAATTTATACCAGATAATTAAACTTCTTTGTATTAATGATCTTATATAATATTGAAAATATATCATGTTATTTCATTTTAATTTTGTTTTTTATGTTAAATATTCTATTAAAAATCTTTATTTAAGGATAATAAACTGTTAAATATTGGGGTTTTCAATGTATGTTATAATCATTGAACATTGTTTATAATGACCGGTGAGCCCGTTATAGCTCTCCAATGAATTGTGTAATGATTTTGTTCTCTAATTAATTATTTTAGAATTAATCTATTATTTTATTCCATTTATAAATGTTCTTATAAGATTAATTTTAAGAGTTATTTGAAGATGATTTCCCAAGGTACCCACATAGGTATTCTATAGATGAAAATGAGTTTTCATTGAAGTCTATTGATTTCTTAAGTTAAGTTATTAAACTTATTCTTTATGGAAAGTTCATACCTATTCTATGGATGAAAATTATGATTTTTAGGAAAATGTTTTCATGAGTAACCATGTTTTAAAATAACCCCTTAGGATTATGATATTGACTTTAATATTTCTTATGAGATGTTATGTGAAAATATATGGTAAATGAAGATTATTTTATGAGTAAAAAAAATGAATATTTGAGATTAAAGTTTATTATGTAAAAATATTAAAATTTATCATGGGATTACATGTTATTTCAAAATAAGCAAACTAGTATCTTTATTTTTGTATCCCTTTATAAATTTTTAATTTTCAACCCAATTTTTCAATTTCATTTTATAGGGCCTAAGGATGAGTAGGACACTACAATAATTTCTGACATTATTCTATATGAATTCAATATAAAATAATGGTATGTGTTTTTAATGAAATTTGACTTCAAATTTAAGTATCTTGTTTTTGTAGAAAAAATTGATATTTATAGGAAGAGTCCACTTTTTATTTAAAGGGTTTTATATGTATGGGTTTTTATTAATTCTCTAGAACTCTAAACCAATATTATCCTTGAAATGTAAGAAAGTAAAACCCTTGATTTAAATCTTTTATTTATGGGTCATTTATTTTTTACGGTTTTATGGTTTGAATCAAAGAAAAGGTTTAAATAATATTATAGGTTTGGATATTTTTGATAAAATTATTTTAATTGATGTTAATATATTTATTATATTATCATGATAAAACATTGTGTGTTTCTATGTCACTTTATCTAATCATTTATTATTTTATAATGGGTTTTCAAAGAGGAAATAGACCGAATTGAACAAAAAAGAATAAAGGGGATAATTTCCTTTTAATTATCAACATTGAATTTAAATAATTAGAACAAAACAATTTATATATGTGTTAACTCAATTAATATAGGATATTAATAGTGGTACCCATGCCATAAAACAACTAAACTCTCTATAGAGGAAAATTTCTATATTGTATAATTTCAGTAAACAACATCATCTATCTTTTTATTGAACCTAATATCTAGTGGTAGATAAACGATGGATCAATTATCTAGAAATAATATTATATGTTTTGGGTTTTTATGAAAAAGGGTAATTCATTCCATTTATATTTTAGAAGATGAGGTCCGTCAGTAGTGGTCTCTGATTTTGATTACCAAGGAGAAAGATGATACTGATTTCATGGATTGAAGAATATTTAAAGATCTTTTCCATGACAATTAATTTCTTAATGTTTTTTAAATTAGGATGGAAATTCTATTTTTTAGCTGAAGCAAATTTGAAAAGATTATATTTCCTCTTATGAAATTTTTTTAAAAGATTGTCTACGTATGCACAAAATTTGATTTTGGAGTATGATAGTAAAATTTAAATATTTTTCTTAGGATTGAAACCAATTTTGAAAATATGTTTTCCCTCTCATAAATTTCAAAGCTATGAGAATTTTGTATGAATTTCCAAGAAGGTGAATATAAAGTTTGCTTACTTTTACAAAAACAAATACAGGAAGTGGTCTAGGTGGCTTGAAATGGGAGATTATTCATTGAAGAAATATGAAGGTAAGAGGAAAAACTTTTCCTCTTATAATAAGTGTTTAAAGAATAATCATGGGGATTGTCTTAAGAAATATAATTTTTTTTATTAATTTTATATGATCGGAAATTTTTTTCATGATTACAATGAAATGAATTAGATTAGTGGTTACACCAAATACGATAAGATGGAAGTGAGATGTTTCAAATTCCATGAGGAGGGATATTATGATGTTGTGTATCTGAAGAAAACCCTGAATGATGGGAATCATCCAGACTATAAGTATAATGGTGTAGTGTAGTTATTCACAACTAAATTATAAAATATAATACTATGAAATGATGTTGTGACAGTAACATTAATTTTTTACTCATATATTCCAAAGTATTGTTTGATTTAGGTTGTACAAAATCTTTTATTTATGAGGAATTTTATGGTAAAATTAAAATACCACATCAAGAAATTAAGAAAAAACTTTTAGTAGAACTTTTGGTGAATATATTTAGGAAGTAAATATATATTAAAATATTTCTATGATTATCTATGGAATTATTTTTTCTCTATATATTTTTGTCTTTTTTAAACATGATTTTGATGTTATTCTGAGTATGAGTTGGATTATAGTTTATCTTTCTAAGAAATATTAAAGATCCAACAATGATATATTAAATTTTGAAAGTGTTTTTTAAATTTTATGTAAGAATTATTTCATAACAATGATAACATATCATGAAAATGATAAAATATTTGAAGATGGAAGTGGAATTTATCTTCCTTATATTCTAAAAAAAGAGGGATGTTTTTTGTATCAGTGATGTACTGGTAGTAAAAAAATTATATTGATGTGTTTTCTAATGATTTTCCTAGTGTTATTTCATATCAGTAGGTTGAATTTACTCTTGATTTTTTATTGAGGCTAAGATGATTTTAAAACCCCTTAACAAATGGATCCATTAGATTTAATTGAAAAAAATAGTTACAAGAGATTCTTGAAAAGTGTTTTATTCATCCTTGAAATTCCCCATGGGGTGTCATTTTTTGTTTTTAAAAAATTAGGATAGTTCAATGAGGGTTTTTATTTATTATAGGGAACTCAATAAAATTACTATTAAGAACACTTTTCCATTTCCTTATATATATGACTTGTTTGATTAGCTATATGGAGAATTTTAGTTTTGTGATATTGTTTTCAGTTCCAAAGATCATCAGTTAAAATTAAATTAGGAAGAAATTATAAAGATGAAATTTATAACTAGGTATGGCCATTATGAGTTTGTTTTTATGCCCTTAGGGTTGACTAATGCACCTAATATATTCAAGACTCTTATAAATAATCTTTTATGTTAATATTTAGATAAATTTATTTCTTGTTTTTTGATGATATTATGGTTTATTCTAAACATTATGTGGAACATGAAAGACATTAGAGGAATATTTTTAATACATTAAATGAAAACAATTTTTTTATGAAAAAATCATTAAATATGAGTTTTTTTACATAATATTTGTTTCAATGGACATATTATCCCTAAATATAAAAAACTATTGATCCAGGTAAAACTAAGGCAGTAGAAGAGTTTCTGAGACCTATAAATGTCATTGAAATTCGAAATTTTCTTAGACCAGTAGGTTACTACCGATGATTTTTTAAAAATATTTCTTGGTTATCTATCCCAATAACTATGTTAACACAAAAACGAGTTATATTTATCTCTATAATTGAATTTCATAATTTTTTAAGAAAGGAAGTTTGGATAGTGCTCCAATGTTTCTATTTCCATATAAAAATGGGAATTTTTTAACTATAGGGATTCTTATTTGAATGTAATTGGTTATAAATTGATGAAAGACAATTGGGTAATTGTATATGAATCATGATTATTGAGAAAAAGTGAAAATAATTACCCCATGGATGACCTTCAATTAGCTTCAATAGTTTTTCTTTAAGAATTTGGAGATGTATTTTATATGGTGTAAAATGTTAAATATATACTAACCATGATATTATCATATATATATTTACTGAAAAAGAGATTAATATGAGGTGGGGAAGGTGTTTGGAACTAATCAAGGATTATGACTTCTCAAATAACTATCATCTAGGTAAAGAAAACAAGCTGACTCATGCCATGATCCAGAAAGATAATTCATCATTAGGTATGCTATGTTTGGAATGCGATCCTTTGGTTAACTATTTAATTAATATTGGATTAGAAATTGTGTATTCATGAACTCCTTCCATTTTATTTTTAGTGAAAATGATTATATAATTATCATTAAGAACTAATTATTCTCATAACAAATATTGAGGTTTAAAAGAAATAGTAGAGTTGGTTAAGATTGGTAAGTTTCCTAAATTTAAATTTAAAAAACAATGCATTATAAGATTCATAAAGATGTTGTATGTTTCAAGTTATCCCCAATTAAAGAGAGAATTGTTAATTTAAGATCATAAATATCTATATTATTTTCATATGGAAATAACTAAGATATATAGATAACTCTGGGAATATTATTGGTTCTAATGAATGAAGGAGGATATTTATTATTTTTATATGAAATGTTTGACTTTTAAATAGGTTAAATATGAGAAACATCTACCAAAAGGGATGCTCCTTCCTTTTAAAATGCTTGAATGGAAAAGAGAGAATATATCCATTGATTGTTTTGATAGGTTACCAAATAAATCTCAAGGTAACAATGTGATTTGTGTTATGAATAATTTTTAGAATAAATCTTGGAATTTTTTACCTACTCGAGATACTATATTGTGGGATCAACTTGATAAAAATTATTATAAAGATATAGTCAGATTACATGGACTATATTTATCTACTTTGTCTAACCATTATCATAGATTGAAATAAACTTTCAGGAAATGAATTCAAAATTCTTTGGTCACATAATTAAATTTCATAATAGCTTTTCATCCTCAATCTGATAGACAGTCACTGTGAATGATTATGAATTTAGGGGATATGATACTGGATTTATCACTCAATTACCTAGGAAGATGGGATTAATATATTTTATTACTGGAATTTTCTTCTAATAATAGTTTTCATTCCAATATATATGGAACCTTTTGAGGAATTATATATAAAGTGGTGTCATACTCCATCTTGTTAGGGAGAAATCAGTGAAAGGAAGTTATTGGATCTAGAACTAAAAAAAGAAATGCTTGAGAAGGTAAATTTTATTTAGTACAACATTAGGGTAGCTCAGATATTTATAAAGTGTTATATAGATAATAATATTAAATACCTTTAACATGTGGTAGGTGATCATGTCA
The DNA here is from genome assembly GCA_963277665.1 of Viscum album. Taxonomy (NCBI): domain Eukaryota; kingdom Viridiplantae; phylum Streptophyta; class Magnoliopsida; order Santalales; family Viscaceae; genus Viscum; species Viscum album. Next base: position 92,466,761 of record OY728154.1, read on the forward strand.
TTATTAAAATATATCATTAGAAACATGTTACGTGTTTTACAAATAAAGGAATGTTAAGACCATAGTTTGTTAGTCCATATGAAATTATAGAAAAGTTGAGATCAGTTTTATTTTGAGAATATTTCCCTTAGATTTTATCCTATGTATGTGATTTTAGTTATGTTTCATTGTTAATGAAATATTTACATGATGCATCCCGTGGTTTGAACCATGAGGTTGTATAGTTGGAAGATAATATTCATTATAAGGAAAATCTAGGGAGATTCTAGATCATAGAGGGAATGTGTTACATTAAAATATAACTGACATGTTTAATGTTTTTTTAAATAGCCACTTGATTGAGGAAGAAAAATGGGAACTTGAAAAGGCTATGAGTAAACAATATCCCTACTCATTAAATGATGAATAAAATTATTAGAGAAACATTTCATTAAAATGGGTAGAATGTGACAACCTAGGTAATGTTAATATTAAATAAATTTCATTTCATAGTAATATTCATGATTATATTTTAGGGATTCACATTCACTATAATAATTTTATGAATTTTTTTCAATCCCAAAGTAAATTGTTTTTTCTAACTAGAATATTATCCATATATTTTGTTTTATTTAAAAGTTAAATTTCTAAATATTAGAAATTGAGTTATATAAAATGGAATTAATTTTTGATATCATCATATCAAATAAAATTTATGGTAATTTTTTGGTATTTTTCTAAAATGATTTATTTTTGAGTAAATAATGAAAATGTTGATTTTTTTCCAAACAATCACTTATTTTATTTAAATCAAGTAATTTAAGTTCCATTATTGTTTGAATTTGGATTTGAAGAATCATGTGATAAATTTCATTAAAAATATAAATAATTCCATACTAATCAATATTATATATGATTGTTTTATTAGTTAATTTTTACACTTAAAAACACAATATTATAAAAAATGGTTTTTGGTTGTGTTTTTCACACTCATATTAAAAGTAATTTCATCCACTTATTAAAATAGAATACTAAAAAATGTATTTAAAATTTTAATTATAAGGTTCAAATTTTTTATTGATCACAATTTAAGTTTAGTTCATTATTAATAGTATCTATAGAAAAATATTCACTATAATAAGGGTAAATCAGGTTAATTATGGTAAATACATTGTGATAAGGCCACAAAATTTCATCATAAATATTATTAGATTTTAGTATTTGGAAATATATCACCTTATATCTGAAACTAGATAGTTTTTCTACCACATGACCATGAGAAAAACATTTATAATATTTAAAAAATTATAAAAATTATGAAGTGCGCTACTCCCCACACTTATAAAAGGGAACCTAATCTCCTCTCTTCATTATTTAAGATTGATAACACAACTAATCCCTACCTAAATATATCCTAAAAATCCCTACCCAATTTATAGAGTTCTCAGTCTCAAACAAAATTCATAACTTAATAAATATAATGATGTACGCCAAAGGAGGTCTTCCAAAGAAGAGGAGTTAAAGTACATATATTGAAGTGAGACTTGTGGTAATGGTTTTTTATTTAAAACATTATTTTAAATGTTTTAATGTTTTTATTATATTTTTATACCATATACATGTACATTAATATATTTTAATTATGTTAATAATATAAATAGATATATTTTCAAATTCATTTAAACAATTTTTTCTTTCTTTATGATGTTTTTAAAATAATTCATTTTAATACTTCCCAAATAGGCTATTTTTAACATTTTTAGAAAAGTTTGAAAGGCATATTTTTTAACATATAAAACATGAGTGTAATTTACTAAAACCATGACTTTTAATATTTAATAAGTATCCTCCTAAAGTATTATTTGATTTTTAAAAGAACATTGTATTTCTAATTCTTATAGGAATTTGTGTTTCAATAAATTTCAAAGAAAAAAGTTTTTTATCCCTCTTTTTACATGAATCCTAAAAGAAAATTTTCATATGTGTTAAAAGAAATAGGTTATGATATTTCATGATTTAAATAAATGATTCAATGTGTTTTTTGTATTTGATAGTTCTTGGACATTATTCATATTAATGAGTGAGAATGATAAACCTATTAAATGAATTGGGTAATTATTATACTCTCTAGGGAATTAGGTAGAAATTAACCAATTATTATAATCCATATTTAATTGGGATTATAATGGTTAATATAAATGTAATATAAAGATATCGTCAAAGTTTTCCTACATGAAAATTTTACACATTCAAATTACTTTTCATTAAATTCTTTTAATTTCACAAGTTAAGTTGATGAACTTATGTTTAAAGGAAATTTTATACCCCTTTTAGGGTGAAAAGTATATTTTTCAAGAAAATGTTTTCATTAGTACCCATGTTTTATAAGAAAACCTTAGGATTATGATTTTTCCTTTAAGGATTATTATGAAATGTTTTTTAAAAATATTTGGAAATTAATATTATTTTATATATAATAAAATGAAATTTTTAGCTCAATATTTACCATATAAAAATGGAAAATATTTCTTATGCTATTAGATGTTTTTAAAAATTGACTAATAATCATATTTCTTTGTGTATCTATTACTAAGATTTTTTTCCTCATCCCTAGTTTCCAATTTTTTTCATTACTCTTAAGGATGAGTAAGAAATATATGAATGTACAACATTCTGCTTTGGGGACTCAACTTTAATAAAGGGTACATGTTTTTATTAAAATAATTTTTTAAATTTAAGTAACTTTTTTTATAAAAAAATCGATATTGTGTGGAAGACTTCAATTTTTATTGTGAGGGATTAACATGTATGGTTTTGATATTTAAGTGTTTTTTTAAATTATCAAAAACTCTAAAAAAAGATCTTAGAGATATAAGAATATGAAACCATTATTATAAATCATATAATTATGGGTTATTTTTAGTTTGAATGTATTATACTTATTATTTTTACTAACTTACTAAAGTATATCACATGGAATACCATACATTCATCGATATACATAGAGATGCATTCTAATTATAAGTCACCTTTTCCTATGGTTGGTGATATACCTTGAATGATATCCATAAAAAATTGATATATTTATTTCACATTCCATGAGGATTAGAAAATCATGGGTATTTGGGTATTTTGATCACTATATCATCAGTTGAATAAGAACAATGATTGGATTTATATACTCATATGACCATAAAAAATATATTTCACTTGATTGAATTAGATAGAGGAAATTTATGTAAATGATTAGTTGAGTAACCTATGATGTTATTTTCCACTATTATTATGTAAATGTGATGTTATCACATTCTAGATAATTGAAATGTGATGTATTGATCGACCTGGTCAGTTTTATTTAAAGAAACATGAATGTATAATATGGACTAATTAAGTTTGGAATATTATAAGTTATGTGGAAACTTTGTTCCATAAAAATTTAGATAATGTTGGAATGAATATGATGTATATGATATATAATTGGGTGGACATGTTCATATATAGATTTTAGTGTGTTTGATTGAGATCACACTGAACTATAGATTGACAAGCATTGATGTTTTTAGAGTTGTATCTTTACAAACATCTAATAAATTAGTATTTTATATTTAATTACAACACAAAAAAGGTTCTTAGGGTAACACCATTAAGATTTAGGAAATGGATTAAATTTTTCAAAAAGTATTTATTAGAACATTAAGATATTTTTATAAACTGTATCCAAGGAGTTTGGATATATTCCCAACAAATTGTGATATTTTTTCTTAATGTTCTTATAGGATTTTAAGACAACAAGATGATTATTCAAATAGAATTAACATGGGTATATTATATTTTATGATATAATCAGATTCATAACCAATGATATGCATGTTATACATTTCATAGATTAGGATATGTTTAAAAAATAATAGGAATCATGATTCCACAATCATACTCTTTCATAGTGTATGATGTGCATTTGATATGGGATTTGAGTGAATGTCCACTGCCACATCTTCCACATGGGTTACTTTTGGTTATGCATTAGTTGATTTATTCATTTATCAAAGGATATGTCATTTAAAATGTTCAAATGACAAACTTTTCATTAACTGTTCATTATCATAATGTTTGTCAGTTTCCATGTGATGGAAGCCAAGATTCTACTCTCATTATTTAATAAAGAGATAATTTCTAAGGATTGGTGCCCCCATTATTGGTTGTAATGAGATAATTATAATCCATATCTAATTTTATATTACTTCATGTTGACAATTTATATTTTTGGAAAAGGATATATCACAATATTAATGTTTTTGGTTCCTCTCATAACATATGAGGATCATAACAGCTGACGTACCACCCATGGAGGCAAAGGGTTTTTATTATCGCTATATTATCTCAATAGATCATAATATATCATGATTAATAGAGATATATCTTACATTGATCTAGGTAGGCCTATTTATTTAGGTTTCTTATTTACATGATCATTCTATTAATGATAGATAAGGATGTTTTATTGGTTTATTTCACAGATAAAATCATTAGATGATCCACCAAAACCCATTGGGATGAGTATTATGGAGTTATTATTAGGGCCATAATTGAGTATTATTATATATACATATGAAGGAAATTATAATTAATTTTATTTGATATTTATTAATGGTACTTCCTATAAATTTTAAGGTTATTTGGTAAGGACCATTTTTTGTATTTTAATTCCATGCAACAATGACCAATTTTGAACTGTATAAGGTTGTGAAATATTATCCATGATGTATTTTAATTTTAGGCCATACAACTAAAAATTATTATAAGTAGTTTATATTAATTTATAATGGACCATTGGATATGTAATTTAATGTCATGTATTAAAGACTATGAGGTGAATGGTTCCTATAAATATTTTGTGAAGAACTTATGAATATGAAAACCTTTATGGTTTATCCAGGAAGATTTCTCATGTGAAGGTTAGTTAGGGGATTACAGCTTGTAGGAGGCTTGAATGTGTATATAAACATGTTTTTGGTAAATAAATATATAGAAAATGGTGGTTGATCAAGGGATCTACTAGGAAGTGAATGGTCATGGAAATGATCCAAAAATCACTAGGGGATAGAAGCTTGTAAAATTTACCTCTAAGTGAATCAATTAAAAAAATAATGATTACATGTGGTTGATGATTTATTACCTGAGTTTTAAATTATTTTACCTTATAGAAGTCATTAGGAGGGTCCTAGGCTAGGTTGAATCTCACTAGTAACCTAAGGATAATAACCCACCTTATAAATAGAATATATAATTAATTTTATCTTGAGGGTATAATGGGTTGGTGAGGAAAACTAGGGGAAATACATTGTAATAATTATAATTACCTTCATCAAAGGAATATATAATTGGAATATCACATGATAGTATTCATATCTAACTTATATATCTTATGAGTTCGTTGGGGAGGCTTGACTAGAATGAGATTTTTAGGGCTTTGACCATGGTATAAAGATTCTACTAAGATCGTTTGGTTTAATTAAGCCATGGGAAATGATATATGTGAATGGAGGGGTATAAAAGAAGTCCATGTTTTCACAATATGGGTCATTATTTGAATAAATCACCATATTTCAGGTTTTTCATGGTGATATACCATTGGAAATAGACTAAAATGTGCTTTATGAAATAAAAATTTCATATAAGGATGTGATTTTTTGATAGTGTGTTAGGTTTAACAAAGTCACGGGTTTTAAAGGATTCAAATTCAAAAATAAATTTCCCAAGTGGCCCTCTATAAAAAAGTTACATGGTAATCCTTCATAAAGTATTTTATGAATGAGGCCCCATTACTTTTTATATGGAGAAGGTAATATAATTAAAATATTAAATGATTCCATTCCCCTTTCTCTTTAACTCAAACTCAGAAGTTACATGAGAGAATATAATAAAGTATTTTCATAGTGAGAGAGTTCACAAATGCATAAATTCATCTCTCAAACTTCTTGTCAAGGAAAAATTTTCTCACATTCTATAGGTTTGTTTCAAGCTATTTATTAGTGCTTGTATGACATATTATTCTAGAATCAGCATTGAAAAGGTGTTGCATGGCCACAAAGGATCACCATTATAATATCATAAAGTAAATCCAAACTGTGATAATATCATGAAACCATGAATTATTTATGCTATAATTCCACAAAGTGAAATCTTCACTGTAAATGATTGGTCACCCATAGATGAAATTTTTTCTTCATAGTTTAAAATTCTATTTTATTCGAAAATTAAGACCAATATAAAATGCTTATAACATTTGATGTGATTTTATATTTTGGCTCCTTGACCTCTCAAATTGAATCCTAAATAACTAATTGCATCCATTTCTATAGGGTTTACCCATATTAAGTGAATTCCATTTCCAAAAATTGTTCAAAAAACCATAAAAATGTGTTTTAAGGTCTCTACAAACCTTATAATTTTCAATCGGTAAAATATATAACTTACACTTAGTAAAATAACATCATCACTACATCACTAGACTGGGAAATAATTTTGGTCAATGTAAATACCTCAATGTTTGAGAAATCATAGGAAACATAGATATCTAATTTTCTTCCTCTTCATGCATAGAGACACCTTTCATCATTAAACATGAATCATCTCATATAAGTGATAACCACATCATGGTATTTGTGGGAACTTTGGCACACAATTTTTGATGCTAACAATATTTAATACATAACATTGGGTTTTCTTAATTTCATGTGAAAATATATCAATTTAATCACAAAGAAAGTTACATTCCAATTATTTAAAAGATAATTCAATATATTAGGCATGGTGGATTTCATATTGTTCTATAAAGGAACAAATAAGAAAGAATAGTTGAAATTTAAAGATACTAATTAGGCCAGTTTAGAATCTTTTAAGATGTTAACTTTAAATGGTGAATTTTATTTCTATGTTTTTGGTATTTCTTGGTTAAGTAAGGAATAATATTTGATATCATTATGTACTATAGAATATGAATATACTACCATTACCCAAGCTTATACATAAATGTTATGGATGAAATGACTACCTAAAGAAATTGGTATTAAAGTAAATTTTAATATTTTGACTAAATGTGATAACTTGAATGTAATAGATCTTAGTAAAAATCTATTAAATAATTCAATGGTAAATCATATTAAGATAAACTATCACTTTAACATGGATAATGTTGGACAAGTGATGGTGAAATTGGAGTATATTATTACTCAATATCCATTTATAGATATCGTTATAAAGGAAATATGCTAGTAATGTTTTCAGAATCATTGGTAAAATCATAGAGTTCAACCTTCTTCAATAACTTGATAGCTTTAAGAGTGCCCCCTAATCCCCTAAAGATTAATTTAATAATATTATTTTTATAAAGGAGTAACTGTCATTGAAAATTTAAAGGAGTGGTATTATAATAAAAAATTGGTAAATGGAAAGGTGTGTTTCTCTAATTTACTAATTGGTTTAATTATTATTTTTATAACAAACTTAGATAAGTGAACCTTTCTTTCATTAACTAACCAACACACCAACATTACTAATTCTAGTGAGTTATCATGTTTATTAATTATATGTCCTTTACCCATACTAATTTATTAAGGTATAAAATAGTTGAAATATGAGTTCATCCTCATTATTATTTTGTACTCTACTCAAGAGAAATTCTTAGGACCTGTTGTTAAAATGGGTTATGTAAATTTAAATGAAAAAAAAACTAAAATCTAAATGTTTTCAAATTAAAATTATAATGGGATATAGAGATTGATTTTGAAGGATAGGATATAAATAATTATTACCTCTTCCATTCATGAATTAGTCAAATTATTTGGTTGTAAGATAATTCTAAAGTTAGTAATTTCTTACAGTCAAGACTACTGATTCTAACAAAACCAATATAAATAACTTTTTCTAAGAAGATAATTAATATAAATGCATAATACTCAATCTTATAATTTAAATACAAATTGAATATAATAATTGTAGCTTAATTCAATTAATCACATGAGAGTTCCACCTATAATAAGTCTTTTTTATGAAGACCTATGAAAGAATAAGGAAAATATTGGAGTCATAAAGTGATTCCTAATTGAAATAACTATTCAGGAATGAAGTTGGTTGAAACATTTAAACACTCATCATTCTACTCTCAATCCCCCACACCTTAAGAAACTATCCACGAATAAATTATTCTTTTACAATGATATTCTTAATAATTTTAATATTTGAGTTATGAAAATAAATTAAACTAAACATAATTTTAAGAAATTTAAAAATTAAAGAACATACATGAATTAATGATCATATTGATTAAGAAAACTTATATAATGAAAAGGGATATAAAAGGATTCAAATAAACTAATAGAATTTGGAACAAGATCCAAGAGTACCATTGTTTGTTTACTGAAATATAATAATTATAAATCTGGTCTCCATTACATAGAAAACATATATTTCATGATTTCAAAAGATATATTTTAGATATAAACACTGATCTATTCTCCCTGAGTTATTTCATCATGGTGTAAGGTATGTGTAACAACCAAGGTATTTATAGAATAATAAGTTTTTATATATTAATATTTATGAATAATATATTAATTTGATGTTTAAGGGAACACTTTTTCCAAAAGACTACTCCATACACATCAAGGAGTTTTTCCAAAATCTTACATTGCACAGAACTTTGAGTTATGCCGAAAAATATATTAATAATATTATTATAAATAGTAGTTAACGTCTAGCCGTTGTATTGGTATAAATTAATATAATTAATTATATAGTTATTTTACATATTTATTAATTGTTTTTAAATTTATCCAATAAATTTTGGATTCTTAAAATGAGAATGAATATGATTTTCAGCATAAAATACTCTAATATTTTTAAAAGGCCAGTTTACTGCCTTTTGATGGAGAACCCTTTTAAAATTTTTTTTATCACTTTTATATGTTCAATTTGAAAAAATAAACTTCTTATATAGAATAGGGAAATCAAAATTTACTTTTGATAAATTTTTGGTAATTTTTAGATAAAGTTCATTTTTAATGAATAGTGAAAATACCGCATTTTAAGTCCAAACTGCCTTTTCATCTAATTTATTTATATAGTTAGATTATTATTTTTATTGGTTTTAAAGTGTTATTGTATTATTTGTTTATCAGTTAATCCATTTTTTTCCATTGGAAGTAATTTTAATATTAAATTGGATATAAAAACATGTCAATATTTTGATAGTTTTTACTTCTTAAAAATCCTCTGTCTAGTTTTGAAAACAAAAATTAATTTTAAAATAATTAATGAAACTTATGTGATTTGAATTTTGAAAAATTGATTCCATATTTGGAATCAGATGGTCCAAATTATTTAAATAGTTACTTTTTATTTTTGGACATTATGAATTGTAACTTCAGTAATTATTTTTTTACTATAGTTCAACGGTAATTTTGGTAAATAAGGGTAAAAAAGTAATATTATAATAATATAAAACTACTGTAATACATGTAGTAATACTACCGGATGAGATATTTATAGCCATGGGAATAATTGGGTTGATTTTAGGACCCCATAAAGACACTTATGTGTGATAATGACATGTTATAAGAATTTATTTTAAGTAAAGAGAAATATAACATAAAGGTTTATCTTTTAGTAAAACAATTTTAATGTAGGGTTATATAACTGATCTATTTCACTGTAAATAGTAATTATAAAGATAAAAATATTTCCTACATCATGGTATTTAGTATATAATTTTTCGACATTAAATAAATAAATTTATTTATGACATAATGATGATGTAGTGATTACATTATTAATGAAAGAATCAAATAAATGATATTATAAATATTAACATAAATGTAATTTGAACATTTTGATTCCATCCACGAATTTTATGGATGATATTGAAATATTATATTTCAGTTAATTAATTTGGTTTGAAGGAATCAAATTTTGATGACTTTAACAAAAAAAATTACTAAATAGAGCCAAAATTGACATAAATGACTTTTTAAAACAAACACTATTTTATTAAATGATATAATAGTCCTAAAAATCTAATATTATTATAAATGACCAATTCGATGTTACAAATGTCATTAATGATCCACTATTTTTTCTCTTGGGATTTTATAGTAACTATAATAACAATATATTATGAAAATACAAGAATATGCGATAAGAGTTAATGATTTTAACTAAGGGTTAAAGCTAAAATATAAGGTTACTTTTGTGACCTAAACTTGTATAAAACTTATTGGTTGAGAGAATTGAGACTTATTACCATATTAAACTCTAAATATATCACTTTTTAACTATTAAAATTAGAAAACCATTTTATAATAAAATAATATTTCAATACATTCATAAAGTGCCCCTCCTCTCTTTTATAAAAGGCCACCACCTCTACCCACTTACTCACACCTCTCAAGAAACTTGGATCATCTATATTCTTCTCAAATAATCTACCAATATCCCTACCTTACTCATAGAATCATAAACTTAAAAATAAGGAAATTTGATAAATCCTTTTGGGTCAAATCAAAATAAGTTACCCGATTTAGAGGCAACGTCTTCTCCCAAGTTCCTTTTCTTTATTTTCCTTCTTCACTCCATATTCTATTCTTATTATATGATTACAAAACAAAAAAAGTATCTTAAATAAACTAGTATGTTTTTATGATAAGTATTCAAGCTACACTTACACAAACTTCCATGTAATGGATACGAACATACTGTTTCTATGTACAACGAGCTACTGCCTCGCGAAACATTGATTATTAAATTTTCTTCTACCACATCTAATGGAGGCCATTATGATGGAACTATATTTATATATGATATATATAATATTTATTTTGTATATATTCTTCTGTAATTTTTATTTACTGCATACCTTTAGTATTTCCATAATTTTAAATATGATAATTTCATTTGAGGAAGTGTGGACTACCACCCCCTCAAAGTGATTTGAATCGTTTATTCCATACATGGAACATATAAAGGACATAAATAATGATATTATGTAACATATATAACATGTATATTACAATTGAACTATAACATACCTATATATCTGTAACGACCCAAAGTTTTTCAATGGTAATTCCCTTCTTATAATTATGTCATAAAATAACATGAAAACATAACATAATGAACTACTAAGTTATAAGTGACCTTCAAACATAAGTTTGTCACTTCTGTGTTTGGAATTTGGAAAATCCGACATACACGGTTGTGATCAAGTTGATTTTTGGAGTCTAATGAATCAAAAATAATTTTTAGTGAATAGTGACCTACCCTTATGAATATTAACATTCCCTTATGAATATTTATATTACCCTTATGAATAGTAAATCTTCCAACATAAGAGTAACATTACCTATGAATAACTAAATAAAATTTAGACATCTTAGAAAGTGAAAATTTTACCTTAGTAAACATTTTGGTATTTTGTAAGTAATAAATAATTAATTAATTTAAAAGAAAATTTATTTCCCTAAAATGTATTCATAAATTATTTAATCAATTTCTTATAGCTTTTAGATAATTTTATAAGACCCTACGTAATTTTTGAAAGCACTATAAAATCAGTTTTAATTTTAAAAACTATTTTTAAGTAAATTATGATTTTAATTAAATATTAAATTAATAATATTTAGAAAATTATTTTTGAAAAATGGACTTCATTTTTCAATTCTACACGTCGAAAAATGGTTGGGGTAAAGTTTTGGGATTTTTCTGAGATACTTGAATTTTTTATGCATAGTAGAATCTGATAATTTACAATAAATGCTAAATAATGGATTAATTGAGTCATCGATGATGCTCTGCTGATGTAAGCCCACTTGGTTTGGGATCACATGATAAAATTAAAAATCTTGGTCATTCAAGTCTCACTATTCCTTGTCTTAGGGGAAATTAATATATTAATGAATTTTATATTAAGGAAACCACTCTCCCCTCCGCTATAAAAGCCACCCTTCACACCCTCATTTCCTCACACTGATCAAGCTCCAAGACTTCACTAAACTCTACCCAAACACCTTCCCTAGACCCTTCCCCACGTCCAAGATCTGATGGTCTCATCAAAAGACCAATATTAGGCCCTTAAGGTGGTTCTCAAGAGAAGGATTCAAGAGGTAATTTCTCTCCCTCTTCACCATTAATTTCCTTTAAAGTTCACGTTCATTTCTTGATCTCTCCCCATCTATATTCATCCAAATGGAAGTGTAACTCCAGTATTATACATATACTGAAATTTTATGATTGTAATGTGATATTATATCATCCAAACCCCTTTCCCTCTTCCTTTTTATTTTATTAAAGAGAACGTTGTTCGTGAAGTGTTAATTTATCACCTTCAAGAACGACATGCTTTCTTCTTCCATTTCTACCTTCAGATCTGGTCATGAAACTATTTTTATGGTTGAAACAGAATATTTTATATGTATTATGTCCTATATAATGTTCTGTAAATAATCTATGGCCATATTACTAAGTGATAAGTTAAAACAAGTTCGTTGTGATAAAAAACCGCCCAAATTGACCCAAATAACCATCATTTAATTCTTATATAATGATTCATCCACATGGATCTAATATAATTCAATATAAGATAATTAAAACTCCTGTAATATCATTAGTGTCATGTGATTTCATTTCCGGATGTTTACCCATGTTCTACCCGAACTTCAATTTATGAATACAAGTGAACCACCAAAGAAAAACCATAAAAATGAACATCCCCAAACAATGTTTTTAAACTCTATAATTCATCCAAAGGAACATAAAATGACATAATGAAACCATAATGAATCCTATTAATGTATAAAAGGTTATTTAATTTCTAATTAATGAATATAATTTCATTATACAACACATTAAATAGAAGGAATCATTCGGATACAAGGTAAGGGGAAATTCTCGAACCAAACTTTCATCCTTCGGGTTTTACTTCTTTCACTCCATTTATGATATAATCACTCCTTAAAGATCATTTATTCATCATTGTATTTACTTTTCTGGGATATATATTTTTTCTAGTGATGTTTATTTCAATAAAGTTTTTTTCCAAAATAACACTTCTTTTAAGAACTCTACTTTTACCTCTCATTCATGGTTGATGGTTCTTGTATCAAGTATGTTGTTCCCTCTTTATTTTGGGAACCCAAAGCTTATGAATGTATTCTTATGAAATGAAACCCATTACTTACCATGGGTTAGTTATTTTCATTATTTATAAATGTTCTATCTGGCATGAATGTTAATGATAAGGTTATGATGTGACAGGTGAGCACGGAATTATATAGCGCAATATGAATGTTTGAATGTGACAGGTGCGACCAAAATTATACAGTGATCCAATGAATTGGGTAAAGTGAATAATCTCATGAGTAAATGTGAAATGAATTTTGAACAAGATGATATCTTGGTTCACAAGTATGTTTGGTAGTCAACCACTAAGACATGATGTTTCATTTTTATGCATTGCAACATTTCAAGTCTTTTATTTATGCTCCTCTCATGTTCATGATCTTTTGCCTATGTTATTATTATGCTCACCCCATGATATATTTTTCTTATCTATCCTCTTACTGGGATTATAGCTCAACCCTTTTGATGCATATCCTCAGGTGTCTACATTTACTAAAGAGAGGACAAGTGCCAATAAGAAGCTAGAGAAGAAGAAATTAAATAAATGTTTAAGCTTGATGTTGTAATTGTTTTGTACGATCCTAGTTTTCCCAAGACACTAAAACTTTGGATCCTCTATGTGTAATAATATTATGTTGTTAATCATTGAAATGATATAATAGAAATGTTATAAAAATCTGGGATGCTATAATATCATTTAGTTTTCATTCCTTTAATATGACAATGAAATGAATGTAGCGTTCATGCGTACGCACGACCTACCATATCAATGAACGGTGCAATTCATTTATTATCTCAAAATGTTATGGACTATTATAAATACATATATACTATATATATATGATATTAAAATCCTGAATATCATTATTTTGATAATGGAATTATAACCACATGGATAGTTTTCATCAAAACAAGTTCATTTTCAACTCAAGTACCGAATATCGACAAAACGACCGATATGAACTTGAATAATTATATCATTGTTATAACAAGGTAATAAGTGGTATAAAAGAAATAATAAACTTGAAAATGGTTCTAAGACAAGTATAAATTAACTTATGTTTATTATTAAGAAATAACAATGAACATACATGACGATTTGGACTCAAGGTAAAGGACTTCGTCTCAATCTCCTTTCATTGAGGTATATTTTGATTTATACATTAATTTATTTTATACAGTATATAATCAACACCTTAAAATTTTAATTTCATTAAAAAGTTTTCAAAAGGAATATTTTCATTATGAATCATTTTACTAAATAAAAAAAGGAATGTTTCTTTTTAACGTATGCGGCGACAACGACCTTTCTGCCGCTATGAGCATTATTTGATATCTGGCTTCCTCTACAAGCAGTAATGATTTTTAAAAAGAAAAGTAAATACCATATTTATATATTTTGTTTTTGAAAATGGTTTTGAGAATTTATTGATTATATAAATATCTTGAAATAATGTCTTGCGATTTTAATTTTTAAATTCTATTTTTTTATTTATACTTGTTCATGTGTTATGATTATGTTATGGTTCTTGGGAATTGCTTATGTATATGGGTGGTTCCATGATAAACCAAGGGAGAGTGTATACGGCCCCATCCTTAATCCTTACTTAATCTTGAGTTATTACAAGATTACACATTGAGGATCTTTTCAGGTAATGAGTTTTAGAGAATTAGATCATAAAACTTGCATTACATTCCACATATAAACAAAGTGGTTACATAAAGATAGTATTCTTCTTTCCCATCAATGGAAACATATTTAAAATAAAACATGGATTCTTTCTTGACACTTCCTTGACACTATCATCATATCATGTACCCTTCCCTTGACCTGTGAAAAACATTTCAAAAAACTTGGGATAAGCATAAAAAGCTCAGTAAGGGATATAAAAATATGGAAAGGAAACATGGGTACATATATACATAAGAATGAAATCATAATTTACCCATAAAACATAAGCACTTTAACATACCTCATCAAATCATGAATAAATCATAGAAATCATAAGACATAAAGGTAACTTGAGGCATTCATAACATTCTTACGTAGGGAGTAACCCTCTTGGTTACGTTTGGAATACCCATCATAGTATATTACCTAAATCTCTTTGGAGAAACCTTAACGTTTCACTCCTTCGTGTTACCCAATGAATTGGAGAGCTATATCGGGCTCACCCGCCCTTAGTTTATCACGGAACCACCCGTCTTCATAATAATGCCCAAGAACCTCAACATAATCGTATCACATAAAACATGCATAAAGGAAACATAACATTTCCACCTTTAAATAACAAGATATAAATACAACAAATTGATATAAAAACATTATGAAAACCATTTTCAATACCAAAATAAAAGAAAAGTAAAAAAATGGTATTTATTTTTCTTTAAAAAAAAGGTAGGGCTTGTAGAGGAAGTTGAAACTCAAATAACGGTCATGACGGCGGAGAAGTCGTTGTCACCACATACGTACGACAAAAACATTCCCTTTTTTCTTTTAGTAAAATCCTACATATAAAAAATATTCCTTTTGAAATAATGTAAAAGTCAAAGGGGTTTAGACACCGTATAAAAAAAGGTTGTGTATAAAAAAGAATATGTCTCAATGAAAGGAGATTGAGACGAAGTCCCATACCTCGTATCTGACTTGACTTGATCGTTCTTTAATCTCCTGAATAATAAACTTGAGTTAATTTATACTTGTTTAAGAACCTTTTCAAGTTCATTATTCCTTTTATATCACTTTTTTCAATGTCATGAACACTATGTAATTATTTAAGTTAATAACAGTCGTTTTAACGATCATTGGTACTTGAGTAAAAAATAAACCCTTTATAATTACAAGTTGTTCATGTATCAATTATATCCATAATTATAATCATGATGTATATATCATATATATCCAGTATATACATGCATTTATAATATTACATAATCATTTATAGGTAAGAAATGAAATGCACCGTTCATGGAGACGGTAAGCCGTACGTACACATGAACGCTACTTTCATTTCTATTTCATATTTTATAGAATGGAATCATAATGATATAAAGGTATATTATAATTCCAGTATAATATCATATATAATATCATAGTTCCATCCTTTATACGTCCCAAATATGGTATTTAACGAATCAAATAACTTTGAGGGGGCGGTAGTCCGCACTTCCTTAATTGAAGATATCGCGTTTACCCATAATGGAAACCATAAAGTTATGCCCAAAATGAAAAATACAGAAGCTTAAGGAAAACATAAACATATTATATATCATATATAAATATAGAGACATATTAATGGCTACCTTTGAAGGTGTTAAAAGAATTTTGAACAATCATCGTTTCGGGAGGCATAAATTCACCATCCACGGAAACAGTATATCCTTTAACCCTTAGATGTAGATGTGTGTATGTTTAGATCGAATACTTCTTATAAAAACATCCTAGTATATTGAAGATACTTGAGTTGTTACAAAAGAAATGAATAAAAAGAGTTTAGGGGGTTGGAGAAGCAAAATAAAACAAAAGGACTCAAGTGAAGACATTACCTTAAAATCGGGTAACTCCCTTTGGTTTGAGCTCAAAGGCTTCCTTGGGAAGACTTATGCCCAAAGTGAGGCTTGAAAGAGTAATATAGGGATGTGGAGAGACAAAATGGTAAGGGTTTGGCCGAGCCAAAGGCTTTGGGAGTGTGGGTAAGGAGGTGGAGGTGGGGGCCTCTTATAAGAGGAGAGGAGGGGCACTCTTGGAAAGTAAAGAAATGTTACATTATTTGGAAATGATTTTCGGATTCAAAAGGTCCCACATTGATATAATTTGAGGGTAAGGTGATAAGGTTTCGCAATCCACCCATCCAATAGGTTTTGGACATGTGTTGGTCATAGAGTTCACATTATCATTTCATTTTATTTAAATCCTTTATTAATGAGGTAATCGCTGCATCATCATGATGTCATAAATAATTTAATACATTTAATGTCTAAAAATTATAAAACAAATATCATGATGTATGAAACCTTGTTAGGTTTCTAATGAATATTTATAGTCCAAAAGATCATTTATGTAGACAAAACTAAAAATATTTTACTTAGGTGATACATTCTTTGTCACATTTAACATTCTTTAAAAATAAAAAGATAAAAAGTCACTTTCTCAAAAAAGTGATTTCATGGGGCCCCCAAGTTTGGAACAAGGTATCCCATGGTCGGACATGAGACAACCAGTAGCCTTAGGACACATTTTTTTGTCTTTTTGTATTATTATGATATCATTTTATTATCCTTAACTACCTGATTACTCATTAATCAAGATAATTAAAGATAATTATCGTCGTTACTATTCATAATGTCCAAAAACAAAAGAGTCTTGATTACATAATTTGGACCTTATGATTCCAAATATTTAATCCATTTTACCAAATTACAAACACAGAAATTGCAATAATTTATTTAAAAATAATTCCCGTTGTCAAAACAAATAGCGGGTTTTTTTGAAACAATATCTATGAAAAGTTTGGCATTAGTTTATGCCCAATTCCAAAGTGAAATTAATCCTAATGACCACCATTGGATTAAATGGTAAAAATATATTCTAATTTAACTTTAATACCAATTCAAAATATAATCTAATCATATAAATAAATTAGATTAAAAAGCAGTTTTGATGTAAAATACAGTATTTTTCACTATTCATAAAAAATGAACATTGTCAGAAAAATACCAAAAATTCACACAAAGTAAATTTTGATGTCCCAATCATAAAGAATAAGTTTATTTTGAAAAACATAGCTTATAATTTTTTTTTTCAAAAGATAGATTTCAAAATGGTTTTCCATCAAAAGGCAGTAAAACAATCCTTTAAAAAAATATTAGTGTATTCCATGCTTAAGATTGGATTTATTTTCATTTTAAGCCTATAAAACACTATCTAATTCATTAATAGACATAGATAAAAATATCTATTATTCATTACTTACTTGGGATGTTACATCCTTCCCCCATTTAGAAAATTTTGTCCCCGCAATTTATTTACTTATCGAATAAATGGGGGTACTTATCCCTCATTGCATTTTCAGATTCCCATGTTACCTCTTCCATCATGTGGTTTTTCCACAAATCCTTTACCTGATTAATCACCTTATTCCGTAACACTTGCTCCCTATGGTCAAGAATCTGGACTGGTTGTTCCTCATAAGATAGGTTCTCTTCCAGCTGAACTACCTCTGGACTCAAAACATGAGATGGATCTGGCATATACTTTCCCAACATCGAAACATTAAAAACATTGTGTACCTGAGATAAACTCGGAGGTAAAGCCACCCGGTATGCAACTGATCCAACTCTCTCCAGAATTTTATATGGTCCAATAAACATTGGACTCAGCTTTCCTTTCTTACCAAATCTCATCGCACTTTTCCATGGTGAGACTTTGAGAAAAACATGATCACCTACCTCAAAAGTTAGATCCTTCCTCCTATTGTCTGCATAACTCTTCTGCCTACTCTGAGCTATTCTCATGTGTTTCTGAATCAGCTGAACTTTTTCTACCATCTCTTCTACCAATTCTGGTCCCATTAACTTCCTTTCACCCACTTCATCCCAGAAAACTGGAGTTCGACACCGCTTCCCATATAATTCCTAAAATGGTGCCATCTGTATACTGGAATGAAAACTGTTATTATATGAAAATTCAACCAAAGAATGATGTTTTTCCCAAATTCCCTAATAATCCATCAAAAAATCTCGTAAAATATCCTCTATGGTCTGAATTTTTCGTTCTAACTGCCCATCTGATTGAGGATGAAATGTTGTACTAAAATTTAATTCAGTACCCAACGACTTCTGAAGGCCTTTCGAAAAGTTAGAAGTGAACCTGGGATCACGATCAGATACAATGGAGAGGGGAACTCCATGTAACCTGACTATCTATTTAAGATACAAACGGGAAAGTTGATCTAGGGAAAACGTATCTCGTATAGAAAGGAAATGAGCAGATTTAGTCAAGCTATCAAGAATAACCCAGATTTCATTATTACCTCATGATGTCTTCGGTAATCCCACAACAAAGTCCATGGATATATTCTCCCATTTCCACTCTGGCACTGGTAAAGGCTGAAGTATCCCTTTCGGTAACTGCCACTCTGCTTTAACCTGTTGACAAGTCAAACACTTCAAAGTAAAATCAGCAATATCCCTTTTCATTCCATTCCACCAGTAATACTCCCACAGATCTTTGTACATCTTAGTTCTTCCAGGATGAACTGAAAATGGGGAACTATGAGCCTCACATAACAACTCATTCTTCAATTGTGAATCAAAAGGCACACATAATATCTTCCCAAACATCAACACACAATCATTATCAATGTTGAATTCAGGCAACTTACCCTTCTGAACCAGCTCTACCTTTTTCTACAACTCACTGTCTTGCTTCTGTGCTTGCTTGATTCTGTCTGATAGGGAAGATGTCACTGATACCTGAAACAAAACAGAAGGACTTCCTACACAAACAACTTCCATTCCAAATCTCATCAAATCCTTAACCAAAGGATCACGTTCCAAACATATCATGGTTAATGAAGCATTACTTTTTCAACTCAAAGCGTCAGCCACTTTATTTTCTTTTCCCGGATGGTAATGGATTGTTCAATATTAATCCTTGATTAATTCCAGCCATCTCCTCTGTCTCATGTTCAATTCTCTCTAAGTGAATATACACTTTAAACTTTTGTGATCAGTATATATTTCACACTTTACTCAATACAAATGATGCCTCCAAATTTTTAAAGAAAAAACAACAGCAGCTAATTCCAAATCATGTGTAGGGTAATTTACCTCATGAGTTTTCAACTGACATGAAGCATAAGCAATTACCTAATCATTCTGCATAAGGACACAACCAAGTCCTTTCAATGAAGCATCACTGTATATAAAAAACTCACCATTCCTGGAAGGTAGTGCCAAAACTGGAGCATTCACCAATCTTCTTTTCAGTTCCTGAAAACAATAATCACATTCTTTTGTCCAGATAAACTTAACACCTTTCCGAGTTATCTTATTCATTGGACTAGATAACTGTGAAAAGTTTATAACAAACCTTTGGTAATAGCCTATCAAACCAAGGAAGCTACGAATCACAGTTACATTTGTGGGTCTTGGAAAGTATTCCACAACTTTTTTTTTCAGGATCAACAGTTATCCCATCTTTAGAAACAATGTGACCAAGGAAAGACATTTGTTGCAAACAAAACTCAAACTTGCTGAATTTTCCATACAGTTTCTTTTCTTTTAAGGTTTGAAAGATAACCCTTAAATGTCTTTCATGCTCCTATTTACTTTTAGAAAACACTCAAATATCATCAATGAAAACCGCCACAAACTTATCCAAGAACTCATGGAAAATTCTATTCATTAAGTCCATGAATACAGAAGGTGCATTGGTTAGCCCAAAAGTCATTACTACAAATTCATAATGGCCATATCTTGTACGGAACGCGGTCCTCGGAACATCTTCTTCCTTTACCTTCAGCTGATGGTACCCCGATCTCAAGTCAATCTTTGAAAAATATTGAGCTCCCTGGAGCTGATCAAACAAATCATCGATATGAGGAAAAGGATATTTGTTCTTAACAGTGATGTTATTCAAGGATCTCTAATCAATGAAAAGTCTCATTGAACCATATTTCTTTTTAACAAATAAAACAAGAGCACCCCATGGTGATGTGCTAGGTCGAATGAAACCTTTCTCTAATAAATCTTGCAATTGCTCCTTCAACTCTAAAAGTTAAATTTGAGCCATTCGATAAGGGGGTTTTGAAATTGGCTTAGAATCAGGAACTAAGTCAACAGTAAACTCAACTTCCCAATCTGGTATTATTCCAGGCAACTCATCAGGAAAAACATCAGGATACTCATTTTCCACTGGCACATCATTAATCTGAACAGTTCCCTTGTTTTCAACAATGTGTGTAAGGTAACATTCATTTCCATCTTTTACAAGTTTCTTGGCCTCTTGATAAGTTATCAACAGTAAGGGTTCACTCTTTTACACAAACTAAAAGTCTTTCTGAAAAGAAACTTCTTTAGCTCTACAGTCAATCTTAGCATGGTAAATAAAGAGCCAATCCATACCCAGAATAACATCAAACACTACTAGAGGTAGAACAATAAGGTTTTCAAGTAGGTTATTTCCACAGATAAGGATAAGAAGATTCTTATAAATTATTTTTGCCTCAACATTTCCCCCAGGTGTTTTTACCAAATGTTCAGGAGTCATTTCTTGAGTTGGTATTCCCATTTTACTAGAAAAGGTTTCAGAGATAAAAGAATGTGTGGACCCCGAATCAAACAACACACTGGCATAATCTGAAAAAACAAACAAAGTACCTGATACAACTTCATTTGATGGCACGACATCTGCTGAAGTAGTTGCAAAGGATTTCACCACCCCTTTCTGCTTGTAGTCTAACTACTTCCCATCACTCAAGCTCTTTGTCGGACACTCGTTTCAATAGTGACCCATCTCATTGCACTTAAAACATTTCACTAACTGTAAATCAAATTTGGTATTACCTTCACCTTGATCTTTTTCAGTGAAATCACGAGCCTTATGTCCCATCTTACCACATCGGTAGCACTTTCTAGAATTCAGAAGACATTCCCTAGCATGCCTTTTGCCACATTTATCACAAACTGGAAACTTAGATTTCTTACCATCAGACTTTTTTGAAGAATTCTTCCCTTTCTTGTGCCACCTTGGTCTATTCTTCTGCTGGTTGTTATAGAACACTTGATCATCGACAAACTCCATTTCCACCTTCTTAGCACATCGAACAAGCTTTTCATAACTTTTAAACTCACGAGAAGCTAATGCCTTCGATATTTTGGCTTTAATCTTGAGTAAAAATGATTTATTTTACTATCAAGGTCTCGGATAAAATTTGGAGCATACCTTGCCAATCGAGTGAACCTTTCTTCATAGGTAGCCACTGAGTCTTCCTCTTGCCTAAATTCCAAGAATTGTTTTTCCATCCTAAGTCAAACAGCCTTAGGAAGATACTTTTCAAGAAACATACCTTTGAATTCATCCCAGTTGAGAGCATCAATCTCATCAGCGTCCCTGATATTTTTAACCATCGACCACCACTGATCTGCTTCACCCTCCAAACGGTAAATAGAAAGACTAAACTTTTGATTGTCTGAACACCCCATGACATCGAAAATATTCTCCAGTGCTTTAATCCACCATTCAGCTAGCATAGGGTCAGATGATCCTTTGAATGATGGGGGATGTTGCCTCATGAAATGTTCCACCACTGACATGTTCCTCCGCGGTTGATCTGGATGATCTCATGCATGGATACCACCACTATTTATCGCTTGAGTCAACTGCTCCATTACTGCAACAAACTGTTCAGTTCCAATTCCGACCATCTCAAGATGCTGATTCAGAAGGTTATTTCCTTCTACATGCCTTCCTAGCACTGCTTCCCTGTTTCCTCTGCGGAAAACCATTCTGAACAAACATGTCTTTGATGAAGAAACATGGTAATCTTCAAATACTATATCACTTCAATTTGACCATTAAAAAATATTTTTGGATAATAATTTAATAGAATTATAACTCCTAAAGTTATCTAAACCGACCTCTGATACCAACTATAAGGCCCCAGCCTTAAACCTTACTTAATCTTGAGTTATTACAATGTAAGGCCCTGACCCCAACTACCTAGAGTCGGTGCATTACTTCGTAACATTGGCATGATCACAAAAGATCAAGTCTCGAAAGACCGATTAGTTTAGTAGCCTTGGAAACACTAGATACATTCATAAGTCTTTCATTACATCAAAAAGTAAACAAAATACAATAACATGGTCTTCATAGTCCACACTCATATCCTCTTCTGACTATCCATACAGGTCATTCATAAAATACTTCTTCACATCCTGGAAAAATATTAAAACATTGAAAGGGGTGAGCTCAGATGCTCTGTAAGGATAACAATATTGCGGAATCTTTCATAAAAAAAACATAAAAATTTAAGGCAATGTATAACTAAAACAAAAGCCTTTTAAACTTGAACATCAACATAATATGGCAAAAGTAAAATGAGATAATTCCATTCACTTCTTCACATGGATATTCTACTGGTCAAATAATCACATGAAATATCAATAACCACTTTCATAATGAGGGAATGTATAATGCCAAACATTCTGAAACATTTTGTCAAGGCCTTGGCCAAGACGTCTAAAATGATTAAGGCCTCGGCCAAAATCACAAATCAAATTGGGAAAGGGCCTTGGCCAATTCCACGTCTAGTTGTCTCATGAGACCCACCGATGCATCGAGGAGCTATAGCGGGTTCCATCCGTCACTTATTAAGTCCAATACATTCCTCATATGAACAGGTTTAAACATCTCATAAACCATAACGTAATCGTATCACATAAAACATGCATAAAGGAAACATAACATTTCCACATTTCAATGACAAGATATCAATATAACACATTGATATAATAAAAACGCTTTCAAAACCATTTTCAATACCAAAATAAAAGAAAAGTATAACATGATATTTATTTTTCATTAAAAAAAGGGTATGGATTGTAGAGGAAGCCGAAACTCAAATAGTGGTCACGGCGGCGGAGAAGTCGTTGTCGCCGCATACGTACGACAAAAACATTCCCTTTTGTCATTTAGTAAACGCTTCGTATAAAAAATATTCCTTTTGAATAAACGTGAAAGTCAAAGTGGTTTATACACCGTATAAAAGAAATTTGTGTATAAAACCAAATATGCCTCAATGAAAGGAGATTGAGATGAAGTCCTTACAAGGATCATTTTTTAAAATAAAATAGATATATTATGTTTATTCACTATAGGTACACATAAAGAAAGTAAAAATACAAAATAAGACATAATAATATCATGACATAATTTGAAAGTAGGAGATTAACCCAAAGAATGGAAGTTGGGTTAAGAAGTTCTCTTACCTCGTGTCTGACTTGACTCAACCATTCTTTAACCTCCTGAATAATAAACTAGAGTTAATATATACCTTATTAATAACCATTTTTAATTTCATTATCCTTATTATATCACTTATTACAATGTTATGAACATTATGTAATTATTTAAGTTAATAACAGTCGTTTTGTCGATCTTTGGTACTTGAGTCAGCAATAAACTTCTTATAATTACAAGTTGTTTATGTGGTAGAATATCCATTATCTCCAGAATTATATTCATGTTTTAGATGTCATATATATCTCATATATTCAGTATATACATTCATTTATAATATTACGTAACATTTAGAGGTATGAAATGAAATGCACCGTTCATGGAGACGGTAAGCCGTACGTACGCATGAACGCTACTTTCATTTCAATTTCATATTTAATGTAATGAAATAATAATAATATAATTCCAGTATAATATAGTGTATAATACCATTTAATCCATCCTTTATACATCCCACATATGGCATTAACGATTCAAATCACTTTGTGGGGGCGGTAGTCCGCACTTCTTAAAATGAAATTATCGCGTTTTACCCATAATGGAAATCATAAAGTATGCCATAAATGAGAAATACAGAAGCATAAGTAAAACATAAACATATTATATATCATATATAAAAATAGTGACATCTTAATGGCCACCTTTGAAGGTGTTATATGAGTGTTGAACAATCATCGTTTCGTGAGGCCGAAATTCGCCATCCACAGAAACCGTATGTTCTTTAACCATTAGATATAGGTGTGTGTAATTGTAGCTCGAATCCTTCTTATAACAACATCCTAGTATATTGAGGATACTGGTGTTGTTACAAAAGAAATGAATAAAAAGAGTTTAGGGGGTTGGAGAAGAAAAATAATACAAAACAACATTAGAGAAGACATTACCTCAAAATCGGGTAACTCTTTTTGATTTGAGCCAAAGGCTTCCTTGGGAAGAGTTCTGCCGAAAGTGAGGCTTCTAGGAGTAAGGGAGGGATGTTGGGAGAGTATTTGGGCAGAGGTTGGCCGAGCCAAATGGCTTGACGGTGTGAATAAGGTGGGAGAGGTGGGGGCCTTTTATAAGTGGAGAGGAGGGGCACTTTTGGAAAGATTGGAATGTTACATTATTACACAATGCTTTTCGGATTCTAAAGGTCCCACACTTATATAATTCGAGGGTAAGGTGATAAGGTTTCGAAATCTCCTCATACAATAGGCTTTGGACAAGTGTAATCCTTGGATTTTACATTATCTTCTCATTTTATTTAAATCGTTAAATAATGATGTCATCGCTGCATCATAATGATGTCATATATAATTTAATTTATTTAATGTCTAAAAATTATAATAAAACTACTATGATGTATGAAATCTTTTTAGATTTATAATGAATATTTATAGTCAAAATTTAGACATGTTTAACCCCTCTTAAAATCTGTTTTAGTAAAACAACTCACGTTTGTGTCAATTTAATTTTAACATTAAATAAATATATATTAATGTCATTTTCCAACCAAAGTGGCTCCATGGGGTCCCCAAGTTGACCCATGGGTTGTCTTGGTCGGCCATGACTCATCCAATAGGAGTAGGACAAGTTTCAAGCTCATCTCATATTATGAAAACATTATTTTTACCTTAAACTACACTAATTACCTCTAATCGCGATTAAGAACTTAAAAGTTACTATTCACCCAAAAATTATTTTAATCTCATTGAACCACATTTTACTTCTTAATGACAACCATGTATGTCGGATTTTTGAAAATCAAATCACAGAAGTGGTAATATTTCATTTTAACGAAAAAATCAGTTTTTAACCACCACTTAGTGGTTTCACTATTCATCAAAAATTGAAGTTTTTCAGAATAAGGCCAAAATTTCACCCTAAGCTATAATTGATATTCCGAATTCAAAAATGATTTATATTTTACAAAATTCCAAAAATATAAGTTCAATTAATTAATTTTATAATTAATTCCCACTGTTACAACAAATAGCGTGTTTTTAAGAAACAATTTATATCAAAAGATTGGCAATTGTTTATGTCCAATTTCAATGTTAAATTAATTCTAATGACCATCATTGAATAAAATGGTAAAAATATATTCTAATTATACTTTAAGACCACAAAATAGTATAATTTATCACTATAAATTATTTTTATTAAAAAAAGTTGTTTTTAAGTAATTTTCACTATTCATAAAAAAATTGGAAGTTCTCAGAAAATTACAAAAATTTAAATTTGGATAATTTCGATATTTAGAATAAAAAAATGAAGTCTATTTTGAAATATAAAATTTCTATAATTTTAAAAAGTGGTTATTACTATTCATAACGGCTACTTTGATTAGTCGCGGTGTTTTAGAACTCGAAGTTGCGTACAATGCAAGCTATTGCATTATTGAATGAGAAGCGTATTGTGGAAGCTCGGGGTGTTACATTCTACCCTCCTTCAATAAATTGCGTCCTCGCAATTTGAAATTTTTCTTTGAAAATAAAAGGTTGAAAAGAAAAAATACCTTTGAGGAAAACCCACATCGAAAATAAGATTAATAAAATTTTGCCTTAATAAGAGGGAAAGAGAAATAAAAAAGTCACAACCCAATTATGATCTCGATTAGGAGAACATTGGTGGAAATTAGAGACATATAATTGGAGGAAAAACGTAAATATTTGTAGGGAGTGATTGAGGTCATCAATCACAATCAACTATCAAATTGAGGGCCTCAAAGCCTTCAATCTATGTTGATTTAAAATATCATCAGTTCAACAATACATAAGGTATTAGGATAACACATTTTTTTCTTTTAATATCCCTTTACTAAAGTTTAAGAATTAATTTATTCATTGAATAAGAGATAGGTATATATATATTTATGCTTGACAATTAGAGTTTCAACCTTCAACTCATCTTTCACTCAAAAAGATAATAGAACTCAAAAGTATTATACTTATCCTAATTGTATAAGGTTCCAAATGTTAACACATACCATTTAGATTAGTAAAATTATTTTTTAATAACCAGGGACTTCCTGTAGGCTAGTGGTAGGTAATAAAGGCCTGTCGCACTATGGTTGTGGGTTCGATTCCTGCAGCTTTGTCCGACGTGATGGGTTATGCCCCACCCTGCAGGTTGTCCTTTTCCTAAAACTATAGTTTTATAATATTCCAAAAATAATCTTCAGAAATGATTTAACCTTAAACAATACTATCCATGGTTCAACTTAATCCATTCCAACCTTAATAGTTATCCAAAATACCTCCGTCCAGACTTTCTCTAAAAGGTCTCTAAATTCCAAAATCAATTGTAACATCAGATTCCCCAAACAAAGAAAAGTTTCTCTTATTGTCACATACTAAAGATATGATTACCTTAATCATATTAAAACTTTAATGAAAAAAAAACAAGTACTGCAGTACAATCCTTATATATATATCACATTATTATTATAACCAGAATATAATCCTTGAGTCCAAAAGCACCAATACATTAATTATTCCGCTTCAACTGTAGTCACAACATAAGATTGGCCTTGATCCCTTGGCCTTTTCTGAGGTAAGTTTCCCTGACGCTTAGGACATTCATTTGCATAATGACCCATTTCTCTACAATTGTAGCATTCAACATTGATAGCCTCTTTCTTTCCCTTACAATCACGAGCCTGGTGACCTTTTTCTCCACATTTGTAACAAACTCCCATTCCTTTTAGGCACGTACCAGGGTGATTCTTCCCACAATTATCACATAATGGAAAATACTTATTTCCCTTTTTCCCTTTATCTGTCTATTGTTCCACCGTTCTCTTCTTCTCTTGCTTTACTTTGTTGTCATAAGACTTAGAGAATTCCTTTTTTGTCTTGATAGCACACGAGACAATATCTTCGTATGATGAGAAGGATTGTGATACTAAAGCTCGACGGAGAAATGGTTTTAACCCATCAAATAAACGAGCAATCTTACTCCTTGGGTTACGTATATAATCGGTAGCATGCCTCGCTAACCTTGTAAAGTTAGCCTCATACTTTGCGACATTCTCATCCTCCTTTTGTCTCAGACTCAGAAATTGCCTTTCCATATCTGCTCTATGGTCACGAGGAAAGTATTTTTCTAAGAAAATCTCTTTGAACTCCCTCCATTCCATATTTGATACATCATCATCTTCCTTTGTGTTTTGAATCAATGACCACCATTGATCGGTATCTCCAGTGAGGCGGTAAACTGCCATGATAACCTTCTCCCTTTCACTACTCCCCAAGGCGTGGAATATTTTCTCTAACGAGTTTATCCATTTCTCAACTACTAACGGATTTGTACCCCCATTAAATGTTGGTGGTTGTTGCCTCATGAAGCGGTCTAACATTGATCCTCCACGTTGCGGATCAGGGTGCTCCATATGAGTAAGGTTATTATTCATAACCTGAGTGAGTTTTCCCGGTATGGTAATAAGTTGATCAGCACCAGTTGTATCTCCAGATCCACAATAATTATATTGAGCAGGAGGGAAATCCCTACACGGAGTTCGTGCATTGATACGGTTTCCATTCCTTCCACTAGGCGCCATTTCTAAACAATGGCATAAACTAGATTAGTTTATGAATCAAAATACATAATTCCATACTTGTAAAACACTTTACATAAATTGAACTATTTATGGATATAATCCATAATCATAAAAAGAAATGTTTTCTTTGAGGAAGTATATACGCATAACCCTTCATAGTGGTTTGTAAATAAAATGAGAATTATCCTAAGCATATCCCCCGGGAGTGTCGTAAGCAAGAGTGCAGCAAGGCCCGTTGTCGTGCACTAGTTCCCGTTCGAGTCTAGCTCAAAGCGGTGTTTTCGTGTTTTATGCCTAGGTACATCTGTGCCAGAGCCTCCACTACCTGCTCATATCCAGACAGGGATGTATTGCTCGGAAAACTCATAACATCTCTTTAATACCAAAATTCTAGGAAGTTCTTCTATACTAATCCTCAAAGTCTATCTTTGGGCTATGTGCTCTAATCAGAGTTTATCTAAATCTAGCTTCCATGGTTAGTACTAAACTGCCTCTGATACCAACTGTAACGCCCCGACCCCAGCTACCCAGAGTCGGTGCATTACTTCGTAACATTGGCATGATCACAAAAGATCAAGTCTCGAAAGACCGATTAGTTTAGTAGCCTTGGAAACACTAGATACATTCATAAGTCTTTCATTACATCAAAAAGTAAACAAACTACAATAACATGGTCTTTATATTCCACACTCATATCCTCTTCTGACTATCCCTACAGGTCATTCATAAAATACTTCTTCACATCCTGGAAAAATATTAAAACATTGAAAGGGGTGAGCTCAGATGCTCTGTAAGGATAACAATATTGCGGAAGCTTTCATAAAAAAACATAAAAATTTAAGGCAATGTATAACTAAAACAAAAGCATTTTAATCTTGAACATCAACATAATATGGCAAAAGTAAAATGAGATAATGCCATTCACTTCTTCACATGGATATTCTACTGGTCGAATAATCACATGAAATATCAATAACCACTTTCATAATGAGGGAATGTATAATGCCAGACATTCTGAAACATTTTGTCAAGGCCTCGGCCAAGACGTCTAAAATGATTAAGGCCTCGGCCAAAATCACAAATCAAATTGGGAAATGGCCTTGGCCAATTCCATGTCTAGTTGTCTCATGAGACCTACCGATGCATCGAGGAGCTATAGCGGGCTCCACCCGTCACTTATTAAGTCCAATACATTCCTCATATGAACAGGTTTAAACATCTCATAAACCATAACATAATCATATCAAATAAAACATGCATAAAGGAAACATAACATTTCCACATTTCAATCACAAGATATCAATATAACACATTGATATAATAAAAATGCTTTCAAAACCATTTTCAATACCAAAATAAAAGAAAAGTATAACATGGTATTTATTTTCCATTAAAAAAAGGGTATGGCTTGTAGAGGAAGACGAAACTCAAATAGTGGTCACGGCGGCGGAGAAGTCGTTGTCGCCGCATACGTATGACAAAAACATTCCCTTTTGTCGTTTAGTAAACGCTTCGTATAAAAAAGATTCCTTTTGAATAAACGTGAAAGTCAAAGTGGTTTATACACCGTATAAAAGAAATTTGTGTATAAAACCAAATATGCCTCAATGAAAGGAGATTGAGACGAAGTCATTAAAAGGAAAATTTTTTAAAATAAAATAGATATATTATGTGTATTCACTATAGGTACACATAAAGAAAGTAAAAATACAAAATAAGACATAATAATATCATGACATAATTTGAAAGTAGGAGATTAACCCAAAGAATGGAAGTTGGGTTAAGAAGTTCCCTTACCTCGTGTCTGACTTGACTCAACCATTCTTTAACCTCCTGAATAATAAACTAGAGTTAATATATACCTTATTAATAACCATTTTCAATTTCATTATCCTTATTATATCACTTATTACAATGTTATGAACGTTATGTAATTATTTAAGTTAATAACAGTCGTTTTGTCGATCTTTGGTACTTGAGTCAGCAATAAACTTCTTATAATTAGAAGTTGTTTATGTGGTAGAATATCCATTATATCCAGAATTATATTCATGATTTAGATGTCATATATATCTCATATATCCAGTTTATACATTCATTTATAATATTACGTAACATTTAGAGGTAAGAAATGAAATGCACCGTTCATGGAGACAGTAAGCCGTACGTACGCATGAACGCTACTTTCATTTCAATTTCATATTTAATGGAATGAAATAATAATAATATAATTCCATTATAATATAGTGTATAATACCACTTAATCCATCCTTTATACATCCCACATATGGCATTAACGATTCAAATCACTTTGAGGGGGCGGTAGTCCGCACTTCCTAAAATGAAATTATCGCGTTTTACCCATAATGGAAATCATAAAGTATGCCATAAATGAGAAATACAGAAGCATAAGTAAAAAATAAACATATTATATATCATATATAAAAATAGTGACATCTTAATGGCCACCTTTGAAGGTGTTATATGAGTGTTGAACAATCATCGTTTCGTGAGGCCGAAATTCTCCATCCACAGAAACCGTATGTTATTTAACCATTAGATGTAGGTGTGTGTAAGTGTAGCTCGAATACTTCTTATAACAACATCCTAATATATTGAGGATACTGGTGTTGTTACAAAAGAAATGAATAAAAAGAGTTTAGGGGGTTGGAGAAGAAAAATAATACAAAACAACATTAGAGAAGACATTACCTCAAAATCGGGTAACTCTTTTTGATTTGAGCCAAAGGCTTCCTTCGGAAGGGTTCTGCCCAAAGTGAGGCTTCTAGGAGTAAGGGAGGGATGTTGGGAGAGTATTTGGGCAGAGTTTGGCCGAGCCAAATGGCTTGAAGGTGTGAATAAGGTGGGAGAGGTGGGGGCCTTTTATAAGTGGAGAGGAGGGGCACTTTTAGAACGATTGAAATGTTACATTATTACACAATGCTTTTCGGATTATAAAGGTCCAACACTTATATAATTCGAGGATAAGGTGATAAGGTTTCGAAATCTCCTCATCCAATAGGATTTGGACAAGTGTAATCCTTGGATTTTACATTATCTTCTCATTTTATTTAAATCGTTAAATAATGAGGTCATCGCTGCATCATAATGATGTCATATATAATTTAATTTATTTAATGTCTAAAAATTATAATAAAACTACTATGATGTATGAAATCTTCTTATCTTTCTAATGAATATTTATAGTCAAAATTTGGACTTTGTTAACCCCACTTAAAATCTGTTTTAGTAAAACAACTCATGTTTGTGTCAATTTAATTTTAACATTAAATAAATATATATTAATGTCATTTTCCAACCAAAGTGGCTCCATGGGGTCCCCAAGTTGACCCATGGGTTGTATTGTTCGGCCATGACTCATCCAATAGGAGTAGGACAAGTGTCAAGCTCATCTCATATTATGAAAACATTATTTTTACCTTAAACTACACTAATTACCTCTAATCGCGATTAAGAACTTAAAAGTTACTATTCACCAAAAAATTATTTTAATCTCATTGAACCACATTTTACTTCTTAATGACAACCATGTAAGTCGGATTTTTGAAAATCAAATCACAGAAGTGGTAATATTTCATTTTAACGAAAAAATCAGTTTTTAACCACCACTTAGTGGTTTCACTATTCATCAAAAATTGAAGTTTTTCAGAATAAGGCCAAAATTTCACCCTAAGCTATAATTGATATTCCGAATTCAAAAATGATTTATATTTTAAAAAATTCCAAACATATAAGTTGCATTAATTAATTTTATAATTAATTCCCACTGTTACAACAAATAGCATGTTTTTAAGAAACAATTTAAATCAAAAGATTGGCAATTGTTTATGTCCAATTTCAATGTTAAATTAATTCTAATGACCATCATTGGATACAATGGAAAAAATATATTCTAATTATACTTTAAGACCACTAAATAGTATAATTTATCAGTATAAATTATTTTGATTAAAAAAAGTTGTTTTTAAGTAATTTTCACTATTCATAAAAAAATTGGAAGTTCTCAGAAAATTACAAAAATTCAACTTTGGATAATTTAGATATTACGAATAAAAAAATGAAGTCCATTTTGAAATATAAAATTTCTATAATTTTAAAAAGTGGTTATTACTATTCATAACGGCTACTTTGATTAGTCGCGGTGTTTTAGAACTCGAAGTTGCGTACAATGCAAGCTATTGCATTATTGAATGAGAAGCGTATTGTGGAAGCTCGGGGTGTTACATTCTACCCTCCTTCAATAAATTGCATCCTCGCAATTTGAAATTTTTCTTTGAAAATAAAAGGTTGAAAAGAAAAAATACCTTTGAGGAAAACCCACATCGAAAATAAGATTAATAAAATTTTGCCTTAATAAGAGGGAAAGGGAAATGAAAAGGTCACCACCCAATTATGATCTCGATTAAGAGAACATTGGTGGCAATTAGAGACATATAATTGGAGGAAAAACGTAAATATTTGTAGGGAGTGGTTGAGGTCATCAATCACAATCAACTATCAAATTGAGGGCCTCAAAGCCTTCAGTCTATGTTGATTTAAAATATCATCAGTTCAACAAGACATAAGGTATTAGGATAACACATTTTTTTCTCTTAATATCCCTTTACTAAAGTTTAAGAATTAATTTATTCATTGAATAAGAGATAGGTATATATATATTTATGCTTGACAATTACAGTTTCAATCTTCAACTCATCTTTCACTCAAAAAGATAATAGAACTCAAAAATATTATACTTATCCTAATTGTATAAGGTTCCAAATGTTAACACATACCATTTAGATTAGTAAAATTATTTTGTAATAACTAGGGACTTCCTGTAGGCTAGTGGTAGGTAATAAAGGCCTGTCGCACTATGGTTGTGGGTTCGATTCCTGCAGCTTTGTCCGACGCGACGGGTTATGCCCCACCCTGCAGGTTGTCCTTTTCCTAAAAATATAGTTTTATAATATTCCAAAAATAATCTTCAGAAATGCTTTACCCTTAAACAATACTATCCATGGTTCAACTTAATCCATTCCAACCTTAATAGTTATCCAAAATACCTCCATCCAGACTTTCTCTAAAAGGTCTCTAAATTCCGAAATCAACTGTAACATCAGATTCCCCAAACAAAGAAAATTTTCTCTTATTGTCACATACTAAAGATATGATTACCTTAATCATATTAAAACCTTAATGAAAAAAAAGTACTTCAGCACAATCCTTATATATATCACATTATTATTATAACCAGAATATAATCCATGAGTCCAAAAGCACCAATACATTAATTATTCCACTTCAACTGTAGTCACATCATAAGATTGGCCTTGATCCCTTGGCCTTTTCTGAGGTAAGTTTCCCTGACGCTTAGGACATTCATTTGCATAATGACCCATTTCTCTACAATTGTAGCATTCAACATTGATAGCCTCTTTCTTTCCCTTACAATCACGAGCCTGGTGACCTTTTTCTCCACATTTGTAACAAACTCCCATTCCTTTTAGGCACGTACCAGGGTGATTCTTCCCACAATTATCACATAATGGAAAATACTTCTTTCCCTTTTTCCCTTTATCTGTCTCTTGTTCCACCGTTCTCTTCTTCTCTTGCTTTACTTTGTTGTCATAAGACTTAGAGAATTCCTTTTCTGTCTTGATAGCACACGAGACAATATCTTCGTATGATGAGAAGGATTGTGATACTAAAGCTCGATGGAGAAATGGTTTTAACCCATCAAAGAAATGATCAATCTTACTCCTTGGGTTACGTATATAATCGGTAGCATGCCTCGCTAACCTTGTAAAGTTAGCCTCATACATTGCGACATTCTCATCCTCCTTTTGTCTCAGACTCAGAAATTGCCTTTCCATATCTGCTCTATGGTCACGAGGAAAGTATTTTTCTAAGAAAATCTCTTTGAACTCCCTCCATTTCATATTTGATACATCATCATCTTCCTTTGTGTTTTGAATCAATGACCACCATTGATCGGCATCTCCAGTGAGGCGGTAAACTGCCATGATAACCTTCTCCCTATTGCTACTCCCCAAGGCGTGGAATATTTTCTCTTAGGAGTTTATCCATTGCTCAGCTACTAACAGATTTGTACCCCTATTAAATGTTGGTGGTTGTTGCCTCATGAAGCGGTCTAACATTGATCCTCCACGTTGCGGATCAGGGTGCTCCATATGAGTAAGGTTATTATTCATAACCTGAGTGAGTTGTCCCAGTATGGTAATAAGTTGATCAGCACCAGTTGTATCTCCAGTTCCACAATAATTATATTGAGCAGGAGGGCAATCCCTACACGGAGTTCGTGCATTGATACAGTTTCCATTCCTTCCACTAGGCACCATTTCTAAACAATGGCATAAACTAGATTAGTTTATGAATCAAAATACATAATTCCATACTTGTAAAACACTTTACATAAATTGAACTATTTATGGATATAATCCATAATCATAAAAAGAAATGTTTTCTTTGAGGAAGTATATACTCATAACCCTTCATAGTGGTTTGTAAATAAAATGAGAATTATCCTAAGCATATCCCCCGGGAGTGTCGTAACCAAGAGTGCAGCAAGGCCCGTTGTCGTGCACCAGTTCCCGTTCGAGTCTAGCTCTAAGCGGTGTTTTCGGGTTTTACCCCTAGGTACATCTATGCCAGAGCCACCCCTACCTACTCGTATCCAGACAGGGATGTATTGCTCGGAAAACTCATAACATATCTTTAATACCAAAATTCTAGGAAGTTCTTCTATACTAATCCTCAAAGTCTATCTTTGGGCTATGTGCTCTAATCAGAGTTTATCTAAATCTAGCTTCCAAGGTTAGTACTAAACTGCCTCTGATACCAACTGTAACGCCCCGACCCCAGCTATCCAGAGTCGGTGCATTACGTCGTAACATTGGCATGATCACGAAAGATCAAGTCTCGAAAGACCGATTAGTTTAGTAGCCTTGGAAACACTAGATACATTCATAAGTCTTTCATTACATCAAAAAGTAAACAAACTACAATAACATGGTCTTCATAGTCCACACTCATATCCTCTTCTGACTATCCCTACAGGTCATTCATAAAATACTTCTTCACATCCTGGAAAAATATTAAAACATTGAAAGGGGTGAGCTCAGATGCTCTGTAAGGATAACAATATTGAGGAATCTTTCATAAAAAAAACATAAAAATTTAAGGCAATGTATAACTAAAACAAAATCCTTTTAAACTTGAACATCAACATAATATGGAAAAAGTAAAATGAGATAATGTCATTCACATCTTCACATGGATATTCTACTGGTCGAATAATCACATGAAATATCAATAACCACTTTCATAATGAGGGAATGTATAATGCCAGACATTCTGAAACATTTTGTCAAGGCCTCGGCCAAGACGTCTAAAATGATTAAGGCCTCGGCCAAAATCACAAATCAAATTGGGAAAGGGCCTTGGCCAATTCCACGTCTAGTTGTCTCATGAGACCTACCGATGCATCGAGGAGCTATAGCGGGCTCCACCCGTCACTTATTAAGTCCAATACATTCCTCATATGAACAGGTTTAAACATCTCATAAACCATAACATAATCGTATCACATTAAACATGAATAAAGGAAACATAACATTTCCACATTTCAATCACAAGATATTAATATAACACATTGATATAATAAAAATGCTTTCAAAACCATTTTCAATACCAAAATAAAAGAAAAGTATAACATGGTATTTATTTTTCATTAAAAAAAAGGGTATGGCTTGTAGAGGAAGCCGAAACTCAAATAGTGGTCACGGCGGCGAAGAAGTCATTATCGCCGCATACGTACGACAAAAACATTCCCTTTTGTCGTTTAGTAAACGCTTCGTATAAAAAAGATTCCTTTTGAATAAACGTGAAAGTCAAAGTGGTTTATACACCGTATAAAAGAAATTTGTGTATAAAACAAAATATGCCTCAATGAAAGGAGATTGAGACAAAGTCATTACAAGGATCATTTTTTAAAATAAAATAGATATATTATGTGTATTCACTATAGGTACACATAAAGAAAGTAAAAATACAAAATAAGACATAATAATATCATGACATAATTTGAAAGTAGGAGATTAACCCAAAGAATGGAAGTTGGGTTAAGAAGTTCCCTTACCTCGTGTCTGACTTGACTCAACCATTCTTTAACCTCC
Source organism: Viscum album (assembly GCA_963277665.1). Taxonomy (NCBI): domain Eukaryota; kingdom Viridiplantae; phylum Streptophyta; class Magnoliopsida; order Santalales; family Viscaceae; genus Viscum; species Viscum album. The sequence continues at coordinate 92,503,677 of OY728154.1, forward strand.
TGAATAATAAACTAGAGTTAATATATACCTTATTAATAACCATTTTCAATTTCATTATCCTTATTATATCACTTATTACAATGTTATGAACGTTATGTAATTATTTAAGTTAATAACAGTCGTTTTGTCGATCTTTGGTACTTGAGTCAGCAATAAACTTCTTATAATTACAAGTTGTTTATGTGGTAGAATATCCATTATCTCCAGAATTATATTCATGATTTAGATGTCATATATATCTCATATATCCTGTATATACATTCATTTATAATATTACGTAACATTTAGAGGTAAGAAATGAAATGCACCGTTCATGGAGACGGTAAGCCGTACGTACGCATGAACGCTACTTTCATTTCAATTTCATATTTAATGGAATGAAATAATAATAATATAATTCCATTATAATATAGTGTATAATACCATTTAATCCATCCTTTATACATCCCACATATGGCATTAACGATTCAAATCACTTTGAGGGGGCGGTAGTCCGCACTTCCTAAAATAAAATTATCGCGTTTTACCCATAATGGAAATCATAAAGTATGCCATAAATGAGAAATACAGAAGCATAAGTAAAAAATAAACATATTATATATCATATATAAAAATAGTGACATCTTAATGGCCACCTTTGAAGGTGTTATATGAGTGTTGAACAATCATCGTTTCGTGAGGCCGAAATTCGCCATCCACAGAAACCGTATGTTCTTTAACCATTAGATGTAGGTGTGTGTAAGTGTAGCTCGAATCCTTCTTATAACAACGTCCTAGTATATTTAGGATACTGGTGTTGTTACAAAAGAAATGAATAAAAAGAGTTTAGGGGGTTGGAGAAGAAAAATAATACAAAACAACATTAGAGAAGACATTACCTCAAAATCGGGTAACTCTTTTTGATTTGAGCCAAAGGCTTCCTTGGGAAGAGTTCTGCCCAAAGTGAGGCTTCTAGGAGTAAGGGAGGGATGTTGGGAGAGTATTTGGGCAGAGGTTGGCCGAGCCAAATGGCTTGAAGGTGTGAATAAGGTGGGAGAGGTGGGGGCCTTTTATAAGTGGAGAGGAGGGGCACTTTTGGAACGATTGAAATGTTACATTATTACACAATGCTTTTTGGATTCTAAAGGTCCCACACTTATATAATTCGAGGCTAAGGTGATAAGGTTTCGAAATATCCTCATCCAATAGGCTTTGGACAAGTGTAATCCTTGGATTTTACATTATCTTCTCATTTTATTTAAATCGTTAAATAATGAGGTCATCGCTGCATCATAATGATGTCATATATAATTTAATTTATTTAATGTCTAAAAATTATAATAAAACTACTATGATGTATGAAATATTTTTAGCTTTCTAATGAATATTTATAGTCAAAATGTGGACTTGTTTAACCCCACTTAAAAGCTGTTTTAGTAAAACAACTCATGTTTGTGTCAATTTAATTTTAACATTAAATAAATATATATTAATGTCATTTTCCAACCAAAGTGGCTCCATGGGGTCCCCAAGTTGACCCATGGGTTGTCTTGGTCGGCCATGACTCATCCAATAGGAGTAGGACAAGTGTCAAGCTCATCTCATATTATGAAAACATTATTTTTACCTTAAACTACACTAATTACCTCTAATCGCGATTAAGAACTTAAAAGTTACTATTCACCAAAAAATTATTTTAATCTCATTGAACCACATTTTACTTCTTAATGACAACCATGTATGTTGGATTTTTGAAAATCAAATCACAGAAGTGGTAATATTTCATTTTAATGAAAAAATCAGTTTTTAACCACCACTTAGTGGTTTCACTATTCATCAAAAATTGAAGTTTTTCAGAATAAGGCCAAAATTTCACCCTAAGCTATAATTGATATTCCGAATTCAAAAATGATTTATATTTTACAAAATTCCAAACATATAAGTTGCATTAATTAATTTTATAATTAATTCCCACTGTTACAACAAATAGCGTGTTTTTAAGAAACAATTTATATCAAAAGATTGGCAATTGTTTATATCCAATTTCAATGTTAAATTAATTATAATGACCATCATTGGATAAAATGGTAAAAATATATTCTAATTATACTTTAAGACCACTAAATAGTATAATTTATCACAATAAATTATTTTGATTAAAAAAAGTTGTTTTTAAGTAATTTTCACTATTCATAAAAAAATTGGAAGTTCTCAGAAAATTACAAAAATTCAACTTTGGATAATTTCGATATTACGAATAAAAAAATGAAGTCCATTTTGAAATATAAAATTTCTATAATTTTAAAAAGTGGTTATTACTATTCATAACGGCTACTTTGATTAGTCGCGGTGTTTTAGAACTCGAAGTTGCGTACAATGCAAGCTATTGCATTATTGAATGAGAAGCGTATTGTGGAAGATAGGGTTGTTACATACAAGATTACACATTGAGGATATTTTCGGGTTTAGGGTTTTAGAGAATTAGATCATAAAACTTTCATTACATTCCACATATAAACAAAGTGGTTACATAAAGATAGTATTCTTCTTTCCCATCAATGGAAAAATATTTAAAATAAAACATGGATTCTTTATTGGCACTTCCTTGACACTATAATCATATCATATACCTTTCCTTGACCTATGAAAAAAATTTCAAAAAACATGGGATGAGCATAAAAAGCTAGCTCAGTAAGGGATATAAAAATATGGAAAGGAAACATGGGTACATATATACATAAGAATGAAATCATACTTTACCCATAAAACATAAGCACTTTAACATACCTCATCAAATCATGAATAAATTATAGAAATCATAAGACATAAAGGTAACTTGAGGGATTCATAACATTCTTACGTAGGGAGTAACCCTCTTGGTTACGTTTGGAATACCCATCACAGTATATTCCCTAAATCTCTTTGGAGAATCCTTAACGTTTCACTCCTTCATGTTACCCAATGAATTGGAGAGCTATATCGGTCTCACCCGCCCTTAGTTTATCACGAAACCACCCATCTTCATAATAATTCTCAAGAACCTCAACATAATCGTATCACATAAAACATGCATAAAGAAAACATAACATTTCCACCTTTCAGTCACAAGATATCAATACAACACATTGATATAAAAACATTATGAAAACCATTTTCAATACCAAAATAAAAGAAAATTAAAACATGGTATTTATTTTTCTTTTAGAAAAAAAGGTAGGGCTTGTAGAGGAAGCCGAAACTCCAATAACGGTCACGACGGTGGAGAAGTCATTGTCGCCGCATACATACAACAAAAAAATTCCCTTTTGTTGTTTAGTAAAACGCTACGTATAAAAAATATTCCTTTTGAATAAATGTAAAATTCAAAGGGCTTTATACACCATATAAAAGAAGGTTGTGTATAAAACAAAATATGCCTCAATGAAAGGAGATTGAGACGAAGTCCCATAACTCGTATCCGACATGACTTGATCGTTCTTTAATCTCCTAAATAATAAACTTGAGTTAATTTCTACTTGTTTAAGAACCTTTTTCAAGTTCATTATTCCTTTTATACCACTTATTTCCATGTCATGAACACTATGTAATTATTTAAGTTAATAACGGTCGTTTTAACGATCATTGGTACTTGAGTCAAAAATAAACCCTTTATAATTACAAGTTGTTCATGTATCCATTATATACAGAATTATAATCATGATGTATATATCATATATATCTAGTATATACATTCATTTATAATATTACATAATCATTTAGAGGTAAGAAATGAAATGCACCATTCATGGAGACGGTAAGCCGTACGTACGCATGAATGCTACTTTCATTTCTATTTCCTATTTTATAGAATGGAATCATAATTATATAAAGGTATATTATAATTCCAGTATAATATCATATATAATATCATAGTTCCATATTTTATACATCCCACATATGGTATTTAACGAATCAAATCACTTTGAGGGGGCGGTAGTCCGCACTTCCTTAAATGAAGATATCGCATTCACCCATAGTGGAAACCATAAAGGTATGCCCAAAATGAAAAATACATAAGCTTAAGGAAAACATATACATATTATATATCATATATAAATATATTGACATCTTAATGGCCACATTTGAAGGTGTTAAAAGAATGTTGAACAATCATCATTTCGGGAGGCATAAATTCACCATCCACGGAAACAGTATGTCCTTTAACCATTAGATGTAGGTGTGTGTAAGTGTAGCTTGAATACTTCTTATAACAACATCCTAGTATATTGAATATAATGGAGTTGTTACAAAAGAAATGAATAAAAAGAGTTTAGGGGGATGGAGAAGCAAAATAAAACAAAAGGACTCAAGTGAAGACATTACCTTAAAATCGGGTAACTCCCTTTGGTTTGAGCTCAATGGCTTCCTTGAGAAGACTTTTTACCAAAGTGAGGATTCAAGGAGTAAGAGAGGGATGTGGAGAGACAAAATGGGTAGGGGTTGGCCGAGAAAAAGGCTTTGGGAGTGTGGGTAAGGAGGTAGAGATGGGGGCCTTTTATAAGAGGAGAGGAGGGGCACTCCTGGAAAGTAAAGATATGTTACTTTATTTGGAAATGATTTTCAGATTCAAAAGGTCCCACATTTATATAATTAAAGGGTAACCTAATAAGGGTTCGATATCCACCCATCCAATAGGTTTTGTACATGTTTAGGTCATATATTTCACATTATCATTTCATTTTATTTAAATCCTTTATTAATGAGGTAATCGCTGCATCATCATGATGTCATAAATAATTTAATAAATTTAATGTCTAAAAATTATAAAAAAAATATATCATGATGTAGGAAATAATTTTATATTTCTAATGAATATTTATAGTCCAAAAGATAATTTATGTAGAAAAAATTAAAAATATTTTACTTAGGTGATACATTCTTTGTCACATTTAACATTCTTTAAAAATAGAAAGATAAAAAGTCACTTTCTCACAAAAGTGATACCATGGGGCCCCCTAGTTTGGAACAAGGAATCTCATGGTCGGCCATGAGACAACCAGTAGCCTTAGGACACATGTTGTGGTCTTTTTGTATTATTATGATATCATTTTATTATCCTTAACTACCTGATTACTCATTAATCAAGATAATTAAAGATAATTACCAACGTTACTATTCATAATGTCCAAAAACAAAAGAGTCTTGATTACATAATTTGGACCTTCTGATTCCAAATATGTAATCTATTTTACCAAATTACAAACACAGAAATTGCAATAATTGATTTAAAAATAATTCTCGTTGTCAAAACAAATAGCGGGGTTTTTTTTGAAACAATATCTATGAAAAGTTTGGCATTAGTTTATGCACAATTCCAAAGTGAAATTAATCCTAATGACCACCATTGGATAAAATGGTAAAAATATATTCTAATTTAAATTTAAAACTAATTCAAAAGATAATCTAATCATATAAATAAAGTAGATTAAATAGCAGTTTTGATGTAAAATACAATATTTTTCACTATTCATAAAAAATGAACATTGTCAGAAAAATACCAAAAATTCACACAAAGTAAATTTTGATATACCAATCATAAATAATAAGTTTATTTTGAGAAACATAGCTTATAAAATTGTCAAAATATAGATTTAAAAATGGTTTTCCATCAAAAGGCAGTAAAACAATCATTTTAAAAAAATATTAGTGTATTCCATGCTTAAGATTGGATTTATTTTCATTTTAAGCCTCCAAAACACTATATAGTTCATTAATAGACATAGATAAAAATATATATTATTCATTACTTACTTGGTATGTTACATAGTGAGCCCACGATATATCTCCAATTAATTGGGTATCATGATGGTGGTAAAATTTTTGGTTTATCTAAAGATATTTAGGGGATATGCTATGATGGATACTTCAAATGTAACCATGAAGGATACTCTCTATGTAGCTGTGAAAGCTACAATGTAAGTATGTTATGGACTCCATAAGTTAACTTTATGATTTGTGATTTTTATGATATGTTCATAAATATTATGGTTTAATGAGGTATACTAATGAGATAATTTATTATGAGTGAAAAGTATGATTTCATAGATTTGTATGTATTCATGGACTAATGTTTTCTTTCCTTATTTTGTACCCCTTACTGAGAATTTTATGCTCATCCATATTTTTTGAAATTTTATTCATATGGTATAAGGAAGGGTAAGAGAAAGAAACAATTATATAATATTTTTATCAAGAAAATAATTATTTTTAGGTGTTTCATTTTTGGGGGAAAATTAGATAGAGTAGAGGTGTATACTTTGTAATATTTGAGATGTAATGTAATAGTTATGGCCCAATTATCTAAAAATATAAACCTGAATTGATCCCCAATGTGAAAGAAAGTAAATTTCTGAACAAAAATAAAAATTGTGTAATGTTTAAGGATATGGACCTGTAGTATGACACTATGACGTAAGGGATATATATATATTTATCCTTCAAATTCCAAATCCCTCAAAGATCATAGTGTGTTAGAACTTCTAGTTTAGAAAAAACCTTACCAACCCATATCTTTCTCAATATTTTTACAGTGTAATGGGGTAAAATGTAGGGCATGATTCTAAAGCTATTCACTATCCAATACCATCATTAGGTCATGGTGTAATGAAAATAGACCTTGGAGTGATCTCTAAAGATCATCCAATGGGTATCAACATTTAATTTTATAGTAACATGGAGAAATCCATCATGGGGAAACCTATTTTCTCCATTTAATCTTGTAAAAATTATCCCATACCAAACTTTCACTCTAATAGTCACTTCCTTCATGAAGAAAATGATCCTACCATCTGTCATGGTTCTCCTATAGTGTCAACCCACACCATGAATCCTTCAACTCTACTCCTATAATGACATCACAAAACCATATATTGTGGCTATTTTTATTGAGTTGTGTCATGATTATGTGGTAGAAAACTCCAATGACTAATTGTAACCAGATGCGTGTACACACACTAGAGTGGATGTTAATTTTTTCCCTTTTTTACTTGAAATATATTCTGTTATAAAACAAGGGGTTTGTGTGAAGGATATTATTATGGTGTAATATTTTTTTCTCATTATTTCAATATTTATTACCATAATTGTGTTATAATTTTCTTTTGGGTTTATAATCTCAACTTTAGTCGAACTTATCAATACATGAAGTACCTTTTTGCGGTTTAATCCATTGACGTTTATCTGAAAACATCAAGGGAAAATAAATTTTTTTACTTTGGATATTTCTCTTTATAAATCGCCAAAAAATCCCCAAAATTATGAAATATTATTTCCAATTTTCATTAAAAAATAATTATAAAATAATATTCACAAATTGGAGTAGTAAAATTCCTCTACACATGAATGTTTTCTTGTACTCAAGAAAAATATCTCAATAAATATTCCAAAAACTTCTATCCTTCTACAAGAGAAAATTAGTCACAAATATTACAATTAAAAAAATTATTAACTAAAAAATTAAATTTAAATATACTCATTTATGTGGCTCATTTTAAATTCTCTTTGGAACATTCCTTTTTTTTGTTGAATTTTTTAATATCAAACTATTTATTTTTGTGTAATATTTATTAATTGTTGTATTTGGTAAATTACATTTTAAAAAATGTGTTTATGTAATAAAAGTTTGTTTTGTAGTTTATTTTTTTTACTATTTTTCAATAATAAAATTAAGTCGTTATTTTAATTTCATTTAAATAATTTTTTTGTTATTAGTTTTCAATAATTTTCGATTCATTAATTTAATTAATTCTTTAATTCTTTTGTGAATAAATTAATTAATTGTGTTTTAGTTTCTTTAATTAATTCAACTTGTGTTAACAATTTAATTTTATTCAAATAATATTTTTATTTGGTAATTTAATTAATTCTTTAATAAGTTATTTGGTTAATTAATTTATGTAAGAAACTGTAATTACTTTAATTTGTTATTAAATTAATTTACTTATAATTTTTAACACAAATAAATTCATTCTCTTAGAAAAAGAATACATAATTTTATTATTTAAGCTTGTTTTATTTATTTAGTTTTTAATCATATTCTTTTTAATTTAATTGATTAATTTAACCATCTATTTTTAGTTATAAAAAAGATTTAATTAATTTAATTTTTTTGCAGCTTACAGTGGTACATCACACTGTTCCACACTGCTCTCTGCTGCCATCGTATCCCCCATCTCACTGTGAGACCATGAACATCACTCGTAGTGAGAACATGATCATCACTCATAGTGAGACTGTGAGCATCACTCCCGGTGAGACCGTGAAAAACACTCATGGTGCCTCCATCACCCCTTCATCATGGTTCCACCTTCTTGCCTCTGCCACCATTCCAAACCCCTGTGTTGCCACTCATCCATACCATCTCCCCACCTCTTTTCCCACAACCTCCATCACAGAGCACCAATACACCACACACAAAGCAGAAACCAATGCATCTCAAATCCAAAGCAACAACATGAAGCATATCGCATAAAAATACGCCACAGATTACAGATTCAACCATATATTTGAGGCGCAACAACAAAAATATATCAAGAACATAAATAAACCAAACATAGATTCCCAAAATCAAACCGGATATCTAAATACCCCAAATCCTTACCCAAAACCACTACAAGCCCTCCCCGTTGAACCTCCCTGTTTTGTGCCACCAACACCGCTCCCAAACCCCACGAGCCAACCACAACCAAGATGATCACATCTAAATCTTTCAACCCCTTCCTCCACTAGAAGTTGTGCTACCCACTACCTGCACTGCTCCCCTCCCCTACGCCGCACGAACAGAACCCCCAATTTTCTACACTTTTCTTTTTTTATTTTTATTTTATGTTATTATAACATATAATATATATATATATATATTATATATTTTATTTAATATACAATGTAATATTAATAGGATATTAATAAAATAATATAAGCTTATGTATACGTAATATTAATTTCTTATATATCATAATAATATATGTTTTTAATTAAATAAAATAGTTTTTATATTAATATTAGTATTAGGAAGTACAATATATATTCTTATAAGTATTTTTTTATGTAGTATATATATATATTGAAAATCATTTTTAAGTAATGATATAATATATAGTATTTTTATATAGTGGTTTTATTTTATGACTCACGTACGTTTTTTGTAAAGGGAGGGTTGTGGCTTGGCGTGCACACCATTATTCAATTAGAAGCAAATACTCCATTGACCAGTGTGGGAGACATGGAACTTTGAAATCTCCATGTGGAGACTAGGGAACACCTTCGGTGAGATTCATGAGACTTCAATTACAGGCTCATCAATATTCATCATGGGCACTTGATCATTCATTCATCGGGGAGATGGAGGCAGGACGGGGATTCATCGATTCAGACTGGGGGAGTGGAAGAGAAGAACCATACAAAATCACACCGGGAGATGATTAGAGGAATCAAAGCAGTAGATCAGGATTTCATACCTCAATTCATAGGGCGGGATATCGAGCACACTCCAGTATTTCATCCACAATCGAGCAGCATGGACTAGATCTTTCGGGAGGTCAAGAAGGGATACAAATATCTTTATTTTCCTTGTGCTCTGTGTTTATGAAACTTATTTAAACATGAAATTAATTGATTTTAATTATATTTTTTTCACTAAATCCAATCTTTATGTCAATCAAAATTCATTTGGGGGGATTAAGCTGGCTGGTTAAGATTTTTTTACACCGATTCATTCACTACATCATTTTCTGGATTATCACTCTCACTGATTGCGGGATAGTTTTATTTTCAAAACAACAAGGATGACTGAAAACCAGTCTTGTTTGAATCTAAATGTAATTTTTTTCAATATGAGGAATTCACTGACAAGTGAATCATGATCAAATGAGAGAGACACACTAAACTCAACTGACAGTTTGAGCCTAGTGACATCTGACTTTCATCACAAACTGACCAGACAAAAAATCTGGCCAATTACCTTAAGTCATATATGTATTTCCTAAACTTTTGTGCATGAACAAGGGTAATCAATATCAAATCAGAGAGTTGAATTTCCCCAAACTCATCTATTGGTTGTTTTCACCACAATCTTTCTTGTTGTCTTGTTTTCCCCCTTGCACTCACCAGTTCACCTTCAATTTTTCACACACTAATTTTCACTCACTCCGCTTCACCACCACCCAATGATTTTGTTTGTTTTTGTGTATGTTTTTGTTTAGATTATTTTTTTATATTACCAGGAACAACATTAGGCCTCTCTCGGGTTCGACCCTATCTTTACACTAATCGAAGTAGCAAGTAGGTTATAAATTTTAGTTTGTCGCCCTTGCCCAATGACGTGCGTGCATGAAAATTTTAGCGCTATTTTTGAGGAGGCTAAGTGTGATATATAAAAAAATATTAAATAAGAAAAATAAAATAAGGAAAAAAACACAAAAAAATATGAAAAAGGAAAATTGAAATTCAAAAAAATTATGAACCTGCTGCATACAAACCAGGTCTAAGTTTGAATACTTAGTACCTAGTAATTCCAAAATTGATAAGCACCTCAAGGAAGTGAAAAAGGATAGAGACAAGATCAAAATGGAAGATAAATGAAATAAAAACTTTAAAAATCCACTTCCTGAGAATTTGAACCAACCTAGAATGATGAACCCACCTAAGAATAAGATAGCTGAGAGGCACAATTTGAGAGGGTTCTTGATGCCTTCCATGTCTAGTAACCCTTCATACATTAGATTCTCTCCTAGGTCCAGGAATTATTAAATCATGATATCCATGCTTAGTCAGCTACCTACCTTCAATGGAATGCCTAGTGAAGACTCTCTTGACTTCATTAGAGCCTTTTACTACAATGTCCAGTAGCTACCACTTAAGGGTATCACTGAGGAAGATCTTAAACTGAGAGTGTTACCCTTATGACACAAGGGAAATTATAGGTGTTGGTTTCAATAGTTATAAGAATAAATCCTTGTCACCTGGGATCAAGTCTATAATTCTTTCACAATGAAATTCTATCCTAAGAGGTTGATATCTAAAACGAGGCACAAATAACTGGATTCCTTCAAGATGAAGGAGAACTATTTCATGAATCCTGGGATAGGTTTAGAGGTTTTATTATAAAGTGTACAACCATCAATGTGCACCCCAATTTCTCATGGAAACCTTCTACAATAGTCTCACCCCTTACTAGTAAACCTCGGTGGATCAGGCTTCTAGAGGAGACTTTAGTAATAGGACTGCTAAAGAGCTCAAAGAAATCTTTAATACCTAAGTTCAAAACTCCCAGCACAAAAACTTTATGAGGAGATCCATTGTGAGAATGGAAACCACCCTTGCTCCTCAAGCTGAATCCCAAGCTACTAGTTTCTTTAATGATAACCCACATCATACCCTTAAGGAACAATTCCACCACTAAGGCATGTATGACCATTATCAATCCTCTTGTCCAAACTTCGATATGCCTGTCCAGCCTAATGAGAGTGCTAGCTTTGCTGGCTATGGATCATGAATACAGACTAGGGAATAAACTTCTTCCAACACCTACAATAATGGGTATAGGAACCATCTGAAATTGTCTTGGAGGGAGTTGGGAGTCCTCTGATCTACTTCCCCTCCTGGATTGCAGCAGCTTCTGAGGCAGCAATTCCAACCCCAACCCCAACATAATGCTTAGTAATCCAACTCAAAATATGAGGTGAGAGATATGTTCCATCAGTTGATAGGAAGGTTTGATGAACAAAAGGCCAAAAATGAATATGAAAAAGTTAAAATGGATGTGATAATGAAGAATTTAGAAATTAAAATGGTGAAGTTGGCTAGGGACACTAGTAATAGAGAAAATGGTAGGCTTCCCGACACAACTGAAGCCAATCCTAGAGAGAATTACATGGATGTGAGCACCAAAAGTGGTCTCCAAACTCACCCATATCCTAGGAAAGAACCCTAAAATTTTGAAAATGAGAAATTGGTTGAATTTGGAAACTCAAATCTAAAAGAAACTGAATCTTCAAAACTAGACAGCACCACTAGAATTCCTCTAGTTCCTGCTGTTCCAACTAAAAAACACAAGGAAAATTTCTTGAAAACCAAAGACCATAAAGGGAATAAATTTTTTGGAGAGAAATTTGTAGATATTCCCCCAATTGTGAGAAAATGTTCCCCTAAAATCCTCTTCCCCCAATGATTTAAAAAGCCAATTCATGATTCTGAACAGTTGAATTTTTTTTAATGTGGTTAAAAGGATGAACATTAATATCCCATTATTGGAAGACGTCATTGAAATCCTGTCATATAAAAATCAATCAAGAAAATATATTCAAACAAAAAGAAATTGGAATAATTTTCCACCTATAGATTAAAAGTGGAGTGTAGTGTAGTCTTGCAGAATATGATACCTCCTAAGATTCAGGGCCTATGAAGCGTTATCATCCCAAGAAAATTTGGGGATAGAGGTGGTATGTAAAATTGTTTGTGTGATTTGGGTGGTATTATTAATCTGATTCCCCTGTCACTTTTTTATCACCTAAGATTAGGAGTTCTTTAACCCACCACCATTGCGTTACAAATTTATGATAGGTCCATTACTCATCCAGTGGGTAGGGTCGATGATCTGTTAGTGGGAGTAAGAAAACAATTTTTTCCTACTGAATTTCTTATCCTTGATATAGAGTGTGACTAGGAGGTTCCTATCATTCTCGGTAGGCCCTTCCTGGCCATAGGGGGAGTTTTGATAGATGTGTCTAAGGGGAAACTTATATTTAATATGGGTGAATATAAATAAGAATTCAATTTGTTTAGGAAAATCCAAGAACCCACCCACAAAATTTTACCCAAAGATAAGATGTTAGTTGTTGAGAGTATTGTTAATAAGGAGGAAGAAGAGTTTCTAAGAATGATAGGCTAAATCAATAGTGAACTTGAAATCCCTATTACCACTTGCATGAGGATCAGCTCAAGTAAGGAGATAGAATTTTTTTCTGAGTATGAGGGATAATTTTTGGAGAACCTAGATGAGTTTGTTTTGGAGCACATTATTACCTCGAGAGAGGAGTCTAAGTTTGAGGATATTTTTTTTGGAATCTATAGTGATGAGGAATAAGCTTTCTCTACTACGTTCTTCAAGAGGCAGCATGAAGACCTTGGCCCACCCAGGCCCATGTGTCTGCCCTCAAGCAAGTCACCACACACCCTTGAACTCATGCCCCTCCCTATACATCTCAAATATTTATTTTTAGGAGACAGTTCCTTGCTTCCTGTGGTTATTTCATCCAACCTAGAGGTGAGTCAATAGAAAAATTTTCTTAGTGTTTTGAATAAGTAAAAGCCCGTCATAGGCTGCTCGATTTATGATATAAAGGGGATAAGCCCATCCTTTTGCATACATAAAATTTTCATGGAACCTGAGTGTAATCCTAGAGTAGAATTCCAAATAAGACTCAACCCAAACATGAAGGAAGTTGTGAGAGAAGATGTGATTAGGTTTCTTAATGTTGGAATAATTTTTCCCATTTCTGATAGCCCTTGGGTAAGTCTTATACATGTGGTACCCAAAAAAGGTGGAGTGACAGTGGTCACTAATGAAAAGAATGAGAAAATCTAGACAAGGGAAGTGAGTAAATGGAGTGTCTGTATAGACTACAGAAAGTTGAATGCTACCACAAGAAAAGATCACTTTCCCATTCCATTTTTGGGTCAAATGTTAGAGAGATTGGTAGAAAATGAATTCTTCTGCTTTCTTGGTGGTTATTCTGGTTATAACCAGATTTATATTTCACCCGAGGACCAAGAGAAGACCACCTTCACCTATACATTTGGGACATTTGCATAACGGAGGATGAATTTTGTCTTGTGTGGTGCTCCTACCTCTTTTTAGAGGTGAATGATGGCAATTTTTTTAGGCATGATTGAAATGATAATTGAAGTGTTCGTGGATGATTTTTCTTTTGTAGGAAATAACATAGAGAACTGTATGAGAAATCTAGAACTAGTGTTAGAAAGGTGACAAGAGACCAACTGATTCTTAAAATGGGAAAATTTCCAATTCATTTCCACTTAAAGCATAATTTTAGGACATAAAGTTTCTATGAAGGGGTTAGAGGTCAATAATGCTAATGTTTAGGTCATAAAAAAGTTTCCCCCACCTTAACATGTCAATGGAATCAGAAGCTTCTTGGGTCATGTTGGATTCTATAGGAGGTTCATTAAGGACTTTTTTAAGATTACTAGACCCCGGTGCTCCCTTCTGGTTAAGGAAAAACCCTTTTTCATTGATGAGAAATGTCTAGAGGCTTTTAATCTGCTCAAGGAGAAGTTAATTACTTCATCTGTAATCACTGCTCCTGACAGGAAGCTTCCCTTTGAGGTGATGTGTGATGTTAGTGACTTTGTATTAGGAGCTGTGTTACGGAATAGGAAGGATAGGAGACTACATGTTATTTACTATGCAAGAAATCTTCTAGATGATGCCTTGAATAATTATTCTACCACTGAAAAGAAGTTGGCTACTCTGATGTTTTCTTTTGAAAAGTTCAGGAAGTAATTGATATGATCAAGGATAATAATTTTCATAGATCATTCAGTCCTACAGTAATTGTTGGATAAAAAAGGCTCAAAACCCAAACTCATGTAGTGGACCTTGCAGTTATAGGAGTTTGATTTAGTGATTAAGGATAAGAAAGGGGCTGAGAATGTAGTTGCAGATCACTTGTCCCTATTTCTCAGTACCCCAAGTAAGTAACCAAGAGATATCAACACTTCTTTACCTGATGAACATTTGTTTGCTGCCTCTGTACAACAGTCTACTTGGTTCACAGACTATGCCAACTTTTTGGCAACTAGAATCATGCCCAAGTATTTCTCACACAACCATAGGAAGAGGTTTATCTCGGAGAAAAAATATTATATTTGGGATGACCCTCTTCTATTTAAGAGATGTGTATATGGGATTTTGGGAAGATGTATGATTGAAGATGAGATTTTCCCCATACTTGAGAGATGCCATTAATCACCTTTGATTGGAAACCATGGAGGAGAAAGGACTACTCAAAAGTTACTATAGGCTGGTTTCTACTATCCAACATTGTTTAAAGATGTTAGGAGTCTAGTTATTGGCTGTGAGTAATATCAAATGTTGGGAAATGTTAGAAGAAGGTAGGAACTGCCCCAAAAAGAAATTCTAGAGGTTGAAATATTTGATGTGTGGGGCTTAGACTTCATGGGACCATTCCCATCATCTTATGGGAATGAGTACATTTTGGTTTTTGTGGAATACGTGTACAAGTGGGTTGAGGAAGTAGCTCTTCCCAACAATTCAGCTATTAGAGTTGTGAAATTTATCAAGAAAAACATCTTTTCCATGTTCGGTGGGCCTCGATCATTCATCACTCATAATGGGACTCACTTAAAGAATTATAAGATCAAAGGTCTGATGGATAAGTATGGGTTCTCTCATAGGACATGCATCAATTACCACCCATAGTCGAGTGGGAAAGCATATGTTTCAAAAAGAGATCTCAGACAAATTTTAGAGAAAACAATGTCTAGATCTAGGAAGGACTAGTCAAAGAAGTTAGATAAGGCCCTTTGGGCCTATAAAACTACTTCTAAGACTCATATAAGGATATCATCATATAGGATACTCTTTGGTAAAACATGTCATATAATAGTTGAGTTACCACAGAGATATTATTGGGTAGTGAAGGCTCTTAACTTTGATTTTAAGTATGCTGGTGAGAGGAGACTGTTAGATATGAGTGAGCTGGAGGAGACTCAAAGAGAGTCCTAATATAATGCTAAAATTTTTAATGATAGAACAAAGGATTTTAATGACTCAATCATTCAAAATAGGAATTTCAAGGTTGGTGAGAGGGTACTACTTTTCAATTCAAGATTGATGTTGTTTACCAGAAAGATGAAGAAAAAGTGGTCAGGACCCTTTACCATTGTTAGAGTCTTGGTTAATGGAGATGTTTATCTAGTTGGAGAAGAGAATCGACCTTTCTTAGTCAATGGTCAAAGGATAAAGCACTTATTTGAAGGTTATCCAAAGGGATTGAATGCCATATCTCTATTGGAAGAATAAGCTGTTACAATAATAACTGAGGACTATAAATTTAGTGTTTCATGGGAACTAACCCATGGTTTCTTAGTTGTTTTCCTTTTTTATTTTTGTTCTTAAATAATGTTAACCCCTTCTAATTGATATCTAGTTTATCCTCTTAACTGATTGATAGTGACTCATGATCTGTTGTTGTTTTAGAGAGAGAGTGGTTGCTACCAGAAACTTGGCCAAGAAAACCAAATGGAGAAATCCACTACACCATATGGATAATATTTCATTCTACTCAATCCCTTAGGTTACTTATCTTGAGCTTAAAACACTGCAATTTTATTTTACATTTTTGAACATTCAGGTTAATGAAGAAGAGTATCCACCTAGTGCTGCTCAAGAGGATAGGTAGATGGATGTCAGTGTTAAAGGTCCAAGAATTCAGGGAAGTGTTGTTTTTCCCTTTTACACTTTTAATTACCTACTTATTTTCACTGTGAATTAAGTGTGGGGGACTTCCCCCTAACCTGTGAAAAGTGTACTATGTTTCCTTCTTGGGTGTTAGATTGATAATACATAATTAGTTGAAAAAGTATTTTGAGCTGCATTTTGAAACTTCATACACCCACTTCTTTTCTTCTCATTGAACTGTTGCAGTACATCATTGTTAATCATGCTACTAATTAAATTTCATTGATAAAATCTTTTTTATACTCATAAAAATTAAAAGTAAGAATAGTTTAGGAATAGAAATGAACTTGTTACTAGTTTTGATTGGTGGGGTTGGGTTCTTCTATTTGAATTTGTTTGTAGTTTTCTTTTCTTTCTATTTTATCATGGAAAAGAAATTTTTTTAACATCATTGCTACCCCCATACCCTTTTTTTGCTGAATTGTCAATCAATCTTGAGCTATACTGTCTCCCACCTTAGAATTCAATATTGGGGACAATGTTGGGATTTATGTGTGGGGGATAGGGGTCATTTTAGTGTCATTTCAAATTTCCCCTTCTAGAACCTATGTTTGTGTTTGTTTTAAAAAAATGGTTTGATTGAAAAGTGGAATTTTTCACTGTTCTATAAACCATTATGTTTAGGAATTGAGGATGGGTGTGTGATAGTATAGGTTTTGTGGGATGATGATCATGACTTAGGGTAACTTGATGTTCTTAATGGAACATAGGAGAATCAAATTTTTATTAAATGATATTCAATCACTTTAGAAATTAAACTCAAATGATTATTAATTAAGTCATTTGAAACTGGAGTAAAATGGGAAAATGGGATCCCACAAGGAGTTTTTGAGACAAGGTGCATTGGGTGTATTTCTATGAACAAATTAAGCCAATTTCAATCTTAATAAGTGCTATGCACAGTGTTCTGTACATGGAATTTGGCTGGGAAAAATTAAAATAAAGTTCCCTTATCAAAAATGAACTCACTAAGGTGAGAGGAATTTTGAACCCGGATGAAGAAGGGAGAAATTTACATGGTTAAAATTCATTTTAGTTGAGTCAATAAAGTGATAAAATTAATGGACATAAATTTTTTCCATCTGGGGAAGGTGAGAATGAAATGTGCCCTTGGATAAGTTTTGAGTTCCACTTCATCAATCCTGTCAACACTCCTTGAATTAGAACTTGAATTGGAAGTTGATGTAGGACAATTAATGAGTACATATAATAGGCATGACATACTTGAAAGTGTATGAATTTTTGATGATCTTGACTTCTAGTGGGGTTTTTAAGATAGGCATTACACTATATTTTAACACCCTTTGAAGTGCCTGTCCCACTATTAGGTCTTGTTACTCTGGGTTTTAATTTTTAATCATGGACTTTTTGAGATAAAACTCAGAAATCATCTAGCTATTTTAGAGTTCAAAAGCATGTACGTGTTTGAGGGGAAAACAATTTTAAGTGTGGGGGAGTTTGATCTTTCTCATTTTAAATGTCTTTTCCACATTTTTTTATTTTTTTTGACCTTTTCAATATCAAACCATTGCATTTTGTGTAATATTTATCAATTGTTGTATTTGGTAAATTACATTATAAAAATGTGTTTATGTTTTAAAAGTGTGTTTTTGTTGTTTATTTTTATTCTTTTTCAAAAATAAAATTAAGTTGTTATGTTAATTTCATTTAATGAATTATTTTTTATTAGTTTTAAATAATTTTCAATTAATTAATTTAATTAATTCTTTACTTATTTTGTGAATAAATTAATTACTTGTGTTTTTGAGTATTTAATTAATTCAACTAGTGTTAAAATTTTAATTTTATTCAATTAATTTTTTTATTTAGAAATTTAATTAATTCTTTAATTAATTATTTAATTAATTAATTAGTTAATTAATTTAAGCAAGTAATTGTAATTACTTTAGTTTTTTCTTAAATTAATTTGTTCATAATTTTTAAAAGAAATAAAATCATTCTCTTAAATAAAGCATACCTAATTTTATTATTTAAGCTTGTTTTATTTATTTAGTTTTTAATCATATTATTTTTAATTTAATTGATTAATTTATTAATCCATTTTTTAGGTGAATTAAAGTTTGAATTAATTTATATTTTGTTTTCCAAATTACAGTGGCACGTCTCACCGTTCCACACCTCTCCATGCTACCACTGTATCCCCAATCTCACGATGAGACCGTGAGTATCACTCTTGGTGCCTCTATCACCCCTTCATCACGGTGACACTGTCTGGCTTCTACCACTATTACACACACCTGTGTCTCCACTCCTACATACCATCTCCCCACCTCGGTTCTAGCAGACTCCATCACAGAGCACCAATAAACAACACACGCAGTAGAAACCAAGTCATCTCAAATCCAAACCAATAACACGAAGCATCTCACAACAGAATACGTAATAGATTAAAAATTCAGCCATAGATTTGATGCGTAGCAACAATTAATACATCAAGAACAAACATAAACCAAACATAGATTTCCAACATCACACCGGGATCTAAATACCCCAAATCCTTACCGTGAACCGCCACAAGCCCTCTCTGATGTGCCTCTCTGCTTCGTGCCACCGACGCCACTCCCAAACCCTATGAGCCAACCCCATCCAATGATGAGAACATCTCAATAGTTCAACTGCTTACTCAACTGGAAGATGTGCTGCCCACTGCCCGCGCTTCTCCCCTCCCTTGTGCCGACGAACAGAACCCCATTTTCATCATTGGTCTTTTTTTAATTTTTATTATATTATATTATAACATAATATATATATATATATATTATGTTTCATATTTCATTTAAAATATAATAATAACAATAGGTATATTAATAAAATAATATAAGCTTATATATACATAATATTAATTTCTTATATATCATAATAATATATGTTATTAATTAAATACAATAGTTATTATATTAATAATAGTATTAGGAAATACAAAATATTTATTCTTATAAGTATTTTTTTATGTAATATATATATATATATATATATATATATATTAGTAATAATTTTTTTATGTAGTGATATAATATATAGTATTTTTATATAGTACTTTCATTTTATGACTCACGTGCATTTTTTGTAGAGGGAGGGTTGTGGCTTGGCGCATGCCCCATTATTCAGTTAGGAGTAACTGCTCCAGTGACCAGCGTGGGAGATTTGGAACTGTAAAAGCTCCACATGGAGAACAGGGAAAACCTCAGGCAAGATTCTAGAGACTTCGATTATGGGCTCATCAATATTCATCACAGGCACTAGATCATTCATTCACCAGGGAGCAGGAGGGAGGACGGGGATTCATCGATTCAGACTGGGGGAGTAGAAGAGCAGCAACATACAACATCACATCGGGAGAATATTGGAGACATCAGAGTAGCAGATCATCATTTCATACCTCGATTTCTAGGGCGGGACATCGACCGCACTCCATCATTGCATCTATCGTTGAGCAGCAAGGACTAGAGATTTCAAGAGATCAAACATGGAGACAAACAACTTTATTTTCCTTGTGGTCTATTTTTATGGAACTTATTTCCACAAGAACTTCATTAATTTAAATTCTATTTTTTCACTAAAAACAACCATTATGTCTGGCTAAATTCCTTGGGGGGGGGGGATTAAGCTGGCTAGTTTAGAGTTGTTAACTCTAATTCATGCACTACAACATTTTCTAGATCGTCCCTCTCACTGATTGTAGATCAATTTTATTTTCAAAACAACAAGGATGAGTGAAAACCAATCTTGTTTGAATATAAATGAATACTGTTTCAATTCGAATAATTTACTGAAAAGTGAATCATGCTTAAATGGGAGAGACACGCTGAACTCAACCAACAGTTTGAGCCCAGTGACATCTGACTTTCAACACAAACTGACCAGACGATAAATCTGTCCAATTACCTTAAGTTAGATCAATATTTCTTAAACTTCAGTGCATGAACAAGGCTATGAAATATCAAATTAGACAGTGGACATTCTCCCTACTCATCTATTAGTTTATTTTTCACCAAAAGCTTTCTTGATGTCTTGTCTACCCCCTTGCACTGACCTGTTTAACTTCAATTCCTCACACACTGATTTTCACTCACTGCACTTCACCACCACAAAGTGATTTTGTTTGTTTTTGTGTGTTTTTTTAGTTTATTTTTTTAGATCACCTAGCAAAACATTAGGTCTGTCTATGGTTTGACCCTGTCTTTCCACTATTCTAAGTTGTAAGTAGGTTATAAATTTTAGTTTGTTGTCCATTCCCAATGACGCACGTGCGTGCACTCATCCCCTATGTGTCTAATCATTCTACATAATTAGGTTCACAATCTAATTCCTATTAATTTCCATTATCATTTTCCAAACATTCATTAGAAATACATTCCTAAATTTTTATATACAATTCTAAAGAATTTTAATCTCAACACTCAAGAATAATGTAAAACATGATTTATTTTAAATATTATGTTCATGAACTTTACCCATAGGATTTCATAATATCTTAATCTCTATTTTATAGAAATAAAACCACACCAATCAATAAGATTATTTAAATATGTTCCTAATGTCTCTAAGGCTGATGGTGATTAGTTCATGATATAATCATTATAAATTAATGATTAAAATATGGATTTATTCTTTTTGTACAATGAATGTAATTATATTTAAGATCAATGAAAATTTGATTCTCCTTCTCTCATTTAAATGTCATCAGCTCCCAAAAATATACTCCTCTCTCAATTATTCTCAGTTTGAACCTTCAAAATCAATGACATGATGTTTCTTCCTAGTTAATATATTTTTCTTATTTTCAATGACAATTTTAAAAGGAACAAGTCCCACTCCCTTAAAACTAATATTTTTTTCACCTAATGAAAATAATATTATTAGTTGTAATCAAAATTTCTTGAATAAAATCTATGATTTTAATTTTCTTTAAAACAATAATAATGGAATTAGGTAAGGATAACAAAAATAGATTGAAACAAAGTATACAGACAAGTAATGGAAACTTCACATTTTTTTTGTTGAATTATCTCAAAAAATTACATATATCCTTAACATAAATCACAAGATTAAAATAAATTATGAAATTATACCATATAATATACGATACGAAGGATAAATTGTATTATAATGTTTCTTTCTTATCAAGTCATTTCATATCTTCTACAAGATTAGAAAAGAGTCACATTTAAGGTAAATATGAAGGTGAAAAAGGATTAAAAACAAATGAACTCAATCATATAAATGTGTTTTGAAAAATCATAATGATTTTAAAAAGATCTATGTAAAAGTTATACTAGTGATGAATGTATTGTGTTCTCTAAAAAAATAAGGCTTATGAAAAATAGTTTCACTTTTTTTGGAATACCTCTTAGGAATGTAATTTTTAATTTTGGTTTATCTATCTAAACATGAATTATACCCAATCATACAATCAATAAAGGCCATATTAAATAAAATTATGATGAAATATATGATTCAGTAATACTTTTAAATATAAACCTAAAATGGATTTTTTTTCAATTATGATCAATTAAAATTTATATGTTTATTTTAATTATTTTATTGAATTTATTAAGTAAAAAAAATATTTTAAATATAATTTATCCTAGAAAAATGATTTCAATAAAAAATTATTGTGGGTTCAATGAATACTCCCCCATAAATAATATCAAATAACTTATTCACTATTTCAATGTAAGTTAAAATAATTAAAAGTAAGGAATATGTGAATATAAAGTGATATAATAACATAAATGGTCAGAAACCCACTAATATCATCCCTATTATAAGATGGTTTTTTCTTTTATCATTGGAATGAATTTACAACATTGAAGTCCCATGCCTTAATGATTTGTGTTAGAGTTGGTTTTCTGGAAAAAAACAATCACTTGATAACATATTAGTGTCAAAAGGATATATCAATTTTGGTTAAGAAGAAAGTTCCACCCAAAAATTATTTTATTTTTATTCTATTAATAGGGTGCATATTGGATAGAAAATAAGCTCAGAAATAAAGTAAATACAGTGAAAGGAAAAATTATTTTCAAGAAGTATAAACATTAATGGCATTAAAAACTTAAGTGGATGGAGGGTAGATTATTTGTATCCATAATTTCATCCCAAATATCCTTACTAGGATCCTCCTCCTTTATGTCTATAGTAGTGGATGCCAAGAACATCATGAGAGACTACTAACACTGTTACTAAATCTTCTTTTGTATCCTCTTTAATGTTCCTCACAGAAAATAAAATCTATTGGGAAACCTATGAATGTGTTCTTAGTAGACATAGAACAGTATCTGATATAGTTGTTAGATGTATCTAATATGAGCGTTAAACCAAGAGAATAAATGAATCTGGGGTATAATGGATGATGGTGGTGTCTCTATGGTGAGGGTGATCTGACTTGTAGTCTCTATGTCATAAATTGTTTACATAACAATAAACACACATGTTGGCCACTGAATACTAGAATAAACTATTGATGTATCGTCTGAAGGGGATTAAATGGCAGGTGAGGCTACTAAATTTAGATATGTAGGTAGTGTATTATAAGTATCATCTAACATTATAATCTCTCTAATCAATAGGGAGTCTATATGGTGAGAGGCTGGGTCTATAAATGAAACCTCCACTAGGGCCTTGTTCATCAAAATCATTCTCTTTCTCTAAGAATATAACTCAAACTATTGTCTAACACCAGGGTTCTCTTGGAAGATCAATATTGCATGAGCTAAAATGAAAATAGTATTACTTCATCACTGGTATGTATACTTCATCAGAGGCTGAATGATAAAAACAGTGGATGTAGAGGGGTGAGTATGATCAAAATGGTGGGTATGATTGATCTTAGAAGGTATCCACTAGGGTGGATTAGGCATATAAGATGATAGTGGTTTCGAGGTATATGGTGGAACTAAGGTTCCCAACTAAGTATTTAATTTGTTTAAAGTAGTTCAATATGTGTATAGTGAAAGTGAGATTGATGTTTAATGTATTGATATTGATTCATAAGAGGAAATTTTATTTCATTATTTATAAAGGATCCATGTAAGTCCACAAGATTCATTAAACAATAGTCATGGTCTATGGTAAAGGAATTTTTAGGCTACTATATTGATGTGGAAGTGTAAAGATAATTTAAATTATATATGAAATTTAATGATAAAATATTCATATTTCCTAAATACATGTTTTAATTATTTTTAATGCATTTTTTTACATCAATTATTGAGTAAATACTAATGATTAATTCTTGACAGGTCTATGAAATTTTTACATGAAGATAAATTAAAGGCCATAAGAAAATATTTACATGTTTTCATGTGGAAATTTGAGAAAGTGTAATTATAATTTATATGAACATACTTTATATTAGAATATTTATTAACTATTTTTATAGATTTTAATAAAAAAATCCATCCCCTAGAAAGAAAATGGGCCATCTTAACCAACAAAGTGGGAGTTGTACTCCACCACACGGGAGGCAATGCATATGACTAGATCAAGTAAGAAGGGATAATAGTGAGACTATATAGAATGCATTGGTAGGAAAATCATGATCATAGTGTGAAAATAGAGGTAAGAGCCACTATATGGGGTGGAATGACCACATGAGCTATGTGTGAGGTGTATTTCAATGTCGACCCAGGTGTCAAGGCCAAGATGCCAATGGAGTACAATGTAATATGAAGTAGAGCTGGTGTGAATCCAATTTTTGTGTGGGACATGTAACACCCAAGTAATTATTTTATAATCTTAAAGGCACTAAGTAAAGAAAAATAATTAATTAAAATTAATTGGTTTAATTAATAATTCTTATATTTCAAATTTATAGCATTCAAATTAATTATAAAAACAAATACTATTTTATAGTATTATTTTTTGTAAAAGAATATCTTAATTTGAATATGTGTATTTGGCTATTAAAAAATTAATTTTTATCAATAAATTATAATATATATTGACTATCATAATTATTTTGGTAAATAGTAAATTATTATATGAATATATTTACTATTATTATGACACCCCAAAATATTATGGTATGTTTCTTCATAAATAATTTCAATTAATTAGATATATTATATGCACACAACACTGAGTCTCTTTGAAACAAAAAAGTGTTGTAGTTATAACCTATATTTTAAACTTAATTTTTCCACTTCTGTGTTTTGAATTTCAAAAAGCATATATACACGATTATGTTCAGTAATATATTTAGAATATAATCGGATCAACTTAATTTTTTGGGAATAGTAACTTACCCTTATGAATAATGACATACCAATATGAATAGTAACTTGAACCTTATGAATAGTAATGAACTTTTATTAATAGAAACCTAACCCATATAATTATAAATAAAATTTAGGCACCTTATAAATGAAAGTGACTATTTTAAACATTAATAACTAAGTGTTGGTATTTTTGTGAGCATTAAATATTTATTTACAATTTTATAATTAATAAATTAATTTAAAAGATAATTAATTTTTCCTAAAATGTATTCATAAATAAATATTTTTTCCTATGATATTGGGATAATTTAATGATACTTTTTAAAATTTTCAAGTTATTATAAAAACAACTATAATTTTAAAAATAGTATTTTTCAAGTAAATGGGGATTGCAATTAAAATATAAATTTATCATAATTAGAAAATTATTTTCATAAAATAGAGTTACTTTTTTGGATTATATACATTGAAAACTGTTTAGAGTTAATTTTTGGGATTTTTTTGAAATACATCATTTTTTGGTGAATATGGAAAAAACATTAATTTATGATAAATTCTAAATGCATGATTTATTGAGTCATAGGTGATGTAAGGATGATTTAAGTACACTTGGTTATAACTAACATGAACTTATTAATATTTTTAGTCACATGAATAAATTCTATTCATAGTCTTGAGCCAAAATAATTAAATATTGATTAAAATAATAGAATAACCCTCTTCTCACACCAATCAAGCTTTGAGCCTTTCCTAATTTATGAAAAATAAACTTACCAATCCCCGTAACCACATCCATTAATTTGTGATCTCTAAAAAGACCAAACCCAAAGGATTTAAAGAGGTTCTCAAAGAGGAATACTGAGGAGGTAAACCTCCATTCCTTTTTCTTTCAATTTCTTTTATAAGTTCCATTCTATTGTTTCTCTCTCCTCACCTCCCATAATCCAAATTATATGATAATTATAGTAACTTAAGTGTAATATAGAGATATTATTCTAATGGAATATTTCATTATCATCATTCTCTCCCCCTCCTCGTATACTAAAAATGAAAACACCATCCGAGATCTGTAAATTTATCACATTCAAGGACGAATTTTTTTTAATTTCTATTACCATCTTCAATTATGGTCTTAAAACCATTTTATGGTTCACCAGATAATAATATATTTATTATATCATATTTAATGTTCTAGAATTATTTTTTACATATTGTATTATGTTATAAAACAAAATGAGTTCATGGTGATTGAAAAACCACCAAATTAATCCAATCATTTTTCATTAAAATTTTATCTAATGATTCATCCTCTACCAATATAACCTAATGATATATATTACCATTTACAAAATTATATTTTCATAAATTATATATAAATTTAATTCTCTATAACTATATCCATTATGCACGAACACCATAAACAAGAAAACCAATTATGAAAACCACGAAATCAAATACTCCGGAACGAAAACAATCAACCTTATAACTTATCAATAAGGACATAAATTAACTTAATAAAATTATGATAAACTAAATAAATTTCTAATAGGTTATTAATTATGTTATTAATGAGTCTAATTTCATATTACAGGACCTTAAGGTCAAGATTTTAACACATTCAGACATAAGGTATGGGTTTTCTAAACACACTTTCATTTCCATGAGATATGCCTTACTCACCCGTAATTATTTTCTGTGGTGTATGTATACTAAACCTTTATTTATCATATAATTAATATATTTATTTTATTTTAATTTAATTAATCATTTGATGATTATTAATTTTGGGTCATATCATTCAATTGATTTCAAAGTGGTAAGTGTTTTCGACCCAAACCTCTATTTTCATTTGGGTTGCTCTTTTTCTCTATTTACACCAATGATGTACTTAATTAATCTTATGTAATCTTAATAAATTATTAGTTAATTTTCTATATATATGTACATCAGAATCATTCTTCATTTTATGGGGAGTTACATGTTTTAAAAGGCTATTTCAAAAAATAATCCGATAAACAAGCCCGATTAATGGGAACTTCTCAAATTCTTACCTATTTTCAGGTGCGCTATATAATCCATTATAAGAAATAATTATCTTTCTAAAATAATAAATTTTATATGGAAAAATCATATTTATTTATTTCTGGTGTTATGAAAACAAACATGCCTTTCCTTTTTAAAATATCTTTAATATTTTCTTTAAACCAGATTAAAATGATTTATTTCTAAAGATTATTTTAAACCCCCTTTTACATGATTTAATTTCAGTGGGAAATCATTTATTCCTCAAATAAAATTTCAATTTCATTAACATTTATTTTCTGGGATATAAATGATTACAATCTAATTTTATGAAAAATACAAATGATTTTCCAAAAGAACTCTTGTTTCCAAAGTAAAAGGGGTTTTCTCATCACACATTAAATCATCTATGATTTATGACTTGTTCACCACTTATTCCTTGCATGTGGTGTATGTAATTATATTTGATATATCAAATCATGAGTATTATTATTCTTATGATATTATATTAAATTAAGAATTTTATTTTTTTTAAGTGGTATGGGACAGTTTGCAATGTTTAATGATCATTTTCCTCAAGAACTTGTCAATGATTTAATTAGATTATTTTCATATAAGATTATGATTAAAATATTTAAAAGTGGTATAGGAAATACTTAATTAAAGATATATTTTATTATACATATGAGTAATTCACTGGACTAATCAAGTGATGAGTGGGTCCCTCTATAACCCCTCGATGCATCGGTATGTCTTATGCGCCAAAACATAATTTGGTTTTAGCTGAGGCCTTACACTAGTTTTATTAGAATTCCGAATCAAGGCCTTGAAGATAGGTTTATGATTCCTGGAATATGCATTAAATCATTATAGTATTTTTAATTGATAAATCATGTTATTATTCAACTAGTAGAATATCCATGGTAAAAGTTTCATGTGATGAATTATATAGCTTTTTTTACTCAGCTTTCATTCTGGCCATATTATAATCAAGTTTATGTTTTAAAGGCATGTGTTTTAAGTTTTTCACCATGCCTAATATTTATTTTTACGATAACATTAACCATATTACCTACACTTACTGATCATATGACCTCACAACTTTCTTATGTTTCCATTCCCCAGGTTTTGAAGATGAAAACTTTGAATAAGCTTTCAAGAATGTAGTATAAGAACCCGGTTCTTATTTTTGAGGTACTTGAATCTTCTTTTTTCTTTTCCTTAAGTGTTTTTGAGAAAATAAGTAAATTGGAGAAAAATCCCAAAATTTGTGCGTACACGCCATGTACTTTTCCACCTGCTATGTACTTTGGCCATGTGGGATGAGTACACAGGGAGTGTAGGCATGTCAGTGATGAAGGGTGTAAAAACTGACTACACGCCATGTACTTAGTATTTATATGCCACGTAATCAGTCGACAGGTGAATATTAAGGCAGTGGAAGTAGCTTCCAGCAGAGAGACAGTACACCCTGTGTAATCAGGAATACACGTCGTGTACTCATGTCGACGTATGAACAGTGTCGCGGTGGAAAGAAGCCGCCAGAGGAATAGTTAAAAAAATGAAAGGTACACGCCGCGTACTCTAGATTAAATTCCATGCAGTTTTGTTTTCTCTTAAAATGGGAAGTAGACTCCTCATTCGGCAGAGGAGGCTTTGAATTCATTTTGGAGCCAGGAGAGGAAGTCGGAGCTTCGGAGATCTTCCGATCGCACACCGAGAATCCGAATCCTTCTCTGATGGTCTCGATTGAACGATGATGGTGAGTTATTCCCTATCCTTGTGTGTTTCTTAAAAATTATTTCCCAAGGGAAAGTTATTTGAGTTTGAATGATTGCATGTTTATCCCAGATCTACGTCGTTCTTGAACAATTCAGGAGGCCTCATTCACATATACCGGTCAGAGACGATCGAGGCAGGTGATCTGATGTTTATTTTCAACTGTTGTGTTAAAATTGTGTACCTTTGTGCTATGCGCCCATGGTTGGCGTGTAGTATGGCTGAGGCATTTTATGAAAAGTTATATAGAATTGTATAGATAATCTAATGATAAGTTTAAACGGCTGTTTGGGATCACTGCTTGGATCCAAGACCACCCCGGGGGTGTGTTCCTCTGTTTATCCATTTGGCTAGGATACCTGAGGGTATGACATGATTATATTGTGTATTGAATTTTCTTGAGAGAAAATTTCCATAAATTTCTTGTTTTTTCTTTGGGCTCGACCTAGTTCCTTGCTCCTAAGGGCAGTGTTCTATTTCGCCAGAGGGCAGTGTTTTATTTGCCTTTGGGTAGTGTTTGTTTAGCTTGAGGGTAACCTTTGTTTATGAATGTGGGTAGTAGTTTTTTTTCCTGAGGGAAATATCACATATGCCTGAGGGAAATTTTCGTTATGCCTTAGGGCAATCACCTGCGGTATTTGATTATGTTACCTGAGGGTAAGGATAGTATGTATGAGGACACAACTAATTAGAATATTCATTGTGGTGATTTTCTATGTTGCACCTGCCAAGATAAAGAAAAAGCTTGGAGGTGATAAGTAATTATTAAAATGGAAAATTAAATTGGTAGTGATAGTTACTTTTGAGTACTTACTACTTTACTGCATTCTCTTTTGCACACTGTTGTTGCACATTTTCATTGACAGTTGGGCACGAGCCTTTGGTGGGTGCCTACGAGGATTTATTTCTCACAACCTATTTGGGTCATGTCTTCTGCCCAAACAGACTATATTGCTGTAGGTGTGGACAAGGGAAAGGGTCCCTATACAGGTACATTATTGTAGCAGCGGGGTAGGAGATCATGGGACTGAGCTTAGGCTTGCGATGCTACTGCGTTCTATTCAATATGTTTTGTTCTGTTTTGTTGTACCTTGTACTTTGAGTTGTATTGTATTGTATTTCAGTGTATCTTGTTTTGGCTGCTTTCATAGAAATAGTGCCATGTTGCACTTTTATATATAACTATTGGTTATCTTTTACTACAGTTGTTCATTTCTATTTCATATTGTTTACTGCTTCTTCTGTTGAATGTTATATTTATTTTCCGCTGCACTACACTTTGAAAAATGAGGGCATAGATTCTCCACTATCAGACCTGGGCCCTCATTGCTATTCGGCAGCGTCTGGCATTTGGAGAAATGCACTGGAGGTCATGTGACCAATCGGGTTTGGGGCACCCGTTGTGTGGCTTCTAGATCTGAGACGTTACAAAGTGGTATGAGAGGCGTTCTTTTCGTTGACTTACTATTTGGATCCTATAGTTAGGGATATGATAGAAAATGATAGTTGGTAATAAGACATGCTCGGGAGTAGCTAACCCATGAGTAGGGAAAGGCCAGTCTAACTCATTTATTGCAATTTTCTAATTTTTCAAATTTGATAGTTGACTTGATTTTCACCGTCGGGTGATGCACTTGTAGTGTGCTATTTATATTTTATACATGGGTTTTATTTAGTTTCAACCTGATGAGATGAGGGTATGTCATCACATGCATCATTTAGGCACATTCTAGAAATCATATGTCATACATTCTTTCCATGCCATGTAGGTGCATTAGAAATTGCATGTTGTTGTGATATTTGTTGTGCTAGAAACGCATGTTGTTGTGATAACTGCTTTAAGAAATACCTTCTATTTAATAAGGTATTCTTGTGTGAGGTTGTTGATAGAATGAACACCAAAATTTGGTTTTTGGAGAGTATGGGCCCTCAATGACCAGAACTTGGTGGATCATTGATGAGTTTAGTTTTTTATAACATGTATAAGATGCCAAGATTTGATTCACAGGTGTTATATGCCCTCACGGATCGGAATTTGGAACATAGGTGTTTGTTCAGTGTTTTTATGGGTTCCGGAGTAGTTTCTAGGGCTTACTGTCTGGAAAACCCATGATACACGCCCTGTAGTTCTTTGGACACACACCGTGTGTTCTTCTATTCGAGAAGAAATGGAAACTTTTTAAGTACACACCGTGTACCCTAAGTACACGCCGTGTTGTCTCTTACCGTGTCATAGGCTGTGTGGTCAGAGACACGAGATATGGAATTTTGGTGGGGGAAAACACCGTGTACCAGTTGTACATGCTGTATAGTGTCGACCCAGTGTCCACCTGTGTAACTAACAACACAGACGATGGAAACATAAGACATACAAACTGTGTCGACCTTGAACACACCGTGTAGTCTGACCCAGGTACCTGACAGTGTCACGAACAACACGGGTCAGTGTTATCTTTCCTTGTACACGTAGTGTCTATTTGGAATATGCCGTGTAGTGTGACTTGAGTATACCATCCGTGTCACAAACAACATGTGTCGGTGAAATCCTGTAAAGTTCACGTCGTGTGCCTGTGGGACACGCCGTGTAGTTTTGTTTTAGGAAATCCATGTGGCTTAGCCATGTAGAAGGACTTAGGCAGGGAAAGAGGATTCAAGTAAACATTGTGTATTCAAAAGACACGCCATGTGTTTGGGGTGTTACACGACCAATTATAACTAGAGTACATGCCCATGTGGATGGCCTGTGAGAACACACCGTGTAGTATTTATACATGTCATGTAGTAAAGTTTTGTAAATATTGAATGTTTTCTTTCTTCTGTTCCCTTCTTGGTCTCCTAGTTTCAGTCCTAGATAATCTTGATCTAAGGTGTGAATTTGACATTGTTGAGTCATGCTGGCAAGACGACTGCTGGTTGTCCTCCAAGAGAGCACCAATGTTTAAACTCCTGAGGAGGTAGGCCATGGGCTACTAGTATATCCTTCAGCAGTGCCAGATGTAGCACAAACCGTTATACCGGATGCCGTCTCAGATGAACAGTTCCCTGAAGGCTTCATGCGGTTCATGCAGACCTTCCAGGGAGCACCGCCGGTAGCCACATCTATGGCAGAGCTCACTCGTATCTTCCAGAAGCAGCATCCGACTAAGTTTTTAGGGGATGGATGACCACAAGATGCAGAGTCATAACAAGATTCATTGCAGACTATTTCCGAGCATCTTGAGATGCCTCCTGGGTGGAGGGTCAAGCTCGCTTTAAACATGCTACGTGATTCCGCAAAGAGGTGGTGGGATGTCACCACCCAATATGATCATCACTGAGACAAGGATTTGGAAGATTTTCAAGCAGTTTTCTATGACTTCTTCTCGGAGATGCTGAGGGAAGATTGAGCTTGATATTTCATGAATCTACAGTAGGGGCTCCATGTCAGTGATGGATTATTCTTCTCGCTTCACCGAGCTTCACCGTTTTGCACCCGTTCTGGTGGGTGATGGAGAATTGAGGGCTATATGCTTTGAGGATAGTCTTCGGTGTGACATCTGAGTGCTGGTGAATGTTTTCCATGATGCCTACCATGCATACTATTGTGAACTAGGCACTGATTATAGAGCAGAACCTACGGGAAGCTAGTGGTGTGGGCTAGGGCTGTTCGACACTAGTTTCTGGTACTATTACTACCAGTAAGAGGAAGAGTCATATGGATTTATCTCAGGGTGGTATTACTAGCCAGAATAATACTTCAAGTGGCCAGGTCATTTGCTTCCAGTGTGGTAGAGAGAGGCAAAAGTGACCTCAGTGTCCGCGTGACCCAGTGGAGTGCGGAGCTTGCGGCAAGATGGGTCCTCTCTAGTGTTTTTGTAGGTCATTTATGTTGGAACCATGGTCTTCTATGCTTGACTTGGAGTATGGTTTGTGTTTTTTGTCCGTCCTCAGTGGAATTTCTGAATGTGTACCAGCAAAGTAATCATACAGTTCAAGCATACAACAGTATTGAAGATGGCGTTGTTTCCCAGTGTTTATCAAATTGTTGGGCCTGAAAATCACAAATGGAGAATAGTGTTTTTGGAAAAGAGACTTGCACGTCGTGTACATAAAAGAGAGGAAACTTGCGCGCCATATGTTTTTCAAGATCATAACATGGAAAAATGGAAAAGGGATAATGGTCGTGCAAGTATTGGGCTGGTCACGCAAGTGACGTGCGCGCTGAGAAATGACTTTTGTGCCGATGCCTAGGTGGTTGGAAAGTTGCGCGCCTATTGTTATTTATGATAAGAACTTCAAAATATGGCAATGGGAAGAGGGTCGCGTAAGTATTGGTTTGGTCATGCAAGTGAGTTATGCGACAGAGGCCAGGGCAGTTAGAGCTCCACACCGGAACTTGCATGTCATGAGGACACTTGCGCGCCACTACGCAGGGGGTCTAGTTTGCCTATAAATAGAGGAAAAACCCTCCTCATTTGGAATGAAGTTCAAGACATAGAGATTTTTTGAGCTCTCTTCGTGCAAGTGGTTGAGTCGTGCAAGTGGTTGTTGGGTCGTGAAAGTAGAGGTTGAGCATCGGTTGTTGGCTGTGCAACCAAGGCGGTTTGGGAGTTAAAGGTGCAGAGTCACACAAGTTTGGAGTTGAAGGAGGCAGTGTCGTGAAAATGTGTTGGTGTCACCTGCGCGTCGATTTTGTACTGCGCAAGTGACTTGCACTCCATTCTTGAAACTTGCGCACCGGTCTTGGAGAAGCACGCCAGGTGTGGTTGTTGTAGGCCGAACCTTTTGGAGCTGCAAGAAAACTGGAAGATTGCCTGATACCTTCAGTGCAATGTGGAATTAGTATACGAGTGAAAGTTAGACTTCAACAGAGCATCTACATACAACATAGGATGCATTATTTTGCAATGATGAAGAGACTTTCACGTCTATAAACTGAGTGGGACTTCACCAAGGGCAAGGAGGCAAGGGGAGTCAATGGGAGTGACTCGAGGGAAGCAGTGAGCTATCCCTGAACCTTTGTAAAGGCAGTGAGCCTGGGATAGAGTGACTGTTCCCAAACCATTGTAATCCACAACTAGTGAAGATTAGTGAAATTTGGTATGACCGACAACTTTTCGGTGTATGCTCCTTTGACGTAGCCCGTAGTGGTGAACCAAGTAAAACTTAATGTGTCATCTCTTTGCATGTGAATTTTTCATTTATGATCATATTCATCATATAGATATAACTTGTTCCTACTAATGTGGGAACAAGATCCTTTCTTTTAGAAGAAAAGGTTGACACCCTGATTCACCCCTCCCCTATCAGGGTGTCTCAGGGTCCTACAGTTTCCACCAGTGGCTAGTGAGAGGGGTTTTGTGCAGACTCTACATTCAAGAGAAGGACCAGCAGCTTCTTACCCGTCGGGAAACTGGAATATGTCAGGGCATGCAGGCCGAGATGGTGGTCATGACCATGGTAGCTAGACACCAGGATCTTAGAGGCAGCATGGTGGGTCAGCTTAGGGTAGCCAGGCTATGTCATAGGGCCGCGACACTAGGCATGCATATGCGGTGCAACAGACCCAACATGAGCATGATCCAAGACATTCCACTGTCAAAGGTACTATTCTAGTTGCTTCTGTTTTATCTTCTGCGCTTTTCGATACTGATTCTACACATAGTTTTATATCTGTGGCCATTGTGGAGAGCCTTGGACTCTATGTTTCTTCTTCTTCCGATATCATGATGCTAGACACACCGTTAGGAGTGAGGATGACAGGTGTGCATTATTGCAAGGAGTACCACCTTGAGGTTAGTGTGTGTCACTTTCTATGGTAACTCTACGTCTTAGAGATGACAGCTTATGATGTCATTCTCGAGATGGACTGGTTGGTTCCCTTTCAGGCCTTTGTGGATTTCTATCGTCATAGGGTGAGTTTCACGTCACCAAAGGGTGGAGGGTGTCTATACAAGGGCGAATGGGATGTGCAGGAGGTCCGGGCTAGACCAAAGCATCGTGGCTGAGGTGGAGTGATAGATAAGATTGCGAGATTATATCTGGACGATCAGGGAACTTGTCTGAGGTATTTCCCTCTAATGGTTGATCATTTCAGGGATGTATTCCCTAATGACTTTTCATGTCTACCACCGGAGAGAGAGGTGGACTTCTCAATTGAGCTTGTGCCAGGAGCTGCACTGGTGTCCATTTCTACTTATAGGATGGCCACACTTGAGTTGCTAGAGCTCAAGAGGCAGTTAGAGGAGTTATAGTCAAAGGGTTCAATCTAACCCAGTACTTCTCCCATGGGTTCTCTAGTCCTTTTTGCGAAAAAGGTTGATGGTAGCCTCAGACTCTGCATGGATTATTAGAAGCTAAAACATTTCATAGTTAAGAACTGATATCCCTTGCCGAGGATTGATGATATTTTTGATCAACTTTGAGGATCACGAGTGTTCTCGAAGATTGACTTGAGATCAGGATATCATCAGTTGCACATGAGACCATTGTACATACCACTTACAGCCTTTCGGAGTAGATATGGTCTTTATGAGTACTTGGCCATGCCATTTGGACTCACAAATGCACCAGTAGTTTTCTAGGCTCTGATGAATCATGTGTTCTACCCCTATCTAGATTATTTTTTGGTGGTCTTTGTGGACGACATCTTAGTGTACTCTCACACTCGACACGACCATGACACCCATCTTGAGATCATACTGAGTACACTGAGAGAGTGTTGTCTATATGCTAAGCTCTCAAAGTGACAATTTTGGATGGACTAGATTCACTTTATGGGTCATATTATCTCAGAGGCAGGAGTTGTAGTAGAACTAGAGGAGGTGAGAGCAGTAATTTCTTGGGAGCATCCTAAGAACATGTTTGAGATACAGAGTTCTTGGGGTTTTCTAGTTACTACAAGAATTTTATCCAAGACTTCTCTCGCTTAGAAGCGCTGTTGACGGGTTTGACTAAAAAGGGTGTGAAGTTTTTTTGGAAAGAAGCTTGCGAGATAGCCTTTTAGGAGATTAAGGGAAGGTTGAAATTGGCACCAATCCTGATACTTCTAGATCAAGGGAAGAACTATACAGTTTACTGTGATGAATCAGGTACTGGGCTGGGAGTATTGTTGATGCAGGGTGATCGAGTTGTTGCATACGGGTCTCGGCAGTTGAGGCCTCATGATAGGAATTACATGACACATAACCTTTACTTGGCTGGAGTTGTTCATGCGTTACGTTGTTCGAGACATTATCTCTTGGGAGATCATTTTGTGGTTTTTACTAATCACAAAAGTCTCAAGGACAACTTTAATCAGCGTGATTTGAACCTGATATAGCGATGGTGGGTCGAATACCTTCTGTCCTTCAACTTTGAGCTTGACTATACACCTGGTAAGGGTAATGCAGTAGCTGGGGCACTGAGTAGGAAGACTCAGACACAGGCAGTACAAGAGGACAATGGTTAGTGGTAGCTTATGGCTTTGTTCTCTGAGATACATTTGGAGGTGCATGATAGTCAAGGGAAACCCTATTTTTCATCGTTATATGTGACTTCTACCCTCCTAGATAGAGTGAGGATGAGACAAATATTAGATTCAGAAGGCCTAGTTCTATGGGAGTTGATGGTACATGAGGAACCTCATACTGGTTGGACGATATGCGATGATTATGTACTGCATTTCTATGGATGAGGGTGGGCTCCAGGAGATATATGTGAGGATTTGCTACAGGAGTTTCATGATTTAGCTTGGACAGTTCATCACGGAGTTACCAAAATGTACCGTGACTTGCGACGTCATTATTGGTGGTCAGGTAAGAAGAGAGAGATCACTGGTTTTGTTATTAGATGTTCCACCTATCAGTAGGTGAAGGCGGAGCATCAGAGGCCAGCTGGACTGCTACAACGGTTACCCATTCTGAATTGGAAATGGGATGATGTCGTGATGGAATTCCTGACCGAGTTTCCATGTTCACCTCGAGGCAATGATGTTGTGTGGGTTGTTTTGGATAGACTTACGAAGGTGTCTCACTTTTTGGTGATCAAGGAGACCTTAGGTGTTGATGAGCTCAAGAAGTTTTATATCCGAGAGATAGTATGTCTTCATGGGGTTCCTAATTCATTTATTTCTGATAGGGATTCCCACTTTACATCTCGTTTTTGGAAGAGTTTTCAGAGGGCACTGGGTACACAGGTGCATCTAAGCACATACTACCACCCTCAGACTGATGACCAGTCACAGCGTACGATACAGGTGATAGAGGACATGATGCGTGCATGCATACTAGACTTTGGGGGCTCTTGGGAGAAGTAAATACCCCTGGTTGAGTTTGCCTATAATAATATTTTTCAGGAAACTATTGAGATGACACCTTACGAGGCTTTATATGGTCGGCCCTTCCGATCACCCTTGAGTTGGATGGAGGTAGGTGAGGCACCTTTATTGGGACCACGTCTAGTACATGATACTTATGAGAAGGTATAGCTGATTCAGAAGCAGATGGCTACCACATAGTCACGTCATAAATCTTATGCTGATCGCCACAGACGACCCTTGGAGTTTGTGGTTGGGGATCTGGTTTTCTTGCATGATTCACCAAGGTTGGGAAACAGGCAGATCAGGAGACCGGGTAAACTTTTACCTAGGTATGTGGTGTCATTTGGGATTCTGGAGAGAGTTGGGTCAGTTGCCTACCGGTTACAGTTACCACAGAGGTACCTGGCCATGAATGACATCTTCTATGTATCTCAGCTGCGCCGTTATCACTTAGACCTGTCTCACGTTTCTCATCCCGAGGAGATTGAGATTCAGTTTGATTCATCCTTTGAGTATAATCCAATTAGTATTGTTTATAGGATCACAAATGTTCTCCTAGGCCGGTCAGTTCCTCTCATATGAGTGATATGGAAGTATGGCCGAGTGCAGGATAAAACCTGGGAGTGGTAGATTGACGTACATTCTTAGTGGCAAGAGTTGTTCACAGCTCTATCGTCTCCACCCTTGTAAGGGAAATTCAGGGATGAATTGCTTTAATGAGGGAAGTTTGTAAGAACCAGGTTCTTATTTTTGAGGTACGGGTTTCTACTTTTCTCTTTTTCTTATGTGTTTTTGAGAAAATAAGGAAAATGGGGAAAAATCCCACATTCTGTGGGTACACACCATGTACTTTTCCACACGCCATGTACTTTGGCCATGTGGGATGAGTACACAAGGTGTGTAGGCCTGTCGGCGATGAAGGGTGTAAAAACTAACTACATGATGTGTACTTAGTATTTACACGTCGTGTAATTAGTCGGCATGTGAATAGTAAGGCAGTGGAAGTAGCCTCCAGTAGAGCGACATTATACGCTATGTAATCAGGAATACACGTCGTGTACTCATGTCGACAGATGAACAATATCGTGGTGGAAAGAAGCCACAAGAGGAATAGTTAAAAAAATTAAAGGTACACGTCATGTACTCTAGAGTACATGCCATGTAGATTGTTTTGTTCACTTAAAATGGGTAGTAGCATCCTCATTCGGTAGAGGAGACTTCGAGTTCGTTTTGAATCCAAAAGAGGAGGCCGGAGCTTTGGAGATCTCCCGACCGCACACTGGGAATCTGAATCCTTCTCTAACAGTCTCGATTGAACCATGCGGGTGAGTTCTTCCCTCTCCTTGTGTGTTTCTTACCAATTCTTTCCTGAGGGAAAGTTATTTGAGTTTGAATGAGTGAACATTTATCCCAGATCTATGTCGTTCTTGGATGATTCGAGAGGCATCGTTCACGTATACCGGTCAGAGACGATCGAGGTAGGTGGTCTGATATTTATTTTCAACTGTTGTATTGAAACTGTGTATCGTTGTGCTACACACCCACGGTTGGGGTGTCGTATGGCTGAGGATTTTTTTTGAAAAGATATCTATAATTGTATATATAATATTTTGATAAGTTTAAACTGCTCTTTGGGATCACTGCTTGGATCCCGGACCACCCCAGGGTGCGTTCCTCTATTTAGCCGTTTCGCTTGGATACCCGAGGGTATGCCATGATTATATTGTGTATTGAATTTTCTTGAGAGAAAATTTATATAAATTTCTTTTTTATGATTTGGGCTTGGCCCAATTCCTTGCGCCTGAGGGTAGTGTTCTATTTAGCCTGAGGGTAGTGTTTTCATAGCATGTGGGTAGTGTTTGGTTAGCCTGAGGGTAACCATTGTTTATGACTGTGGGAATTAGTTTCTATGCCTAAGAGAAATATCACGTATTCCTGATGGAAATGTTCGTTATGCCTGAGGGCAATCACCTGTAGGTATTTGATTCTTTTACCTGAGGTTAAGGATAGTATGTCTGAGGACATGACTATTTAGAATATTCACTGTGGTGATTTTCTATGTTGTACCTGCCAAGCTAAAGCACAAGCTTGGAGGTGATAAGTAATAATTAAAATGGAAAATGAAACTGATAGTGATAGTTACTTTTGAGTACTTACTAGTTTACTACATTTACTCTTGCACACTATTGTTGCACATTCTCACTAACAGTTGGGCACGAACCTTTGGTGGGTGCCTATTGGGATTTATTTCTCACACCATGTTTGGGTCATGTATACGGTCCAAACAGACTATATTACTATAGGTGTCGATAGGGGAAAGGGTCCCTATATAGCTACATGATTGTAGTATAGGAGTAGGAGAGCATGGTACTGGGCTTAGGCTTGCGATGCTACTGCATTCTGTTCAATCTATTTTGTTCTGTTTTGTTGTACCTTGTACATTGAGTTATATTGTATTGTATTGTAGTGTATCCTATTTTGACTGCTATCATAGAAATAGTGACATGATGCACTTTTATATATAACTATTGGTTACCATTTACTGTAGTTGTTCATTTCAAATTCATATTGTTTACTGCTTCCGCTGTTGAATGTTATATTTCTTTTCCGCCACACCACACTTTGACAAATGAGGGCATAGTTTCCCCACTATCAGACCTGGGCCCTCACTGCTAGTCTTCAGCCTCTGGTAGTTGGGGAAATGCGCTTATGGTCATGTGACCAACTGGGTTTAGGGCACCCTTTGTGTGGTTTCCAGATCCGGGACATTACATGTAGTTTATTTCATATTGTATCATGTTTTATTTTCTTTTCCCAAGGTATTATAGGTATTAACGAATGTAATATTGTATTCTATGACCAATAAGTTGATCGGTAATTTGGGATTTGATTACTTTTAAACATTCCAATGTAATAAAATAATTCACTAGCTCTGGGGTGTTATAGTTGGTATCAAATGATGTTTAATAACAACCTTGGAAACTAGATTTAGAAAATTTAAATTAGGGGAAAAAACCCTAAGATTTACATTGAGGATAATAATTTAGAAACATCCTAGAATTTTGGTAAGATATAGATTATATGGATCTTCTTAGAAAATACATCCCTGTCTGGATACTTTTAGTGGACGTGCTTCTGGAATAGATGTACCTGCGAGTAACAACTCCGACAAGATATTTTGGGATTGACATGGGGTAAACTAGTAAAAGCAAACGAGCCTTACTATGCACCTGGATTGAAACTCCCAGGGGATATTCTTAGGACAATTTACATGTTCTTTACAAACCAATATGAAGGATTTAAAAGTAATTTTTTCCCCAAAGGAACCATGTTTATTATTATGAGATTAGCTACGCATAATTTTTTCAATTTATGTTATGTATTTCTTGAGTATTGGAATTATACATTATTATTAGTAATGTTTTGACCTAATCTAGTGTATTCCATTTTTTAGAAATGAAACCTATATAAAGGAATGAGAACCTTAACAAAGTACATAATTCAAAGAGTTAGAATGATCATTTCTTCTATGGGTTTAAGCTAGTATTTCAAAGTTAAATAGTATCTCAAACATTCTCATCATATGAGGAGATATTATCATGTCTTAATAATAAGGATAAATAGTTAATAAGTATTATGGATTCAGAAAAATGTAGGATAAGAAAAAGAAAACTAAAACAAATATGGAAAAAGGGAAAAAGGGAAAGAAGTATTATCTCACAATTGATAATTTTAGAAGGAATGCCCAATTTATATGCTTAAGAGGAAAAGGAGTTTGCTGCAAGTGTGGAAGAAAGGGACACCATGCTCATAATTGAAATAGAAGGAAATAATTTTCCTATATTCAATGCTTCAACTGTAAGTATATGGGGGCACTAGGATAATGAATGTCCCAAGCATCAATGGAATATACCCCAAATGATGTTACTGGATAATGAGCATGTTATGATTCTTTCTTAGATGAAGTAGAATGACTAATATTCTTAGTCAAGAATCTTTTCATTTGAACATTTTTTCATAAATGTACTTGTTATAAGAGTTATGAAATATATGGGGATCATACTCTAGTAATTTTTCATTAATAATTTAGGACTAAATGTTGAATGGTAACAAGAAAAGATATTCAGTGAAAGTTAAACTCTTTGTAAAATTCATGATTTATGGAATGAAAAACCTAAATATATTTTTTATGTTTATGAATAAATGATTTATTTGGAAAAGTAAAAACTACATTGGAACTAATTATTGACTTGTCGATAAGTGTTCTATTCTATCATTGAAGGAGTTTACAACACTTTTTGATTTAAATAATAAATCCAATAACATGTATCTTACTTAAGGAATAAATATGAAGTCGTGTTTCCAATAAGGTTTAATGGTAATTCTAGTTATTACCACATATCAAGAGGATATATGATGAAGTTATTCACATGTTTGGAATGAGAAAATTTAGAGTTACTTCATGTTTATTAAGGTATAATGACAAAGTCATCTTGGAAATTCAGAGACCTTGTTTCTAAATTATTATATCATTTTGGACAGTTTAACCATCTATGAATTGTTTAAGTTGATCATTTTATGAGATTTTAGAGGTTAATATATTACTTCACCACATGGTGAAACCTATTCTAAGTGATGAATTATAGATAGTTCAAGGTGTAATAAAATGATAAGTTTTTTCTTAAGAAATAGAAACATATATTTATACTCTTATAGACTAGAATAATTCATCAATTCTAGGAAAAGGATCATAAAAAATGGTTTTCTATTATCAAAAATTTTAACGACATCAATGAACTTTTTCATAACTGTAGTTTATGGTTTTGTATTAATCAACTTTCATCTAAATATGTTAGCTATAACTTTCCATAAAAACATAATGGTTATATTATTCTTACATGTCCATATTTTCACTCCGCACTGATTTTATCCTATTCGAATGCATAGATTTGTGTCAAAAAATGCATTTCACTTTCCCCCTTATTATGAGAATATTTTATTAACCCTATTTTAGATGTGGGTTTCCCACAAGATAATATTCATTTATCAACCTTTAACTTTCTAAGTGTTGTTTCGAATTACGAGGATGCAATTCTGTTGAGGGGGGAATAATGTAAAACCCTATTAATTTTTTTTATAATTTTAAATACTATATATTATTAAAATTAATATTCTACAATTAAGATTTCAAATTAATAGTACTTACATTTCAAATTTTTAGCTTTTAAAATAATTTTTTAAAAAAAATTCTATTTAATAGTATTATTTTGTGTAAAATAATATCGTAATATGAATATGTGTATTTGATTATTACAAAATTCATTTTTATCAATATTTTATTATATATATATATATATATATTGAATATTATATTTATTTTGATACATTCTAAATTATTTTAGGAACATATTCACTATTATTATGACACCCAATGATTTTATGGTATGTTTCTCCATAAATAAGTCCAATTCATTAGATAGCTTATATACTCACAACACGGAGTCTCTACGAAACAATACATTATCTTTGTTATAACTTAGACGTTAAAATTTATTTGGCGAATTTTGTGTTTTCAATTTCGAAAAATGAATATACAGAGTTTCATTTAGAAAGATATTTAGAGTCTAATATAATCAACTTAATTTTTTTGTGAATAGTAACTTGCCCTTATGAATAGTGACATACCATTATGAATTGTAAATTGACCCTTATGAATATTAATTTACCCTTAATAATATTAGCCGAACCCATTTAACTATAAATAAAATTTAGGAACCTTCTAATTGAGAGTGAATATTTTAATATTAATAATTAAGTGTTGGTATTTTTGTGAGAAATAAATATTTATTTATAATTTTATAGTTGATAAATTAATTTAAAAGATAATTAATTTTTCGTAAAATGTATTCATAAATACATATTTTGTTATCCTATGATTTTTGGATAATTTAATGTGATATGATTTAATTTTTTAGCATATTATAAAAATAGTTATAATTTTAAAAACTGTATTTTTTGAGTAAATGGTTATTGTAATTAAAAATTATATTTCTCATAATTATAAAATTATTTTCATAAATTGGAGTAATGTTTTGGATTCTGCACATAAAAAAATTTGGGGTCAATTTTTGGAATTTTTTTAAAATACTAGATTATTTGGTGAATTGTGAAAATTCATTAATTTACGATAAATAATAAATAAATTATTTATTGAGTCATAGGTTATGTAACGCTGATGTAAGAACACATGGATAGAACTAATGTGAAATTATTATTATTTTTATTCAGAGAAATAAAGACTATTAATATTCTTGAGCCAAAATAGTTAAATAATAATTAAAATAATGGAAAACTCTCCTCTCCTCCACTATAAAAACCACCCCTCACCCCCTCTTTCTCTCACTCCACTAAATCATTAAGACTTGACTATGTTCTAGGAAATAATCTTTCCAAGCCCCTTCCCCACGTTTGAGAACTGATGATCTCACTGAAAGACCAAACCAAAGGCCTTAATGAGGTTCTCAAGGAGGATACTCAAGAGGTAATCCTCGCATCCTTTTTCTTTCAATTTCTTTTACAAGTTCCATTTTATTGTTTCTCTTTCCTCACCTCCCCTCATAAAAATGATATGATAATTCCAAAACCTTACATGTACTGGAATGATATTTTTCTAATAGAATATTTCATCATTATCTCCCATTCCCCCTCCTCTTGTACTAAAAATTAAAACACCCTCCAAGATGTGTTAATTTATCACCTTCAAGGACGACAGGTTTTCAATTTCTATTACCATCATCCATTCTGATCATGAAACCATTTTTTTTGAAACAGATCATAATATATGTAATATATATTATTTATTGTTATTTAATCAGTTTTTACACATGGTATTAAATTATAAAACAAAATGAGTTTGTGGTGATCAAAAAACCACTAAATTAATCCAATCTATTTTCAATAAAATTTTATCTAATGATTCATACTCTCCCAAAATAACCAAATTATATGTATAACAATTTAAATTACTATATTTTCATAAATAATATATAAATTATATACTGTATAATTATATCCGTTACACACGAACTCCATAAACAAGCGAACCGATTATGAAAACTATGAAATCAAACACTCTAGAATGAAAAATTTCAACCTTATAACTTATCAATATGGACATAAATGAACTTAATAAAATTATGATAAACTAAATAAATTTTTAATAGTTTCTGAATTAAGTTATTAATGAGTCTTATTTTATATTCCAAGAGCTTAAGGTTATGAGCGAAACACATTCAGAAATAAGGTAAGGGTCTTCTAAACTCACTTTCATTTCTGTGAGATATTCCTTACTCACTACTAATTCTTTTACGTGGTTTATGTATACTATCCTTAAATGAATCATATCATGAATATATTTATTTTCATGGTATTAAATTTATCATTTTATAATAATTAATGTTGGGTCATATGCTTCAATTTATTTCAATGTCGTAATCAGTTTTTACCCGAACCTCCATTTTCATTCGGCTTACTCTTTTTCTCTATTTACACCAATGAAGTTTATAATTATTATTATGTACTCTTCATAAATTCTAGGTGAATTTGTTTTCTCTCTCTATCTATATATATATGTACCAATCATAATCCTTCTTCATTTTATAGGGAGTTACATGTTTTAAAAGGATCTTTCAAAATTTCTTCCCAATAAACAAGCTGGATTCAAGGGAACTTCTCAAATTATTACATATTTTGAAGTCCACTATATTATCTATTTTAAGAAATTATTATATTTTAAAAATCATAAATTTTATCTTGAAAAACCATATTTATTCATTTCTT
Source organism: Viscum album (assembly GCA_963277665.1). Taxonomy (NCBI): domain Eukaryota; kingdom Viridiplantae; phylum Streptophyta; class Magnoliopsida; order Santalales; family Viscaceae; genus Viscum; species Viscum album. The sequence continues at coordinate 92,548,357 of OY728154.1, forward strand.
GTTTTAGAAAAATAGACACACCTATCCTCTTTAAAATATATTTAATATTGTAATTAAACCACATAAAATGTTTAATTTCTAAAGATTCTTTAAAAACCATTTTTACATGATTTCAATTCAATGGGACATCATTTATGACAAAAATATAATCTAAATTGGATTTACTTTTATTTTCTGGGATATACATGTTTAAAATATTATTTTATGAAAAATAAAAATGATTTTCCAAAAGAACTCTTCTTTACAAAGTAAAAGGGCTTTTCTCATCTCACTTTTAATTCTCTGAGATTTATGAATTGTTCAAAAATTATTCCATGCACATGGTGTATATAATTATCTCTGATATATAAAATCTTGTGTATTATTGTTCTTATGATATTATTATTTTATTAATAATTTAATTTTTTAATGTGGTATGGCATAGTTTATAATGTTTAATGATCATTTTTCTCAAGAATTTATCAATGATTTATCAGATTATTTTCATCTATGATTATGATTAAAATATTGCAAAGTGGTATAGGAAACATCGATTTAAATAAATCATTTATTAGTCATATGATTAATGCATTGGACTTATGAAGTGATGGGTGGGGCCCACTATATCCCCTCCATGCATCAGTAGGTCCCATGAGACAAAACAGAATTGGGTTTTGGCTAAGGCCTTCCCACTGTAATTTCAGAAGTCTTGGAAGAGGCATCGGTGAAAGGTTTATGATGTCTGTAATATGAATTCCATAATTATGCTATTAGTAATTGATAAATCATGTGATTATTAGACTAGTATAATATCCATGTTAAATGTTTCATGTGATCAGTTATATGTATTAATTTAGTCAACTTTCATTCCTTCCATATTATGCTCAAGTTTATGTTTTAAAGGCACGTTTTTTCAGTTATTCACCATGCCAAATGTTAATGTTTATGATAACATTCAACGTATTAATTACCCTTACCAATCATCTAATCTCACCCCCTTCTTATTTTTCCTTTCCCCAGGTTTTGAAGAAGAAAACATTGAATAAGATTTCAAGGATGCAATTTATTTCATATTATATCATGTTTTATTTTCATTTACCTATGTATTGTTGGTTTTCATGACTGTAATGTGGTCTTCTAAGATGGATAAACTAATTAGTCCTTTGAGATTTGATTCCTTGTAATCATGCCAATATAATAAAATAATGCATTGGCTTTGGGATTATGGGGTCGGGGCGTTACAGGACAACCCCATATATGGAAACTATTAAAAAATCATTTAAAAAATGATATATTTTCTAGAATAACTAAAACATATAGTATATTCATATTCCTCTTTAATAAAATGCTATATATACATGAAAATCTATAATCAACTGTATGAGTTGTTAATGATATTGACCACACAAACATTAAAGCTATCATTCATATAAGGATTGACTATGAGAATGAGATGAAGAACTTTTATGGAGAAAAAAATTCCACAATAATAGAGAATATTTCATATTTTCAAATCATGGAGATACCATGAAGGACACGTGGAGCTTCTGTAATGATGGATAATGCACAAACATTCCATTCATGATATGATTCCATGATTTTTGATAAGTATTTATCATCCATGTGTTGGAGAATCAAGAAAAACATATATCTTATGAGAGTATGAGTATCAACCATGCACAAATATACTATTAATAAGGATAATCCATGAGAATAAGATCGTTTTATAATACCTTCATATAAATTTTATGAGGAAAACCATCCGTGTATATATTCTATATATCAAAAATCTTCCATGAAGACACGCACTTGAGATATGTGACCATTAAAAAACTGACCTTCTATAAATCTATCATGAAACTATGATCTATTAAGATTAACCACACTAATATATTTAGATGATTATGTATAATGAATATTATGACATATAATAATCATGAATATACACTATCATGAGAATTTACAAAATCATGAGCTACTACATTAAATTGTAATTGATATTTTCACCTAAATGACAGTAAAATCCCATAATTACATGGGTGTGGTTGAAATGATGATTAATGAATGTAGTGTTACTCATATGAATGAAAGTATAATGATACTATTTAAGTATATAGAATATTTTATAGTTACATATCACTAAGAGGGAACAGTTCATGCATTCCATGCATGTATACCACGCATAAATCCAACATACAATGTACTAGTTTGGTGGTTAAAATGAAGAATTAATGTTTACAATTCATCCTAGGAGAAACAAAATGCATGGAACATGAATTCAATACTATAAAATATTCATTATATTCATGAAAAGAATGAATATTATTTGAGTCCATGCTATGGTTATAATGCATAAATATGAAAGGAAGCCACGTGAAGTATCATATTTTGATTATTAGTGTTATCCATAATTTATGAATATAAAATATGAGGGGATTTATGAATAATGAGTGATGGTATTTTAATTAACATGTTAAATAATGATACATGTTCATTTTCGGTATTTAAATATAATGATACATTTATGTCGGGATTTTTGTGATACACATAAAATTAATGTGATATTTACTAAGATTGTGGTTATTAAAAAACCTTGAGGAGTATAAAATAATACCCAATACTTTGGGTATCTAAATATGAATTTCATAATGAATAATTCTAGGATATTAAACATGAATTAACACATGAAATTAATGATGTGATAATTTGAATCCGTTTACAATATTAGAAGAGGAAAATACCTAATACCAATGATTGTGGTGCTTCCATATTTATGTAATATTTAATACAATAATTATTCAAATAACATTCAAAATATTTTTGGTGAGTATAAATGAATCATGTACGTGATGAATGATCTATTGGAATTGTACAAGTATACACATATATTGAGATAATTCTAAGATAATATGATATTCCAAAGTAACAGAGAATGAAAGTGATCCAAATATATGAGTCCATCAAGGAGTCCCACTTGAGTAATCAATTAAGATGAGAAGAATCTAGAACATGATATATATATAGAATAATTTTTAAGACCATTAGGTTTGTTCTATAGTCTTTTGAAGATCTTAAAGGTATACATGAGAAAGTTGGATCCAACAATCTTGGGGAGGTGAATCATCTGAAGAAAAGATATATTTTCCACTAGATCAACACCAATATTAATAAGAATCTTTAAATTGGGATGTCTAACCTGTTGGAGAAGGGGATTCAGGACTAGGGTGTATAAGCAGTCAAAGAAGAATAAGAGAATAAGGAGAGTTGGGGTGTATAACCAACAATGTTTGAAGAGTTAGTGAATATGTTGTAAAATATGTGACTAATGGATTATTGAGTATCATTGTGTATAAAAATGTTTTTACTATTATTTATTAATCATTTTAAAAGGTTATAGTAGAGAATTAATATTGAGGGTAATAACCAACATTGAAAGGAGTAGGTATTAGTATCAAACCTGGAAAAGACCTTGTATTGTGATATCCATTATGATCATTGATTACAAGGTGATATTCAACATTTATATTGAGTGCATGGATAACTATAACTCATATAATAGGTTGGTTTCAAAAGGAAAGAAATTCATAAAAGATAACTAATGATTCACCCCCACTAGTGGTCAACCAAAAAGGGGCTCTATAAGTGGTATAAGAGGGGGGTTAACTCTAAATATATAAGAATCATTGAATATGGAAAATAGTAATTCCTGTATGAAAATTAATGATCCAACATTCCAATATTTTGATGATTATTTCAATGAGATCATTTCTCTTATTTTAAGAAAGTACAAAAAATGATAAATTGAAAAAATAAGAAAAACAATTTCCAAATTATTTTAAGTATAATGGAATTAAAATTAGGGAATTTTTCCTCCATAAATAATATGTTGATACAAATATATTAATTTGATTTATCATAATCAAATGGTCAATTTTTGTGATTAAATAAGAATCCATTTTTATATTTATAGAGAGAAAAAAATAGAATGTTTTAAAAAATAGGGGATCATTATATATGAGAGTAAGAAGAATAAATTGAGGGTGGTCATCCTTGAGAAAGATGCAACAGATTTCAAAGATAAGATGATTGTAAGGGAATATTAACTAGTTGGTGTAATATTGGTATGTCTTCTAGTTTAATACGAGCTAAATCAATTTATAAATTTAAAAGAAGTAAAATATGATTCCACTTAAGCTGGTGATAAGAGATTTCTAAAAGAATAAGGTAATTGTTTTTTTCTTACAATACATGTGTTATAACCCAATTTCATGATTCTTTGCCCAAGAAATATGAGATAAATTCTTCTCCATTAATAGGATACTAGTACAAACCAAAGAGATCAAAAATACCTAAACGAAATAAGGATTATTTTTCAGTAGGAAAACAAAAAAATAAAAATAAAAATATTTGGAATCAATATAAAAAATCAACTCCAATAGATCTGTTAGTTTTGTGGAAGGTATTGTAAATATTCCTACTCTTTTTTGGTTTTATATGTCTTTTATAGGGAATAGGCATGAAGCAACCAGGCTTATGGTGTGTAAATTAGGATTAAAAGTCAAAGTAAACAAGTTTTGATTAAAAGTACTAAAAATTTGTATAGTTATAAAAATTTAAAAATTTAGTAAATCATGCAGAAGATATGGAAAAAAGGTCATAGAAATGAGTATTGAATGAAAATTCTAGTAGGAGAAGTCACTTATGATTTTAGGGGGAAATAAATTAGATAATAATAATGGAAATTTAATTCAAATATAAATTTATTAGAATGGAATTTGGGAAGCCCAAATATATTGTGAAACCTAATAAAGAGTGTTTAGTTTTTCCTGATCAATCGACCAAGACTAAAAAAATATAAGAAGTACAAGAGCATGCATAGATTAAAGGAAAACAGTTGTTTAGGGTTCATTATAATTCGTTCAAAATAGGTGACTTAATAATTCAAAAGTCTAGTATAGAGAAAATAACTCTAATTATGAATTCAAGTAATGGGATGAAATATATTTAAAATCCATGAATACTATAAAAAAAGAAAAAAGAAAATCCAATATTGATCATGGAAAGAAGAATAAATCAATGATGAGAGGAAACTCTCACATTAAGTGTTTCTTTTAAAGAAAAAAATAGGTTCCTCATAATTTTTGATTATTTTATATATTTTTATCCATCATTCATGGAATTGAATGAGAAGTTTGAGGATATCAATTATAGATAGTAATGAAGATGATTCTTCATGAAGTTTCCCAACTATCATGAAGATGATGAGATGATTTAATCCATTTAGGGTGAGATTATATGAGTAATATGACACCAAATAATTATTATTTCATATAGTCATAAAATTTGGATAGCTCATGAAATTTGGAATTCATGTATACCAATCACACTTTTTATACCTCTTATAATTTTATTTACTCTAATAATTAAGGGGGAATATTGGTTGGTGATAATATTAAACATAGAGGGAGATATTTAATATTTAACTCGAACTATATGATGTGTTCTTTGAAGTAGGTGTAAGATTATATTTCTATTGAAAAATCTATTTATAATAGCTCCATGAATGTATTTCTATATATGATATCATATGTACTTTATTTTAAGGACAACATAAATATCCTTGGTTATATATATCTTATTTTAACACTATTATGGTCCATGTATACTTATATTATAATGAGTAATGTTTATTTACAAATAATAACATTTTATGAAATCCTTCTATCAAAATGGTAAATTCTATTATCCAGACTTGAAAATGGGGGAAGATAATATGATGGACTTTAAAGTCAGAAGAAAAGTTTAAAAGACCCATATGTTAACCTTTATATTTATTATTAATAAGAGTTAGAAATAATCCATCCAGAAACACATATTGACCTTGAGTAATAATGGTGTATAATAATAAATTCAAAGGGGTAGATTGAAGTTCACAAGTAAGTAATTCATTTTTTGTCAAAGGACTAACATGTATTGAGTAAAGATAGTAGTGATGTTTGGAGAATTTTTATGGATCCATAATATAAAATTGGATTTATTTATTGATAAAGAATCTATTTATTTACATAATATGCATTTATCCACTAACATGGAATATAGTAAAGGAATTGTGATGTAGCTAGGTTGATGGAAAATTCCAAGACTATGTATATTTTTATATAATGTTTGATGGTGAAATGTTATTAATGCTTAAAGATATGTTATAATATTTTTTGGTAAGACATTGTTTTCATCAATTAAGAATAAAATAAGATTTTATAATTATTTATAAGTATATATAATTTTTATATGATGATAAATTTAATAACATGAAAAAATATTTATATTTTTTATGAGGAAATCTTAGAAGGTTGAATTATATTTGACATAACATTAATTTATATTGAAATATTCACTAACCCTTTTTAAGGGTATAGTAAAACCTTGTCCATCCCCTAGAAAGGTAAGGGGACATCTCAACCACACATGTGTGCAATGTACTCAACATTGTGGGAGTCATTCTTCATGACTAGCTTAACGAGAAAGGGAGTATAGTTGAACATGATAACTTGTATGGGCTGGAATATCTTATACATAGTGTGCATGAGTGATGGAGTAGACATTGAATTGAGTGGCATGGTGGTATGAGTGGCGAATTAGGTGTATTGGGGAGATGACCTTAGTTCCATGGTCGAGGGGTCAATGGAGTTACTAATAATATTAAGAAATGGCAATAAAAATACATCATTTATGTGGGATAACCCCATATGAATAAATTTTTCACCTTCCATTTAAAATACACACATATATACTGGGAGAATTAAAACACATCACATTTATTTCTTCCTTATCAAGCAAATGACATGTCATGTGGAGACCTACAGTCAACTATATGAATTTTAAATGTGATAGACCACATGAACACTAAATCTACCATGGATATAATGATGAAATGTTAATATAATAAAATGATCTTCTATGAAGGATAAGCTGTAAAAATAACATATCATCTTCTATACATTCAAAACTCTAATATCCCATGAATGAAATATAGAGAATCTAGGAGGATAGATAGTTAATAGAAATTCCATGTGTTAGAATCTTCCCAAAGTTCTGATAAGCATAGATCTTTTACAAGTACGAGAATATAGGACAACACATATCTTTCATGAGTTTTAGTATCAATCGCTCATGTATATTCTCAGAAGAATAATAATCTATGGGGATGAGATTCTATTATAAGACCTCCATTTATCTTTTTTAGGATGCCCTTCCATGCATATATTCTATAAAGAACAAATATTTTGCAATGATGCATAATTTATACTTGTGACCTTGAAAACATAGACCTTATATAAATTAAGAATGGAACTATGATCTATTCATATCTACCTCACAAATATATTTTTATGTGATTGTATTAAGTATATTATGAAATCTGTTACACATGCATATGCACTACCATTAGAAATTAGAGAATCATGATCCATTATATTTATCTATACTCCATTAGTGCACCTAGATTATAGTAAAAGAAGATAATTTCATGGTTGTGATAAAAATGAAGATTCATGGATGAAGTGTTACTTGAATTCATGAAATTAAAATTAGATCAAGGTAGGTATCGACATCCATCATTATTACATATCACCGAGGAGGAAAAAGTAATGAATTCCTTGCATAAATACCATGCATATATTTAACATGTCACATATTAGTTTAGGGTGGAAATGAAGTAGTCATGTTCATAAGTCATCCCTAGGGAAACTAAATGCATGAACTACCATGAAAGATGCATTATATTTAGGAAATTCATGAATTTGAGTTGAATATATGTAATGGGTTCAGTGCATTCATGCCAAAGGAAGTCAAGTGAAGAATCTTATATTGATGAGAAGTGATATGAATAATTTATACATATAAAATATGAGGGGATTTATGTATACTGAATATGGGTATTTTGATAACAATTTGAGATAATGATACCTGATCCATTTGGTTATTTAAATATGACAATGCATTTATGTTGGACTTTATGTGATACAAATCAGAGTAATGTGGTATTTTTTGATATTTTTGTTATTAACTAACTATGTGGAGTAGTGAATAATACCAAATCAATTATTTATTTTAATGATAATTATATAATGAATAATTATATGATATTAATCATTAGTCTATATTCAAAAATCATTTTGGTGAGAATTTGTATCCTTTGATTAATGTAAAGGATAAAAAATTATAGCTAATGATGATTTTGGGTTTTAGATATTTTTGGACTATTTACAAAAATAATTATATGAATAATATTCAAGATATCTGTTGTGAATATAAATAAAAAAATTTTGTGATGAAGGATGTGTTATAATTTTTTGGGTTTGTGCATAAATTGAGAGAATTCTGAGAGAATGTTTTACTCCAATGTATCAAAGAATGAAGGTGATCAAAATACAAAAAAAAATTTAAGAGACACACCTAATTATGCAAGAAATATAAGGAGAATCTAGATCACACCAAATTTGTATGAAGTTTCAATACTAGTTAATATGTTTTGGAAATTATTTAAAATATTGATGATGTACACGAGCATATTTGATCCTAATGCTCGTGGAGGAGGATCATCTAAAGAATAAGAATATGCTATTACTGGATCAACACTAAGAAAGAGGAGGACGTTATAGGTGGGTTTTCATACTATTTATTGAATATACTTGAGGATTTGGGTGTATAACCAATTGAAGAGGAAGGGGAGGAGAAGAGAAGTTGGGATGTATAACCAACTATGGTAGAAGAGTTGGTGGTTGGGGTATAGAAAAAGGTTAACCTTGAGGATTGAGTGATGGGGTGTATTTCTAGTTTTTTGTGCCTTTTTAATCCAAAACAACGTTATAGTGTAGCATATATATTAATGGAATAACCAACATGGAAAGAAGTAGGTCTGAATACCATACCTTATAAATATCACATGTTATGATCTCTATTCTTATTACTAAAAATGAGGTGTTATTGAGAGATTGTATTGAGTAGATTGAGAACTTTAATAGGTTCAAGATATTTATTTTATGTTGGGTAAAAATTCATACATCTAAACCACTGATTAACCCCCCCCCCCCCCCCTCAGTGCTTAACTAGATCGGGGCTCTATAGGAATAGGTGGTGTGTCAAATGGAAGTTCCATCATCTCAGATATTTGCTACTATATCCAAATCGTATATTGAAAGGTAGAAAGGGAATAAAAATTTCACCCATTCTAAGGAATATACAATGGTTTATCCAAATAACGAGTATCTATAGATCATCCTTGATGTTTTGGGGTTGATTGGAAGTAGATAAAAATTGTGATTGGACCTAATTGACCTCATCATACTCTTATCAGTGCGACTTTCACTTCTTCTATAGTAGGCCTATTTTATAAAATAATGGGGATTGAATCATTTAATTTTTCCCAAATGATTTTAGGGGATGTGATTACTTAAAATCTCCCAGGTGAATTAAAAAATGTGTAATGAAATTCCCATCCATAATCATGCCCTTGGGATTCTTCAGCTATCTATCAAAATAAGATGAAAATTTTAGGGCTATATTGATGTCTAAAGCACATATAGATATTTTATAAAGAATAAGAACATCCAATTGGCTTACTAAGCCTTTGGAATATCCCTTGAACAATCATGTATGAGTGATGGACTTATATACAATCCTAAATAGAAAATGTTTTTATTGATTTCACTTAGTTTTGGTGGGTCTTTGCCTAATTAATGGGTCAATAGCTGTCTTCATCCATAACTGATGTATTTTGCTCTTATTGTGATCCCTTATAAGAAATATCCACAAAATTAAGGTTATAGATGCCTAATCTAACCCTAAAAACTACTAATAAAGTGATTTAATATTTTTTATCCACGTATAACAAAATATACAGCACTATCAACACTTTGTTGAAAATAATTACGAGATAAACTATTTATAGGCCCCCTCTAAAGGTATCTATAACATTTTTCGTCATATCAGTTTGTTCCATAATATTAATTTCACATGTCACGTTGGTGTAAATTACCTTCATTATAAATCCCCCACTCTCTCATTCTGTCTATGGTTAGTAAACTATTAGCATCATCAGAGGTGTTTCTAAGATGAATCCGCAGTCAAAGACAAGTGGCAGAAAATTTGGTTACTTTATCTTTGGGAAAGTGTTGTATGTGAGGATAATATTTATAAATATATTCGTGAGAGAATAGGGAATGATTTATATAATTTGATCATTTTATTTTTGATGAGTATCAGTGGTATTGTGTTGGTTCTTTAGATTGGTGGGAATTAAAATTTGGATTTATTAATGATGGTTTTGGTATTAGATATAGTGCATGGTATTTTTAAATATAGGGTTAAGGGATATTTATAGGGTTAGAGGTGTTTTCAATGTGGTTATGGTGATATTTTTAAAATAATACATCTGTATAAATTAGTTTGGGGAGGTTTTAGGGTGGTTGTTGAGAAATAGTGCATCAGGTAGGTTGGAAGAGGTATAAGAGGGTGAAAAAATCAAGAGAGATAGGACTAGATGTGTTACCTTACCACTTAAAGGTGGTTAAAGCTTGATCAGTTTCCTAGGAGATTAGATCAATGTAACATTGGGAGTTTGGGAGAGAAATATTCACAAAAACATTTAGGGAATAAAACTGATTATTTAAAAGACTCAAATTTTTTATGGGGTGGCCCAAGGCACTGCATCATTACATATTTTGTTCTACAACAATGGTATTAGTCAAAATGAGTCCCCTTTACGGGTCCCAGTTGTTGTTTTAGAAAATATTTATTTCATCATAGATTATTGATACCCATGTAGATGTTATTATGATATAATGTTTAAGAATAATCCTCTATAATTTTTTATTCTTTCTAAAGAAGAAGATTTGAAGAAAATGAAAAGAATGTGTTTTTTGTGTTGAATTTTGTTGTAAAAAAAACCATTTTTAAAATATAAAAATATATGTTTTATTATATAATGAAATGTAATTTCTTGGTTTATATATATTTGGAATAGGACTGTATTTATTTTCAATTAATCTAGAACTATTTGGAGTTTAATAAATATAGACATGAAAATGACTAAGGGAAATTCATAAAATTAATTACAGATTTTATAATCTTCTTCCTAAGAAGAAATCAAAGAAAAATGGAAAATTCATGAGTTCATAAAGTTCATTATCATATTTATAAGTCTCATTTAATAGAAAAATAGTATTTCTTTATGTTTTCACAAACCTCATAAAGTTATTCTTTTTTTACTTTATAAGGTTCAACCAGTGTGACACCCAAGACATCAATTTCATGTCTATATTCATAAGGGTAATTTATCTTTTTGGTTAAATGTATCTCAAGGGGGAAATTTTGGAGATTTTTTAATATTTTATAGGGTTGCATGGTTGGGCACACTCTTTGGAAAACCATGAAAAAGAAACCATGAAGCCTAATAATTTTTGACAGTGTTGATCACAAGGAAACCACACAATTTGGTAAACCGTACATGTGAACATTGTGACGTACTCAATTTTGATACTTTTTCTCTTTTTTAGTTCTTTTTATTTTTTTATTCTCAAATACTCTTCCCCCATTTGAACCCCACATCTGTGTCACCTCTTAATCCCATACATTATGTTTCTCAGGTGATTTCTTGGTGGTTTCTAACCCAAATTAAAAGGTTAGGATTATCCTTTATTATATTTATAGTTTATCAATATTATTTACTTTCACTCTTTCCCTAGTAGCAATTTTGACTGATTTATATGTCTCGGGTTGCTCAAATATTGTAAATTTGGGTTTCTAGGGGTTACAAGACATCTTTTGAGACATAATATTATGGCTTCAGTGAAGGTAGCATGATTATTCTTGTTGAGGTGGGTGTTTTTATCTCATTACCATGAATGTGAGAGTTACATGGATGATTGTTGTTTAAAATATGATTTTAAACTAGAGTGGTAAAGTATGTGATATCTATATTTGTGTTGTAAATGTTTTTCCACAATTTTTATTTTTTTCATTTTATAAAATAGGTGAATTCCATAGTTCAGTGGAGAATTGATTTTAAATTTTATTTTTTAAATTATAATTGACTGATAAAATGTAAATTATTGTTATCTTCAAGAAACATTATTTCTTCATGATTATTTGGGATAAGTTTGATTTATAAAGTTGAGTGTTCATGTTTTATAGGCTCTCCATGGTTTGTTAAATGGGTAAATTTTCTGTTATTGTATTTTTTTATTCTAACTTTGTTTATTTGTCTATGATGGTTCCTTGATACTATTTATATACATTTTGGAATTCTCATTTTCTTTAAATGTTTCTTAAAAAAGTTATTTCCAAATTTTTGATTTTTTGTTTAAAAGAAAAGTTTTGTAATGAAAAATATGATAAGGTTATTTGATTGATTGATGGTTACACCCTTTTTGATCCCTATTGTTACTTATTATTGCTTCCAAAAAAGGTGGAGAAAAATGTCCCAATTTGGGTGAAAACTTTTTATTTCATTATTGTGACTTTAATATATGATTAACCATTTTTTTCAATCAAAGGTGAAAAACCCCAATGGATTCCACATCCGTAATAAGTTATGGGCCTCCTTTCTAAATTAAGGTAATCATTTGGTGTTTCAAACACAAGGACACGTAGAAACATGAATTGGTCGAGATGATGGGTGGTTGGACACATCAAACACTTTTGGGGGAATTACTTCCTATTTGGGGACACTCTTATAGATTTATGTTAGGTTTGTGAATCATTCAAAAACAATTGATACTAGACTAGTTAACTAAATAAAGAAATTGGGTATTGAATCCCTATTCATACAAAAGGTTGTTATATTAATGACACCATGTGTATGTATCAGAGGTTCTCTATCTAGTTACCATCATTTCTTAATCATGAAGGACTCATTATACTTCGATGAAATATGACAATGAACTCTGGGATTTATCTTCACCTGGGAAGGAAATTGATATTTTTGGATTGGGATTCAACCTCCAAGATGCATCATACATATCCTCTGAGGAAAGGAATGATAAACCATGAAGTTCATTTAGGTCTAATCCATGCAGTTTAATGTATTTTTCAAAGTATGTATATGTGGGTGTTTAGGAATTAGGTATTGATCCTTTTCCTTAGAAAGGTTTCCTACATATCGTGTTTATAATAAGAATTAGTGTTTCTATAGTTCGGTCTTTCCTCAACCTATTGATGGATGAAGATAGATAATTAGTACCTGTGAGGGTTATTTCCCTAGAATTTATCAATATGAGGATTATTTAAGGTCCTACACCAAGTTTTATTGTCATGTAAGTAGTCATTTGTACCATATTAATGATTGGGAATTACAAACCAAAGTTTCCCTAATTAGGTTTATTTTATAAATATAATGATGAAATCGTTACAAATTTTTAAAATCATGTGAGTAATGCTCGGTGTGAGAAACAATAGATAGAAAATGATGAGGCGTACTATGTATGGATGTGAGACTTAGGCATTGAATAAACCATGAAATAGTGTTTTATATGGAGAAAAAAGGGCGAATGGTTGGGGGTTCCCATTTTTCAAAAGTACATGTCCATGTATTCCTATTGAACAAGGCTGACATGTTAGGGGGTGTCTTCCTGACATGGTTGACACATAAAAGGGTGTCTTCCCAATATGGTTGAAACATTGGAGGGTATCCTCTTAACATGGTTGACATATCATAGGGTGTCTTCCTAATATGGTTTAAACATTTCATGGTGTATTCATAACATGGTTGACACATCATAGGGTGTCATCCCAACTTGGTTTGCACGTCGAAGTCTATCTAACTAACATGGTTGACACATCAAGGGGTATTCACATGATAAAAGATGACATGTCAAGGGGGATTCACATGAAAATAATTACATGTACAAGATGAGTCACATAATCAAATATGTCATGTATAAGGCCCTTTTCATGAACCTATTAACATGTCTGAAGTCTAACACATGATCTGACTAATATGACCAAGGATTTCACATGAACATAGTGACATGTAAAAGGGATTCACATGAATCAATATATATATATACCCAATAGCTATCCAATGACCAAATTTTAAAATCCTAGAGACTTTACATGAACTAGGTTAAAATGTCCGAGGTGTGTTGTGTGATCCAAGTTGACATGTCCATGGTGTCTTTTCATGAAGAAAGAACTAATCTTGTAAAACCTGTAATCCCTTCACATGAAAAATACACACACCTTCCTTCACATGAAGCTTTTATAATTTTCATCCCCTTTCACATGAACATCCTGATATTTTTCAAGTATTTTCCTAATGAGACAACATGTGGTTGAGATTACCTATAGAATGACCATCTCATATTTTAGGTGACACACCAGATATCCTTCACATGATAAATGAAATGATCACATGAAGTGAATACACATGTCGTGTAATCCCTTAAGATACTTATCAGACCTTTTTAGGTGGAATAATATTGATATAATGAAATCATTTTCCCTAGGAATTTATCTATATCCTCTATATTCCTATATTATATGTGCTATGGGGGATTTTATAAGCATCATTATCCTTTATATATGTCTCTTCCTACAACGTTTAACTCTCATTTTGTGACTTCAGTTGGTGGAGGGAAATTTTTCATAAGGTGTCACAGGAATCACATGATTCCCCCACATGTCATCAATGGCATAATATTTGTTCCACATTACAAATATTAACTACGTGATTTCTCCATTGTTTCTATCTTTCTTGATCCCATGAATTTTCAAATTGATTTTTCATGATCAATTCAGGATGCCAACATAAATTTTTTGTAATAAAATCCATATATCTAGTATCATTTTCATGATTGAGTTTACATGCTGAAGGAAATTTTCAAGATCATGCCAAAAAGTCTAAGACCCATCATGAGAGTAATCTCGTATATATAGGGTCCTTCACAAGGTAAATTTGTCCCATTGGGTGCCTTCACATGATCAGTAAACTAATCAAGTAAACCAGATAACCCATTTTCAAGAAGAACTATGTGATAGTCCTTCATAAGATTATCCCATCATTTTTGGATTTTTTTTCCATTATCCCCATTGGTGATTTTTAGATGTTTGTCAATCAACATGTCACATGATCAGAGGGACTTATCTGATAGGATTTGTGTGACCATCAGGGCCCATCTGGAATCCTTCATATGATCAGAAGGAATCATCAGATGAATATTTTGTGATCAACTAGTTGATCATGTGAAGATATTAACCCCTTTTCATGATTCTCATAATTTCATGTGTTCAAAAATCGTTTTTAAGGTTATGAGATTTTTCATGAGACATATTATTAATCTCCATGTAGCCATGATGATCCTTTATTTCCATTTTGGATTAAATATTACCTATTTCATGGGTATTTATCCAATATTAAAATTTAAGATGCACATTTAGAGGGAATCAGAAAATTCCCCCACCCTCATAAGTGAAACCAGAAGGAGTAAGTACTTAGTTCTATGGAAGTAAATGCCTGCCTGAATCTCTTAGTCTTCCTTTGGTTGGTATTATAAGGTTATTTTTGTTTTCTAGGAGACTGTACATATTCCATGAGTTGC
Organism: Viscum album; assembly: GCA_963277665.1. Taxonomy (NCBI): domain Eukaryota; kingdom Viridiplantae; phylum Streptophyta; class Magnoliopsida; order Santalales; family Viscaceae; genus Viscum; species Viscum album. The sequence goes on from OY728154.1 coordinate 92,563,932, forward strand.
CCAATAAATAGGAGAGTGAGAGGCCAATCATTTCACCTATGAACCTAACATCCCATGCTTTCATGATTTCATCTCTTTCATGAATTATTCACGTAACAACATCATGAGAACTGCTTAGGTGATCTTTTCAATTGACCACTTCACATGATCACCTTGTCTCAATGAGTCGTGAAACTACCCTACTAACTAATTAAAAATTTTTCCCTTGAAATATGCACGTCTTCGAACATAATTACACTTCATGTTATAAGCATGTATCATAGGGGTTGTCGCGTGATCAATTAGTCTTTATGAAATTTGTGTGACCTTCACATGGTTACATGAACGTGAGTCTTAAAATGGATCATGATGTCATGAGATGTTACATGGGACATGTGATTCACGTGATTAGTAAATTATCAAAAGATCATGAACCATTATATGGGTCACACAATTCATATGGTTCAACTCAATCTTTCCAATTATTTTACAACTTTTAACTCAACTAATTCCTTCTTCTGGGTTATGACTCTTATCAAGTTTGTTTCATTCTTTCTATAGATGGATTCCACTTTAGAAATGTATTCTGATGTATCCTAATGACGAGACATGTATTCAAAGAATCTCTATGAAAACCATTGGTACTTTTTAATCTATGAAAATGAGGTTTTAAAGGGGATTATTTTAACTGAGGTTCAAAACTATCCCTTGTCAAAAAGACTACCTTTATATAGATTTGACCTTCTAGATGAAACTATCATTCCATTTCCAAACTAAAATCCTTAATCTCATGGGGAATCATCCTCTGTATACTATATTCATTTTATTATTTCCAAGGATATTTATTTTGTTATGGAACTATTCTGTGGGATATCCTATATATTGGAAAATTCTCATTTGAGTCGAAATGGTAAATATCTCACTCATCAACTGATTTCTCAGAGTTACTCAATGATATATATCTTATATCTATACAATCCAAAAAGTGTATGGAGTTCAAATTGGGATTTGTGACCTAGTAAAAAATTTTATTATGAATGGGTGTTTCTATTTTGGGTTTGGAAAATATTTAAAGAATTTCATAAAAAACATTACAATGTTTACATCTTTGAGGTGACATGGATTTCTGATTTAATCATACACCATCAATCAAAACATATCAAATAATTGATCAACCATTTTATCAATATAAACCTTAACTTTTCATACATTAAAAAACATAAACTTTGTGGAAAACTTAAAACATTAAGAAAACAGACACCCAAAGAATGTAATATTATAGTGCCTTTGGAAACATGGAATCATAAAAACTAGTATATAAATGATCTACATCATCTCCAACTTGATTCTTCTTTACTATCACACTTATTAGACTCATAAAACATAATAAACATCTTCCTAACCTTTGGAAAAAAACATAAAAATTGGTGATATCAGATTCATAGTACGGGTAAAAAAGAGAGATAAGTAAGCTTAATCATGAGAATAGTGTTATGACAACATGATCTTGAAAATAAAATATCATAACATTCTTATCAAAGTTTATAAACATGAATCATGTCATAAAACATGGATGTTCATAAGACATGAATTATAAAGAAATAAGTAACATAAGATATGAAAGAATAACATAGGAATAAAATATATAATTTTTGAAGACACATAAGAATATAATATTATTTCAATAGTTTCCAAGGAATCTCTTCCAAGACCATCTTGGTAGTATGTGTTCACTCCCCATAACATCTTGGCAGTCATTGTTTATTCCCATGACCATATAAGAAGCATTACTTTACTCCTCATACCATCTTGGTAGTCATGGTTTACTCTCATGACCATATTAGTAGTCAAGGTCTGTTCCCAAGACCATATTAGTCTATATAATGATATATAAATCTTTATACAATTAATTGGATAGAGATATAGGTCCCACTAATATCATAATGAAATCATAAAAACATGTTCAAAAAAGAATAAAAAATAATATCATAACCCATGAAATGAAATGGGTGTCACAATCATGTAATAATATATTAACTGTGTAAAATATAAAGGTTTCATAATTCTTTAATCAAAGCATAACCCATGAAAATATTCAGGTTTCATAATAATTTGACCCATGAAAAAGAAACAGATTTCATAAACTTCATTCTATAAAGATAAACCATTTATTGAAACAATACAAATGGAAAAATTGTATCATTAACCCAAAAAAGAATTAGTAACACCAACAAATGTTATCTAAGATGGGAAATAATTTTGAAATATCTTTTAAAAAATATTTTTTGAGCAAAGTATCCTTTCTTATATGAAAAATGTTTTAAAATAGAAAAATATTTGAAAACCCTTTTTCTTTAAAAATATATTTGAAAACTTATAAAGGAATATTTGAAAATAATAAAAAAAATTAAAAATTATTTTCCTTGAAAGTAATATTCAAGGATCATTTGAAAACTTGGTTTTTGAAATTAAATAGATTTCCGACCGAAGAGAGAAATAAAATCATATTTTATTAACAAATATTTCTTAATTATCTTAAGTAAAAAAGAGTGGAAATGGTAATAACACATGTATATATCTTTAATTAACATAGGTTAAGTAAACTCTGAAGTTTTCTTAAGAGATGGATCATAATATTTCATCAAAGAAGCATAATCATTAACAATTATGAAATGAGATGATATTGTTTAAATAAACTCTTACCACTTGGTTACTTGGGATAATACTCTAAATGTAAAAACTAATATTACATAAATCATAAAATATCATGAAAATATTATTATTCAAGATATAATATGTAAAATGGAAGTAAATAGACCTCGAAAATGAATTTATCTACATAATAAAACATGCGTCTCAAAGAAGGGAAATTGAGAGGAACATTTTTTTACCTATTTGGTAACTTTTTAAACTTATACCCCATGAAATTAATATCATAAAATAGATATTTAAATATCCATAAGTTGAAGTATAATAATAATTTAATAAATCCAGGGGTAGTATACACACCACACAAAAGTAATGGGTGGTGAATAGAGCAAGTATCTCATGAAAAAAAAGTGATATGAAATCCCCTTACCTTGTGTCTTGACTCTCTTCGTAATCATACATGATTACTGTATAAAAAATATAAATTTATAAAAAAATGTTCACAAAAATATTATTACTTTTAATACCATATATATTTTTATTATATCTTTACAATACCCACTTGTTAATAATTCTATGTTATGGTTCCACTTCGGGTAATATCAGCTTCATTTTTCACATGTGTCTTAATTTGTAATATATTTCATCCTAAAAATTATATTATGATTTAAAGAATATAAAACAAGATTTAATTATAATTTATATTCGGAATATTTGTATTATAATAATCCATATAATATATATGTATGAAACAAAATACATCATTCATGATGATGGTAGGTCGTATGTACGCATGAATGCTATTTCCGTTTAATTGTCATGTTGAAAGAAATAAAGTAAAAGAAATATATGTATATACATGTATGTGTATATAATTATTAAATTTGAATTTTTATATAATATATATCATATATATTCAATACACCATCCTAAATACATTCCATGTAGTGTATTAATGAATCATATTGCTTTTAGGGGGTGGTAGTTCACACTTCTCAAACCAAATTATCATATTAACACAAAATGGAAAGTATAAAAATAAATGTTGTAAAAGAGTTAAAGAAGATTAAATAAATAATAAATAAAATAGATAACATATATAAATATATTTTATATCATAATTTCTATCACAAAAATCATTAAAATAAAAATGAATAATCATCGTTTAGTGAGGCAGTAGTTCATAGTACACGTAAACAGTATGTATGATACCCATTAGAAGAAGGTGTGTGTGAGTGTAGGTCAATACCATAGAATAAAAAAATAATATTATATTTAGGATACTATTTTTGATATGAAATAATGTAATAAAGAGAGTGGTGGGGTGGATAAAGAAAATAAAAGAAAGGATCATGAGAGAAGATGTTGCCTCTTAATCGGGTCAATCCTTTTGGTTTGCATTAAAGGGATTCCTTGGAAGACTTTGTGCCCAAAAGGATTCATAAATTATGAAGGTAGGGATGTTGTAAAGTGTATTTTTTATATATAATCTTAATATAAGTGATTTTATATGTGTTAAAAAGAATGATAAGTGGTGGGCTTTTATAGGGAAGGCAAATGACACACTTGGCATTTTTAAAAACAAGTTAGGCGTACCCTTATTTTTACAAATAAAAAGTTATAGAAAGCATAAAAACTAAATAATTTAAGGTTAATGGAGAAATAATGTCCATACAATGGGTTTTGGATAAGTTTATAAGTCATTTAGGATCTTAAATATATGGTTTAGTATGTAGTTAAGCTTAATTTGACCTTAATCGATGTAATTAATTTTAATTACTTTCACTAATATTTTTGGTCCAAAACTAATTTGAATTTAATAAAAATTATAAATTATGATGATTAAATATATTTAATCCCTTTTTGAAAATTCTGATCATTTAATTGGTATAATTTAATTTAAAATTAATCATGTAATCGGGTTGATATTGCAGGGTTTGTAAAGTAAAAACATTCCAAAGTTTGCTATGTTTTTATATCCAATTTCAATGTGAAATTGGTTAAAATGACCCAAATTGAGTTTATTGATTAAAATATTATATAATTAAACCTTTAAACCAAACTAAAATATAATTTAACCTTATAAATAATTTATATGAAAATATAGTTTTGAATTAAAATCCGATATTTTTCACTATTCATCCAAAAATGAAGTTTCTCAGAAAAATCCCATAAATTCACCATAAGATAATTTCAACAATATAAATTAAAAAAATGAAGTTTATTTTATAAAATTAAATTTCTAAATGTGTCTAAATTTTACTTTATTATTTTTCACATAAGGATAAGAAAGGTAGTTCATTTGAGAAAGTAGTATTTTTATAACATATAAGGAATTCACCAAAAATTATATCTTTTATTGTAAATATGTTTTATTTATATAAAAACATTATTAAAAATATTTTAAAAGTATTTATTACTATTTATATTACTAAGTTTAATGGATAGGTTATAATTATCTCATTCAAATAATAATAACAATAAAATGATTTTTTGTAGAAATATCGGTGTTGCATGTAACATATTCCCAGCCAACATTATGTGTAATATACACCAAATAAATGTTTTGTGTTACATAATACAAGTTGATGTTCTATGTATCATGTACGAATTTGGTGTTCCATACTTTGAGTTAGTGATGTGAGAAAGGAATGTTTGACTTAGTGCATTGTAATACATAAATGAAAATTTAATTTTTATGAGAGAAGAAAAAGGTCCATAAAAACTCAGGGTGATACATTATACCCCCCTTAAAATGAATTTCTCCCTCAAAATTAGTCATTAGGGTAAAAAAGAGTGGATATTTCTGCTTCATTACATCCTCATGTTCCCATTTAGCTTCCTCTAATAGGTGATTTCTCCCCAAAACATTAACACAGTGAGTGGTCTTATTTTGATGAACATTCTCTATATGATAACAAATTTCAGCAGGTTTCTCCTTATAAGAAATATCTTAATCCAGCGGTATGACCTATGAGTTTAGAATATGTGAAGGGTTAGGTATTTTATTCCAGAATAAGATTTGCATAAACACCTTATCACCAACTTCAAATTCTAGATTACGCTGACGGTTATCAGCATAATTTTTTTGCCGACTTTGAATTTCCATGATATGATACTGAATAGTTCTAACCTTCTCAACCATACCTTCATCGATATTAGGTGCCAATAGAATTATTTCTCCAAAATCATACCTACATATTGGAACTCTACATTTTTTCCCAGAGATGGATTCATAAGGTGACATATGAATACTTGAGTAAAAGATATTATTGTATGAAAACTCAACTAGAAGAAGGGTTGGTTCCCAGCCACCATTGAAATCAAAAGATAAATATTTGAAAATATCCTCTAGGGTCTTAATTGTTCTTTCATAATATATATCTAAGAATGATAAGCAGTGATGAAATTATGTATCAAGTGATTATTGAAGACTTATTCTGAACTTTTAGGTAAACCTCAGATCCTGATCTGATATAATAGAACGTGGTTCTTTAAGAAACCTTACCACTTCCTTAATGTATACCATGGAACGGTGGTCCAGAGGGAAGTCTTCTATGATAGAGATGAAGTGGGCTAATTTAGTAAGGCGATCGAATACCACCCATATTAAATTAAACCCTTTAGATTTTTTGGGAAGTCCATGGAAAAATCTATAGTGATGTTCTCCCATTTCAATTATGGTATGGGTAATTGTGGAAACATCCCATGTGAATATTGTCTTTCATACTTAACTTTATGTAATACTAAGCACTAAGATGTAAACTCTACGATACTGATCTTCATGACATCACACCATAAGTATTCTTTCAAGTCCCTATGAATATTTTTACTTATAGGATTAATAGATAATGAAGAACAATGATATTCCTAATATATCTCATTCTTAAAATATGGTATGTAACGAATCATACACAGTTCCTGAACCTCAGCATTCCATCCAAATTAATGTTAAACTCATGAACATTTCTAACTTTATTTTACAAATCTACATCTTCCTTCTACATATTCTAAATCTCCACTTCCATAGAGGGTTGAAAATTCATTTTAGAAAGAATATATTCCCCCCCTCCCTTAAGATTTCTAGAAATATAATTTGGAAATATAGGGATATTGGATCTTTTGTGATCCTCATAATGGATAATCTAGCATGATCCTTCTAACTTAAAGCATCTTCCACCTCATTCTCTTTCCTAGGGTGGTAATGTATTGATAAATCATAATCCTTTATCTTTTCCAACCATCTTCTGTGATGCATGTTCAACTCCTTCTATGTGAATATATATTTCCAAATTTTATGATTAGTATATATATCACAATTTTCTCCAAAAAGATAATTCAACCATATTTTTAATGAAGAAATTACTAATGTAAACTCCTAATCATGAGTCGGGTAATTTTTATCATGAATCTTTAAATGTCATTAGGAATAGGATATAACCATGTCATTATGCATATTAACACATCCTGAACACTTCTTGGATGCGTCACTATAGATTACAAACCCTTCTTCATTATAGGGTAATGTAATAAATCATGCACTGACTAAGCTTCTCTTTATTTCCTTGAAATATTACTCACATTCGTCTGTGCATAGGAACTTGACACCCTTCAGAGTTAACTTGGTAATACGACTAGATAGCCATGATAAATGTTCCATAAACCGTCGATAATATCCAACTAAAACAAGAAATCTATGGATCTCTGTCACCGTGGTTGGTCTAGATGAACATTCAATAGCCTCTATTTGGATGGATCTACTACTATACCATCACATGAGATTATATGACCAAAACAATGCAATATTTTCATCCAAAATAAAACTTTTAAAGTTTTTAATATCGTTTCTCTTTTATTAGGGTTTTTAATACAATTAACAAGTGGTCTTAATTCTCTTCCTTTATCTTTTAATAGATAAGAATATCATCTTTAAAGACTACCACAAAATGATCGAGGGAATCTGTAAAAGCAATCTTCATTAAATTGATGAAGATAACATGGGAATTAGTACAACCAAAAGGCATTAATATATATTCATAGTTTCCAGACAATGTACAGAATGCTACCTTGGGTATATCCTCCTTCTTGACTCTCAATTTATGATATACAGAATAAAGGTCATTCTTGGAAAAGTATTGAGCTTCATGTATTTGATCAAAAAAGTCACCAATATGGGGAATATGATACTTGTTCATGATTGTGATATTTTTCAACTCCTAATAATCAATACAGAGTATCATTGATCCATATTTCTTTTTCAAAAAAATAACGGGAACAACCCAAGGTGAAACCCTTGGCCGAATGAATCCCTTATCAAGTTTTTATTATAGTTTATTATTCATTTTCTGCTACTCAATCAGGACCATTATATATGGGGTTTTTGAAACTATTGTGTAACTAGGTAAGATTTCTATTGAGAACATAACTACCCGTTTTGGTGGAAGGCTAGGAAAATCTTCTGGGAAGAAATCCATAGAATCATAAACAATAATAATATCATTGATTTCAATTTTCTCCCCATCCATTTGAGAGGAACAAACATTATGAATGGGAATAAAAACACAAACAATGGAAGTAATCTCCAAAAGATGTTCATACTTATCGTCCCATGGATGGATGATCATAGGAGGGTTTGAACTATAAAATGTAACTTCCCTTCCTTGAAAAGTGATGTAACCATTATACATAGAAATCCAATCCATTCCTAAGATGACATCAAAATTCAACCAAAGGAAGAATAAAAAGATTTTTTGGAATCACATTCCCACAAACATCAACCAGATAGGAATCACATACTTTAGTTTTAATCATATTACTATTAGGGGTGTGACCATATTATTCCACATATAATTTCTTTGGTGGAATCTCAACTCCCTTAAAAGATTAATTATATATGAAAGAGTCGGTAGATCCAAAATTGAATATGAAATTATCTATTCTAGATTGGATGGTAAGTGTATATTTCATCATGTTATTATCACATCCCTCGTTAGAAATATCAATTTTATGAGATTTACCATTGTACCTCAGATTAAGAGGCTGCTGACATTAATCATCATCACCAACCCTTGGGTTTGGGTAATGGTTAGAATAATTCTAACTCTCATTACACAAGTAGAATAAGGGCATGGTAGGTTCATTCTGTAATGCTTTTTCTCTATTATCACCATCAGCTAACTTCTTCCCATCACTTTGATAATAAAATTCTGTATGGACTTCCCTTTTACAATTAAATCATTTATTATAACCCTTAATACAATTTCCTCCACACTTATTCCCACACTAAGATCATAAAGGAAAGATCCTCTTATTTTCATCTGGGTTTTTAGATTTTCTTTTCAACTTCGTCTTCCTTTTCTTTGCAAATCCATGAGATTGATACATGACTCAAACCTCCATTTCAACATTGATTAGATAAAAAAATATCTCTTAACGGAAACTTAAGTCTCTTATGGAAAATTACCTTATAATACTTCTCTTTAATCCAATGAAAAACCTATCAACTTTACTTTTAGGTTTGATGATAATTCCTGAAGCGTACCTCACATATGTCATGAAAATATACTCGTATGTACCAACAGAATCATTATCAAATTTCATTAACATAGATAATTATTTCTACATCTTGGTACAAATAATCCAAGGAAAGTAATTATTTAAAAATAGGTTCTTGAACTAATCCCATTCTATTGATTCAGTCTCATCTTTCTACCTCGTGTTCTTGATTAGAGTCCACCGCTAGTCTGCTTCGACTTTTAAATGATAGACATCCAGAATGAATTTCTCATGCTCCAACCATGGGAGAATATAAAATAGATTTTCACTAGTACCAATTCATTGTTCATAAAAAAGTGGACTAGAAGAACCTATGAAAGAATTTAGGCGCTTCCTCATGAAATACTCAATAGAATATAGTTCCCTCATTTTCTAATTTGGAAGTTCACCATGATTCATATCTTGAGAAAGTTGTGTGAGCATAACAACAAGGTTTTTCATTCAAGATCCCACAACATTTGGTTTATTGGGAGGGAAATAATTTCATTTTATATCACAATCATCATTAAAATGGTTCCTTTGGCTTCCATCCATTGACAAAAACCCAAAGCATATAGCAAGAAATAACTATCATAATTAGGAACCACATAATGAAATATCAATTATAAGATGTCTATGTTATGAATCCTTACGTAATCCACGACCCCTTATTTTTTTCCTAGGTTATTCATAGAAATCATATTTTTAAATCATTCAAGATGGTTCGTGAATAGTTTGTGAATCCCCAAATAATATCCCCTAGGAGTTTCAAACCAAGTGTCTAGCATGGCCCATTGTCATGTACCAAATTACCCTGAGTCTGGCCTCGAACATCTAGTTGGATTTGTTACCCCTAGTTACATTCTTGACATAGCCACATCCACTTATAGTATCTAGAATGGGATGTATTATAAGGAAACAAATCATTCTACCCTTTACCAAAAGTCCATGACATTTTTCTACACTTTTCCTTATCCTTAGACTTATCCTTGCACATATCCACAGTATTCTCACTATGGTTTGTCTCATCATACCTTCTAATGGTAAAATAAACATCTACTTTGATCCCAACTATATATAACTTCACATTTCATACATTAACATAACCTAAATTTCAATAAAAACATAAAACATTACATAAAAAGACGCCCAAAGACCATATTAGTCTATTACAATTGGAAACATGGAAACATAAACACTTGTACATAAAATATCTAAATAATCTCCCACTAGGTTCTTATTGACTAGAACCCTTCTTAGAATCATCCAACGTAATACATATTTTGATAACCTGGGGGAAGGAAACATAAAAATTGGTGAGATCAGATGCTCTATAAGGGTAAACAAGGGAGATATGTAAGAATAATAATGATCATGAGGTTTTGGGAACATTCTCATGAAAATAGAATATCATACGATGCATATCAAAGTTCATAAACATGAATCATGTCATAAAACTTTATAGTTCATAAGACATGAATCATAAGGTAATATGGAATATAATCCATGAAATCATTACGTAGGAATAAAACCTAGAATTTTGGAAAACAAATAAGAATATAATATGATTTCCATAGTATCCAAGGTATCATTTCCAAGACCATCTTGGTAGTATGGGTTCACTTCCCATACCATCTTGGTAGACATGGTTCACTCCCCTATTCATATTAGTAGCATGAGTTCACTGCTTATACTATCTTGGTAGTTATGGTTCACTCAGATGACCATCTTCATAGTAAAGTTTCATTTCCCATGACTGTCTTAGTCTTTCTCATGAGATATAAATTATTACCAAATGAATTGGAGGGATATTTGGGTCCCACCCATCTCATAATAAAATCATACAGACAAGTTCCAAAAAATCATAAAAAAGCGTATCATAAATCAAAAAAAAAGAAATGTGTTTCATAAATATGTAATCATATTTTAACCTGTGGAAAATAGATAGGTTTCATAACCCTTTAATCAAATCATATCCCATGAAAATAAATAGGATTCATAAGAATATAACCCGTGAAAGAGAAATGGATTTCATAAAAATCATGCCATAATAGATAAACAATTAAGAGAAAGAATATGAATGGAAATAATTTATCATTTCCCCATAAATTCATGATTAAAAAACATATTTCATCTTATAAGGGAAATTATTTTGGAAGATCTTTTAAAAAGAATCTTGAGGAAATTATCATTTCTTCTTTGAAGAATTATTTTTGAACATAAAACATTGTGAAAATACTTTTTCTCTGAAAATAGATTTGAAAACATATAAAGAAATATTTTAAAAAATAATTAAACTAATTTTTTTGAAGTTATATTATATTATCATTTGAAAACATTTTTAATTCTTTTTTTGAAATCATGGTTTTTTAAATAAAATATATTTACAAACGAAAAGAGAAATATAGTCATATTTTCTTAAATCAAATTTATTAATTATCTTAAGTCAAAAAGAGTGAGAAAATGGGACCAATACATGGATATATATTTAATTAATTGAGGAAAAATATACTCATTATTTTTATTGATATATCGATAATACTATTTCATCTAATAATAATAATCATTAACAATCTGGAAAGACGATGAGACCCGTTTAAATAAACTCTCACCAGTTGGTTACTTGGGATGATAATCTCCATGCAAGAAAAGGATATTACATGAAGATTAATATATCATAAAAATAAGTAAATTAATTACATAACATGTAAAATGGAATTATATATACCTGAAAAAACAATTTAGATGTATAACAAAAACATGAGTATCAAGGAAGGCAAATTGAGACAAAACATTTTTACCAATTTGGTAACTTTTTAAATTTAAACACCATGAAAGAAATATCATAAAATATATATGTATGTACCCATAAATTTATATATAATAATCAATTAATAAATCCTTGGTTACTATACACACCATACAAATGGAATGGGTGGTGAATAAAGCATGTATCTCACATAAATAAAAAGTGAGATGATATCCCCTTACCTTGTGTCTTGACTCTCTTAATAATCCTAAAAAATTACAATTTATTATAAATAAATTTATTATAAATATATAAATGAACCATATTATTACTTATAATACTGTATATGGTTGTATTATGGTTTTATATGGCTATCTTGTTAACAATTATATGTTAAGGTTTCACTTTGGGAAATATCTGCTTTGTTGTTCACATGTGTCTTAATTTGTAATATATTTGATCCTTATACATATATAATGATTTAAAGATTATAAACCATGATTTAAATATAATATATATTAATTATATTTTTATTATAATAATCTATATAATATATAAGTATGAAACTGAATACACTGTTCCTAGAGATAGTAGGCTAAACGTTTGCATGACAGCTATTTCGGTTAAATTGTTGTGTTAAAATAAATAAAGTAAAATAAATATTTATATATATATAATTATTAAATTATAATTATTATATCATATATATAATATATATTCACTAAATTCATCTGTAATACATTCTATATAGTGTATGAATGAATAACATCACTTTGAGGGGGCGATAATCCATACTTCCTCAAACGAAATTATCATATTAAAAAAAATGGAAAGTATAAAGATATATGTTGTTAAAGGGTTATATAAGATCAAAGATATAAAAAATATAACATATAAAATATATAAATATTATTTCCCTCATTATTTCTACCATTACAGGTGGTAAGGTAAAAATGAACAATCATCATTTAGTGAGGCGATAGTTCATCATACACGTAAACAACATGTTCGTTACGCATTAGATGGAGGTGTGTGTAAGTCTAAGTCAAAAACTTAACCTAATAAAATAATATTGTATTTATTGTACTCGTGTTGTTATATAATAATTTAATAAAGGTAGTAGAGGAGATAGATAAAGAAAACAAAACAAAGGGGATTGAGAGAAGACGTTACCTCTTAATCGGGTAAATCCTTTTGGTTTTCAACAAAGGGATTCTTTGGAAAGATTTATGCCTAAAGTGAGGCTTAAAGGTGGAAGGGAGGTATTTTGGAAATTTTATTGGTAATATATTTTTCTATACAATGTTTTTTAGAGGTTTTATGAATAGGGAGATTCAGTGGCCTTTTATAGGGATGGGAAATGAAACAATTAGAATTTTTGAAAACAGGTTAGTTGTACCCACGTTTTAACCTAAAAGAAGTCATAAAAAACAATCAAAACACAAGAATGAATGTTTAATGGATTAATAATTTCTATTAAATGGGTTTTGGACAAGTTTATAAGTCGTTTTGGTCTTAAATTTAATGTTTAGTCCTTAGTTAAACTTAATTTTACATTAATTTATATAATTAATTTTAACTCATTTTACTAATCTATTTGGTGAAAAATAAGTTGAAATTATTAGAAAATATAAATTATTCTGATTCTAAATATAGAATCAATGTTTTATAAATTTCAATCACATAAGTGGAGGAAGATAATTAAATATTAATCCCATAGTCGGGTCTAGAACATAGATTTTTAAAGTAAAAACATTCAAAAGTGTGCTAAGTTTTGATATACAATTTAAATGTTAAATTAGTTGAAATGACCCAAATTTGGTTTATTAATAAAAATATTTTCTATTTACACTTTTATACCCAATTAAAATATAATTTAACCTTATAAATAAATTAGAAGAAAAAGATGTTTTGAATTAAAATCCGGTATTTTTTTCACTATTCATGAAAAAATGACGTTTCTCAGAAAAGTACCCTAACTTCATCGTAATATAATTTTGAAATTTAAAATTAAAAAATGAATTTTATTTTATCAAATTAAATTTCAAAATGTGTCTAAAATTAATTTTATTATTTTTCACAGAAGGACATGACAAGTAGTTTGTTTGAGAAAGTAGTATTTTTAAACATATAAGGACTTTACCAAAAATTATATATTTCATTATCAATATGTTTTATTTATATAAAAACATTATAAAAAATATTTGAAAATTATTTATTACTATTTATATTAATAGGTTCAATGGATAGGTAATGGTTATCTCATTTAAATAGTTATAACAATAAGATGATGTTTTGTAGAAACATCAGTGTTGTGTATAGCGTATTCGAAGTTAGTGTTGCATGTAATATAAAACAAATAGATGATTCATGTAACATAAACCAATTAAATGTTTAGTTATCTTGTGACAATTTGATATTCTGTATGTTGATTCAATGACGTGTGACAGGAATGTTAGACTTTGGGCATTGCAAGACATAAATGACAATTTAATTTATTCGAGAGAAAAAAGGTCCATAAAAAATTGGGGTGTTACAGGTGCATTGACACTAAGTATTTTCATCTGACCCATGTTTAGGTAGATATCCCCATATGGTATATTTATCATCTTGGGTGAATGCCTCCTCTTCATGAGATCTATGATTATTTACTTCTTACCTTGGATGTCTGGGATTACTGAAAAAAACTCCAATATTTTCACAATATAATCTCACTATTATGAATGAAAAGTTCAAAATAAGTTGAACCTATGCTCAATAATTTAATTAATGGATTGGATCAAAAAATTTATTTGTTGAATCGGGATTCATATAGCTATCATATGCACTAATGTATTCCATTTATAACGAGTTTTAGATAGAAAAGGATCTTATTTTGACATTCTGCAGGTTGGGAAATATGCTTCATGGGGATATAAGGTGAGACCATATGTATATCGAGGCCTTAAGTTAGTGAGATTTTAGGACATTTTCTTAAATAGATTAATTTTTCCAGATAGGGGTTCATTCTTGGGAATTTGAGTTGTCAAATTAGTGATGGAATACTGGTTGGAAGAAGGGAGGCCTTTCAAACTTGCAGTTCCAACCCTTTATCATATGTATCAAATTCGTGTACATGTTCAACAGGGTAATATCCATTATCGGATTAGTGAAAATTTTCATTTTTTATTTGATTGAATAAGAGAAAATTTTATGTGTTATAAGTATCAGAATACTACCAAAATTCCTCATTCCTTATTCTGTCCCAAGATACGAAACATATCTGGGGTTGAGGTGATACAATTTGGTGCGTATAAGGTTATTGATGTGTTCATAAGGAATAAAATTTTTAAATTCATGTTGTACCTTGGACATACTAGGATGATTATCGATAATGCCAGTGGTTCCTATGATGAGAGATCATATAAATTTTCACTCTAGGATGGGGTTCTTACTGCTCGAATAGATGAGATAATCCTCTAAGAGGTATACATTAAAAATTGGATTTATCATAATATTTGATTCACACAAAGGGTATCTCCTCTTCCTTTATCTCGAGTAGGGGGAAAACAATATCCTAGACTTATTTTTCAATTTTGGATTATACAAGTATACAATGATGAAAATTATCAAATCATTCTTATGCCTATCAATTACCCTATCTTTATATATCAGGACTATGAACAAGATTTGGTGAATGATTACCCAGTTGGTATGATGAGTTGATCAAATCATCAAGTAGATATCCATAATTCTTTTCTGGTCCTCTTGTCCATGGATGTGATGGATCTAACTTAGAGCTTATGTGGGCCCCAAGGAAGCGCTATCTCCATAGTGATGGGTCTCCCATCAACAAGACAATGTTTTTTTTGGGAATGAATCCCTTTTTTATTAGTGATATATGATGCTATTATTGGGGGAGAACACCCGATAATTCATCTCTTGCTTCCTCATTGGCTCGATTGATCTTTATTTTAACATACTTGATATCTGAATACATTCCGTCAACCATTATAACTTTCCATGTTCTCTCTCAAGTAATCATCAAGATAAAACTACCAAAAAGGCTAATTTGGAAGGAAATTCATTCCCTAATTAATAATACTCCCATATTGAAGATTTATGACCAATAGGAATGCCTTTTCAATCTATTTTGAGACTTAGGAGACATTTTCATTGACTATAAAAAATTATAGGATATCATGATACATATTTTTATTTATAGGAAAATAATTTCAATTAACAAGAGGGACTTGTGGATCTTTGATAATATAACTTCTATAGTCTAATAAATAATGGAGGCTTTAAAGGTATTTGAATATATACATCTTAAAGTCTCTTAGTTGCATGCTCAGATGGATGATTTGACTGCATAGATAGCAGAGCATGAACTTCTCATAGCTTCTGTAAGGTCTTATCTTTTGATAGTGTCAAATTTATTAGTGATCACCCATAACAGGGGTGAAGAGTTGTCCTCAATTAATGAGACACTTTATCCTTTGGTAGTGATAGAGGAAATGGAGTGGATAGAACTTCAGCATTTAGTTGACATCTCTCGCCAAACTCTGGCTAATTTAGAAAATTCATCTAAATAGATTTTATTATGATATGACTATGTACATATAATTTTTTTGTATCTTTATGAAACTATAGGAGAGACACCAAAATGTGGATATTCATCCTTTATTTTCACATCATCAATTAATAAAACTTTCAAAATTTATTTTTTCATTTCTAGGTTTCATTCATCCATCATGTTCATGGAATTTCATCACCTCAATATCATATAGAATTTCAAATAGATAAATACTTTTAATAATACCAAGAGAACCCAAAATTTGAACTCAAATTTTTTAATATTAACAAACCTTTTACAATAACTGTTGATAAATTATTAATAGATTAAGAATCCTCATTTATATATATATTCTTGTTATTCAGAGACCATCTAGTTCTAAAATATTATTTAGGTAAATATCTCCTAGTGGGGAAGTGCTATCAGTTTTTCTTAAGTCAATGGACTTAGTGAGTAGATATTTATCTTTTAGGGATAGATAACAGTCCCTACAATATTTTTATTTCTTATTTAACACTAATTGTTTTCTAAATCATCAAATTAAAGACTAATCAGGAAAGTAATGGGATTTTTCTCTGGCTTCCCTTAATGAGTTTTCTGCCTAAATTTGTTTTTCCTCTCATTTTTCTTTATAAATGTTTAATGTTTCCTAAATCAAACAATGTGTGTGTCCAATAAGAAGATACTCAACTTTTTCCTAGGGTTTCCTTTTTTTGGTTTTCAACCTAGTGAGTACTATGGATCCTTCAATTGGATATGTTTTCTTAGGTATTTATAGATTAATGAGATTTAATAATTTCATGTTGAATATCTTGGATATTTTATTACAATAGATTAGGTTCTTCATGATCGGACATGTTATTGTCGTAGATTAGGGTATTCTATCTCAAACAATCTATTACTATAGTTTAGGATCTTCTATCTCAGGCATTGTTTTACTTTGTAGGGCTAATTAATATAATGGGTAATGTATGTTTATTCATGATGGTTTTGAGTACCATGCATCCTTTTTTCAGTTATGAGTGATGGGTATTCATGAAGTGTTTAGAAAACAAACATCCTTATTGAGATAATGAAGGAATAGTTTTCAAGAAGTGTTTGGACACCCCAAATCCTTTCTGATATAATTAAGGATGGGTATTCATGAAGGGTTTTGACACCCTACACCTTTCTTGATATGATTATGGGTGGGTATTCATGAATGTTTTAGATACACCACATTGTTACTAAGATGATGAAAGGTGGGTATTCATGAAGGGTTTGGACACACCACATCCTTATTAAGATGATGAAATTTGGGTATTTCTGAAGGTTTTAGTCTCCCCATATCCTTATTGGAACTGATTTTGGTGTATGGTGGCAAATTGTTTAGGATTCCAAATCTACATCAATATTTGGAATATGAGTTTTTTAAATCACATATCATGGAGTTTTAATTGAGGATGATAGAATGGGGTAGATATAGTGAACCATTCTTAACATACATGGCTATTAAATCTTATTAGATGGATATTTAGTATATTACAAAAAATAAATTTTAGGGGACCATAATAGTTTATTTTCTTTGAAACATAGAAACAAAGTCTTCTATCATAGTGTAAGATCTTCAACATCTCCCATAAATATCTCCACCTTTATAAATTCTACCTAAAACCTTTCTTCATAATAGGGGGAAAGGAAACATAAGAAAGGGGTGATTGTAGATGGTTAGTAAGTGTAAATAAGAGAGACATGTAATCATAAACATGAACATAGTTGTATGATAATGCAATGATAACATTAAAAGATCATACCATGCATATCAAAGGTCATAAACATTATTCATGGGATAAAGAATGGAACTTCATAAGACATGAATCATAAGGAAATAAACATCATAATCCATGAAATCGTAACTAAGGAATAAGACATACGATTGGTGGAATACATATAAGAATAGAAACCATTATGTTAAGGATACCTATGGAGACATTTATAACATGTTAGGCTTTAGCTACAACCCTTTCACCTTCTTCGGGCATGGGATAACAACCTGTGTACCCACTTTCATTTATGCTTGGGCTACAACCCATGTACCTTATTCTTGTTGGGCTTGGCCTACAACCCGTGTACCCTATTTCTTTTAGTCTTGGGATACAACCCATGTACCTGTTGGGACCAATTTGTTTATGAAGATTGTATTTGTTGTCAACAGTTGTCAATACTAGTCAAAATGAAGTAGGAGATGAAGAAGAATGCCGACGTTAATAATGATCGTCTGAAGTGAGGATGCCTAGAGAATTGTTATGTAATCATTTCATTGAATGTAATTCAGACAATTGATGCACTGATCCTTATTTCAAATAACTTGTATCAAAGATGACACATTGTTTACAATAATAAAGAATGGTGACGTATCATCCATATGAGTATGATTGAAAAGGGATGAAGATTTTAAGAAGATTGTGAAATTCATTATGATTTCATGAAAACCATCTCTGAGATTACTTAAAGAATAGAATCATATGATTTTGATGAAGTAGAGAATCATAGATGAAGAAGAAGAGATAATGTGGAAGGACATGGAATTCTGAGATGTCCATGCATTTCACATGGTATCCTAAACTAGGAGATTCTTTCATGATATTTATTTCACAAATATCATAAAATAGTAGAACTTGTGATGAATTATTTATAAAGGAAGGGGGGGAACGATGATGCTAGTCATATAGAGTTTTGATTGGAAGGAATGATGCTGCTGGAAGATAGGGATGTTTCATTACATAAAATAGTAAATCTGACGATGCTAAAGATGTTTGATCAAAGGATACATAACAATATAGTGTATTTTGTGATGAAACCTGAAGAATGGTTATGGGTTTTAGTGAAGAGAGAAATGAAAATGGAACAAACGATCTGGAGGTGGCACAAAAGAACGTTTTATGGTGGCGTTGTTTTCCAGTTTTTGCCAATTTTCAGGGCCTGAAAATTGAGAGATGAAGAAATGTGTTTTGGGAAAAGGATGTTTCATGTAAATTTGAATATGGCTTGGTATGTTGCGCGCAAGTGGAGTTCCATGATCCGAACTTCAAAATCTGGAAAAGGAGAGGCTTGTGCAAAAAAATTGTTTTTTCGCTCAAGATTGGTTTTTGCGCACAAGATTGAAGATAGTTTGGAATCATGAGTGCAAGGCATGATTAGAGGTCCAAACTTCAAAAAATGGAAAAGGCATGAAGTGCGTGAAAGATTCAAGAAGTGCGTGAAAGATGAGTTTGGCGTGAAAGAGACTTACGCGCCCAATGTGACGTCAAATGGGGTTTTGCGCAACTCGGACAAAACATCAAAAAATGGAAAAGGAAAAAGTGCGTGAAATATTCAAAGAAGTGCATGAAAGATGAGGTTGGCATGAAAGATACTTACACACCCAATGCAACATCAAATGGGGTTTTGTGAAATATGCCAGGATCTTGTACGACACATCAGGGGTTTCACGCGCGAGGGTCGAAGAGGTATATAAAAAAGAGGTGACCCCCACATATATTTTATGCTCAACACTTAGAATAAATCAGAGCTCTGAACCACATAAGAAATTTAAGAAAAGGTAGTTGTGAAAAAAAAGTAAGAGTTGCGCACAAGAAAGGAGAGTGGTGCGCAATATGATAGTTTCACCCAACATTGAAGTTGCACGCAGGAGATCTTCCATGAAAAAAGTTGAATGTTGCGCACAAGTCATTATTATTGTGTTCAAGTCACCCAAAAGGTGTGTGTGAAAGATTAGTGTCCCGAAAGCCTTTGATAGGTTCATATAACTCTTGAAGTAGCTTTTTAGAGAAGGAAGAACTGTGAACCATTCAGTTTCACAAAGAAAAATTGTACTGCACTCACACGATAGGTGTTTACCTGCCTTGTTGTACTTTGCGAAGTGAAGAAGAACTGGATGTGCAACTAAAATCACATCTACCCAAAGGAAGAATTTAGTATACCAATAAACTTATGTGCTGGTATTGAGAATTGAAGAAAGAGTATAAGACATGGATTCACTACTCCATATCCTACTGTGTCAATCTGAAGGAAGAGAAGAAGAAGAAGAGAGTGGCCAATCTATATTTAGTTATTCAGGCCATATCAACTGTAATAATGATAAGATGAACTGGTATTCATTATTCTGAAAATCACAAAGGGATTTTGTGAATCTAGTAGATAGAAGTAGAAGTGATCTAAGTGCATCTAGTTTTTCACTGAAGAAGAAGGGGAAGATGATTGTGCAACTTTTAGGTTTGCTGTAGAGAAATAAGTGGTTATTTACCTGCATGCTACTAGGTAGGTAATAATTGAAGAGAGGAAGAACAAAGTTTCACTATGACATACAAAAGGTATCAACAAGTGTAATATTATTTTGGTGATATAAAATCTTTTAACAGATAGAAAAGTTCTTCAGAGGCAGTATAAATAACTCGCTAGAGGTTTCAAGATACTTTATACACTGACACTATAAAAAACCAACAAGTTTAAGGGTATATCCTACTCATTTCAAGTTAGAAGGGGGTTGTTTCCCTTTACCCTTCGAGTGTAGGGAGACACACTGACTAGAGGATATTTTTCCTAGTCGATCCATTGTAAAAGCATATCACATTATAGTAGAGAATCCATGCACTAATCATTCCAATACATAGAAGGGACATAACTACTCATATTGAGTGGTAAACCTTGTAAAAATATTCTGTACATATTTTTATTTCTTTCTATTATTTCATGAGACCGAAAAAATAGATTAAGAGAATCATGATCCTAACAGGTAAAGAGGTACATGGATAAAAAGTTAGAATTGGTTTAAAAAGTCTCGAACACTGATTCTCCCCCTCTCATTTATAGGAATATCCCAAACTAGTTTTATAAGTACCTTCTTGTTCTCAGGCATAGGATAATACCCATGTAACCTCTTTAATTTTGGATTGGTCTATAACCTGTACACCCACTTTCTTTTAGGGATTGTGTTACAACCCATGTACCTTCTGGTTTTTGGGCTTGGGTTACTACCCATGTAACCACTTTCATTTAGGCTTGGGCTACAACCTGTACAACCTCTTTCTTTTCAGGATTGGGCCACATCCCATACACCCTCTTTATTTTTTGGATTGGGATAAAAATCATGTACCCATTGAGATCATATAAAACATATATTTACCCAATTCATTGGAGGAAGATATAGGTCCCACCCATCTCATAGTAAAACCATTCGCACCTGTGGTGTAAAATAATAAAACATTCATCATATCATGACCCATAAAAATTTATAGGTCTTACAAACTTCATATCATAACCCATAAGATCACATCCCTTTGGAAAATATATAGGTTTCACAACCATTTCATCAAAGCATAACTCGTGAAAGAGAAAGATATTTTATAAACATATAACTCGTGAAAGAGAAATAGGTTTCATAAAGACCATGAAATTAAGAATGACCCATTAATATAATGGATATGAATAGAACATTTAGATAATTTACAAAAAGGGAATGATTAAATTTGTGTATGTCATTATATATGGAAAATATTTTTTAAATATCTTTCAAAAACGTTTCATAAAGAAACTATACTTTCTTCTTTGGAAAGTGATTGTTAATACATAAAATCATTTAAAAGTAATTTTCTCAGAAAAATCCTTGAAAACATATAAAGAAGACATGAAACCATTTTGAAAACCATTTCCCTTGAAAATAGCTTTTAAATAAATTTCATAAATACTATCCTTTTAAAAATTAAAAGGAATATTCAATGGAATTATGGTGGGTAAATCCTTACATGTTGTATGAAGTAAAAATGAACATTCCTTTTGCATGGTAAAAGGGTTAGAAGGAATGAATTTCTTGGAAAGATACCAGAAGATTCCCTTGAATGGATAGGTAAATGAGAAAAAGGGTAAAACTATCTTTAAAATCATATAGGATAATGGTATAATATTCTTGGAAACCCTTCTTATAAAACATAGATTTCCGACTGGAGAAATTATAAAGTCGGGCATTCCTAAAAACACATTGTTAACTATCTTATGCACCAAAGAGTAGATCATTGTACTAATTTAGTATTATTTTATTAAATAATATATGATAAGGAAAATCATTAATATTATGGAGATATAGATAATAACAATTCATTAATGGAAGCAATAACATAAACAATCTTAGAAAGTGATGAGATTGTCTCAATAAACCTTTATAACTTGATAACTTGGGATCATACCGTCTATGTAAAAAAAGGAAATTACATGAAGCTTAATATATCATGGAAATAATTATAGTAATGATATAACAAGTAAAATGGAAGTATATAAACCTTGAAGGAGAGTTTAGGTGCATAAGAAAACATGAATCTCATAGAAGGAAAATTGAGACAAAATAGTTTTTCCGATTTGGTAACATTTGAGAGATATTCCCCATGGAAGAGGGACCATAAAATGTGACTGTGAATATCCAAAAAATTAAGTACAAGATACATATAATACAATCATCAGAATTACATACATTGCACAAAAGTAAATAGTGGAAAACATGGATTGTATCTCCCTAAAATTAGAAGTGAGATTAAATCCCTATATCTTGTGTCTTGAATCTCTCCATACTCGTACAAGATTCCTCTATAATAAATATAAGTTTATTATAAATATTTTATAGAATCACATTATTATACATAATATCATATATTGTTTTATTATGACCATATATTACCCTCTTGTTAACGATCCTATGTTAAAATTTCACTTCAGGTAAAATTCACTTTGTTCTTCGAATGTGTCTTGGGTTGTTATATCTTTGGTATTTATAATTATATAATTATTTCAGATTATAAACCGATATATAAATATGAATTATATACAATATATGTTTATTATAAAAATCAATATAATAAATGAGCATTAAATGGAATACACCGTTCATGGAGATGGTAATCCGTACGTATGCGTGAACGTTGTTTCTGTCTTTATTATCATATTGAAAGAAAGTATTTAAATTATATATATATATATATTCCATTATAAATAATATATCTTATATATTATGTAATTTCATTAAACCCATCTTTAATACATTCCATGTGGTGTGTGAACGAATCACATTGCTTTGAGGGGGCAGTAGTCTACACTTCCACAGACAAGATTATCATATTAACACCAAATAGAAAGTAAATGGATATGTTTTGTAAAAGGAATACAGAAGAGTAAATATATATTAAATATAATATATGAAATATATAAATATATTTTACATCAAATGGACACCATTATTTGTGGTAAAGGAGAAATGAACAATCATCATTTCGTGAGGTAGTAGTTTGTCGTACCTAGAAATGGTATATTCAACATCCATTAGATAGAGGTGTGTGGAAGTGTAGGTCAGCTACTTTTAATAAAAATATAATAGTATATTTATGATACTTTTTTTCACACAATAATGGAACAAAAATAGTTAAATGGATGAATAGGGGAAATAATGGAATTGATATTGAGAGAAGGCGTTACCTCTAAATTGGGTAACTCGATTTGTTTGTTCCAAAAGGATTCCATGAGAATATTTATACCCAAAGGGTTTATTAAAGGTATAATGGAGGATTTTTTGCAGTCTACTTGGGAATATATTGTACAAACATAAAAAGTATGAGAGTTGTGAGAAATGGGTAGAGGTGGTGGCCTTTTATAGGGAAGGAAAATGACTCACTTGGAATTTTTAGAAACAACTTAGGTGTTCACATGTTCTTACCAAAAAAAAGTAATAAAAAACCAACCAAAATAAATAATGGAAAGTTTATCGATGAAATATAGATATAAAATTTGTGTTTTACAAGTGTCTAGGTCATTTGGGCCTTTAATTTTAGGGTTTAGTCCCTAATTAAGCTTAAATTGTCCTTAATTATTTTGATTAATTTTAATCACTTTTAATCATCATTTTGGTAAAAAATTAAGATAGTTTTATTAGAAAATAAATACTATAATGAATAAAACAGTGTATGTTAGATTTTCGGAATTCAAATCACAGAAGAAAAAAAATTAATAGTGATAATCCTACAGATGGGATGAAATAATGGGGTTTGAAAGTAGAAAAAAGCTCAAAAGTTTGTTAAGATTTTATAATTAGTTTCAAAGTGAAATTGATTATAATGAAAATAAATTTATTAATAGATGTAATATTTATCTAGTGTTACCTTAAAATATATTTATAAATTTATTTATCAGTAATAATTAATTGGAAAAAAGGCATTTTTAACTAAAAATCAGTATTTTTCATTATTCATAAAAAATGACATTTCTCAAAAAAATCCCAAAAATTCACCCTTGGCTAATTTTGAAATTATGAATTCAAAAATAAATTTTATTTTATAAAATTTAATTTCTAAATCTGTCTAAAATTACACTCATTATTATAAGTGGCTCATTCTAGAAAATGATGTTTTTAAACAGATGACTTTACCAAAAGTCATGTCTTTTATTATCAATATGTTTTATTTATATAAACAATGATAATTTTTTTTGGAAAGTAGTTATTACTATAACTATAACTATATTGAATGTTTATTTTATAATTATCTCATTTAATTAACTATATATATTTATATATATAATTTATAGAAACTCAATGTTGTCTGCATCATATGCCAAGTTAGTGGTTCGTGTAGAGCAAGCCAAATTCCCATTACGTGTAGTGAAAGCCAAGTCGTTACTGCGTGTAGTGAAATAAAAGATGGTATTTCATGTGGAAGGAATGTTTGGATTATATTTTTAATATATATATACATATATATATACAGAACTATTTCTAGTGTTACATGAAATGAAAAAATATTGAAAAGATAAATTAATTTGAAAAACAAATAATTCTCAAAATCATGGGGTGTTACATTCTTTACCCTTTAAAATGAATTTTTCCCTTAAAATTATTGTGGTTTATCAAAGGTAAAATACTTGAATTTTTAATTCATTGAATCGCACACTGTAAAAATGGATACAAAAACTTCCCTTAAAAAGAGAAATTTGGATCCATACATGTTACCCAAAGTATCATATAACATGGTTTCCACATGAGAGAACATAGGTGGAAAGTGAAAACATGGATATGGAAGGAAAATATAACCATCATGTTCTGATAGAGAGTGGTATATGACAAGTTTATCAAAAAATTACTAATCAGAAAGCCATAAGTTTTTCAGCACCTAAGGGACCATCTGATTCATAAGAAATGATGGCAATAGAACAACATTTTTGGCTTAAAGATATTTTTTACAAATGTTAAATTTTTTTCATTATTTTAGGACATCTTTACTCTTGTTGTTCATTGAACCAATTCACATATTTCTCTAAAAAGTAAGGTGACTTTTTTCATTCCTGAAGTACTAACAGATCATGAGATCCATGATATGCCACCCCATTTGTCATAAGTTACTATCCACACAAGGTAGTTTGAACAGGATATCCAATATTCATAAATCCTTACATGGAAGAAAACACTTTAATCATAATAACGTAATCTTATGTTTAACATAAAATTTTCATAAATGGTTATAATTCCCCCTTCTCCACAGATAGGCTATTATCTTTAACCAAAATCATTTATATTAGAAATATGGGTCTATCCTTGTATAGATATAATATCGAATTTGATTTTATTATTCCATAATATATTTTGGGAAAGGAAATCACATGAAATCAAACAAAAAGACGAACAATAAGACTTTCATTGGGATTATTCATACAAAATCAAACATAAAATTCCCAACTAAGGAAGGATTGGTAATTCTTAATTATATGGGTTCACTACATCCATTATGATCACATATACATACCCTTTTTCCTTTGTCTTGATATATTGTTAGTGTTAATCATCGTTATTAACCTTTGGATTTGGTAACTTTCTGTAGAAATTTCCAAACTCCCTGCAATCGAAATACTGAAGTGTAGAAGGTGCATCCTAAGAATTTATCTTATTATTTGCATCATTATATATATTTTTCCAATAACTTTGAAATTAAAGCACTCAATATACTTCTTTTATACAATTAAAAAATTTACTAGTATGATTATGAAAATTCCCACCATGCTACTTTCCACATGTAGAGCACAAATTAAGGATCATCTTCTTATCTCTATGGTTTTTCTATTGTCCTTTGAACTCCATCTTCCTCTTCTTGTTAAAACCATGAGATTGATATATAAATCCATCCTACATTTCAACTTAGATTGCATAACACACAATATCCTCATAGATACCAAAGTATCTTATGGAAAAAAACCTTCTAAGACATGGATTTTAGACATTGAAGATCCTCTCATCCTTACTTTTTGGTTGGATGATAATTCCAAAAGAATATCTTGCAAGGCCTGTGGAATTATTCTTGTAGGTATAGACAGATTTATCATCCTTTTTCTTCAAATCAAGGAACTCATTTACCATATTTTTAAAATAGTACATAAGAAATGTACTTAGTGAAGAATATGTTATTGAACTCATCCCAATCCATGTATTTGATTTCATATTGCTTCCTCATTTTCTTGATTGGAGTCTACAATTGGTCTGCTTCACCTTTTAACCAATAAAAAGATAAAATGACTTTCTCATGATCCAAACACTTGATAATGGAAAATATATTTTTAGTGGGATTGATATAATGTTTAGCTACAAGTGGATCAGATGAACCACTGAAAGAAGGTGGATGATGCCTCATGAAGGACTCAACAAAACATTTCTCCCTCTTTTCTCATTTGGAAACTCAGTAGGATTCATATATTTAGAAATATGTGAGAGCATGGAAATGAGGGTTTGTATTCCATACCCTATATCATTCGGACCATCAGGAGTGCATTCGTTGACTTGTCTATTATAGTCACTATTAACACAGTTCATTCGGGTTCAAGTCATTGACTAAACCAAAAGCATAGAGTAAGAAACTGTTATCATAATGAAGAACCACATAATCCTGAAGAGTCACTTATAGGATGTCTAATTCATGAATCCTTCCTTAATCTATGGAACCTTAGGTTTATCCTAGGTTATTCATAGCCAACTTATAATTAAATCCTTCATGATGGTTCATGAAGAGTTTGTGAATTCTTAAAGTATATCCCCTATGAATGTCAAACCAGGTGTGTAACAAGGCCTATTGTCATGTACCAGATTACCCTGATTCAAGCCTGTAACATCTTATCAGAGTTGTTACCCCTAGGTACATATGTTATATAGACACAACTAATTTTAGTATCCAAACATGTATGTATTTCTAAAAAACCACTTACTTTATCCTTTATCAAAATTCAATAACATTTTCTTAAACGTTAACTTATACTAATAGTTATCCATAGAGACATATCTAGACATATACTTAGAAATATACCTAGGGATCTCACAAATTTTTTCTCATCCTATTTTCCAAAGGTTGAATAAACCGTTCTTTTGATACCAACTATAGCGACCCATGCTTAACATACATGTATATTATATCCTTTTAGTTGATTATTCACTACACTAAAAAAATACATGCCGGTGGACCATAATAGTTCAGTGTCTTTGGAATCATGGAAATGAAATCTTCTATCCTGGTGAAAGATCTTAAACAAATACCATAAAGATATACACCTTCAGTACTTATACTTCAAACCTTTCATCATAATCTGGAAAAAGGAAATATAAGAAAGGGGTGAGCTCAGATGCTCAATAAGGGTAAATAAGGGAGACATGTAAGAATAAACATGAATATAGTAGTATGATAATGCGATCGTAACATTAAAAGATCATAACCTGTATATCAAAGGTCATAAACAAGAGTTATGGGATAAATCTTGGCAGTTCATAGGACATGAATCATAAGGAAATAAACATCATGATCCCTAAAATCATATATAAGGAATAAGACATAGGATTTATGTGATACATATAAGAATATAAATGTTTATGTCAGGGCTACCTACCAAGACCTTTATAACATGTTAGGATTGGGATAAAACCTGTGTACCTACTTAGATCATGGGACAAAAACCTATGTACCCAATTTCTTTTAGTATTGGACTACAACCCATGTACCTTCTTGTTTGTAGTTTTGGGCTATAACCTGTGTACCCTATTTATTTTAGGATTGGGATACAAACCATGTACATTATTTTTTTCAGGATTAGGCTACAACCCATGTATGCTGTTTTATTTAGACTTGGGATTCAACCCAAATACTCTATTTATTTCTCATGCATGGGATACAACCCATGTACCTTATTGTTTTCATGCTTGTGCTACTACCTATATTCCCTGTTTTATTTAGTCTTATTCTACAACATGTACACCCTATTTATTTTTGGGCATGGGCTACAACCAATAAAACCTATTTCTTTTTGTCCTTGGGATATAACTCATGTACCCTTTGATATCATATAAAACATATCATTACCCAATGAATTATAGGGAGATATAGGTCCCACCCATCTCATAGTAAAATCATTCACCCATGTACCACAATATAATAAAACATTCATCATATCATGACTAATAAAAAGATATAAGTCTTATAAACATCAAATCATAACACATAAAATGAAATTGGTATCATAAAAAATTCATCACATCATAAACCTTGGAAATTATATTGGGTTCATAACCATTTCATCAAAGCATAACTCATGAATGAGAAATAGATTTCATAAACATATAACTTGTGAAAGAGAAATAGGTTTCATAAAGACCATGACATTAAGCATGACCCATTTATAGAAGGGATATGAATGGAAACTTTAGATAATTTAAAAAAAGGGTGTGATTAACATCAATGGATGTAATATTATATGGAAAATAGTTTTGAAATATCTTTCAAAAACATTTCTTGAGGAAATTATCATATCTTCTTTGGAAAAAGAATTGTTAACACATAAAACCATTTAAAATAATTTTCTAAAAAAAGAAATTGAAAACATATAAATAATAGTTGAAACCATTTTCATTTAAAATTACTTTTAAAACAATTTATTAAATATTATCCTTTAGAAAATGAAAATGAATATTCAAGTGAATGATGGTGGGTAAATCTGTACATATTATATGAAGTAAAAATGAACATTCCTTTTGCCTGGTAAAAAGGTTAGACCAAATGACTTATTTGGAAAGTGAAAAGATGATTCCATTGAAGAAATTTCTAAAATAAAAAATGGTTAAAATTTTCTTTAAAATCTTATAGGATAATGGTATAATATTCTTGGAATCCCTTTTTAGATAACATTTGTTTCTGACTGAAGAAAGGGTAAATTCAGGCTTTCCAAAAAATTATTTATTAACTTTCTTATGCCAAAAAGAGTATAATTTGGTACCAATACATGAGTATATCATGAAATAATATAGGATAAGTAAACTCATGAATTTTGTTGAGAAATGGATCATAATATTTCATCAAGGTAAACAATAACATAAGCAATCTCAAAAAGCAATGAGGTAGTCTCAATAAAATATTATAACTTGGTAACTTGGGATCATACTGTAAATGATAAAAAAGGATATTTCATGAAGCTTAAGATATCATTAAAATAATTATATTAATTATATAACAAATAAAATTTAATTATATACAATTTAAAGAAGATTTTAGGTGCATAACATAAAATTAATCTCAAAGAAGGTAAATTGGGACAAAACTATTTTACCAATTCAGTAACATTTGAAAGATTAACCCCATAGAAGAAGGATCATATAATGGAAATGTTAATTGAATTTTTTTAATTAAAATATACATATAATAAAATAATGGTTAGTACGTACACCACACAAAAGTATAGAGTGGCGAACATTGCTTGTATCTCACAGAAATTAAAAGTGAGATGAAATCCCCTTACCTTGTGTCTGGACTCTCTCCGTAATCATAAATATTTCAGTATAAAAAATATATGTTTATTATAATTATTTTACAAAAGAATATTCATATACATAATAACATATATGGTATTATTATGACCTTATATTACCCTATTTTTAACGATCCTATGTTAAAGTTTCACTTCAGGTAAAATTCATTTTGTTCTTTTCATGTGTCTTAATTTGTTATATCTTTGGTAATTATACTTATATAATGATTCCAGAATGTAAGAAATGATATAAATTAAAGGTATATATAGTTTATTTTTATTATAATAATCTATAGAATATAGGAGAATAAAATTAAATACACCATTCATGGAGATGGTAAGTCGTACGTATGTATGAACGTTGTTTCCATATTTATTATCATATTGAAAGCATGTATGTAAATGAAATATATATATATATATATGTATATATATATTTATTTAAGTTTAATTACTATAACATATATATCATATAAGATCATTAAACCCATCCTTAATACATTCCATGTGGTGTGTGCACAAATCACATCGCTTTGAGGGGTGATAGTCCACACTTCCTCAAACGTGATTATCATATTAACACCAAATGGAAATTAAAGAGATATGTGCTATAAAAGGAATAAAAAATATTAAATATATATTAAATATGATATATGAAGAATATAAAACTATTTTCAATAAATTGGAAACCATGATTGGTGGTAAAGAAGAAACGAACAATCGTCATTTCGTGAGGGAGTAGTTTTCCATACACAGAAACAGTACGCTCAACATCAATTAGATAGAGGTGTGTGTAAGTATAGGTCAAAAACATTTCATAAAACATCATAGTATATGTAGGATACTTCTGTTTTCACACAGGAATGTAATAATAATATTTTTAGGGGTTAATAATTGAAATAAAAGAAAGGATCTTGAGAGAAGACGTTACCTCTAAATTGGGTAACTCTGTTTTCTTTGTGCTGAAAGGCTTCCTTGAGAATATTTATTCCAAAAGGGAGGCCTCAATGTAAAAGGGTGGATTTTTTGGAGGATAACTAGGTAAATATTTTATTATATTAAAATGTTTTAGGTGTGAGCAATGGGTAGAGGTGGTGGTCTTTTATATGAAAGGAAAATAAATCACTTGGAATTTTTAGAAACAAGTTAGGTGTCCACATATTATTACCTAAGAAAAGTCATAAAAAACCAAAAGAAATCAATAATTGAAGGTTTATGGATAATCTATAGACATAAAATGGGTGTTGGACAAGTTTCAAGGTCTCTTGGTCCCTTAATGTTAATATTTAGTCTCGAATTATGCTTAATTTGGCCTTACTTGATGTGATTAATTATAATCACTTTCACTAATAATTTTGAAAAAAATTAACATCGTATTATTAGATTTTAATTTTAGGCTGAATAAAATGGTGTATGTAAGATTTTCTAAATTCACAACATAGAAGTATCAAAATTATGATTAGTACGAATCTCATAGATGAGATGAAATAACGGTGTTTTAAAGTAGGAAAAGGTTCAAAAGTTTGTTAATATTTTATATTCTATTTCAAAGTTAAATTTATTATAATTAAATACATTTTATTAACATATATAATATATATCTAATGTGACCTTATACCATATTTATAATTTCATTTATCATTAATAATTAATAAGACAAAAGGTAGTTTTTAACTAAAAAAGTAGTATTTTTCACTAGTCATCAAAAATGAAGTTTCTCAAATAATACTAAAACTTCCCCTATGATAATTTTGATGTTATAAATTATAAAATTAAGTTTATTTTAAAAAATTAAATTTATAAATTTTTATAAAATTAATTTAATTATTAGAATCAGTTCATTCGATAAAAATATGTTTTTAAACATATAAGGACTTTACCAAAAATCATGTCCTTCAATATCAATATGTTTTATTTATATAAAACAATTATAAACTATATTTAGAAAGTATTTATTACTAATCCTATAATTATTTTTAATAGTTAGGTTATAATTATATCATTTAAATAATTAACTATATATATATATATGTTTCATCGAAAATTAGTGTTGTGTGCATCGTATGCCAAGTCGGTGTTGCGTGTAGCGCCAACCAAGATAATATTGCGTGAAGTTCAAGCCAAGTTGGTATTGTGTGTAGCACATGAAAAATTGTTATTTCAAGTTAAAGGAATATTTGACTTAGAGTTTTAATATATATATATATATATAACACTCAAGGTGTTACAGTAGACATGTTAGGGGTGATTTAAAAACACTCAAGGTTATCGAGTTACACTATGATGTTTATATTTCTCACAAGGATTATATGTCCTTTCCTGTATGATGGATATTCAATTAGTTGATGGATTTAAGGCCCTTATACAGATCCAAATTGTACATGGTCAAATAGGGGGGGTCATCACTCTATCCCAATAGTCATTGGAGATTTATGGAGATTAAAAAACTTGGAAAGTGAAGTAGAGTATGGAAGAAAGAGTATAAAAGTAGGTTTATGGAACCCTATGAATAGATTTATTTATGGTTGTAATGTTTGTTCCCTATATCACTTATATTTGGTTCATTCAGCGAGTTCCATCAAAAGGTGTAAAAATGGAATATCATATTCCTTCTTTGAGAATGGGTACAATACATGGTGACGTAATGTTACGGATGAAAAATATGAATTAATATTTTGTTTATGGGAATTTGAAATCATGGTCTAGGAATATGTAATTCAACAAAAAATGGTGGCTAGTGGATACAGGTTGACCATTAGTAATGTCAGAAAATAGTTTTTCACAAGGCTAGGAAAATAGCTTAAGGGTTTAAGGGGGGAATTTACTCTGAGACCAAAAAATACCCTAAGCGTAATCTCCAAGGCATTGCGTTATTAAACAGTGAATACTAGCGGGGTCCCTTTAAATCATTCATCCATGTTACTAATACAGTATATCAAAGGACCAAGATAAATGGCTCAAGAACATGGGGTTCCAATTGAAGTTTATCAACTCAAGGAATTGATGAGTTCCAGCCCAAACTTTGATGATATGAATGTGATTTGGGGAAAACATAATAATAAAGAAGGGTTCATGCATCCTAATTTTTTTAATAATTTAGTGAACACATCATCGTAGTTAAGAGATGTGATAAATCATTACTTTAACCTTTTCCCAAACTAGGGGGTCGATGAAGCATAACTCAACTTATACTAGGGACACTAAAAAGTACCTATGATCTTTATGCCATTTTTTATGATATAAACTTTTCTTAAACTATATAGATGAATAGTTTAGACAGTGGATGTTTCTTAGACTTCTATTTATGGGTTTTCATTCTGACAGTTTTACATCTCTTTCACTAGAAATTTAAGGTGTTATGATTTGGACCTAGTATTATGGGAAGTATTACACATTATCCTAATTAGGAATCCCAAGGTTTAGAGTACTCCACCATTATTTTGATTAGGGGATGAGAATGTTGTCAATAATTTCTCAAGGTTATTAGGTTATGATTAATGGTATTGGACCATCATTTTGAAGATTATCACATATCACACTATGGTGATGAGATCCAATAAAAAATTTTCATGGCTCACAAGAATCATAATCCATTTTTATAAGGTAAATACATATTTGTTTGAAAGTCCATGGGCCCATATGCATGAGATAGGGATAAACATGAATATCCAAACAAAGGTTCCCTTGAAAGAATGTTTTCTTTTCCACGAGATATGTAATATTTGTAGTAATATGAGGCACTAAAGACATGAATAATTAATTATGGGATGGTTTGTTCAAAACTTTTAAGGAATCACCTCAATATTAGGTTGACCAATACTAGGATTTTTCAGTCCATTAATAAAAAGTGATAATGGTATATGGTCTGGATAGTTTAACATCATGTTGTGGGGATTCATATGTAATGATGTTTAATGTTATGTGATAAGGGAATACTCCTTGTTGTTTAATATCATGTGGTAAGGATGTAGTAACCAATATGAAATTATGTGAGATTTCAATAAGAAAACTTTTCCTTGGTCTGGAGCATTTAGATACATTATTCAACTTTCATCATTTCATGGGATTACTAGTGTGTATCCAAATGCTGGAGCTCATCCTGTGTATATTTATCTTATATAAAAACAATTCATATGTAAATAATATTCAAACATATCAGAAAAGATTTTGAATTACTCTTACTTCCTTAAGAATATTAAGGCCTCGAACGGTGGACCAGAGCATAGGGTCATATGTTATTTCTCTGGTTGGTCTTCCTAGAGCTCCCTTATGCATTTGATAAGGAATAAAATAATCTCATAGCATAAATTCCCATATGGATCCCAAAAGGGATCAAACTCAAATGAGGGGAGGGGGTATTTTTTGGAATTCAAGGCTAGGATTGGTGATATGTTCACTAGTTGTAACTATGTATCCTGTAGTGGTAAAAATAGAGCCAAACATATTTCTAGAGAATTTAATTGTCCCCATACACAGATCTGATTTGCATATATGGTTGAAGGGAATTTTTCCCCTAAAAGTGAGGTCATATACAACCGTTCAAAGTCATGATATCTTATTATTAATGGTAACTTTGAGTCTAAGAGCTCTCATATTGGGAGAGGCCTTCACTGGTAGGGTAATTTCCAATGTCTCATGAACAACTGAGGTTGCAATTTTTAAATATATATCAGTAACCTAGGATGGTTATGATAGTGGTAAATGTTCAGCTAGGCATTGAAAAATATACCTGGGAATCAATATGTATCTTGATAATTCATGAATCAAGGGACAGTTATTTCATATAAAAAAACATCCCATATAGATCTCACTCATATGTAGGAGGGTATATTTTAACTTCCCTTAGTGAGTCTTGACATCATGGCTAGCTTATGGGTCATTTCGTGGATCGAGCTCAAAAGTGGGTGAAGGGAATTTCCATATTTAGTTCAAGTATGGAGGTCAAAAATTAATCTATAGAAAACATTTATGGATAGGATGACCCACTCTAGGAAATTTAAGGTCCTGTAGGATGGACTATATGTCATGTAGTTTAACTTCTTGTGATTAGGACACTATTGTTCATTTTAACGTTATTGGACTAGGATGTTCTCATGCCATTTAACATCACATGACTTGAACATTGTTGTATAGTTTCAAATTATGTTATAAGGAAATTGCATTGCAATTTAACTTCACACGGATAAGACATATCTTTGATAGGAAAGACAAACTCAGCACATTTGGGTCTTCATAGGAGATTAATACCCCAGAATGGAGAAGAAAAATAATATGATATTATAATCTATATTTCAAAATGGGTATGATTCACATATGTGTAACATTAAGGGTATCATAATCCACTTGAATAGTTGGATTATTATAGGTGCAAATCCTAACATAAGAATATTTGAGTTGACAGTAAGGGGGAACAGATGGTATATTTCAACCATTGGTAATAGATGAAAACCTATATATCACATAGTCATGAAAATAGATCTTAGATTTAATAGGGTCCTCTCCTATGGGACATGGAAACCCACTAGGTGTAAGTTCCAGGGCATTACTTTATTCATCAGAGAATTTTAGCATGGTTTCATTATATTAACTAGTATATATTACCAATTTTTATATAGGGGAGAGCTTGGAGAATGTGGGATCAAGGTCCATGGGGTTCTAAGGGGGGGATATCATCTTAATGAATTGGATGGTATTAAAGAAAATATTGATGATATGAATTTGTTTCATGTAGAGTGTAAAATTCAACAAGGTTTTGAACACCCTAAATGCTATTTAGAGTGTATTGAACACATTTCTAGGTTAAAGTATTAAATACGTGATTCCTGTGTGCACAATCATTAGAGAGGATTATGTATTCAACATGATGACCTCTTATCATGCAGTTTAATTTCATGCGACTAGGATATAGTTTCTTATATTTAGATTCAATGCACCTCGATCACGTTGGTCACAGAAAATTTCAAGGTTCTATAAGCTCACATGATTCATTATTAGTCTGTAAAAAAAGATATAACTAGATATTTGATTGAACCATGTGAGAGTTCGTGACAAGGATTATGTGGGCGGTATTCACATTTCAGTAAGAATGAGAATCCCTGGATAAATTGCATTCTCATCAAGGGACATAGTTAGGAGTGAGGGGAATCTATGACTGGGGATGAAATTAAGGATATATGCATCACTAAATATCTCAAGGGAATAAGAATCAAGTCATATGTAGTTCTTATTAGATAATTTCATGTGCAGGTCTGACCCATACATTAGAGAAGGAAATTGTTTTATTATTTTCATGGTGGATGGACCAAGAATTAGTAACTTTGGCATCACCATGAATCATGTAGGAATATAATTCAATCCACACATTGTTTTTCAAAATAAAGTTCCTTATATAAAACATTCTTGTGTGAAGGGAGGGGGAACTATTACTCTCATGCGCAAGATACTAATAAACTAAATATTTTATGTGGATCTAGTTATCATGTAGGGATTAATTCATGGATGATCCCATAAGTGATATCTAGATGTCACTGTGTATCTCAAGGGAATGAGTATCAAGTAACATGTAGTTCTAAAATTGGATCCCCACAATCATAGAACTCATACATGGGAAAATGGTATTTAAAATTGCATCATAGATTGGCATAGGATTATAAACTCATGCATCACTTAGTTTCATATGGAAGTAGGAATCAAGACACATATAGATCATATATATGGTCTTTATGTGATCTGATTCATACAAAGTAATGCTGGATTTTTATCTTATATCTTCTTTTAGGATTACATTTTTCCCAGGATTTAATGATATGGAAATCTCTATGTATCTTGTAATAACAGAAATCAATCCACACATATTTAATGTAAAGAAAACTCCCTACACATGTTTGAACCATACACATGGAGTGGGAATTTCTCCATCATTGGCCCAGACCTAGACATCATGTAGGTCAAGGGATACATGGGATAACCCTCTCTAAATAGTTTAAGATCCTACAGGGTGGACCATAGCACTATGAAGTTTATATTTTGACTACAAGGACTTGAAATATGAAGGAAAAAATACTAGGATATTCGTAATACCTTTTTACATGAGGAAAATGAATAAATGAAGTCATTTATTAAAATAAAAATTTCAAGAATTATCATTCGATGATCAGTGGGACTAATGAAACACCATTAGAAAAAAAAACTCTTGGTATTACGGGGAACCTCTCCCATGAGATCAAAATATCCCCTAGGCAGAAGTTCTTAATCATCGTGTTATTATCCAGTGTATTCTAGTGGTGTTTCTTCAATATTAGTTGTCCCCTATACCAATGATCCATGAAATTCTAAGGGAATATTCCCTCAAGGTGTCCAATGATTTTGACATGAAAAGTGTGTATGATTTTTGTATGGTAAAAGAAGGGGGGTTTCCAAATGTATATTGTAGCTCAAATAAGTTAGGTATTAATAAAGGATTTATACCCTAAAATTAAAGGGTGCCAAAATGTGATGTCATAATATTTCTTTGAAAATGGGCATGATGCATAGATGATTAACATAAATGGTGTCCAAACTCACTTAAACTGTTGGGTTATGGTAAGTATAAATCAAAACCCTAGAATATCTGAGTAAACAAGAGGTGGATACCGGTAGGTAAATGTCAACCATAAATACTTTTTATGACCCTTATTCTAAGTAGTTAGGAAGATAGCTCTTAGATTTAAGGGGGGACTCTCCTCTTGGACCATAACATCCACTATGTAAAAGATTTGGGGTGTTACCTTATTCACTAAAGAAACCTAGAGGGGTCCCTTTGGATTAACTAGTACCTCTTATCAATTTCTATAGAGGTTAACCAATAGAAATAGTGGTCATGGTTTATGGGGTTCTAATATAAGGATATAAACTCAAGTAATTGGTTAGTATAAACTCAGATAATAAAGATACAAAGTTATTTAATCAGAAGAGTAAGATTCAATAAGGTTTCAAGCACCCAAAAAGATTTTAAAGCATGTATTTACCACATTATTAGGGTGAATGGATAAATAATGAAATTTGTGAATACTCAATCATCTAGGGGATGATTTGTTTTTCCTAAAGACCTCTTTTCATGAAGTTTATCATATTGCGAAAAGGATGTGGTCATGTAGCTTAACATCATGATGCTTTGGAATAATTACCTATTTATAACACATATTTATCGTGTTGGTCATAAAATCATTACATGTTCCCTATGATTATATGAGTTATGTTTATACTGGGAAACAAGGGATAACTGGGATGTTAGTTAAACTATTCGAGAGTATGTGATAGGGAATATGAGTGAGTGTTCACAATTTAATGTGAACTGGAGCCTCGATGTGGATCAGACTCTCATATAGTTACATGATTGAGAGTGATGAAAATTCATGGATAGTATTGGAATTATTGATCTAGGTTTCACAACATATCCTATGGTAACAAGAATCTATAAACATGTAGTTCTAGAAAATGGTCCATGCATAGGTTTGGCCCATATGGTGGGAAGGATAATTTATTTCCCTATTCTTCTTTCTATATTATGGATTTTCTAAAGATTTAGGATCAACGAATAACTATATTTCATGTGGTAATAGGAATTAAGGCAAAAATATTACATGCATGGGAAATTCCCTGTGCTGCTCGAGTTCCTACGCGATGGAGTAAATTTCTATTATATTGTGGTTGAGCCCATAATTTGGGATTTTGGTGTCACTATGTATAATATGATAATAGGAATAAATCAAAATGTATTTATTAGAATGAAAATTACCTATGAACATTTGGAACAAATTCATAGAGGGGGATTTTTTTATTTATATTATAGTTGGACCCATGATTTGAGATTTAGATGTCACTACATATCCTATAAAAACATGAATCAATCCATGCAAAGTACTAATGAAAGTTCTATACATAGGTTTAGACCATATGTATGGAGGGTTAATTGTTATATATATTGTGGCTAGTACCATGATTGGAGATCTTGGAATCACATCATATCCTATGATAATAAGAATCAATCAACTTATAGTTCTTAAATGTAAAATTCCTTGCATTAGACTAACCCCTACATAGGTAGGGGACATTTTTTTATTTTGTTTTTAGACTTAGGATTTATGATATGGGGTTCACTAAGTATCACGTGATAACCTGAATCAATCCACATGTGGTTCTTTAGGATGTTTTATTATGCAGATCTTACTCACACATATAGATAGGGGTACTTAATTTTAACCTAGACATAGATCTATCACTTGTATTTTGAATCGTTCATGAAGTAACATCCTTGGTTATGAAAGAATAAAACTAGTTGCGAATGAGGTTTTGGTACTTATAACAAGTGATGATCCTTTTTCCATGTGTAATGTAGCTGTAGGATTCTTTATGTGAGTTGGTAAGACCCTACACTGGAAATGTTTTACATGAATATTTCTCATGAATAAAAAAATGAGGTAGGTCATAAAAGTTGACCCCATGTCATGCGTCTTTAAGGTCTTATGACTAGGAACATGTTCTATACAGTTTGACATAATGTATTGAAGATTACCTCTATCAAATTTAGTATTATTTGGTAAGTAAATATTTTGTGATGTTTAAAACTATATGGTAAGGAATAATTTCACACAGTTTAACATCATGAGGTAAGGATGTGAAATTCTGTGAAGTTTATGTTCTTTCCCCCATGACTTTAATTTCATTATAGAAGTTATGTGAAGTACTTTTTAAGAAACCTCACATTAGAGGGGGGAGGGGGTGTAAAATGTTCCCCATCCATTATGTCTAATAATTTTGCTCCACTGGAATAGACCTTATGTATGATATAAGGCCCTTCCCACTTGGGTTCCAACCATTGAGGCTTCTTCCTTGGTAGCATCAGGGTTCTAAGAACGAATACCATTTTTACATTAAGGAACGTGTGGAGAAAAAAATATTATTGAAGGATTGTGTGATCTGATTTTGATGAAATTTGATGTTATATAGTATATGAAACGTTTTCTTATCGATTCATTCTAACTCATCCAATCCATTTGGGGCTGTTAATCTCTTGATAGTTGTCTACATATAGTTATTTAGTGTGATTGAAACTGAAATTCGATGGGAAACACTACTTATGTCCCTTATATAAATGATTAGGGGTTCATTTTTTGTGGCAGTGTGTTTGTTCGTACTATAGGCCCATAAATAATGAATGATCTTGTCTGGCCAAGAATGATTTTCCTAATCCACCATTTTCTGGATAATAATTGACTGAGTGTTGTTGAAGGCCTTTATCCTTCCATTTTATTTTGTATGATATCAGTATGAATGGTTTGAATCAATGGTATATTGGTGATATAGTCTCTTAAACATGGACAAATAGAATTTTGTTTCATTTTTAATCAATATAGTGTGAGGGTCACCAAATCTAGTGATGTCATTGGATTTTATGATGTTTATGATATTTTTGATCCAAACTTCCTTGATAGGTGTGGTCTTATACCATTTAGAACATAATTAGGCAATAGTAAGAATTTATTTAAAATTATTAGCTATAATTATGGAGTATGAACCCACAAACTCCATTGACCAATAGTACAATGGATAGGAATACTAAGTTTTATCCACTCTTGGGGCTGATGGATGAAGTTTTCAAGGATCTATAATGTGTGACACTCATTGGTGAATTACATATGGACCTGAAACATTTTTTTATAGAAGTAACCAAGAATCTTATTTTGGTGGGAAATTATGGTTCCTAACTAGTGACTACCATAATAACCTATGTAATAACCCGAGATTTTGGTTATTTTATAAAAATATATTCAATTTATTTGATATATTTTGTTATATGCAACATTGAGTTTTAACAAACCACAAAAAACTATTAATATTTTTATTTAAACATGAAAAATATTACCTTTTCATTAAACATGGAATCATGAGTATAAAAAACCAAATTTTAAATATTAATGATAATGGTTTTATATAAATAACACATAATGGTAAAATACATAATTTTTGGTAAAACCTTTATATGTTTGAAAAATAATATATTCAGAAAAATAATGTTGTTTATTTATTTTTTTGAAAAATAATAACATAAATTTTTAGTATATTTTAGAAATTAATAAGATAAATAACCTTTTTTTTAAATCATCATGTCAAAATTATCTTTGGGAATTTTTTTTTGGATTTTTCAGAAAAGATAAATTTTTTGATGAATAGTGAAATATACTAGTTTTTGATGAAAAATATATTTTAATTCAAAGAATTTATATAGTTTTTTTGTTTCAAAATGGGTTTAAAAGTAAAATTATTTCACTTATATATTTATTAATCCAATTGAGGTCATTTTAATCTTTTTCATATCAATGTTTAATATAAAAAAGTTTTTATATTTTGATCATTTTCTAATAGAAAAATTGCCTTCTCATTGCATCTATGGGTTTAATTTAAAATTAAATTCTACCATTAATGTGAGTTGAATTTGTAAAAAATAATTCCATATTTTGAATCAGAATAAATTATATTCTCTAATAATTTCAACATAATTTTTTACCATAATGATTGGTAAAAATAGTAAGACTATTACTAAGGTTAAAGAAATAATGGATTTACTGGGGGTTAAACAAAAATGATGGGGGTTAAAAATGAATAAAATCTTTTCCAACATCCATTTTATTTCCATATATATTCTTTATAACCTATATATTTTGATA
Organism: Viscum album; assembly: GCA_963277665.1. Classification (NCBI taxonomy): domain Eukaryota; kingdom Viridiplantae; phylum Streptophyta; class Magnoliopsida; order Santalales; family Viscaceae; genus Viscum; species Viscum album. The sequence goes on from OY728154.1 coordinate 92,605,942, forward strand.
AATATGCATTTTTTAGTTATGTGGCATATGAAAAATGTGGGTTCACATTATTCTTTTCAAAAATAACAGTTGTGTCATCTCCTCCTTATAAAAAAGAACTCCCCTACCCTCTCCTCTTCACACAATGAGAAACCATTTGGTTAATAAAAAACATTCTCAAATAAATTACTTAAATCCCTAGTCACATCCTAGATTCATTATTTTGTTCATAAATCTAACCCTTTAATCCTTTTGTTTCATACTAAAGGTTTACTGAAAATGAGGTAACATCCCTCACCGAGCATTTTATTTTATTTATTCATCCACATGATTAATTTCTTATTAAAGAATTCTGATATGAAAAAATTAGTATCTTCTATATAATGATATTTTATTATCTTAGTTTCATAATCTAAACCCTTATTCTATTTCATAAAATGGGTCAAAAAACCATCGCTTGTGTGTACGGAGGACTACCACTTCACGAACCGTTGTTATTGTTTTTCCATATACACCTCTTGGAGATATATTTAATGATTTATTTAATGATTATATGTGATATTTATTAAAATTTTATACCTATTTAATTATAAAAAATCTACTTAATTACCTCCCAACCCTTAGGAATGAAATAACATTGCTTGTTTGTACATCAAACTACGACCTCACATACCGATGTGATGTTTTTTATTACAGTTTTACTTGGATCGTAATAAGGAAAGATTAAATGAATATATATTATATTTTTAATATAATTATATAATTTATTTATAATCCCACATATAACTTATTACTTCCCATTAATAAGGGGATACAATAATGTTGTTTGTGTGTACGACGGACTATCACCCTGTAAAGTGATGTCATTCGTTTTCCCTTAACACTTTACTTAGAAGGTTATTGGGGTAAATTTAATGAATGTATGTATATATATGAAATAAAATAATTTTTAAGGGTAATATATTATTTATACTTCATTCATTTGATATTTCTGGAGAATGTAAACATTGCTCATGCATATATATGACCTACCATATTCAGGAATAGTCTATTTCATTTTCTATCGATAAATTTTATGGATCACTATAAATAGATATATAATTAATATATATAATATTTATTTCATGTTTAAAATTATGGAAATTATGGAAACATGATCCATGTAAGAGGACCAGGAATAAAAAATCATAACACACATGAAAAATGAAGCAGTTATTACCCAAAATGTAATTTTAAAAAGGAATTATCAATAAAAATCTAATAAAAAGTCATTAGAAAATAATATATGGTATGCTATATATAATTATTGTTTCTTAATTTTTTTTACGATAAGATTAAATTTATTTTATACTATGTTTTAACATTTAAGAAATGAAGTAGAGACTAAAGGTGAGAGATTATCATCTCAATTTTTATATCTATGAGATACACACCATATGCACCACTTATTCCTTTTTTTGTGGTGTATATACATCCCATGGATTAATTTTTTGAATATTATCATCCAATTATGGGGTTTTAATTTCCATTTTATGATATATTGATCATGGGGATAACGGTTCTAATGATACCATATCAGTGTTGGATTTTGGTCTCAATTTGGCTTCATTGGGACATATGTTATATTATGAACCTATATTATTTTATGAGGTATGTATATAAACCATATCAAATTTTATATCAGGAATTTATTTATTATAATTATAATTTATGTTTCATTTAATTTTATTCTTTCTTGTGGATTATGATTCAATGTTACCAAATTGGTAAGGCTTTTATGATACACAGTCATCATTTGTCGGGATTGTTTTTATTATGCTTTCAATGAAGAACTTTTATGATCAATATCTCAATAAAATCATGTGTTTTCTTATCCAAGGTTTTTAAATGAGAATAACAATTTCCCTTATTTTTTCTCTCTTTATGCACTCACGATTTCAAAGGTTTTTTTAAAAGAAAAGTCATCTTTATTTTTCTCATTAGTCGATTTTTTTTTCCTTTCCAAAACCATGTATTCAAAAAATATTTTTTAAAAATGATTTTAGAATTTCTAATATTATTTATTAAATAAAATTTTACCCATATTTTACCTTTATATAAAATATTTTTAAAGGATTGTTCTTATCATTTTCCAGAAAATTACCATTTGGATTTTACCAAAAATGTGAAGGAAATATTTATTTTAATGTGTAGGAATGAATGGTATATTCCAACATAATAACCACATGTTTTCTTAAAAAATAATTTATATGTTTCAATGTGTATTTTAAAATAAAATTTTTTTGATAATTTTATATGTTTTAAAATGTTTTTCCAATGTGGAAAGACTCTTTGCATAAAAACGTTCTAAGTGATCTTTAAAAATCATTATATATATAAGATAACAACCTCTGATGTTATATATGATTTACTGGGTATATAATCTAGTGATGCAATTATGAGAACTTATTTGTATTATTTATGTTTATGATAAACATATTTTTATGAAACTCATTTTTTTCTTGGGTTATAAGATTATGCCATGTTTTATGAAACCCATTTATTTTCAAGGTTTCTGATATAATGAATGTTTTAGGGAAAACATTTCTTTTTATGGGTTTTGATATGATAAATGTGCTATGAAGCCTGTTTTTTTCATGGGACCTGATATGGTGAATTATTTATGATCATATGACACACTAATGTATGTTTTTAATTATTTTATGGTGGTTATGGTATAACCAAGTAAGGTGGTTTTGTTATAACCAAATATGGGTGGGACCTATATCTCCCTCTAATGCATTGGGTAAAGATTGATATATCATGAGATAAATATGATTAGAATGGGGATGAAACCAAATCAATTAAAGTACATTTACCACTATTATATTTTAAGAGTGAACCATGAGTACAATGATGGTTTAGGGAATGAACATGTTCTATAATAATGGTTTTTGTAACTATCCTTGACTACTAAGTAAATAATTTTCTATGCTTATATGTATGCAACAATTTCATGCCTTATGTCAATTTTATGTGATAATTAATTATGTTATTTTATTTTATTGTGATTAATTTCTTATAAACTATCCATACTTATTCATAACTCATGATTTTGATCTTTGATATATAGGGTCTGGTTTTCATATATTTTGAAAATGTTTTGATATCCTTATGCACACGTTATCTTTTTATATTTCCCTTGTTTAAACTTATTGAGTGTCTAATATAATCCTTTTTAGGGTTATTTTCCCCAAAGTTATGATGATTGGTAATATGTGTGATATGTATAAGAATGGTTCTATTTTTGATGAACTAAGTGGGAGATGATGTAGAAATCTTATGAACTATTTTTTTCTTTTTCTAAGATTCTAATGGAATTATACCTATATGATCCTTTGGTGAGTGCTTTTGTAATGTAATTAATTTTCATCTAAAAGATATAATATCTCTGTAAGTAAAGTCTGGTTCATTATAGTTGGTATCAGTGGAAATGATTTGTTAACCATTATAAACTAGGATGAGAAAACTATTGTGAGATCCATAGGGGTATTTACAATCATACTTCATGTGATATGTTTAACGATATGTCTATGGATAAATCAATGTATAGAAAAAATCCTAGAATTTTGGTAAAGGATAGACAGAGTGTATTCCAAGAAACTACATACCTATATAGATACTATAAGTCAATGTGGATCTGGAATAGAGGTACCTTAGGGTAATTACTCTGAAAAGGAAACATTTATCTAGACTCAATCATAACTTGGTGAATGAAAAAGGGCATTGATACACACTTGGTTTGGCAACCACTAGGTATTTTATATCGAAATTTATACAATCATTTTGATATATCCTGAAAGATTTATACAATGACTATGAATGAACAAGGATAAACCGAAGGTGTCATAAATTAAAAACCAAGAGTCCAGATTCATAAATACTATACATGATTTATTTGGATTATGTGGTTACTCAGTACTATTATTGTCCTTTACAATATGATATTTGTTTTTATTCAATAGTTGGAACCCAAAAGAACTATGTTAATGTTGAGTATGATGGATAATGGAATGTATGTACTCATGAGAAACCAAATTTTATGGGATCTGAAATGAAAAATATTGTTTCTATACTAACACCACTTTCTCAAGACATTAATAATGTTGAACATAAAAATGAGAAAAAGTGGGAAAAAATTATATTGATTCTTTAATGATGAAACTTCCACCTTCTTTCAGTAGTTTGGTTGATCTAATAGTTGTTTAGAAATGGATGAGTGCCAATAAAAAGTATTTTTCTGTTCTTCCATTTTTAGAACACTAAAAATTCATTTAGGTAATTTATCATTTAGAAGGAGAAGTGGATCAATGGTTTAATATCATCAAGAATACAAGATAACATGATGTAATTCCCTCCACGGAGTGGGATGAGTCAACAAGATTATTTTTTAGTAACCTGTTACCTCATATCCTTTTTACAAAAATGGAGAAGTAATTCCTTGAGGTAAATAAGAATTATTATTAATATATTGGTAACTATGTGGAAACTTTTACAAGAATTGTGAGGTACGATTTTGGCATTATCATCTAACCTGAAAGTAAGGTTGATCGATTCTTCAGTGGAATAAACCCAAGTCTTCAAAGGGTGTTAGTTATAAGATACTTTAGTAGCTATGAATAAATCATTAAATTTTAAATAAAGGTTAAAATAGAGATCTAAGTTACCCACCAATCTCATATTTTTGTTAAGAAAATGAATATGGAGTTGAAGGGAAAATATAGAAATCATGGATAAAAAAATATTGTATTTTCTTTACGCATGAAGTGTGGAAGGAAACATGGAGGAAATTATCTTAATGGGACTAGAAAATGTTTCAAGTGTGGAAAGGATGGCTATAAAGAAATCAAATTCCAAAGTGATGGTAAGAATTAAAATAATGATGAAAAGAGAGATAAAGTTCCATAGAATGCACTACCCACACTCCAATGTATCAAATAAAATGAGTGTAGGAATTATGGAAACCATATCCCAAATCAGATTGTTAATGATTCTAATTTATATCAATAACCTCTTAATCTAAGAGACGAAATGGAAATATCATTTTATCATTGTTTCCAATGAGGTGTATGATAATGATGTTGTGAATGGTACAGTTACCATCAACTCTAGAACTATGAATATTTTGTTTGACTCTGGATCCTAAAATTATTTTTTATCTGATAATTTTTTTAAGTGTATCATGATACAACAAAAATTATTATAAGAATAATTAACATTGAAAACATGTAATAGTATAATGTTCGCATCTCAGGTTTTTATTCCTATTCGTTGTAATTTTGCGGAAGTTTTCTTCCTGGAAATTTTTTCATTATTCATATATTTAAATTTGATGTTATCTTAAGAATTGATTAGATTTATCTACATAAATCCCACATCAATTTACAAGTAAAATAATTCTTGTTTCATATTACAAACACTAATATTATTGTTTATTAGTAATATGATAAATATGAACTTCTGATAGAAATCATATCCATTGCATGGGTTTTGATTTCAATTAAAAGGGTAGTTTTTCTCATATTGTTTGGGAGAAACTCAATAATGATGATATTACAATTGTGATGGAGTTTTTTGATGTATTTATAGAAGAGTTTCATATCTTTCCACCAAAATTTGAATTTGAGTTCTCAATAGAACTAATGTTGTGTAACGTCTTGTGTTTTTTGAGCTGGTTAAATCCTCAATCATTTTTAGTTTTTGGATTTTAGTGGGTATGAAAAGTACTTTCTTATTTATAGGATATAAATTATAAGTTTTCTATTAACTCAAAACATTTTTTAGATGGGTTTAGAGGTTTTTTCCAATTACCCTAGAGTTCAGATGTGCATCAGGAGTGGTAAAGGACCGAAGTCCCAGTTTTGGAGAAGTGCATAATGAGGCACACAATTAGATATATCCATGCAACCTCCTAGGAGAAACTATGAATCCTAATTTTTTATTGAGCACGGTTTTTGAAAATTGTGAAAGAGGGGGAACATGGCCATTTTGGGCCTCTGTAGTTTTTAATGAATGGAATATGCATGATTTGCACACAGTTTTACAAAACATGCTTAAGCCACAAGATTAGTGCCATTTGTGTAGTTCAATCACACTGTAGAACACACAGTTTGTGCATGGTTAGGGAAACCACATGGGATGACCATGTGGTTCTTCAATCCTAAGTAGAAGGATCCACCTAGTTTAGAAAACCATGTGAGATTACCATGATAACTTCAAAAAGTGTAAAATGTTGGGTTTTTCCTTCCCTCATATTTATTCTTTATTTATTATTTTCTCCTCTTCTGGTGGTGAATAGTAGTGTGGGTCACTAATTTTCTCCTTCCGACTAGGGTGTTTGTTATCCCCTTTTTCTGATATTTATTCTTCATGTTTTTTTTTTCATTGTAGTATCTATCTTGGCGAGTTTCTCCTCTATATTTTTTCTATTTCCCTTTTACTTTGGCTCAGGGACTGGTAAATTTTTGCAAGTCATTTTCCCTATTTCCAGGGTGTTTGTCTAAAACTCCAATTTCTTCCTAACCAGTCATAATTAGTGTCTAATATTGGACATTCCAACATCTAAGAATTTGAGGTAGGTGGTGCATACTTTTTTTCCTGTGTTTTCACGGGTGATTTGGGCACACATCATTTATCATACTATTGTGTTGACTGATTGTGACCCATGTAATTTAATGTTTTATTTTAATTAATTAATTTTTTTTTTGAGATGCCAAAGGAAATTCATGCATGAGTATACAAGTGTTTGAGCCATGTGAGATGCTTGTACCTTGGAATGTTAGGTCGAGGATGTTTTCTTTATATGAAATTTAATTGTTTTTATTAAATTAATTTGTTTAGTTAAATTTGATTAGTGATATATATATATGATTTTTTGTGTTGAAATTGTGACTTGAAATTCTTGAGGATAGAGGTGGTGATGAACACATATGATGAGATGATGTGATCTTCAGTTTGGGAAATACATGGGCTATATCTTTGATGTTGATCACGTGTTGGGTGTCTTGGTCATCGAATTGAGATGACAAGGCCATTAGGTTATAGGTAAGGACCATGTGATTTGGGTGGTGTGGTCTATCGGTTTGACCAGAGTGGTCACAGGGGCACGAGGTTCTAGAATTCATGTGGACTGGTGTCTAATTGGTGATTTTTACTCATCCATATTGACCAAAGCGTAGTTTGGAGTCATGTGCATACAAGTTGACTTAGTGATGAGGATGTTTTAGCCATTTTTGTTGGTAGAGCTCCCCCAGTAGTTGAGAATTAGGTAAAATGCTGGGGGTACATGCCATAGAAATCCACATGGATGGTGAGAATCCATTAAGTGACATTTTTGATCCCGTTGGTTGGGGGATTAGGTTCACCAAGATTTAGGATATTGGGAAAAGAATTGTTTTGGAGGATATGAGCCATCGTTCCTCGGGATGTCGGTTGTTGAGCTGATTACTATGATCACACAAGGATAGATATCGTTGCACCTATAGACATAGGGCTTCAAGATAATGGTTGGTTTTTAGGAGGGGTCCAAGGGGCCAAGTTTAATTTTCTCAGGCATGCCTTCATGATGTCAGCGATGTGTTTTGTCAATTGTTTCTAGGGGAGATTTGGAGGTTGAACTTGAGGGTTAACCTGGATTATTTTTCATCATAGGATTCAATGATCTTATTTCTTAGGATCCACCCTCTACATTTATTCTTGTGTTGAGTAAAGTACCAGATAGTTTCATGTTGGTTGTTGAGAATTAGAGAAGCATGTGATTATTTTGAATACAAGTGTAGTTTCTTTATTCATTTCTTTTACACATCCACAAAACAAAAAAAATGTAAGGTACACACATGTGGGTGAAAACCTATTGAGACTCATTCTCACAACCTACACAAGACCTTTGGGAAGCATGTAGACTTTATGCTTTTTCATTTGGGTAAAGGGATGGATTTAGGAGATGGATCATAGTGGTTGATTAGTATATAATGGAAGGCAATGGACCATTGGTTCTTACCTCACATGGAGTTCACCTTTTAGTTTTCCTTTTGGTTTTAGAATACTTATATATATATATATACATATCTATGTATATACTATGGTCAACCACGGGAGACCCTTTCCTAATTATTAATATGTATGAACAGTATTGGATGCTTTATTATCTAAAAATGGAATATTTTTTCATGTTGTTATTTCTTTCTGTTGTGGTTTTTTTGGCACACTTCTAATATTTCTTATTATTTTTTGGGCTTCTGCTGGGGGTGGGTTATAGGTTAGATTTTGTTTATTATTTCATCCACTACTTATTATATATCTATTTTACAACCATTATATCCCCACATGAGGATATATTATCCCCACTATCAATATTTTAAACCCTCCTTGTAAGATGGAAACATTTTCCATGTGGGGAGGCACTCCTAAGGCCAGTGGAACTCGGCCTAAAATCACTATTCTGGCGGATCATTGGGTCAAGGTGCTAAAAATTATATCAGATCATTTTTTGAGTGGTAATTAGTAGTAGCATTCATATGGATACTAATGGTATATAATACTCTTCTTTTCTACTGTTCATACAATTTGGGCTATCGTAGAATAGAGATTATGATGTTTTCAGAACTGTCTTTATAGCCCGTGTTTGCATGCCTGTAGCCCCATGCTCGGGGGATATACTAATTCACTAGGGGTGGGAATTATTATTCTTATATTTCATGTTTTATGTTTGATATGATTTACACCTCAACTAGTGTACTTGGATGTGATACTTAGAGGTTTTGATATGTGACCTTGGCCGGGTATAGAAAGGGGTGAGATATTGGAACCTTGACCCGGTATAGACAAGGATGCTTGTTTATTCATTGATAGGAACATAGTAGGATGTGATATATATATATATGTGTGTGTGTGTGTGTGTGTGTGTGTGTGTGTGTGTGAAATTTAATGAATTTATTTTTTATATGTGATATGTGATACTTATATATATGGTCCTTGATCATATAAAATAAGGCATATATGATGAAATAGGGTGATCTTGATCACTAGGTTGGGTGACATGGTCAATAGTTTTAGGTGACATGGTTTGTTATGATGAGTGTGGTCTGAGGTATACTTGATACATGGCTTTGATTGGGGTGGGTAAGGAATCCATGAGGTCGGGATGTCTTGGGACAAGGCTAAGATGAGGGAGATTAAGGGTAGTGATGCTGAATTGCCTATTATTACTTTCCCTATTTGCATTATATATATTTTATATGATCTATCCAACAAGGTAATGGTATTTAGTGGGTTTCCATGTAAATGGGATCATGTGGAGCGTAGTTCAGGTGATGTTTTGGTGTCACAGAAGCATGGTCAGGTTAGACACTAGAGGGTCAGACATATAATGAGAATTTTGTGTGGGCTCATGCTCATATTCCAGTGCAGGTGGAGCGACCAATAGATATGAAATCTTTTGGGTCATGGATTGAAAAGAATCTTAGATCAGGCCATCTATTTGTTATTATGGGGGTTTATAGGGGATCTTAGGGAGAATATCCTTCCATGGTTTATCTGACATAAGAATTCCAATTGAATCACCCACAGATGTTTCAGGGTGAGGGTGGTCCATAGGCAACAAAGAACTAGACTGAATCGATGCAGATGATTTTTGAGTATATTGAGATTCCTACAAGGTGGAGGGAGAATCTAGAAACCTATATACTCATAGGAGTAGCTAATCTCTGATATTATGCACATGTTCATGTAGGTAGACACGAGGGACTATCCTAAAAGGACTTTTGAGCTAGTTTCTTGGCGTACATCTTCCTGAAGAAGTTGAGGGCAGAGAGAGCTCGTGAGTTCTTAATCCTATAGCAAGGTGACATGTACATCATGGAATATGAAGTGATATTCACTGATTTGTCTTGCTTCAAACCAATCATGGTCAGTGATGACACCTCTAGGGTGATATGTTTTGAGGATGGTTTAAGGAAAATCATTCAGGTGTAGGTAAACATCTCCAGGATGGCCTTATTCCCATAGGCAGTGAACCAGGTGCTCATAGCCAAGGGAAAATTTATAGATATATCTTAATCTATTTGGGTGATCACATTAGGTGATTTCATTGGTGATGCCTCTGATAGTAGGAAACGAGGTGAGGATGAGTTCAAGAAGGGTATTCAGGCCAAGGATGCAGGCAGACCACTTCCGAGTTGGTCTCCAACAGTGTGCTTCTAGTGTGGGAAGCCATGAAATGTACATACTCAATGTGAGTGACCTCCAAAGGAGTTCTAGGAAAGTGTAAAGGTCATGAATACCGATAGTTACTATAGGAATTCTTCTGGGATAGCTGGAATTTAGGGATTGGGGAAGATTTAGGGATACAAGATCAGACTGAGAGTTGTACCAGGTGAGGATAACTTAGTTTCAGCTGGATGTAGAGGTGGTGGTAGAGAGAGTAGGGACCCATAGTGGGTTCCGTGGATAGTGGTGCACCGTAGGGAGGACATGATTTAGAAAGTTGGGCTTCAGCCCAGGTTCATGCGGTGGAGCTTCCAAGGTTAGTGAACGCTAGTGAGTCAATGATGGTTAGAAGAATTCCACGGGAATACCAATGCTTTTTCTATTTTATTTTTACATTAACTTTTTAGGCATGTTTGTTTCGGGTGCACGAGGTGAACCGGATGTGTTTATGGAGTAAATAGTTATTATTTATTAGGTTCTCACTCGACTGGGTGTGTTATATACATATATGTATGATGTTTGTGGTACTAAGACTTATGTTTCAGCATCATTGGATTCATGATTATTGAGGCGAATTGGAATCAGAGCACTAAAGAAATGAATGTTACACGAGGTAAACTATTCTCTAGGAGATATTGTGATAAGATACTTGTTGATGTGTGGAGAACTAAGACTGATGTGATCATCTATTGGGATGCAGGACCTCATTGGTTCCATGTGAGACATGGGCAAGAGGCAGGAATCAATGTGATGTTGGATTTTGATGGGTGTCAGGTATGAAACAAGAGAACCTAATGACATGCGGGAGTGATGATGCATCACAAAAGGATGTTGAGTCCAATATATGGTTGATAAAAAATTATTTGAGTTTGGGTCGGGATCTGACTGGGGTAGGTAACTCCAAAGGTGGGATTCCCCCTTTAGTAAGTTGGCCTATTCCCCTTAAGATCGTGGTAGACTAGGTTAATTTTTAACAGATTTTTACATTCAATACAATCTCCAGGTATTGTTTTATAGCTCAGGGAAAAGCTATGTTATGGTGAGGAAATTGTAACTTCCATGTTTTTTAGGGGTCTAAATCCTCACCAATTTTGAATTTTCAGAGTTTAGTGGGTATTCAAACATATTTCTTTTTTAACAGATATCAATTATAAGTTTTTGGATAACACAAAACTTTTTTTGGATGGGTTTAGATGTTTGGAAAATTCCTCTGGAGTATGGATGGGTTTTGTGTGCATTAGAGGCTTGAAGGTCTAGTTTTGGAGAAGTGTAGGTTCAGATGTAAAGTTATATCTAACTGTGGGGCCTCCTAGGAGAAACTCTGAAACCCAATTTTTAACTAATCATGGTTTAGGTAATCATTTAATGAGGGGGTTCATAGCCATGTGAGACCTCTATAGTTTTAATGGGAAGGAATCTTCATGGTTTGGGCATGTTTTTCCAAACCGTGCTGAAGATGCACAATTAGTTCCATTTGGAAAGTTACCTTACATTGTATCATGCATGGTTTTCACACAGTTAGGGAAAACCATGTGGGATAACCATGTGGGTATTTTCTCCTAAGAAGTAGGAACATCATTGTTCCCAAAAAGTTTAGAAAACTATGCGGCCTTTAAAAAATGTGAAATGTCGGTTTTTTTCTTCCCTCTTTTTTCTTTATTCATTCATCTTTTCTCATGTATTGGTCATGAAGAACAATAGTTTTCTATATTTTTATCATTATATCAGTGGTGTGATCTATATCCTTTATCTGAGATTCATTCCTCAATCTTTTTGCAGCATTGGATCTGTCTCGGTGGGTCTATCCTATCTCGCCCTTCTATTTATCCTTGACTTTGCCTTATAGACTGCAAAATATTTGCAAGTCATTTCCCCCTATTTTCAGGGTGTTCATCTAAAATGGATATTTCTTCCAAATCATTCGGATCTAGGGTCTCTGATAAGTTCTTCTTATATCTACAACTATGAGGTAGTGGGTGTATACTTTCCTTAGTTATTTCATGAGTGACTTAACAGTATAGATTTTAGCATGTTGTTGTGTTGACTGAGAGATACACTTGTAATTTAATGGTTCATTTTAATTATTTAAATTGAACCTTGTGAGATTACAGTATGAAATATTGAATGAGTATAAATGTGGTTGATCCATGTGAGAGGCTTGTACCATGGGAAATTACATTGGGGATGTTTGATTTATATTAAATTGATTTGTTTTTATTTAATTGATCAGTTTAGATTAATTTAAATTGTGACACACACACAAAAATATATATATATATATATATGACTTTTTTTTAGGAAATTGTGATGGGAATGGAATGAGGATAGAGGAGGTGATGACCACCTGAGATAAGATGATGTAATCATAAGGTTGGAAAAGGCTTAGGCTATATGTGTGATGTTGATCACATGTCGTGTGAATCAGTCATCAAATTGAGACTGTAAGACCAAAATATTATGGAAAAGGAATGTGTGATTTGGATGGTGTGGAACATAATTTTGAGCAATGTGTCCATAGGGGAATGTGGTTTTATAATTGATGTTTATAGATTCTAATCGGTGATTGGTGGTCAACTATATTGGCCAAAGTGTCGTCTAGAGTTGTGTTCACACAGGTTGACTCAGTGATGAGGTGGTTTTGACTTGTAATGTGGGCAGAGTATCTGATTAGTGGAATATTAGGTAAAAGGTTGGGGGTGCCTACCATATAATTCCATGGGGATGGTGAGAAGCAATCAGGTGATTACATTGAGGTTGTCAGTTGGGGGATGAGTCTCACCAAGATTGAGGTCATTGGGAAAGGAATCATTTTATAGGATGGGCATAGATATTAATCAAGATGTTAGTTTTAGAGTTGATGATTATGATCATTTGAGGATAGATATCATTGTACCTTTGAATGTAGGGCTTCAAGATGACATGTGAATTCGAGTAGGGATCCGAGTGACCATCTTCAATTTACTAGGCTGTTCCATCAAGATGTCAGTGGAACTTTTTTCATGAGGTGTTGTGTTACATTTGGAGGTGAAACATAAGGGTTCAAATGGATTATTTTTCATTAGAGGATTCCTTTATATTATTTTTAAGGATACTTCACCCTATAGTTATTCTATCATTGGTTGAAGTAGTTGATATCTTCTAGATGTTTTGTTGATGTAACGACCCATAATTTCATAAAGGTATGGACCATTTTTTTGGTTTAAATTTATTTTAAAACCCTTAATAATAATTCCTAATCAAGTTAATGAGGGCTCAAGTCTTTCCAAGGATTATTCGGAGATTGAAGCCTCGAAATGTGAAGAAGAGACTAGGATTCATAATTAGAAGAAATTGCACAACCCATCATGCTTAGTTTTCTCAAACTATGCAGTTTCAGATAGTGGGAAAGTAAGGGACAAATGGTTTTTATATAACCGTATGACACCGAGAGTATATTGGTGCAACCTAATATAGGTTTGGGACATATATTTTCTTCATTTCTTGCACACGGTTAGAAAAACCATTCACCTAAACATGCGATGTTCCCCTCTCCAGCAGTAACTGGTGCATGGTTGGTGGACGGTTTAACCAATTGTGGGGACAAACCACGTGCCTTTGTATTTGGAGGTAAAATTCCATTTCTAAAAATAATTAATTATATTTACCATTTTATTATTCCTCATTATTATTTCATGTGGGTGAATGAGTTTTCTTCCTCCTATAGCTTTCCAATATCTCATTTCATCCAAATATAGGCTTTGAGCTTACTCACACATCCAAGATCCACATCACGATTGATAGGATGCATCATATCAATCTCATTAAGCTCTTCAAGTCTCTTTCTTTCGATCTAAGTTTATTTCTAGATCCATTTTTCTATTTAGATGAAATATGTATTCCCCTATTTTCAAGGAGTTGACCCATTTATTAGATTTCTCGCAACCTACTTCAAATATGTGGCTGATATCGAGAAAAGATTCATCTATATAGTTATGGTGGGTGGTCTTGTTGTTTTCCCCATGAGTTTTATTGTTTCATAACTACATCATTGTACCAAATGAAAGAGTTTTCTGATCGACTCCTTATAATTGAGAAATTCATATCAAATTGATCAACACACCTTGTTATACACATTTTGATCCTCATTTATTATTTTAGAGGATGTTTACCTCCCTCGTGGACACCCCATGGGTGTTCTAGGTTTAGATTCCCATTGTGGTTATTTGTTCCAAATTCTTGAAACACATTTGTCGCTTCTAGAATATATTATAAATGGTTTTAACCCTATTTTAATTATCTACATTGAACCAAGGAACCTTCTAAGTGGTTGTCCCTCCAATCCTTAGAATTTCCCCCGTATGAAATTTCATTGATGAATATGTCACCTTCTAAGTAACCCATTTATCCTTATAAATATAATTATCTTGTTTTAATAAATTTATTTTGTTGGAATTATATGTATTGGATTATAAAAGATTTTTTATTCTCCTTAAATTAAACAAGTGAGTTAAATGGAATGGTTTACAAAGTGTGGTAAGGCCACTCCCATTTCTTATTCTGTATAATTTATTTATATGAACTGTAATGTCTTATTGGAATTGGAATTTACAATTTGGTATGCATGAGAGGTATTTCATCATGATAAATATCATAAATTCAATTATTCCTTGTTATAGTTTTCGTACAATGGTAAGGGTTCATTTTATCATGATGGTATCCTGCTCCCTTACATTGGGTGTTGAGCATTACATCTCACACAATTAAAAATAGTTGGATGGTGGGATTTACACACCGCATACCTTATTTTGAGTGTTGAAAAGATGACTCACTCACCATCTCAAGTGATAAGAATGAAGTCTTACACTCATTATGAGATGTAGGGAATGTACCATGTTTCCTGAGCTTATTGTCTTGTTAGACTGGTTATGGATGTCTGACTTACACCCTGGTCCAACCAGTACATGTACTCTAGGTATATAGACAATTACATCCACACGTACTTGGTTCATATATGTGGATGAAATATATAGCTATAGCTTATATATATTATTACTATATATATAGTGACTGATTATACATTCCTTCCATCCCTGTTCCGAAGTAGATCGATCTCCTAGGTGTCCTTTATGAACTTGAGTGGCTGATTATTTATTTATTTAGTTTTGTTTACTTTTCCTTTTATACCTCTACACTATTTAGTTATATTCACCACATGGATTACTTCTACACATCATTGGTGGTGGCCTAATGAGATTTTTATCTCACACCCTAGTTGGGAATCCTTTGGAACCCGAGAAGATTATTATTAATCGGGTATTGATAAGGGTGGGCTCCCTACTACTAGAACTTGACATGTTTACTTATATTTGGATTATAAGAGCTGAGGACGAATAATATACTCAAGATTCTAGAGGAGAATTTTTTTTCGTTTTTTATAGAATATTTATATTCATGTACCCAGTTCCCATTTTGTATACCAGCAGGCTATGAATCTATGTATATGACACTGCCTTGTGGATATTGATTATATTATCAGTTGTCCAGTTATTATTCTTAATCTTATTATTTATTATATATGTTATATATTCTTCCATTTTTGTATGTTTATTGTTATATACATTGTGCCACTATGATAATAGGGTATCGTCTTCCAATAGTACAACCTTTACACCATCACTACTAGTTGGTAGCCTTTGGCATATGGGGAGGCACCCTTGAGGCAATGTTACCCACTGGCTCGGGACACATGTTATGTGGATACTGGGTTGGGACATTATAGTTGAGAACTAGGTGAGTTATGTTTATTTCGAATTAAAGTGTTTCTAATATATTCATTTATTTTACACACCTTCTTGTTAAAAACGTTAAGGTATACACACATGGGTAGCAGCCTACTGAGAATTATTCTTACACCCTACAGTGGCCCTTCGGGATGCGGGTAGATTTTATGAATTTTCATTCATGTAAAGGACTAGGTTTAGGATATGGATCATAGTGTTAGTTTAGCATGTAATGGAAGGAAGGAAAGGGAATATTTTTTCTTATCTAAGATGGAGTTCACCTTTTAGTTTTAGTTTTGGATTCAGTATTCTTATATTTATATATATGCATATACTATGGTTATCCATGGGCTAACATTTTATGATTATTGATATCTATGACCTGTATTGAAAACAGTCTTAATTAAAAATGGAATATTTGGTCTTTTTTTTTATTTATTTCTAGTTTTGTTGTTTAGTTATACTTCCACTATTGATTATTATTACCTGTGCTTCTTCCATGGGTGTTTACTGGTTTGATTTTTTTTATTTCTTATGTTGCTTATTATATATATATTAGACCGTTATTAAATCACCACATGGGGGTATTGTTTTCCCCTATCACTCTTTTAAACCCTTGGTGGTAGTTGGTGACCTTTAGAATATAGGGAGGCAAGCCTAAGGCCTATGGAACTCGACCCGAAAGCACTGTTCTGGTTGGTAATCGGGTCAGGGAATTACATTATGGGTGCTACACCTATTTCAAATAATCCATATAGAATAGATTTTTTTGAGTTGTGGTAATTAAAGAAGAAACTCCAAGATAAATTTGAAAATGGATTCAATCAGACAAGTGTGTCCCATTGGGGTGCAACTGTTGTTTTTTTGTTAAAAATAATGATGGATAATTGTGACTATACATTGATTAATGGGAGATAAACAAGATCAAAATAAAGAAAAAGTATCATCTACCCTGTATTGATGACCCATTTGATCAATTATGTGGAGATGAATAATTTTCTAAATTTTACCTTTATTCTAGATATTCTCAACTGAGGGTCATGAATAAGGATATTCCCAACATTTCATTATGTATAAGGTATTGGCACTATTAATATATAGTGATGTCATTATATATTACTATTTCTCCCTACTATCTTCATGGATATAAAGAATATATTTTTTTTATGATTAATTTGATCGGTTCATTGTAGTCTTTATAGAAGATATTCTTATGTATTAAAATAGCACAGAAGAATATAAATATCACTTGAGAATTATACTAAAGATCATAATGAAGAATAAAATATTCAAAAAAATTATAATTAGTGAATTTTTTCTACAAAAGAAATCATCTTTGGGTCATATAATCTCAAGAGATGGTATATCATAGATCCATAAAAGATGGAAGCAATTGAATGTTGAACCCCACTAACCATGGTGACTGAGATATGTAATTTTCTTTTTTTAGATAGATATTATTGATGGTATTTGAATAATTTATCACAACTATCTAATCCACTCAACAAGTTTTCTTTTAAGGGAGAAAAGTTTATTTGGATAGATGAATGTTACAAAAACATCAAGGAAAGGCTGAGAATATTACTCAATGCACTTGTTCATACATTACCCTATAATAGTGAAGGGGTTTTAATCTATAGTGATACATACAATAAGGTATTGGGATGTGTTCTGATGAAAATGACATGATTATAGCTTCTTTATCATTTGGTTTGAAGGGTCATGAGGAAAATTACCCAAAACATGATTTGGAGTTATCTATGGTAATTTTTTTATTGATATGGAGGCATTTAATTTATGGAGAAAATTATTATATATATACCAAATAAAAAATTTCAAAGTATATATTCACCATAAAGGAGTTACATATTCTTCAAAGTATATTGTTATAGGTGGTTAAATATTTTTACTGCTCAATATATTAACACCCTAGGAAAGTGAACATGTTGGATGATACATTGATATGAAAGGATCATGATATCTTTTCCATAATGAGGATAACAAAATATAATATTTATATATTTTCAATGGATGGATCTATACAACTTGATGTAAGGGGATAAATCTTATCTTGTTCTATAGACTGTTCAACCATCTATCCAATTGAATATTAAAGAGGCATGAATGGAAGATGCAGAGCTACAAAAAAATGTTTGAAATGTTCCTAATATTAACCATGATCATATAGAAAGATATATTTTAGGAACATTATATATATTTCATCCATACCAAATTTGAAGAATGATTTGTTCGAGGAAGCTCATAGTTATTCATTCTCTATTCATCATGGTAGTATTAATATGTATAGAGACTTGGAATTGAATTATTGATGGGATTACATGAAGATATAAATGGTAGGGTTTGTATATTTTTCCTTGGTACGTTATCAAGTTAAGGATGAGTGAAAAAATCCCAAGGGGATGTCAAAACCATTATCCATACAGAATAGAAATGGGAATACATCACTATGGATTTTTTTGGAAGAATCTACAAAAAATCTAAAAGGAATAATTCTATATGGTTTGTAGTCAATATCCTTACAATTGAATTACAAATAATCACTATCTAAGAAGTTTTATATCTATATCTTCTTGTTGGGGTATACATTAAGGAAGTGTTAAGGTTGAATATATTACCATATTCCATTATTTCTGATAGGGATCCAAGGTTTACCTTGAAGTTCATGTAAATCCATCAGTAAGTTGTTGATAAATAGTTCAATTTTATCACTACGTATCATCCTCAAAATGATGGTCAGTTTGAGAGAAAAATTAAATCCATAGTGAAAATTTCCAGATCTTGTTCTATGGATTTCAATGGTGTTTGGGATCAACACAATCCTTTAGCTGAGTTTTCAAAAAATAGCCTTAACTCAATCATTCAGATTGATATATATGAATCCCTCTATGGAAATATATCTAAAACTCCAACTTTTTGGAATAAAGTTAGATAATAAAATCTATTGAGACCTGTGATAGATGAAGAAATGAATTAAAAGTTTAGGTATATTCAACAAAACATAGGGGTAGCCCAAATTTTCTAGAAAATTTATGATGAAAATCATTGGTGTGATCTAAAATTTGAAGTTGGTGAGAAGGTTTTACTATGATTTTATCTGTAGAGAATAGCAATGAGAATTGAAATGAAAAGAAAACTAATCCCTAGTTATATTAGTCACTTTTAAATTCTTGATAGTATAATGGTGGTAGATTATCATTTGGCACTTCCACCAAACCACTCTCAATATCATAATTTCTTCCATGTATCTCTCTTAATAGAGTACATACTAGACCCTTCACATGTATTGAACTCAGTGTTCACACCACTTGATGAAGATAATTCTTATGTGGAACAAGTAGTGAAGATTCTAGATCGAATATAGAAAGTTTTACGAAACAATAATACACACCAGGTCAATGTTTTGTGACGAGACCAGTAGTTTGAGGAAGGTACCTGGGAACTTGAGGATGTAATGAGGTCGATGTATCCTCATATTATTTTTCTAGAATGATGAATTTAAAGGGTTATTTTTATTTTAATGGGGGTACAATATAACACACTAAGGATTTATAAAAAAATTAAATAAATTCAATTTCTTTGATTTCTTGCGTTACACACAACACCAAGTTTTAACAAACCGAGAAAAACTATTCATATTATTATTTTAACATTACCATTATTACATAGCCATTAAACATGGTGGGATGAGTAGGAATAGTAAAATTTTAATTATTAATTATAATGTTTTTATATAAATAGAACATATTGATAAAATGTAGATAATTTTGGGTAAAGTCTATATATGTTTCAAAAATACAATTTTCTCAAAAAAGTATTTTTTATTATTTTTATGAATAATAAACAAATAAATCATTTAAAATTTTATAAAATTAATTAGATAAAATAAAATTTATTTTTTAAATCATCATTTAAAAACATCTTATAGTGAATTTTTGGGTTTTTTATGAAAATGTTAGTTTTTTGGATGAATAATAACAAATAATGGTTTTTATTAAAAAATTTATTATCATTTAAAAACTTATAACGTAATTTTTTAATTAAAAATGATATAAAAAGTAAAATTATATCAATTATATATTTATTAATCAAATTTAGGTTATTGTAATATATTTCATATCAAATTCTGATATTGAAACATTTTAAACATTTAAACATTTTCTCTTTGGAAAACCGCTTTCTCATGCATCTAGGGGTTTAATTTTAAATTACATTCTTCCAATTATGTGAATCAAATTTGGAATAATTCATTCCATATTAATAATGAGATTAATATAGTTTATCTAATATTTTAAACTTTATTTTTTACAATAATTAAGAGTAAAAATGTGGGCTTTTGGAGAAACACGGTGTGGGAATCGACTATTGGAGAAGAGGGGTCCAGTTTGGGGTGTGGTGATGACTACGATTATTATGATGTATAACTCTGTGTTGATCAATGTTTCTTCCTATTTTTTTCTTTGGAGTTGTATGTTAGGAACCAGGCACCCATAATCCGACTATTATAAAAAGAAAAAAAATGATTTGCAGTCACTCAATAGTAAAAAATGGTAACAATTATTCCCACTAGTTAATGAAAAAATGGGTTCAATGGGGGTTAAACTAAAACTATAAGGGTTCAAAATCATCAAAAATATTTTAAAAACCTATTTTATGGACATATATAAACCTTATAATCTATAATATTCTATAATGTCTCATTTGGTAACATTTTGGAATATACAAAACATGGGTACACTTTATTCTTTTCAAATATTCCATATGTGTCCTCTACCCAACTTATAAAAAGGTCACCCTCTCTTATCTCCTATTCAAACATCCAAAAACCAATGTTTATTCCCTGAAATACTCAAATAAATTAATTAATTCCCTTATATTATATTATAAGTCTTATTATGGTCATAAATCCAACCTAATAAGTCTTTTTGTGAAAACTAAAAGAAGATGTCTAAAGAAGAGGTAACAGCCCTAACTGAGAATTTTAATTTATTTATTCATAAAAATCCTTAGATTATTATTAAACCATGATTATTTAATAACATAATTATCTTAAATATATTTATATGATATTATTTTAATGTAATAACAAAAAATGTTCTCTTCTTCTATAAAATGTGGTACAAAATCATCGATCATGTGTACGACGGACTACCACCTCACGAACTAATGTTATTTGTTTCCCATCACCACCTATCACATCTGGATATAATGATGGATTAAATATTTTATATTTTATTTATGTTATTATTATATATATGGTATTATAATACCAAATATTCCTTCTTACCTCCCAACCCATCGGGAAATAATAATGTCTCTGGTGTGTATGGCGGACTACCACTTCACGAACTGATGTGATGTGTTTTTCATTTCTATTTTAAATGGATGGTAATAATTATAGATTAAATATAAGTGTATTATATATATTATAAATATAATAATATTTTTATTATACCACATATAGCTTCTTACTTTTCATTCTGTATGGGATATGATAACGTTGCTCATGTGTGCATTGGATTACTGCCTCGCGAAGCAATGTGATTTTTTTTCATTAATGCATTTCATTAAATGCAATTAGAAATATTTAATGAATATGTTTCATATTAATGAAATAAAAATCATTATTTAATGGTAATATATTACTTACCTTTCTTTCATTTCATCCGTCCTGAAAATGGAAATAGTATTCATGTGTTCGTACAACCTTCCATCTTCATGAATGGTATATTTAATTTTCTATCATTAACATCTATAGATCAATATAAATACATATATAATGAATATATATGATATTTGATTAATTTTTAACATTTTGTATATTATGTAACCATGATCAATGTAAGAGGACCAAAAATACCAAACCAAAACATACGTGAAAAATGATGCAATAATTACCCAAAAAATAGTTTTAACAATGAATTATTAAGAAATGATTAATGAATGGTTATAAGTAAATAATATATGGTATGATATATAAAATTACGGTTCTATAATATATGTATAATAAAATTATATTTATAATTCTATCTGTTCAAACATCTATGAAGGTTTTCATGACTTTAGGTAAGGGATTTTGATCTCACCTTTTATATTTATGAGATACATGACATATGCACCATTTGTTCTTTTGTTTTGTGTATATATTAAATATGAATGCCTTTATTATTATTCTCATGGAAATTATTCATATTTCATATCCATTTTATGATATATGTTTCTAGAGGAATATTATTCAAGATATACCAAATAGGCAAGGTATTACTCTTATAAATTTATCTTCTTTGAGACATACATCATGTTCTGCTAATATATTCTTTTATGAGGTGTATAAAAAAACCCATAGATATGTAATATACTGAATTTATTTATTCTCATGATATTTTTGTTTTCATTTAATTTTATTCTTTCATGGGCCTTATGATTCAATGTTACTAATGTGGTAAGGGTTTTATAATACAATCTCATCGTTTATCAAGATTCTTTTTGTTTATTATTAAAATGATGAATTATTATGATCCATATCTAAATAGAATCACGTTTTTATTATCCACTGGTTATTTCTTGATGATACATTTATTCTATTCATTTATATCTCTTTACATACTCATGAGATAAAAATAATGTTTTTAATAACATTCCTCTTTATTTCTCTATTCAGTTAATTTTTATTATGTTTTCAAAAACTATTTTGATCATTTTTTAAATGACTTATTAAATATCTATTATAAATTTTTTAACATTTAAAAAAAAGTATAGTAATATTCATGTCATATTCCAAACTTTCTCCATTTATATTTTTTGGAAAATGTGAATAGAATCTTTATTTCAAAGTTTACGACATGAACAATATTTTCCACCATCATAAAAACATATTATTTGAAAAAATCCTTTTAAAATTTACAAGGTTATTTTGAAAGAAAATAATTTTGGAACTTTTTAATGTTTTTAAAAGTTTTTTTTCAATATATAAATTCTATTTTCCTAAAAAAATATCCAAGTGATCTTTCAAAATCATTTTCTATATAAGATGAAATCCTTTGATGTTACATACGTTTTATTGGGGATATGATGCAAGGATAACATTTTAATTCATTCGCTAATTGGTTTATTTTTATGGTGAAGATATGTTTATGAAGCATTACTATTTTCCATCAGTTATTCTATGATGAAATGTTTTGCGAAATCAATTTCTATTCATAGGTTTTGATATAATGAATGGTTTATGAAGCTCATTTCTTTATATGGGTTTTTGATAAAAAAAAATTATGAATCCCATTATCTTCATGGGTTTTGATATGACAGATTCTTTATGGTTGTTTAGAAGAATTATGTGTAGTTTTCATTAGGTGATAATGGTTATGTTATAACCACGAATGGTGGTTTTGTTACAACCAAATATGGGTGGGAACTATATCTCGCTCTAATGAATCGGGTAAATATTGATATCTAAGGATATCAACATGATTGGAATGGGTAGTGAACCCGATTTAGTAAGGTACTTTTTTCAAATATGATAATCTTGGGAGTAAACCTTTTCTACTGTGATGGTTTTGAGAGTGAACCCATTATACTATGATAGTCTTGGAAATGAGACCTGACTATTAAGGAAATGATTTTATATGCTTCTCTATATGCAAAAATTCCATACCCTATGTCAATGATATTCTCTCATGGACAATGTTTTTTGATTTCATTGTGATTCATGTCTTTTGAACTACCAATATTTATGACATGACTCAAGATTCTGATCTTTTATATATAGTGTATGTTTTGATATGTTATGTACACATTCTCATACATTAATAGTCACATTATGTTTATGTATTTTCATTGTTTACTCATACTGAGACTATGAGCTCACCCTTTCTTATGTTTATTTTCATCAAGTTATTATGATCAGTATTATGTGTGAAATGTATAATAAGGGTACTAGTTATGAGGAACTCAGTCGTAGACATTATAGACTGTTATGAACCAGTTTCATGTTTTTTCATGTTTCAAAATAAACTATGCCATTATGATCATCAGATGAATGTTTATATAATTTAATTAATATTGATTCAAAAGATGGTATACCTTTGTATATAAATCCCATATTTATATACCCTATATGGAATTATTCCATGATTTAAGGAATCACTTATTCTAAAATTCATATATAGAAGAATCCATTAAATCCTTATTTATAAACATGTTTATACTAATTTATCC
Organism: Viscum album; assembly: GCA_963277665.1. Lineage (NCBI taxonomy): Eukaryota > Viridiplantae > Streptophyta > Magnoliopsida > Santalales > Viscaceae > Viscum > Viscum album. The sequence continues at coordinate 92,630,157 of OY728154.1, forward strand.
AACACTGAAGGGAGAAGTTCAGTTATCCACGTTGAATTTTTACACTTTTAGTTGAATATTATGGGATGGTTTCATTTTGAAGGTAATATATTATGAGATCCATCCATACAATGGTGGATATTGGCCCATTATTCTTTGGGGAAGTGTTGACCTGGTTGAATTATCCATGAAAATGATTGGTGGGACCACCCTTCAATATGTGATATGGAAAACCACTTCATCCTGACCAGGATCAGCTAAGAATGTGGTTTAATTGGAAAGTTCATTTACATGATCATTTTGTGATTCAGGTACATGATGCAATGTTTCTTCAAAAAGGAACTCTACCATAAGTCTTATGACATAAATGATAAGGAAGTATAATTCCATCTTCTTGATTGAATACTCACCATTGGTCTGTTTGATTAAAAACTCCACCTTTCAATTGATATTCTGGTAGAATATCTACTGTTTTAGGATTAGCTCCAAGATGGTAATAAGGGAATGTTATTATGCCTCATTATTTGTACAACCTTTAAATGGTGAAAAATATTAGTGAGAAATTTTTTTCCATTTAAAAAATACAATACCTAGACCTACCCAATTGAGATTTAGGTTTTCAATCCCTTTAAATTAATACTACATGAGGACCCATAAAAATACATTTCCCAGGTTAAGGTGTTTCATGGGAATAAAAAATTCTTCATATAGAAATTTAGTGTCCAAAAGTGTAGTTTTTGGGGTTGGATGTTCTATAACAAAATTAGATAGGACCTACCCTTTAATTTCCTTATGTGACATGAATTGGATATCATAATGTTTCAGGGTAACCTCCCATCAAGCCAGACACCCATTCAATATATGGAATTCATGAATTTACGTGAGTTAGTTGACATGAGAGACTATGTGGACTTCATGATGCTATAAGTAATTCCTCAACATTTGAACTAAAAATTTGAGTGAGAGACAATTTTTTTATATCATAATTCCGAGTTTTAGTACCTAGAATCATTTAACTGAGATAATAAAGAATGTTTTCATTCCCCACAACATGTTTTGTGTATGGAGACCACCAAACATTTGTTTTATATCATCCATATATAAGATATGTTGATTTAATTCTATAGGTGGAATCAAGGCTGGTGGATTCATTAGGTATTATAGAGTCTTCTCAAAATCTTCTTGTAAATCCTCATCCCAACAGTAGATGACTTCCCTCTTCATTATGTTATTGAGGGGGAGATAATTTACAAATATATTATCAATGAAATTCCAAGTATAACTGAGGTACCATTTGATCTTCTTAGTTCATTAAGATTTCAAGGGGGTGGTATTGATAGGATTGCACTAGTATTTTATTAACAAACCATGATGTCGTGGAGGAATACCAAAAAAGAAAGTAATTTGTTGGATGTTAATGTAAAATAAAACATTAGAGGATTCATTTTCAAATGGTTTTAATGAAATTAGTGAATATCTCTTGAAGACCAGTGGGGTTATTATAACACTTTTGAGATTTAACTACCAGGTCATTGGTATAAAATTCTACGATTTATCTTATGAAGGGTTTAAAGATATGATTCATGGAAAACTGGTAAGTAGCACCAATTTTCATTAACCCAAAGTGCACAAACTACTGTAAAAATATCTCATAAGGTTCTATGGGCATAGTTTCTTCATCATATTCAACAACCATATTTATCGTTTTATACCCTAAATACCAATTTATAAAGGAAAAGTATTGAAATCCATTAGTTTAATAAATAATAATTTTTTTGACCAACAATGGAAAATCATCCTTCAGGTAGTGTAGATTAAGGTATCTAAAATCAATGTAAAACCTGATATGCCCATTATTTTCTTGATGGAGACGATGTTGGAAAGATATCTTGGGTACTTCAGCTTTTGGAAAAAAGTTATCTCTGATCAGTTTATCAACTTCAGATTCAATGTTACTAGTATGTGAGCGGTGCATTCTCCTGTCCGCCTACTTAAAAACTCAATGGTCATTGAGAAATTCTATATGATGAGTATCCACATCAGGTTTTATCTAGGGAATATCTATATAATACTAAGAGAACATGTATTTTGGTTTCTTTAGAAATTAAATTTACATATCATACTCCTTCAGAGACAAAGAAATAGTAATCACTGTAGGCTGTGTGTATTCTTATAATCCAAAATTCACCAATATAAGATCGTCGATGGTGTTAGAGATAAATTTCTCAATTTTTAGAGGAGGGTTTATGTATTTATCTTCTTTTTATTCTATTTATGTGTCCGTAAAGGCATTTCCAATGATGCTAGATAATTATGGGGAATCTTTGTACCATTTGAGATAATAGAGTCTATGAAAATGGACACATACATATTGAAATATTAGGGTCATTGAAGAGAGATTCTGTGGATGATTTTTATCCTTTATACTGCTACCATGGGAAAGAGAGGTATGAAAATATTGATTTATAATGAATGTTTGGGGGATTTTTTAATTCATTCTAATACTTCTAGGGGATCCAGATAGAGCATTGGTCTGATTACCCTTTGATGAACCCACTTTGGATGACATGATTTTTGTCACATGTATATGGGATATTGAATCTTTTGGTACACAACAAGTTGTTTGAATTAAATCTACTGCATTGATTAGGTTTATGGGTAGCACATAATCTTTGTTGAGAATGCTTTAGGGATTCTCAAGGGAAGTTCCTAATCCATTAAGAGCAGCAACATGCATATTAACATCCACCAATGGTTGTTTTCTTTCCCTATTTTAGAAACTTTCATCAGCTTATATAGATTTACAAGACTAAAAGGGAGATTTATCACCATTTAGTATGATAACCATTTTGTTGATGTGGTATTTCAAGCATTGATGAAATGTTATAGGTATAACTAAATGTCTATGAAGGCATAGTCTTCCTAGTAGGACATTGTATTTTTTGTCTTACTGTATAAACTTGAACACATTATTTTATGTGAGATCCATGAACCAAGAATTAATCTTGATATTTTCAAGAGTCCCTTCATTGCTCTTGTAAAACCGTTGAATGGTTAGTTTTTTTGGAGAAAATCCCCTTGATATACCCTAAATTTTAGAGGGTCTATAACAGGATGGGGTTGATCCTAGAACAATTTTAAACTAGATACCTTTTGATGATGACATTATCATGTTTTCTTGAAATATGAATAGGTTTAATATGTCCTTATATAACTTCTTCATGGTCCTATTTAGTGGATGAGATAGTGGCTAGACATTTTTTTGGGTGCAATCTCCGCTTGGTAAACATCAACTACAGTGAATTCAATATCAACCTCTTGAGGGTTCTAGATGGCTTAAATGAGTTCCTCTATGAGTTATTTTGAATGATGGGGAGTATACAAGATTAAGAGTTTGGATGGGATATCCTCCAACTGTTTCATAATCCTATATTTTTAGGCCAGAGATATGTGCCTCCCAAGGTAGGGTTTCTCCTTATCCTGTTTCTTAGGATCTAAGGTGAATGAGTTTGATGGTTTTGGTTCATGGGAAGAGTTTGTGGGAGAAACGTTTTCAAATAGAATAGGTTTCACTATCCAACCCCATTGTTTTGTATGATCATAAAATTGTTCCCTCGCAAGTCAGTTGTTTAAAATTATTTGGTTTGAATAACCACTAATGGGATCAGAGGATTATCTATGATTCTATTTGGATTTTGGAAGTTATTTCCCATATATCTCAGCTATATATATGGATTTTATGGGAATTTGACTATAATATTGGGTCCACGCACACCAGAAACATCCTTGTACTCTCCTCTTCTTCATCCTTAGACCCCATATTCTCTTTCAGGTATGGGGAACTCATACTCAGGTGCATATTCATAAAAAATAATGGATATATTAAATGAGTCATGTTAAAAAAAATTATAATTTTCTCTGATCCAGTTTCCTTTTGGTGATGTGGTTTCCTTTCTCTAGGTGCTGAAGGAAAGGAATATGAATGAGTCAAAGTTCATGTGGGAGTTGAATATGGATCTTTTTGTTGTGTCTTTTCCTATGTTTGATGATTAAATCTTCATCTAGGAGGTATAACCAATGATGTATCACTATATGTTTAGATCATTACTATTTTGAGAAGATTCTCTCTAAAGGTATAATGTGCTTGGTCAATTATTTTCCCAGTCATCCAGTTATCAAACTTCAATTTATACATAGCTGGAACTCCATTCGAGTCACCATCTTCTTCTCACTGGGTGATGGTCCACCAAGTCACATGTGATGGGGAATTTACTCGTATCACATATCTATAATTTAACCATGGTATGGAAAATTTATTTGAAGACAACATATCCCAATAAGTTATGAATAGGTCTCCTATAAAAAGGGAAGTAGTCAATGATTTTACTGAGCCTGACCTCATATGGTGTTTTAGGATACAGTAGTTTGAAGAGGTTATTTTCCATAGATTATGGGAATTACATAGAAACTATTTATTTTGGAAGAAATACACTATTTTAATCCTTTATTAAAATTGTGGTAAACTTTAATATCTATGAACCTTATTTCAAGGGCAGTTTCCACTATTTCCACTCAGTGGGAGGTTCGAGGTGATTTAGGGCCTTCCTAGGAAATCTGATGGGCACTATTATTAGTTTCAGGGTAACAAAAGTTGTTTCTAACTTACTAGTCTATTCCCTTATGTTGTGGGAATCAGAAAATTTTTTTATTGATTTTATGGAATTTATTCTTCTATTTATTATTCCATTTATACAAACTCAATAAATTCTATAGGATATTTCATTAATATCATAGATGTTTACAGTTCTTCTCAAATATTATCAACACAAAGTTTCAGTAATTACTCTTGTGAGAGTGGGATACAGGTTGAATATGTTAAGACATTAAATCTAGTTATAAAGTTAGAAACCCTCTTATTTTAATGTTACTTTCAATTTTTGAGGTAAAAAAATTTCTTATTCCTTTGTGTGGTGATAAATTGATAAATTAATTGATGAAGGTCTTCCCCACCCCGTGATGGGTCCTGCCACCAAACAAAGGTTGGACATAGTAGACTCTATACAAAAAAAATATATTCTTTCACCTCTTTATCATCTCGAGGGCCCATCATCAGGATTAATTAGAAAAAAAGTGGGTGAGATTCTATTTTTTATCTCTCATTCCATAAAAGGATAAGAATACTGGATTTCAAAAAAAATTGGTGGGGGAAAAGTGACATCAACCCATTCAGGATATTGATCTTTTTTAGGCCATAAGAGTTTTTTCCCCTCGATACCTTCCATTATAATAGCAAGATATTTAATGAAGTTGAATCACTTTAGAGGTATAACAATTTGGATGACCTCCCACCTATAGGGAGGGGGTGAGGCATGTTGTAGTTTCCATGCTTTCATGTTCCATTAATTATTGATCCTTGCCAGGACTAGCTGATCACCCTAATGGGGAGAGGGGGTTCATTGTAATGAAATAATTTTGGGATCATCCTTTACATATTCACTTATGTAGACTGGTTTCATAGAACCAATCCCGTCTAGATTTTAGGTGGATTATCTATCTCTTATTGTGTGCGAGGAGGGATATAGATTTTTGTTTAAATGTGATTACCAATGGGAATATTTTCCATGAGTAGATCCTCATTGAGTTATTTGAGATTCTATATCTCATTACCATATTTTTAGAGTGATTCCACTATGGAAGGGATTTTAGATCATCTAGGTGGTGAGTGGTATATAGAGACACCTTCTACTTTATCCATGGAAGAGTTCTACTGGGGAGGTCGGAACTCATTGTTCGAAGGTTATGAGTTCTATATGATTTTATGATTTTGTATATGTATAGACTCATTTTTTTCATTGAGATTTCCCACCTATGTAGTTACGATTTATGTGTTCCATCCCTCCACATTTGTGTCTTTATCCACATTGTTTCCTAGGTTGATGTTGATAACTTTCAATGTTTCATATTTTATGAAATTAGTTACCCCATCATGCTCCACATAATAGGGTAGTTTTGTACAACATTCTCTTCCTTTGAGGGTTTCATTAGTTTTATTTCTCTAACCCTTATTTTTATTAGACCATCTTGGATTGCGATCCTTACAGGGGTTGATATCCTTTTCTAGAATATCCTATTGTATTTGTCTATGAATAGTCACCTTAGGGGTGTTTTCAATCATACTTGATGAGTGTGCACCAAATGGATGAGGTGTGTATGATGGTGGTAGGAACATTTGAGATTCCTAATATGATATTTACCTGATAGAATATAAATTATTGATTCCTTATAGGGTGATGATATTGAAATAAATTCCCCTACCTTATAATCTGAGGTTGATTCAATGCCACTATTAGCACTTTATGATCATATTATCAAGGATCTGATGGATCCCTATACAAAAATTAATATAAAAAAACCCCATGATTCATAGTCTAGGGTTTATCTATAACCACCATAAATTTACTTAGGACCCCATTATGGTGTTATAACCCTGGTGGTGTAAATTGACATAAAAATCCCCCAGCCCTATATGTTTGGTTTTCATTTTGACTTATTTCATGGTGGTATCTATTGTGATCCTCCAGATTAGGCACAATCTCATTCAAACATGGTCTTGGGAAAATGGATTCTTATGATGAGATTCACTTCCTATGGTAATCCATCAGGTAACCCGTGACTATGGATTCCATATTTGAGGTGTGTTCCTATATTTTTGAGGAGGCCATCATAGGAGACTTCTGGAAGCCCTCATTCTCCTCTGTTCGTGGTTTCTTTTCATCCTCAAATCATATCATATTTATTGTATAAAACAACTTTCCCACATGTTAACTAGGCCCATGAAATCTTGTATTTCTATGTAATTTCAAGATTCTATATACAAATATGCTTTCTTTCATGGGGATATCGTAAAGTGTAATCCTCCATACTTTCCCCATCCTTGGACATAACGTCTGACGAGGCATTGTAAATCAGTGATTGGAGAGTAATCATTACACAGTGGCAAACTCACCATATAAATTTTTTATGCTATTCTGATGCATAGTATCATTCCATAGAGAATGATAACATGTATGGATGACAATATAGTGTATTTATGATATAGAGGTGACCCCAAAATCTTTGATAAGAGAGGTTTTTAGTGTTCAAACATTGATGGGTCATATAAATATTCTAATGTATGTAAAAAATGAAATCCTCTTCAATTTCACCTATTAAAAAGTATTAGGAATTGTAAAGGGCCAAAAACATGGTCTGAATGTTATATTTTCCATCTCCTTCCACAGACATACACACAAACACAGATGTATATATATATTTATTCCATATTCTCCTTTATAAAATACATATTCATACACATATTAAAAACATAGAGGTATTTTCTATAGGCATTTTACTAAGTGATTCATGGTTCTTGTGATAGTTAATAAGGATCTACATATGTTTCAACCTAGCTTTTCTTTCAGAACCTCTGTATATAATGGTATATGGACAGTGGTGGAATTTTCTTTTTTGAGTTTCATATTACCATGGAAAGGTTGTCTATATTGTATTTTCAGAATAAGGTTCCCATAATCTATATCTATACTAACACGCATAACAATATCAAGGTAGTTATCACCTTAAACATAATGATAAGATTTGATGGACCCCTAAGGTGTTTCATTCATGCATCGTTTATCCTCAAGAACACTAGAATCGATCCAGACATGAATATGAGGATCATTCTAAATCCTAGCCAAAACCTGAAAATCTTCCTTTTGGGGTTGAGTATGGATATGATCCTACTTCATAATGGTCATCAGAATATCTTGGTGACTATTTTTTACTATAGGAATATGCATTTTCTATAAAGAAAATATTAAGTTATGCCGGTGATATTTTTTTATCATTGATAGGGATATGAGCCTACCTTGGGGTGGTTGTTGGAATATGATGGTCATCCCTCTTTGAAGTGGGTCAAAAATCTCAGTTTGAATGTGCATTCCCTTTTATAATATGTTGAAGGGAATTTGAAATGGGTGAAGAGGTATGTGACTCTTCTTGTATAGCCTCTAAAGAATTTCTGTGAAGTCTTTCATTAGCATAAGTATGAATATGAGCCTTTCTCCCATAAGCTATTGGAATATGACAAATAATTTCATTGGTAGGGATATGAACCTACCTTGATGTGATTTACAAATTGTACCGGTGAACCTCATTTTGATTTGGGGTATAATTCTTACATTGTGCCTCTGTAATATGCCTCTATATTTCTTAGACAAGATTGTGCACCTATCCTGATACATTTTACAAACTTGTTTGGTGATCCCCATTTAGTATAGGGATATGATCCTGGTTCTAATCCTCATCCTTTTCCAAAATATGTTGACCGTCCTATTGTATGGGATAAAAAGTATGTGCTTTCTCCAAAGTATCCACCTATTCATGTTGATCTTGGTGTTATGTTTCTATAGCTATTGGGATTGAAATGTGTGTGTGTCCCTATATCTACATCAGTTTCAGAATATGCTGGCAGATCTCTTTTATTGTTACTAAAATACAGTGGCAGTTCAACAAACTATGTGCAGGAATATAGGCATGCATGTTCTTAGTCTCCATGATATAATGGAAGGTATCTTTAATTTAAGTTGGGGATGTAAGTCCATTAATTTTATCAGTTTTCCCTTAGGATATACCAATGGGCTTCATATATGGTTGTAGTGATACGTGTCTCCCATATTCTTACATTTAGAATATATGAGAATATTTGATTTGGGAGACTAGGGATATGAGCCTACTCTCTAAAAACCACCAAAATATGATGATTGGCTTCACCAATGGAAGCGGGAATATGGAACCACTCCCTCTAATCTACAGCTTACCACACAAAGCAAGATTTCCTTGGACCCTATGAATGAGTGTCCAGGTTGGCTACTTATCATGTAGTTCTATCTGTATGAGACTAAGGAGTATTTCCATGAAGGATCTGGTTATGAAAGTTGATAGGATTCCACATAGGTATCTTCCAAACCTTGATAGAGCCATGATCAACTCCTTAATACACCATCCTAAGGTATGGAAGGAGCTAATTGTTACACTCTAAGGATATGTTTCCGAAGTAGTTGGTAGTGGCGACATGTGTAACCAGTTTCATTGTAGCTCTCCTTGAATGAGAAAGGATCATCATATTTAGTGTTTGAAGAACTATACATGAAACCATAAGGGCCAGAATCAGTCCATTCCAGCAGTATTAATGGAACATCACATTTGACACCAAAATATGAAGGCATCGAGTGGTTGTTGTTGTTTTTTGACCTGTAAAGGTTGTTTTCGAATATGATTTTCAGAACAATTGGCTAGATGATGGCCAGATATCAATTCAAGGTGATATTTTTGAGAATAGTATTTGAAGTCACAAATAAAAAAAAGAGAATGTTTTCTAGTTAATTCATTATCACAAGTACAAAAGATACTCAGTTAGTTATGCATGGGCAACACAATGGTTCATTATTATTGTTGGTTTGGGCATTTTTCTTTCATGGAATGTGAACATCAAGATATTATTTCTCATGGGACCCTATCTATGTTTTTTCATTTAATGATTTCATTCCCGGTTCACCATTTGTTCCATAAAAGGTTATGAAAAAATTTATCAATATGATTAAATATTTTTTCTTTTACTGTTTCAAGGTTCACATTAGATTTTCTATTTTTATTTCTACAAAAGGTGTAAACTCCCAATGGATCCAAAATCTTTAACAAGTTAGAAACCTATTTTATAATGGTAGGAAATCATTTGGGGTTTCAAATCAAAAAACACTTAGGAACTCACATTGGACAATAGGATATGAGTTTTGGATGATAACACCTTTTTTTGGGGAATTATTTCCTATTTTGGGATTCTCTTATAGATTTAAGATATTCTCATGAATCATTCCCAAATTTTGATATGGGATTAGTTACCTTAATAAGCAAACTAGGTTTTCAATCTCTATGAAAGAAAAAAATGATCTATTAATTACACTATCTATATGTATCCAAGGTTCACCATCTGTTTCCGATTATTTCTTAACCAAGAGGGGATGCTTTCACATTGAAGATATATAGCCAAGCACTCTGAAATTTACCATTGTCTAAAAATTGAATTGATGTGTCAAGAATGGGATTGAAATTCCAAGAGGCATCCTTTGTATCCTATGAGATATGAATCAAAATCTAATTTGTTCATCCACGTATAATCCATGAAATTTAACATCACTCGAAAAGGATGTATATGAGTTCATTTAGGAATTGGGTATTGAGATCAGGCTGTAGGAAGGCATTATAAATATCCTATTTATAACAAGAATTAGATTCTCTATAGAATAGTATGTCCTAAAACTAATAATTGTTGGGGATAGATAATTTGTACTCATGAGGGTTATTACCCCAAAGTTTAACATTATGGGGATGCCTTAAGGACCTAAACCAATGTGGATGATCATGCAAGGAGGAAGTTGTATCGTATTACTAAATGGGAATCACACACTGAAGTTGTCCGGGTTAGGGGAATTATTTGAAGCTAGTGAGCAGATCATTTCGAATATCAATGCTCACAAGTGTCATGATCAATGTGAGAAACAAAATATAGAAAGTGATTAGGTGCACTATATATAAATGAAGGACTTACATATTAAATAAACCCTAATAGAGTGTTTGAAATGGTTTTGAGGCCCTAGTAAGGTGTCCTATGTATCCTATCTATAGTAGGAATAAAAGAATTCATATATCTGTAAAGTTTCATAATTATTTGATGGAAAATGAATAATGGTAGACCCACAAGAAGAGGATCCTACAGATGGGAGTAAAGGGAATATTGAGGTACTTACACCAAGATGGATGTACAAGATGATATTGATCCCCTATCCTCTAATGAATAGAGGTTAGGGACCACAAGTGGTCATATGAGGAAGCTTGAATGACATAATGATCCAATATTACCAATATGGTTACCTGATTTCATAACCCTAGTCTATTATGGATATTTCCCATCTGAAGGGGGGATGATCGACTAAGGGCTTATGGTTGTGCATTTTTGAGGGAATATTCCCATGTATTCTTATAATACTATGCTAAAATATTTGGGGGTGTCTACTTGACATTGTTGAAATGACATATGGTGTCTTCCTAACATGGTTGACATGTTATAGGGCATATGTATGACCTGGTTAACACATTGGTGGGTGTCTTCCTGACATGGTTGAAATGTCATAGGGTGTATTCCAAACATGTTTTACTTGTTAGAGGATTTCAAAATGGAATTTTTGACATATAAGAGGGTGTGTTCCTGAAATTTTTGACACATTAAGGGGTCTTTTCATGACTAATGATTTCATGTCAGGGGTCCTTCATGTGACAAGACTCACATGTCCAAGGTTCTTTGCATGATAGAAGCTAACATGCACAAGGCCTTTTGTGTGAACCTACTCACATGTCTAAGGTCTATAATATGATTCCGATAACATGACTAAGTATTTTACTTGAAAAAAATTGATAAGTAAAATGGATTCAAATTAACTAGAGGATATATAAAAGAAGTTGTCACCATGTCAAAGATAACAATCCCAGAGACTTTGTGTAAAATCAGTTGACATGTCTGGGGTGTGTTGCATGATCCAAGAAGGCATAACCAGGGTGTCTTATCATGAATAAAAAATAGATCATGTGAATCATGTGATCCCTTCATGTAAAAAATAGTGCATTTTCATTCTCATGAAGCATTTATCATTTTCATCCTCCTTCATGTGAACAGCACAATATTATTCAGTTATTTTCAAACAGAGGTATTCTGTGTCCAAGATGACATGATAATGTCCCATCATATTTTTAGCTATTATTCCATAAATACTTCGCATGATCAATGAAATGATCACATGAAGTTCTTACACATATCATAAAAGCACTTAAGTTTCTTAAATTTTTATTTTCAGGTTGATGAATCTTGAGATCTCATGATCATTCACCTTAGGAAGTTCTCTCTAACCTTTATGTATTTGTTTTATATGTGTATAGGAGATATTTTATTAGCACAACCATCTTGAATATATTTGAAATTGTAGGGTTATTAACTATATTATATTGAATTGATTTGGTGGAGAAATTTTCACATAATGTATCATGCGATTCACATGATTCCCATGTGTGTCAACAATGACATCATTTTTGTTTCATGTGACAAAAGTGACCACATGATCACTTCTTCATTACCAATATTCTTGATCCCATGTCTTGTCAATGGTATTTCACATGATCAATACAAGACCACAAAATGAATTTAATATAATCATACAAATATTTTTGATATACTTCTTATGGTTGGTCTATCATAATAAAGGGACTTCACATTATGTGGTTGGCATGTCTAGTACCCTTTACGAGATCAAGATGGTGTGTTTGCTGTCCTCCATGAGGTCAAAATGGCCTCTCGGGGGGGGGGGTATCATAGGATCTGTAAACTGATCATGTGAATCACATAACACATTTTCATAAAAAATAGTGTAACCATACCTCACATAAGGATCTTATCATGTTCATAGTTTTTTATAATAATACCCATGGAAAATTGTTATATGTTTTTCAATTGACATGTCAAATGTTTAGAAGGACTTGTCTGAGGGGATTCACATGACCATCAAGGATCCTTTGGAAGAATTCATGAAATAAAGAGGACTCATTGGATGCATTTATCATGATTAGTTGGAAGATCACATGAAGGGTGTGGTCCTTTCAAAAAATTCTCTTAGGATCATGTGATCAGAAGTCATTTTGAAGCATACACAATTTTCATGCTTCATATGATTAAAATATATGTATCTATACTAATCCTTTATTTCATTTTCAAAGAAAATAACACATGTTATTTTGGTACTTAACCCATACTAAAATTTACAATGAACATTTAGAGGGAAACAATAATTTATATGATTTTTGTTTTATATTTCGTTTGGGCTATGTTGTTTTCATGTGATTAATATTGGATTGATAGTGTCTGACATACATTGGATATTTCATGAAGAACCCTAGGATATAAATTGGTATATTGAGGGATACCTTATTTTCAAGTTAAGATTTAAACACATCCTAGTATTCCCTTGTTGACTCCTATGACCTTTATGGGGATGTGTTACCGATGAGGCTAGTTGAGATTGATTTATGTGATGAATTGTGTGACTGTTAACTTGTCTACAGTTAGTTCCACATATACATGTCAAGTGTTATCTCATTTTTCTCAATGGTTTTTCCTCATGATATTTATCTTATTTTATACATTCTTTACTTCTTAAATAGCATGTAGTTTTCATACATTTTGATTTAAGCCAATTTCTTATGACAATTATTTATTATTAAGCATTGAATGTTATATGATTTTCTTTATAATGTTGTTTTCTATTATTTCATTGGTTTCATTTACTTATTGGTTTATCCTGTTATTTAATTTATTGTGAAGTTATTTCAATGGATTTTAATGTAAAGGGATGAGTTTTTTCCATGTTATGTTTAAAAAGAAAAAGGGAAAGTTTCAATTTGGATTTTCAAAGAAAAGACTTTCTCTTTCATGAGAATTTTTACGTGTTGATTGTTTTCTAAACCTAAAAAATGAAATGAAAACATAATTTATTATATTTGTCTTCAACCTAGTGTTCCTGTTTTATTTAATAAAATGAATTAAAAATACTTAATGTGGTATATTACTAGCCTTTGTCTCACCCAGTACATATTCACATTGATCGATATATAGTCTTTATTCTATTTTTTGGTTTTCAAGTCTTGGATTTCGGTTAGTTTACTACCTCTATCCTTGGGGAAGAATGATATGTAGAGTTTTAGTGGTGACTAGGGAGTTACATTGTGATAGTGTGGTTTTCTCCCATGCTATATAGACTTGTTTAGGATATGTATGTGTATCGGCTTCAATGAACCTCTATTTCTATTTTAGTGCAATTTTTCTTTACTTTGGTAGTGGAATATTTACATTAAAAGGATATATGATTGAAAAATTTTGTTGGTAAAATATTTTGGTAGTAATTTTTAGTTATTAAATGTTTGTTTGAATTTGATTATTATATTTTTTCTATTCCTAGGAATGTCTACTAACAAAATGGATTCTTCATACTGAGTTTCTGGTTGGAACCCATCATTTATCTTCGGGATCATGAGGGTGAAATAATTCCCACATGGTCAATTGTGTAATGAATAATTTTTTAGTAAAATATTTATCCTAAAATAATAATATGTTTGATATTTTTTCCATACATGACACCAAACCTAAATATCCGACAACACGTTTTGTTAAAATATATACTGGCCAATATATGGTTTTCATTGAATAAGTAGTTGCAAAAAAGTATAACCAACTTATGTAATAAATGTCCATTTTAATAATTTTTCAACAAGTGAATCTAAGAAGGAGGGAAATATTTTTATATTATTAAAATGGATTTTATAAAATTGATCTTCTTCTTGTATAATAAATTAATTATTAACACTAATTTTAGAAGAATAGTTAATATATCAAAAAATAATTTTCTTTTAAAAATAGTTTTTTCAAAATAATATATCATTTTATTTTAACATTATATTAAGAGATTGCAGAATTTTAATTTTATAAAATTAAATTATTTTTAACCTTATCATAAAAATAACATTATATTAATATTATTGATTTTTCTAAAATGATTGTTTTTTGGTAAATAGTGTAAAATTCCATTTGCACAAAATAAAATGTTTTTTATGAAAATATTAGTATATATGTATGAATTTTATATGAATCATTTTTATAGGAAAAATATGCATTTTTTAATAGTTTACTATTACTTAAAAAAGTAGTATTAAATTTAAAAATCTATATTTTAAATTTTATATCTTAGGTTATATTTTTAAAAATAATTTTATTAATAAATTATACATTTTTTATTTTTAAATTAAGTTTTATCACATTTAAAAAATAGATATAAAAACATACATTTTAAATTTTAAATCATTAGGTCAAAATTATATAATATATACCATTTTATTTTTAAGCATAACGAATATGTTACCAAATAAAAACTAGTTACCCTGTAAAAGATAAAATGGTGAATGTTCAAGACATTAGAGTAAATAACATCAAATAGCTTTAAAATATTTGTGGGAATGTGTGTTTGAGGCCTTACCTAACCCTATCTCATCTAATATACTTTATTTTCAATTTTGTTTCAAAAATTTTATTGAGGGTGACATTCCATTATCAATTGTTTTTGGGTATTTACAAAAATGATATTCATTCCCACTTATAAAATGGACACTCCTTTACTAAATTTACCTCACAACACAAACCACAAATTTCATCCCAACACTCTACCCAACACTCTAACCAACCCACTTCAAAATATTTATATCCTCTATTAAGAGTCTCTGGTCTTATTAAAATATCATCCCTTAAAGGCTTAACCCCATTATCAATAGAGAAAACCCATGTAGTGAGGTATAAATTTATGTCAACTTATTTCTCAGTTTAATTTCTTTTTGTGAACATATTATTCATAAAATTAAATTAAATCACATTAAAATGACCAAATAAATATCATTAGTTTATTGGTATGTTATTAAAACGATTCTATAGAGAATAACCACCTTTCCCTTTTCCTTCAATAAAAATGACATCATGGATCATGAAAACATGAAAACAACCACCCCCATTAAAAAACACATTTAATTTTACTTAAACACCTAAATCAGCTAGTAAAACAGCTGAAACAACTACATATATATGATATATATATCATATTTATGTTCCTGAAATAAAACATCCATTTTAATTTTTTTGTTACTCCCTTCGAAAAAATGAAATCTCCATCCATGTATGCGTCCTGACTACCGCTTCCATAGAATGATGAATTGCATTTTTTCACTACCCATTTTATGAATTGTTTTACTTTATACTTTCTGAGTATATATGATATATATATAATATATCATTAATATTTTTTTATGGATAAAAAAATTAGCAATCATTATAAGATAATCAATCATATAAGTAAATAACTAACAACTAGATAAATATTAATTTTATCTTTAAAAATTAAAATATGAAACTCATGTGATATAATTATAAAATTATAAATATTTAAAAAACACCAATTCTTGTACCATTTATTATTTTTAAAGGATGAACTCTATGATAAGAATGAAGATTGACCGTGCTTTAAATATCATATTTCAAAATAGTAATTATTATTTACACCATATGTTGAAAAATATTATAACAATATAATATATAAATAGAGTTGTTATTAATGATGAGAATAAATTTAAGTTTATATTAATTTTTTTATGAAATAGGTAATTAAGATATTTATCTTTATGATAATGTAGTGAAAAGTACTTCCTTGAAATCAAGGGTAATGGTAAGGGAATTAGTAACTCAAACTCCTTTCATTGAGATATACTATTTATTATTGAACTTCATTTTTCTAAGACTTCCCATTTTTATTTAATTTATCTCATTATTTATCTGAAAAATGGTTTTTATCAAAATAAATTTCTATGAAATGTTTTCTTTTCGCTTATTTTTTTAAAGGAAATTTTTTGAAATGAGAATCATAATTATGTATTCTACATTAATGAATGAAAAATGTTTTCAAGAAATACGTTTTCATTTTTTAATTTTCATTTTACTCTCTATATGAGAAATAATGTACCTATAATTGGATTATAGTATCATTTTCACCCAATAGTTTTCTTTTATTGTGTAATTATTTTTGGTGATCAAGATTTCAGTATCAAATGATTTAGATCATAATTTAAATTTATACAGTTTGGATATTTTGATGAACAAATTTTATTTCCTTGGGATATTTATGAAAATAATTTAAGTCTATTTTAATATTTTAAAAATAATATTTTATTCTCATGGTTTATTTATGAAAAGTGAATGATTTCCATTTGGAAGATTAATTATGCCTATTTTATTTCTAGGGTTCATTTATGATGTGAAAAGTTAATGATTATTAAGTGGCGCATGTATTTGTGGATGAAGGATAGGTGGTGTCTTATATCAACCTCCAATGAATTGGTTAAGAGTTTATATCTCATGTGTTAAGTATTTTAAAAAACATTTTAGTATCTCATAATCATGTTCACTAATTCTGTGGATCGAGAATGTAATTTTTCCTAATACTAATGTGTTGACCACATTTAAATAATTTTATTCATTTCGATATTGTTCCCTCATGACTCAAGGATTATGAAAATAATTTTATTCCATTACATAGCTATTATACTTCTAAGTAAATATTTTTTGGATTTAAGTTCTTATGGCAAGTACTATGAATCTCACTTATGTCTTGTGATTATCAGTCGTGATGTTGTGATATTTTTCTTACTGTCATTTTTTTAATTATTCTAGTGAACTCATCATTGATGAATAGTTTATTTATACATTAAATAGAGTTTGATAACACCCCTTTATCATGTTTTCATTCTCTAGGTTTTGAGGATGATTCTTACTAATAATATTTCTATAAGATTGTCTAGAATAGTGTCCTAATAGATAAATGATTATGAGTTTCGTAAAATAACCTTATTATATAGCTATTATCGGAAGACACTGAACCCATCATTTTATGGTATATTATAATTTATGAAATTTATTTTCATTAAATAATTTAAATGATTTAAAATTAATGAATTTTTATCATGGGTTACTATAGTTAATATAAGAGTAATTATTTAGATATGTTTAGAGATTAGAGAACCAATTTTTGAGAACTAAGGTTATAAGACCTTATTAGAAACCATATAAATGAGATAATGTATAGAATAATATCCTAAAATATTGGTAAACTATTGAGTGGATATTTTTCTTAGAAATTAAATCCATAGAGATATACTATAAGTCTATACAGGATCTAGAATAGATGTACATAAGGGTAATAAACTTAAAGAGCGTAGATTCAGTATTAACTCAATATCCACTTGGTTCATGACAGAAAAGGATAAATTTCCCCCAAAATTTGACACTCTTAGGGGATGTGATTTGGTTGATTACATGATCAGTATCAATCATTATGAATGATTCATTTAGGGGAAACTTTTATGGATTAGATTAATAAGTATAATAAACACCAACATCATGTTGAACAAATAATGATGTGGGTCAAAAAAAACTAATTGTAAACTAACATGATAGTGTCGATGATTAATAATTTTTATGGTCAAATTCCTTTCATGAAATTATTCCATTTTGATGTTAATTTTTTTCACTAATGGTAACTTATTTATGGATTTAATAGTGGATGGTACCAGAAGGAACCTAGTTAACAATTAGTGTGATGGATAATGTGATGGTTTCCTCAATGGACAACCCAATGGAATGGGAGCTGGAGTACAAGAGCTTATAACAATGCCCACAAAAATATAGCATGATACCACAATAAGCTCTTGAATTCACCAATAAGGAGAAAATTTCTATTGATTCTCTCATGTCGGAATTTTTGTAACTCTATAATATATTAGGATATAATTATGTTCAAATAAGTTTAATTTCATCGATAGCTTGTGATACAAACAATCCTGATTCTATATAAATCATAATATAGTATATTTCTATACCCTAACTATTTAATTGATGAAATGAATACGAATAAACACCTTTTATTAAATTTTTAAAAATATTAAACATAAATAAAATATATTAATAAATCTGTAATTAATATTTAATAAATTCATTATATGCTTTAAAATATGGTTTACCTTAAAAAGGGTTTTCATTAATTTTCATGAGAAAATAATATAATAAATTACTGCAAATTTTAGAAAATTTATCTAAAAAATGAACTTAATTTTTGAAATCATAATTTCAAATATATATTAGAGTAAATTACTGGGAATTTTAAGAAAAGATTGAATTGTTGATGAATAGTGAAAAATACTGCTTTTATTAAAAAATGTAATTTTGATTCAATCATTTCAAAAGTTTCATTTTTTTAAAATGGATTTATAAGTAACATTAGTTCATTTATATTATTAATAATCTAATTAATGTCAGTGGAATTAATTTTATGTGTATTTTTGTATAATAACTTTTTATACTTAAGAAAACCATTTTTAGAAAACCGCATTTCATTATGTTTTTAGTGTAATTTTAAATGAAATTAAAAAACATAAGTGTCATTATTTGATAAAATATATTCTATATCCATAATTATAATGTCAACATTTATTAATGATTCCTATTTTTTTTAATAATTTTATAGTCTTTTACCCTAGTTGTGTAGTGACAGTGGTTAAGTTATTAAATTCGTACTAAATACAAGTGATCACATCCCAAAGGACCAAAAACTTTTCTAGTCTTAAAAATCTACTTACATAAATAAAACTCACATTACATTTGTATACAAAAAATACAATATCAAATTTTATTTTATAAGACAATTATTACCTATTTAATATATCTTCAGACCAATCATAATCAACTTCCTAACATCATGTGGAAATGAAACATAAGAAATGGGTGAGATCTAACACTTAGTAAGGATGTGTGTACAGTGGAATAATTCATAAAAAAGTAACTGATAATCAATATTTCAAGGTAAATTACCAAAACATGTTCCATTTAATTAATAACATGAACATGATGAATAATATGGAAGAAATAACTGATGATCAAAATAATTCCATAAAAATAATCATATGATCTAGAAATATATCCATGTATATTGTAACTAATAAAAAAATAAAATGGAAATAAATAACTAATCTCTTAATTAGGTAATATATAGTTGTGAAATTCATAAACTTACCGCCATGGCCTCATACCAAGACATCTTATAAAAATGGGTAAGGCATCAAACTAATACCTAGTTTGGGTTGTCACATGAGGCTTACCAATGCATTGAGGGGCTATATCAGTCTCTTTCCATCACATAATATGTCTGATGCATTATAAATATGAAATGGGAGAATCATAATAAACCTAAATAATAATATTGAAAATCTATCATACAAAATTTTCATCATTTCGCTAATAACAAAAACATTATCATAAACCATCAAGAGTAATATAGAGAAAGGTATCAAAATAGTACATCCCTAGTCAAAATAAAAATAAATGATATAAATAAAGAATAATAATAATGGTATTATTATAACATATCCCCATTGGATAAAAATTAAAATAAGGGTTGTTGTTGATCATGAATATAAATAGTATGAATATTTCATTAAAAAATTGTTATGAAAAATACACTTTTTTCTTTGAATTTTTTTATAAAAAAATTACATAATATTAGGAAGAAACTTTTATTTTTATAGAATATTTAAAACTTTTATATGAAGCTTCAAAGTAACTAGTGTTCATGATAGTGGTAAATTTCATTCATGCTGAGTATGTCAAAACAAATATTCCATTCATATTTTTGTCAAAAAGTTTAATGTAATTTATATAGAAAATGATATAATGATTAATTCTAAATAAATTTTTCAAAAGAAAATATTGGTTAAAATTTTATTTTGAAAATAATATTAAAATATAAAAAATATTTTTGAAAAAACTATAGAATACATGGATGTTGATGAAAAAGGATTTTCAATTGAAGATAGAAATAAATTCATATTTTTTTAAGAAATACTTTTTGAATCATTTAAAGTAACAAAGAAAAGACAATGGTACTATTAATTGAATATTTCTGAAATAAATAGTCTAGAAATAAATATTCTGGTTTTAAGAAAGAAATATAAAATAATTCCTCCAATGGATACTTAAACATAAACATTCTCCAATAATGATGAGATAGTGAAATAAAATGTTACCACTTTGATAACTTTTCAATTGTAATCCCCATGAAATAAATAAATTCAAATGAAACTTTAAATACCATGAAGGTAAATATATTAATGAAATAAAATATAAAATGGGTAGTATATACACCACAACAAATACATAAATGGGGAATACGACATATGTCTCACTGAAGTAAAAGTGAGATGAGAAACCCTTACCTTAAGTCTCATTTCGTTCAAATGTGTCTGAACATCCTACATAATAAATATAGATTTATTATAAATATATCAAATAATAATATTCATATATATATCATACAATATATTATTTTCTAATAAATTATTACCATAAATTTATTATAAATTCTTACTTAAAAACACTATTCTGGGTGATAACTACTTCGATTTTCATGTGTTTTTTGGTACGATAGTTTTTCTCCTTGTACATTGATCCTAGTTCTATCGCACATGTAATTTTATAAATGATATAAATATCATATATATTAATTATATAATTATTTATAATACTCCATAAAACATATATATTGAAAAATTAGTTACACCGTTCTTGGAGACGGCAGGTCCTACGTACGCATGAACGTTCATTACATTTCATTGAAGGATGGAACAAAAGAACGGTAAATAAAGTTTCACCTTTAAAGAATAATTATTTTATCATATTTTGCATATATATATTCCTTAAATATATTTTTATTAATAAACCCAACAAATAAAATCCTAACATCGCTTCGTGGAGGCGGTAGTCCATACCTACACACGAGCGATGTTATCATTTTACAACTGATTGAAGGGAATAATGTAGACGTGATATCATAATTATAGAAGTGTAATTATGTCATAATTCGAATATATATACATTAAATCCATCGTTATATCCTGTCATGTTAGGTGCTAATGGAAAGTGAATAATATTTTATAGATAAGTGGTAATCAATCATATACACGATCAACAATTTCATTTCACATGAGATGGGAGACAAGATGTATATTGGTCTTTCCATTAACATAATAACATATAATTATATGGGATATTTTTTTAATCATGTTTTATGTATATTTTATGGATTTAAGGGGAGAAACAAAATGAAAATTAATGGTTTTCAATTAGACATATTCTCTAGACAACCTATTTAGATTTATACCTAAAGCCTTAATAGATCAGTTTTATTATCAAAAAAATTATTATAGTTCATGGGTAGGTATGTAAAGAAAATATTTAAGTAGTTATTGTTTGAACTAAATGGATTTGGAATTGTGAATATGAGGGGAAATGGGTGACTTTCTATAAGTGTGGGGAAGGTTACAAATGAATGTTTTGAAAATAATTAATTATAACCATGTTTTGCATATGCCAAAAGGAAAACAATATTTCATTATTGTACATTAGATGATATAAGGTCAGTTTATGGCCACAAAATAGTATTTGGAAACTTTTGGAAGTCATTATAACCATTATCTTCTTACTTTAACCCCGATAAACTCATTTTAAACATAACCCCAAGAAATAATTCAATTTTTTTTACAATTCATTATGAAAAGTAAATAATTTGAAATTAAAATATAGAATTAATAATTATAACTCAAAATATTGAATCCATTTTTACAAATTCAATTCACATAGTTAGATGATTTTAATAAAATGTTAAACTTAGAGACATGATGAAAAAAAAAATTTCCAAAGGAAATGTTTTAATTAGCATACAATGTTTTTATGTTTAAATTTAATATATAATTTATTAAAATGATATAAATTATATTATTTATAATATAATTTAACTAATTTTACTTTTACTTTTTTTAACAAAATTTACCTTTTTAAATTCTTTAAACGAAAAGGAATTTAAAAAAATTAGTATTGTTTCACTTTTTATTGAAAAATTAATCCTTTAAAAACATTAAAAAACAACTCTCAGATAATTTTTACATGACTATTAAAAAAATAAATTTCATTTTTAAGGTAAATTTTATAAAATTGAAAAAAATAATTCTAACATAAGTTTTCAATATAAGATATAATCATTTTTGGAAAATTGTTCAGTTTTTCATAAAAAAAATTAATTTTCATTCAAATGATTTTTATTTTTATTTTCACCCAATTAAAATATAATAAATTTATTTTATAAATTCTAAAAAATATTATTGTCATAATTTAGTTAATCCTTTTCATACCCACCAATTTAATGTCTATGTTATAATGGTATACTATTTTTGGTTTCTTTTAGACTCGGGCTTGTGTATATTAAAACATATCAACTAAATTGAATTTATTTCAAAGAAAAAATATATTTAAAAGTATCAAGGTATTACATTATTCACTCCTAAAAAACATCCATCGATGAAATTTCTATAATTTCACCGCATGAAATTATTTGGGTGGTTCTTCATCATAACTTTTTTAGGTTCCCAAGTTTCCTCAACCATCTTTTGATTTCTCCGAAGTAGCATTACCAACTAAGTCATCCTATTACTCAAAACATGCACACTAGTGTCCACAATATAGATAGTATATTCACAATATGATATATTAGGTTTAAATTCTAATTCATCATAGGTGATCACATTTTTTGGGTCAAGCATATACATCCTTTACAGTGATACATGGAACACATCATGTAATTTAGAGATACTTGGGGGAATTTACAAACGGTAAGCCAAATATCCATTTATTTAAAGGATTTCAAATGGTATAATATACATAGGGCCTAGTTTCTATTTATTACCAAAAATTATTACACCCTTCCTGGGACATACCTTTAAGAAAATGTGATATCCTACGTGAAATTACAATTATTCCCTCCAATTACAGGAATAATAGTTTATCCCTATTTTAGTTATGTTGATATGTTTTTGAGTAGTATTTAACTTTTATGTTATCTTCAACCCATTTTCTTGGCCTACACGATACCATTCACTAGCTTTATCCCAAAACATTGGAGTCCGACATCTTTTTCCATATAATGCCTCACAAAACACCATCTGAATACTTAAATGGACGATATTGTTATAGGAAAACTATAATAAAGGAAAATATTGATCCAACATACCTTAAAATTCAAGATATAATGGCGTCAAAATGTCTTATAATGTTTTTATTCCCCTTTTGGATAGTCTATCAGTTTGTGGGTGATAAGCAGTGCTCAAATAAATCGTGGTATAAAGATCCTTCTAAAGACTCTTCCAAAATTTTGATGTAAACCACAGATCATGATGAAACATAATTAATAGTGGTTCACCATAAAGTCTTATAACATTATAAGTAGAGTTCTGGGCAAAAAAATCCATAGATAAATATTCTCTTATACCAATGACATTTTTATTTTTGGTGATTTGATCAATTAAAACCCATATTTCATTATTATTTCTTGGAGTCTTTGGTAATATAATGAAAAATCCCATAGTAATGTCCTCTCATTTCTATATAGGAAGAGAAATATTTTAGATAACTCCTTCAGGATATTGTCTTTTATCCTTCACCTATTTAAAACCAAACATCGTGACACGTAATAAATAATTTCTTTCATATTATCCCAAATAAATTTCCTTAAAATATCTATACATATTGTCTCTACTAGAGTCTGTAGAGAAATTCTATCCATGATAATCATATAACTAATACCTCTTCAACTCAGGTATAGATGGGGCATATATTCTCTTCCCAAATTCCAAAACACCATCTTCACAAATGAAATCTCCCTATTTCCTATAATTAATGGATTTAATTTTCATTTCATGATTCTCAACATCATGTTTTGAACTTTTTATCTTTTCAAAAACGATTTTAAATATTTTTTAAAAGGAAAAATATATCCCATTCCATAATAATTCTTAGATCCATATTTATTGAATCTATAGAGATATGATCCTTTTCAATCCGCATATTGGCCAAGACTCCATGGTCTTTTCAGATCAATGAATATTATACCTTATTTGTTTTCCTGAGGAGGAATTGTATTGAGAAATCATAGTCCTTGAGTATCTCAATCTATCACATTTTCCTCACATTGATCTAATTATATGAAAATATGCATTTCAAACTCTTAATATCCACATATATTTCAAAAAGTTTCGCCATAGAGTTAATGTATATATATATTCAAATGCTGTAAATTAGAGATCATGGGTTGGATATTTTTTTCAGGAATCTTTAACTACTATGATGCATAGGTAATATTTTTTCATTCTACAAGAGTACACAATCAATTACCTTCTTTGATGCATCACTATATATTATAGACCCATCATTTCCTAATGGTAGAGTAAAAATGAAAGCATTTGCCATTCTACTCTTATGTTATTCAAAACATTCTTCACATCCCTTTATCCATAAGAACATAAACCCTTTCAAGTAATCTTGGTTTAAAGGTTTCCATTTTGAAAAACGTTTGTACAAATAATTGATAGTAACCTAACAAACCAATAAAACTACATACCTTGATTATGTTCATTGGTGTAATATATTATTGGAATACCTTTTTATTCATAGGATTAACTGAGATTCCATACATAGAGTAAATACAAGCCAGGAATGAAACATTCTAAAACCATAATTCACACATGATAAATTTACCATATAAATCTTTTCTTTAAATAGTATTAATATTGATCTTCATTTAATTCTCTAGGTCCTTATAGATCTTAGAGTACACTAAGATATCATCAATAAATACCATAAAATATTATCAATATATTCCTAGAATATTCTGTCCATTTAATCTACAATGACAATGGGTGAATTAGTCGATCCAAATGGAATTACAATTAACTCATACTTTCCATACCTTATATGAAATGTTGTCTTTGCAATATCTTCTTATTTTACTCACAATTGATGATACCAAGAACGAAGGTCAATATTAGAAAAGTACTAAGATCCCTGAAGTTGATTGAATAATTCTTCAATGTGATAAATAGGATACTTGTTATTTATTTTGATGGAATTTATTTCCCTACAATCAATAAACAACCTCCTAGATCCATCTTTCTTATTAAAGAAATGAACTGAGAATCCCCAAGTTTAAAGACTAGGATGCATAAATCCCTGATCACACAACTCCTCTAGTTGATTATTTAACTCCAATAGTTCAACAATGGCCATTATATAGGGATAATTTGATATAGTTCTTTCATTTGGAAGTAAATTAATGGAAAACTCAACTTCATAAATTTTTGGACTTCCATGTAATTCTTCAAGAAATTCATAAATGTATACCTAAAAAATAGGTACGTACTCAATTTAAATATTAACTTTTCCATCCATATATTTTGTATCTTATTATTACCTGAGGATCTCATTCAAAAGAGCTACTAGGTTTGGATCGAGACATGGCCCATGTGAAAAACTCTCCTCTCTAAAGATAAGGAATTCCAGATCTTCATTTGGAATTATAATTTAATTATTTTTTCAATAATTTTTTCACCATATTTTATAATCCATTCCATACTGAGGATTATATAAAAATAAACCATTTGTATAAAAATTATGTCAAAAAATAGGACATGTTTATGAATCATTATGGGGTTTGATTGACACATCCTTATTATAGCTAGACGTCTACTAGGAGTCTTGGATGATAACTCCATTCTTAAGGATATAGGGAAATATCAAATTTTCTTATTAAAATTTAAGATATAAATGAGTGTAAATACCCATAATAAAATAATTTATTAGAAAAATTTGAATATGTGAGTAAATTAACTTCTACCACATCACAAGGAACTTCAACCTCAGCTGTTGGGATCACATAATCTTGACATTTATACCTTGTTCTTTTTTAGTTTAAAATTACCTTGATGCTTGGGATAATAATTTTCATAGTGCCTCATCTCGTTATAGTTAAAACATTACACATTGGAAGATTCTCTATTACCCTTGTGATCATGATCCTTTCTCTCCACATTTTTAGTAAACTCTGATTCAAAAAAATCATATTCCATGGTGTTTCTTTCAACATTTATTATAAGCTAGAAATTTTACACTTCCCTTCTTCTCATTTGTTTTGTATCCTTTTATAGAGTTCCCATCCACCTTTTTGTTATCTTTATTCCTTCAAATTCATAATAATTGGATAACTATTTATCTAACATGATTGCACATGATATTATACATTCGTATAATGAGAATGTTTTGGATACTGGTGTCCTTCGAAGGATAGGATTAATCCAATCAATTTGATGATAAATATTACAATTTGAATTTCATATATATTCTGTAATATTCCTTTCTAACCTTCTAATGTTAGATTCATACTAAAAAGAATATTCTTATTCATTTTTTATTAGGATCAATAATTTTCTATACATATCTATATATTGTTCATGAGGAAAATATTTTTTACAAGAATAGTTCCTTAAAATAATTCCACTCCATATTTTTTATTTATTATTCTTCCTTAGGGTTTTGAATCAATGAAAAAAAATTATCTGTATCTTCTAAGAGATTATAAACTACAATAAAAACCTTATACCTTTCATTAGTTCTTAATGCGATGAATATATTTTTTAAGGAACTTATCCATTTCTCAGCTATAATTGGATTTTTAGTCCCATTGAATTATGGATAATGCTAGCACATGAAGTTTTCTTTCATTGTTACACTGAATTGTGGGTTAGTATGATATCCCATAATGGAATGGTTATTAAAAATAACCAGTGTCAGCTAATGCAATATAGCTATAATTTCTTCAGCTCCAGCTCTAGCTCCATCTCTAGTTTTATTATCTTTCCCATGAGTGAAATCCCTATCTGGATTAGGCATAATGATGAAGATTTTATTCCTTCTATCAAAGTCCATTTATAAAAATTTATATAAACCAATTATATTATAACATTATGAATCATAATGTATAATTTAGAAACTAGTGACACACTAAATATAAATTGAAAATTTTATGCATAACTAATCTCATAATCATAAACTAGGTTTCTTTAGGAATGTTTTCAAATCATAAAAAATTTTAAATCACACATAATGGTTTGTAAATAAAATATTATTTAACCCAAGCATATCCCCTAAAACTGTCAATCCCAGTGAGCAATAAGACCCATTGTCATGTACCACATGAAGAATGAGTCAAATCCCAATGAACCCTTTTCATAGTTATTACCCTTAGGTATATATTCTCAAGAGATACATCAACTTGTATTACATAGACATGTATTTATTTCTAGGAAATCCACATAATCTATACCTATCTAAAACTTTATAATGTTATCTTATACTTATAATTATCGCCAAAGTTAGTTATAGGATTATGTTCTCTAATATATGTTTTTCTAACTCCAGTTCCCATTGTTTTTACTAAAAATGAACTAATACCAACTATAATAAACCTTAAAATAATGTGCCATAATTATTTTTTAATCTATTACATTAGTTCAAGATAAAAATGATCGCATACCACTTGACCGAAATGTTTGATAGTATTGGAAAATTAAATGCATACATGAAACTCAAATTACAACTAAAAACCTAAAATAAAAAATAGAATTTTATTCAATAACACCATTAATTCCTTTTTCATATCACTACATAACAATCATAATAAACATCATGACATCCTAGTGAAGGGAAACATAAGAATGGGGTGAGATCTAATTCTTAGTAAGGGTATGCGTACAACTAAATCTGTCATAAACAAATAATAAATAAAAAATATGTCAAGGTAAATAAATAAAACACATGAAATTTAATTAATAACTTGAAAATTGAGAATAATATGATAGGAACAAATGATGATAAAAACAATTAAATATCAATAATCATATGATATTGAAACTTAACTGTAAATTTTTTAACTAATCAAATAATCACATAGATATCAATAAATAATCTCATAATGATGGAATTATCAATTCCAATCATCATAAACATTTGTTCAAGGCCACATTCCAATAAATTTTACATAAATGGGTAAGGCATCGGACAAATACCCAAGCTACTCATGAAATCTACCGATACATCAAGGGGTGATAACAGGCCTTACCCATCATGTACTAAGTCTTATGTATTATAAATATGAAATGGGGAAACCCTAAGCAATGTAAACATTATTATTAAAAAAAATCATAATAAATGTAATTAATATTGAAACCTGAATTTTTCTTTCATTTTTATTACATCATTTTTATTATAGACAAATTAATAGTAACACAAATCCAAGATCCAAAGGTTCAAGGTCTTGGAAAAATTAGTCTCATAAATTAATTATACACAATAAAAATGAAGCATTATTTAAATTTTTATTATTTAAAATTAAAAATACAACAATATATCCATAGTACATGTAGTCACATGAGGATATACATCTATGAAATGGGTTATCTAAAAGCCTAGTAAGGGGAAGAATAAGGGACCTGAATCAATATTACATGGGTGAGTGTAAACAACATCATCATATAATAAGCATGGGATAATAAAAATAATCATGAGAGAAACATATTATAAGGAAATTTAATGTAGAATATTCATAAAAATTAAACATCATGTCACAGTGGTCAAATAACATACATATTTGTGAACAAATCTAGCACCATGTTCACACATATCATATGGGCATAAATCATAAAATCATCATTGTGAATAAAGATAACATCATGTTCACAAATTGTGCACATAATCATATGAGATACATAACATTATCAAATGGGTTTTAGGGATATATAATTCTAGGCCCACCTATCACATCATATAATTCTGAAAATCACGCATTCCACATCGAAAGATAACATTCATAGTCATACAATAACCAATATAAGGGAATGGGTTTCATAAGGAATTTCACATTTATAATTTAATTGAATAACCATTAATATTCACAAAGTAATAAGGGAGAATTTTTTTTCATAAAATATAATCATCTTCTTTGAAATGATAAACATCTCAATAGTATGCAAGAGTTACTTTGGAAATTGAAGCCTTTTTGAAAAAAAAAAGCAATGTAAATAGATTAGAACAAATTTAAATGGATATAAACATTCATATGCATGAAGTAAAATATAAATAATATTTAAATAAAATATTTTTTGGTAACATAGGAACATCCATACTGAAATAAATTTGAATTAGGATGTAACCCAAAAAAAATAGTTTGGGCTTGAGAATCCCTTACCTTAAATGCTGTTTTATTTCATCACTTTTACACCTCATAAAAAAATATTATTTAAAATAATTATAAAAATGTGAATTACTTATATTTTTTTAATATTTATAAATTATAATCATTGCAATATATTTATTAATTCCCTCAGTAAAATTAAAATTTTTAATATCATGTTTTCCTTCAAAATTTCACATTTTTCTTCGATTTTCAATTTTTTGGTCAAGGTCATTTATAAATTTGTATAATTAATTACATAATAATATAATAAATACATTTACACTTTTATATATCATAATTATATTATTATATCAATACTAAGGTTTGTGTTAAGGAAATAAGTTGGAAATGTCCACATTGGTGATTAACCGACTATTATTGAGAACGTTATCCAAAGAGGAGAAAGAGGGGTATAAAATTTAAATAAATGAAAAATAAAATTTATAAAATTTATTAACATAATTAATATATTTTTAAATTACTTCCTAATTAATATTATAACATTTTTTAGAGAAATTTGGAAAAAACAACAATAGAGGAGGAAAACGAGAGAATAGTTGATAAAACATACCCTTTTGTTGGTGTTACTTCTCTTGCACGACACTAGAATTCCTTGATGAATAAAGTTGGATTACTTAAGAATGTATTTAAGGTGTATAAGGGATTAATATAAAGGATTTAGGTAGATATTGGTATTTGGTAAGTGTGGTAGGGGTGGTTTTCCAAGCCGAGGGAGAGGGGTTATTTATACTTTAGGGCAAATGTATTTTTGAGTTAAAATATTGAAGGAAATACTATAACCTAGCTAAAACATGTAATATTGATATTGTCTAAAGAATTAATCATAAATAAAAAAATATAATTGTTTTAGGACTTTAAACCCTTTTATTATTTTAATTAAGTACTTTGTTAAAAATGAAAGTGGAAAAATGAAAAATTTGTTTTTTAGGAATACTAGTGAATTTTGACTTTGGAAAGTAATTTTTAGGTTTGTAAATATTGTTTATTATATTTTAATGACTCATTTATAAAACTAAATTTATACTGGTTTATCCTTGAGTTATAAAAATGATTAGTTCATTATTAAATCATGAATGATTTACTTCAATATACACTTATTATGAAAAAACCTCGTATTTTTTCTATTCAACTGAAAATTTAAGTATTTCTGAAAATTACCAAAAAAATCACCATTGGATAATTTTTATGTGAAGATTTAAAAAATGAAATAAATTTTATCAAAATAATTTTCTAATATATTTTATTTTTAATTTTTATATAATTTTTATATTTTTATGAAATACTTTAAAATATTATTTATTAAAAAAGTGCTTATATTTTATTTGATTTTTTAGTCTTGATATTTATTTTTTCTAATTATAATATTTATATTTACATAAATTAGTCATTATAAATATTATTTATATTACATTGCATTATTTTTTTGTCAAATTACTATTCCAATGGTCAATTTACTATTCTGAATAGTCAGGTTACTATTCCCAAGGGTCAGGTTACTATTACAACAATCACATTACTATTAAAAAGGTAAATTTACCTCCTATAAATAATTATTCATTACTTCATTCATTATTCACCTAAATTTTTATCAAGGTTTTTATATTTTTGTTTTCTAAAATAATGATGAGTTTACTAATATTTTGTTTCATTAATATAGAGTTATTTAAGGGATGATGATTATAGAAATTTATGGAATTACTTAATTCCCATTTGTAGATTTGAAATTATATATTTATCCATTTGTAATATATAGAATATTACTAATTTTAATTAGTTACTAATGTAAAAAAAATTAATAATGAAATACAGATTGTTTTTGTTTTTCTATGTGTTTTATGTGTATAATACAGTATAATATAATACAATACTCATTTATTTTATGAAACAAATTAAATTTATAATATCTATGTTGTTACAATATTCTCCACTTTAAAATCCTTTCCCTAAAAAATAAACCCATATTCTCAGTTGATAATAGGTGAGGTTACTTCTACCTCATTGTTTCATATGGTTCCCATGTATCATCTTCATATTCATGGTTCCACCATAGGTATTTGAACAAGTGATTTATCAAATTTTGTTTAACATTATCTCTATGATCCAATATATTTATCATCTACTCCACATACGAGAGTTTATTCTTCCATTGTACCACATCTAGATTCTTCACTTATAAGGGATCAGGTATGTACTTGCTCATGAGATATACATGGAACACATCATGAAATTTGGTCATATATAGTGAATGTAAAAGATGATACAACACTTCTCCTATGAGATCAAGAATATCAAAGGGGCCAGTGTACCTAGAGCTATTCTTCCCTTTCATTAATAACCACGTGACTCTCTTCTATGGGGATATTCCAGAGAAAAATTTATCTATAACTTCAAAATCTATGTTCATAGGTAATTTTTCAGTATATATCTTTTACAGAATCTAATAAGAATTTATATGTTGTTGGAAGGATTGAACCTTCTCTTTCATATTTATCACAATATGAGTTCCATGTAAATTTCCCTCACCAAATTAATGAAAAAAAGTAAAAGTTCTACATCACTTCCCATGTAGAGCTTCATATGGAGGAATTTAAATACTCATGTGGAAGATATTGTTATATAAGTACTCAAATAATAGGATATGTTGATCCCGTACTCTTTTAAATTTTATTGTGGTGGCTATAATCATATCATAGAGTGTCTGAATGGTCCTTTAAGATTGGACATCACTTTTGGGGTGACAGGTAGTACTGAAATTCAGTTCAGTATTCAGAGCATGTTGAATACTTATCCAGAATTTATATGTGATCTTTTGATTATGATAATATATTATAAAAATTGGTTCCCCAAGAATCCTCACCACTTAATTTACATATTTCATAAGTAGTTTTTCAAGTGAGATATTCTCCCGAATACTGATAAAGTGGTTAGTCATGGAGAGTCAATCCACCACAACCCATATTACATTATTTCCTTTGGATATATTTGGGAGACCAGTGATAAAGTATATAGTGACATTATCTCATTCCCACAAGGTTATAGGAAATGATTTCATCATCCCCTTATACTTCTCTTTCTATAATTTAACTCGCTGATATAGAAAACACGTTGATGTGTACTTAATTATCTCCTTCTTCATGTTTTCCCACCAGATGTTCTCTTAGAGATCATATTAAATATTAGTGCTTCTATGAAGTATAGAGAAAGCCAATTTATTAGCATTATCAAACAGATCCTTATTTATCTCTAGTGGCGAAGGTACACAATGTCTAGTTCCAAAATTAATCACACCATCATTATCGATTAAAAATTCAAGAGTCTACCCTTCCATTACTTCTTTTACACTTTTATGAAAACATTGATCATCCCTTTATACCTCCTTAATCTTCCCTTGGA
Source organism: Viscum album (assembly GCA_963277665.1). Lineage (NCBI taxonomy): Eukaryota > Viridiplantae > Streptophyta > Magnoliopsida > Santalales > Viscaceae > Viscum > Viscum album. The sequence goes on from OY728154.1 coordinate 92,663,441, forward strand.
TAGATAGTTGAGGAATCATTTGTGAAAAATAGGATGTATTCTATATTTTTTTTGTTTTCCAGATCTATCTTTTGGATATACATGAAGATACTGTCTTTCTCAATCCACATTCTAGATAGAGTAGCAATTTCATTTCTACTAGGAGTGTAAAATACCTTGTTTATCTTCCATAGATGGAAGTGAATAGAGAAATTTTAGTCCTTGAGAATCTCTAACCATCTTTTTTTATACATGTTGAGATCCTTCTACGTGAATATATACTTTAAAATCTTAAGATCTATATATATTTCATACTTCTCATCTAGAGGTATTACTGCCAATTATTCAATAATAAGATCACATCTAGATACTCCAGATCATTCGTCAGGTAGTTATGGTCAATGTTATTCGATTATCATAAGGTGTAGGCTATCACTTTTTATTTTTTCATGAGTAAACAACCCAATCATTTCTTTGAAGCATCATTGTATATCAAAACCACTTCTCCTCCTCATGGTAGTGTGAGTATAGGTTCAATGATTAACTTATTATTGATATCCTTGAATATTTCCTCACATTATTCTATAAAAAAAACACTCTACCCCTTTTGGTGTTAACTTACTTATAAATCTTGAAAATCATGATAAATTTCACAAAAAAGTTTAATTTGTAACAAGATAATACAAGATAAATATGAATTTCAAAGGAACCCAAGGGTTTAATATATTATTTAATTTACTTTTTCTTTGAAAGGTCTAAAAAAATCCCCTCACTTGTGATCACATGCCCCAAGAATGCAACTTTCTACATCTAAATTCCCACTTGCTGAAATTAGTTTTCATTTTCTACTTTCATAATGTCACCGACACTATTCATAGATTTTATTCATGTTCATCCTTTCTATTGGAGTAAATGATAACATCCTTGATAAAGACTACCATTTTTTCTATTATCTAAATAATCTATTCATAAAATAAATGAATATTTCATGGGAATTATTATGTCAACAGTGAATCACTATAAACTCATAGTGTCCATAACTTTTATGAAAGGTAGTCTTTTGAATATATTCCTTCTTAACCTTCTATTTATGATATCCAAAATGAATATCCACATGTGATAAGTACTATTCTCATCATATTTGATTAAGAAAATCATTAGTAATTTTAATGTGATACATCTTATTTATGATGATCTTGTTGAGGTCTCGGTAATAAATAATCATCCTCATTAATCAATCCATTTTCTTTACAAAGAGCAGAGGCGCATCCCAAGGAGATTCAATTTTCCGTAAAAACCCTATGTTTGAATTATATTGTAGTTTATTATTTAGCTCATTCAGTTCCATAAAGGCCATCCAATATAATGATTTGGTGATAGAAGTGGATCTTTGTGTAATTTTTATTGAGACTTCTACCTCATGATATAGTGGAAGAATAGGAAAATCCATAGAAAATACATTAGTTTATTCCATAATAATGGGAATTTTCACATGTTTTTTACTTTAATTTATTTTATCCATTTTGGAAAGGTATTCTTAGTCACTAGTTATCATCACCCACTCCACTGATGGATTAATCAAAGGAGATTCATGATCTTTCTTGCATTAGTAAAGGATGATGAGATGGTTCATAATATAGAAAGATATTTCCTTCTCCTGATACTTGATGTCTGATATATATAACAAGATCCAATGATTGGAGAAGATTGAAACAATTCAGTTTTAGTTATTATAGCACTTGGTTATTTTATTAATATATCTACATAAAATTTTTAGGTCATCGATTCAACTGTTCTATAAAAATTGTAGGATATAAAGAAATGAATAAAACCAGAACCTAATAAAACATTTTCCATACTTTAGTGAATATTAATTGTATATTGTATGAATTCATATTCATTATCCACTTAATTATTAGTGGTTGTATAATAATCCCGTTTATCCTTTGTCATTGGTTGTTTTTTATGTGGATTTCCCTCAATGACCCGTTCTTTAGTGTATTGTCAGGCATAGTTCCCTTGCTCTCTATATATAAAACATTGAACCATGATTAGTGCATTAAGAGATTCATTCCTTTACTCTAACGTAATGGTTGAATTATACATGTCTATATGGCATTCATGATATTGGTGGTCCTATTTAGTGCACATGAAGCATTTCCTATCCCTTTGAGGCAATTCACATGATAATTATAATCACATTTTTAACAAAAGTGTGGTTCGATACTCATTCCATTTTTATTTGATTGAAAATATTGAAACTCAATTCTTCTCTTCTAATCTAAATAAGCATGTGACTACTCTCCAAACTCCATATCTACTTTAATAGAACAAACAACTAATTATTCATTAATTCCAAAATCTCATATAGCTAAATCCTTTTGATGATGTGATTTTAAACCACTGAATAATATATCTATTATTCTTTCATTGATGATAATAGAACTTGGGGAATATATTTTAAGCCTCATGAAATTTTCCTCTTAATCCATGATATATTCACCTTCATTTCACTTCAGATCAAAGAAATCACTCTTTATATTTTTTCTAAGAGGTCTAGGGAAATACTTATTAGTAAATACTTTCTTAAATATTTCCCACTCTATATATTCCTAATCATCCTTTAGATTTGTATTCTTTATCAACACCCACCATTGATTTTCCTATCCATAAAAATTAAATATGGATAGAGTCACCTTATCGTTCTTAGAATAGTGGAGTACTTAAATGACCATATACATTTAGTTAACAAATTTTTCAACATCTAGTGGACCGAAAGACCCACTAAATGTCGATGGTCATCGTTGCATAAAGGAATTAGTATCCAGTTTCTTTTTATTAGTTGAAGGTTGATGTTCCATGTAGTTTAGGTTTTTGTTCACTGCTTGAGAAAACTTTGTATGTATCACCATGGATTTTTGATCACCACCTTCTATTTCATTGGGTATGTTATTTATAAAATCATTTCGTTGTTCCTCTCATGTGTTGTTATCATGATTTCTCCCTGTTACCACCATTTTCTAAAATATAAATGGCTAAAAAAACATAATTAAAAAAACAATAAATAATTTGTTATTATATAAAAATAAACTCTAAAGGCATATCTTATGGGATCCATATGTTTATACTTTTTTACTAAAATGAATATTATAGGATGTTTAACCTATAAGTAGACTTATATGTATGGTTTTCATTAATATTTTATAATCCTAATTTCCAAATTAACAAAATTGTCACTCTAATAACAAATTTATTGACCTGACTATTTATTTTATTACTATTACAATGTTTTTATGATTAAAAACATAATAGTGATAAAAATAAAGGATCCAAAGGTTTAGTGTTTCATGAAAATTACACTCATACACCAATTATATATATTAAAAATTAAGAATTAATTAAATTATTCTTCATTATATTTCTAAAATCTCATGATTTATTTAGTACATATAGTCACCCGGTGATACAAAATCAAATAAAGGGGTGAGATACAATCCATGTAAGGGGAAACATAAGGGACATGAATCAATAGTTTATGGGTGATCATAAGAAACATCATCATATCACAAGTATAGGATCATAAACATAATCATGATAGAAAAATTTTATATGGGAACAGAATGTGGAATATGGCTAAAAAAGAAATATCACGTCATAGTGGTCAAATTCGACACATTGTTTGGAACAATTATAACATCATGTTTACACATTACATCTGTATATAAATCAAAACATAATCATTGTTAAAAAATATGGCATCATCTTCATGCATTGGGCGCATAATCTCATGAGATATTCCATATTACCCAATGTATTGGAGGGATATATAATTACAGTCACACCCAATATATCATACAATGGTCATAATCATGCATGCCACATGGAAAGATAACAATTGTAGCCTTGAAATAACCACTAGAAAAGATGAGTTTCATAAATAATTTAATTTATTTTCTGGAATAACATTTTGGAGACCCAAAGGAATAATGGAGATCATAAGTTGGTGTAAAATGTGAACCTATTATTTGAAAGGAGAAATAGTTGAAGGGGATTCAAGAGATGTTTTAGAAATTGAAGACTTTGAAAAAAAATTATTCTAAATGGATTATAAAACATTTTTAAATGGTAAACACTTGTATATACCTAAAATAAAAAAGAAATAACATTTAAAGGAAATATTTTTTGTATTATAGGAACATTAGTACTTAAATAAATTTTAAATTTGAGACAACCCAAAATAAAGAGTTTGGGGTTGAGAATCCCCTTACGTTAAATATGACTTTATTTTTTTGGTTTTCCACCTCCTAAATAATAAATATATGTTCATTAAAAAATTAAGTACTAGTAAATTATTACTATTTTTGTTACCATTTATAATTTATAATAACTGGATTATATTTCTTAATTTTATTAGTTAAATAAAAAATGTTTTGATATTATGTTTTCTTTATAAATTTTATATTTTAATTTAATTTTTCATTTTTTGTTCAAGGTCAATTATAAATTAGTATAATTAATTATATATCCATAAAATATATATATATATTTATTCGTTAATATATCATAAGTAGTTTATTATAACCATCTATAATGTTGGTGATAAAAAAATAAGTCAGAAATATCATTATTGGTTGCTCACCGACCGTTGTTGAGAATGTTGTCCAATATAGAAGAAATATAGGTATAAAATATAAATACATGAAAATATTTTTTATAGTAAGTTAAAACATTAATATAATTTGAATCTACTCCATAATTAATCATAGAATATTTTTTTAAAATTAAATTGGGATAAAATAGAAGGGAGGGGAAAACGTGAGAAGAGTTGATAAAAACATACTCTTTTCTTGGTATTGCTTCTCTTGTATGGAACTAGAATTCCATGATGAATGGTGTTGGTTTACTCCATAATATCTCTCTGTTTTATAATGAATTAATATATAGTTTTTGGATGAATATTGGTCTTTGGTTAGAGAGGTAGGAGTGGTTTTCCAAGGGGATGCAGAGAAGTTATTTATAATTGAGGAGAGAAGTATTTCTGAGTTAAAATATTGATGAAAATACTATATATAAGGCAAACCTTGTAAAAATTATATTTTTCTCATAATGAATCATAAATAAATAAAATATAATGGTTTTAGGACTTTAAATCGATTTATAATTCAAATTAAATTGTTTATTGAAAAAGCAAAGTGGAAAATGAGAGAATTGTATTTTTAGTGAATAATTTTTACTTTAGGATTTGGAAAGTAATTTTTTGGTTTGCAAATAAATTTTATTTTATTCTAATGACTTATTTGAAAATTTTAATATATATTTACAAAGCCTCATGTTATAGAAATGGTTATTTCATTATTATACCATGAATGATGTAATTCCAAATACATCAGTAATGAAAGAAACTGTATTTTTACTATTCACCTGAAAATGGATGTATCTCAAAAAATTACCAAAACAATTAACCCTTGGATAACTTTGATATGAATATTTCAAAAATGAAATTCATTTGTTCAAAATAAGTTTCTAACATAGGGTATTTTAACATTTAATATATAAATTATCATTTTTATGAAATACCATAAAAATACTATTTAATAAGAATGAAATTATGTTTTATTTGAGTTTTTATTCTTAATATTTATTTTTTGTAGTTATTATATTTATATTTACTTAAAATAATCACAAAAAATATTATTCATATTAAATTTCATTATTTTGAGGTAAAATTTCTATTTGAGTGGTCATGTTACTAATACTAATGGTCAGGTAACTATTTAAAATGGCCAAGTTACTATTTTAATGGTCATATTAATATTAAAATGGTCACATTACCTCCTATAAATACTAGTTAATTCCTTAATTTATTATTATCCTCAATTTTTTTAAGTTTTAATATTTATATTTTGTAAAATTTATATTGGTTTACTTATATTTTTCACTTTTATAGTGTTGTTGATAGGAATGATGATTCATTCCGATTAGGTCGATCCATATTTTCACATTATAGTTTTTATATTTTATATTTCTCCCCATTATAATATTTCGAATTTTAATTGGTCTAATTTTTGACTAATGTAATTATTTTCATTAATGAAATAAAGTGTTTTTGGTTTCTCTATGTGTTGTATGTGCATAATATTGTATAATATATTATAATAAACATTTATTTCAAGAAAAAATATCATTTATAAACTCTAGGTTATTACAAATAATTTCATAAATCCAAAAACATAACCATAAACCATCCAGACTAATATGGAGAATGATACCAAAATAGTACATCTCTAGTCAAACTGATCATAGACCATCCTGATAGATAATAAAGATTTTATAATTATAATATATACCTTGTGAGGAATATGTAAGGCAATTGTTTCGATAATTGAGGAATTGATATAACATGAGAAATTCATTAAAAAAATTATTGACAATACTACAAATACACCTTTAACAATGTTATAATCGGCCTTTATTAGTGCTACAAAAGTACTGAATACATTAGCATGGCTATAAGTCTGTAGATTTTATTAGAGCTAAAAAGGAACTGATAAAGTGTAGATTTATCTGCACTTTTGAAAGAGCTAATAAAAGTCCCCAATTATCAGTTCTTTTATTTAGCACTAATAAATATACCCTTTATCAGAGCTTCTATTTACACTGATGAAAGTACCATTTATCATCACTTTCTAAATAGATGATAAAGGGAAGCTTTATAAGCACCTAAAAAAGTGATAATAAATCATACTTTTATCAGTGCATTAATTAGCACTAAAAAAGGTGAAAACTACATTGTGATACTACAACACACTACATCACCAGTAACAGGTGAAATTTTCTGTAACAAAACACTTCTTCAAAAGAAAAGGAAAAAAATTAAAAAAATAATATAAAAATACCAAATTTAAATGAAATAAAATTTATAACATAAATACAAGAAAAATAAAATACAATTATAGAGTGCGTAAGTTGTTTTTTTACTAAAATTAAAGTAAATTTTGAATAAAAAGGCACACTTGGAGTCATACTAGTCACACTGTAAGTCAAATTGAGGTGTGACTGATTCTTACACATCATAAATGACTTATGGATCATTTTCCTAATGTACCAAAATAATCGGAATGAGTTTTCTCATTTTTGAGTATGTTAGTTGTTTATTGATTAAAATTAATGTGAGTTTGGAATAAAAAGATGCACTTAGTGTCATACGTTCACACTGTGGATGGGATTGAGGTTCTGATGATCCCTACATTTCATAAGTGATATATCGCTATTTTTTCTAATGTACCAAGACAATTTGAATGCGTTTTCTTGGTTTTAAGTACTCTATGTGTGTTTTTTACTAAAATTTCATTCTAAACTAGAAACACAAACTTTGATTCATATAGGTAGAATTATGTTACAGTTTGACATGAGACTAATTAATACACATCAAAAATGAAATATGAATCATTGTCCCAAATTATCAAGACAATGTGAGTGTGTTTCCTTGGTTTTTAGTGAGTGACACATTTTTGTATTAAAATGACATTTTTAAACTGATAATGGACACATGGATTCATACCAGTCACATCGTGAATTGGATTGAGGTACTGAATATCCCTACATGTCACAAACTACGTATGGGTAAGTGATTTGAAGTACCAAAATAATGTAAATGTGTTTTCTCAATTTCGAGTATGCCATGTCAATTTTTTACTAAAATTCCATTTTAATCTGGAAAGAAGCAGAAAGAATCATATATTAAGTAAAAAGTGTTGGGTGAACTGTTAAAAAAATTATAAAATGAAATAATGGTGTGATCCTTATTCTACTTCATTTCCAAACAATTTTATTGTTTTCAAGCCAAGTTTTATTATCCCGCTCTACCTCATTTTCAACCTTGGTCTTCTCCTCTGCCTCCTTTCCATATTGGTCTTCGACTCTGACTCTACCCCAACCTTCACCTTCACCTCCACCTTTACCTGCACCTCCACATTCACCTCCGCCTTTTCTTTCGCCTCCATAATTTTCCAAAAAATTTATTTTTTGTAGTTCAACACTTAAAAATAATATGATTTTCTATATTAGTCTTTTACCTAAGAAAGAGATCAAAATAATATATAATTATTATAACACTAATACATCACACCCCACATATATTTCAAAATTTATAACTCATACTAGATCACAAACATAGTATCCAATCACCTAAATTTATTGTCAGCATACATTCTGACAAAAAGTATGATGCCAACTCATTGCTAAACAAATTGATTTTTTCTTTTGAGTAACTCTATTATTGGAAATATTGATAGTAATGAGAAATAATATAGGAAAAAATATTTTGAAATATATTTAATGAAATTGTAATTACCTTCAGAAATTACCAGTTGGGTGATGTTGGGGTTTTCATGCCTGATGATTTCTCTCATAAAATTTTAAGCATAATATCCCCAATTGTTATCATTACCCTATTTTAGATATTACAGAAGAATTCATTAAAATAACTACATCGTTTTGAATTTTTTTTGATTATTAAATATTTCTATATATACCTTAATTTTTTTCTAGTTGTAGTATTCTATTTACTTTAGCTTTTCAGACACCGACTTCATACCATGATCTATCCTGTAATGAGTGAACTCCCTACCAAAAAACAATCTCATTGAAACAAAAAATGAACATGTAATTTGAAGTTTATCTATAAAATGTTGATTTTAGTGTATTAAATATCTGCAATACATATCATGTGTGGTTGGTTGGGTGGACATCCATGCATTGAATCCAAAAAATAAATATTCGGGGTGTCTATGTTGACTGCTATCAGCATCCAGTGTTTCCTGAAAAACAAAAACAGATATGTAATGGAAAAAATGAAAAAGCTTTTTTTGTGATTATATCATATATTTTAACCTTTTCTTTTTTGGAATCAAAAATCATTTGTCATATGATAATTTTTTTATTAAACTCATTGAGTAACTCATCATTTTTCATCTATATTTCTACCTTATCCAAAGTAATATTTTTGTGTAGGAATGATATAGTGATTAATGAATCCAAATCATGCTTCATATGATCTTCCCTTTATATAGTTGTAATATAAATGCCTATACAAAGTATTGCTAGTTTTTACCTTTAATATTCATATTTATCTCACTATTTGGACATACGTATTATGAAAATGTACCTTATGTTTGTATTCATAAATGAGATGCCCAACCCTTCATGCTTGAGAATCTCAATTAGAGTCTTCAGACCAATTACGTCTGTGAAGGATTATCCATATATGTTATCTTCATATTCAATGTAAGAAATAGTTTTATTTTTAAATTTTTTCATTGCATGAAGTTGTAATGATAATAAATATTTCTCTGGAACTGGGTGGGTGAAGGTACTCTCAGAATTTTGTTTTTTTTTCTTGGTTGATTCACTCGATTTTATTGATTCAGCCTTTTGTTTATCCTTCACTTTATTTAGCTGTAATATCATTCCTCACTTCAGAACTTCAATCATCAATTGTTACATCTTTTTTCATATGAATTTTTATTAAAGAAGTAAATCATGTATCTATATAGTATTAGACAACCATGCTATGAAAGATGCAATATCAGCCTCAACCTTTGTAATATATGGACCATTGAGTGGAATAGGTAACTCCGTAGTCATCTCATAAGCTACCTTAATCCCCACTCTCATGGGATATTTTTGGAAGGATTTGATTGTGTAGCTTTTCTCTAGGGATATTATAAACATTACCCTTGACAACACATTGGTATGTGGGTGTTGAAATATTTAAATCACATACAACTGTACCCTATAAAATTTTAGTAGTATAACGCTTTCAGAAGTTGTTTGATTCAAATTTAGGGGAAAGAGTAATGGAAAAATTGATTACCTTAGGTAATGTATGTGGTTGGGGGAACGACTAGCATCAAATCTAGTGGGATTATTTCATTTATATGATGGTATTTTCTCCACCATCGGTTCACTTTAATCCATTCTTATACATTGGTCTACCAAACTAGGCCGAAAAATAATATATTGTAGTGAGTTTATTTGTGCCTCCATTTGTCTCAACATATTATATGTATCGTCATGTGGTTTTATCTTCTTTAAATATGTTAAAGGAGAGACTCCAAAAGAAAATACTATATTGCGACCATATTGTTCAGGATGCTTCAAAGCTACTGAAAGTCTCTTTTCTTCTATAATGGTTGTTTCCAATTTTTGTGTCCAAACCATATAAAAAATAGGAACATATTTATTTTTATATAATATTGTTATAAATAATAATGAATTAAAAATATTTCATACTTACACATTCTTCCCACACTAATTTTTTATTTTCATTAACAAATATACCATCCTTATTTACATGAGCCTCCTTCCATAGCACATGATGTGGAACAGAAGTGGATTCATATATTAATTCATCCATATGCATATAAAAAAAGAACATAAGTTGTTTCATATCACATTATTAAACGTTTATTTTTGATTTAAAATAAAAATCAATTTCTTATCTAATGAAGCATAACCCATAAATCCTTTACGATAGGGGTACGTTGGTTTTGATGTACGTTCTTTCTTTTCATCACTCCTTTTCTACTTCATAAATTTAAAATTTTGAATCAATTTGAATAAAATAAATAATATCAAATAATATATTATCATCTGCATTTCACCTAAAATGATTTCTCATTGTGATGATTATAGAAAGCATTCCATGTTTCCTAGTTTATAATGTATACATAACTATGTGGTGGGTGCGGCTTTATTTTTCCCTCAGCATCCCTAAGATATAACTTAATCATAAGATTTCGGAAGCCTATATGGGATTTTCCAATGGCCTTTAAGAAAAATACCTTACATAAATATTCTAAAATAAAATAAGTCTACCCTGAAAAATGAAAACTAAAGAAATGTTTTATTATATAATATTTTATTAAAATATAGAAATTATATTTTAACATTACCATTATATCCTTCCAAATGATTTCCTTTATTATAGGTTGGATGTGTCACCATGAGTCAATATCAACCAGAAAATTCGTCCTTATTGTGACCCCAAGATAACTAATGAACGTTGACTTGTTGGGGTCAATAGGTTGGACAAGTTGATTCTAACCAACCTCAAATTTTATACCCTTACTTATTACCTTGATAATTTTATTCAAAACTGTGATGCTATGTCATTATTATTTTTTTCATTTTTTTCATCAACATGTTGTTGATCCCTTTTAAATTCCACAGTTTCATCATCCATAATATGTTCTTTCTTAGGATTGGAAACATCATCATGTTCAGGAGAAATTCTCTATATGAGTAGTCAAACATTTAATTTTTATTGAATAACAACTATGAATTATACTCTATGCATGAAAGTCTAAAATTGCATCCATCTTGCATGAAAATTGTTACTATATTGAATAAATATATAATACTTCAATACTACAATACAACTGACCTTCACTACCTTTATTTAATCTATACTCAGACCCTTAATTTCTTTCCATCTCTTGATAATTAGTTGAAGGCTAGTTTGAAAGAGTGATTCCAATCCATCATCAAGAGATGGAAGGCAATAAAGAGGCTCAGGATTAAAGTGTCCTAGGAACCTAAACTAATGGAATCACTCAAAAAGTATCATCAAATAGAGAGTAATTATAATACCTCCACTCTAATGGTCTTGAAGAAATGAATCTCACCCCACCGACATTGGACATAACTTCTGTCTACTCAAGGATTCCTCACCTTTCAATTTTGGATATTTTTTACTCCACCAGAATATCCCTCCAATAACATACGTCCCATTCAAGGGTGATTTTTTCAACTTATGCTCAATATTGATCAATATTGTTTTTACTCTTATAAATGAAATGAATATATTAAATTCAATCCTAAATTTATTATTATGATATATTACTATAAAATCTTAGAGGAACCTGAGATACTTCCCATCATTGAAAATTATACCACATAGTTTGAAGTATATCTATAATTACATGTGATAGTGTCCTACTTTACGACTGATAATGATAGTATCGGTTGTAAAATATAATATTGGAGAGAGGTATTTCTACTAATTAATGATATTCTATGATAAAAATTTAATCATACACCATGAGTGCTCTCACCAAATATGATAGGAGATATCAAATTTCTTTTATCAAATTTAACAACAGAGGGGATAATGTATTTATGATTTGATCCTCTATTTTCACACAAAACATGGATATAGTGATATTTTATGATATCATAAATTATATGATAAAACATAGTTCAAATCATTTGATTTTCTATATGTCATACCATATGATATATAATAGCCATATCTTATGGATGAAAAATTAAATCCTTCATATCATAATATAAGATATTGACATAATACAATATGAAATTTATTTATTATAAAAAATATATTAATATATTATGTCCTTGAGGAACAAGTCACTAATACCACTTATGTGTTTTAGGGTATCATCATATGATCACCGAAGGAGTGCTAGTGCCTCAACGAAATGATAAACATTGATCAAAGAAGAAGAGAGGTTTGGCTATGGAATGCAACAAAGGGTTAATTACAATTGTGGTATCATATCTCTATTTTGTGCATTTTGGATATCAATAAAAAATTACATTAATTACATGAAATAAAGATACAAACCATCAAAAAGTATATTTTAATCAAAATTTGCTTTCTCTATGGCTATTCACCATGTTAAATGGATTTTAAAATTATTATTTATCCTATAAATTAATTATCTCTCTATTTTGATTAGTAAATCTATTAATAAATAACATCCAAAAATTTTCTTGACCAATTATCCAACCATGGATAACTCACTTACTTTTTAGAAATACACTATTTATTTGTTATTTTGTATTTCAGACCAAATTTACCCAATGATTTCTAAACTTTATACAAACTATGATAATTTTAAAAAAAATTGTTGAGAATACCTTTCTCACCAATGAAATTCCCAATAACTCGTCTCAACCCATGGTTAAATTTTAATAATAATATTGAATTAATTAAAAAACAAAACTTTCACAAAATGCATCACTAAAATAATATTTTGAATGTGACTAATTAATTAAATATTTTTTGGAATTCAATAAAATAAATTCATTATAATCGTAAATCTAAATAAAAAAATTCATGGTTTTATAATTTAAAGGAATTACCAAAATCCACAAAATATATTTTAATGATTTTAACACTAAACTTGTTCCCTATATGTTTATCACCCTTAAATGAGGGCCAAAACTTGGTATCATATAATCCTTAAAAACCGAAATAATTAAGCCTTTAGAATAAATAATATAGTATATATAATAAATTAAATTTGAGAAACTACCTTGATTTTGGAACCCTATATTATTCAAATGAAGATAAAACCATGGGGGAATGACAGGTCCACTTGTTAATGTTGAGAGTAGAGTAAACCATCTATGTGTGTCACTAGGAAAAAATTGGTCGGACACTCAAATACATATGAAAAGAGAATAAGAAATAGAACCATACTCATTGTATTTCAGTGACGATGAGAAGAGATGTGGGGTTCATCATGTAAAAAACAGTAGAAAAACACAAAACGTGGAACCCAAAACATCAAAAAATGATAGAGGAAGAGTAGAAAATAAAATACATTGGATTCCAGTCCTGATTAATCCAAGGGAACGTATAGAAATAACAATGGCAACAAAGGAGTTCCATGAGAGAATGAGAATCATGAGCGACTGAGTTATGGAATGGGCTTTTTAAAATAGATGAGGGACACTTTTAACCGTTCTTTTGAAAAAATGATGATAATGATCCCTTTTATCAGCACTATTTTTATAAGCGTTGATAAAATAAATATTTATCAGGGCTAGCATTTTAGTGTAGATCTATATATCATTTAACAACACTGTTTTAGCTTTGATAAATATTGATATTTATGAGCACTAAAAAAGAACTGATAAAAGTATTATAATTATAATAATTTAATTAAATTTATTATAGTTTTATAATTATTTAAATAAATTTATTATAATTTTATATTTATTTAAATATATATTTTTATTTATTTATAATTAAATAAATAATTATTTAAAAAGAAATAATTATTTATTTATATTAATTATTAATATAGTAAGCATACATTTATTGATAAATTTATTTATAAATATATTTTTAACATTATAAGTGGATATATAATATTAAATACAATAATTTTAAAAATGAGTGAAATTGAATAATTTAAAGTGAGTACTGTTTAATTATATTAACCAATTGATAAGTTTTATTAATTGAATATAAGTTCTTTAGAATATATATATATATATATATATATATATATATTGAAGTGGATGAATACATATTAAAAGTACTAAAACATAATAAGTATATATATATATATAATATAAATTGAAGAAATTCAAAAAATAAAGTAAAAAATAAAATACATTAGAAATAAAATTATAGTATTGAAAAAAATGAACTATTAAAAATATAACGTATATTAAATGTATAATGTTATAATTAAATTCTAAAATATACTGAAATTTTAATAAATTAAATAAATATTAGGTGTATGTGTTTATATATGTTGTGTACATATATTTTTGTGTCCATTTATATAAAAATATACTAACACACACATACACGCATGCACACACACACACACACGTGTATATATATATATATATATATACGTGAAATAAATGCAACACATGATGTTTGATATAGGTTTAATTGAAAAATAAAACAACATTAAAAATGAATAAGACACTAATATGTTTTTAATTAAAATTTTATATATATTATATTTCTTCATTTTATATAACTATATTTAATATAAACTATTTATTAATATTTATAATCTATATATATATATATTGAATATATTCATTTTTATCAGTAATTATTTAATTAATAAAATGATTCATATTTTTCTTTTTTTACTCCTTTTTTTTATTTGTTTAATTTTTCATTTAATTTTGGACCATTATGATCTCTAAAAACATGCTGATAAAGGGAAAATTTTATCAGTGCTAAAAATTAAGCACTAATAAAATTTTCTTTTATAAGCGCTATAATAAAGTGCTAATAAAGGTTACCTTCTATCAACCCAAAAAAAGAGATAATAATTTGTTCCTTTTATTAGTTATTTTTTAGTGCTGATAAATGGATTCTTTTATCAGTGCTTAGATTAGTACAGATAAAGGTGGAATTGTTTAGAAAATTTTTCTAGCACTGAAAAATGTCAACGCTGTTAAATGCGCATTTTTTAGTACTATGAGGAAACTAACCTTTTCACTTTGAAAATAACTTTTAAAAATTAAAAATTTGAAAATTTTTCAGGAATAGGTTTTTCAAATAAAATAATCAAGGAAACATGTAAATTAAGCTTCAAAGAAATTATCATTCATGATGGTGGGAAATTCAATTAATATCAAGTATGTTAAAACACATATTATTTTCACATTTTGAGTAAAATTTCAAAAGTACCTTGTTCAGAAAAAAATGAAAATTACATTTATGTTTTTTTAAAAAAATAAAATAATTGGTAAAAAAATTAAAATAATTTGAAAAATATTAAAATAAATTGTAAATAGTGTTATAAAACATTTATATGGAAGAAAAATGATTTTTGACTAAACAGAGAAATAATGTAATCATTTCTTAAAAATATTTTCTCAATAATTTTAGTACCAAAGGGGAGAATATTTTACCATTACATTAAAATTTATTGAATAACCATATTAGAATAAAAAATATTGGCTTGAGGATAAAAATAACAAATTATTATCACAAGATAGACTTAATCATTAACAATCCTGAATAATTATGAGATTATGAAACAGACCCTTACCACATTGATAAATTTTGAATCATAAGCCCCATGAAAGACATAAATTTAAATAAAACATAAAATATCATTAAGATGTAATTTTTAAGGTTATAAAATATAAAATGGGTAGTATATACACCCCCCCAAAAAATAAGTGGTGAATATGGAATACGTCTCAAGAAAGTAAAAGTGAGATGAGAAACCTTACCTCGGGTCTGATTTTCTTCATACGTTTCTTAAACTCCTATATAATAAATACATATTTATCATTAATATATTAAATAACCATAACTATATATATCACATTATATATTATTTCCTTATAACTTATTATCACCCTTTTATTAACAATTCTTTATTAAAACACGATTTCAGGTGATAATTGCTTTGTTTTTCACATATGTTTTGGTTCAGTAGTTTCAGTACTTGTACATTGATCATGTTTCCATCATCTAAATAATATTAAATTTTATATAAATATAATCTATATTCATTATATAAGTTTTTATAATATTCCTTAAATTTTAGATATTGAAAATGAGTTACACTGTTCAAGGTGATGGTAGGCCATATGTTTGCATAATTGTCGTTTTCATTTGTTTGACAGATAGAAAGAAAGTAAGGTATATAATATTTCACCCATATAAAATATTTATTATATCATATACATCATATATATAAGTTAAATATATCCTTATAACTGTTATTGTAAAAATAAAATGAAAAACATTTCACATTTCTTCCTAGTGGTAGTAGTCGACATATACACCTGAGCGATATTATCATTTTCAAACTAATGAGAAGGTAATAATGTGAATGTGATATTATAATTATAATAGTGTAATTATTTCATAAATAATATATATATGTATGTATTAATCCCATAATTATATCCATTCATTAGAGGTGGTGATGGAAAATAAGTTACATCCATTCGCAAGGCGGTACTCTGTTGTACACACGATCGACAATTTCATTTCCCATTTGATTTATGAGGAGACAGATGTAGGTCATTAAATTAACATAATATCATATCAGTATATTTTATATACTATTTTTATTAATTAATTACATTTTATGGAGATGTTATGGATTTAAATGAAGAAATAAAAAGAAGACACATAGTTATAAACTATACCTCTACTTTAGAAATCACATTTCGGTTAATACCTAAATACTTAATAGATTTATTTTATGATCAAAAAATGACTATAGGTGATAATAAGGGATTTAGGATTGTTATTTGGGTAGGTATTTGGTGAACCAAATTTCTTTATAGGTGTTAAGAGGATAGGATAAGGGGTGCCCATTTTTAAGTGGGGGAAGGACACACATGGAATTTTTGTAAAGAATAAATTGTAACCAAAGTTATTACATGAAACAAGGATCCTAAATTGGTCATTATTAAACCTTACCTAATATAGGTTTTAAATATGGTCATTAAATTGGAATTTTATAATATTATAATGTTTTTAAACCTCATATTATTAGTTTAACACATGGTAAACATATTTTAACCTTAATTGTGGTCATGAATTTTTACTAGTCATTAAAACCAAATATTAATTTGAAATTATTATATAATATTAATTATTATAATAAATAATATGGAATAAATTTTTCAAAATTCAATTCATAGAAGTGGAGAAATTTAATTTAATGTTAAACACGTAGAGGTGATGGTAAAACGGGTTTCAAAGGAAATGTTTCCATAAGTATGAAACATTTTTATGTTCATATTGAAAATATAATTTATTATAAGTCTATAAATTAAATTAATTATAAATAAATTTTAGCTTATTTACTTTTAAAACAATTTAAAATAAAAAGGAACTTTTTAAATGCATTAAATGAAAAGGCAGTTTTCAATAAAAATTAGTATTTTTCACTATTCATTAAAAAATTATTCTTATCAGAAAATTATCAAAACATCACTCTAATAGAACTTTTAAATTAATATTTATAAATTAAAATATATTTATATATATATATATTATAAAATTGGAAAAAAAATTAATTTTCACTTATATACGAAAATGCGACGAAACGTTTTTTCAGCAAGAAATACAGTTTTTTTTTAAATCAAAATTTTTTCAAATGATTTATATATTTTCAATAATAAATTAATATCTAAAAAATTTATCTTATACATGTTTCAACAATTAAATATATATAATTTATTTAGTCTTATTGATACCATCCAATTTAACGCTAATGTTATAATGGTATACCATTTTCTGGTTAATAAAACTCAAGGTTACATGTATTACAAGATGTCGAAGTGATTAAGATTATTTAAAAAAATATATATGTCATAAATTATTGGCGTGATAAAATAATTAATAGTAAAAATATTAAAAATTTGTTACCATGGTTAATGTTAGAATAGATTTACCCAGGGAAGGGGTAAACCAAGAGTTAAGTGTGTGATTGCCAATTAAAATTATCTAAATTCTAATAGTTCGACAAATTCTTACATATTATTATCACTCATTAGTATGTATATCCATTCAGAAACATTTTTCTTTAGTATGAATTTATTATATTTTAATCTTTTATGAAATTATATGTGGGTCCTCTCCCCCACTTATAATAGGGTACCCGTCCTTTCTCTTCTTTATAGCACTTTATGCCATCTAGCTTAACCAAAACCTAAAATATGTAATTATAAACATCACTATATATGTATTAGATGAAATGGGATTCTTAAAAAAATTATAAGGGTCCATAAAAAATATATATAGGGGAGGAAAACCGAAGAAGTGGTAATCATCCTACCCAACCTATTTCAAATCACTTCTTCTTTTACCTACTCTAAATCAATGGAAGGGATCATAAAATAATAATTTTAGTATCCTCTATATGCTTAATTTTTTTTGATTTTTGGAATGACCATTATTTTTCTCTATTATTCATCTAATGGTATGTGAATATTTCTCTCATGTGTACATGTGGACAACTGCCTCCACGTAGCGATATAATTCATTTTCCATCACTCTTCTTCATAGATGGTTATTAAGATGGGTTGAAATTTTATATATTATTTTAATTATTGAATTTTAATTCTATAATTATAATTTAATATATACCTTCATACTATCCAATCCATTGGAAAAAGATAACGTCGCTTATGCGTACATGTAGACTACCACATCCACGACACAATATTATTTTTTAAAATTTTAGCTATAATTGTATTTTAATAAATATAGATTTAATTTATATATAAATATATTATTTATGATATAATTAATATTTTTAAATGATAAAATAATTTTTATCTTTATTTCCTAATTTTCATTAGAAAATGAAAATAATATTCATGTCTATGTATGGCCTACTATCTCTATTGAAAGTGTAACTCATTTTTTTATCTATAATTTTTTATATTACTCTAAATATTTATATAATGAATATAAATAAAATTTTTATCATTAATAGAATTATGAATATGGTTTAACCATGATCAATGTATATATAAGAAAATTTCAAAATTCAAACATTCATGAAAAAACAAAATAGTTAATACCCAGAAATGATGATCTTAATAAGGATTTATTAATAAATGGTTGTTGAAATTTCATTATTTCATCATATATGATATTATAAGCATGTAAATTACTATTTTGTATATTTTAAAAAAATTAAAAATTATTATTCCGGAGGCTAGAGTGCGTTCGAAGAATGTCTAGCCTATGGTAAGAGTTTTCTGTTCAAATCTTGTTATTTACATAGATTATTTAAGATTAAGTTTCCAATGATTAATTTTCATTATATACCAATAAATAATTTCATTAATTCTATTCCATTATTTTTATTCATGTACTATTCAATTAGTAATATTTTTCCTCCTTTTGTTACTTAGAATGGCTGATAAAATGTTTTAAAGAAAACAGAAATATTATTTCCTCTTTGGTCAGGAATATTTTTATTCCATTAACATTCTCCATTAAAATGTTTTAAATAATTTTTTTATTATTATGAAATGAATTATAAATAATAGTTTATAATAATTTATATTTTAAATAAGAGATTCCAAAAGGAAAATGGTATTTTACTCAAGAAATATTCCAAGTGATCTACTAAAATAATTTTCTTTTTTGATAAAATATTTTAATGCTACCCGTGATTTACTATTGATATATTCCAAAGATACCATAATTATTATTTAATAGGTTTTATTATTATTATTATGATTATATTTTTATAAAACATCATTTTTTATAGGGTATACTATAATTAAATGTTTATGAAACATGTTTACTGTCCACAGGTTACGATATGATGATATTATGAATGTTTTAGGATATTATGGAACAGATATGAATGTATTATGATTATGAAATGGGTGGGCCAGAAATTATGTATCCCTCTAATAAAATGGTTAATGATATATATATATCATGAGAAAATAAGATCTGTAATGGGGAGTGAACCTAGTTCAGTAACGAACAACATCAACAAGGAGAGTCTTTGAAGTGAACCTTAATAATTGATATAATGTAATGAAGCATGAATCCAATCCACTTTGATAGTCTAGGATGTGAACCTTAACTAAGGAAATGATTTTTCTATAGATATGTGTTTTCCACAAACATGTGTCTTTTGACAATGTTATCCCGTCATGGATCATTTTCTTGGATTCATTTATGATTCATGTCTTATGAACATTCAAGATTTATGATATGATTCAAGATTATGATATATGATATGTTGGGTATGAAAATTAAAATGTTATTCTAATGTTATCATACCCTTATGCTCATTTGTTTTTTAGTAATAACTGATATATCCCTTTTTTACCCTTATTCAGCTTCTGAGATCACCCTTTCTTATGTTTCCTTTACCTAGGTTATGAAGAAAGGTTTTAAGTAGGTTATATATAATAATCGTAATATGTAATAAGATCATTGGGGTATATATTTAGGACCACTTATGAAATATGAATATTGTGTATCTATTATCCAATGATAATATTCCATTAGGGTCTTCAGGCGTGTATTGGTAATGTTTTTTTTAATATTTATATATTTAGATGTAATATCTATACATGAAAATTATGGGTTTCTATAATTGGTATCAGAGGTAGGTTTTTACAATATTTAGAGATTATGATTTAATAACTTTTTCAAAAACCCTCAGGATAATTCCAATATA
Organism: Viscum album; assembly: GCA_963277665.1. Classification (NCBI taxonomy): domain Eukaryota; kingdom Viridiplantae; phylum Streptophyta; class Magnoliopsida; order Santalales; family Viscaceae; genus Viscum; species Viscum album. The sequence continues at coordinate 92,684,395 of OY728154.1, forward strand.
GGATAACATCATAAAGCTTTTATAAGCAAGATATTATGTTTTTTCCTACCAATAAATCCATGTCTAGATGCAACAAGTAGATGTGGTTTTGGAAGAGATTTATCTAGGTCTATTAACCTAGAAATGAGTTAGATAAGTATATCTTGACCATCATTATAGTTCACATTGAGTCTATACTGACTGTGAATATGGTCTGGCCTCCATTGGGATATTCTTCTGTTAATTCAAAATTTATTTATGAACTATTATGTTGGATTTGAAAAGATGACGACCATGGTTGACCTAGGTTAAACCTAATGTTTCATATAGTGAAAATAATTTTTCATGATTTAGAAATCAAATATACTTTTTTCATGATTATATTATTTCCCACTATTATTATTATTTCACATACAATAAATTTTTTTAATCAACGAATGGAACAAAATTAAACCATGTCAATGTTAAATTTGATAGAACATTCAATAATTATTCTCTAGAGAAACCTTGTTTTATGAGGGCTTGTTATGATTACATAACATTATAATGTTATGAATCATGATGATAATTCAAATTGAAAAATGAGCATGCAACATTCAGTTGATTTATTTATAATGAAACATACACATTCTTTTAAAGGGTCTACTAATCCACTGGTTACTAAGAAATGGATCAGTACCTCTGATAAGAAATTTTTTTCTCTTTCATGTTCAATACATGAAAATTTATTTTATCTATTTATCATTTGGAATATGAATCATATCAATGGTGTACTCTTATCAATAACATGAGGTAATAGGAAGAAATTCAATACAAGTAGTGGGATGAGTTTAGGTTCTTATTTTTTAATAAGTACTTTTCTCATATTATTTCTCTGAAAATAGAGAAGGAGGTCCTATCTCTAAAGCATAAGGATTATGAATCTATCTGTACCTATAAACAAACTTTTATAAGGTTATCAATGTATACTTCTCATATTTTCATCCAAAATTATTTTAAGATTGATCAATTATTTAGTGGCTTAATACAACCCTCCAAAGTGTTTCAACCATAAGGTACATCAGTAGGTTTTAATAAATTGTTTAATGTGCTATAAGGGTGTGAGTGGATATTGGAGTTACCCATAAATATAATGGTTTTAATATGGAAATAAAAATTTATTTCAAATAAATAATTA